>OY776291.1:30200244-31632156 GCA_963675345.1 Trididemnum clinides
GCCTACAAAAAGTGCAAAAAAAAATAGAAAATGACTTGCAGCCCCACTAGCAAATTCAACCACGAGCCGCCACTGCATACTAGGCCTGCTGAAAAGGAAAGAGTGGCCTCAGTGCCACAAAGAGAGCAGTTGGCAAGTACGCCTGAGCCGCCTTTGCTAAAAAGGAATGGAACAGAGCCGTCAGTCCAGAGTGCCAGATCATAAGGGGGGAGAAAGTCAAGGTAAGCGAGCGCAGCACCTTGGCGAGAGAGAGAGGGAACAGAGCGAGAGCACAAAGAGAGTCTTGGTTTTACTCCAAGTCTGGCCAAACCTGAAATGGGAAAAGAGGTTGGGAGACGAAGAGCCCGCTCATAAGATGAAAGAGTGAAATCAGTCAGAGTGACTCGTAGGGGAAATGAAGAAGCTTCGGAGAGAAGAAGAGGTTTAGGGTAGAATGAAAGGCAGCCGGTGATGGCGCTACTAGCCGCTCGGTGGAGGCCTTCCAATTTGATGATATTGGTAACGCTTAACAAAGGAAACCATCCGGGGGAAGCATAAGTGAGAAGGGGCCGAAGAAAAGCTTTATGCAGAAGAGAGAGGGACTCTTTAGAGGGGCCCCATGAGGAAGCAGAGATACAGCGTAAGGCCTTGAGACGTGGAAAGAATTTGGCCTTCAGCGACGATACATGTTTAGAAAAGGAAAGAGTGCTGTCGAAGGTGACCCCAAAGAAAGTTGGAGTGGGATTGAAACGGAAGCGGGGGTTGAGAAAGAGGAGATTGGGCTGGATGTGAGCTTGGTGGGTATCCACTGAGAAGAAGGAGGCCTCACATTTGCTTGGACTGAGAGGAAGACACCAGTACTCAGACCAGCGATCCAATCGAAACAGAGCTCCTTGTGTAGACTCCACCACAGTGGGGACCGAGGAAAAGAAGAACCAAACGGCCAGATCGTCAGCATTTTTGTTGTTTTATTGAAACATCTGTATCAGAGGATTTAGCTGATTCAAAAGCACCTAAAGCTGTACTTCAACCTTCCCAAAAGATGTGGTAATTGCATATGAAATCTGCACTTTAAATGTGCGCGACATTTGTGTATTTATTTAGCAATGAAACGTTTTTTATGAGTTTTAGGTGAATTTCTATTTTTTGTTGCCTAATATTACTTTGCATAAACCGTGCATTGTCAAATGCAGACGAACAATTTTGTCATAAATTATCGTTCTACTTCAAATGAGGGATCAATTATACAGTTGTAGCAGTCACTTGTGGCTCAGACGAAGTCAGCAAAGCTAATTGGTAGTAAAACATTCCAAGCATTGAGGCCCACAGAGCAAATCATGTTCCAAAATAATTCATCAACCTGACATTTGTAGAGTTTTTGCATTGCTTTCGACACTACTCTGTGGCAGATGACAATTAAGTATCCTTTGCTGGCATACTGGGGAAGTGCTTCGTCAGGGTACAAACTTTGGAACTGCCGAAGTCATGCGCGTCAAGTGCTCTCGGACTCGAACTCGTGGGAGGTATTTGAAATTGTTCTTGGCCAAACCTTTTGTTCTGGCATTGGCCCAATTTTGATGTGTCCTTAACTTCAGGGTACAAAAGAATATCAAACAGAAAAAGAATTGCACACCTAAATAATGAATGTAACTTTTTACCCTTCATTTATCGACAACTGTTCGAATTTACTGTTGCTCATAAAGCTAGAGGACAGAAACTTAACAAAATCACTGCGATACGTGATCACGACTTTTTACTCCTACGTTAATGCATAGCTAAAATTTCAAATCAGTTTTCCAAGCAACATAAAAACAATACTGTTTGCATGAACTATAGTCTGCGTGTACAAGTACAGATGCACAGTCTAAAATACTCGAACAACATCGTTATAAAAAAAAAAGAGCTCACGATCATCAAGTTTATTTCTACTTTATCTGAAAATTAGTGATTTATTAAGACACGAACCCATCATTGAGAAACAATGTCAGCAATTATTTGATTTTGTTATCACGGTCAAAAGTGTTGCAAATACCACTTGGTATTAAGTAGTAAAGTAATATCATTGTCGTCCTAGCAGCTTAGAAATAATTACAACAAATCGCACATGCAGATGAGAAAGAGTTTTTGAAACAACGGCAAGACAATGCGCATTACAAAACATGTTAAAACAAAATAGATTTGGTGAGCACAAAAGTGCCAACCTGTCGATAGGGGGCGCTAAGTAAAAAATTTCTGATTATGGCTGTTGTTAGACTAGATATTTATTAACGATGACAAGATCTTTAAGGATTAAGATAAAGACCTCCTGCAAAAACGGTCTTAAGATCTCCATCACTGATACTCACTGTACAACTGCTGACATTGAGGATAGTTACATTCTTTGACGTAGCAACGACATAATTTATTTTCACACTTCTGCTGAACATAACAAATGTTTTTTCTACACGGGCAAATGAATGAGATGGAATGAAATAAAATGAAGCAGTTGAACACAGGGACGGAAACCATTACCACACTGATGCGATATGGTCAAAAAAGCGTGCTGAGTTGTTATTGACTTTACAAACTTAGTCTGATCGAAGGCCAACAGTACTTCGAAAAATATCTTCTATCACTGGCCTGCTATAGGGTAACAGAATAGAAGTAAACATACAGTTTTCATGTTTTTGGGTTCTGGTATACGATTGAATAAAATCTAAGAAGACTCTCTTGTGTGTAATCATAGTACTACAACGAGGTTTTGGGATATGTAAATGAAATTTACAATCTAATGTAAAATAACTTTCCGCCGTTTCTCCATGAATTCAATCGTCTCTATGGCCTTGCAAGCAAAGTATAGTTGTTATGAGTAGCCTTGAGTATTTTTTGATCCTTGTCAGTAACATTTTCAAGATTCCACATAGATTTCAGTTTTTCCACAAACTCCAAAGCTAAATCAACATTATCAATCTCTTCTTGCGTAATATTTGAGCTTGTTTTTTTCAATTCTTTCATTTCTTTCTTCATATAATTCTCATAGCAATCGGTACTCTTTATCCATCCTTTGCAATCATTGAAGGAACATTGAAAGGTCAAGTAGTGGTCGTCAACTCTTTTTTTTGTGTGAAATGGAATTGCTTTATACGTGTCATGATATCCTTCAAAAGCTTCTAAGACTGAATGCTGTGCCTTTTGGTCATATTCTGGTAAAACTTTTTTCAAAGTGTCATAAAATAACTTTGCACTCCTTTTAGCGAGATGACCATTTTTAAAAGAAATAGGATGCAAGTCAGAAAGAATATACCCAAACATTGCTAGACACCCTTGCGGTTTTAAAACTCTTTCTACTTCTTTGAAAAACTCGGGCAAATTGAACCAATGAGCAGCCATTCCAGCTATCACCATATCCACACTTTCATCATCAGCTGGAATCTTCTCAGCACTTCCTATTTGATAGCTGATATTTTCATGCTTGTTATGTTTTATTGCTTGTTTGATTTGTTCTTCACTTACATCAATTGCTAGAATTTTTTTAAAATAAGGTTGGAAAAGAGTGCAAGCTTGTCCACTGCCACACCCGACATCAATTAATAGATCAAGAGTTTTCGTTTCCGCTGCATTTTCAGTTCGATACTGCATCACTTGTTTTGCCAACTCCTTTGGATAGGTCGGCCGATATTTCACATATGCATCAGCAATTTCTTTGCTATTGAAGAACCGTTGCATTATAAACTGTTACAAACTATATCGCGATGAGTTTTAACAAAACCTTTTTCAAGTAAACTTAATCATTAACAACATATTAGCTCAGAAGTAGAAAGCAAGCTTAGTACACTTCACATGTTGCGAGCTTCAAATCGTATGTAAAGATGAATCTTACTTATATTGGTTTTAATCTCAGGACTTAAGGCCGATTCAAAAAATTGAAAGTTAGCCTTTTGTTCCACCCCCTTTATATCAACTACGACCAAGTTGAGGAAATGGGCCAAATTGGAAAATGATTTGATAGTTCTAACTAACCGTTAGGTTGTGAGTATCGTTACGTCATATAGGCCTAACTACAAAAAAGAAAGTGCTCAAACTTGACTATCACAATAACCGGGAACGCAAGCATTTTTCTCGGCGAACCAACCTCTTAACAACTTTTGGTCATGCCGTAGCAGAAAAAAGCACCATAAAATTTGTAAACAACTGTATGAAGTTTCTGAATACAAAAATCAAATTACTGTTTGGAAAAAAATATGCAATGTTTGTTTTTAAAAAAACATTTTGATATATCTGGCATTTTGTGCATTTGAACGAAAAAGTGCAGCCTAAACAACAAAATGACTTAAACCAGCGTTTCTCTAACCATGGTTCGCGATACAAAAGTGGATCGCGAGCAGTGGCGTATTTCAGGTGGGTTTAAAAGATAATGCTCCCTCCAAATGGTTTTAAAGAAGCAAATAAAGCCATAAGTTAATTTTTAAAAAAAGATCTTTCTGATGTTTTGGAGACTAAGTTGGACGAAATCGTCACTTCCAACACTTAATACTCCCCAAAAAAGGTCCTTAAGTTGTTTTGGAAACCTGGGTTCCAGTCATCGCTGCAAATCTTGTTTTCGAGTGATTGTGAGTTGCAGATAAAAGAGGCTGAGGAACGCTGACTCGCGCCAATGATTCTTGAATCGAGCCTATAAGTAAGAGGATAGAGCGTTAAAAGTACAATATGAGTCAGTTTCAATTGTAAGGCAGAGACCAGGTAAATGCATCCATTTCATACATTAGATGATCACGTTTGAAATTCTAGGTTGAGTCCATAAAATCGCACTTCTTGTCAGACAGTCACGCAAAAATTTTTCAAAGTCACTCTTACAATCAATTGAGAGGCCACTTCTGCAACCCCGTCGAAAATTTCTCCATCTGAAAGTGGTTCAGTTATTTTGTCAAGGAAACTTGCAAGGAACTGTTTTTATAATAAAAATGGTTGGTTTAAAGAAGCGAGTGGGTATTTAAAACTTTTTTGGAGCTCAGCAGGATCATTCAAACTGGCAAGGATTTGACATCCCAGAATCACCATTGAAAAAAAATTTTTTAAGGTAGTTTACAAGTTTTGTACATAAAATAGAATATACACCACCATTATATCATAACAAAATAGACTCATATATCATAAAAACTCGCACTACTGATTTAACTCAGTAATTTATATAACTCAAAATATTAATTAAATTATCTAGTGATTTATTTTTATGCAAAGCAATTAAATATGACAAATTATCTTCATACCTCCTCTGAAATGTTGTTTTAAAGTTTGATAATTAAATTTAAGCATTTGATACCCTAATCTCATATATCTCTTTAATAATTGAAATTTAGTATTTGATTTTTTTGATCTCAAACACCTTTTTGATTACTGAAATTTAGCGTTTAAGATTTTGATTTCAAACACCTCTTTGGCAATTGAATTTTAGCATTTGATATTGTTATCTCTAACACCTTCTATGAATGCAGGTCTGGACCAACCAAAACGTTAATAAAAAGCCACTAGCCATACAACCCACGGACATATTAAGTTGGTTCTACTGATCTATGAAATCTACCAATCAACCATGTAGTGAACCCTTTGTGATTTCCTGCAAAACCAGCTTTTGTAACAACAAATCTAGTTATATAGTCAAAACAGCTTTGTGCGATTTAGAAAAAATTTTTTTTCACTTGTAAAACAAGATTCAAAAGCACGATTAGATTTTAAAAGTTGTACACATCTGTCTGGTGGGCTTAGCACGAAGCACCAACCTCCATCCTACATATGCTGATATCTCACAAAATGCCGAAAAAATTGGCAACTTCGATGCGGTTCTGAACAATTTCGTATGTTTTGCGTTTTGCTGTTCATTTATACATTCTCGATTTTACTGTGTATGAAAGATTCTACAGTCTTGTTCATATGATGAAACATTTTTGTGTTGTGTTTACGTGAGTAGTATATAGTTACCTTTTTGAGCCGGTTTTTGCGGAGCGCACCTACGTCATGTCCTGTATTGCTGTGGCGTGGTCCTATGTCATGAATTACTTTCTGTATTGCTTCCAATTACATTGTATAGCTTCCGATTACATTTGTATGATTTCTGTTTGCACTTGTTGAACTTGGCAATTGAAAGAAAATGATTTTATTTGTTTGTTTTATTTGTTTTTGAAAATGATTTTATTTGTTTGAGTTCTTTTTAGGAATAATTATATTTGTTTTTGGAAATGATTTTATTTGTTTGTTTTATTTGTTATTGAAAATGATTTTATTTGTTTGAGTTCTTTTTAGGAATAATTATATTTGTTTTTGGAAATGATTTTATTTGTTTTTGAAAATGATTTGAATTTGTTATTGAAAATGATTTTATGTGCTTTTGAAAGTGATTTGTATTTGTTGTTGAAAATGATTTTATTTGATGTTGCACCCTCACTTCAGAATACCCCCACTTCAGAAGTTCTCCAATTAATATTAACTTCACTTTGGTTTTCAGCTCGTTAAACGATCTCGATCTTTTGTTCTACCGTAAGCACAGCTGTTGTAAAGCGGAAACATTAACTTTTGCGTCGTGCCTGAAGATAGAAGCTTTTGGTACTATATCATAAACAAAATTCCTTGCGAGCAGAAGCATCAGTCGCACATAAGCGTTCACGGCGTTTTTTAAAAATTGTTATTAAATCAAATAACTTCGTTCTGATCGACTCTTTTTTGGTTTATTGTTTTGGTCTTGTAATCCCTAGAATGTTATATCTTTGCTCTTCTATTATTTTTTGTAGATGTTTCATAAACTTGATATTTTATTTTACTCGATAGAATTACCTTGATATCAGTTCTGCAGTTGGTTAGAATTAATTTACATCGATTCCAGTAAATAGATGTAGACAATGGATTCAGTCTTATTACAATACAATCTTGAAGAAAGAAAATCTTTAAAAAGCAGTATAGAATGCAACGTAACTACCAATGTGATGAAAGACAGATGTCTCAATAATCTGGCAATGAGAAAAATCTCATTGCCAGATTATTGATAACATCACTACAATCCCTCGATCTTTAAATTTCGTATCTTTTCCGCGCCATGGTTTGATTTAATTTTGCATGCCTGACTTCAAGGTAGTTTTACTTTGTGACATTGCGGCAGGTCACGTCATTGTTTCCTGAACTAACTCACTCAGCAATTCACCAAAATATCTGTCATTGTACAAGTGAAACTTCTGAATAGAGTATAAACCACAAAACAATAACAAATCGGTGAGGAGAAGATATGGAATTTAAAGATCGAGGATTTGTAGTAATTTTATCCTCCGAAACATTTCGCTTTTCGTGGAAGAAGCTCTAACCCTGCTCCTTTTTACCTTCAGAAATATTACAGTGTGTCCAAAAAGTTGCTATCATTCAAAAAGCCATGTATTATCCCATCTTTTATTGACTTGCTTTTGTTATTTGTGTTTGGATTTACATACATGTGTTAAAACAAAGAAAATGATTCCACTGCCACTGGATAATTATGGTGCTATGAAGTAATGTATCGCAATGCTTCAGGTATGAGCGATACCACAGCAATCACGGTGGGTTTCGAGGAGGCTAAAATAATTATGGCTACAGAGGTAATAGCTATCAAAGTGATGGTCGAGATGATCACAGAAAGAGAAAATTTGACAGGAGTGGGAGCGATAAGATGAAAGTACAAGCTGTTGATAAGCGCAATGGGGCAGGTGCCAGAAACTGGGGAACACCTGGAAACTAAGTCAACTTTTTACATTTGGTAAAGGATATGATAAAATCTCTACCATTCAAAAAATCATGTATTATTTTGGAATGTCAAGTTCATTGGATAGCCTCCTCACTGAACTTTTCGGATCATCATTGACACCTTTCTCCACATCATCGATTGCATCTCCCATTTAGTTGGTCTTCCACTTTCATCTGGTCTGTCAAACAGGCTACCAGTCTCCAGTAACTTGCTACTCCCAGCCTTGATTATGCGATTTTCTGGTGGTTCAATATCATATTTCACATGCAGTCTGTCTCTAACAAGTTTCATGGCATGTCTAGTTTGGTCACTTGCGATGTAAAATGAAGCAGCGTGAAATCTATATTCAACTGTGAAGTCACTTGTATCAACCATCTTTTCTGAATACACTATAAAGTATCAAATATCAATTATGTACATGGGAAATGAGAGGTTGCTGTAAATTTAAAATGTTAGATATCTAGGTAATGAATTTAGAATATCAATGCAAACATTTATGACACTGTCTCAATAGATAGTAATGCAAATAACATGAAATTTATTTCTACATTAAGAATTTTAAAATGAAAAAAAATTTGAACAGTCGTGACTTTATCACATTCTTTGTTAAATAAATGATGGATAATGCATAAATTTTTGAACGGTAGCAACTTTTTGGGCACACTGTATCTTTATCTGTATTACTTGAAATTATTGTTGATTATTAAGTCGCATTTACAGATTTTAATGTTGAAAAGAGCTTTGCAAAACTCGAAAACGTTTGAAATTTCAGATGTTTTATGAATTAAACCCTTTATTTATTAAAGTCACTTGTGGTAACAACAGTGAGTTTTAAGATCTTATTAACGAATACACAAAAATTAGAAATAAGGTTGATTTAATTGTTCAGAATAACTCCTCTCTATAATGTGCATTGTCATGCCCACAAACCTTTCTCGATGTGATCATCACGTGATAACTCCAACCTATGCTACCTTTATTCCGCATCTCAATCAAATTTGTAGTATGACTTCAAAAAGTTTAGTGAAAACGCAGCAAAGAGTTACTTTCTCAGCTGTAAGAACGATATCTGCTAAGGTACAAAAGTTATCAATTACTCTTAGATTAATAGCCGCGAGTAGTAAACTAGGAAGTTATTAAGCTTTTCTCACACACAAAATTGATGTAACCAGGATGTTATGAAACACAATATGCTAGAGATATTTGATTGAAACAATATGTGACTAGAGAGGTATCAATCTGTACTGCAAACAAATAAAAATTGACAAACAAAATAGGAAATGAAAAGTAGCAATAGAATGTTTTAGGTGTAGATTGAAAAATTATTTGACAGATGGTCTTTAAAATTACGTGTAGTGGCAATGTAACTTTCATTCATGCCTATGAATTTACTGTATGTTTGCAGACTGGTACACCGTATCGAACCCACCACCTATCTGCAGTGTAAAAACACTTTTTTTCCAAGGAAAGAAGCAAACTGGTCGGTTTTTCTCTAAATGAAACATTTCATGCTGAGCACTAAGCTGTAATCACTGTTTTAAAAGTCTTTGACAAGGAAATTAAACCCAGGTCTTACGGCGAATGCTATAACCACTACCACGCCAACTGTGTGTTTGATAATTGGAAAAAAGTTTAAATCGTCATGAGTTTGATTTTTAGTTGCATAAAAGCGTAAAATATTGTAAGGGAATTAAAATCTGACAAAAATTGAAATTGCTTTGTTTCCGTGATATAAAGTGTTGAAAATTACAAATATTAGGCTTGATTTTTAGCTACGTACAGAGGTAATAAAATGAATGCACAGTAAGAAAATTTAAGTTTGAAAACACTGTAAGATAGAATTTTTTAATTTGAATTGGTATACAGCAACAAAAGTAGTACATTTATTACGTGGTGCAAAAATAATGCAAGATATTAGTCCACTCGTTTACCATTGAACTGAGTTGTGATGATAATTTAAAATTGAAAAACAGTTTATTGAGCGCACATAATGTAGCTTAGTGGTCTTCAATTTTAATATTTCACGGGGGCATCAGATAAAATCTTTTATTGTTCAATTATCTTAACGTTACAAGTTCAATTTTTGGTGATCAAGTGAATCACATGATTTGTTTATACCTAAAAAAGTTATTAGAAATGTTAAAATCTCCAGAGTAACTACAAGAATATAAGTAGATTTATAAAATTTTGATATGAATTCAAGGACAGTATGTTGATGTGAGAAGTTGGTGTAAATTAGGCAAAAAATTTAAATGCTTGTTGTTGATTTATTGTTGCACAATGAGGTGTAGGGTAAAAGTCAATTTGATGAGAAAGTTGGATGATAATTAAATAAAACTTAGATACTTTGCATATCGACTTCGTAGAGCAGTGTCAGAAATTTAATCTTGATGCTTCGTGAGTGTAATGAAAATATTTGGGCTTTAAAGTTTCATGTTGGTTAAGAAATTTATATAAATTGCTATATTTTTATCGCAATTACAAGAAAATACAGTAAAAAATAGTGATTTTGATTGGAAAGAATAAACCGTACTTTGCAGCTTTTGACCTAAACAGGTAATTTTTCAAGTAATTCGGTGCAAGTTTGTTAGTGTGTGCGGAGTGTAAGTCTGTTGACAGTGATTAGCTTGAGTTTTTTCAATGTTTCTTGTTGGTAAATTATGAAAAGCTTTGTTTTGAAATGGTGCAAGTAACAAGTTTAATCTTGAATGAGGGTGAACAGACAAAACTTTTACAGCAATTAATCGCAAATATTTTGTTGAATAAATCAATATCAAGATGGTGAAATAAGTAAGAGTTTATTACTCTGCGAAGAACAAAACTTTAATATAATTTTGATGGGTCGAAAGATTAGTCAAAGCTATGTTCAGCAATATTAAAAATTGTGGTTGCTCTTCTTGAAAATAAGCGATAAGTTAAAAATGTTTGTTGTGCAAGTTACTATCAAATTGCTAGTTTGGCAAAAAACTTGAATGAAAATTGAAAATAACAGGTCGTGAGTTCAGATTTTTTGCGTGAGCCGATACTTGGTGAAGTTCAGAAAATATTTCACACGCTTAGATTTTGAGGTGTTAAAAGCATTGAAATAGTTGATTGTGAGGGAAAATTGTTTGTTTTAAAGATAAAAAGCTAAAAGTGCTTTGCAGGAAAGTTAGTCAAGATTTTCACGAGACCACATTCAAAACTTTTGTGTGTTGGTCGCTGCGATTACTAATGAGGTCACGGAGAAAGAGAACTGTAAGTTTATGTTGGATGCTACTATCAGGGTTTCTTTGCTTTTAACAGAGTATTAGATTTGAGAAAGCTAGTAGAAATACGTTTAGCAGTTGGTATTATAAGTGCAGGTTTTACATTTTTAATTTATGGGTTATGGTTAATACAGCAGCATTGGAGTTGTTTGGTAAAAATGGATAGTAAGAGATTTTGTAATCAATCAACTTGGCGTATTTGAAAATCTGCATTTACAAACGTGTGTAGCAGTGATTATAACAGAAAGCGTACAACAAGTGTATAATGGATATCTTTTAATGTATTTATTTTGCGAGGTTTTAGGTAAAATTCTTGATTTAGCTGTACGGGAGATAACATGTTGAGAGAAGTTTTATTTTAGTTAAAAGTTGTGAATTACAAATAATGGTTTCAACTTCTTATAGATCAAAACTTAGTGCAAGAGTTTAATTGTACGAAACAAAAGTCTTTGAAAATCAGCTGACTTCTATTTTGTGACAATACAGAAGTATATTTGCTCAAGCTAAAGTGCTTACAAACCAATGGTTAGTTGAAAATTTTGTAGTAAACGTGTTAAAGCAATGAGCATTAACTTGGTAACAACACACAGTCAGATTTTTTTTTGTAAATTACAAATAAAATTGTGAAGTATTTTTCTTTGTGGTTTTCAGAAAACGTTAACAAAAAGTTTAAAAATTGGATAAAGTTGATTCTTCGCTCATCAATAATTTTTTTTGCAGTAGATGGCGAACACTAAGTTTAATAAAAATAAAGTATGATTTTTGTGTTTTGTTTTTCTAATGTCCTACAAATAATGTTAAAAGTGGTGCTTATTTCTATGTAGGTGAGCTAGAAGACTGAAAAACGTGATTTTATGTTGGTGGGTTTAAAACAGCGGTTCTCAATCTTTTTGGTGCCGTGGCCCACTTCAAGCAGCCTCAAATTTTTGTGACCCACTTTCGTAAAAACTCTGATGTGTAGATTACAGTGTCACTGGGATAAGCGTAAGATGGCATTACAGTGAAGTCGATCTCCAAAAAAAAAAAGAGAAGATCATTGCTTCTGCAGTGCCGAGAATGGCCTGTTCACAACACGGAAATAAAGTGGATCTCCAAATAAAAAGAAGGTCATTGCGCCTCTGAGTCACAGGTATTGGTCCGTATGGCTGTTCACATGGACTAGTATTTCTCAACCTTATTCGGCATGAAAACCCATTTTCAAAGTACACAGACTTCCGTGGCCCACCCGACTTGCATGCTGGGGCCCACTAATGGGCCATGGCCCACCGGTTGAGAACCACTGGTTTAAAAGTTGCTAATTTTTAGATGAAATCTTAAAGCAGTGTGATGATAGGATACAATTTTGTTTTGTAGTTGTCGTATGAAAAGTGAATGTAAATTCGATGCGTGGTGAATGTTTTGTAAGTAAAAACGATTTACACACAATTAAACCTAAATCTTCTCGGTTTTACAATGTAAAGTATCAGTAGTGATTTAAGCGAGGCATGGTGTTTAAAAGAAAATGAAAAAGCAATTTTAAGGACAACGAAGAGAGTTATGGTGAGAGTCATGTGCGATTAGAGAATTGTTGACGGAAAGACGATTAAAGAACAGATGGATATGCTGGGATTGAAGGAAACTATAGACCAATTAGCAACAGCATATGGGGTTAGATGGTATGGATATGTGCTGCGGGGGGATGAGGATAGTGTTTTGAGGGTTGCTCTGAATCTTGAAGAGAGTGGCAATAGAAAGCGAGGACGACTGAAGAAATCCTGGAAGAAGCAAGTGGAGGAGGAGATAAAGAAGATTGGTTTGAAGAAAAGAATGGCCTGAATCGAGACAAGTAGGGAGACGGAGCGCGAGCAATTGCGGAAGGAATGAGTGGATCCGACCATCTCTGTTAAGGGGACAACACAGGATAAAAACTGAACTACTACTACTACCACTTAAACAACTTCATTATTCTGATCTTTCCTTTTTAACATCACAGAATGTCTCTACCGTTGCACTAAGGATTTTACGACGTTACTGTCATATGTGAAGCAATCTTGTCTACATTTCACCCAAATATCTCCTTAAGCTACTGAAATTTTCTTCTAAAAAAGTGTAAAACTAACGTCTAGCGATACAAGTTTTTGATTGAAATTGTATCAAATTTAATATTTTTTCTTTCACCATGTTTAATCTCTTCTGGAAGTAAACTCAAGATGTCACAGCGTCTCTCCATTGCATGCGATTATTCTCCGGCAAATCTGTATGATCTAGAAAACTGTTGGTTGTGTAGTGATTGCGTAGTGATTTTATTTATTGCTTATTGTTTATTATTCTTCTGCATAGTTTTTAAACTAGTTATTTTTAGTGTGATGAGACTACCGGTTTGTTACAGATCGCTGGAGCATATTCGTCCTGGGCATGACGTGAAACTGCATCCGAGTTATCGCTAGTTCTGACTCACCCTTCCCTTGTTGTGTTCCTCAGTTTTCCATCATTACTATATCTTCAACGTTTTTCAAAATATTCGGTTCTGTTTTGTGAGCGTATTACTTGACATTATGGGTTGACTGTTGTTTTTCCTTCATCGGTCGCTTTTGCGCGCCGCCCTTTCTTGCTTCAAAGACTTTGCTTAACATGCAGGAAATTGTCAGACAATGGGATTGGACGAACCCGCCCCTTTCTCACTAATGAGCGTTGCGTATTCTTTTTCATTGTTTTTTATTCATCGTATACTTTTCCATTCGCCAAGCCCGACCAACTATGTCGGCACGTTGCTCCAGCGTGAGTCTAAGCCCGGGTTGTCACACCGGCAGTTTTTGTATTTTGTTTCAACTGTTTTTGTTTCGTCGCGAGTCCGGCAACTCACGCCGGCAATTAACGCACGCTCGCCCGCTCCCCCAATCCCATATCGCGTCCACAATTTCGCATTTTCGGGAAAGTCTTTGAAAGGAGAGGTGATTGATTGCTCATAGTCATGGATGAATTTTTAATAACATTTACTCTTATACTTCAATTTCTTCCACTCATCACTTTGTGTTACCCTTGCGCTTACTTTCCTTTTTTTTGCCTATTTCTTTTGTTCTCACCCTTTGGACTTTTTGTGTTTACTCGCTTCACGTTTGCCCCGTCTTTCACCGCAGATTTTACGCCTCTTGATGATTAACTTTTTTTCTTTTGTGGTCGATTTCTGAAACTTCTGTGTCTGTCGACCCACCATTTTCAAAAATCTGGGGTGGAGATATGTAGTGATTGCGTGCATATTTGCTTTTAATTTAATTTGGCTTCATTTTTAATCTCACCATCAGTATTTCCCATACCTAGTGTTAAATATCAACGTTAACATTTGGTATAGGAAATTGCATTGCTTTCTCATCAACTTTATCAAAACTCCCAGTGCTTTATCGTGTCACGTGATTCGTGTTCGCACTTATATATGTTCGCATTGCTTATGATTATTATTGCTGGTCAATCATCCGCTTCGCTCATGCTTTAAGTCAAGTTACTGCTGCTTTGCTAATTTTGCCCTCATGGCTCATATTCCGTTAATATATTTTATTGACTGTCATACCGAGTGAGGAATTGATTGAGGAATATTACCCCATAACAACAACGAACTCACAACAGTTGTATATTATTTTCTTTTGTAAGCTTACAACTAGTGATAAACAACAGATTTTTCTCATTTGCCATTCAAACATTTGTCTTTCATGACATTGGCAGCTCCAATGAAATCTCTACTCCTTGAAGATTGTAGTTCTTCTAAACTACTTGTTGCACTAAAGATGTCAAATTGTTTTTTTTTGTAAATTTTCAGCTAGTGGTAAACAAGCAAATTTTTCTCATTGCCATTTAAACATCTGCCTTTCATTACACTGGCAGCTGTTATGAAATCTCTACTCCTCCAAGATTGTATCTGCCGCTAGTTCTAAACTACTTGTACTAAAGCTGTTAAATTATTTTCTTCTGTAAGTTTTCAGCTAGCGATGAACAAGCAAACTTTTCTAATTGCCATTCAACATCTGTCTTTCATCACACTGGTAACTATTTTGAAATCTCTACTTCTCCACGATTGTATCTGCTGCTAGTTCTAAACTACTTGTTGTACTAAAGTTGTTAAATTATTTTCTTCTGTAAGCTTACAACTACTGATCAACAAGCAGATTTTTCTTATTGCCAGATTATTGAGACATCTGTCTTTCATCACATTGGTAGTTACGTTGCATTCTATACTGCTTTTTAAAGATTTTCTTTCTTCAAGATTGTATTGTAATAAGACTGAATCCATTGTCTACATCTATTTACTGGAATCGATGTAAATTAATTCTAACCAACTGCAGAACTGATATCAAGGTAATTCTATCGAGTAAAATAAAATATCAAGTTTATGAAACATCTACAAAAAATAATAGAAGAGCAAAGATATAACATTCTAGGGATTACAAGACCAAAACAATAAACCAAAAAAGAGTCGATCAGAACGAAGTTATTTGATTTAATAACAATTTTTAAAAAACGCCGTGAACGCTTATGTGCGACTGATGCTTCTGCTCGCAAGGAATTTTGTTTATGATATAGTACCAAAAGCTTCTATCTTCAGGCACGACGCAAAAGTTAATGTTTCCGCTTTACAACAGCTGTGCTTACGGTAGAACAAAAGATCGAGATCGTTTAACGAGCTGAAAACCAAAGTGAAGTTAATATTAATTGGAGAACTTCTGAAGTGGGGGTATTCTGAAGTGAGGGTGCAACATCAAATAAAATCATTTTCAATAACAAATGCAAATCACTTTCAAAAGCAAATAAAATCATTTTCAATAACAAATTCAAATCATTTTCAAAAACAAATAAAATCATTTCCAAAAACAAATATAATTATTCCTAAAAAGAACTCAAACAAATAAAATCATTTTCAAAAACAAATGAAACAAACAAATAAAATCATTTTCTTTCAATTGCCAAGTTCAACAAGTGCAAACAGAAATCATACAAATGTAATCGGAAGCTATACAATGTAATTGGAAGCAATACAGAAAGTAATTCATGACATAGGACCACGCCACAGCAATACAGGACATGACGTAGGTGCGCTCCGCAAAAACCGGCTCAAAAAGGTGACTATATACTACTCACGTATTGAAGGATTCTCGTGTAGTGTTCATATCTTGCAACATGTTACCTAGCGACGACAAAGTTACTAATGACTAAAATCTTACTTGTGTCTATCACGATCTCGCAATCTAAATAGTTATTTTGCTAACGAAATCGTGACTATTCATTGAACCAAATGCTTATTTAAGATTACTTGCACTATTTGTGAATGCCCGCCGTATTTCTATTAACTACGTGTTGACCTTATTACAATTGAAAACTACACGCACATCAAAAAACTGAAATGTTATGCAGTTTTTGGTGCTTATTAACTTCTTCTATCGTCTGAGCAGCAATTCATCTATACCATGATATTTGTGTCAACCTGTTCTTACTTTTTTTTATCTGGGTTGTCGAGATCCTTGATGCCTTTCGACAGGAGGAGGAGATTGCAGCTGAAGATGATGTGTTGGGCTGTTTGTGCTTCAGTCTCACACTCGCACGATGGAAATGTTTAAAAACCCCAGTGAAACATGCTTGCATTAAATCGACCCATTCCTGTTCTTAGTCGGTTTAAAGTTGAACACAGCTTTCGAGAGGAGGCTAACGCCATCAGATCAAATATTTCCACCATTGCTGTAGGTCTTAAGACCGTTTCTTCAAGGTCTTGGTGTTAGTCTTGGGTTTCATGGTCTTGATCTTAACCCTTAAAGCTCTTGTGGTCATGACATTTTTCTGGCCTGAAGACCAAAAAAGTTTTGGTGCTACTATAGCTTGAGGTCTACCGACATAAGTCACCTACCGAGATGCAGGGAGAGGTCTACCGCTTGACTCGCACCTACCGAGGTGCAAACGGCGTGCAAACCGCGTGAGGTTTGGGTTAGAGTTAGGGTTAGGGTTAGAACCACTGCCCTAACCCTAACTAATGATTTATTTGTGTCATTCTTAGAAGATGTACGCAGTGTGTATCGTTAGAATAAATTTACCTTTGTGCGTGGAATGTATGTGTGGTGTTTGGAATTATTATAGGTATAGTAGTGAGTGTGTAGCCATAGAGGGGTGAGGGATAAATAATTCAGTGGTAGATCTCACGCTATAGAAGTAACCGGAGATAGATCTCACGCTAAAGTGTGTTAGACCTCACGCTATAGCAGCACCAAATTCTTAAAGGCCTCAAAGACAAAAAGGTCCTTAAGACCACTGTTGTACTTTGAAACGCCTTAAAACCCTATTTATTTCAGTGGTGATTATGTTGAATCATTCCAAACCAAAAAGTTTTCAAAAAATTTATGACGATCAAAATAGAGACACGGTGTTAATTAGCAGCGAATTTGAGTCTTAGTTTGGCATCCGAAAAGAACAGATTTTTGCAGGTGTGACCCGTGCGACCGCAAAATACAAAGGTAAATAAGAAACTCTTTTAAGTGACATCGTGAGAAAATAGTCAGAAAAAGATAGGAGCTTCTAGGCAATTCGCAGGTGTGACTGTGCCGCGGAAGTTGAAAGCTTCTTTCGAGGGACAAAACAAACGGCTTTTACGAGGTGTGACGTGGAATCAATGAAACAAAATCGAAAGAGCAAACTTTGTTTCGCGGCGATTGAAGTCGTAGTTTGTAATTTGGAAGCTTCATGATTGAAAAAAAAATCGACGATTGGAAGGTGTGAGCTATAATAATAAAGTGAGAGGTTTGGGAAAAAATTAAGAAATGTTATTTTTAATCAATTAAATGTTACCGGTTATAGCTTAGTCAACAGGTCGATTTATAAACTAGTGTCAGCGCTTGCGGAATCATTTGTCGGCCATACTGAAGCAGACTTTCTGCTACGATGTTGATTGCCTATAATGATGTTTTTAAAGTGCAATAAGGAAAAGTGTAAATTAATTTAGTTCCGAATTATTTTTTGCTTGTTTGTCAATATTATTTTTTGCGGTGGTGAATGGTGATCCTTTGCTTCTATGTTGAATAAAAAATACACTGCCTTGACGTTAAGCTGATCTGATATGGCAATGCCAATTTGAATAAAATGTAAAAATAAGAGTGCTGTAGTTTGGTTATGCCATACTGTTGTCTTGCAAAAGCAAGTAGGAAATTCATCAATGTAGTTTGTTACGGTCGATCGAACCATATGCAATTATTTTTACCAATAAACAAAGTAAAGTTATTTGCGCCACAATGTACTTCATGTCAAATCGTCAATATTTGTTCAAAACAAAAATCAAAGATATACGTTTACACCATGCATTGTACGCCGCATATTTACGGTCTCACGTTTTGGTCTTCGCTGGCGCTTACGCCGTTATTTTTTTGAAAAATTTTTGGAACTGGTTACGCCGTATACTTTTAGCAACTTTCTAACATATATTGTCAGCGTAAACTTTTTTTAGAAGCAGTTGAACATACGATTTTTCACAGCCAAACATTTTCGATAATGACAACAACTGAAAGATAAAGAAACAGCGGTCATCCACTTTTAAGATGTCATGGCAAGCAAGGGTTTCGCTTCTCCAGCTACTGCACATACCAGAGATCACTACATTTTTTCTCCGTGACGAGTTGACGTCACCCAACGGGGCGGACTTGTTCTAATAATGACGCGATGCTGTTGGTGACCCCAGATGGCCTAGAAAGTAGGTCAGCAAAGGATTAACGGCATTTGTTGTTCATCACTTAAGTGTTTTGCGAGACAACTGCAGTTTAAACATTGGAAATGGTTGTTATCTTAGTTGATTGTTAAAATACTAACTTTGCTTTGAACCAAACCGGCAAATACCAATTAGTGATCGTAGCAGTTGTGCACCAGTATGTACATAGACTGTTAAACTTATGTAAATAGTATGTACATAGACTGTTAAAAATCTAACCCAGGCAGCCTTGGTGAGATCCAAGCCCAATGGCTTGACCCCTTTATGAGTTATAGAACATTTATGCACTTGATTTCACGCTGCCGCTTACGCCATATATTTTTGTTTCAACTTACGTTGACGCTTACGGCGTAACATTGCTAGTTGTTTACGTTTACAGGTGCGGCATAATTATTTTTTCTAAGCGCGTAGATCGCTGACAGAAACCAACTGCACGATAAAATTTGATAATCTAAATATTGTGCTTAGCTTGAGAAAAGTACTTGTTGTTTAGAGATAGGCTGCCAATTGCGAGCAGTGATGCAAACGTGATTTGAACGTCATCAGATGCATTTTACCCGAATTTATGTTTTACGAAACAGACTACAATATATTTAGTTATTTACTCCCATATCTTGCAACAAGCTATTCACTTAGCAATATCAGGGATGTGGAAGCGGTGAAAGCGGTACTTTTTCTGTGGAAGCGGAAGTGGAAGCGCGAAAAAATCCACCGCTTCCGCTTCCACATAGGAGAGAAGAATGGAGGGAGAAAAGAAATTGGTTTTGCTATCCTTCGTAGAAGAACCAATAGGGGGAACATAAACATTAAGAAATGAGAGCGAGGAGGAGTCGTTTAGAGAGATGTTGACCTCTACATAATCAGAGTAGGGGCCAAGCAAAGAAAGAGAGGAGGTAGAAAGCTCAGAGAAGAATAAGCCATGCTTGACGAAAATGATAACGCCGCCACTAGCGTCTGCGACATTAGTAGAAAAAGTACCAGATTGGGAGTGGGTGCCATGGGATTGCAGAGCAGAGAATCCAGGGATCCGGAAAGAGGAAGATAAATTAAGGTTAGATTCCTGGATACAAATAAGGTCAACGAGATGAGACGAAATAAAGTGTATTAGTTTAGTGCTCCTGGCTCGGAGACCCCCAGCATTCCATTGAAGAACCCTAAGAGAGTTATGGAGGGGAAGAGAAAGCAGGAGGTAAAGAGAAACAGCCAGGAGCATGAGGCAGTGGTGAGGGTGCAGTGGGAGAAGATACAAAGTGGGCGGAAAAAGGATAAGAAGTTTGAAAGCGAGGGTGGGGTGCGAGTGCTGCATTAGCAGAAGAGGGCCAGATTGAGCACTGAAGGTATATCAGGTGGAGAAGTCCGAGGAGGAAGTCACACTGCTGGTAGGGGTAGAATCTCCAAAAAAACAGGGAGGGCAGCTCCAGAAGTGAGATCTGCCAAAAGTTCTGAATCTAGAAAAGGAGAGTAGTGAACACTTTAAATGAACCCAATTAGAGCATGTGCAGCATTGCACCAACCTACCCCGCCAGGTCACATTTCCAGCGCACAATAAACAGGGAAAGACAGGACAAGGGTTAGGATGAACGTTGCCAGTCATCAGGACAAGGAGAAGAATGAAAAGACAGTCAAGAGAAAGGCAGGAGTAAAGAGAAGACAGGCCGATTTTAAAGAGGCTGCGTGCTACCCTTCTGCGGTCATTCGGGGGGCTGCACCGCGAAAAAATGGTTTGTGTGAGGGGAGTGCCTGGGGTAACTGGGACCCTCGGGAAGGCCAACAGCCATTTTGACCCAACCCAAACGGTTCGGGGACCGCACCACCACGTTAAGGCGGCTGTTGATTGGTGCAGTTCAATTTTGCTCGCTTTACATGTACATACTATATATACGACAGAAATTTCGCACTTCACTATGCAAAGAGATCGGAGTCAATACGTGTTTTGAGGACGGACAGAAGGTCCGTAATGATGATTAGAGTTAAAGTTAAATCAAAGTCAGAGTTAGTTAAGAATAAAGAGGGAAAATCAACGCTATACGGTGTAATTTGTTGTTGTGACGACAGGTTATTATCGAGAGCTGTGATATGTGGTCATACGATTTAGATCTGAGAAGCATTAGGTTAACTGTTGTAAAAGTGGTTGTAAGTAGTGAAGGATCTTGTAATAACTGTCTATTTGTTGAAGTGTTTAATTATTTTTTGAAGTGTAGTAACGAAATATTTGATTTTCTTGCAAGCAATTCGTGATTTCTAAATTTTTGTTAGTGGGAGTTCCGTGACAAACGCAAAAGTACATTAGGGGCTCCGCGATGACAAAAAGATTGAAAAGCACTGTTCTACATTTAACACGAGTTCTGATATCTGAGAAGAACAAACACAGAGTAGTTCAAAACAATAAGCTCAAGCGAAGTAGGTAAAGTAATAGCAATAAATGAAGGTTTTTGTTTTTTCAAAATGATAAAGTGTAGGAGACGGCAGGCTACAGACCCACAAAAGTTAAAACAAATTGTCAACGTTCGTTTTTTGTTGGTGGAAGGGAAGCGGTGGAAGCGGAAGCGGAAGCGTTTGAAAAATAACCGCTTCCACATCCCTGCTTAGCATAGTAAAGTAATCTAGTAAAGTATTTGATTTTTAACTTTTGCAAAATTATGGTCTTGGTTCTAGCTCATAAGTGGTCTTCAGTTCTAAGTATTGTTGGTCTTGTTATACATGGTCTTGCAAAAAATGCGGTTTTGGTCTTGACTACATCGCCGATTTCCTCGATGGGCAAGTCTCCTCATACGTTCCGCTCCGTAGCTCTTGCAATTGTATACAGTACTGTGGAATACAAATTCTGACCGAATATAAATTGCACTCAGAATACAGCTAATTGCCATTGTGCTCAACGAGACAAGTCAATTCATCAATGCCTGCTTACGTCTG
The DNA here is from genome assembly GCA_963675345.1 of Trididemnum clinides. Lineage (NCBI taxonomy): Eukaryota > Metazoa > Chordata > Ascidiacea > Aplousobranchia > Didemnidae > Trididemnum > Trididemnum clinides. The sequence continues at coordinate 30,221,831 of OY776291.1, forward strand.
ACCTCTGTAGCTTTTATGCTAGTACTGCAGATATAGCCCTATCAAATTGCGGAGCTGCAACATCTCTCACACAATTGCACGCCAAGCAATAGCAAACTTAAGTCTCTCTCTAAGTCTACACAGTGCTCTTATAAACTCACAGAATAGCTGCACCAGCCAATTCATTTCCCGCTGTCTTTTCTTCGGCCAAGCAACTGCTATACCGAGCACAAATTTTAACATCAATGATGCTTGGTGTGCTAAATATAAAAGTTTCTCCACCATTACCAATTCACCGCCATTTAATTTAAACGATTTTAGTGCCAGGACTTATTTTTTTCATGACTGCGAAAATTCGCCTTCAATATTTTGTTCTCCACATTACTCCAGTTACTGAGCACCAAGTGAAAAATTTTGTAAATGAAATTTTTAAAGTTGTTTGGTAAGCTTCAATAACAAAATTGAATTTAGGTCTACCAAATAAGAAACGAAATCTTCAGCTACGACACCATCCAGCCAGAGGTTATATCGGAGTTTAAACAAACTAAAACTTGAGGCATGACTGGCGTCTGCATATTTTTCTAACTTTTTGTACAATTCAACAATAAAAATGCTAATGACGATCACTTAGTCTATATTGCTGATTTTCAACCTGGGTAATACGAACCCCGGGTTTTAATAAGTGATGATCCAGTCTTAGGGATTGAATGGAGGTAGCCTAATGCCAGTTGGTAGATTTACTTAGATTTCATTCTTAACTTTCGGGGTTCAACATTTCCAGCAGAAATCACTTGCCCAAAGTGGTCCACAAATTATTTTACCAGCGGAACAAAGCAATTTCAGTTGTTCAAGCTTTCAGGTTGCCTCATTACCCCATCAATACCATTATGCAAGCAAAATGTGCTTAGATATTTTAAATGCTGTCGATCAGGCTTGTACAGTCCACAATGAGTTAATGAGGTATTGCATTAAAAAACATGATGCGCCAACTTGCAGTAAAACAAAAATAATCTATTACTGGCATAAAGCAATGGTGAAAAATGTTCAGTGCATGAGACGAATTTGCTGGCGACTGCAAAAACCCAACAAATGTAAACCTTCTATTAGTTACACGACAGGGATCAACAACCTTTTCAAAGTGTCATATGAGTGTCCGTGACGTCGGAATAAAAGATGATCCATTTACTTAGAAAATCCTTTGTTACCTCATTTCTTGATTGATTTTCAAACTTTTTTCACCAAATTAAAGAGTATTTTAAGACAATTCCAATCGTATATAATATGTATCTTCAGTATACTAAAAACATTGAGCTTCAACAGCTGTAATAAAACTTTCTACCCTTAGCAAAAAGTGGTAAGCTGAGTAAAACCAGGCAAGATTAACACATTAAAGTTGGAATAAGATACTGATAATTGACATCATTTGAAAGTTTAGGAAATTTGCTTTCCAGCATTATGTGACTGTAATTAGCTAGGTCTAAGGATTAGTTTACAAAGGGTGATCAGGAATTGGTTGCCATATATCATGTTCCATTTTGAGTTAAGCCAGTGGTTCTCAAACTTTTTTCGATGCGACGCATTTAAAAAAGCTTGCGAGACTTTGCGACGCACCGGGCAGCATTTTTCAGTTTAGTTTGCCGTACTGCGAGATAAATGTGACCCATAATCTACATAAATAACTGTCCTAATGCTCCCGAGATTTTGGATTGGTCTGTCATCTCCAATCGTAAAATTACGCTCTTCTAAGTTTGTAATTCATCTTTCCTGTTTTCGTCCAACATACAACTGAATGCTTTATTCTTTATATATTTTTCGCCAATCACGTTAAACTTCTGCAATTTGATTCTTGAATAGCAAGTCAACCGTTACAACAGTGTATTAAAAACACTATTGTGAAAATGTCAGAAGAAAGTAAGAAAGGAATCTACGATCAGAGTTCTTTTGACGCAATAAAACTTGACTTTATGGCACAATACCAAAATATCCCGCGACGCCTTGGAAAATTGAAACGACGCACCGGGGCGTCGCGACGCACAGTTTGCGAACCACTGAGTTAAGCAATTATCCTACTTGACCTAACCAACTTGCAATTGTTAGACAAAGTTAGTTCTTTGGTACATTTTGATTGATTTTCCTCACAAGTATGGTTCTTTGGCATTATCTGTCTACGTTTTCAATAACATTCATCAAAAAAGAAGTCTATAAACGGTAATTAAATGCAGTCTACCAGTTAAAAACGCTCAAAATTTTGGTGTCTGCATTTACAAAATTGCAATTTCTAGAAAAACTAATTACTTTGGAACATTTTCACTGTTCTTTTTTAATTGCATAGTTCTTTGGCATTATCCATCAAAATGTTCTGAAACATTTATCTAAAAATGAAGTCACCAAAAGTTTTATAATGTAGCGTACTTCAAGCAAACAAATTGGTAATCCCCCAAGAAAAAGAGGAGGGGCAAGGATGGCCCTGTTTCATTTTTTGCAGCAAAATGTTGGTGTCGAGCTGCATATCATGTAAATGTTGAAGCTTTTTCCTTTGCCATTGGGTAAGACCGATGCAGCCAGCTGAACCGATAATCTTAACCTTGACATTACTGATGGAGGCCTTGCTATTGCAATCACTAAACTGTGAGTGCTTCACTTGGGGTTAGATTGCTCTTTCCCCTAGCAGCGTTTATGCCAGGACCAGGCGACATGCGCACAATCAAAGGTGTTAGCTCAAACAAATTTGCCTAGAATAATAAAACAATAGTATGCAGTGGTCCTAATATTTAATGGCTTAATCCTAAAAATACACATCAATTACCTTGGGGCTCTACCACAAGTTTTAACTGCTTTCAAGCACTTGCTAAATTTAACGGATAATAGTCTGTTTTGTTTAAAAATGCCTATGGTGAATACAGGGCAAATAAAACGCTGCCAATGACTCGATAAACTCGGGACACGTGTAGCGGCTACGCACACCCGCCCATAATGTTGTTTTTAATCGATTGCGTTTTTCAAGAAACGGTAATTTTCGCTTGACGTAATTCTATATAAGCGATTATTCACTTAAGTGTTTTTTTAAACACTTTTTTCTTCTGTCTTAAATCCTTTTACAGAGTACAGTTAGGTCATAATCTGAAATGACCTCACAATGCTTGTCACTACATGTACATAGTGAGAACAGCAGCAGGAAGAAAAATTATTTGTCCACCATTATTTTGATAGCAAATATAAATAGTAAAGCACATTACTGATGTATGTAATTGATGGGCTCTTTGTATCGGTACGAAACACTGATCTTTGTTTAAAAGTAGAGAGATCTGGATTAGGGGTGAAGTTAAATGTAATAAAATCTTTAATTTAAAAAAACTCAAAATTAAACAATAATAACATCAGTTTGAAAAACTGGAATTAAAGGGAACGTTTTTGGTTGAAATAAAGCTTAATAGGCGCTTATTGGCATAGATTATATGGCTTTGGAGAAAGGCTTAGCTCCTTTTCACGCTATGGCCGAAATAAAGCAAAGAGCGAGGCCAAAGAACTCAATATCGCAAATATAAATACGAAAGGGGGCTCAACCAATCGTCAAATACGCCTACCACCAAATAGCTCATTTTTTTAAATGTCGAAACGACCACTATTTGGGCGCTGCCATCATTTTTGACTATTTTTCCTTCCCCCTTAGCTTTTTAAGAAGTACGAATGATAGTTTGTGACATCATTCTATTTTTTTGAGCACTACCAATCTTGATTGATATATGAAGATGATCACCATTAGGTGAACAAAAACTATGGCCTATATTTTCCATAGCTTTTCATTGCTATTCTTACAAATGTTTGTAGGGTGTAGCAGGCGCAGCTTCCTTAATTGATACATTTTAACTCGGCACAGGTGATGGCACGCTCTGCCGGGGTGAAATCGCACCACACTTAAGGGGAAACATTTTTTCTATATTTGGCTGATAAGAGCTTCATAGAGCTACCGAGGCAAAAATTTTGGACAAAGCAAGGACACTTTTATTTTCTCTGAGGACGCTTAAACAAGGACAAACGAACATTCAAATAATGCGTAGGTAGCAAGGACTTGAGAAAGTTTAAAGAAAAATCGAAAGAAGACAACACCCCGGCATGAAATTGCACCCAATAAAGAATATCATTGGCGCTTTTTTTATGATATATTTGTAGAGCTACCGGGAACAAACTTAAAAATTTTAGAAAAAGCTAGAATTCTTTTAAGTCACCTGGGTATGCCAAGCAAGGAGAAAAGAACATGCAGCATAATGCGTAGCCAGCAAGAACTTGAGAAAGTTTAAGGGTTTAAAGTTAAAGGAAAACAACATCACTGTACGAAATCGCATCACATGAAAAGACATTTTAGCTATTTTGCTTGAAAATAGCTTAACATCACAAATGTGTTCCCTACTTCCAAACTACGGGAAAAGTAAAGCAAACTTGGGTTTACGTAAGCAAAGAACAGAGCGCAGAGACGTGAGGCATAACTAGAATCTTGAAATCAGAATTTCGGTTTGGAAAAGGAGCGCACCAAAGCCTACGTTTATTAATTTTTTTATTAATTCCAAAATAAAGATATTGGTTATTCTAAAATTAACTGCTAATTGGAGAGCTTTAATATAGAAAGAGATCAAGTTTAAATCGGATCGCTTCCATTATTTCGTCGCCAAGCATGTGTCAAGGTGGCCTTAAAAATTGATGATTGCATGCAGAGTTCAGCCTCAATGGATCGGGTGTTACCAATTGGGTTTGAAATTTTAATAACAAAAGTTCTTCCTGATAACCTCACAAAATTTTGGGTGTTTTAGGATGATTAAAGACAACAAGTGCCAAAATAAATCTTTACTTGTATTTAGGCAGGGAACATTTTTGACAAATTGTAAAATTTCTGTCATTGCTGTGTTGCAATAAAGATTTTTTACTGTCATGCTGACTTCACTAGCTTTGAATTTTTGCTTCTTAAAGAGGGTTGTAGATGATGAGAATACTGACGATGTTGTTTAATCTTTCTCACAGTAAAGATTGCGCTGAATTTCACCAGATGAAATAAGTGCAATAACCCATCTAGTGACACTCTTCAGTCAGTCAAAAGTATGCTTGTGAAAATTGAACAAAAATGTAGCTTCAATCAAAGGTAGCCAGGATCAGATTTTCAAAAGTAGAATACGGCAGGATTCGAAAATAATTTCGGTTTTAAAAATGGATCAAGAGAACATTTTTTCACGATTTACAGGATCAGTTCTAGATCAGAAATGCAAAACTTTTGCAAGACAGTTTACCGATTACATTGACAGAAATGCAAAAAATATGTAATTGGTTTAACGTGAAAGAAAAGGAAAACAGTGCTCCTGCGACATATCGCATCGCAGACAAAAAACTTTTTGCTTAAAAATAATCTAATCATCCAATTACAATTGGGTGCAGTGGCGTCGATCCCCCAGAAACTGATGCCTCCCGGGGTCTGGCACTAAGGGTGGAAGGCAAAATATGTCCGGCCCCTCGCTTTTTGTCAAGAGCTACGTTGGATGCATGCGTGTTGAATAATTAAAATAAATCATATCAGAAAACTACTAATTTTGAAACCGTAAATAAATATTTCTCTTCGGCCAAATTTCAAGGAAGCAATTCCTAGTGCAGCGAAATGACGCAGGGCATCGGTAGCTTGCTTTAAATTTACAATCCCAGCGTGAAGTTGGGTGGATTTCTTTACGTCTTTACTTCACGTCACACACTGTAGGAAAACAGAAATGTCGGCTACGTAACGCAAAACGCCGATTGCTGCGTTGCAAAGCAAGTCCAGAATTGCAAAATTTGTCTGAAATGTCTGGTGCAAAATTAAGAATTGAAAGTTTCATGAATAAGCAGTCGCGGCCAAAAGTTATAGACCATCTAGGTGAAATTTGAATTTTTGTATGAAAATGACAAAACTCTTGCTAATTGTTTGTTACATTCGCTTTTATGTTCTAAGAACATTGTTACTAAACAAATGCTTCTGGCAAAGCCTTTAATGATAAGATTTTGTGTGAAATTCTTTTATTGAAGCAAAAGCATTCAGTTTTTCTCAAATTTTAGTGCTGGAAATATGAAAAAAAGAGGGAGTTATCAGTTGTAGAAAGGACAAAAATTGTTACTTTGAATGAAGAGGGGTATTCAGAAAGGAAAATATTAAAAAACTGAAGTTTAGCAAAACTGCAATCCTTCAGGAAATCGTCAGATTTTGAAATATTTGGAGTTTTCAAGATTTGTACAGGTCTGAAAGACCCAGGCTACCTCCCAAAAGAATGATCATCTCATGAACAGAATGGTAATGCGCTCACCAACAAGTTCAAGCAAAAAATTAAATCGGCTTTGTTGCCCAATGGTACAGCTGTCAGTAAAACCACCATAAAACGTCGTTTCACTGATTCATGATAAAGGTAAGCACTTTTATCATGAAAGCTAAAAGATATGCTTTTGCCAAGGCTCACCTGGATTGGACTACTAAAAACTGGAGGAAAGTTATATTTTCTAATGAGTCAACTGTGCAGCAGTTTACATCTCGGAAGCAACTAGTGGGAAGACCAGTCGGCGCCAGATATGAAGACCGCTACACCATCCAAACCATGAAACACTCTCTAAGCATCATAGCCTGGGGAGCAATGTCTGCGCATGGTACAGCTGGTCTGTATTTACTCCAGCCAGGTACCACCATGAATGGCGCAAAATACCTAGATCTACTCAAGAATAAGTTAGAGATCCACATGATGGTGCGTGATTGCAATGTTTTCATGCACGATGGCGCTCCATGCCATAGGGCAAAGTCTGTGAAAAATTTCTTCAGAATGATGATATCCTGAACTGGCCAGGAAACAGTCCACATCTAAATCCAATCGAAAATTTATGGCATGTGATGAAAAATGAAGTAGCAGATCAGCATCCTACCGGTATAGAATAATTAAAGACAGCGATAAAATTTGTATGGACTTTAAAAATGACATCAGAATACTGCTGCAATCTCATAGATAGCCTGCCCCGCAGAATGGCTGCCGTGGTGGAAAACAAAAGAGGCCTTTCAAAATATTAAAATAATAAAGTAAATGATGTTTTATTACATTTGTGATGTATCATTTATTTGAAAGGTTAAGTCTCAATAGACAGACAAAGAATCAAGCGCACACGACAAAAATAAAACGAGTCAGGAAGAGACAAAGTGCAAACGCAGTGAAAAGTCATGGGTGGTCTTAAACTTTTGGGCGCGACTGTAGCATCGGCAAAGACTTACCTTCAATTCCCTATGCACTGGTTCACTTTCGTAGTTTATTTCGTAGTTTTATTGGTTACGTCATAGCGATATTTGTTAATACAAGACTGCCTTACGTTATCAAAGTTAGAGCATTTGACGAATGCTTCTCCAATAGCCAAGCCATAAAACCAACGATTAAAACGTTGTACCATCCATGGTGGACTGGCAATTTCCTCCCGAATATTTTCAGTTCAAAAGAAACCCCATAACTGGCAACTTCCGTTATCTTAGACTGAGAATAAAAACATATTTACTGGGCTGGAGTCTAAAAATGAGGCATGATCCAAAGGCAACAGCTAATTCAAAAGGAGTTCCGTCATTTCTCTCATTGCTGACGAAACTTCGGTTATGTTTGATAAAGAGCAAGTGAGTATTTGCAGTCGATATTGGGCGAATTCGTTTCGTAGTGTGAAGATTTTTCTCAGACTTTTTGAAACTTGCAAAGCAGATTCAAATACTATATTTTATTTATTGAAAGATGAGTTGTTGAGGCTGGACCTGGATATTTCTGGCCTTCGTGGTCAGGGTTATCGCGGTGATAGTAACATGGCTGGGAGAGTGAATGGTTTGCAGCAAAGAACATTGAAGGAAAATACAAAGGCTCTTTATTTTCACTGTGTTGGTCATCAGTTAAATTTAGCTTGTCAAGACGCTTGTCTGAATTTCCCATGGTGTTATATGTGATGAGCATTGTGAATAAGATCGTAACATTTGTGAAAGTGTCTTCAAAAAACTGTGCATGGTTTGCTGCCATACAAGCCCCCACCGCAGAACCAATAACAGTTAAGCTTTGGTCACTGTGCAGCAGACGATGGGTACTGCGCAAAGATTGAATTGACGCATTCGTTGTGAATTACCGCAATTTGATAAAAGATATGAACAAAGCTATTTCAGGAGCTAAACGGCGGTCAGCGTTTTCTCACCTTCTTAACCTTGACAAGTATGATATGTACTTCATTTCTCAAATGTTGCAACAACTGTCTGGCATTGTTCACCCCATTCATGTAAAATGCCAGTCACGCCAAGCTACCACTAGAGATTTGAATATGTGGATTCAAGAACTAGCAAGCGCTCTCAATTGTGGTCTCGACACATTTGCCAAGGAATTATTCGCTAAAAACAAAGTGCAAGCACTGGGAATAAAAATTAGTTTACCAGCTGTTCCGCGGGTGCGTCGTGCGTTCACTGCTCAAGAAGTAGAAGAATTTTATGTGAATTTATTCAAAAAAGCTTTTGAAGCAGCAGCGAATTTTCTGTTACGACATTATCAATTACGTCTTCTGCCAATGTCAGATTTTTCAGTTGTCTTCTGAAAGATCAAGCTATGTCACATGACGACGTAGAAGCTATAAGCGAAGTTTAAATCGACGCCTGTGACTGGATGCAAGAAATTAAGAGGAATGGCACTTTAGCTTTTCCCTAGCTATGCCTATATCGGGGCAAAGGCACATAGGCGGAGTCAGGGACTAGCAGTCACAAAAATAATTGCGCAAGAGATCGTACCAAGTTGTGAAATAGAACTCCACATAAAGTTTTGTAACTGTAATTGTAAAAACCAACACTATATCGGTTTTCAAAGTTGTTTAATAGAATAGATAAAGCTTTGTTAAATGATAGCCTGTTTATGAGCAAAAGCAGATAGAATAACCGTAGGAAAATAAAAATGATTGGCTAAGGGACTTTGCCTTCCTACAAGTCACAACAACCAGCTTAACTGATCATCTTTATTCCTACGTTCCCGACGGCAGCTCTACAAATGTCGTTGCATAATAGTAAATAACAAAACCAAAGATATTTATGATGTTTCTCTCACATTACGAAGATATTTTTGCTCATGCAGTATAGCTAGACGCATTTTGACTTTTGTGAAGACAATGATCTTCAGCGTCACCATATCTTAATTACAGGGTATCAACGGGCAAGTTTTACTCTTTAAATTACATTCAAGCTAGAAATTTATGAATATCACTTTAAAATCTTCGGTATTTCACTCGACAAAGGAAAATCGTAAACCACGTTGATCTACCAAGAGAACGATTTCACAACACCTCACACTAATGAACCGGACCTTAGTTAGCATGACTTAAAATCTTGAATTGAATATAACTGATGCTTAAAGCAGTTGCACTGGGCCTTGGTAGTTAAATACGCAGAAATATTAACAAAGCAAAGTAGCTGTACTTGAATCGATCGCGCGAATGTGACACAACTTATTGCAGGGCTACTCAACTAATTTTAACGGAGGTCCAGAAAGACAAGTTCAATATTTTCAAAGGCCCAGCAAAACTTTTGACATGCAATGACAAATATAAAACTATCAATATGAGTAAATATAAGAAAATACTTGGATTTTTGTTAGTCTACACCAGTGGTTCTCAAACTTTATACAGTCTGGGCGCACTTTCAATACCACAAATAACAGCGGGCTCACCATATAGTGCATCGCCTCTGAAATGTTGCGCTGCGGCGCACTCGTGGGGGTGCGCCATTCTCAAATTACAAAACTTACAATCCAATTAATTTGGTGGCGTCCTCCAAAAAAAAAAAGGTCATCGCATGCTCTGGAATTCCCAACTGATGGTATATCTAGCAAAAATTGCTTGGTCTTGGTTCACATTTCGTTTATCTGCTGGATCTCAGGGAGGGTCCACTCTGCATGCCATGTTTTGGTGATGGCAGACCGGGTGTTGATCTTTTTTATTTTTCGAGAACGCCGCGGCGCACCTAGCTACCCCTCGCGGCGCACCGTTTGAGAAACACTGGTCTACACTAATTATCAAAATAAAAATAGTATAAAGTTCTTGTACACTATTGTGATAGTTTTGTGAGAAAAATCGCATTTCTTGTTTTTAGCCAGTTCTTAAATCTTGATCTATAGAAGTAACAGCAAATCGAAGGCGGTGGTGGGGTGTTTGACCCTAGTGTCAAACAGTATCGTTTGCAGCAGTAAGATCTATCAATAAAGTGCCTGATTTGTTGTTCTCCTCAAAGCGGCGTTTGGCGTCTTTGATTGGTTAAAAAGCTTAATCGGTTATGCATCGTTTATGTCTAAAGACAATTTTTTGTCCGGAAATTGGGGGTCAATAACAAGTTCTAGACGTCTCAAGAGTAGTCGCTTGAAAAGCGTGTAACGCTCAGCAGCGATATGGGCTGGTAGCTCTTTCGATCATCAGCTGGTTTGCCAGATTTAGGTATCGAGATAATTGTTGCCAGCCGCCATATTGTGTAGATTGTTTCGATAACTAATGCAGGCTGTATAGAATTTTTGAAGCCAAGTAAGACATTTGGGGCCCCAGTTCTTTCGAATATCTGACGGCATATTGTCTAAGCTTTGAGCTTTACCACACTTGATCAGTTTGATTGCGGAAGCAAGTTTGGTGAATGATAGGGGTATGGACAACAAACTTTCAGCACTGGGAGATTTCCAGATAGAGGGTTTTTGCAGTGTTTTGATGCTATTATGTTGTTTATTGGTCTTTTTAGAAGTGCCGTTAGTCCATGCTAAGTGCAAAAATTTTTGCTATTGTGTTTGAAAATTGCATAGAACTGAGAACAAGTTAAAGAAGTTTAACAAAGGGGGTATGAGCTTTTATGTCCCTTCGTGGCTGCATCTTCTTTTTCTCATCCTGGAGTTTGGGGTCCAGTTTCAACATTCAAAAGGTCCGATTTGAACCTCGGTCCGCCAGTTGAGTAGCCCTGACTTATTGCATCTCAACGGAGACGCACTGCATTGAAGTGGAATGCTCCATTTTACGTCCTTCTTTCCCGCTTTTTGACAGGAACAGACGGGCTGATGCAGTATAGCTTATGACTACTAAAATGCTAAATAATGCACTATGTAATATTTTCTGATTAATAGATAACACGTGGTTGATACAATGTCGTTTCTCTGGCAATGCTTGATTGAAAGTTATTGACGATTTATGACTACCGTAAACTACATTCAAAAGACAAGCTTCAATTCCTGAAGCCTATTCCAATGAACATTCTATGGATAGAATAACAAACCTGTACCTCCTCATCACCCTTGAAGTGTGACCTCTCGTCCTAGCTGCAACACACACAGCCTTCATTTGAAATCTTTGTCTCGTTGTAATAAATAATCTAATGTGCATAACCTGTGGTCACCAGACTCACGATATTTATCATCTTATTCCGTCATGTTCTGTTACAGACTCTTAACGCTACACTTTCTATGCTGCACCAATCAACAGCCGCCTCAACGTGGTGGTGCGGTCCCCGACCCCGTTTGGGTTGGGTCGAAATGGCTGTTGGCCTTCCCGAGGGTCCCAGTTACCCCGGGCACTCCCCTTCATTTTTTCGCTATGCTGCCCCATGAACGACCGCAGAAGGGCAGCATACAGCTTCCTTAAAATCGGTCGCCTGTTTTCTCACTTCTCCTGCCCGTCTTCGTCTTCTCATTCTTCTTTTTCTCCTGATGAGCGGTAACGTTCCTCCCAACCCTGGCCCCATCTTTCCCTGCTCTGTGTGCGCTGGAAATGTGACCTGGCGAGGCAAGTCAGTGCAATCCTGCACCTGCTCCAAATGGGTCCATCTAAGGTGTTCACAACTTTCCCTCTCCAAATTCAGAACTCTTGACAGCTCTCACACTTGGAGCTACCCCCCCTGCTGTGTCCCCACTTGTAACACTGTGACTCTCTTCTCGGACTCTTCCGACATATATACCTCCACTGTACTATCTAGCCCTTCATCTGCTAATGCTGCACTCCCACCCCACCCTTGTCTTCAGACTTTTTATCCCCCGTCGGCTTTTCTGTGTCTTCTCTCTCTGCCCCCTCACCACTGCCCCTTGCTCCTGGCTGTCCTTCTACGCCTCCTCTACCCCTGACTCTCTCAGGGTTCTCCAATGGAATGCTGGCGGTCTTTGTGTCAGAAGCACTGAACTACTTCACTTTCTTTTGTCCCATCGTGTTGACCTTATCTGTATCCAGGAATCCAATCTTAACTCATCTTCCTTTTTTTGGATTCTCTGCTCTGCGTTCTGATCGCACCCACTCCCGGTCCGGCATTCTCTCTCCTGGTGCCACGCACGCTAGCGGCGGTGTCATCATTTTCGTCAGGTAGGGCTTATCTTTCTCTAAACTTTCTACGTTCGATCAATACTCTGATTATGTAGAGGTCAACATCTCTCTTAATAACGTCTCGCTCTCTTTTCTTTATGTGCACGCCCCCCCCTATTCGCTCTTCTCCGACTGATGGCAGAACCGACTCCTTTTCTCCTTCCATTCTTCCCTCCTTTGGAAATCTCTCCATTCTGGGGGACTTCAATTGCCATCACCCCTTCCGGGACTCAAAGGGTACTTCCCAACCCCGCGGGGATGAAGTATTTGACTGGGTAATCTCTTTTGATCTCCTCCCCCTCAATGACCCTGACACACTCACCCTTCCACAACGCTCCACTGGCAGTCGCTCCTCTCCTGACATCTCCTTTGCTCCCTCTTCTCTTGCCTTTTCTTGCTCCTTGGAGGTGCTTCAGGACCTGGGTTCTGACCACCTACCAATTCTTCTATCTGTCCCTCTTTCCCCGGTCTTTCGCCCCAACGAGCGTCTTCCTTCCTTCAATTTTCAGAAAGCTGGCTGGGATGACTTTGACTCCCACTGTCCTTCTGCAGAGAAATACTCGTCCCTTTCTTCTTCTGCTGCTCTTTTTACCTCCCTGGCACTGAATGCGGCCAAATCTTCCATTCCTTTCGGCCGCATCAAACGCCATTTTAAATTCTGGTGGTTTGATGAAGTGGAAAGTGCGGTTGGTGAAAGACGCAAGGCTTTCGCTGCCGCTCACAGAAGTGATGAAGATCGCCAGGCCTACATCTCCGCTTCTCGTAAGTCATCGCCAAGCCCAAGGCTGAGGCATGGCAGACAACTTGTTCTTCTCTTTCACCCAAATCAAACCCGAAAACTGCATACTCTCTTCTCCGCTCTATCGCTGGCTCTACTTCCTCGTTTCCTAATTTCCCAAACTGTTCTCCTTCCAGGGAATCGGCTTCGGTCTACGCCACTTACCTGAGATCTCACTTTTCCGTTCCTCAGCGAAAGACCCTGTGTAACAGAGGCAGAGGCTACCTCTCTGAGCTCCGCCGTGCCACGTTCCCGGAGGAGTCTCACTCGTCCTTTTGCTCTCCTTTCTCACTTGCTGAATTTCTTGCGGCTGCCTCCAACCTCTCCTCGTCCACTGCCACTGGTCCAGACAAAGTTGCCTATCCCATGCTAAAGCATTTTCATCGCTCTGGCATGTATTTTCTTCTTCACATCTTCAGTCTTTCCTGGTCTTCGCATTCCTTTCCTTCCGTCTGTAAGACATCTTCTATTATTCCCATACATAAGATGGGAAAACCTCTCGACTCTCCTGCTTCCTTCCGGCCTATCTCTCTCACCTCCTGCGTATCAAAGCTTTTTAAACACATCAATCTATCCCGTCTACTCTTCTTTCTGGAATCTAATCTCATTCTCTCTCCCCGCCAGGCCGGTTTCCGCCCTGGACGGTCTACACTTGATCAAATTCTGTACCTTTCTCAGTCCATTTCGGATGGGTATAACAAACCCCGGGCCGGGCTCTCGGACGATCCTGTCTACTATTGATTTCTCAAAAGCTTTCTACTCTGTTTGGCATCCCGCCCTTTTCTACAAACTCATTTCGGCTGGCCTCACTTCTTGCTTGCTTGCTTTGCTTGTTGGGCTCAATCTTTCCTTTCTGATAGGCGCGCTTGCGTGGTTTATCAAAATCACAAAAGTTGCTCCTTTCGAGGTGTTCCGCAAGGATCCGTTCTTGGCCCTGTACTTTTCTCTCTCTTTATCAATGATTTTCCGGCTTCTCTGTCTTCTTCCGTCAGCTGCTCTCTTTACGCTGACGATCTGGCCATTTGGTCCTCCTCTCCTTCGGTTCCCACTGTGGTGTAGGCCTCACAAGGAGTTCTGTTTTGATTGGAGCGCTGGTGCCTTCCTCTCAATCCAAGCAAATGTGAGGCCTCCTTCTTCTCAGTGGATCCCCACCAACCCAACCTCCTCTTACTCGGCTCCCGCCTCCGCTTCAACCCCACTCGAATCTTTCTTGGGGTCACGTTCGACCGCACTCTTTCCTTTTCTAGACATGTATCTTCGCTGAAGGCCAGGTTTTTCCCACGTCTCAAGGCCTTACGTTGTATCTCTGCTTCCTCTTGGGGCCCCTCTCTCTTCTGTATAAAGTTTTCTTCGGCCCCTTCTCACTTATGCTTTACCCGGATGGTTTCCGTTCTTAAGCGTTACCAATTCCACCAAATCGGAACGCCTCCACCAAGCGGCCAGTCGCAACATCACCGGCGGCCTCTCATTTTTCTCTTATCTCACTTCTTCTCTCCGAGGTTTCTTTAACTCCCCTTCGAGTCACCTTGACTCATTTCACCCTTTCATCTTATGAGCGGGCTCTTCGTCTCCCAACTTCCTTTCCCATCTCAGGTTTGGCCAGACTTGGAGTGAAACCACGACTCTGCAGATCGTCCTGGAGAGCTTTTGCGTCCACTCACCCGCTCATATCTCCTTCTACCTCTCCTAGGGAGGCTCTTCTTGCTTGCCCTCCCTTTCCCCTTAGAGTTTGTCTTCGTTCACAGTGGAGTCCACACTTTCGTCTTCATGCTCTCGTTTTGATTCCCCTCTCTCTCGCCCACCTTGACTCTCTCCCCCCTCATGATTTGGTACTCTGGACTGACTGCTCTGTTCCTTCTCCTCTTGGCAAAGGCGGCTCCGGCGTACTTGCCAACTGCTCTCTCTCTATCTGTGGCACTGAGGCCATTTTTTTCTTCTCAGCAGGCCCAGTATGTTCAAGTTTTGCTGCTGAAACCTGCGCCATTCTGCTGGTCTCGGCAGCACCAACAAGTCTACCATTTCTCTTCTCATATCTGACACTCGTTTTGTCCTCTCCTTCGTCTTTCCTTTTATCTGACACTCTGTGGCAGATCTGGCAAAAACTGTCTTCTCTCCTGTTTCTATCAGATTACAATGGGTCCCCGGACACTCCTTTCTTCCGGAGAACGACGCGGCTGATCAGCTGGCCAGACGGGGAGCGCTACTTGCGCCCTCTGCAATTCCTTGTAGTCTCTCTCGGACTGGAGGCGAACTGTTTAATCTAAATTTTTCGACACGCAGGTTCCCTCGATTTCCACCGAGAAACTTGTGCTCTCTCGTCATGCTCGCTGTGTTCTCTCGTCTACGCTGTAAAACTCTTATCTCACTAGGATTGGCAGAATCGCGAATTCTTCCTGCAGTGTCTGCGGACACTCGTTCCAGGACACCTCTCATTTCATTCTGCACTGCCCAGCTACGAACTCCTTGCGCCGCTCACTCTTTGACGACTCTCTGTCTCTCTAGGACCTCTGGTCCAGATCCTGGGGAGTTGCCCGGCTTCTGGGGCTCCATGGTCTTCCGTCATGCCCCCATCCCTCGGAAGGGGTTGGGCAAACAACAATAACAACAACACTTTCTATGGTGATTTTTCTTTCGTACGACCTCCGGTCCAGGTCGTAGAGTTGCCCCCTACCTAGTATTTTATGGTCCATCGCCATGTACCCATTCAAAGTAAACGGTATTAAAAACCAGGGATGTGGAAGCTGGAAGCGGTACTTTTTCTGTGGAAGCGGAAGCGCGAAAATTCCACCGCTTCCGCATAAGAGGGAAGAATGGAGGGAGAAAAGAAATTGGTTTTGCTATCTTTTGTAGAAGAACCAATAGGGGGAACATAAACATTAAGAAATTAGAGCGAGGAGGAGTCGTTTAGAGAGATGTTGACCTCTACATAATCAGAGTAGGGGCCAAGCAAAGAAAGAGAGGAGGTAGAAAGCTCAGAGAAGAATAAGCCATGCTTGACGAAAATGATGACGCCGCCACTAGCGTCTGCGACATCAGTAGAAAAAATACCAGATTGGGAGTGGGTGCCATGGGATTACAGAGCAGAGAATCCAGGAATCCGGAAAGAGGAGCATAAATTGAGGTTAGATTCCTGGATACAAATGAGGTTAACGGGATGAGACGAAATAAAGTGTATTAGTTTAGTGCTCCTGGCTCGGAGACCCCCAGCCTTCCATTGAAGAACCCTAAGAGAGTTATGGAGGGAAAGAGAAAGCAGGAGGTAAAGAGAAACAGCCAGGAGCATGAGGCAGTGGTGAGGGTGCAGTGGGAGAAGATACAAAGTGGGCGGAAAAAGGATAAGAAGTTTGAAAGTGAGGGTGGGGTGCGAGTCCTGCATTAGCAGAAGAGGGCCAGATTGAGCAGTGGAGGTATACCAGCTGGAGGAGTCCGAGGAGGAAGTCACACTGCTGGTAGGTGTAGAATCTCCAAAAAAACAGGGAGGGCAGCTCCAGAAGTGAGATCTGCCAAGAGTTCTGAATCTAGAAAAAGAGAGTAGTGAGCACTTTAAATGAACCCAATTAGAGCATGTGCAGCATTGCACTGACCTACCCCGGCAGGTCACATTTCCAGCGCACACTAAACAGGGAAAGACGGAACAAGGGTTAGGATGATCGTTGCCACTCATCAGGACAAGGAGAAGAATGAAAAGACAGTCAAGAGAAAGGCAGGAGTAAAGAGAAGACAGGCCGATTTTAAAGAGGCTGCGTGCTACCCTTCTGCGGTCATTCAGGGGGCTGCACGGCGAAAAAATGGTTTGTGTGAGGGGAGTGCCTGGGGTAACTGGGACCCTCGGGAAGGCCAACAGCTATTTTGACCCAACCCAAACGGTTTGGGGACCGCACCACCACGTTGAGGCGACTGTTGATTGGTGCAGTTCAATTTTGCTCGCTTTCCATGTACATACTATATATACGACAGAAATTTCGCGCTTCACTATCCAAAAAGATCGGAGTCAATACGTGTTTTGAGAACGAACAGAAGGTCCGTAATGATGATTAGAGTTAAAGTTAAATCAAAGTCAGAGTTAGTTGAAAATAAAGAGGGAAAATCAACGCTATACGGTGTAATTTGTTGTTGTGACGACAGGTTATTATCGAGAGCTGTAATATGTGGTCATAAGATTTAGATCTGAGAAGCATTAGGTTAACTGTTTTAAAAGTGGTTGTAAGTAGTGAAGGATCTTGTAATAACTGTCTATTTATTGAATTGTTTAATTATTTTTTGAATTGTAGTAACTATGGTTAGTTCGGATATCAACAATTTTTATTATCCGGATAACGGATATATCCGTGTACTTGGAATTTAGCTAACCGGTTAACCGGAAAATAACTGCTAAGTATGAAAAGTATTGTACAGTTTTATTATAGAAATAAGCACACGTGCAGTACAATCGAATATAAAAAAATCACGCAGATTTAATGTTCAGTTTCTGCAACGCATTCCTTATAAAGCGCAATGCATCGATTGTGGAATCGTGTAGACGAGACCGGAGCTTTGTAACAAAGAGTCCACATGCACTGAATGCTCTTTCTGCTTCCACAGAAGTGGGCTGAATAGTAAGCAGAGCTTCATAGAGAGTCTGAAGGTTGGCAGGTGGTATCCCAGAAGCTTCAAACACTTCACTTTCCTTTTGAACCATTCTTCTGTTAAGGTTTGGAGTAATCGAAAGACGAGTAGCTGGAATTGATGCTGACGTGATAGCTCGCTCTAGTTCTTCCTTGAGAGACGCAAGTGATGAGTCTCTACATACTGAAGTAGAAGCGAGTGACGCAAACTGGCTTTCTTCTCCAGGACCAGGCTTTAGTACTCCAAACAGCTTTTGCATTAGGGTTGAAGAAAAAGTGTACATTTTGTCTTTGTTTCCGTATTCGCCAAAAATATCAAACTTGTTCTCCATTAGAAAATCGGGATCGTGCAAATATTCAAGTAGATGAACAAGACACACATTTCTCCTGGCTTTGATTCTTACTTCAAGATGAGACTTAAGAGATGCCGAGTACGCAGAATTAAAATTAGAGAGAGTTTTAAATACAAAATGATGAATCCGCACAGCTGCAAGAAGTGTGGCGTTCCTCATGCAAAGTCCATCTACAGCGTGTTTGACAAGTTCAAGGACATCAATCAGATCATGGGGAATTTTTATTTCTGCGTTCGTAATGGTGGTAGAAGATCCAATTTCGACGAGAGCCATTCTGATACATTTTTCTGCTCTTACAAATATTTCAATCATCTCTAAAAGACTGTTCCATCTAGTCTTAGAATCTACTTCAGCTCTGAGTTCAATTGTGCTTGGATATGCTTTTGCAGAATTTCGTCCTTAAGAAGACTTTTGCGAAACATCTTTAACAATGTTCTAACCTTCCCTATCATTTCCGCAACAAACTGTCTAAGTTCTACACCAATTGCTTCAGTCTCCACAAGATCCACAGCAGGTTTATCAACTTCTTCCACCTACTCTTCTGAAGAAAATTCTGAATCCGACCCAGTATTATTATTTTCCCTTTCCTTTTTTAGTCCTTCAGAGATTTTGCCTTGCATACAAGAAATCAGTTACTGCTAAATGATAACCATACGCAAAGCATAGTTGGTGGACGCAACCAATTATTCTTCCAAAACTCTTCATCACACGAACTCCATCTGTCGTAGCTGCAGCAATGTCTTCCATCTTGAGACCAAACTGGTGCAATCTTTCTTTCACCAAATTCTCTACTCTTTCAGCTGGCATAGAACCTTTGATTCTTACCATTCCTAAATTAAAAGGGTCGGAGTCATAGTCCTGGTTTAAGTTTATGTATCTTCTGCTTCTTGTGTATTCATCAAGAATGACAGAACAAAATTTTCCAGCCCCTTTTTTTATTTCAATCATTTTCTTTATATCGCTTTTCAGTTTGGGAAAAAGATATGATAATACTTCTGACATTTTGCACCGTTTGTGGTAGCTTATATCCTCTTGCTAAAAATGCTTGTAGTAGTTGCTTACTAGTAGATGCGGTATTAAAAAAATTCTGTCCGCAGCTGCTAGCTCCGCAACAACCCTTTCCAGAGACTCTTTGGTTGGTTTAAAATAGTTTTCAATCGTGCTGGTGCCCGTGGAACTTTAGTTTGCGTTTTCCAAAGAAACTTGCTGTTTTGCCTTCTTTGTTTCGAGAAGAATTTTATGTTTTAGACAAAGGTGGTTTCTCATTGCTTCTGTAGATCCGCCTTTACAAGAAATCGTGTTTTTGCAGGTTTAACATTTTGCCCTATCACCTTTTCTTGATCGTAGAAAGCGGCCCCACACGGGATTTTCACTTTTAAAACGTTTAAATTCCATCTCTTAAATTTATTCAGTTTAAACTAGGTTGTATTTAAAGCTTTTCAAGTTTAACTGAAATCTTCTTACAGCCAAACCCTGCACACTTCACAAACTTCACCTCACAATGCAAATGCAGTCTTCTATTAAAATAATCATTTCCTTGGCTTTCTTTGGGATGTGTGAGTAAAATTCACTCATGCATTTACGAGTAGTTGAAAATATAAGACAATATTAAAAGTGTGAACAAAAGTTAAATTGCGGTCAGCGGGAGTCAGCCTCCTCATAACAAAGAATGTTGAAACTTACTAAAAAGTGTCAAATCATTAGTAACGATATTCTTTTATCCGGTTAACCGACAGAATTATATCCAGATATCGGATAGCAAAAAAACTCCCGATTAATCGATTAACCGGTTAACCGTTATCCGGATAATCCAACCCTAGTAGTAACGAAATATTTGATTTTCTTGCAAGCAATTCGTGATTTCTAAATTTTTGTTAGTGGGAGTTCCGTGACAAACGCGAAAGTACATTAGGGGCTCCGCGATGACAAAAAGATTGAAAAGCACTGTTCTACATTTAACGAGTTCTGATATCTGAGAAAAACAAACACAGAGTAGTTCGAAACAATAAGCTCAAGCAAAGTAGGTAAAGTAATAACAATAAATGAAGGTTTTTGTTTTTTCAAAATGATAAAGTGTAGAAGGCAGGCTACAGACACACAAAAGTTGAAAAAAATTTTCAACGGTCGTTTTTTCGTTTTTTGTTGGTGGAAGCGGAAGCGGTGGAAGCGGAAGCGTTTGAAAAATAACCGCTTCCACATCCCTGTTAAAGACAATAAGAGTTAGCCTATAAAAGCACCCACAAAATATTTTGTGTGGTTAATAACTTCACGAAAAGAACAAGGCAGATTTTAATTAAAAATGGAACAAATGTTAAACGAGTTCAAAACTGGGATCTTTAAAAATGTGAAAATAAAATGCTCAACAAAATGCAATTAATGAAAAATCTTGAAAATCAATCAAAGTGTACTAGTTTATACGTTGGCTGTGTATATTAGGTAATGATTCGGTGTGTAACAAAAGTTAAAATTTGCAGAATACTGAGACGTTTGAAAAATTGAAAATAAAATACTTAACAAAATGACACAGAAATGAAAAATCTCAAGACATCTCAGGCAATTACTGTAGTGTGTAAGAGTTTAAAAGCTGGCTGTGTATATTAAGTTATGATTAAGTATGGAGCAAAAGTTGTAACTTGTAGTCTTGCACAATACTGAGATGTGTCAATAAGTGAAAATAAAATGCAGAACAAAATGCAAAAGATATGAAAAATTCTAGACATCAGTCAATCAAAGTGTAAAGGTTTAAATATTGGCTGTGAAAATCAAGTTACGATTCAGCTGCTGTTGATTTTTCTGCGTCTTGGACAAAGGGTGTACCATCGGCTTTTTTGGATGCTTCCTGAATCCACTTCTCCGTCATATTCCACAACTTTACAGCATCTTCTTCCACCAATGCATGAGGCAAGAGTGGAACTTCGGCGCATTTTCTAAAATCAGTTTTAGCACAATCATATAATTTCAAGCGCAGTTGGCACTTGAAGATACAACCCGGAAAATTTTTGGATTATAAGAACTACAGAGACCTCAATTAACCGACCTAATGAAAGCTTATTTAACTTATCAAACAACAAAAAATGAAAAGTTAAGAGCTTGCAGTGATTCAAAACAGTTCGATTAAGATTTTGTATAAAACAAAATTAGTCAACTACAATATGCAAAGTTACTAATCAGTCAAGCTCATTTTGATATCAAAAACTGGTTAGTATCAACAAGAGAATACAGCAGACGCCGCTTATAAAGCCCGCCTCGGGACCGGACGATTTTGGGCTTGTTAACCGACGGACGACTTTTTCTAAATATTTTAGCAGTCCCTGCCGCTTTACTGATTGACGGTAATTTGTGTATCGTGACGTTGTTTCATTATTTCATCGAGTTCCCTTTTTCTCGCATTATTGTGCAGGTACAGCCTGTTCCATGTGAAACATAATCGGTTTTTAGACATGAAGGGTTTGTGACAAAACAGAAAAATTTTAGACCGTAACCAAAATGCTTGATGTTATTTCATACAGAGAAAAAAAAATCAATAATTACGTAATGAAATTTGTTAGTTATGAAGCTTTTTGAACAAATTTCAAAGAATTGCGCAGAAAATTTGGGCTTATTAAACAGGTTTTTGGGCGTATAAAGCGAGTTTTGTTAAAACACAGTCAAATGGAAGATTTCCGGGCCGGGCGAATTTGGGTTTTATATGCGGGTGGGCTAATAAGCCGAGGGCTTAAATAAGCGGCGTCAACTATGCTCTGTTTTAAAGTATATTTCAAACCAATTAACGAACAAACACTTACGCATAATATTTTCCTGTTACGCCTTCAAGTTCAGGCGCGATTGCGCAGTATATCGAAGTCTGCGCCCCTTGCTTTGGAGTAAGAAATGTCATCATTGCTAGCGGCCAAAACACTTTAAAAATCATCCGCTGAAAAAATGGGGTGTGGTCTCCTCTCATGTACTGTCCCAAATTGGTGTTCACCATTCCAGGATGAAGACAGTTGCACGTGACACCTGTACCTAAACATGAAGACGGAGCCATGTAATCTGAATTATGACGCATACTAAGCTTTTCTTTCCACCGTTTTGTTTCATTTAAAAAAAACAAACTGGAAAAGCAATTAAGTTTTTTCCAGAATTACTGAAAATTAAAAAAATTTTAAATGATTTAAACTTTGAGCGTTTACTTCTCCTCTTTTGCAATTTCTTTTCCTTAGAATGAAGCCAGAGCATAACATGGCTGAACTGAATTGAATTAACTTGAATTAATCGCAGGAATGTTACAAAGGAGGCGCATTGAAGTGGAGCGGAATGCTCGATTTTACATCATTCTTTTCTCTCTTTGCCAGGAAAAGACGAGCTAACCCAGTGTATGTTTAGTATTAAACAATTGCATACATGTTGAATAATGCGCTTCGCAAAATTTCCTAGTTGAGGGAAGATGACACGTGGTTGATATAATGCCGTTTCTCTGGCAATGCTTGATTCAAAGTTATTGACAATTTATGACTATCGTAAACCACAATAATTCGTTTAAAAGCTTCAATTCCTGAAGTCTATTCTAATGAACATCCTATGGATAGAATAACGAAGCGAGCCTACCAGCATGTTGTATGAAGCGACATCGAGCACACAGAAATGGCAATCTACCTTGGGGGTGGGAGGGGGGGAGCTAGTCAGCAATTTTCATTTATGACTGGTTTGAAATGGAACCTACTTTTTCTTTTCGGTAGTACTAAATAGGCATGGTAGGCATATACCTGCACTATGCCCAACCACACTTTGCTTGATTTGGATTCGGCGTAAACACGGACATTTATTTTCACCGTGTTTTTTTCACTAGGAATAAAGGGTAACAATATTGGTAATACTTTTCAAAAATCCCGGATTGATGATTAAGATCTCGTTAACCACTGACCGCTTGCTTCTGCAGGAAGTATTCACATATTCAACGAAACTACCTTCCAAGCGACGAGATAATTCTAAGCAGTGATGGACGTTTGCTAGTTTGCTGTCAAAATATGCATTGAATGGCTTGTATTCTTTATCGTGCATCATGTCATCCCAGTGCATCCGTCCTCGTCTGTAACCATCTGAAGATAAAATGACGATCCGACTGGGGGAACTTTTCTACACAGTTAATAACAGCCCTGTAAGTATTCAGCTACTGCACAGGGAAATTTTCAGAGCTTCAGGAAGTTTAAATCATTGAACAAGCTTAACCAATATTCATCAGGAAAGTCGCAAGAAATTTAAAGTTTACTTCCAATTCAAGGTATGAAGTCTAAATATTGGTGGTAAACAGACAGCGCTTCATAAAGCCTTCGCAGCCTGAGGGCAAGTGATGGAAAGCCTCATTTTGGAATAAACGATGATCCTTCTAGGGCTACAGCTCACTCAGTTTAGTGATGTAGAAAAACCAGATTGTTAATGCCAAGTGTTTTGAATGCTGCCTGCACTGAAATGTAAAGTATAACAGTGCAAGACAGTACTCAAACACTTGGTAATAGAAAGCTGTTTTACTTGTCCACTCGACCATTAGCTCTAACGAATTGAGTCAACGCGTATCAATAAAACTATTACGTTACCTTAAGTAATTCAAGTAATAAATCCGTAAGCAAAAAATGACCTATGTGATTTACTCCAATATGCATTTCAAAACCATCATCAGTTTTCCATTTCGGACAGTGCATAATGCCTAGAAACAAGAATGTCAACAAAAAACACCAAAGTAATGTAAAAACAAGGAACGATACAGCAGTTTCTAACGCAAAAGCTTGATGGTTCAACAGAAGATGGTAATATCATTGAAAACGCCCTACCCACAGACCTCCCAAAAAAACCTAAGGTCATCGATCCTAAATCATATTATCAAAGAATGGCCTGAATTGTATTCATCGCCACTTTAAAACAATGTAACATTAAGATTTCCATATTTACACGGAAAACAACAAAGAATTACAGGCTGCAGTTGCATTACTTAAACGCTAACAAACAAACAACAAAAAACGCAGGTGGTATAATGAGGGTGTTATCACACTGCCACACTTTCTTCACATTGCTAATCCTACCTGCCAAACACACTGGTAAAATAGTACTAACATGCACTGCAATATTAATACATCTAATTATAATCTTATACACGTGATCATTCATACTCACAACGGCAGTTGTTCACCAAGAATAAAGCGTTAAACTTTTCAATAAAGTTTTGAAGAAAACGTGAATAATATTTTCGGCCAGGAATTGTTAGAAAACCATATCAGAGTCAAAACAAATTTTTTTGGTTTTAGGGGTCCCACGCTAACTTTGAAAATTTTTTGTTTCGTTGCAAATGCTCACATTTTTAAACGCCAACAACATCTACATTTTACATGATAAACAAGTCATGTTAAATATCATTTTAATCAGCATTTGAAGGAGAATGAGCAAAGCAAATAAAAAATGATTTGAGAAAAATAAACACTTGAAAAATTTTACATTTTAGTTCTACACTTGTAATACCATACAACGTAAATATTTCGGCATATAACGATTTCATTTACTTTATTGGTATGATTGAGTCTAATGTAATTTGTATTAGTTCTCGGAAATCACCTCTGATCTCGTATCAAGAACTTAGCGTTGCGCTATCATGTGATGTCATCAATTGGGAATCAACTCGGAGCTTCAAACAAGTTCTTTTGTGCTTTTTATGCGATAATCATGGTAAATGTGGAACAGTTAGTCATAAAATCAACTGATGCAGTTAGGGCTCGTTGCTTGCAGATACAACGGTTGCAAACTAGGTGTTTGTTTTGCTATTTTGTGTTTTAATTCAATTATGTTTAGTGTTTCATTTTTAAGAGTTGTGTCTCTTTGAAGAAAGACTGAATAGCTAGCGATTACAGAGATTGGTTTTAGTCATAAATCTAAATTGTATTTGGCTGAATAACCAATTGATTGTACTTAATGAACGAAACTTAACTGATCGGCTTGACTTCTGTTTGGCTTGGCTGCACTGCAATATCGATCTGAATAACTTGACTGATAGAATTTTATTTACTGCAACTACGATAACGAATAAAGATATTTTAACGTTATGGTCTATACGGTATCTTGGTACAAACCAGGATACAGTATAGAAATAAGTGAATTGATAGCATAAAAGCTGTACCATGTATAGTGCTGTCTGTTGGAGATTTCGATTTGTTGGGCAATAATAAGTGATATGCCAGCATTATAATGGCTGTAACTGCTAGATATAGTGATAATATCGATGACAGTATTGGATTACCTTGCGACTTGTCACAAAACGTGCTGCTGACTAGTGGTGATGTCATCACAGCATTTTACTACACTCGTCAAAATCTGAAAACAGCTCAAACAAACATCTTTTACCTTTAACAAATGAAACCAATGCAAAGCTTGCTCCAGCCATCATGAATCTATGGGTGAAAGCTTCATTGCCACATGTGACCGACTAAAGAGTCGCTCAGATGATCAAAGAATAGCTAAGTAAGCTGAATTCTATACAATCAGAACTAAAAGCTTGAGTGCAGTCACCAACATATTTAAAAAACAGGAGCACTTCAAGGAAAACTTATCCAGGTTATTCGATATCCCCTCACGTAAACGAGCCTCTTATAAAATAAGTGCTCCAGTGCACAATGAAAAGATAATGAGCCACCTTCCATTTGACAAGCATATATTTGAAATGGAGTTACCATTCATCTTGGATCAGCGAAGCCATAGAATAATGTCTGGCGGTAGATCCAGCTACTATTAATACAAAGAACAACATACAGTGTGCAAGAAAGCGTCCAAGACTGAACTTCTACAAGCTGAGAAATCTTCAACTGATTCTGAACTAGTCTCTGATGCCAACTTCAATAATCCAGTGGACTATAGCACTGACAAAAGTAAAACGTTAACAGCTAGCACCAGCTTTTGAGGATGAATGGCAAGAACCATCACCATCAAAGCCAGATGTTACATTCAGCAGAGCTTGTACTGTCACCACCAAAAAGTTTTCAGCATACCGACTGTCTCAGGTTTTGTTGGATTGTGGGGCAGAGCAGTTAAAAGCTCCAGATGCCAAAACCTTATAGAGATCACAAAACCTTATATAGTAGATTAATCAAACTTTGCAAAACTCCACCAGAACATGACGAGATGCCATAGCATTTCCCAGTTTTTCATAAGCTATGCTTTGACAGTAAAAAATTTTTCAAAAAGATTGGCTGCAACTTTCTGAAGCCAATAGCTTTATTGCACTAAACACCTTTCAAAAAGAAACAAGCAATACTTGTGAAAACTGCTTCAGCTTAATGAAGCAGTTGATACACCAAGCAATACTAAAAGGTGTAATCAGCATCATGACTAATACAACAGCTGTTAACACTAGCTGTGTAAAGGGTATATGTGCAAGGATAACCAATATCTTAAGGAATTATATGGTCATGATGTACTTGCCATTGAATGCCTGTATCACAGCATTGAGTTATATTTGAATAACATTACTACAGCACATGATGGAAACACCAAGGCACCAGACAAACTGGTGAAAGATTATCTGTTTAATCTCATTTCACCGATTAAAGTCAGAGATCTAACGGAGTCAAATCTCAAATAGCCCAACATTTAACCCAGTGCATTGGAACAAAATGGGATCAAAGATTGCTTAAAAGTTTTACTATGCAACCTATCATGCAAAAATAGTCAGTCTATGAGAAATAACCAAGCATGTCTTTTGGCGCTTTTTGCTTCACATCACAAACGTTCCACTGATCTTGTATAAGATTCTCTTTCGAAAGCAAAAGTCACTTCATCATACCAGGTGGCTGACAAAAGCGAATGGATATTTGGGAATACGAGGGGCGTTCAGAAAGTAATGCAACTCATTAAATTTCTTGCAGCATTCATTTAATTAACATTTGATTCTTCTACAGAATATAGATTGGTGACTAAGTTTTGCAAAATTTTTTTTGAAAACGTTAAGTTTGAATTACTGCAACTGCCTTTTAAAGTTTAAGTAACCTCTCTGTATCTTCTTCGTTATAAGGTAAAACTGGCATGATTGATGCAGAGCAATCTCGGCAAAAGCAAAGAGTAGTTATTGAGTTTCTACCGTTGAAGAAAAAAACGGCTCTTAACATAAGCAAAAGGCTGAAGCAAGTGTATAGTGGCAATGCGGTAGACTACAGAACAGTGACCAGGCGGGTCAAGCGAATTGATGACGAACAGGATGAATTTAAACCTATCAGAAACTGGTCATAAACGCAGTCTGTAGAATTTTACAATCATAGAATATACGCACTAGTTAAAAGATGGAAAAAGATAGTTCGGAAAGCAGGAGATCTCTTTGAGAAGTGACTATGAAATGCTCATGTTACATACTTTCCTTTGATATACTATTTGTGTTCTTTTAAAACTAAATCTCGTAAAAACAAACCTAGTTGCAATACTTTCTGAACATCCCTTGTGCATTTTAAACTTTTTAAATTAACCAACTCTCATAAAACAGTACTAGATTTTATTCGTCAGTATGTTTTGGATGTTTATGCTCCAGTGTTGTTTTTAATTTACGTCAGATCAAGTACTGTAGATAGACCGTCTCTGGTGCTACAACATTGAGATTTGATTAAATGGTCGAAACTAAAATAGTCAAGCATACCAAACCATGTTTTTTGAAACATGCAGCGACTTGGCTGTCTTCAAAAAATGTTGAGTTGCTATGACATTTAACCCCTCCGCGTCGTTTATCATCATATGATGATGGCGAAGAGAACGCCGCTCATCCTCATATGATGATTTGCCGGCTACGGCGAAATGCGTGTATTTAAAGCAGATGTCAAAAAGGAAAGGAAGATCTCTCCCAAGCGAGCTTTAAATACACGCATTTCGCCGTAGCCGGCAAATCATCATATGAGGATGAGCAGCATTCTCTTTGCCATCATCATATGATGATAAGCGACGCGGAGGGGTTAAATCATCCTACTGTGGAAGCTGCAGATGCATCAAAGATAGCAAATGGTTCAGTGGACATTGTACACTTGCTTTGAAGCAACCGTCTGTTTTTTTGACATTACTACCCAACGCTCTTTTTGCTTATCATTGGGTCAGTCAAAAGATTGGATATTTTTTGAAAGCAGACAGATGGCAAATGAGAGGTTGATAGGAAACATTACAAGATACCTCATGTGTACGTTTACGCACGTAACGTGAAGAGAAAGATACACTTGTGAAGGGAACGAGAGTAGGTGAAGAGAAAAAACACACTCGTAAGGAGAATGAGAGTAGGTAATTTGATCGCAAGAAAGAAAGAAAAAGTTTGCTCTCAAAAAAAACGAGTTGAGGAAGGTACTATTACGTTGGTAGTGATTATTACAACATAAAATTTGTTCAGAGCTTGGTGACAAAGCGCAACGTGATCCACACATAAAACGCACCAGACTATAGGGCACAAGTTCCATTTTTGAGAGAATTAAAGGATTATAAGTGTGCCTTATGGTCTAAAAAATACGGTAAACATAAAAAACGACAAAAAACAAAAAATGAAAAAGTGGAGGCAACAAGACACTTTCAATACAGAAGCGGAATCACCACCATCCATCTTTGAAAAATATGTCTCGCAGTGCGATCGCTAATGTGCCTTAAGAACAAACAAACAAAGCTGCTTTCATGGTCTGCTACGAAAAATCTAGTTCACTTCTGCTCATCACTGATTTCAAGGCTCAAATTATAACCCATTTTTAAAATGCCTCAGAACCTGCATTGTTGATCAGAATGTCCAGCCTTGATTCAGTTTCAAGAACAGATTTAGCACATTCATGAACTGACGCCAATGATGACAAAAGTAACTTCTTTACTACAACATCAGCTGTTGGGTGAGCAGTCAATATCTGAAATACATATTCATTATTAGAAATAAAGGAATTGACCACAATGTTCAACAAAATACTAGGGTAATTTGAGATCACTTCTCCATCACCGGAGAATCTTTCGGCAAATTTTCTCCATCACCTCAGGATTTTGAAATAGTCTGTACTGGTGGTATAGTTTATGCTGATTTTTTACAATACTTTTTGCATATCCAAATCAAAAAATTAAACATTGTTCTTTTTATCCCTGAATCAAAAAATTAACAGGAAACTTAAAAGCATTAGCATATGTGCGATGTAACTTTCTGTTGCTGTAAAACTTAGAGATAAGAAAATAACTCCTTTGTTCCATTGAACAGAGAAAAACTTCCCTTCAATATAAATTGAAAGAGACAGAAGAAAATGTTATTCAAGAATATCTCGGTATATAATTCAAAAAGCAAACTAAAGTAAGACATGCCGCTCTTAAATTGAATCTCAACCCACAAGCTAATTTGCTTGCTAAAGAAGAATATAGAAAGAAAATTCTTGCCTTTTTTCTAATTTCGCGCTTATGATATTTTTATCAATTTCAATGCTTCTTCTTTTTTGCAAATAGCTAACATGGTAGTGTTTAATTGTGAAATTCTGCGCTGGGTCGCATATCTATTGCTTGGTTTGAACTGTAATGACAAACAGTAACTACGGTGACGTATTTAACAGCAGGCTACTGAGATTGTGACCGGTGCACAATCCGCACTTGCAGGTGAGCAGTGTTACTACGATGTGGCCTACATTCCAGTAGGAAAAAATCTCTAAAGAGTTCAATTTTTGTAGGGGAGGAGTAACATAAACATTGAAAGCTTTGACATAGATTGCTATGCTTATGCAGCAGACTATTTAAAAGCAAGCTTACACGTTTTGTGTCACGCACGGTTTAAGCAGCAAAACACAGTTAATGTATCTACAAGCATGAGCAAAGTCCAATTTGTTATAAGTTAGTTCATATTTCCTGCTTTCTTATTCAAGAAGCCAAGCCAAATCTGGTTTTAAAAACAACCGTAGTTCCTTTATTTTTGAATGAACATGCATTACAGGTGATACGTTTATAGTTTATATTTGTCATAAAGCCAACTTTTATTCTACAGGGGAGAATGAAAAGTTTTAAGCATCATGTATAAGAATCATTGATGCGTGGTCAAACTTTTGATTTTTTGAAATTAAAACTTTTTGTAAGTATTCTTGCCAAATTTTGTGATTCTAACATGTTCATTGTACTTTTTGCAGATTTTTAAATAAACTAGAGTTAAGGATTCAGTGAAAAATGGAGAAAACCGAAATTTGCGCAATCAATAAATACCTGCATTTGAAAGGCATGGCTGCCTCAGAAATTCATGATGACATGTTGGGAACATTAACAGAAAGTGCTCCTTTATATGCGACAGTCACACGTTGGATTAGAGAATTCAAGCGTGGCAGAGTAAGAGTTGAAGATGACCCAAGGTCAGGACGACCCACAACAGCAACAACCAAGGATAACATTGACCTTGCTCAAAAGATGGTCATGCAAGATCGTCGCATATCATGTCGTCAAGTAGCAGAAAGACTTGGAATATCTATTGAGCAAGCAGATAAAATTTTGACCAAAAAACTTGGATATTCAAAGGTTTCTGCAAGGTGGGTCCCTTGTCTTCTGACACCTGAACAAAAGAGCACCAGGTGCACTATATCCATGGGCAATCTTGAACTGTTTGAAGCCAATGAAGACAATTTCCTTGCTCGATTCATTACCATGGATGAAACCTGGGTTCATCACTACCAACCCGAAACCAAAGAACAATCAAAGCATTGGAAGCACACGTCATCTCCGGCCCCCAAAAAAGCCAAGGTTGTTCGTTCCACTGGCAAGATCATGGCCTCTGCTTTCTGGGATTACCAGGGTGTCATACTGATGGAATGCCTTCAGAAGGGCCACACAGTGACTGGACAGCATTACTCTGGACAACTGAAGCGTCTAAGGGAAGCAATAAAAAAAAGGCCAGGAAAGCTCACAAGAGGAATCCTCTTCCACCAAGACAATGCACCAGCTCACACCTCCATGGTTGCCATGGGAACAATTCAGGATTGCGGATTTGAACTTGTCCCCCATCCACCCTATTTGCCAGACCTGGCCCCCTCCGACTTTCATCTTTCCCACAAATGAAAAAAGCCTTGGCTGGTCGCCATTTTGCCAGCAATGATGATGTCATAGCTGCAGTCGAGGAGTTTCTTGAGTCTCAAACAAAAGAGTTCTTCTACACCGGGATAAAAGCACTTTAGCACCATTGGAGCAAGCGTTCAGCCCTTGAAGGGGACTATGTTGAAAAATAAATAATTATAAATCTCTAATCCCTTTTAATTTTTCTGATGCTTAAAACTTTTTATACACCCTTTGTATTGTACCTGATACCATCGTACAAAACATGTCAAGTCGCAGAAGATGCAAAAATGATCCAGACAATTTTGTTATATTTGAGAAAAATACACTCAACCTGTGCACTGCAGAAAACTCACACCAAAATTAACATTTGCTTACAAGTGCTACGTTGGGTGCAAAGTCGGATATCAGAACAAAGGCTAGGTCTCGCATGTAGACTGTAATGCTCACAACACAAAATCACTTCAGTGACCCCCCTTTAAAAACAAACTGCCATTTGGTATTCTAATGGCTTGGCAAGGGCAAGAGCAAGCTGATCACTCTTAATGACTATAACTTCTTCCACAGAAATATCACCGTTTTTTGAAAAAAGAACAAATCAAGAACTCAGTACCCTGATTGTAGATCCACTGTACAGCCAGTTCCATGCTGCAACGATGTTCCCATTTCTCTATCTCCTCCAGCTAATATCTTAAATAAAGAAGCCTTGTCTTCTGAATTTCTAAGTTCAGTTGAAGCATCTAAATTTGTAATGCATGCAGACAAGAGTGAACAGCATGCCCCAATTTTGCTTAACTAAAATACGTTAAATGATCTAAATAACAAGAGATTTAGTGTTGCCAGAAGAAAAAGTTGAGCTTTCAAAATACACAGTAAAAACAATAGGATCTACTTAAAACCGACGCAAAAGTCATTCTTTTTTGAGAAGATGAATTCTTGTCATTTTTACTGCAAAAAATACCTATTTAGTTATGTTGAGAGAGAGAGAGATCCAGTTTTTTTTTAATCTGGTTTTATCCGCATTAATGCAGGTGGCCAGATTCACCTCATGCTTCTCAACAGTTCATCAACACCATTACGCCACTTCAATCTGTCACTGGCATCCTTCATTTTCAGTCCCATCTGATTGATATGCTCCTCCACTTGTCTCTTCCACGCCATATTCGGCTGCACACACCACTTCAAAATTCAATGCTCTTCTCAAAACATGCCCACACCATTGTACTCCACCCACCCTGGCTAGTCCATCCAAAGTATTCGTTAAAGCCAGCAAACTCATAAGTTCTTGGCTCCTTCTTTTCTCAATCATCTTAACTCCACATATTGCTCTCATTATGGCTTTTTCAGTTCTTCTCAAAATTGCCATTTCTTTCTCCCACAGACACCACGTCTCACTCCCATACAGCATGGCTGATCTTACGCAACTATGATAAATCTTTCCTTTTATTTTTAACAAAAACTTTCTCCCATAAAGTAACTCCCAACATTCTCTAAATTTTATCCACCCAATTCTCGTTTTTGCTGTTACTGCTGCTTCACTTTTACCACTGGTGTTCAACCTGTCCCGCAAATAATTAAAGCTCTTCACAAAGTCAAACTGGTCAAAAGATGATAATTCTTCACTTGGTTCCACAATTCCTTCCTTTGTATAAACACATAGATCACAAACAAAATCTTTTGCCAGAGTTGAAGTTGCCCTCTTCATTTTTGCACATCTATCATAATACCTATTTACCACACTTTGTGCACATCACCGAATTTGCCATCACCCTCTTGCTGCACCTGGCACATGGATCAACTTTACTCTGGAGTACCTTATCTTTCAAACCTTCCTTTTTGAGGTTCACCTTCAACCTCTTGCTTTCAAATGCCTCTTTCTGCTTTAAAAAACTTCTCTTTTAGATTCTCCTTACTTTCACTCATCAAAACCAAGTCATCTGCATACAAAATTTCATTCATCAATCCTTCTCTTGTATTTTCCAAGATTACATCCACTGCAATTGCAAAAAGCAGTGGCGAAAACACAGATCCTTGATACTGACTTCTACCGAAAATTCTTCAGATAATGCAGATCTCTTTTCTCTCTGCTCCATGACAAAAGCTCATCATCGCTATTACAATTACTTTTGGTGACCATTTTTTCTCATTGCTCATTCCATCACCTTTCTTGGAACTCTATCAAATGCCTTCTCAATATCTGCAAAACACATGAATAGTATGCTTTATCCATATATTCCTTCTGCATTCTTTGAACTACAAACAATTCGTTTGTTGTTCCTTTTCCAGACATAAAATCAAATTGCATTGAATCGATATTTACTAATTCCCAAATCCTTCTTTCTAGCACTCTTTCAACAATCTTTATGGCGTGCTCTAACAGCTTTGCTTCTCTGTAAGTATTGCAATTTCTAACATTTACCTTTCCCTTGAAGATTGGTGCCAGCACACTTGCTTGCCATTCATTCTGCATTTCTTTTTCATCTAACTTGCGTTGGCAAAGTTTCACCCTTACATTAACTCCCACTTCTCCACCAACAGATGTGATCTATGCTCATACTTCAAAGGGTGCAGCTGCCTTTGCTGGTTTAATTACTTTTATTGCAATCGCCATTTCTTTGCGAGTAACATTTTCAATATGTCCCTCTATCATACTAGCTTAGATCACGTGGTTTCAATCATTCTCTTTATTCATGATTTCCTCCATGTGATTTTTTCATATTCTTTTCCTGTCTTCTTCACTAAAACCTAACCTTCCGTCTTTTCCTCTCATGCATCTATCTACTTCAAAATCTTTCCAATCTCTTTTCATGAACTTTACCAGTGTAAAAATGTTATTTGGATTTTTGTTTAATTTTGTTAACTCTTTTTTGGCTTTTTTCCTCATAGAATTAGCAACCACTTTCTTTGTTTGATTTCTGATATTCTTATATTTAGTCTTGTTTTCGTCTGATCGATTTTTGCACATATTCTTATATGCCACTTTTTTTGTTGTACATCTTTCTTCACCTCTGCATTCCACCATCACGTATCCCCATGGTTTTTTCCTACCTTTCTTCTTTCCACATACTTCATTACAAGCTTGCAGCATGCTATTTTTAAAAATATGCCATAAACTGGGTGCATCAACATCAACCAATTCCTTAACTCTTTCTTGAAATTTTGTTTTCATGTTGTTTTCGTTCAACTTCTGAACCATCTTTTTAACAGTTTGTTCGTTCTTCACTACTTTCTTCAACTTCCTTTTGTCTATGCCTGTTACCACTAGTTGATGTTGCAACTTTAGGGGATGGATTTGCATTTTTTTAATACTTACTATTGTTTTTACCAACCAATACAAAATCAACCCCAGTTTTATTTCTATTCATACAGCATACTATATTTCTCTGGTCCTTCTTTTCATACCATGTATTTGCCACGCACAACTCCTTTTTGTCGCAAAACTAAGTAGTCTTCTTTCCTCAACATTTTCTTTGCCAATTCCATACCCACCATGAACACCCTCAAAACCATCAATCTGTCTCCCAACATGTCCATTAAAGTTCCCCATACCAAGAACCACTTTACTAGGATTTTGCAAATCCCACTCACTAGCCATGTCATTATAAAATTGATTTTTCTCACACTTGGATCTTCCAACCTGAGGGGCATATGCACATATACGGTAACACATATAACTTCCTCCTCAAAAGCCAGCACCATTGCCATTACTCTGTCACTTTTTCTCTGGACTTCTACAACCTTTTTGCAAAGTTCTTCCTTCACTAAAATTCCAACACCTCCTATTCCATCATTATTTCCAGATTACCAAAACTTATCTCCTACCTCTGCAATCAACAAATCAAGCTCCTTGCCCTTTCCATCTTACTTCCTGTAGACAGCACATACTCACTTCTCTCTTTCTTAACTGTTCACACACTTCCGTACCTCTTCCACAAAAACTTCCAAATTTCACCTCATATTTCTGTAACCCAAAGATTCTTTACACCCCCTGCTCATCTAAGGGCTGCCGGGGGATTGGGGACCAATTCTTTAACAAACTTTTTCATGAGGTAATTTTTGGTGCTTTGTTTTTTACGGAGAGCATGCCCTTGCTTACCTCCAACCTCAGTTTTTAGACAAGGGATCCATAACCTCAGTCAACATAGGCTGGTACCCAAAAGTTGCTTCTTATGACATGCTGGGTGAACAGCCTCACTATTCGATCTCCAGTGAAGCATGGGAAAAAACTTGTTGAATAAACACGTTAGAAAGCACGGAAATAAACAGGTTGAACAAACTCCTATTTGCTCTGTTGAATACTCAAAACACATCTTGCTTTTGCAACTATGCTTCTGCTGCAATCATCAGGGTAGCAACATGTACGTAATGATTGTGGGCTTTTTATTGATGCTAGTAAAGCACGTCTTAAATTTCTTCTACTTTACAGTAACAAGGTGAAGCCTTTTTTGCCACTGGCATGTTCTGTTCAAAGAGTTATAAAACTATGAAAACTCTTTTAGAAGCAATCAGATACCCCATGCATTATTAGAAGATCTGTGAAGATTTGAAAGTGATTTTATTGCATAGGTTTCATAAAGCACCTGTGTTTTTATGTCTCTGACTTTTTTTCTGACAACTTGAGAGATATGAGCGACAAGCACGGTCAAAAATTTCACCACGAAATATCTGCTTTTGCAGCATGAGGAAAGTTGAACAATAGGATGATAAGAACTACCACTAATTGCTGGTATCTTCAAAAAAATTGACAGCTGAGAAAAGCGCAAAGCAAGAAGCCAAAAGCATTTTTAACTAACTTCTTAAACCAGAATAATAAAATAATTACTTAACAGTGTTTTACTCTCTGTTACGAACAAAAGTGCAATAAAATCAGAGTACATATTTTACTGGTAGCCAAATTGCATTCATTTTTGCTAAAGTTGTATACAAAGTAAACAATCTTGAAAATCTGACATATAGAAAAAACGATGCCGATTCAAAATCAGAAGCCTAAAGTTACCCAAGAACTGAAAAAGTTTCCACGCACCAGCAAAAGTTTTTTTGTTAAACAGTGCTGTCAAAAAGACGCCTTGGTGTGGATGGTGTAATTGGTACACTATGAACACCAGTGCAAGAAGGGGGATGGCCACTGTGCCATGGCCCCTCCTCAGACCCTAAAAATGTAAAGCAAAACCAAGCAGTTTTAGCAAAAGCAAAGCTGGTTTGTGACGTCACATGATTGTGATGAAACTTTGCCCCCCCCCCCCCCCCCCCTTGAAAACTTTCTGCATATGCCACGGACTATGAATAACAGAATACACCAATTTATGAAAAGCGTTTGAAAGAAACTGTATAACATACCATGTAAACCAGAAGCTGAAACATCTCCAATGATTTAAAGCATGAATTTTATGGCAATAATGATCACATGACTTGCATAACTTGCACTTAGACCTACTCTATGACTGCGTTATTGGGTGTGGTAAGGCACTTCATTACTGCCATTGCATTTAGTTGAAATGTGCAGTGCCAGCAGCATAGAAGTTGTTTCATACATAACCAAGGTTTACCTAAGACTTGAGAATGAAAAATGTGTAACTCACGGGCAATTTTTTACACTTAATCAATGATCTTGTAATTTAACCAGAAAAAATCTTAAGCAATATCAACAATTTAACCATATAGCTAGTAAACAAAATACATTTTACATAGTTTCATAGTAGTTGTGTAAGTACTATAAACGCAAAAAGTGCACAATAATCAATACTTACTTAGTCGCAAACCTATTCTTTTCCAACATCAAAAGTACCACAAATGTAAAAATTGATTTTGCTTACCAACTTTTTTGCAGCTTCAGCTTTTTCCAGATCACGACAAGCCATTATTACTCTGGCTTGTCTTCCAGCTAGATCAAGGGCAGTTTCATAGCCAATGCCTTGATTAGCACCAGTTATTAAGACTGTCTTTCCATTTAATTTCACATTGCACTGCACTAACCCCTTAACAGCTGAAGCCATAATTGCTTCTAAAGGACAAATATAACTTTACAACTAAATCAAAAAAATGATAAACATAGCAAATTGCATCCAATAGTGGCTGAAATTTTATCAAAAATTTAACCATTAAAAAGCAATGTAAAACTGCTAATTTTTGTTGGCCCAATTTAATATTATTTAGACTATCAAATTAAATCAGTCACATGGAGCATTTCCAAAATATCTTGAATATACCAAAGGAATATACTAAAATGTACCTGCTTGAAGTGAAAATAGCTGGTGATAAAAAAAATTGCCATTAAAAACTGCACGTTGTATTTTCTACTACTTTGTAATACATGTGAATGCCAGCAATAAATAAAAAAAATTAACTAAAGTAATAATCACAATTAACACAGCTTAAACAACACTGGAGTTGTGTTAACAAAAAATTCAGTTGTTTGACAAAATTTCAGGAAGTGGTTAAAAAATAACACAGTAATCATAAAGTGTTGGAAGATGCAAGCTATACTGCACACAGTTCTAAATTTTTTCCTTCCTATTTAAGCAATTATACCTACTTAATGTTTACACTAAAATTCATTACATAATTCTCTAATAAACTAATATCCTTCAATTTGGTCCACAGTAACAATCATCTTGCAAGCTAAGGCTACTGGTCAGGTTATGCTGATGCACACCTACAAATATATATTTAACACAGCTATATGGTTTCAACAGAGAGACATTTTGGATTAGCCTATTTAACTTTTAAACCAGCACACTACAGCAACTATATAGTAATACAGGGTGTCCCAAAATACAGTATGTACACACGCTACATCCACCTGTTACAAGAATTTGTTATACCTTATCGGCCAAAATTATTTCGAGGTGATGAGTTTTACTTTCAGAAAGATGGTGCACCTCCCCATTTAATCATAATGTGGAAACTTATCTGGACAAAAATATGCCAAACAGATGGTTTGGAAGAAGAGGTACAGTTGAATACCCACCTAGATCACCAGATTTGACACCTTGTGTGAGGGTTTTTATAAGACAAACTTTACAGCAGGAAACCTGAAACAACTACTAAAATGAGAGGAACAATTACTAAAGAATGTGCTCAAATATCAGAGGAAACATTGCTGAATGTTTCTAAATCCTTTTCTTCAAGATATCAAAAAGCAAATTAAACAGAACGGCAACCAGTTTGAGCACTTACGTGAACTCGTCATAATGTAAACATTCTGAAATTGTTCGAGTGTCTTTTATCTTATTAAAAGTTAATTTGATATGTTTTTGTATATTTTACTCTCAAATTCTTTAAATATGTATTCTTCTCTTGTATCAATTCATTTACAAGTCAAAATCAATAACTTGATTAAGTTACAACGATTCAAAGAGTGTATACATTTTTTTGGGGCATCCTGTAGTTGTACACAAACATAATTTTTTAGACACATAAATCTTTGAAAGTATTCCTTTTGAAGAACTGTAACTTTACATATTACAATTACAAGAACAACGTTTGTCAATCTTTATGCTACTACATTTTTGTTTTGGTGTAGCTACTAAGAGATATTTTTATAAAGTAATAATTTGATTATAACAAACAAAATGCAATAACAAGTTAAAATCAGAATATTTAGTTGATTCATCCATTCAATCAGCAGCACATAGGATTAATGTACTTAGTTTGATCTAATAACCTTATAGCTTTAAGAATGATGTGAATGCAAATGTTTGAAATTTAATAACGTTCTAAAACATTATGAGTGCAGAGATGTAAACATCACAAAATCCGCTTCAGAATTTAAGAATCAAGTTTACAGACATCTATTTCAATAATGACCATTTGATTTGTTCTTTAGCTGACAAGAGAACTTGAGAAATTGATTGTTCAGTTAAAGGCATGTCGTCACCACGAGTAACAATGCGATCCATAACTGAATTTCCATCAATTTGCATTATAACACCTCCATCAACTATTTCATCAATGACAAGAAAAACACTGTCAAGATGATGCAGCAAGGCACGCTTTTCAACATTTCTTCGTAAAAGCATGCTAAGTGAATCATACAGACATGTAAGTACAGACATCAACATCAACTCATTTTCAAGTGAAGATCCAACAACATAAAAATATAAATCAACATTAGATTTATAAACAACTGTTAATCCTTCCAGCAAAGCAATTTCAGAATCAGATTTTTGAGTTTTCTTGAATACATTTTTTTCAAATTCTTTCTGCTCTTTTGACGTAGGATAAGTATCATCATAATATTTACCAACTAGCCTTTTTCCATTATTGTCCAAAATAAAAATTGCTTTTATGGTATACAGTGATGGCTCTAAAAGTTTATCCATTACACAATTTGCAATAAACTATCTCCAGATATGAATAGTTTAATGTATTCTAGGCTACAAATAGCTGGCTATCTGCAAAACTAAAATTAGAAAAATGTATTAACAGGTAATACTAAGACATGAAAGTTCAGATTATATATTTAAATTTATGCAGCATATAAGATATATTACACACAGTTGTTTATAATGCAGAAAGTCCCAGCACTTTGGGCTCTTAAATGATGCATACCTTTCCATTGCTTAGACCGAGACTAGAACTCAACTAATTATTGTCACGTTGACCATCACTACATTAATGTATCATTAGATCAGCTGTCAAACATGATCTGTCAGGTGACATGGTCTATTTGGTAGTGTAATCTCATGGTACATTAAACTTAGCAATGACCAACACCTTAAAACAGATGTGATATATTCAATGACGTGGTCTAGCAATACATCATGCAGTGATAGTCAGCAACTTGAAAGCCATTTGATTTAAAGTCTTGGGTCTCAAGAATTGAAAAATATACATCATTGAAAAGTCCAAGATAGGACATAGCTTGAGTCTTGTGCTTCTTGAGTCATGAATGAAAGTTTCTAATACATCCAGATTTACAAAAATGCATAATATTCAAATCAATGAAAATATAAAATTCATGCTAAAATATAAAGTTATTAAATTTTTCAAATACCATACACAAATTCATAAGATGGAATCATTCAATTAAGATGAATGTAAACAGCATACATTTTTGTGCAGTCTTATCTAGCGTTTGTACTTTTTTTTCATATGCATTTTTACATGAAAATTTTTGCCCACTTGGATTTTTGTATGGTTTTACACACTACTTATTGTTGTTCAAACACCCATTTTTGCCCACCAAGTAGGTAACAAAAATATCTTGCATGTTTTTATCTGCACAAATGCATTTCTTTTTGGGACATACTTTATGAACAAAATCAGGTGTTTGAACAATATATACAGTGAAGCAACATGTAAATAGCCGAGCAGATCAACATTTTCAAATAAAAATGCAAGCTATCAAAAACAAGTATGAGGAAGTGTCTAGCTATTTTTGCTGTTGACAACATTTTACCCTTGGAGACTATTTTGCCTTAATCATTCACTGATTCATATGTGTTTATATTGCCATAATTGATACAATTTTGCAAGTGGCACTGTGGTGCATGGATAATGCACCTGCCTTGAAATGCAATGTTTGAGTTGGAATCTTGGCTGGCAAGGCACTTAGAATCAGTGTGTACTGGAGGGGGAGGCCTGTATGTGAATGTATGAGGTAGTGTACATTGGGAGGGAGTGGAGAGTGTGGGGGAGTGCACAGTGGGGATGTAAATATTTTTAATTGACCTATCAGAAACGACCAAAAGTCACATGTTCAATATGTTATAAAGATTAACCAATCACAAATATCTCATGACACAATAGCTTCCAAGGGTAAAATGCCATTGACAGCAAAATAGCCACTGCTCAAATATAAACCAGACATAATTATACAAAAACAAATAAGCAACTGAGTGCATCCAACTTTACAGAAATATAAAAACTACCAACTGAAAAAGCATGAAGATCTCAGAACTACTGAAATTTGAAAGAACACTAAAAGCAAAACCACCTGATTGAAAACTTAGATCATTACATCTAATTAAAATATGCATCTTGACAATAGCCTACAATAGAAGGGCAGTAGAATTGCTCAGTAGTTTACCATTGAGTCCTACACAAAACATTGTGGGTTTAGAGTACACTGAAATTAGAGTGAAAATGTGCCACCTTTCATTAAAAGTAATGCAAAAAGCAGCAGTTAAACCATATTCTAATTTCAATGTGTAAAATAGTTTTGAAAAGTAGCCTAATATGGCAACACTGTTTCATTTTTATGTATTAAGTTGTTAGTGTTTGCCCTGATTTTACTGCAATTGCCCACATATTTCAACATTCAAAATGTAAATACTTTTAGCTGGTTTGCTTATGGTATAATGCAGAGTGTCTAAACTTTGGTTTTTGTTACAAACATGTTTCAGTGGAAATTTAGTTTGTTTTACTTATTGTTCTACATTAGTATAGTATGCTATGTGTTTTTTATTTGCAAACAGTGGATAATAATTTTGAATTGATTGATGAAAGTTTTCAACACATTCACTCAAGTGTTTTTAGATTTCAACAATGTTGACCTCAGAAAATTTTACTGCAGTACTCTTGAATACAGTGGCATATGCAGAAAGTTTCTGAGGGGGGGGCCAAAGTTTCATCACAATTGAAACTTTTACTTTAACCAGACAGTCCAGTCCAGATTTTTACCAGCAAGTGGTCTGAGCGACGAGTGGTTTTTCACAAGAAAATCAAAATTCAGGGCAAACCTCAAATACTCATGAAAAACCAGTCTTGCTTCTGATAAAATGCTTGGTTTTGCTTTACATTTTTAGGGTCTGGGGAAGAGGAGGCCAGGGCACAGTAGCCTTCCCTCTCGGTATGCTAGTGATTGAACATGATTGTTT
The DNA here is from genome assembly GCA_963675345.1 of Trididemnum clinides. NCBI lineage: Eukaryota > Metazoa > Chordata > Ascidiacea > Aplousobranchia > Didemnidae > Trididemnum > Trididemnum clinides. Next base: position 30,263,748 of record OY776291.1, read on the forward strand.
GCTAACTTGAATTTTATCAAAGTGTCAGAAAATTCATCACATTTGGTTGCAGAGGTAATTATAAAGGTGAACCGTATTTTAAATGACGTCTGTATATTTGCAAGCATCATGAATAGTTGGACAAATTATGACAGACTTAATTCACAAATGACAAACCTAATTTAGCAATCTTAACTACATCCTTCAGAATAATTTACACAAGTCTACGCAGAAAGGCAGCACCATTTAGAAGTTCATTTTTTGATTTAACAAGGCCATATAATCTTCGTTAGTGCAGCTACACCTTTGCCCTTTGGCATTTGGTGGCAATTCTCTTACCGTATAACTTAACCATAAAAGCACGACTAGCAATGAAGATCAAATTAAATCACTTGCACCACCTTCCGGAACAAAGTGATTTCGCGTTCAAAATCCGGCCTGTGGCCACATCGCGGGTACAATGCATATGGTCCTGTTTACAGCGGTAATTAGCAAATTGTATCCTTTGTTTGTTTTATTATACTTTTAGCGTTGCTATTTGTTGAGCTCACTTACAAATAAGCTGTTGCGTCCGAGATTGACTACTTTTAAGTATCAAAAAGTTTCATGGCTATTTGATGTCACTAAACTCTTTCGCTCCCGCGATCATCGATTGATGATCTCGTGTTTTCAGTGTTTATCTCAATTTCTTTTTTTTTTTTTTTTATTTGCCATTTTTATCCTCCATTCACGAGAAAGCGAATTGTATCGCTATACTTTGGACGGGAAGTCCGCACTCGCTTGGGAGTTGCCTTTTTCGAGGTTTTATGGGCCACCTGTCTTCCACATAAAGGTGGGGCATCCCGTTAAGTGCCTTGCCCAAGGACACAACAAGCGAACTTGCCGGCTTGTTCTCCACAACCTCCCATAAATGCAGGGCGCCAAGCAGGGAAGCTATAGATACCATTTTTTAAAGTCTTTTGGTATGACTCGACAAGGGGAATGAACCCCTAGTCTATCGACTGCGAAGCGGACGCTCTAACCACTACGCCATCGCGTCGGTCAAAAATATCGATTTGTGACTTTATTTTTCATCCGATTTTCATAAAATTTTCAAAAAATCACGCTTATTTCCTCACGCATCGGAACATGTATAATTTGTGCCCTAATTCTTGGATTTTTATACCCAAAAACGGTTAAAAGGACCAAGAACCCAGTTGCAGACGACAAAATCGGCCAAATTCTCAGCACGTGCCAACTACACCACAATCAAATTGAGATTACATCTTTACCACAAAACCAAATCCTTTATCACTGACACAGTCTGAAAACTACTCTTTTGGGGCATCATTTCACAAAATTTCAAGCGATAATAATAAATTTTACGTTTTTGAATTTTCAAATTTTTTAGGGGTCTCAAAACCCCCCCAAACAAATTTGAATGGTAAGTAGATAAAAGTAAATTTAGTGCGTAAAAAATATGATATATAGCTAAATATTGGCTACATTTGAAAGCTTAGGAAATTTGCTTTCCAGCAATATATAACTTTAAATAGTTTAGACTAAGTGGTATATGATATTTACTGATCAAAAATGAGTACTGTACATCATATCAGTTCAAAACCACCCAAAATTTTTTGACTTACCTTCACTAAATTATAATTTTTACAAAAACTACACCCTTTAGAAAGATAAAATAAATTGCAAATGTTTCACCACTAAAGTTGTCATTTTGTATCAAGTTTCCAAGGAGACAAAAACTAAAATACAAGTTTAAAAGCTAGCAGAAGTTTGGCTGCTCTAAATCAAAGTTTGCTGTATCCCCCTTGTTTCTCAAGATATGGGAATGGTGTAAACAAGCGCTGTTTCATTGTCAGTGACAGCATATTCTATTTAAACTTAATATTTTCTGAATCTTGAAGAAATCCCCCGTTCAAAAATACATAATGTTACATGGTTTAGGCTAACCTTTAGCAGATAATGACTGATCATATTTTAGGTACTAAATTTAACTACCAAAATTTGGTACCAGTCGGTACCGGTCAAAAAAAAGATCATGTGCCTCAGAAAATTGCAAATTGTAGAAAACTTAGGCTTTTAGGTAAGTTTTGAGTGATGTACCTTGAAAGCTTATTTCCTTAGCATCATCTTGCGACCATTTCTAAAAAAATTGGTAGAAAATAAAATCTGTAGTGATCTTTGAGGCGAGGGTACTACTTTAATTTCGAAGACAACTCAGCCCCAGTTGGGGGGGTTCATTTGCATAAAATTTGCATATTCAAAAAAAATGTTTTTATTACCGTATATTTGAAATCCTCAAGAAATGTAGATTTCAACAATATATCACACTTAATGTAGAAGTAAACAGATGAGTAATGATTTACAAACAAGCTTAGGGTATTTTATTATGATTAATTATGATTGATTATGACAGTTTTCGCTCTGCCACCTTACGGACATATTTTTTTGCTATTCACGCGGGAGCAAAAGAGTTAAAATATAACATCAATTAACAGATATTAAGGCAGCTTGTCAATATCCTTCCATTCAAATTAAAATATAAGCGCACTTGTAAGTGGACTTAAAAACGTAATAATGATAAAAACATAATAAAACAAACAGAGAATACGATTTGCAGAGGTGGTCACTTCCGCAAATTGCGAACTCCCATTTCTATTTGCGGATTTGCGAACCTAATTTTCTACCGCAAAACCGTTTGGAAATGGACGCTCTTATTTTCTGAGGTTAACGTCGGGGTGTTGATGACCTTTTTTTCTGTTTTTGGAGGTCAACGTCTGGGCGACGACAAAATTTGACCTCCAAAAAAAAGGTCATCACGAGGACAAAGTAACAGGTAATATTGCAGTCTTAAGTTTGCAAAAGTGCAATGAGCATTTGCGGTTGCAGAAGTGCAAAAGGTTACGGCAAACCTATCGCAAACTTGTGGATATTTGCGGTTGCGAAATTGAGTGTAAATTTGCGGTGCCCAGCTCTGACGATTTGTTAGTTATAGCAATAAATGGCGCTTACGACGCACAAAATTCTACTTCTGGCGTACATTGCGCGACCACTTTGTAAAAGTCGCCCACCTGAAGCGTGCAAAACCCGACTTGTGACGTACATCATGAGACCCCCATGTAAAATCGTCGCCCACCACCACCATATACAAGAGTCGACGACCTGAGGCGTACAAAATCCTATTTGTGGCGCACATCGCACAAGCAAATATAATAGTCGCCCACCTGAGAAGTACAAAATCCGACCTGTGGCGTACAGCGCGACAACCATGCATAATAGTCGCCAACCTGAAACCTGCAAAATTCGGCCTATAGGCGGGTACATCGCGCGACCAAGCTGTCTCCATTTTTAAGGCTAATAAGCCTTTTTGAAAATTTAGATAGATACCGGTAATACAAAAGCAGGGGAAAATTGTGTAATTTGGACCCCTTAAGCAAAAAATGCAATAAAATCAACAGTTTAGCTCAAGTCCCTTCCCCGCTTTGTGCATCAGTAAAGATGGATAAAAGGTATACTGAGCCGTAGTATCAAGCTTCTATGTTTAGTCGTGTAGATGCAAAACTGATATTTATTTTTGTACCAAAAACGTCCAATTTATATGGCATGTGTATAAAATAAACCTTTTGAAAAACAGTTAAAATGCAAAGATTTTAGTCAAAATAGCAAGTCGTTTAACATGCTTTAAAGTTACGTAGGGTTAGGTTTGCTATTTATTAATAAAATAGTGCATATGCAAGGTAGGAGTTCCTGGTCGCACAGTGACCATAGCCATATAATGTGACATAGACATAGACAGTGACCATAGACCATAGCCACCAGACCATATAAAATGTCTATAAACTGGTCATGCAAAAAATAACTGGAATTTATTTACAACAGTAGCAAAAGACATGAACAAACACTACACTAATTGTCAGCACAATTATCACAATAATAACGCTTGTCATCTCGAATATCGGCACATTCTTCGTGAGCCCATTGTTTGCATGCAGCACACTGGATCCAGTCTTCGTCAGTAGAATCACCGCAAACTAAGCACTCTAAAACAAAAGTCTTGTTCACGCTCTTTTCAAGCTTCTTTCTCTTTTGTTTTGGTTTTGTAAAAGTAGCAACCGTTTTGGGGGGTTACTGACACTTCTGAGTTGTTTACGCCTTTAAGGCTCTTCTTGTGTGGAGATCCAATTAGGATTATTGCCCCTGATATTTTTCGACGTCTACCATCAGCATTGCCAGATCTCATTTTCTTTGGAAGCGGGCTGATGTCTTGCACGGTCACCCGTTTTTTTTGCAAATTGGTGACCGTATGAAGTGTTACAAACTTGTCCTGTGCTTGTGCTGCTGCAATCGACATCAAAATAATCGACACATTTGGGTTATTTGCACTGGCATCCCAAAGTTTGCTCGCATCCATTGATTAATTTGTTGATAGTAATAGGTTTTTAAGGGCTTGAAGAATGCAACGTCTAGTGGCTGAAGCCAATGGCTTGTGTCGGGTGGTTTTGCAGCCAACTCTAAAGCCTGGATATTCTGGGTGTGGCTTTTGTGGCCATCCAAAATCAGTGATACCTTTTTGACTTTGGTAGGTTTGGAATGCTAGATAAAATATTTCATCCACTCAAAGAAAATGTCGTTGTTCATCCAGACATTTTTCTGAAATACAAAAGTATATTTGAAACAAGAAAAAAAAAACTGGAGTTTTATCCAGTTGGTAAAGCAAGTATTTGAAAACACAGCATCAACATGCTCACATAGCAATGACACTGCTTGTAAAAAAATATATGGTAGGTCACATTATTGAAAAATACATATTATTGCTGGTTAGTTGCATTTGACCTTGGCTAATCAACTTACCTGATAGGTAAACATTCTTGGTGGTGGAGCACCATCCTGCAATTCGGGCTTCATACAAACGCGAGGGAATATGAATGCTGGAGGAACATAATTTCCTGCTGCATTTATGCAGCACGCAACTGTGACGTTTTGCCCTCTCCCTCCACCTGTGGCTATACCAACTCGAGGCTTGCCTTTTTTTGCAAGAATTTTTGGGTACCTTCTGGATGGCATTAATACCAGCTTCTCCGGGAGAAAGGAGTTTCCGGGGACCCTTTGTAACCTGATAGAAAAGGAGGAGAGAGAAGACAATTCGTGCCAGATCTGCCAGAGATATTGAGATAAAAGGAAAGATGGAGGAGAGGACAGGGTGGTGAGGACAGAACGAGAGTCAAATAGGAGAAGAGAAGTGGCAGAATTGTTGGTGCTGCCAACAAGTAAAGAGCAAAAGCTTGCAGGATGGGGCAGGCTTCAGCGGAAAAACTTGAACATAATGGGCCTGCTAAAAAGAATAGGGTGGCCTTAGTGCCACACAGAGAGCAGTTGACAAGTACGCCAGAGCCGCCTTTGCCAAAAGGAAAGGAATAGAGCCGTCTGTCCAGAGCAGCAGATCGTAGGAAATGCATTCAGTGTCAGAGAAGTAGAGAGAACAGCAGCAGATGAAAGAGAAAGAGATGAGTATTCCTCTGCAGAAGGACAGTAAGAGTCAAAGTAAAAAGCAAAGCCATCTCAATTAACCAGCTTTCTAAAAATTGAAGGAAGAAAGATGTTCGTTGGGGAAAAAGGCTGGAGAGAGAGAGAAGGTTAGTAGAATTGGCAGGTGATCAAAGCCCAAGTCCTAAAGACCTCCTAGGAGCAAGATAGGACGAGAGAGTGGAAGGAACAAAGAAGATACCAGGGGATGAGCGACTGCCAGAGGAGCAATTAAAAGGAATAGGTATGTCAGAGTCATTGAGGTGGAGGAAGTTAGAAGGATGACCCAATCGAATACTTCCTCCCCATGGGTGTTGGAAGTAGCTTTTGAATCCCAGAGGGAGTGATGGCAATTGAATTTCTTCAGAATAAAGAGATTTCTGGAGGAGGAAAGAATAACGGGAGAAAAGAAATTGGTGTTGCAGCAAGTATTGCCTTTTCGATTCGTCATAAGTTTGAACCCGATTTCCCTTGTTTATCGCATAGCTTTATGTTTGCTTTGTTTCGATGTTCCCTTATTTAGCGCTGTTCTCGCGCGCCTCGCCCTCTATTAATAGACTTTAGACAACGTCATAGCCTGTCGTATTAAGCGTTACCCCCTGATAACCTTTGTCTTTTAATTAATCACTGTTGCCTCCCCAATATAGCTGACCGTTGTTGTCCTCGAAGTCAGTTTAGAATTCGAGTGAATTACTGTTAGATTGTATTGTGAGCAACTGTTAGTCGAACGCTTACAATCTACTGTTTGATCATTTTTTGGGTCTGATTTCCGGTCAAGTTATAGTAGTTGAGTGCTTCAGTGAATTTACGTTTGTGTAGTTGAGTTATGTGTGTTAATTATTTTACAGAAAACCGTACTGCATCGTTCCGCATCGTATCAGTGTAAATTCTTCAATCTACTAGCAACTTCGTAACCCCTTCGTTTTAAATTTATTTCAATTATAATCTTTGTGTGGAACCTGTGGTACGCGTGATTCTAGAAGACAGCATTAGGCGGGACATCAGGCCAGAAGTTTCTGAAACAATTGGTTTTGCTATTCGTCGGAGAAGAGCAAATAGGAAGAGCATAAACATTTAGGAATAAGAGCGAGGAGGAGTTGTTTAGTCAGATGTTGACCCCTACATAGTCAGAGTAGGGGTCAAGCGAAGAAAGAGAGGAGGTAGAAAGTTCAGAGAAAAATAAGCCTTGCCATACGATAATGATGACGCCGCGACCAGCGTGTGTGGCATCAGTAGAAAAAATACCAAAGCGGGATTGGATGCCATCAGATCGCAGAGCATAGAATTCAGGGATCCGGAAAGAGGAAGATGAATTAAGGTTAGATTTCTTGATACAAATAAGTCAACAGGATAAGACAAAATATAGTGTAGAAGTTCAGTGCTCCTGGTTCAGAGACCCCTGGCATTCCATTGAAAAACCCTAAAGGAGTCAGGGTCGAGAAGAGGAAGCAGGAGGTGTAGAGAAATATCCAGGAGCATGAGGCGGTAGTAAGGGTGCAGAGGGAGAAGACACAAAGTGGGCAGAAAAAGGATAAGTTTGAAGGCGAGGGTGGGGCGGTAGTGCTGCATTAGCAGAAGGGGGGCCAGATTGAGTAGTGGAGGTTTACAAGCTGGAGAAGTCCGTGGAGGAAGTGGCAGTGCTGGGAGGTATGAAATCTTCAGAAGAACTTGGGACGCTGCAGGGAGGGAAGCTCCAGAAGTGAGAGCTGCCAAAAGTTCTGAATCTAGAAAAGGAGAGTAGTGAGCACTTTAAATGAACCCACTTAGAGCAAGTGCAGCATTGTACTGACTTACCCCGCCAGGTCACATATCCAGCACACACTGAACAGGGAAAGACGGGAAAAGGTTAGAATGAACGTTTTCGCTCATCAGGAGAAGGAGAAGAATGAGAAGACGAGCAAAGGAAAGGCAGGAGAAGAGAGAAGACAGGCGACTGATTTCAAAGAGGCAGCGTGCTGTCTTTCTGCGTTTGTTCAGGGGGCAGCACTGCGAAAAACGGTTTGTGTGAGGAGAATGCCTGGGGTAACTGGGACCCTCGGGAAGGCCAACAGCCATTTCGACCCAACCAAACTGGGTTGGCGACCACGCCACGACGTTGAGGCGTCTGTTGATTGGTGAAGTTCAATTTTGCTCGCTTTACTGTATATTCTGTACATACGACAGAAATTTCGCACTTTACTATTCAGAAAGATAAGAATCAATACGTGTTTTGTGGACGGACAGAAGGTCCGCATTGATGATTAGAGTTAAAGTTAACTCAAAGTCGGAAATGGTTGAGGATAAAGAGGGAAAATCCGCGATATATTGTGTAATTTGTTGTTGGGACAACAGGTTATTGGCGAGAGCTTTCATATGTGGTCATGCGGTTTAGATCTCAGAAGCATTAAGTTAATTGTTGTAAAAGTGGTTGTAAGTAAAGAACGAACTTGTAGTAACTGTTTGTTTGTTAAAGTGTTTAATTTGTTTTTAAAGTATAGTAACGAAATATTTGATTTTCTTATAAGCAATTTGTGATTTCTAAATTTTTGTTAGTGGAGGTTCCATGACAAACGCGAAAGTACATCAGGGGTTGCGCGATGACAAAAAGGTTGAAGAGTCTACAATCAACACGGGTTCTAATATCAAAGAAAAAGAAGCACAGAGTAATTTGGAACAATAAGCTTAAGCTAAGTAGGTAAAGTAATAGCAATATATGGAGGTTTTTGCCTCCTAAAAATGATAAAGTGTAGGAGAAGGCAGGCTACAGACCCACAAAAGTTTAAAAAATTGTCAACGGTCGAAGGTCGTTTTCTCGTTTTGTGTTAGTGGAAGCGGAAGCGATAGATGTGGAAGCGGAAACGGTTGACGAAATAACCGCTTCCACATCCCTGGAAGGAAGGGATAGTCAACCGATTTAAAAGAGAGTTTGGGCAATTATTCTGCGTTTGTTCAAGAACAGCACTAGAAAAAATAATTTGTAGGGGAGTGTTTGAGCTATACGAAACCTTTGTGAAAGCCAACATCCAATTTGATCCATGTAAACGCGGCATGGAACTATACAACCAAGTTGAGGCGCCTTTTGCTTGCTCACTTTTTAGCGCTAGTGTCACCTTTTTATATTTTGCAGATCCAGTTTTTTCTTGTGTTTTTACTGAAACCTGCGTCATTTGGCTAGCTCTCCGCTGGTCTCGGCAACACTGAAATGGGTTCCTCTTTCCTCTTTTCTTCCTTTCTCAGACTCCTGCACTGACTTTGCAGTAGTCTTTTTTTCTACGCCAATCTGGAACCATCGGCTCTTTCCTCTTCCTCTGCTGTCGGGATACAATTTGATATAATTTTTAAAAAGTGGGAAGAAAGAGCTTCTGCCTCAAGTTAATATTAAAAACAAAAGTCTTCAACCTCAACGTAACCTGAAAACCTGGCCCAGCGCCCCTTTTTATAAAAAATGCTTGTTACGTTAGTGCAGAATTGGCAAACCATTGGCCAGGAGCCCACCTCTGGCATTTCACCCACCAACTAGTTTCTTGACGAAAAATTAACAAATAATTCAGGGACAAATAGGATACTAAAATTTGCACTACGCCCAGCCTTACTTTACCATTTTGTCATTGTTCTACCTAAAAGAAGCTCAGAAAATGAGTCAAAATCAGCGATTAAAAGAAATTGTTCTCCTAGAAAAAGGTTTTCGTTGTTTTTCGAGCAAAATGTGGTAAAATAACCATCGCTGGGAAAAATTATCTCCAACCCCAAAAAATAAAGAATTCTCATATCATTGGTTTGTATGGACATTGTAAGAGAAGCTCGTTTCCAAAAGTTTCATGAGTCTCAACAAAAACTGCTGCTAAAAAATAATTTGAAATTACATGTACTACTTTTAAGCTAATTTTTTTATAATGCAGCCGCAAGTTTCTTCTTGATATTGATAAACAGTATCTTTAACTTAATAATAAATTCTTTCTATTTTTCTAAGTTGAATTCTCATATGTGACCACTGGCAACATTAAAATTTGTAAGAACAGATTCTATTAGAAGCAAAGTTCATGAATGTTACTACAATACAAGGCGAAGACCTTGTATTGTTTTGGAGCTCTAAATGTTCAAAGCGGAAATTCATGGAAAAAACGATGAAGACCTTTCTCCTTTTTTTGATTTGCTTTGGAGATGTAAATTAAAAAAATGGAAATTCATGTCAATATATTTTCAAAACTCGATTCTATGAGCTAAGAAAATTTTGATAGCCGGTTGGAACCGACTGAATGCCACCATTGCTTGTGACCCATTCAATTAAAAAAGTTCGCCATTCTTGCGCTGGTGATTCGAAGTTACAGCCAGAACAACAGCATGGTACCTGTGTTGCTGTACCCTTACGAAAGACACTTTGGATCAATGCTTTCTCCTCGGTTGCTCGGCTTGTGACAAAAATACTTTGTGTCAGCTGTATTGGTAATTTCAGTATTAGTGTGAGCGTAAGTTGTTCTATGTAGGCTTAGTCGAACAAAACGTAGATTTTACGTGCCAGGAGGACGAAAAACACAACTTATTTCGATTCGAATTTTGATGGAGTTGAATTGCATTGAGTCATTTCTTGTCTTTCGGTCACGGAAGCTATAGTTGCATTCGACAAATGAAGACTCATAAGCTGATTTTTCAAAACGCTTTGCCGATTGATCGATAGCATTGATTGCAAAGAAGATAATGCCACAAATCCACGACGGAATAATGAACATAATGTTTTTTTAATCTTGTCAATGAGAACTTCCACAAAAGCAATCATTACAGAGAAAAATATGTAAGTCATGGCGTTATGCATTTGTTTTCTGATTTATGTCTTGTCGCAGCTTTTATTGGCAGACTTGCAACAGACAATTGACTGCAGATCTTTTTTGAAGGAGGCCCAGGTAGCGACAACTTAGAAAGAGTCCAGAACGTTTACTGCTAAATGAAATTAAACGAACCTTGTCGTGACACAACCAAAATGTCAAAACCTTCTTGAACGGCAGGTTTTATTTGTCTGATGTCATCCTTGACTAGACTGTAAGCTAACGAGGCTTTAAATTTACAAAGAGTTGGACTTTTGATTGATGCAAGTGCAATTCAATTGCAAAAAGTTTATTTAAAACCTACATTTTCACTATGCCAAATGCTGTGATAAATTCTAAGATTTTAAAGAATATCTTGTGATGCGAATGGTCAAGGCGTATCACAAGTATTTGATAGTTGTGAAGGTTTCCGATAAATGCCTGAGTTTACACCCCACAGTAGCTCAGCAGATCGTGAACAAGAATCACTCTCGAAGTCAGTTTTATCGATTGTGCCTTATGGATTGAATTAGCCAATATTTCTTCAGCTCGAGACCAACGTCTTTTTATTTTGTTTAGAGACAGGCAACGGGCATATGCGGCTTTGAAGGGCAATGAAGACTTTTTACGTTGTGATTGGCTTCATATGTTGCAAGTAAGCTAAGATGTTATATATTTTTTTCATTTCAATGGCTTGTTTTGTAGTTATTAATTCAATAATTTGTTTTATAACTTTTTTTTATTTTGTAATAAAATTACTCAAGCTTAGAAGTTATGTCTTTGCTTGGAATGTGAAAAAAGTTAGCTTCTTTTTGAGACTTGCCGTTTTGTGCACTTGTTTACCGTTATCGCTTTTCTTTTTAAGAACATTTCGTGCTAAATCATCCCCAACCCCCTCCTTTCCTCTGTATGCTTCAAAATCAGCTTTTGACATTGCCCAGGGAGAGATGGTCAGGAAGAGGGAGGATGTGATTTCCTTGTGAAGCAAATCTAAGTTTACAGTCACTTTAAGGCTGTGACGAAACAGCTTTTTACAGAGTCAATGGAGCATGCGGAACAAGAAGCATGCAAACACTTGTGTCCAGACAATTAGACAAATTGCTCAGCAGAAACTACGACTCACGGTTGAGACCACGATTAGGAGGTGAGTTGTGAAGATTTCCAATCAACTTTTTCATCATATTTTTTACACTCGTGAAAGCCGCAATCATGACACGAGCTTTTAGTTTTAAAGCACCTCTGGCGTTTGAAACTTGATTATCAAATGCAAAATTAAAATTCACTCTCAATTATTTGATAATTTTTGTCAAAAATCAATGTTTGGATAGACTTTTAAAGCGTTTATTATTTGTCTTGATCGAAATTCTTGTGTCTTCATCAGAAATTTTTGTATTTCGTTGCAGTTGGCCCTTTGATGATCGGACTCAACATCGATATTACAAGTCTTAACAAAGCTTCAGAAATAACAAATGTGAGTAAGCCTATATTCTAGGGTAAGTTGGTGGAGTTACTAAAAGAGGGAGGATGGTGGTTTGTCCAAGGTGACTCCATTTTAGAAGATAACACATTTTTTTGGTTTTTGAAGAACACTTTCGATGTAATTCAGATTGAAGACCATTCTTTGAAATCACTTTTGATTTTAGAAATAATTTTAATGGGTGACACCGACACTTTCCAGAACCGCCCCTGGTGTCACAAATTCCAGTGCCACTGCTAGGAAAAGAGTCGGGTGCCAGTGAAACCGCTAAGAGGAGGCATAGAAGTGATTGAATATAATTATGTCATGAGCAACCGCCAGCGCTGCATAAGCCTATATCCTGTTACTATTGTCAGTGGAAAATTTTTGCTTACTTTGAAACACAATCATTAAATCATTATTATTATTACAATCATTAAAGCACTTTAGAAGGCGTATGTAGCGAGAAATAGCACAAAGGGCTGAAATTAAAACTCTAGATCCTTTTCGAAACAGGTTAAAAGGTTAAAACACGTCTTTGCTTTAAAATTTATCATTATTGTTATTTATGTAAAGGTGAAATCGAAAATCGAGATTTCTATTACAGAATAGATTTAGACTGAAACTTTATAGAGTAAAGTTGTGACTGGAATCAGTCAATAGTAGAACTCACACTTTATTAACAAATCGATTTCACTAAATTAGCATCATCAGTGTTCTTATTCAAATAGAATCAATTTCAAATAGAATCAATTCAAATAGATTCTATTTGAATAAGAACACTGATGATGCTAATTTAGTGAAATCGATTTGTTAATAAAGTGTGAGTTCTACTATTGACTGATTCCAGTCACAACTTTACTCTATAAAGTTTCAGTCTATTGATATTCTTAATGGAATCGTCATTTATTAATTTCACTTATGTGGAGATTCTCCTAAAGTCATTATGATTTATATTCATTCAGAATAGATTTAGGCTACGTTTTATTACTGAAAGTCCTAATTCCACAAAAGTTATTTTTAAGGAAGCTTTTACTTTAGGAATATTTATATTTTAAGGACTACACAATGACATTGCACCTGTACCAAACATGGCGAGACAAACGTCTGGTATTCAGACGTAGAAAATTGAGAAAGCAAAATTTAACTCTTTCAAATGACATCAAAAAAGTCTGGGTAAGTTCGTTATAAAAATATTAGGATTAATCAGTACCAGCTTGCTAAAACGTGCTACAAAATTTTTCATTGGCTCTGAGGTTAGTTTGAATTGATTTATAAATCGTTTTCCACAAATTCTCAAGCTACTTACAACGATTGTAAAATGTTTTTATCGATAAAAGTGCTCTTTGCTTTGCCATTGCTATGTCCTTTCTTCTTCTTTGTCGTTTGAGCTATTCGTTCTGAGCATTATGCAGGAAGATATATATACACTGCGTGTGCGCTCAGGCTCAGTTCACAAGTCTTCAGTTAGACTGGGCCACCACCACGGATAGATTGCCTGGCCCCGCCACCTGCCTGCCACATGAAGATGGAGGCATCTCGTTAAGTGCCTTGCCCAAGGACACAGCAAGCAAGCTTTCCGGCTTGTTCTCCACACTATCCCTATTGTGCTGAGCGCCAAGGAAGGAAGCTGTGAATGCCATTTTTTAAAGTCTTTTGGTTTGAATCAACTTGGAAAATGTATCTCAGGTCTACCGACTGCGAAACGAACGCTCTAGCTACTACGCCATCGAGCCGGTTGCCATGCCCTTTAATTTTTTTCAAATGATTGCACCTACGCAGAATGCCAGATTTTCAAACTTTTCAATGCCAATGTTTTGAAGACATAGCTAATGATGTAGAACTCCAAACTCAATCGATATTTTTGTCCTTTCTCAACTTGAAAACTTTTGTATATAGATTAATTTTTTGAAAACGGTTGTTGGGCTGGTTTTACAGAATTTTTTGCCAATCCTTAAATGAAATTTTTGTTTTTTCCCTTTCCAAACTTGATGAAATCGAATTTCACCCGCGGATGTTTTTGGTATCTACCCGTGTCACTAGGTTTTAACTTGCCATCACGGAAAACCCCATACACATGTATAGTGTACTTCCTTAAACTTTTTGTGGACCGTAACAAGATCTTTTTTGGATCCCCGGGTGAGTTGGTAACCATTTCCTATAAATGTATCCAAAGAGTTTGAAAATTTAAGCTCCTAAGTCGGAAAAACAAAGAACAGACCTAAAATTTTTGCTTGGCAAAAAACATTTAAGCAGTGGGTCGCAAGAGTCCGTAACATTCCGGGAGAGTTTCACAAACTGCCATTTGAAAATGAAAAAATTCCACCTGGGGCAATCTTGAAAAGGGTTTGAATTTAGATGTGTTTCCTAAAAAATATTCGTGATCTATACTAATTTTACTGGTAGTGTTTGTTGTACTGCATAATGAAAAAGAAAGTGTTCAGTAAAAATAAATTGCCTCTTAAATCCTCCCCTTCCTTTTGTAATGGCACTAACTGGAAATCTTCTTATTCTTGTCGGTGCGCTGGTGTAGTGGTTAGTGCGTCGTCTTTGCCATCGGTAAGCCTGGATTCAATCTCATTGTGTTGTCCAGTGGTTCTCAAACTGTGCGTCGCGACGCCCCGGTGCGTCGTTTCAGTATTCCAAGGGCGTCGCGGGATAATTTGATTTAATGCCAATAAATCGAGGTTTTATTGCGTCAAAAGAGGTCTAATCGTAGATTTTTTTTTTACTTTTTTCTAATATATATAATCAAATGTATTTTCATAATAGTGTTTTCAATACAGTGTTGCAACTGTCGACTTGTTATTTAAGCATCAAATCGCAAAAGTTTAACTTAATTGGCGAAAAATATATTTAGAATAAAGCATTCAGTTGTATGTTTGACGAAAACATGAAAGATGACTAGTTGAGTTACTAACTTAGAAGAGCGTAATTTTACGATTGAAGATGACAGACCAATCCAAAATCTCGGTTTCATAAGGACAGTTATTTGTACATTATGGGTCACATTTATCTCGCAATACGGCAAACTAAACCTTGGGATGCTGTCTGGTGCGTCGCAAAGTCTCGCAAGCTTTTTTAAATGCGTCGCATCGCAAAAAGTTTGAGAACCACTGATGTAGTCAAACCGAAGACTTAAGAAAAAGCGGCATTTACAGCTCCCTGCTTCGCGCTAAGCACAAAAAGATCAGCGCGGAGAAAAAGTCAGCCAGTTTACTCGTGGTGTCCATGGACAAAGTACTTAACAGGATACCACGACCTTTCTTTGTCAGGCAAATGATGGGGTCGAATCACCCAGTTCACACGTTGCATTAGCCCAGTATTACGAAACACTAAAATACAACACAAGCTCACACGGGAGAAGAAAAAATGGAAATACAATTGTCTTTTCTCAATACTCAACAAAGCGAAATCTTGGGATTGAATCTATAACTGCGGAAGAATGGCAGCGTTGGATTTGCACTTCGGTTGAAGGGGGATGACCTTTTTTTGGACATCAATTTGCGGCAGAAACTTTTTCGTTCATAGTGTGATAAGAAGTCTTTATTTTGAAGATTGGCTATTAGTAGAAAGTTTTTCGTTCGATATTTATGCGAATAACCTTTTTAATTGAATGAGGACATGGCACAAAGGCCCTTTTTCCCATATACGCTACTACATGCATCCTATGCTTGTGACACTTGGGAAGAAGATTTGATTTTCCTATTCCGTTCTAATTATGAACTAGGTTTTGCTTTTGTTTAAAAGCCGTGGCTGTACTGTGTACGTGAAATACAAAATATAAATTGTGTTTATACTTTCAGTTACCAGACACTTGCTTTATCAGCGACAAAAAATCTTCGCTCCACACAGTCACTCAAAAAAACAATGTGCTGAAAATCATGCCAGACGGAACTGCCTTTTATGGAATGAGGTAAATCATGCAGGGCGGTAAAAACCTCAGTATCTGAGTAAATCAGTCAGGCGGTGAACCATACACTATACTTAGCGCATAGCTTGAATAAAGTTTGGCTCTCATCTGGTCTCGTTTAGCAGCTCGCCTAATTGTTTGACTTGGGGAAAGCCGGCAAACTATGCACTTACTATCCGCACTCATGCAAGCTATCATCCAAGTCTGTCGCACCTTACAAGCCGTGCACATCTGAATGACGTTTTTTCCGAGTTTTCAACGAAATAAATTGCAGATTAACTCCTCACGTTTCATGTTTGATGGATCTAACACGGTTTCCCATGGATGAGCAAACCTGCTTATTAAAACTGGAAAGTTGTAAGTTTTATTTTTTAAAAAATCATTTTTTAGTCTACAAGAGTTGTAAGAGAGGCGCGATAAAGAGGCAAACAATTACCGAACAGAATCTGCAAAACATACTAATGATTTCGTGTTACTTTTTCAGCGGGACCCAATTGTCAGAGCGGACCCAATATTTTCTAATTTGAGAGGTCTTTTTTGAATAAAGATTTTTACTTTAACGCTAAAGTCCACTTTTTATCTAGGCTGCTGGTGCAAATAAACTCTGCGACTTCCTCCTCCCCCACAACTATCCAACAATGATCACTGACACAATTCTGGACAAATGATTAAACCAGGAAGTGGAAGAAAAATAATAATCAGCTAATCGCACTTTAGAGCCGTGTAGACGGGCAGCTAAGCGGCTAAAAATTCGGTAATCGACGCCACACACCTACACTTGAAAGCAATTTAACAAATGCTCTGATCGCAGTGAAATTTATATTTGAAATTATGCAGATGCCTATGCTACATCCGATATTCAATTTTTCTTGAAAGGAGGAGCAAGAAGAGCAATTACAGGCTTCGATGAACTAATTCATCCGGAATTCAAAGTTTTAAGTGTTACTGCAAATGTACAAAACATTAGCCTTAAGACAGGTAAAATAATTTAGTTCTTTAGACATTGCTACCATTAGAACCGGATCAAACAATCGTAAGGCTCCCAGTAAAATTTAAAGTAAGCCAAGAAAAAGTTTCTTTGTAGTGTCCTCCGAAAATAATTTGAATTCAGCAAAATGCAAACGCTTCATGCTGAGGCCTGTGTCACCTACTATTACTACTATTTTAATTCGCCGGCACCTTTAAATCACTGACGTAAGAGACAGGAATTGGTGGGATTGCCAGAAGAAAATTTTTGAAAGGGCTGAAGTAATGTTATTTGTTGGATAAACTTTTTTGGAGATGGATGTATTTTGACTAGCAGTTTTGACAATTTTTATCCCAAATTTTTGGAGTTTGATATATACTGGTCCCTAATTTTATCAATTTGTATCTCAAATTTGTTTGATAATTTTTTTTTTTAGAGACCAACCTTTGCTGGCGTAATAACTAAAAACACACTACTTTTTAATCAGATTCAAAAAATTAGGTGAGCATGATTTCTGTGGGTCCCCTACCTATGCCTACAGACTTTTCTTAATTTTATTTGTAATCTCATCCTTAACTTGGTTAGTTTGAATGTAATCAATAATAAGTTGCAGTGAGACAAAACCATTTCAAGCAACTTAGGAAGCAAAACCGTTCTGAAAAACGAAATCCATAATTTTGGCGCACTTTTTGCTATATTCATTTATCAAAAACTTTTGAAAAACTATGGCTGTGTCCTTGTTTCCAACAAACTTATACCCTATCAAATTCATATTTTTACGTCACTGCTTTCAAAACATCTGTTTCTAAAAGTGGGGTCTTTTTTTGCGTATGTGACATATCATAATCACAGCTCTTCGAGCGGAAGGATGCCACCAAAGGACAGGTTTTGATTACCGTATTAGCTAGGATTACGTACATATTTATCATGGTTTCATAGCGAACAAGGGAATGGTTTAGAATGGATATTCTTACAATAATTCTTAATTTTTAAATGACGAAAACTGTCTCTCATGTAATAGCAAAAAAGTACATAAAATTCTGCTATTGACTAACTTAGCGTACACGCGTCATAAACATTTTTTACAAAAAATAGGGTAACATACTCTTGCACCAAGTCTCTCAAGTAATCTCAACCCCTTTGCTTATTTGGTCCTGGTTTTAAAAACTGCAGTCCTGGTTTTAAAAAACTACGGATTCAATTCTATTAATTAGAATGCCTATTAATGCGATGCCTTTTATTGGCGTAAACAACGAAATCGTTACCGATGCATTAAACTCACTATTGGCTAATTGTTGAAGAAATCGTTATCACCATGCAGGGATTAGCGCCGAGCACTTCTTCGTATCGTTAAGGTGTAAAATTTCCAGGCGAATATTCAAGAGTGACAATGGAATTCATTATGAAACGAAACACGGTCTACTATATTCTGCAAACTTATACACCATGTGCTTCCATCACTGTTGTGAGTTGGTTGTCTTTCTGGATTGATGACACAGCCACTTCTGCCCGTACTACATTGGGTGAGAAGTAACAACTTTGGATTTCAATTCAATTTTGATAGCAATAGTCTTTATTTAAAAACAATTACCTTATCATAAAACATCGCTATAATAGCAATAACTATTGCCAAGCTGACCAAAAACAACGGGCTTGCCTTCTTTGTCCACAGGGAAAATAAACAAAGAACGCATGAGTTGGATTGGCGGTGTAAGCGAAGTAAGATCTCAACGTTGTCAAATGCTCTTATAGTGCCTTAAAAGAAACTAAAATCTATCCAGGTAAGAAGCGATGAATCGAATTCATCAGTCCCTTAGAAATTATCTATAAACCTGTTTTTTACAAGATTTGCACCTAATGAGATTGTTTAAAAAGAGATTTCTCAGCCAACATGACAAACGTCCCATCGAAATCAAATTCTAAACACCAATTTTTGAATAACTCAGTCTTTTCGGCAGTGTATCTTTCACGTGATGAGAACGAAACCAATAAATCAAATCAAATAGAAGCAAAATTTTGGTAGTTTTTAATCAAGATTTTGCTTTAGGTATTACAAGTGTTTTGACGATTATTACAATTGGAATCAACAACCGCCAAACTCTGCCAAAAATTTCATACGTTAATGCTCTCGAAATTTATTCGTTGGCCTGTTTTACTTTTGTATTACTCAGTTTCATGGAGTTCATTGCGGTTAATTGGTTTTTTATCGAAAAACCTCTACATAAAATAAAGAAAGAGAAAAAAAGAATTACAAATTCCATACAGAGTGACAAAGTAAGAGTAGCCTATATTAACCGAGATGATATATGATATAGCTAACGTTATAGTCTCGTTATTTGGATATCTAAATTTAGTCAATGAGCAGTTCATTTTTGCCAAAGTGTGGACAATTGGGGCCCAAGCTAAAATTTTTTGGGCACTAAAAATGTATGCCCATTGCACTTCGCTAAAAGAAAAAAATATTTAATACTGTCAATAACTAATATTTTCGCTAAGTTCAATTAAATCTTTTTATGCTAAATAGTGCCCACAAAAATTTCAGCTTTGATCTAATTTTTGATTCATTGGCTGCATTCAATTTTTTTCAATTGTCAGGAGCTTATATTTAGTCGAAAACCCTGAGATACTGAGCCTCTCCTGTTTTTTACTGCCGGTATCGGTAATGAGTTTTTTTAAGTACCCCTATTAAACAAAGCTACAAGACGTAGTATCTCTGTAATTCTTTGCCTCTCCATACCCCGGGCAAGCATATAATTCTATTGTGTTCAATGTCTTGTTAAAATCACCAAAGAACTCATCTCATCATTTACATACGTAGATCTAAGTTAGTATTTAATAACAATTTTAAATGACATGTAAAAGTGATGAATTTTAGTAAGCGCTAGGAGCAGTCTAGCAAATCATGTAGAGTGAAGTGAATTGTGGAGACATAATCTATCGGCAAGAGTCGGTGTTTGGTGAGCATGAAGTTTTAATATTTGACAACATTCATAATCAAGATATTTTGAAAATTGTTTGTAGGGTGATGCTGTTTATGAACATGTCAAAAATATTTTGTTCAAGAGAGTGGCATTTTTGTATAAGTAGACTATATTAGTTTTCAACTCAGCATCTCTTAGTAAATTGTTTTGGCGCCAATTTGAACATCAAATTGATAGCTGCGTATTTAAAAAAATTTGAGCAACACCGACAAATATTGGGCAAAAATTTTGCCCCTCAAAATTTTGGGCTTCTAAGCTTATGTCAATGAGCTTGAGTTATCAAATTCCTTTAATCAGAAATGCTGAAAGTATAGCTCTAGAGAGCACTTTTGACTGCCTACTTCTAATGTCGTCAACAAAATTTGTGATAATCAAATCTCCGCAAAACCTTCACATAGAAAACACAAAAGCATTAAACTTAATTTAAAGTGATAAAATGTACCACAGTGTCTGTTTGCCTTTTCAATATTGGAATAGCCTATTGGCAGAGGCCTTAGGTCTGAGTTAGAAAATACTTCAACTCGAATTGTGAGAAAGGTAATCTTAGTTTAACAGGCCTTCCACATGAACGACAGCCTATTGATTTGGGAGCCCCTGCCTTGCTTTGATACGTAGTAATACTCACAGGATTTATTGAAAAGGAAGTACAAACAATTTAAGGAAGTTTGACCAAATTAACCAAAAAATTGCGGGGTGAGTAAGGTTTTGTTTTTCTTGGCAATGTACTTTTTTGCCTTTCTTTCTCATCACTTTTTAGCAACATTTTTTAACAAAGACTTATTGCTTCGGTTTTGTCTTCCAGTCTGTAAAAACTTTTTATCTTTTCCACGCCTAAAAATGTTTACTTCTTTGGCAATCCTCCATCATATCTTTGTTGAATTTATCCCTTTACTTTCTTGGTACGGAGGCATGACGTGTAACGGATATCCAAGCTCTCATTACAAACCTAATCAAGATCAGACTAGAAGAAGCCGAAATACATTTCGAGCCGGCCAATATACGAAATTGCTGACTGGTAGTCACGCCACTAACAAAGCTGGCGAGTAGTTTTAAAATAAGGACTGAGAGTCTAATAATGACCACTTGAATATCATGTTTAGTCTATTGATGAGAAAAATAAATTAAGTTATACATTGCAAATTGCAATTTTTGCATTACAGAACAAGAGAAGAAAGGAGTTCTCCGAGAAAAAAAAGGAAATACAAACTAAAGAGGAATTTGAAAAGAAAGTGCAGGGCTATTTATATGAGCTTCGAACGAGAAAACGAGAAATAAATACAGTTGATAAAATCTCTC
This sequence comes from Trididemnum clinides, assembly GCA_963675345.1. Lineage (NCBI taxonomy): Eukaryota > Metazoa > Chordata > Ascidiacea > Aplousobranchia > Didemnidae > Trididemnum > Trididemnum clinides. Next base: position 30,284,638 of record OY776291.1, read on the forward strand.
AAGTTTTCTTTCCGATCACCTTCATTTTGTTCAACCTTTACTACTGGATATTTTTCATATACTTCTAATTTTTTGTTTCAGTTGTGTATTTGGTATACTTTGTGAAGTTATTTACTTACTTGTTTTGTGAAGTTATTTACTTATATATATATATATATATATATATATTTACTTATATATATATATATATATATATACTTATTAAATTAAGAGAGCCGACAAAAGCTGTTGGGTTATTTTGCTTTGTATTGAACTACTTTTGTTTCGAATATAAGTGTTGTTTTAACTTGTTCAGGTAGCTACTGATATCATCCTTATACGCTTAGACCGACATGAGGTTGTTGATATTTATTTTCACGTTGTTAGACATGAAATCAGATTTTGTCATAATTAACAATTAATCCTAAAATTATTTTTTATTTTCACAAAAAATTCGGACCGTAGAAACACAATTGAAAGCTTTTTTCGGGAGCTATTGATAAAGTGCTAACAATACAAATGATTTTTTTAACAATTTAAGCTTCATCGATGACGCAAAGAACAACCAAGCATTTAACTACAAAACGTTTGTAAAATATTCTAGTCATAAGTCATAAACTTCCTAACCAATATTACAACAGTCCATGCTTATTTACTAAACAAAACCCCAAAGCGGGAACAGCAGATCGTTAAAAAATATGGTCCTAGCAAAACACAATTTTGCATGTACAAATATCGCAATGCGCAATCGTTTGCAGCGTAGTGGAACAACGTAGTTGTAATGGTGCAACGTTTTAGCTCAATAACTGAGTCATGTAAAACAAAACAAGCTAACTGATTTCGACTAAGCTATGACTTACAATACAGTCCAAACAAGGCTTGGAATTTAGTCACACATTATACAGCTCCGACCGCGAGTAAAGAAGAACCTAAAATTGAACTTGCGGTGCCTATTAGGTCCAGTGAGACCAACCACGACAACGTCTGTGGTTACAACCCAGCATTAGAACAGTACAGAATATAAATATATATTGCAATAAATATTAAGGGTTTTTGACAATAAAATAGGATGCATACAATTTCGTTACCAAATTTTGTAAATAAAGAATAAATCAACGGCTACAAACTGGAGTCACTGACCATTTCATTGGTTGTTATATGATTGTAAATTCACACATAGTATGATCGGGTTGCACTGCTGAAAAACATTCGCTTAATGACGCAGTTAAACAAAGTTGTTCAATTTTGTCGGTGCAAAGGAAACTGATCAGAACGGTGGCGCTTGAAGAACCACATAAAAGGTCTTCAAGTTCTGGGCGCTCGGACACACACGAAAACAAAGTCCCGGCCTGCTGGCCCACTACCGTCAAGTCAAGCTCTCCAACTTCTTTTAAGAAGTTTTTGAAAAAGTCCTGGTCCAGATTCTGAGTTAATTTTTAAACATTTGTGTTTTTCGTGTCAGTTGGAGTAAAATTAAAAGGGATGCGAGAGAGCAACATGGTGTGGCGAATTCAATAAGATATCTTTGAATGGCTTTTTCGGAGTTTTTTTGTTAATTCCTCAGGTTATGCGGCAGAATCATTGTTAGTATCTGGTAGATCCGGAAGTAAAAGTATGTTATGTGAAAGCAGTGAAACGAAAACACGTCATCAGAAAATCTGCTTGTGAGGTCATGGCCATCGTCATAAGTTGAAAGACGAGAAGCAAGTGACGTAGGCGTTGCCCTTCACTCTCTATCACTGAAAAATTTGTCAAAATATTATCACTGAAAAATTCGTCAAAATTTATGTTCCAGTTGAAGTCACCCTTGAAGGAACCTATTCCAGGTCCTTCTTCCTGCAGAAAATTTTGGTGTCCATTTGTTTTAACATTTTCAAGTCCTTTTTTCGCAGGACCCCGGCAACAAATTAATTTCTGTGGGGATGCTTGCTTTTTTTTACGGTTAGCAGCAGACAAATCTTAGATCTCTATCTTGGCAAGCGGTTGCATCCCGAGGAATTTATTGCAAATATCTGCTCCGTTGTGTATGTCGGCTTTAAGGTGAGGACTGCGGTATTGCAGACTGCCTGCAAACAGAAAATTAAGAACCACAAAAGCTCCAACTCAAATAGAGTTTTCACCAGAGACCATGCGGCTAGTAAGCATGTCGAAGATAAAAATCTGGTTCGAAAGCGAGCGTGTAGTAGTAGACATACATTGAATCAGCACGTCTGAGCCAGCGAAACACCCGGAAAATGACGTAACATTGACTTTCTTCTTACTTTTTTAACAAAAGCAGGGTTGAAGTCAATCGTTAAGCGCTTCTGAACAGTAGATAAGTACTGTAGATGAGAAAGTTTACTCAATGCTTCAAATCGCACGGTGTTCCATATAAACCCCCTAATTTTGGTTTTAAATTTTGTTAACATTGGTTGTTGAATCGCCTATGTCGCTCTTTTGCTATTGATGGAAAACATTTTGAACATTACCTCTAAGAACACTATATTTTAACTCTTTCGCTCCCGCGGTCGGTTGAATAACCGCCTGCGATCTAAAGCGCCCGCGACGGTAAATTTACCATCAAAAGAAATTTGTTTTCATGCGCGCCAATGTTGGCGTACGTCTCGCGCGAGCTAAAGCACTTTATATATAAAGCCAAGTGTTCTTTGTAACTTTCTGCTTGTGGTTTGAAATAAAATTTCTTTGCCTTCTTCGCTTCCACGACGGTAAATATAAAAATTTGATGGAAACCCTGTTCAGATGCGCGCCAGTGTTCGAAAATGGCTGCGGGAGCGAATTAAGAGGGATCTACCTCCAGCATCACAATGAGGCAAAATAGAAAAATTTGCTCTAAAATGATCACCAACATCATAAGGTACCATACAGATATCCATTAAATCATGTCAATAACCCGCCACCGCTTTCGACCTTATTGGGTCTCATCAGGCGGGTGTAAAATACACTCCATAATAAGCATACGGAAAAAAAACAAATTTGCCAGTGGGTGCAAGACAAGATGCAGCGCAAAAAAATATGATACAGCAATACCTATACCGGTCGCGGGTTATTGACATGATGTAATAGATTGCTGTATGGTACTGTATGATGTTGGTGATCATTTTTGAGCAAATTTTTTTTTACCTCATTGTGATGCTGGAGATAGATCCCTTTTAATAAGAGATCGCCTTGAAAATTGCTAATTAGTAACTAGCAACTTCTATATTTTGCATAATGATAAGTCTTAACAATGGTCCTACACCCCTATCAGGGCTTAGCAATGTGACTTGTTGTCCATGTCATGTGTGTGTGTTCTTAAATGAGATCCGCACGATATAGGTATTGCTGTATCATATTGTTTTGCGTTGCATCTTGTTTTGCACCCACTGGCAAATTTGTTTTTTTTTCAGCATGTTTATTATTGAGTGTATTTTACACCCGCCTGATGAGACCCAATAAGATCGAAACCGGTCGCGAGTTATTGACATGATGTAATAGATTGCTGTATGGTACTGTATGATGTTGGTGATCATCTTAGAGCAAATTTTTCTATTTTATCTGATTGTGATGCTGTAGGTAGATCCGTTTTAATAGGAGATCCGCCTTGAAAATTGCTAATTAGCAACTGTATTAAGAAAATACAGTATCTTCTCGAAGTTGCTAATTTTTTTTGGTAAATTTTGCCCGCTGTGTATAAATAGGTAAATTCGTAATTTGTACCATGAAAGTCAGCGTTTTGTTGTGTTACTGTTTTGCCGGTGTGACAGGAGTTAGAGTTTTAAGGGTCAGTGAGATCTAACGTCCTGGTTTGTGAAAATGGTGATTATTCTATTTGAATATGCTACGTAGATTTAGTTTAACCATTTGGGTGCTAAACGTCATTCTATTAGTCAGTGATCAGATTTGTGATTTCTGTTAATAAACTTCTTTCGTTGAAAGAAGTTGTGATTTAAGTGATTGAAAAGTCAGGTTTGAGCTTTCTATTTCAACCCTTTTTGCTAGATATACCGTAGTCCTTGCGCTCGCAGCAGTACTATTTCGTGAGCCGGAAAAACAATAACAAAGAAAGTTTGTTACATTAAATTTTACTAACTCTTGTCTAAATTTTATTAAATTTTTTAGGTTTTGAGGAACAACATTGTAACAGATCTTTTAATTCAGCGTGGGCCAAGTGCTGATTCTGTCACACGCCCGGTTGAAGCTCTTAGTCAACGCGTCTCAAGTTCGCCTCCCTTCCTTGCCGCTGTTCTGTCAAGCGTACGCGTCTATGCAACTTCTTTATTCCAAATAAACGCGACAGCCACACTGGCGACACACAACGTACTCGAAAACGGTTTCTGTTAATGTAAGAAACAAAGCATGAACAATCGTAAAAATGCGGTGGCTTGCCTACAACAGAATAGTATTTACCTAACTAATTAAGCTTCCAAGAACTTGAAATTCCTTAATGCTCTGTCGAGGGCAAGTAACACGTCCGTTCGCTGGCAACTCAAAACAGCAACTGATAAGCAAGTGTAATTGCGGCGGTCTGAAGGCAGCTTGAAGCTTATCAGGCGAGAAAAAGCCAAATGAATAAACTCCCTTGCAGCGGCACAACAAAAGGCACGAACAATATTTAACAAACATTGTAAAATTCTAGTTGACTTCAATTTAATATGAAAAGAAATTATCAAAGCGGAGCACAAAAGAGACAAGCGAAGGGGAGAAAAACACCTAAGGCAGCCAGAAACTCTCAGCGACTGAGTTCGTGGCTAACTCAACCAGAAACATTCAAAGCGGATGAGTAAGACGTCAGCATTTGTGAGACAGAATCTACTCCCAACTTGTTGACGTCAGCATTTGTTAGACAGAATCTACTCCCAACTTGTTGGCGTCAGCATTTGTTAGACAGAAAATTCCGATACTACCAAAGAAAGATCAGATGTAAGCAAAAATGACGACTTTCCCACCATTATTGTAAACTCAGGGATCAAGAAAGCAATTATTGCAGCAGGTTCCAAACAACCTGAAGGACCTTTCCCTAAAGATTTGCTCTTAAGCAATCGTTCATTTTCAACAAATTATTACCATTTTATAATACAATCAGATCTAAAACTACAAAGATATTAATTGTATTATTCGTCAAACATAGGGTCACCATACGTCCCGCTTTAGGTGGGACAGTCCCGCTTTTTGAGGCGTTGTCCCGCTTTTTTGATCGCAAATCCCGCTTTTTGCTTCGGTGAAACACAAGGGATTTAACCAACTTTATGGACATTTCAATTAATTCTCCAACAAAAGCGGGACGGTGAGATGCGGTTGCAGGCTTGATTGTGGAGGCAAGGGTACAGATCCGGAAGCTTAGACGAAAATTGGGGTGATCTCCAAAAAAAAAAAAAAGGTCAACGCCTGCTCGGTTGCAAAATTTTTCCACTTTTCGGCTGGAAAATGACACAACTCGTGGAATTAACAGGCGATCACCTTTTTTTTTTTTTTTTTGGAGATCACCCCAATTTTCGTTCTTGGTTTCAGATCTGCACCATTACCTCGACAATCAAGCCTGCAACCGCATCTCACAGTCCCGCTTTTCACAAAAAAAACGTTGGAGGGGCCATAAATTTCGTCTCGTGAAAATTCGTCATCCAATGTCCCGATTTTTGCTTTTCAAAATATGGTAACCCTAGTCAAACATAGACCGTGTTTACTTCCAGTTCTGCTGGTTATTTTCTCATGAAAATGTCTCTCCAAGGACTTCTTACACACTTCAAAACCCTTGGGGTATAACAGGTTCATATGACTGGAGACATTTATCGCAGGAAATTCGAAGCCATGAAAACTCCGCACATCATGCAGAGGCGTGTGTTACATATGAGCAATAGAAGAAGCGTAGCACGAGTCTTTGCTGGAAAAACAAATTTTTGGCAAAATGTTTTGGAGAGACTAGTGAATGTTACGTTGATGTTAGCAAAGTGCAACTTACCTTTTCGCGGATTCAGTAAAGAACTTTTAAAGAATAACAAGAGCAGTTTTCTCTCTACCATACAACTTCTTGCCAGATACGACATAGTTTTAGACAAACTTTTACAACTGTTTAAAGATTTTTCAAAATATTTAAGTCTTTTGATACAAGATGAACTAATATCGGCACTTGGGCAGTGACTATTTTACACTCCCTTCCAGTGTACACTGCCCCGCACATTTTCATACCAGGCCTGCCCCTTCAGTGTACACTGCCTTTCTTTTAATGCCCTGCCACCTGAGATTCGAACCCGCAACCATGGTATCTCAACTGTTCTAATGTTCTTAAGAATAACCTTGATAACTAACTGGGGAAAATTTTGCACTTGTTGTTGTCTTGGGGAAAATTTTGCACTTGTTCCCTAATATCAGTACTAGGTCAAGGGGTTCTCCATGATATAAAAGGCAAACTACAAAGCGCTCCTTTTTTTGCCATTATTCTTGATACCACTCAAGATGTCAGCAAAAAAGACCAGTCAAGTGAAGTATTTCGTAACGTCAAAATCGATTGCCATGATAATGAAACGCCATCAGAACTGAAAGTTGTTGAAGCGTTTACCTCATTTATCGAAGTTGAGGATTCATCTGCCATTGGATTGCCCAAACTGATAGCGAATTCCGTTCAGCAGCAGGGGCTTGACATGAAAAATTGCCGTGGACAAGAATATGACGGCGCTGCAGTGATAAGCGGGAGGTACTCCAGCTTGCATAAGAAGATCCAAGGTGTGGCTCCGCATGCTTACTACGTCATTGTGCTTCGCACAATTTACATTTGGTGTTAAGAGATGCCATGGAAACCGTGATTGAGACCAGTCAATTTTACGACACCATTGAGTTGGTATTTAATTTTTTCGGACATTGTATTGTGCGGTGGCTAAAGCTTCAGAATGTCCATGATTGTTCTTACTCAAATCCTCCAATAAAAGCGTTAAATCCAACTCGATGGTCTGGTCGATATGATTCTGTCTACCCTTTGAAGGAAAGATTTTGTGACGTTATGAAATGCTTGACTCACATAATATTTACCAGGACGAAGCCAAAGGAAAGAAATGAAGCTATGGCAATAAAGAAACAGATAGAAGACTTTGACTTCGTATGTATGCTGGTTGTGAAATGCAAAATTTTGCAGATCGTCAACATATCTTCGACAGCTATGTAGTGTAAAACAATTGACTTAATTTCTGCCGATAAACTTCTGCAAACTGCTACTGAAGACATTGTTCAACTCAGAAAGAGTTTAACGCAATACTAAACCAAGCTTCCACTATTGCTTCTACATGAGGTTTGCCAGTGCAAACAAAAAGAATTCGTTTATAGTCTAAAAATTACACATTAGTTTCCGCTCCTTCCATTGTTCGCTTCTTTTACCAATCACGATGTAGCTTTTTTCCCTTTTTTTTTTCTTTTTCGTCAATTGTGTCTCTATATAACTGATTCACTTCACCTTTTCACTCTATTTCTGACGGATTCTCTTAAAAAGTGTCAGACAAAAAGCTTCGAGAATGAATACTCTACTTTGGGGAATTGTGAAAAATTCTTGAAATCGAACTGGTTTTTGGTGTTAAAGTTTGGAAAAAATACCTTTCGTTTTTTTGGGGGGAAGAGATGCACTTCAAAACGCATGGATTAATGATTTTGATTGAAACAAGGCCGTTTTTTTATATATCAATCCTAATTTGTTAAATGCATTTGAAATTTTCGGGAATATATTTTCATTTTCTTTGAGTTGGAACTGATATTCATCACACTCCAAAGCATTTCGAAATCTTGGGATTTTAACGTAAAAATTGACATTTTGGGAATTTTGTCCGGTTTTGTTTGGGCCGCCTTTGCCAAAAGGATAAGGAACAGATCCCTCTCTTGATCACCAAATCGTGAGGGGAGAGAGAGTCAAAGTGAGCAAGAGCCGCACCTTGGCGAGAGAAAGGGGGAACAAAGCGGGAGCATGGGGAGGAAAGGGTGGACTCCACAGTGAAGGAAGGCAGGTTCCAAGGAGGTTAAAGAGGGCAAGCAAGAAGAGCCTCCCTAGTAGAAGTAGAACAAAGCATGAGCGGGTGAAAAGCTCTCCAGAAATATCTGCAGTCTTGGTTGTACTCCATGTCCAACCAAACCTGAGATGGGAAAAAGTTTGGTAGACGAAGAGCCCGCTCATAAGATGACAGAGCGAAATGAGTCAGGGTGACTCGTAGGGGAGGTAAAAAAGCCTCAGAGAGAAGAAGTGGAATAGCGGAAGACGAGGTGCAGCCGGAGATGGCGCGACTAGCCCCTCGATGGAGGCGTTCCAATTTGGTGATATTAAAAACGCTTAGAAAAAGAAAACCATCCGGGTGAAGCATAAGTGAATAGAGGCCGAAAAAAAAGCTTTATGCAGAAGAGAGAGGAACTCCTTAGAGGAGCAACATGATGAAGCAGAGATACAGCGTAAGGCCTTGAGACGAGGGAAGAACTTTGCCTTTGGTGAAGATACATGTTTAGAAAAAGAAAGAGTGCAGTCTAAGGTGACCCCAAGAAAAGTTGGAGTGGGATTAAAACGGAGGTGGGAGTGGAATAAGCGGAGGTGAGGCTGGAGGTTAGCTTGGTGGGGATCCTCTGAGAATAAATAGGCATCACATTTGCTCGGATTCAAAGGAAGACACCAGTATTTACACCAGAGTTCCAATCGAATCAGAGCTCCTTGTGTGGCCTCCGTCGCAATAGGAATGAGGAAGAGGACCAAATGACCAGATCGTCAGCATAAAAAGAGCAGCTGATGGAAGAAGACAGAGAAGTAGGGAGATTATTGATGAAAAGAAAAAAAAGTACAGGGCCAAGAACAGATCCTTGCGGAACACTTAGACGGACTCGAAAGGAACGAATTTTGTGATTTTGAAAAATCACGCGAGCACGTCTATCAGAAAGAAAAGATTGAGTCCAACGAGCAAAGCAAGGAGGGAGGCTAGCCGAAATGAGTTTGTGGAAAAGGGCGGGGTGCCAGACAGAGTCGAAAGCGTTGGAGAATTCGATAATAGCAAGAATTGTCCGCCAGCTCGGCTGGAGTTTGCTTAACCCATCCGAAATGGACTGAGAAAGGAACAGAATTTGATCAAGAATAGACCATCCAGGGCGGAAACCGGCCTGGCGGGGAAAGAGAATGGAATTAGATTCCAGAAAGAAGAGTAGACGGGATAGAATAATGCGTTCAAAAAGCTTTGAGACGCAGGAGATAAAAGAGATAGGCCAAAAAGAAGCAGGAGAGTGGAGAGGTTTTCCCGTCCTATGGATAGGAATAATAGAAGATATCTTTCAGATGAAACGAAAGGAATTGCATATACCAGAAGAGATTAAAAATATGTAGGAGAAAATCTATGCCAGAGCGGGGAAGGTGCTTTAGCATGGAATAGGCAACTTTTTCTGGGCCAGTGGCAGTGGATGGGGAGAGGTTTGTGGCAGTCGCAAGAAATTCAGCGGGGAAAAGGGGGGCAAAAGGACAAGTGACACTCTTCTTGGTACGTGGCTCGGCGGAGCCTCTGGCTCTGCTACGAAGGCCTTTGGCTGGGACATAGAAAAGTGGGATCTCAGGTTGTCGGCAAAGACCGAAGCCCACTCCTTGGACAGGAGCAGTTGGGGAAGTCAGGGGAGGAGGCAGATGAGGAAGAAGAGCCAATGGCAGAACGAAGATGAGCGTACACAGATTTAGGGTTAGATTTAGGTGAAAGAAAAGAGCAAATCATCCGCCATGCCTCAGCCTTGGCCTTGGCAATGACAGACGAGGCAAGTCGGGAAGCGGATATTTAAGCCTGACAATCTTCATCTCTTGTATGAGCGGCAGTAAAAGCTTTACGTCTTTCACTAACCGCTTCTTCCACTTCAGCGGACCACAAAACTTGAGGTTGGCGTTTGATGCAGCCGAAAGGAATGAAAGATTTGACCGCATTCAGTGTCAGAGAAGTGAAGAAAGCAGCAGCATAAGAAAAAGAGAGAGACGACTACTCCTCTGTTGAAGGACAGTGAGAGTCGAAGTAAAAAGCAAAGTCATCGCAACGAGCTTTCTGAAAATTTGAAGGAAAAGGGAAGTTTGTTGGGGTGAAAGACCAAAGAAAGAGGAACGGTTAGTAGAACAAGTAGTTGATCAAAACCCAAGTCCTAAAGCTCCTCCCAAGAACAAGAGAGGGCGAGAAAGGTGGGAGCAACAGGAGAAGAGCGACTGCCAAAGGAGCAATGGAGAATAGTAGGTATGTCAGGGTCATTAAGGGGGAGAAGTCAGAGGAGATGATCCAATCGAATGCTTTTCCCCACGGGAGTCAGAAGTACTTTTTGTGTCCCAGAGGGAGTGATGGCAGTTGAAGTTCCCCAGAATGAAAAGATTTCTGGAGGAGAGAAGAATGGATGGGAAAAGAAGTCGGTTCTACTATCCGTTGAAGAAGAGCAAATGGAGGGAACATACACATTAAGGAACGAGATGGAGGAGGAGTTGTTTTGTCAGATGTTGACCCCAACATAATTAGAGCAGGGGTCAAGCGAGGAAAGAGAGGAGGTAGAAGGTTCAGAGAAGGATAAGCTCCACTTGACGAAAATGATGATGCCACCGCTAGCGTGCGTGGTATCGGGAGAAAGAATGCTAGAACAGGATTGTGTGCAATCAGATCGCAGAGCAGAGAATCCAGAAATTCAGAAAAGAAAGATTAGTTAAGGTTGAATTCCTGGATACATATAAGGTCAACAGGGTGACATGAGATATATTACAGTAGTTCAGTCCTCCTGACTAGAAGACCTCTAGCATTCCATGGAAGAACCCTGAGGGAGTTAGGGAAGGCAGAGGAAGCAGGAGGTATAGAAATACAGCCAAAAGTGTGAGGCGGTGGGGAAGGTGCAGGGGAAAAGATTCAAAATGGGTGGAAGGAGGATAAGAGGTTTAAAGATGAGGGTGGAGCGAGAGTGCTGCATTAGCAGAGGGAGCCAGAGGGGCCAGATAGCAGAGTGGAGGTATACAAGCTGGAGGAATCCAAAGAGAAAGACACGTGTTGGTAGGTGTGGGATCTTCAAAAAAACCAGGGATGCAGCAAGAAGGGTGGGTCCAGAAATGAGAGCTGCGCAGAGTTTTGAATCCAGAAAAGGAGAGAAGTGAGCACCTTTAATGAGCCCTTTTGGAGCTGGTGCAGCATTGCACCGACCTACCCCTCCAGGTCACGTTTCCAGCGCACACTGAACAGGGAAAAACGGGGCTAGGATTAGGCTGAATGTTGCCGCTCATCAAAAGAAGAATAAGAAGATGGGCAAAAGCAACGCAGGAGAAGAGAGAAAATAGTTGGCCAATTTCAAAAAGGCTGCGTGCTGTCCTTCTGCGGTCGTTCAGAGGGCAGCACGGCAAAAAAATAATTTGTATGAGGGGAGTGCCCGAGGTAACTGGGACCCTCGGGAAGGTCAACAGCCATTTCAGCCCAACCCAAAAGGGATCAGGGATTGCACCACCACGTCGAGGCGGCTGTTGATTGCATTAGGGAGGTCGGAATTATAGTTCATGAAATCCAAAGTTTAAAGGAAAGTCAATGGAAACAATAAGTTAGCAGATCTACAACACCGTGTGAAATTGTAATCACCAAATATATAATCGTATTGAGGAAGAAACATTTTTCTGTGACAATGGGTTATTAGGCCAACAAAATGATCCGGTGCAAGAGATTTGAGGGCAGGTTACCCTTTTTGCTCTATTCCGAGACAAAGGCATAGGTTTTGCCAAAAACTTGAAAAACTTGCTTCAGGTCGTGCGCTTGGTCATGACGAGTGCAAAGTAAATGCTTGGAGCGCTAAACACATAAGACGCCGAATAAGATTCCAGCAAATAAAAGCTCTTATAAGCCAAAGAAAGGGCTATATGGTTCAATGTAGGCCAATTAACACAATAAGCCTAGTTCAGCGGTAAGCAACCAATGGCTTTTTGGTCCCTTTGTTCTGGCTCGAGCAAGCATATTTTAGAAAAGAGTTGGGTTATACATATCTATGCGAAGTCTTAAACAATCAAAAAATAAGCAGGTGCTAATAAAGTTGGATATCGCTTAAATAGTTACATTACTTTAGGTAAATAACGAGCATTTATTCAAAGCAATTCTTTACATAATCCCCATTTGCTGCACCATAGCCTTAAAGTGATTTAGGTGAATCTAGTGCAGCAATTAAGCTTAAAATGAAATATAGTTGGCTTTCAAGTACCTGTAGGTCTACGCCTACATTTTTATTCTGCGATTCCTGAAAATCTTTTATCGGATATACAGTTGGCCTCCGCAACAAAACAATTTCAGTTCAGACCCAAAAGGACTCCAGAATACCTCAGAACCTCTTCGGAGTTAAATCCAACTGCTTGCTACTGACGGAACAGCGCATTTCTACCACAATTAATGCAATCAAATCAAAAGTAGGAAAAATTGCAATTAAGCGCCTTTCTTTTTTTCTTACAGGGACGTTACTCCAACTCACCCACTCGAACACAATGCCGAGGAAAAAAAGACGTCAAAGCTTAAAAACAATGCGGCTGAAAAAAGATTATTTCATTTAAATGTAGTTTATCGCCGAAATAACGGTTATCGCTGGTTTTCTAATTTCTGGAGGTGCGATAGCCTAGCCACTATTTTAAATTTAATCAAATTTTATATGCATGTTTATAACATATGTCGTTTTGCCATTATTTCCTTTTTTTGTTCAGTGTCGTCTAATTTAATTCTTTTTCATAGAATAAAATTCCTTTTGTTAAGTGAAGTGTATTACTCTTTCTTCACACTATTTAACCTACCGTAGCCTACTAATCTTTATTAGCATTATAATGTCATTGTAGTCATACAAACAAAACTAAGTCTATAGTGCTATTCTCTTGTATATATTCTTGTATCAGCGTTGCAAGGAAAGGCCACAGTGTCTATGGCCTCTCAAATTATTTCAACCCAATCTAGAAATAATTGAAATGAAAATGTTTTTACATGTAACAGCTACAAAACGTCTATCCTCAAAAAGTTTCATCCAATAAATTTAAGGTCCGAACTGACAAAAATGGATGCCAAAAAAATCGCTTTCAAAAAACAGGTCAATTAACAAAATTGAGGAACGCCAAGACCAACGATATCTTTTTGGCCACTGTAAGTAAGTCACTTTTAAACTAACCGTATTGTAAGAATAAAATTTTTATCAATTACGAGAGGCAGTCAAAAAGTAATGAGCCCTGCTCGATTTAATCGACTTAGAAAATATACTTTTTCAGAAATTTTACCAGTATGTGGTTAGGTGCTCGTCTAAAGATATACTGTTAAAAAATTGCGTATAAACGTTACCACTTGCCATCAGCCATTTTGAAAATGACTTCATCATGTAATGTTCGTCAGAAGCAAAAAGCCGTGATTGAATTTCTTGTTTTGGAAAGAGAACCGCCAATAACATTTTCCAAAGATTAGAAAAGGTTTTTGGGGATGCTGCAACAGGCTACAGTGCTGTCAAAAAGTGGGTGTCCAGCATAGGCGTACGAAGTGGGGGGTCCGGGGGGGCACTGGCCCCCCTTGAATTCGGGAAACTTGTAATTTTTCGGGCAATTTGAGTAAAAATTTCGGGCAACTTTTAATTTTTCGGGCAATTTGAGTAAGTGTCCATACTTTTTTGCCGAAAAATTTGTCACTGCAATAGCATCACCAAAAAAAAAAAAGGTCAATACCACTTCGGACGCACGTTTGATGGCATGTTTTGTCCAAAAGTAATAGATAAGGTGCAGCGAAACGGGCGATGACCTTTTTTTTTTTTTGGAGATACTATTACAGTGACAAATTTTTCGGGCAAAAATTTGGTGCCCCCCCAAATTGGTTTGAGGTCGTACGCCCATGGTGTCCAGGATTAAAGGTGAAGAAAAAGACTCAAGTTTGAATGATTTCTGGGACAAACAAAGAAGTGGAAGGCCATCGTCAGCGGTTAATCCTGGAAACAATGCCAGGCCGAGGAACTGATCCGAGACGATCGCAGAGTCACTTTTGATGACATTGCTGATCGTCTTGAAATCAGCCATGGAATAGCTGCAAAAACTGTGAGGAAACTAAGCTTTGCAATGGTTTGGGCCAGGTGGGTTCCGAGACAACTTACGGACGCTCACAAGCAAGCCCATCTCGAAGCCTGTTTGGAGCTTCTCGAGTGTCATGCAAGTGATGAAACTTTTTTCAAGCTTATAGTGACAGGAGATGAGACCTTTGTTCATCACTATGAGCCTGAGTCAATGAGAGCATCCATGGAATGGCGTTACCCTAGCTCCCCAAGAGCAAAGGAATTCAAGAGTCTGCGCTTACCTGGAAAAGTTATGACAACTGTGTTTTGGGACGTTGAAGGAGTCATACTGGTGGATTTTATGCTCCAAGTAGCCACCATCAACTTAGATACTTATATTGGTATTTTACGAAAGTTGAAAGCAAGGCTGAAAAGAGTGCGACCTAACCTGGAGATGTCTAAATCCTTGCTGCAGTGCGATAATGCCAGGCCCCACACCAGTCTTAAAACTCCTGAAGTGATCACTTCTTTCGGATGGATGACTGTAACTCATCCTCCATACTCATCAGATTTGGCACCATGTGACTGCCATCTTTTTGGACCTCTAAAAGAATAAATTAGGGGTCAGCAGTTCACTACTAATCAACAAGTCAAGCACGCCGTAAAAAAATGAGTAAAATTGCAGCCTACTGAGTTTTACAAGGCCGGCATACATGCCCTTATTCATTGATGGACAGTTGGCATTGGGAAAGAAGAAGATTACATTGAAAAGTAGCTTTGAAATCCCAAATACTAAGCTTTATTTTCATGTTTGTGTTGCGTTTATATTTCAATAAATAAAGCCACGAGAAAAGTGGGCTTATTACTTTTTGACTGCCCCTGGCATTTATTTATGCTGGAAATGTTTGCTACGTGATCGAGTGGGTGAGAGCAATGATGCATTTAAAATCACAACAAGATAGGACTAGAGTTCGACACAGTAATTGGACTCGTATCTTCTAATTTCCAAGAACAAAGTTAAAATTCTATAGCTTTTAATATATATATAGTCAGTGCTAGAGCATAACTACAATAGTGTGAGCTATGCCGGTTTTTCTCAGATCGAAAGTAAGGCAAGAGCAGGCATAAACAAATTTTACGCTTCATTAATTTGTGGCAACCCCTTTCATATTCTAAAAAAATATTTCGGCTTAATTGCATCATTGAGAAGAATTCTTCTTTTTGGTGTGGACGTCTTTCAAAGTAGAGGTAGGATTTTATAATTCAAGTGTTTTGGTTTAGTGAAGTCAATCTAATGGTGTCAGAAGATCACATTATAGTTTAAAACATCGTATATTTACGCAGTCGTTACGCTAACTTTTATTTTTGGTGTTTACTTGGCTCTACATTATCAGAGCCTGCTGGTACTGAACAGGCAATAGATGTGCTTTGTTGGCTTGTTACATGTTTTATAGCGCTAGCAAAAGTTTTGCTGTATTATGTTCCTACTGATTTTAAATTAATCTGACGTTGTATAAACTTTGAAAAAGCGTTAGCTATTGATTTGCTGTTTTGATAAGCGCAAACTATATCCTGTAGTCTATTTTTAACTTTTCTTATTTTAGGTTCGCTGAGGCAAATAAAACATCAAAGATATAATAATCATGGTCGTTAAAAAGCAAGTAAGTTACTTTCTTTCTTGGTACGCTACTAGTTAAGCTCCAGCCATCTAAAATCTATCTGTAATTACTTTTTATTACTGTAGGTTATCTACTTGCATGATTTACATTTACAGAGACATTCTATTTAAGGGTGCTACATTACCAAGACTGCTGCTTTGTAAGTGACGGCTAGGGTTTGGGTTGCTATTAAGTAAAGATTAGTAGTGCAATCTTAATGTTTCCTTTTGTGTGACAAACTGATGGTACAAGCAATGTTCCGATGTCATTGGTGTTTATGTAAGCTATGACTCCTTAAGTTGCCAAGCAACTGGTCCAAATTTGAAAAAGCACCAAGAGTCAAGTGGCTACGTTAGCATTGTTTATTTCTGCTTTTTATTTTTTTCTTTCTGATAGCGTACTGCAGACAAAATTGTTAAAGAAGGATGTACATAGTAAACGTTTTTGAACTTTTTTGCTCAAGCATTTTTTACAAATATTGTTATCTGCTTGGATATTTTTGTGGTGTCTCACAGTATACCTTGTGTAAACATCTGGTTTTGTCAGCAAATTATGTACCTAAAGATTTTTGTCGGTAGAAGCTTATATGTTTTTTTGCAGACAAAATAAAATGTGCACACAATTTGTACTGTAAAGCATCATATATTTGTTTAAGCAGATAAAATTTTTCAAAGAAAAAGCTTGAAAGCATAAAACATATGTAGCTAAACAGAAAACGTAAACTGTGCACAGCCACTTTAACCTAAAATCTGGCACTTTAATTATTTACTGGTATTTAGTGCAAAGATAGCTTTTTAGTGTGGCAGTGGCTATTTCGCCGTCAACGGCAATTTGCCCTTGGAATCTATTTTGCCGTAATCATTCACGCATGTTTATATAGCCAAATTTGCTAAAAAGTACACCAGTGACACTGTGGTGTAGTGGATAGTGTGCTGGTCTTGAGATACCATGGTTTCAGGTTTGAATCTCAGCTGGCAGGGCATTAAAAGAAAGGCAGTGTACACTGAAGGGGCAGGCCTGGTATGTAAATGTACGGGGCAGTGTACACTGGAAGGGAATGTACAGGGTGGGGGATAGAGACCTGGGGGTGCAAATTTTTTTTAATTGGTTTTTAAAATTGACCAATCAGAAACAACCAAAAGTCACATGTTTAGTACATCATTAAGATTGACCAATCACAAATAACTCATGGCAAAATAGTCTCCGAGGGTAAATTGTCGTCGACGGCAAAATAGCCACTGCCTTTTAGTGCTAGTTAACTGCAGTTGCTTAGTGCTGTAGATATCTTTTCAGCTATTTTCAGTGACAGTCATGGTTTGCACAGAAGTGAATTTTATGACAAAGCCATTTGATATATAAGAGGTGCCTATGTGATTTAAGCTAATGTGTTTCCCAGAAACGTGCTTTGGAAGGTATCAATGCTAGACTACGATTGGTGATGAAGAGTGGAAAGTACCACCTTGGTTTTCGACAAACAATCAAGATGTTGAGATTAGGAAAAGCAAAATTAATTATTTTGGCTTCCAATTGCCCTCCTCTACGGTAAGCATTTTTGTATTTGTTTTATGATATGCAGTGGTAAAATTTGTGTTCATTGTCTTTTGGGTAATTTTTCTATTGAACAATTTGTTAAGTTTTTGATCTCAATTGTATTTTACATATTGGCTTGTAATACTTTTATTTGATGTTTAATAAACTTGTTCAGTGCCTGTTGTTTAATTTGTGCACCTTTATGATTTTTAATGACATCTTTAAATTTGCCTCATTTTAAGTTTGTACAACAGTATTCTTTTATTTGATGTTTTGCGCTTTGTGTTTTATTGCACAGACTTGGTTTAAAAGGGATCAAAGTAAGATTGAAGGGGTATTAGCAATTAGTTACATCAATCAAGGGTTGTAAAATTCAAAGTAAGGGGAAAGCCAAGTAATTAGTTTTGTGAAAAACTTGGCCAAAGTTACTGGTGTCATTTAAGTACTAAAAAGTGCAAGATACATGGTTTTTCTCCTACTTTGTTGCACTGTTAAAATTTTATAATTTGTTCTTTTTTGTTGGAAAACTGGTTTAAGAAAGAAAAAACGGCTAGAAATGTATTCAACTTGTTTCTGCTTTTATATGCTTATATAAATTTGTAGTAAGCCATTTTTAAAGTTTATTATGTGTTCCAAAAAGTTTATTAACTTTTTAGATACTACTCTGTTAATGATTTTTTGTGTGGTATGTTAGATTGTGTTTGATATATAACGCATTGTGTTAGGTCTTTGGTTGATATACAGCATGTTCTGTAACATATGTAGTTAACCTTATTTATGCCTCTGATACTGCATTACATGTCATTTATGTAGTGATTAGAGTTAAGCTATCAAACTTTTTGCAGGTAGGTCAATTTTGCATGACTGAATGATACCGTGAGCCCGGTGCAGATCCTCTCCATAATCTTTTTTCAGAGATCATAACCTTAAAATGGCAGAGTTCTTCAACTTGAGACCTTGGTAGGGGCTATTTTTGCATGCATGACTGCAAAAAATCCTGCAACCTATTTTTTGCCTGACTTACAATAAACGATTCTGCTGTGTGTTTATTGGTCATGTTAAATAATATTGATTTGAAAGCGATAGGTTTCACCAGCGTCTTTGATGAAGGCCCATTGACCCAAACCTTGACCTCATAAACATTTGAACAAAGGGTATATGCACTACCGGTATAGTATCTCACTGTACTATCAGAAGATCTTCTTGGCCACCTGACTTTGGGAGGATCAAGAAATTTCGTGCAATGTGCTTTCCAGGTCGAGATTTTGCAATGCTCTAGCTGTCAATTCTCATACGATTCGTGGTAGGATATGCTCAGAGGTTGCATTTTGTATTATTCAGATTGTTGAATCTTACAGGGTGATTGTGTAATGTATTCCATCGGTGGGATTTTGCATAGCGTGGTGCAATGGACATAAAGCAATCCGAGTTTATAAGCTTGCAGATACGGGGATATGCCAGTGAGCACGAGGCAAATAAAATAGAGAAATAACCATAGCTTTCCTGAATTGAATGCTGTTTCCCGATAGATGTAATATTTCTGTAATTATGTAAAAGTAGCCTGCCTGAGATTTTACGGTCACGTAGAAATAGCCCCTGCCATTTACTATTTAAAGATTTTTAAAAGAGGCAGAGTTATTAAACTGATGATTTTCCTAATTTTGGTGATCAATCTCAATCTATGGGTACAGGCCTCAAGTTACACCCGTTTATATTTGCACTGCATGCCACATTTGGGTTGTGAGCTGCAGTTTGCACACCCTTGGATTAAACTACCCATTTCATTTTCGGTAAGGATAGGTTTCATTCTCTTATCAAATCGCACCAAAGAATTTTTAGAAAAAAGTGGTAGGAACAAGTGCAAAATTTTCCCCAAGACAACAACAAGTGCAAAATTTTTCCCAGTTAGTTATCAAGGTTATTCTTAAGAACATTAGAACAGTTGAGATACCATGGTTGCGGGTTCGAATCTCAGGTGGCAGGGCATTAAAAGAAAGGCAGTGTACACTGAAGGGGCAGGCCTGGTATGTAAATGTACGGGGCAGTGTACACTGGAAGGGAGTGTAAAATAGCCACTTTTTGGATCAAGTGGTATTCGCTGCTTTTCTGCTTGACAGTCAGTACAGAAAGCGTAGTGTCCTGAAAAAGATGGCTACTTCGTTTGTCGCGTTTTTGTGCAAGGCACTTCATGGGAAATTTCCATCTCTAAAGCAAACTGGAGGTAGGGCCAGTTGCAAGCAATGTATCCATCACCCAGATTAAATCTGTGTCAAGACTTAATAGGAGAGCATGAGCTCTTACGCATAAATAGATAACCAAGTCGTTATTGCCGCTACATTGGTGTTGCAGTGCAAATGCCAATGGTGTCACTGTGTGCAGCAGTGATATAGTTCCGAGTGGCCAAACTGCGACTTTTTTGACTCTTGTTGCATTTATATACAATGATGTAGTGTTGAGGATGTGCAACCTGCTGTGCGCCACGTCAAGTTTTAGAGCCGGTGGAAGGGTGCAAACGCCTAATTTCGTGCTTTAAAAATCATGGTCTCAAAAAAACGGTCATCACCCTCTATCTGGACGGAAAATGCGTCAATTCAAACAAACTAGGAATTGCGTTGCGGCTCTTTCAATGATGGCCTCTATGGTTTTTGGTTTTTTTGTTACGGCAAGTGTGGCCACCTCTGATATCTGTTCAATATGAATTTTTAAACAGTGGAACCTTGACTTATCGAGAGCCACATGACGGTAGTCATGTAGTCTTGTTTGCGAGATAGTTGCGAACATTATTGGAATAACATAATACGTTCCAGTGGACTAGAGGGTAGTTTTAAATATTATATGCCCCCCATCGTCAAATAACTTCACGTGGCCTCCGCAAAATGCGTATGTGTCCTGCTTGAACATGAATTTTGAATGGGAAAGCGATGGAGAGCTGCAGCCAGCAAGCACAATCACCAAAACAACAGTTTATTGTTGTATAAGCAGTAAGCACGCAACAAATACAAAGTAGTAACGCAGCCTGGTTTAAAGTCCGAGGCATAGCGAACCGAAAGTTTGTAGTGGGGTGTTGCGTTCTGACTATCACAACTTCAATTCTGTGGATGGAACCTCACAACACTGATATTAAATAAAATAGCAAGAGCTACTTTAGTTGTGCCTTATTGAAAGCAAACACATGGTATCTATAAATATATATAATGAACAGACATATCGCAACTAAAAAGAATTAATTAAAGTTTTGGCTGAAGCACTATCGCGCACAAAGGCGACTAATAGAGAGCGCACAGTAACTAAAAATGGCAAACAGTAGCGGCCAGATGCTTCAAGCGAGTGTTTAAACTCCAAGTACGGTACAGTAACACGCAGCTACTATCAAGTTCTTGCAACTTGCAAATTCACATCTTACTAACGGGTCACCATATTTTTGAGAGATACCGTTGCTTTCCTACAAATCTAACACGTGCAAACTGGGTTGGCTTCCGTTAAGTTTATGAATGCTAGATCAAGAGTTTATGCTAATCGCAGCGATCAAGAAGCTTTAGATTTCAGAAATCATTTTTCCGCTTTAGTCTGTAAAAGTTTAAAACTGAAGTATAATTCAGATTTGTACCACCGTCTTTACAGACTGTTGGATATGCGCTATTAAGAAATTGGTCCAGTAGAAAGGAAATATTTCAGGACTGTGTATACATAGGTGGTCGCATTATTTAGGTATTATCAATGGAGATTTCACTATTTACTGTGTATGACCCTTCACAGCGTATGTGTGTATATGGCTTGACTTGTTAGTCTTACGGAAGAGCGCAAAGTCTTTAAAGAAGCGCATTACTTCAGTACTCGTGTAAGTTTTTGTGAATTGGTTTACTTAGATTATTTACTCTTGCATGACTTGCCTCTTGTCTTCGATACATGCTAGCTGAAGCTAGTGTGGTAAAGCACAGAGGTACATTTAAAATATATACTAACGCATAAAGATTGGTAGCACTATATATATTAGCTCTTGGTAATAAACAGAAATCGATACACTGGTTTCTTAAACCACTCGCCACTAATTTGTTTCCAGTTAGCACTTGGCTGGCAGTTCTTTCTAGTTGTGAAGATAGCATTTTATAAGAAGTAGGGCGATGCTGGTACGACTGATGCTTTGCTTGCTTACCATTCCGTGGTATCTTGTTTTAAGTGAGCTGTTTTGATTTACCAAACATTTCCATAGTGGTTTTGAAGCTTAAAACATCGCTATTATAAAACAGTGATGATTTTTCAGACTTCTTACTAACTCTACTCTTATTTAGGTGTTAATATAAAGTAATAATGTCGATGTCTTGTCGTTTTTATCCTGAGAAGTTTCCTGAGGTAGAGGATGTAGTGATGGTGAATGTCCAATCTATAGCTGAGATGGGAGCATATGTGCGATTGCTCGAGTATAACAACATCGAAGGAATGATTCTGCTCAGCGAATTATCCAGAAGAAGAATTCGATCCATTAACAAACTGATTCGAGTCGGACGAGACGAGTGCGTGGTCGTCATTCGAGTTGACAAAGAAAAAGGTTACATCGATTTGTCCAAACGACGAGTGTCTCAAGAAGAAGCAAAGGCATGCGAAAATCGTTATTCCAAAGCAAAATGTGTGCACAGTATTTTAAGGCACACCGTTGAACTTTTACATCAAAGCGGTCACGAAGTTGACTTCGAAGATCTGTATGAACGATCTGCTTGGGCATTCGATATATTAGACAAGCGGGAAATTAAGAGATATCCAATCTCGTATGACAAGTTTAAGCAAGCTGTGGATGACCCTTCTGTTTTAGACGAGTTAAATTTGGTTCCTAAAGAAAAAGAAATTCTATTAAAAAACATCAAAAGAAGGTTAACACCGCAAGCAATGAAGATTCGAGCTGATGTTGAGGTGTCTTGTTATGCTTATGAAGGCGTGGATGCTGTCAAAAGAGCACTAAAAAAGGGGTTGGAATGCTCCACAGAGGAGCATGCTATTAAGATTAATCTCATCGCTCCTCCCTTGTATGTCATCACCACGCAGTCACTAGATAAAGGTGTTGGACTGGAAGCAGTGCAGAAAGCCATGGACGTCATAAAACAATCAATTAAAGAAGCGGATGGCAACTTCAATGTGAAAATGGCGGCTAAAGTTGTGTCGGAATTGGACGATGCTGAATTACAGAAAGAACTGGAAAAACTTGCAGATGCAAATAAAGAAGTGGACGGTGATGATGATGCTGACGATTACGACTCTGCTTAGCCCGTAACTAGTAGTGCCACACTTTCCTTTCTATCAAAGGAGTATATTTCGCTCCAAGTTTAGCTGCACATTTCATTTTTTTGTAAGGTAAACTCGAGAGCGTCAAAAAACGTTCAGCGGCAAAGTCGTTCTCACAATGATTATTGCTGTATTGTATGGGCGATTGGGAAAAGTTTATAGCGAAAAGTGTCCGTATTTTATGTGGTTAAATGCCGGTTCTAACTTTACTCTTCATTAAGCGCTGCACCTTGACTTGTTGGCAGTAGTATGTGATTAAATTAAAAGTCGCGTTGATGCGCGTTTTTGTAATGTTGATTTGATTTACTGTACCTGCTTTAATACTTTTTGCTTGATATGGTGAAGGAAATATTTATACGTCTTGTTTTAAACGTTTAGAAAATCTGAGATTGAATACTACGCCATGCTCGCCAAAACTGGAGTGCATCATTACAATGGCAATAATATTGAACTTGGAACAGCGTGTGGTAAATACTTCCGAGTATGCACGATGACCATTACAGATCCAGGCAAGTGTTAATATTTAAATCTCTGGTACTAGTTGTGGTACTCTGCGATCTCGTCTGCAGACTTAATCTGCTCAGCAAGACCTGGTCAGTACTGAGGCCAAGCACGGCTTCCCTCTATTATAGCTCAGTCGCAAGGTGAAAATGACTCGCCACTGAGTCCAAATAAAGCGATGAGTTAAGCCGCATTTTTTTCTCATTGTAGATTAGGCTTGAGGTTTAAACTTGTGATCTCACATTTTTATTGGGACAACGGCTAAACCTACGGAACTGCCAGTTATGGTTGGTTTTTGATTTTTGGAGCAGCAAAGCGTAAAATTCTAGTTAGCGGTACTTTTACTCTTACAATCGCTGCAGCTCAAGATAAATTTTTAACGCATTTCTTTTTAAAGGTGACAGCGACATTATTCGAACAATTCCTGGTGCTGCTGCTTCCACGAAAACAGCTGCAGGAGGCGATCAATAAAATTTTTTAGTTGAATTTTCGTGTTTTGTTTTTTTGCAAGTAGAATTAAGTTGATAAATCTACTTAGATCGCAGGGTAGTGTGGATGGTGAGAATAGCGATGTGCATACAATAGGTCGTGCAAAGACCCATCTAGACGTGAACAGAGTTCCAACATAAAACAGGAATGGAATTGCATTTTACAACCAAGCTGAGTTTGCAGAAAATCGGAGTGTTGGCGAATTGAGTTGGCAATATACTAAGCTCCTAAATGTGTCGTGTAGGCTACAAATCGTTATATCGTGGTTTGGTAGAGTTGTCTATTTTGTCCGCTAGTTCAGCGCAATCCAGTTATTTCGGACTAGCAAAAGCCAACCTTTAATGGATGCCACCCAAAGCTTTGTGGGTGATTATAAATAAGCATAATACAGGCGTAGTAGACATAGTACCGGTACAAAGATAGTAGGGGAGGTGTGCGACCGAAAACTAGTCGCACCGATATAAAGAAGCCAAACTCTCCTTTCAAAAATAAATTAATTTTATGAGTTTAGATTTAAGCATTGATAGGGTGTAATGAGATTTTACATTAAAAGCCCTAGTTATGAACACTTCTATTTATAACTACCGAAGCTTTGTAGTCATACCCACTTTATAATCTTGCTTTGTCCAAGTTTCCTTCGTACTTAATTTGTTGCAAATATGTTGACCTGTACCGTATGTCAAAGTAAGATAAATCATTTTCTATTGATTGAGAAGACAAAAGAGTGAGATAGACGCGGAAATAATCGTTTATTAGATGGTTTCTTCTCAAGCTTATCGTTCTTTCGGCTGCAGAAAATAAGTTGATAAGTTGGCTTAGTTCTTAAACATAAAACTGCGCAGTATATCTGGTCGCAGGAAAACCTACTGCAAATGTTTCCCATCATTTTCTTTGTGAGAAGTTCCAGTTGTTAATGATTATAGTGTTGGCAGAGTGAAATTCTACCATACAAGGAAAGGAATTTGCTGATTGGGATCAAAAAGTTCGAATGCGCAGTCATTTTCGCCGCAAAAGCGGTCAAACTTCTTAACCTGGTTCCGTTTATGTGTAATTCTTAGCTTAACCTGCGAAAAAAGGCTTTCTTTTTCCCTCTATTTTTGACCAAACTCCATGTTCAGCTTATATCTTCTAAACTGAAGGTCGTTTCAATAAAATTCCATACATTTTTTTTAAATACTGAACCACTTTGATCAATTTTTGATGCTAGCTGTTTACATAATATAATTGTAGTTCTCGCTACGAGCGGGTGCCCTGTCTTGGGATAACAATGCGGAGATGTTGAAAGACTTACCCAAGCGCATTGCCAAAATTTTTGCGGGTCGGAATCTGTAGAGAAAATGAATTTCTGGATGTTTTATGAAGATCAACTTTTTGAAAGCGACTTTTGTGACCGAAAGAAGGTAACCGTTTTTTATCCCTGCGCAATTTAGAATAATTAAGGAT
The DNA here is from genome assembly GCA_963675345.1 of Trididemnum clinides. NCBI lineage: Eukaryota > Metazoa > Chordata > Ascidiacea > Aplousobranchia > Didemnidae > Trididemnum > Trididemnum clinides. The sequence continues at coordinate 30,309,471 of OY776291.1, forward strand.
TTTACATTGTTTCAGGTTCGTGAAGGCCCTCTTTCAATAGTATAATTGCAAGGGTACCATTCCCAAATTTATTAAACCCTACATCAAACTTTTCAGCTCAAACAAAAGCTCGTTTGCTGAAATTCAGCACAACCTATTTAGTTATCGCCAAACCAGTTCAGATGTCTTGCTTAGATCGCGACAAATTGCTTTTCACAGTCAGAGTTGAAATGACTCGGGTCCGATTTAAATAAGACTCCAATCCACTAGTACAAATCTTTGAAGGACTTAAACTCGAGTCCTCAAACCAACTATTTGCTCGACCTGAGTCAGTAAACGAAAATTTCTTTTTTCTGAGCCCGTTCACGACAATAAAACCCCGTCACACATTCATGTTTTGTAAATCTTCAATCATTGCTAACTACAAAAAATTTTAGGAAGTAGAAATTGTAAATCAAACTTTAAAACTCACGAGGCACTGTGACATACTAGCAGCTAGCAAAATAGCATCAAATTGAAACAAAAAGCTCTCGGCTACTGTATAAGGGATCAACAAGATTTGTTTTTGGTTTTAGGTTAGTGAAATCACCAACTGCACTGAAGAGACCTGATAGGTAGAAACAGTGTCAGTGTCTGCAGTTTGATAAGTGCATCGCTAACCTCTTGCATTACTCTAAAAAGATCTCTTTATAAGCCACTTTGATCATTATATATGTTTGCATTAAGTTGTATTTGACCTTTGGTTGTTGTTGTTAGTTTACCCCCCTCTTCCTTGAGATGGAGGTATGGCACGAACAGCAATCCAGGTTCACGCCATCAACCTAATTGAATTAGGCCAGGGGAAAAGTGGCAGCCCATTTCGAACCAGTAGTGGATACCTTTGGTCGGTACTGGCAATTGGTGGTGACGGTTAGCTAGTGATGGAACGCGCATCTGGAATATTTCATGGGCCTACTCAGCCATCTGTTTATCATATTTTCTGAATAGCTTACCATTATTTCGAAGGAGTTAATTATTTGCAGTCATGTTTAGAGTGAATTACAATTATTTCCATTGTATATTTTTGCGTGCTATCACTCAGTAGGTTTATATACAATGCAGAAACGAAGTAGATTTACACAAAATTTTTGTGAATTCGCGGTTTTATCTTCTAGGACTCAAAAGTACTTGAGATTTAGTAGACTTGGACTAAAGATTCTATAGACTCGGACTCGAAGTTTGTTGTACTCGAACTAACTCGACTCCTTCAATTGTTGGACTCGTTAAAAACTCTGATTGCAGCAAATTTTTGTCGACAGATTTTATTCTTCTGTAAAAGCTTGTTGATTTTCTGCGCTTACTACTTTTTGAACATAAAAAAATTATTCGTGCTAATAGCATCCGTTGCGATGTCAACTTACCTCCTACAGGGATAGGTTTTTTGCAAATGAAAGAGTCGGTTGCTGGCTCATGGCTTTTTTTCGTGAAGACGTACAGTTTTCGCGAAATCTGTTTTGAATGACATCTTCGGCACTGCCATGTTACTCTTTTATTAGAGCTATATTGTGTTCCATCGTGCCAAGTTTAAAATTGCTATGTCCAGTAGTATCGTAGCTCAATTTCACACTCACACAGAGCTGGGCTACAATAGTAGTATATTCGATAATCCCATTTCTCTTCCAGAGTGGCAAAATTAGGTTGTCAACTGCCAACCAAGTTTTTGCTTCTTGCAATTACGGTAACTGCTCTTGGCGCCAAGAATGTGATGGAAAGAATGCATAGCTTGTAATCGAAAGCTCTTAAATTGAGCGCTGAAAGCATTACGTTGCATACGACATAACTGAGCGTAACCAGCGTTTGCATAAAAGCAGCGGGTCTTAAACTGTAATACGCCAGCTCTTAGTGCGATACACGGACAGTACTAAAAAACGGAAATTCGTAATAAATTATGAAATGGCTTAATAACGGAATTTATATTAACCATGAAACAACTGAAATTCATTTGAAAAAAGGATTATTCACGGAAATACAATGAAACTACCGGTAGGCCCTACAAACTGAAGAAGTAACAAAATCGCAGAATTGCGGAAATTGATAAAACTAAAACCACCAACTTGGGTAGCCTTATACAATGGAGTTGATTTTAAACTAAGCATTTTCGTAAGTTTCCGTATTTGTGCATTTCCGTAATTTAGTTCGTGGTTTTTCTACATTGCAGGAAAAATTTATGTGTTGTTCCTATACACGATTTACGGGTCACATGCAAGTTGTATATTTTTGAAACAACCGCAGTGTCATTGGCCCTTTCATTCTAATAAGAGTAGATACGAGTTCAGTTTACTTTTCCACTCACTTTCTTTTCAAAAATTTGGGACGCTCGTGCGGACTATTAACTCTACCCTAAAGATCTTTAGAATATTCAGAGGTTCCATGAGCCTTTATAAGAGTTTCTTGATTTTTCATTTAAATAGGCCTATACAGGTAGTGGTGGTTTTTTCATATCGGCATAAATCGTGAAACCGCTCATGCAGAGTTTAAGCGATGGCAAGTGAAATGCTGGTTTTAGATTACTCGTTTTTTAGATTTCGATCAAATTGGCTTTCGCGACGTTTGCGTACCTAGGTATAGAAGTTTCCCAGACGCCAAAAGTACTGCTTTAATGAAGTCATTTAGCTATGAAAAAATTCCAGGTTTCGGGTGAACATCTACAGTGAAAGTTTCTCACTAAACTTGCGCTTTAAGCTGTATTCTATAGCCATTAACCATACTTTCAAGAGCCATGGGCCCAGCAACTTACTTGAAAAACTACAGTAAATATGCATTTTCAGAAACACTATTAATGGAGCAAATTTTTGAGATCACAAGTTTTTCAGCTTGCCCCCTTTCTTTTACAAGTCTTTACTGCGTGCATGCTTAGCTCTTGGTAATTAGTTCAAACACCAGCTGTTTGTCCAGACAATTTAAAGTCGCGTTAGAATTTGATTTTCCTACTATAAATTGTCGCAGAACCAAGTAACCCCTACCTTACCTACGCTAGTGATGGTGAAGCCTAAAGTGATTAGCAAATCTTTGATTTGTGGTAAATTTTCTTATTGAAATAAAAACACGCTTTTTCTTTTATTGACACAAAAAAAGAATTGTTTTGCAAACTTGACGAAAAGGATAAGTTTTACCGCAGACCAGAAATTTGAATCACTTTGCATCCAAGAGTTTGAAGTGATGACACTGCATAAACTTGAGTAAAAATTGCTAGTTTTTCTCAAACAAATAAACCCCTGAAGCATAACTTAGTGATTAAAAGTACTTAGTGCCTTTATCTTGGTAAATTTAAGGATATAAAATATACAAGGTTATTTATCATATTTATAAATGCTCAAGGCTCACTTTGACTCGTTAACGTAAGACTATATCCTAATTGAAACCAGAAACTCAAATTTTTCTGCGTCAAGTTTTAGTAAATAGCTGAAACGTGCCATTTCCTGCTTTTAAATTTTTATCAGCGCAAAAGCTGAAACTTGCATTTTCCTCTTCTCTTGAAAATTATTAACTACAGTAAAATTGAAATTGGTTGTTTGTTCTAATCCTTTTAACGTCAGTTACATACTTAACATCGCCAACATCTTACTTTTTTGTTGTTATGTGTATAATCAAATAATGTAGGCTGCAAACCCTGAAAGTTTTGGAAGCATGTTTCAAGGGTTTCTAAAAATAGTTATTTACATGATTTTCCAGGAAAAGTTGTTTAGTTTATGGCAAAAAGCATATGGTTTAAGTGGGTAAAGTTTTGCCTCATCCCTCGTGGTTGTGCGATTTGTGATACGCTCAGACACTAAAAAAATTCTAAGTGGTTTTCGCCCATCGTGCAAAAGCGTGTATGAGTGACTGCCGACTAGAAGACCAAGGTTATTTTGCAGCATTTACACTCTCAGTCCCTCTTGTGCATAATGAAATTAAAGAGTTATCATCTAATATTAACACAATTGAATGATATAAAAACTATAAGCGTAACTTAATGTAATGTTGTCATGAACATAGCGCTCTCAAACACCGTAAAACAAACTTTTTTTAATTCTAATGAACCAGAATAACAATGTTGCTAGGCTGAAAAAAATGTGATCCAAATTTGGATTGTGCAAGTATCGCGGTGCATTATTGCACAACAGATCGTCAAATATAACACATCGGTAACGTCTACTGCAAACAAATATCTCTATGCTTCAACCACAACTTTGCCACTCGGCACATCATAACTCGTCATCCCATTTGAAATCACTCAAATCAACATCTTCGACTTCAATCTAAAAATATACCAAATGACAAGCAAGCAATTTAGGGTTAATTGTAGTACATCCACAGTGTTTAGTTGTATTCTTTCGAGGCAACCAGTTATTTTTAGTTTTTCTCAACGACACATCAGACCAAAGTCTTTTATGAGGATTAAGTAGCGTCACTCACACCGTACCATCTGCTTTTTAATGCATCGACGGGTAACTAAATCCGTTCACTAAAGCACATGCATTGCGCAGCAAAAAACAAAAGCAACAGTTATTTGGGAGGAAACAAAGTTAATTGAATTTGTAAATAACTTACCGGAGGGGCATCCTCACCGTCCCATGGTTCTTTGGTGACAACTTCAGGCACTTTTCCATTAGGCAATGGATACGTGTTTAATTTACCACGACCGTATGTTAGTACGTTTAAGAATGGACCGAGACCTTCTTCACTGAATGATCCTCTGTGCAATGCATACACCTCTTTGCGGATATTCATTGCTACAATTGCCTGCAAGATCAAGGGAATACGCTTGCAGTACAGAAATGATACTTGAGCATGCCTACCACAGAGTTACGCGATACATGATTGGCTATTTTAGATAGAATCACTGTAGTGATTTACGTTGCAGTTTTCAGAAAACTCTCATGCATGATTAATTATAACTGACAATCACTTAAAACCTAAATTGAGCTTAGGTAGAACTTAATTTCGAAACCTTAAGTTATTGTCACCAGACTTCTCTTTCGGAATGAAGCATGACAAAAACTACAGATCACCAGAAGTTTGATAATACCCAACAGTCTCGTCCCAAGTAAAAGAAACCAAAAATGATATACCAAGAAGAGTGTATGGTAAAGTACGTAGAGCAAGCAAGACTAAACAGATGATGACAAAACACAAGGTTTGCTACACGAAAAAACAATATTAATACCGGATATCCGAAACCGCCAACTTGAAGAGCTTTTTCTAATTCCGTTTGGGCAAGAGCGGGGGCCCATGTCCAGCCCCACTTTTGCTTCTTGAAGCGTTCACCTAACTTCTTCATGAGGTCGATATAGGAATTTCTTCCATCTTTTCCACTGTCCATGATATCAGGAAGAAAAGCGATGATGCAAAGTTGGCCGCTGCATTTCTCTTTCAAAATATCTTCATTAATAAGTTCATCAACCTGTCAACAACATCGTGAAATAACTATCCAAAACCACTTACGGAATATACCTAATACAATTACCACAAGACTTCTCGTACCAAGTTTTTTTGAGCTCTAAAAGTTTTTTGCCACGACTCTAGAAGACATCCTTAAAACAATTTTTTGAGTGTCACCAAAAAAATGTCATTACACTATTTTCCAGTAAAGTTGTTGAGCGTAAGGCTCTTAAACAAATGGCCAAAATGGGGGCTTTAGCTTTTTCAGTAGCACTATTACTATCACCAGACAAAATCAGCTACTGCTGGTATGAAAATAGCAATTATCACTTCCGTTCAACCACATAAATCATAAGCGGCACTTACTGTTGGTGGTTCAATATTTTCATCATAGAACTCCATGGCTTTGTCAACAATACCGCTGGTGTCCCGCGAGCCTTCATAGTCGATCGGGTCTTCGTTTTTGTGGTTTTGTCGGAAGATTTTAATTGTAGGATAGCCACGTATCTAAACGCAAAGGTAAACATGAGCTGCTCATCTAAAACTCCACGATAATTTCCGCTGTTTGTTTGCAGAGCTTACAGTGGAAATGCACGGAGTCAGAGTAGCAGCTATAGTCTAAACGCTGGTTGTTTTTACAAATTTTCAAGCGACCTGAACATAAAAATACAATGCTAATTAAAAAAGCATTGCTGTACTATTGGTATGTAACACAAAAGTTTCAAGGTTTTTTTTAGTTGCAAAGTCTACACCTTGATTGGTACAGTTTAACTTACTCCATATTGACCAGCAGTGGCTTGATGTTGTGTCGCATCTAATGCACCAAGCTTCACAGTTCCTCCAGTCTTTTCTTTTACCTCGGTGGCGGCAGCTGCCCACTTTGGAGCAAGGCTGAAAACAATTTTTGTCTACATGCATGTTGCTCTATCTAGTCACCGGAAAATACATGGAAAACCTTGCAATCAGAGCCGCCGAAGAGTTGTCATTGACCGGCGCGATGGTGTAGTGGTTAGAGCGTCCGCTTCGTAGTCGAAGACCTGGGGTTCATTCACTAAGTAGAGTCATACCAAAAGACTAAAAAATGATATTCACAGCTTCCCTGCTTGGCGTTCTGCATAAAAAAAGGGATAGTTTGGAGAACAAGTCGGCAAGCTTGCTTGTGTCCTTGGACAAGGCACTTAAGGGGACGCCTCCACCTTTATGTGGCAGACAGGTGGCCTACCGGTACTTCACCAGGTTACAATTGTGAAGTTGCTCACCCAGCATGTCGTAAAAGGCGACTCTTGGGTGCCCACCAATGGCAGTCTACCTTGTTGGTGGTGGGGCTACAAGTCACTCATGACTGGTTCGAAATGGGCTGCCATCTTTCCCCTAGCCTAATTTCAATTCGGTTGACGACATGAACCTGAATTACCGTTCATGCCGTACCTCCATCCCGAGGAAGAGGAGGGGTAATTACAACAACAAGAGTTGTCATTAGGTTTATTTCCTTAGGTATAAGTGTTAAACCACAAATCTATATTTGACAATTGATGGGTTTTTTAGCAAATATACAGGACTTAATTTTACAGAACGCTGCTTTTACTTCAGCAAATCAAAGCTTATTGCTACTAGTAACAGTGCTCATGGGACAGCCCAACCACTTCCCTGAACTGGCTCCCTTACTTCAGCCATCTGACCCCATGGTTACAAGGCACAACTTTTATGGACGTCGTTTTCGTAAAGCCTTTTACGTGACCCACAATAACTACAGTCAACTTCAAGGTTTTTGTTAGTTTTGTCAACGACACGCTGAGCTTTTCTACCCAAGAAAAGTAATGAAAAAAGTAAAAGCAGTGAAAGTTCTCACCGATAAAATGATAAAGTTAAGAAATAACATGCGACCGAAGTTTGGCTGTGTTTTAGTTTCAATTGCAACTTCTGCATCCCGGCAAGGAAAGTCAGTGTAAAGGTCATCAATAGCACGGCGCAAAAAAAGATACATTATTTAACGAGCAACGTTGCGATTGCGATCATTATTTGCAAAAAAAGTCTAGTTAGGATTAAAACCGAGATGCAGAGCACGCGATGTGAAAAATTTTTTAAAACAATCTATAACCTACTTACTTCTTGCAATGACCACACCATGGCGCATAGAATTCAACAAGCCAAGTTTCTTTACTTTCAAGAACGAGACTTCGGAAATTGGAATCAGTCAAAGTGACAACATCATCAGAGCTTCCACCGCTGCCTCCACCGCTGCTTCCACCACCCTAAAAAGACATTACTGTCAACCGAATCAAAATTGAATTGCAGCTCGATCTAAAAGCAAAACCTGAGGTATTTTGGACAAAAACCTGATAAGAACAAAAGACGTAATTGAGAGCAAACAGGAAGGTCATTAATTAATGTTTATCAAGAGAGCAAAAATTAATAATAACTACATCGTGCAATTGCACTTTGAGTAATAGTATGGATCACAAGGACTAGCACAACAACAACAGTTTTGCTATATTATGGAAATAGTGAAACACAACAATCACGAAGTATTGTTTATCTAGTCTTTGTCAAAGTACGATTGCACAGGAATGTAATTCAGTCATATCACAACTCACACTTTTCTTTTTTCCACCACTTCTATCGCTAACCATCTCTTTAAGAGCTTTCATAGCAGCATCAGTGATTGAATCTGCATCTCTGCCACCTAGAAATAATTCCTAGTATTTAACAATTATTTCAAAATACAATTTATCAAGCTTGAATCTATTCTACAATAAAAATAGCTTAAAAAACTTCGCACTTACCATTGTAATCTTTGGGGCTACTTTTATCAAATCCAAAGATTTTTATTGTAGGAAACCCTTGAATACCATATGGACCACCAAGTGACTGATGCGCATCCATATCTACTGCACCAACATTCACTATACCCTACAAACAATTTCAAACCTAGTAAAACAATTTCCATTGTTTACATCAGCAAAAACCATCTAATGAAGCCATTCATTCACATAACTGTTACTTCAAAATGAAATGATCACCAATTAAATTTATTTTTGTCACACTACAAAACAGTCTATCAGCAAAATCAACAGTTCTTCATTTCTTTCCGAAATACTATTTCTTGCGTGTATAATTAGAATTAAGCTGGAATTTGAATGAACCCGAAAATAAATGAAGAGAATGACTAATTTTAACCCCACCTTAATCCAGAAAGCCTATTGCAAAAGTTTTTGCAAAAACAAAACGGTTGATTCTTCAATAAAGCATAAAGCCATTGGACTCAGCACCAAAACTAATGAATAATCTATCTACAATGTCTAACATGCTGATGATGAATAGTGATTGCTACAGTGTCTAATTGTACCTTCATATAACTCTGGTGAATATTTATCATTTTTAAACAACAGAATAGTTGCAGGTTTAGTTACGTTAAATGATTTGGCCAGCTTTTTGCTCTTTTTCATGTTAACAGCTGCTACATTAGCAGCTCCCTGCAAGACAAGTTTTAAAAAACTTTCAAACCTTTGAGATATCAACAAAAATGCGTATTAACGTGGCGTATTTAAACAATGAGACTCATACTGCAACAAAACAGATACTTAAAACTGCAGCTCTACTCAAAAAAATATGTCACTGAGTAAAGCACCGAAACAGCGAACTACTAACAACAGCACACTCTACCCCAGTTTATTTACCTTCAAATTACTGGCAGCTTTTTTCCATGCTGGGGCAAGATTTTTGCAATGGCCACACCAAGGTGCATAGAATTCAACAAACCATAATTCATCACTGTTTATAACTTCACTTTGAAAATTTGAAGTTGTTAATTCTACAACATCATCAGAGGAAGAATATAATCCAAAACTAAGGGAAGCTTGTAGAATTAAAATTCCTAAAAAAAACACAAAAATAATACATGTATTTAACCAAGCAATAAGATTGAGTTGGTGAAGATTGGAGAAAAAGATTACCGAATGAGTGCATTTTTGACAAAATTATTTTCTTGTTTCAAAACGGATTAAAAAAGCCACCACGAGTGAGAAGTGCATGACCTGCAGACTAATGTACATTATCAGCTATCAATAGAAAATACAATTAACTGCATTACTATTAAAAAATCCGGGAAAATTAAATTACTTTACTTTCCTTAAGTTGGTGTTCTTGTATTGTCACATAGCAAATGTTTGTACTATTTTACAATTTTTCTCATCACTTTTAAAATAAAAAATTATTTGCCAGACAGACAGGTGCAGTAGCATGAAAAAAATTGCGCTGCACATGCTCAATCTTGATTTCAATAGACCATAACTTCTTATAATTTAGGCAGTGGCTATTTTGCTGTCGACGGCAATTTACCCTCAGAGACTATTTTGCCGTGAGTTATTTGTGATTGGTCAATCTAAATGACGTACTAAACATGTGACTTTTGGTCGTTTCTGATTGGTCAGTTTTAAAAACCAATTAAAAAATTTTTGCACCCCCAGGTCTCTATCCCCCACCCTGTACACTCCCTTCCAGTGTACACTGCCCCATACATTTACATACCAGGCCTGCCCCTTCAGTGTACACTGCCTTTCTTTTAAAGCCCTTCCAGCTGAGATTCGAACCCACAACCATGGTATCTCAAGACCAGCACACTATCCACTACACCACAGTGTCACTGGTGCATTAATAGCAAATTTGGCTATATAAACACACGTGAATGATTACGGCAAAATAGATTCCAAGGGCAAATTGCCGTCGATGGCAAAATAGCCACTGCCTATAATTTACTCTTCCATTGGAGCATTGGTAAGCAGGTATAGAAAATTCAACTTATCAACAAATGAATTAGAGTAGAATATGGATGACTAAAAAAAGAAAGAGGTGTACAAAACTTGAAACAATAAGTTAAAAGATTTCATATATTTATTACAAAATTTAAACGTATTTTTTATGAAGAACCAACCTATTACCCAACATACAAATCAAAGGCCTAGTCCTAAAACACACTCTGGCACCAGAAAATTTTATGAATTAAGTGCACTTGCAATTTTATAAAACCATATGTAGCAATACAATTTTGGCTTGCACACAATAATTTGCCAAATCACTTAAAGTCAACCAAAAAAAAAGAGCTATGATGTAGAAAACACAGCTTAACAGTATTTTGTTTCTCGGGCCAACAACAAACCAATAAACTTGTTTTTCAAAAAGTTGGTCAACAAATCAAATGATTTGTTGGGTCTTTTAAAGAATCAGTTGCATTGCTTGAACTAACCATCAGGCTAATTTTAGCTTTAACGACCTCAAGTCCTTAATTTTAACCCTCACCACAATTCCAACCCTTACACTATTCTGTGTAATTGTTACATTTCAGTAGCATCCAATTCAACATTTTTAGCAATGCAGCCAATTCATTAGTACACCAGATTTTTTTCACTGGAATCATTACATACCTGCTAATTTCAACATTATTTCTCTAGAATTTAAGTAATGATTCTACCAATATTCAACTTAAGAAACCTGCCAACAAGACACTCGGTGAGATATACTGGTAGACAAAAAACGTTTTGTCATAAAATTTTTCCTGCATTCATAAGAACACCTTTGGTTGATTATCGTACACATAGAATATCATTGTGTTCAGGCTTACTAGTACAGTTGGCAGGCAGCCAGTAATTTTATCATATGGTAAATTTGTCACAAATCCCAAACTGAGATCAGCGTTTTCAATTAGGGATAGGTTTAGTTTGAGTTAAAATTACAATTACCATGTGACAAAATTACTACAATAACTGGAACTCCTGTAGGTCTAAAGCATTTCTACCACAAGCAATGTAACCAATGAGAAAATGTTAAGAACCTGATTAAAGTGCACAGCCAGACAACATAGCTATCATGAGTTTTGAACACAGAAATAATGTCACCATAAATTACAATCCCAACTTACATAACTATGTTCCCAGCAAACTTAATATTTAAGCAGAGACTATTTTGCCGTCAATGGCATTTCAACCTTGGAGGCTATTTTGCTGTCAAACGTGATTTATTTTTGGTTGGTTCTCATTGGTCAATTTCAATGATAAATTTAAAAAAAATTGCATCTCCGGTGCACACTTTCCAACATTGTCCACTAGCCCATAAGTCATTCAAATGCCAGGCAATCCCCTCCAATGTACACTGCTTTTGTCCATGTGCCATGCCTGTGAGGATTCCAATCCACGACCATTGGATTTTAAGGTAGCTGCACTGTCCATGCACCAGAGCATCACTGCTAGAATTGTAGCAATTATGGCTATATACACTGATGAATGGTGATGGCAAAATAGCTGCTTCCTAACATTTATTCAATTAATTGAATATATTGGAGTGTATATTATGTACCAATACTGCTTATGTAGGTTCAGTGAACTGTGCAGACTACATGCAAAAAACTCCATGCAATTCAGCTCTGCTGTGATATTGCACAATTTAAGAACTGCATTTCAGATTTTATAAACAATCTTGACGTTTTCTTCATTGATGTAAAGCAGCTAATCACCAAATTCAAATAATTATTGTAAATTACAGGCAAAGATATGGAAATTGTAAACCTTGCACCTAATTGACAAAGCAGCATACGGGCGTAAGGGGCATTAACAATTTATTAAAATGAATGCCCCCTACGCCGTATGCTGCTTTGTCAATTAGGTGCAAGGTTTACAACAGGGGCTCTCAACCTTTATTCTCTCATTTACCCTTTGGCAAATTTCATAAGTAAAATTTACCCCCAAATGTTTTCATATTTTTTCACTTCTACAAATGCCTATTGTAATAGCTAAAAGTGTGAATTTTTTGCTAACAAAATTTACCCCCAAGGCAGGTCAAATTTACCCCCAAGGGGTAAATTTACCCCCGGTTAAGAACCCCTGATTTACAATAATTATTGTATGTAACTAAAAGGTTTAAAGGCAAGGCTTGAAGAAATACTTGAGTAGTTCACTTGTTGATCAATAATAATTGACAAAAAAGTCGATTTTCTTTAAAACAACATATTGGTAGTTAATAGGTTTAACCACATCACGGCAGAGCTATCTGGACATTCACCCATCTGTTTATCCACTTCAGCCTACATTTAGGCTTGGTAGGTGTTTTACCAACATGACAGTCTGCAGACTGACAAGTCTTACCAAACGGCAGTTACTACATTACTATCAAATGCCTTTGCTGACATCGCATATCCTAGGTAGCCTGTAGTCTACGCTCAGTCAACACTCAAGCTACTGGTACTAGTAGCGTATCTCCAGACCTACTGCATCAATCTATTCAACCCTATATCTCATCTAATTTTGCATTACACGACAAGCACTATTTTACGTGCTCGCAAACGCCTTTCAATCGTAATGAGTGCTCCCAATCAAAAGCCCAACAAGTTATTGAACCTGATGATGTATTGCTTACTGGCGTTACACGCAACATTCGTGAAAACTTAAAACTCATATTTCGTGTTAATCTCGTGTGGCCTTTTCTGATTGGCCCACGTTCTCCGCGGTCACGATTGATTGCTTTGATTATTCCGACTTAAATACAACTACCATACTGTTTGCGCATTCTCAATTCAAAAGTGTTTCATTAAAATAACAGCACAACAAAAATTGTAAATAAGTAAAACAGACAAAGCTTTAAAAACAATACGCACTGTGAAAATACCGGTAACTCAGCTCTGGGTCTCGTTGGCAAGCCAACGTGACAACGTCAATCTGGTCAGATCAAAGCCAATGCTGCCTTTAGTGAAAAATAAACAAAAGCAACGCATTTTTTAATACCTACGAAGTATATCATAGCGAATAAATTAGCCCAAGAAATGGAAAAAAAACAACAGAGAAAAATTAACACAATAATTGACAAAACGATTCCTTCGGCTGTAAAAAAAATCCATTAGCCAAATCGTTTGGCCTACATGAAAGGTGCCCATCCAATATACATTTGACAAAGCTTTTCTTCATCACTAGCTTCCTGCAATAATTAAAACGTGACAATTTGAAAAAACAATTAAACAGCGATCACAGGTCCAAAGCTAAAAAACTGCTGTATTGGCCTATATTTAAAATAATAGTCTATTTGGGGCATGTTTGAGAAAGGATGACAATTTAGCATTAAAGACTACTCACAAAAAAATTAAGCTAACGCTCCTAATCACAGTACCTGTATTAGATAATGCACATGCCCCTCGATAGAAAGCGGAAGACCTTTGCTCTTGCCAACAATCCCACGTAGTCTTTTATCAATGTCGTTGACATGTATTAAAGCTTTCTCGGTGACGATTTCACCAGAAGAGCCAGACGCTCGTGTTTTCTTGCTCCATTCAACAAGCGGGTCATAGATAAAAGTTTTCAAGACACTGACAAAAAAATTGTTCATGACTTCACGGAAAATTCTACAATTGCTTTGAATAAAATTTTATAGATTGATTTATTGCAATCTTTTAAGGGATGAGTGAAAACTTGAACATTTTCGTTTCGCTCTCATTAGAAGTTATCGCCAAAATGAAGCAGAGAAGCGTCGCCGTTTATAGTTTTTGTCACACGACCCCTTCCGTGGAATGAGAGCATAGCGTTCTTTCATGAAGCCATCCTCGAAGCAAGTTTGATCAAACGCAAACAACCTGTTTTACGCCGCTAAAAAGAATTTGTCTCTACATTGCGGTTGGTCCACTAAACTTTGAATTTGGACGCTGGCGAAATACGACAATTTCGATAGTCCCATCGACTATAAATCACGACGTTTTTCTTCTCCACTTCATTCTGGCGATAACTTCACATGAGAGCCAGACGAAACCAGGGATGTGGAAGAATAACTTGGCTAAAAAGTTTTGTCCATTTCCCAATGTGGATTAAACGGTGAAGTTGCACCATAAGTATGAATGAACCTGCGATATCAGTAGCGCGAGAGAACGAGAAAAAGTATACCTAGCATCACATTTTATATCGATTACGGGCAAGAAAAAGGTAGTTTGAACAACGAAACGTAGCTAATAAAATGATGATTTGATTAAACTTAACTAACCTTGGTTAGGGAGTTAAAAACGTCGAAAAAGAAATTACTCACGACGGAAACAACTTGATCATTCTACATCAGTGCTCTTCAACAGGGGTTTCGCAAAACATGCAGTTGTGTTCCGAGAATTTTAAGGGTTCCGTGAGGGGACCGCGAAGGTTCTTCGTTTATTACTAGTAATTATTCTTATTTGAGTATATTAATTTCTTATATGTAGTGGTGTTCCGTGTATGCAGTATAAATATTATAGTAATGGAATCTTGTGATAGCAAGTTGCAGATTGTGACGTAATTCTGTTTACAGCTTTAGGATTCCTGGATACAAATAAGGTCAACGGGATGAGACGAAATAAAGTGTAGCAGTTCAGTGCTCCTGGCTCGGAGACCCCCAGCATTCGATTGAAGATCCCTGAGGGAGTCGAGAGGGGAAGAAGAAGCAGGAGATAAAGAGAAACAAGCAGGAGCATGAGGGGGTGGTGAGGGTGCAGAAGGAGAAGATACAAAGTGGGCGGAAAAAGAATAAGAGGTTTGAAGGCGAGGATAGGGTGCGGGTGATGCATTAGCAGAAGGAGGCCAGATGGGCCAGATTGAGCAGTGAAGGTATACCAGCTGGAGGAGTCCAAGGAGGAAGTCACACTGCTGGTAGGTGTGGGATCTCAAAAAAAAGCAGGGAGGGAAGCTCCAGGAGTGAGAGCTGCCAAGAGTTCTGAATTTAGAAAAGGAGAGTAATGAGCACTTTAAATGAACCCAATTAGAGCATGTGTAGCATTGCACTGACTACCCCGCCAGGTCACATTTCTAGCGCACACGAAACAGGGAAAGACGGAACAAGGGTTAGGATGAACGTTGCCGCTCATCAGGAGAAGGAGAAGAATCAGAAGACGGGCAAGAGAAAGGAAGGATAAAAGAGAAAACAGGCCGATTTTAAAGAGGCTGCGTGCTACCATTCTGCGGTAGTTCAGAGGGCTGCACGGCGAAAAAATGGTTTGTGTGAGGGGATTGCCCGGGGTAACTTGGACCCTCGGGAAGACCAACAGCCATTTTAATCCAACCCAAACAGGATTGGGGACCGCACCACCTCGTTGAGGCGGCTATTGATTGGTGCAGTTTAATTTTGCTCGCTTTACATGTATAAATGCTTTACATGTATATACTATTTCGCACTTCACTATCCAAAAAGATCGCAGTCAATACGTGTTTGCGGACGGATAGAAAGTCCGAAATGATGGTTAGAGTTAAAGTTAAATCAAAGTCAGAGTTAGTTGAGGATAGAGAGGGAAAATCAGCGCTATACGGTGTAATTTGTTGTTGTGACGACAGGTTATTGTCGAGAGATGTAACATGTGGTCATACGGTTTAGATCTGAGTAGGGATGGGCAATTCAGAATACCGAATCGGAAGGATTCGAATCCCAAACTATCCGAATCCAATAATAGGATTCGGTTTATATCCTGCTTACAAGCTTTATCACGTTGCTTGGTGACATATTTCCTTTTTGTAAAAGTATCAATTACATGCAGTGTTCCCTCTAAGATTTTAGTAAGTGTATAACCGTCGGCGCAAGTGCGAAATTGCTAGTAAATGTACAAAAACCGCCGGACAAATTTTGGTGGACATTGCTGAACAAACCGCTACATCAGCCCAAGTAACGTATTTTAAAGTTGTAAAAAAACATGTCTGTGATAGCGTACTGCTGTAAGTATGTACGCTAAGCTAATAAAAGATGTCGTTTACCCCAATTTAGATCTCCGATCTTTTGTCCCAAATTTTTTCAAAAGCAGTTAAAGCGTCAGCGATTTGTAAGCTACGCGCGCATTGTTTTCACGCTTTTATTGTACAGTAGAATTAGTCTAATGGCTTTATTTATGACGTCAACCTGCTTTTAATAACGTAGCGTTTCCCTCAGTCCCTGCAGAATTCCAGTATTTCGGATACTTAAAATTTACCTATAACGTTGATTTGCCTATAACCGCACCCTTTGTTTTTCCCTCAGTCGTATTTTTTTCAGTTATGGCATGTTAAACCTAGTTCAGTGCTTTTTAACCGTTTTTTTTCATGTGGCCCATTTTCAAAACGCAGAGACACGTGGCCCGATCATTAATTTTTTTTGATTTTATAGGCGACCTCAAAAAAGTTGTCAATGTAAATTTCAGGAATGCTGTCCAAATAAAAATAAAAAAAACAAATCATCAAGAAGATTTTCCAATTTCACTCAAGGAGAAGGTTAAATAAAGTACTGGCCCTGTAAAAACCATGGTTCGCCGATTGAAAATCTCTAATTTAGGCCATCATCATCTGCCACGAACAATCTTTATTTTTTAATTCGATTAAGACGCCAGCTTGCGACTTGTATCTTGTTTACTCTGTTACGTCTTTCGCAGCAAGAGCTGGAGTTAACTGCACGTTAAAGATCTTTAAAGATAAATCTAAAAGCAAGTCCAAACAACAACTCTATTGGTGTAAGCGCAAAGTTTTCAAAATTTCTGGGGGAGAGAAGTATTTCAAATTACCTTTCAAGTAAATTACACAAAAAGGCTACAATTTAATATATACGCTTTTAAAGGGATCAAAACTAGAATCCACTTTTTTCGCCTCACATTTTAAGGGTTGATCAGAACTTAGAAGTCGTATTTTTTTTACTTTTGGTTTTCATAATTGGCAAGAGTGAAAAGATTATTTATTAGTATTTTACAAAAACTGAATAATTCTTTCAATAAATGGTGTTTTTTGTGCTAAATTGAAACCGAGAGCGTGCGCTTTCTTATCTTATCAACCGCTATTGAAATTGGCGTTGAAGTGTAAAGAAAAAAATACACATTTTAACCACTTCCAGCTTCAAACTTCCCTCAAAAAATGATGTTTTGTGTTAAACTGATGTTTGAGAGCTCTTTGGTATTATTGCTTTTTAGCTACGATTGAAATTGACCGGAAAAAGTAAAGAAAAAAACTTTTTGATTTACTTTGTGTCAATTACTTAAAAGATAATTTTTGGTACAAAAAATTTTTAGTCGTCCTCACTCGCTGTTGCGTCAGAATAACGCCTTGTTTATGCAAGACGTTACACTCCTCTAAAAAAGTGACGGTTCAACCTTCAATTGTTATTCACTGTCTCTCACGTGAAACAGTTGGTTCCAAAGATTTTAACAACTGCGAAAAAATTAACAAATACCGCCGGACTTTTTTACGCATCTTGGAGTTATAACTGCGAATCCGCCGGACATGTTTACGCAAATTCGCACTTTTTTCGCGTTTAAAGAGAACACTCACTGCATGCAATGATCCAAAAACTAAATCGCACACACAGGCAAAGATGTAGAAAGCTTAAATGTATTGCACTACAATAATCTCGTTATCTGAGTGTGCTTTTGTTGTTGTAAACTTGTAATAAATGCTTTCATGTTGATTGTGCTAATTGCAAAAAAGATTCGGATTCGGATTCTGGATTCGGTTTAACTATTCTAGAATATTCTAGAATAGTAAATTATTCTGAATTGCCCATCCCTAGATCTGAGAAGCATTAGGTTAACTGTTGTAAAAGTAGTTGTAAGTAGTGAAGGAACTTGTAATAGCTGTCTTATGGTTGAAGTGTTTAATTATTTTTTGAATTGCAGTAACGAAATACTTGATTTTCTTGCAAGCAATTCGTGATTTCTAAATTTTTGTTAGTGGGGGTTACGTGACAAACGCGAAAGTACATTAGGCGATGACAAAAAGGTTGAAAATCACTGGTCTACATTCAACACTAGTTTTGATATCTAAATAAGAGAAACACAGAGTAGTTTGGAACAATAAGCTCAAGCGAAGTAGGTAAAGTAATAGCAATATATGAAGGTTTTTGTCTCCTCAAAATGATAAAGTGTAGGAGAAGACAAGCTATACTCACGAAAGTTTTTAAAAATTGTCAACGGTCGTTTTCTCACTTTTTGTTAGTGGAAGCGGAAGCGGTGGAAGCGATAGATGTGGCAGCGGAAGCAGAAGCGTTTGAAAAATAACCGCTTCCACATCCCTGAACGAAACCGTTCAAGTTTTTACTCATAAAATAAAAGAGTGCAATGAATCAATCCTATGAAGCTTTGTTGAAAGCAATTTTGAACTTTGGTACTTCTAAAGAGCTGTTCAAAAAAATTCAGTTAAATTTCTAAAGTTAGATGAAAGGTGGCCATACTGTACAATCAAGCAGGGGCTATTTCAATGCCGGCTGAGGTTTGCATTTAACTAAAAGATGTTAACTTAATCGTAACAATGCTTCCTCTGCCTGATAACTTGTAACTAGCAAAAACAAATTCTAAAGCAAAGCCAGGTTAAAAGTCATATCAAAAAAATGTGACCGTTTGTTTCAAAAAAACATTTTCGGCAATTTCGGTTTTCCTACAAGTTCAAGACGATTAAGAATGGACACGTGCAACAGATAGTTATTTTAGCCACACTATGACGGAAATAACTTCTTACCTCATCAAAGGTTCTCTTTGTTCTCTGAGCACGTTCATAGTGACTTCGCATGCCTTCCTAAAAAACCCTTCGTACTTGGTAGGACCCATCGCATCCACTATGTTATGCGTTAAACGGAATGGAACAATTTCGGGAACCTCAAGTGACAAACCCTACAAAAAGTTAAAATAGTTGGTAGCTCATAACCTAATTAAAGGTCTACACTATTAGATTTGCAGCAACTGTTATACTAACAGCGGCAACTGAAAGTGGATGCACGCAAACAGTATAAAAATCGTCATGCAAAGCAATTGCATTTCTTCGCGTAGTCACCAGTGTTTACATCAGTTTGAAAACAGGCACAAATAAAACAATAAAATCATGTTTCTAGATTCTATTTGAATTTGAAAATTAAATAAGTTACTTAAAGTGGGTGCATATTTTTTGGGACACCCTGTTTTTAAGCAGAGCAATGTTGCAAAAAAATAGAAACTACACAGTGGAGTAGCTACGTCATATCAAATTCTGTGTGCCAGATCCATCTCCAAGTTACAGGGACTTAACAGTAGGCAAGGACATTTTGACTTTGGAATACTATCTCGCACCTTTGACTAAGAATCTTTGCAACTAACGTAAGAGGTAATTTTTAAACGTCTATTTCTATTGTCGCGTATGGATAAACATCGTCAAAAACCTTCAAATTACTCCAACCTTATTAAACAAACAGTTGAAGTCAACATGCATTGCTTCTCCGTTGTTCGAATCGAATAAAATATTTTCTCCATGCCGATCTCCCAATCCAAGAACGTAGCCGACCTAAAAGATGGAAACAGTAAATATATTTGCACACTTGTAAAAAGAACTTCGAGAGATAACTGCTCAATAAGACTTGCGATTACGTCGTTCCAAAGCATAACACATGCAACAACCCAGACAGCGAAATCCTGTTTTACAGGCGCATTCAATGTATTTCATTCAGTTTCCTACATTCGCTCGAAACGTCCGTTCAATTACTAAGGGTGAATTAACAGTTTACACAACTTCTGTTCCAAAAAGCTGCAGACTTTGTCAAAGCAAACGCCTACAACAGCAAAATCAAAAATGGACATGCGTAAATAAATGCTTGTCTAAAACAAAATCAAATAAGATTGCAAGTAAAAACTGCCGGACATGAGCCAACGCGAAGTAGAAATATGATGCAATGTTAGTGAAAATAGCACAACACCAATCGCAAGCGAAGCCTCGACTATAGCAATTTTGACTGAAAATAAGTAAGATTTGTTCTGGTAGCTTTGGTTCTGCTTGAAAATAAATGCAGACCAAATCTTCCCCAAATTTTTTATTTTTAGTTACATGGCATGAATTACTTGTTTCTAAAGGCGTATAACGTAAGTACTGCATTAGTTTATGCTAAGCTTTCTAGAGCAATGCAGGCTACAGCTAGTATTGATTGCAAAAGTAGCAAGTCGTTGAATTCTTACCATAGACATAACTGCAACTGAGCGAGCGTACACCAAGCGAGCATTGTACCACGATGAAGGATCGGGAAATGTGCTTAGGAACCATTCGTGGAAAACTGGAGGATGGCGAGGGAGAAGCTTTTGACGGAATACTTCGAGTTTTTTCCTTAAAATGCAATCAAGAAATGCACAACTTTTTAGCAAATCGTATGACTCTTTGTACAAGGTGGCCGGCGCACGGCATACACACACACGATGCTGACGTGACAACGATGTAAATTCACTTCACGTTTCCTCACGATTTCCTGTTCGTCAAGCGCTCGATAAGCCATGATCAATTTTAAAAAATGCTTACATTGAGTTTTTCATATTTTTCACTTAAGCTAAACGATGAGGCCAATGTCAAAAAATATGCCTTAGGTGGAATAAACTTCTTCATATATTTTAAAAACTACCAAGGTATATTAAATGTGTTTATACCACTATAAAATGTACACAACACATATTCAATTTTTACACTTATCTTAAACGTTCCTTTGTACTAGACCTTTAACCTAACATGCAGCACATGTACAAGAAACTACTTGCACTCACCCAACAGAGCCCAAAGCAATAGTGTAGCCGAAGTAGGTCAAAAAGAAAAGCACAGGATCAGAGAAACCTATCCTGATGACCAAGATGTCATTCAACGCCGTTTTACGGATTTCGCTATTACTGAAACTTACTGTAATGGAGCTGAAACAGGCATCTGCCAAGACTTAAGCAACTTGGCAGAGCAATACAAGCTCTTTGCTTTGTAAATTGGGAGGAGGATATGACGTAATCCTTTCATATTATTCACCCATTCAATAAGACCGCATTCTTCGTTTAGGGGAATCACCGCCTAAATTGAAAATACATAGAATATGTTTAACACCTCAAAAGAAAACCATGCCAGCCGATATTTTTCAACTTTAGTCAAAAACGCGTGAACAGTTTTCAAATCGCTCGTTCTAATCACGCACTCATAATACTGCCAGTTTTACCTGACATTCTTTAGATCAGGAATGCACAACCTGCGGCCGTGGGTGATAAATTGTGCGGCTGTGCACATATCTTTGAAGTTGATTCCCTCTCCAAAAAAGATTTTCACCTTTACGTGATCAGAAAAAACTTCAATATGAACATAGATCAGGCTAACACCAGAGAGTTTTGTATTCAAAAAGTTGGATCTCCAAACAAAGGTCTTCACCTTTACATGAACCAAAAAACTCACAATTTGACTCATTGGCGGCCGCCAATTGAAATGAATTCTGCAAAGCGGCCTCCACCAGTGAAAAAGTTGAGCACCCCTGCTCGAGATGTATGCTATCGCGACGAGCATAAAGCATGCCACTATTAATAACATGAAGATAGAAATCAGGGCTATTTTGAATCGACATATTACAATGGGCTTACGTATGTTCTGATACGCAAGCGTCTTTTTCCCGATTCGGCGTCTCGGTGTAAGCATTTATTCACGATTGCTGCGAATTCTGTCAATCTTGCATCTTTCCTCAGATCATCCTTTGGTTTGCATAGAAACGCATACGATTTTCCATCACTGCCACGAATGGAGATTTTTTTCGGCCGCTGAAGGGACGATAAAATCTCGACCTGATAAAAAAGATAACGACTTCGAAACACAGAATGCTATGAACAAGGTACACGAATATAAGCAGGCTAAGCAAACGTATTTAAGTCATAACAATGTTGGTGACTAAAATCTGGTCCACATTAAGGCCAGGCGCTTCACTTTTTGTTTTATTTTCGCACAAAAGTTAAGTCGCGGTTAACCTCACTTTAGACCAGGCATACATCATCTGCAAACAGTTTGTTAACCGCTAAAGCATGGGTTCAACTCGGTCTACTAAGTTGGCTCTTGACGACAATGCACACACAACGTAGCTTTACGCTTCAAAAAAAAGCTACTCACGGCATCATCAAACCCAACTATGTGAGCAACCGCTTCGGGAAATGGATTATGAGCGCTCTGTGAATCAAGCACTGGTTTAGATTGTGGTAGAACAACGTTCATGAACTTCTGTAGCGGAAGTATGATCTAAATATATAATTTATGCTGTGACAATGCGCAGAAAAACGAATTCAGTTGATCTACAATTTACTTGTTTCCGAGAAACTGTAAAGTCGCTTTAGGCGAGGGGTTGGGAAACTAAGGTAATCACTCCAAATGAGGTAAAATTAAAAATAAAAATCTTCACTTATCTAGTTCTCTGTGAGTGCGTTTCATGCTCGATGACATTTACAATATTTAGAGAGAAATTCACTATTTTCTATCCGATTTTGTCTCTGTTAAGTGAGATGGCCGGATTCACCACACGTTTTTAGAAAGTTCACCTAGGCCAGTGCTTCTTAACCTTTTTGGCGCTTGTACCCCTTAAAATTTTGTGAAATGTTTTTGTACCCCTAGACCAGTGTTTCCCAAACTGTGCGCCGCGAAGATTCGCAGGTGTGCCGCGAGTCTTTTTAAAGTGCCTTCTGTTGATACCATTTTTCTACCCAAATCGAGAACATGACCTTTTTTATTTCTGGAAATTCCCATCAGTTCAGGCTACATGAAGCGATTTCCACAGATTGCCGACCAGTCAAAAGGTCACCTCCAAAAAAAAAAGGTCATCACTAGTCTCGCAGACGCCCGTGATGCCACTCGCCATCGCTAAAACTACGTTTCACTGGTCGGTGTGCCGCGAACGGTGATCAACCACTTTCCTGTGCCAGCAGACAAAAAAGTTTGGGAAACACTGCCCTAGAGTTTAAAATAACCATTATTCTGACGCCTCATCTCGTACCCCCTGCTTTGGTGTTTCGTACCCCCAAGGGGTACAGGTACCCCCGGTTAAGAACCCAGGATCTAGGCCATTACGCAATTTTGCTCTGTCAGTGGCATCTACCTTTTTTAGTCCAATCTTATCAATATTCTTCCACATGCCTTTTCCACGTCATATTCGGTCGCCCACCCCACTTTTTCTTACCACTTCAAAATCCAACGCCCTTCTCAACACTTCATCACTATCCCTTTTCAAAACATGCCCATACCATCGCACTTCACTAGCCCTGGCCAGTCCATCCAAAGTATCTTCCAAACTCAGCAAACTCATAACTTTTTGGCTCCTTTTCTCAACCAACTTAACTCCACACCTTGCTCTCATTATTGCTTTTTCAGTTCTTCTTAAAATTGCCATCTCATTCTCCCACAGACACCATGTCTCGCTCCAATACAGCATTGCCGATCTTTTACAATTCCTTCCTTCCGTTCATGTTTAACGAAAACTTTCTTCCATAAAGCAACTTCCCACATTCTCGAAATTTTATGCGTCCAATTCTCGTTCTTGCTGTCAACGCTGCTTCACTTTTACCACTAGTATTCAACCTGTTCCCAAAGTACCAAAAAACCTTCACAAACTCGAGCTGGTCAAAAAAAAAATTTTTTTATTTAACACATTGCTCACAAACAAACCCTTTTGTCAGAGTTGGAATCACTTCTCTTCATTTTCGCGTATCTAGCATGCACTCATTTACTACATTTTGTGCACATCATCGAATTTTCCATTACCTTCCTATCGCACTTGAATCAACTTTACTCTGGAATACTTTACCATTCGAACCACTCACCATCACTTCGGTCTTCTTGAGATTAACCTTCAACCCCTTGCTCTCAAACACCTCTTTCGATTTCAAAAACTTCTCTTTCAAATCCTCTCTACTTAGCTCATTAAAACCAAGTCATCTGCATACAAAATTTCATTGATCAATCCTTCTCTTGCATTCTGCGTGATTACAGTCACTGTAATTGCAAAAAGAAGCGGCCACAAACACAAACCCTTGATGTACACCAATCTGTACCACCAATCCAAAAATTCTTCAGATAACTCATATCCCACTCTAACTTTCGTCTTTGCTCCGTGATAGAGATTTATCACCGCTCTTACAATTAATTCTAGGAAACCTTTCACCCTAATTCTAGGAAACCTTTTATCCTTTCATCTTTCACCCACTCCATCACCTTTCTTGGAACTCTATCAAATGCCTTCTTAATATCTGCAACACATATACACAACTTTTTCTTCTTATTCCTGTATTCCCTTTGCATTCTTCTCATAACAAACAATGCGTCTGTTGTTCCTCTGCTTGGCATAAAATCAAACTGCAATGCATCAATATTTACTAATTTTTAAATTCTTCTTTCCAGCACTGTTTCAACAACCTTCAAAGCATGTTCTAACAGCTTCACTCCTCTATATGTATTGCAATTCTACAAAACATAGAGGTTGCTAGTTGCTAGTTAGCAATTTTCAAGGCGATCTCCTATTAAGAGCGATCTGCCTCAGCGTCAAGCTAAGGCACAATTGAAAATTTTGCTCAAAAATAATTACCAACATCATGCGGTACCATACAGCAATCTATTACATAACATCGACAATCCGCAACCGGTTTCGACCTTACTGGGTCTCATCAGGAGGGTGTAAAAAACACTCAATAATAAAAATGCAGAAAAAGAACAAATTTACCGTTGAGTGCAAAAAAAAGATGCAATACAGAGCAATATGATACAGCAATAGCTATATCATGGGGGGTCTCATTTAAGGACACACACAAGTGATATGGACAACAAGTCACATCGGTAAGCCCTAATAGGTTGGTATTACAATTCCTTACATCTTCTTTCCCTTGAAAATTGGTACCAGCACACTAGTTTGCCATTCATCCAGCATGCCTTTCCATCCGACAGGCGTTGACAAAGTTCCTTCATGACACTAATCCTTACTTCTCCACTAGCAGATATCATTTCTGCGCATACTTCAGATCGTCCAGCTTCCTTTCCTGGTTTATTTGCTTATACTTCTAGCGCCATGTCTTTGCAGGTAACCTTTTCAACGGGTCCCTTTAAGATAGTAGCTTCGGTCATATGGTCCCAATCATCTTCTTTATTCATGACTTCCTCCATGTGACTTTTCCACATTCTTTTCCCACCTTTTTCACTAAAACCTAACTTTACGTCTTTTCCTCTCATACGCCTTCCTCCTTCAATATCTTTCCCATCTTTTTTCATGAACTTCACCAGTGTAAAAATGTTATTTGGTTTCTTGTTCAATTTTATTAACTCGTTTTCAGCTTCTTTTCTCATAAAATTAGCAACCACCATCTTTGCTAGATTTTTCATATTCTTATATTTAGCCATGTTTTCCTCCTATTAATTTTCGCACATTTTTTTATATGCCACTTTCTTTTGTCGAACTGCTTCCTTCACCTCTTCATTCTACACCACGTATCCCCATGGTCCCTTTTACCTTTCTTCTTTCCACACACTTCATCACAAGCTTTTAAAATATTTTAAAAATCATTCTACATATCGGGCGCATTAACACCAACCAATTATTCTTTAACTCTTTCTCGAAATCTTGCTTTCATGTTGTTTTCCTTCAACTTCCAAATCCTCCTTCCACCGGTTTGTTCGTTCTTCACCATTTTCTTCAACTTTCTTTCGTTCATGTTTCTATCACCTGCCGATGTTGCAACTCCAAGGGGGTTACTTACACATCTTTTAAATACTTTTTTGTTGTTTTTTACCAACCAATACAAAATCAATCTCAGTTTCATTTCCACTCATACTGTATGATATTTTTTTCTGCTCCTTTTCAAACCATGTGCTTGCTACACACAACCATTTTTCATCGCAAAACTGTCTTCTTCCCTTAACATTCCGTTCATGGACACACTCAAAACCATCAATCCGTTCCCCGACATGTCCGTTATAGTCCCTCTGACCAAGGATCATTTCACCTGGGTTTTGTAAATCCCATTCACTAGCTATTTCATTATAAAATAGATCCTTCTCGCAGTCTGATCTTCTCACCTGAACAGCATGCGCACATATGGCTCTTATAGCCTTCTCCTCAAAAACCAGCACCACTACCATCACTGTCACTTGTTTTCAAACTTCTACAACCTTCTCGCATAGTTCTTTTACTAAAATTCCAATAACTTCTATGCCATCATTATTTCCAGATCACTACTGCTTATATCTCCTACCTTTGACACCCACAGATCGAGTTCCTAGTTCTCTCTATCATACTTCTTGTAGACAGCACATATCCGCTTTCCTCCTTCTTAACTGCTCACAAACTTCCGTGTCTCTTCCACAAAAACTTGCAACACAACAACTTCTAAATCTTATCTCAAATTTCTGTAACCTGGAGATTCTTCGCACCTCCTTGCCCATACAAGAACTGCCGGAAACTGGAGACTAATTTTTTGACAAACTTTCGCATGAGATAAGTTTTTGGAGCACTTTTGATTTACGAAGACCATGACCTTGCTTACCTCCAACCTCGGATTATAGATATGAGGGGCCCCCAACTTCAGTTAAAAACCATAGGCTGGTACCCAAAAGTCGCCTCTTACAACATGCTGAGTGGCTCCTTACTCTGCTCCGGTGAAGCACGGGAAATTTAATCAAATAATGCAATTAATTAAAGCTAAAGCTAAATTTAGTTTAATTTAAGATTAAATTTAAATCAAATTAAATTTAAATTTCATTAAAGCTTAAAGCTAAAAAAATAACTTCTTTTAAACAATTACTTTTTTTTCAATGTGTTTGTCAGACTCTTTTTAATATGTTCGATATAATTTGTTTCGGTGATATAATAATTGTGCGGAAATTTCATTTTTCTGGAAATAGTTTTGGGGCAATAGATAATTTTAAAATGTTCGTCGAGAACACACAGTGCATCAAAAAGTGGTTCAAGTAGTTAGCGCTTAACTTACGCTACATCATCTACAACTGATCCACACACAAGTAAAAAATAACGTAAAGCGTTACTTACCTCGCTAAAGTTACTGTTTTCAACAAACTTTTTAAGCTGTTTAAAGTGAGTAGTTATGCTGAGTGGTTGAATGTTTGTTACTGGCTTGTTACAAAGATCAAGCAAACGATTGGTGAGTCTGGAGTAACAAGAAAAAGATAGATTTAATTTTTTCCTCGCTTTAGCAAGCTTTAACTTGTCGGTTTAGTGTGTCTGCAACTATCTACTTCCTTTCGTTCCACACTTTTTTCTATAGTAACACTGCCTATCAAATTCACAATGCCTTTCCTAATAAATAACAACGGTGTTTGGTGAAATATCGAATTGAAACAGATCTTCCTTCCGAAGTAACGGACAGATGCCATCACATGGCCGCAGCTACTCAATACAACTACTAAATAGGATTGTCAACATTTACTAACAGAAGTAAGCAAGCCAACCCGTCAGCGTATTTGGAGCATTGCTTCCCTTCTCTCGAAAAATCACAATATGAACTGATAATGTAAATTTCTATTTTACAAAAAGTCAGTCTTACGTCATGGCGTCTGTGATGAGTTTGGACAGTTGTGGTTCTTTATATTTGACTCGTTCAAAAATCTCCTGGCATCTATCGGCTCTTTGTTTGAATGATGATTTCGAAATCGCCATCATAGACCACAGAGCACGCTGCGGGAAAGCCAGTATCACAGAAATTAAAATCTCCTTCAACTGGTTATAAGTTGGTCTACAAACACAACGGTTTCAATGCGTGTGAAAAATATTCTCATGTCTTCCTTAAGTTCGAAACGCATGGTAAGGTAATACATCGGGTTTATATCGCAAACTCTATCAGAAGCAAACGTATCATTACTAGAGTGCTTAGTATTTTCACCATTTTGGAAATGCACAATGCGTAGGGTCTGACATGGTAGAGTTTTGAGTGAAAACTAGAAACCCAAACTTTTATATCATTATAACGTTGTAAAAGTAAGGCACCCTTTGGTAAAAATGATGATTTTAAAGATTTTCGCATATCTCCGTAACTACTCATCGTAGATTTATAAAACTGATATCAAAATATGCGGAATGATTGATTTCTGATGACTACTTCTGAGAACAAAAGCTCATGTGTAACAGCAATAAGTTGTTGTGGAAGAAACTTTTTTGCTTTTCCGTAGGCAGCACACGATTATCTGCAATGTTCAAGTCTTTTATCCAGTTTTGTACTGAATTTGTGACGTAATAATGGCCGATTGTTATTCGTACCAACAATGATTTACATAAACCCGAGTTATCAAACGCATTTTTCTTTGTACAGTATAACATTTACACCAATGATCAACCCACGGACGAAAGAACATCTCGTTTTATTTATGCAGACAATCTGTGCATTACATCCCAAGAAAGTTCCTTTGAAGCTGTTGAACAAAATCTAACTGACTCTCTTACTCTGCTGACTGAGTACTATGCAAAGAACCATCTGAAAACAAATGCATCAGACTCAGGTGTGTGCATTCCATCTCAGAAACAGAGAAGCAAACCGACCACTCAAAGTAACTTGGTCCGGAACACCGTTGGAATACCACCCAAACCCTTTATATCTGGGAGTCAAACTCGATCGCACACTTAGCTATAGAAGTCATATTTTGAGCACTAAGGCCAAGGTCAACACCAGGAACATTTTGAAAAAATTGACCAACTCGAAATGGGGATACTCGCCTGAAATTCTCAGAACATCGGCCCTGGCCTTGTGCTATACAGCTGCTGAATATGCATGTCCTGTATGGTGAAAATCCGTACATGCCAGCAAATTAGATTCAGCCATAAACAATGCTTTTCGGACCATCACAGGTTGTCTCAAACCTACCAACACCAGCAACCTACACCTACTTGCTGGTATCGCACTACCCGAAATTAGAAGAGAGACAGCCAGCAGAGCGGAAAGACTATGCTAATCTACTGACCCAAAGCACCCACTATTTAGATTTGTGCCAGCACCGACGAGATTGAAATCAAGATCTTTTCTGAGCCATGCCGAGCCCCTTGTCTAGCCCAAAGCAGAGACAAACATGGAACGATAAATCGATAATTTAAATCCAATTTACCCTCTGTCGATATGGGAATTCAACCATCTGAGAGCCTCCCTTCAGGAAGCAATGCACCCTGGCCAACATGGAAACACTCAATCGGCTTAAATCTGGTGTAGGCCATACCAAGGCAAATTTAATCAAATGGGGATACTATACTGGCGACCCTTCGTGTAATTGTGCACAGAGACACAAACGATGAAACACCTACTACATTGCCCACTGCTCAAGACACCTTGCTTTCGCGACGATTTGAGTGTTTTTAACGATACCGCACAGAAATGCGTGAAATTGTGGCAATCAACCATCTGAAGACACGATACAGACAGACAGACAGACAGACAGACAAACGTATTTTTCTGATATGTAACATATCTCGTCGTTTCCAACCTTCAGTTGACTAAAAATCACTGAACGAAATTAATAACATCAAATTGCGCACCACTATATTTTCGGTATTGCATGTGCACAGATACAAACATCTGAGCGGAAAATTTAAGTAGAGTGTTCAATGCCTTTATTTTGTATCGGTCCTTTTTGATTTTCAATCCTTAGTTGTTGAGCTGTCGTTACCAGACTGCTTGCTAAAGATGGGGGTATGGTGGAAGACTATCCAGCTCCACACGGCCTGGACCAAAGATCGTTTATGGCAAAGAATCGCCTAAGAGCGAACGCCACAGAGTACGCAGTTGGAAAGTGCAGAACAAGGTGAAAAGTGTCCTAAATCGGGTGGCCACAGGCATGACCCTAAGGATCTGCAGAGATAAGGACTTAAAAGACTGCGTCCGTTGTAGCAAAAACGAGAGAGAACACAGCGAGCACGACCAGGAAGTACAAGTTATTAAGCAGATATTGGGGAGACTTGTGCGACGAAAATTTTGATGCAACAGTAGGCCTACGCTTTTGGTGCAAAAGACAAAATATATAGCTACGAGAGAAACTGCAAGGACTGCAAAGGGTGCCCAATAAGTCACCGTACCTTCAATTCATCAAAAAACAAACATCGAACTGGTGGATAAAATAGATTTATCATAACAAATAGACTAATTCAAAGTTAGCATTTACTTATATCACATCATAACACATCGGTAATATTGGTTAGGCCTTTCATGCACCCAAACGCAGGCGACCAATCTTCCTTCAATCGAATACACACTTGAATCACCCATAATAAATGGCAAGACAAAATACCACATTGCTAAACTTTCTGATATATTAAAATGTTACCCAAACAACCTCCTGACACACTTTGCATTTCTTAACACGCATACCACGCCAGATTGAATGGAGCCGAACTTTCCACACAATTCTCATATCATTTTGCAAGCTTGCTCAATTTCTGTCGTTGCTCTATATCTTGTGTATAGGGCTATGGGGACTTCTCTGAAGCCCAGTACAATAGATGGCTGAAGTACAGCACCTCGTGTAGTTAAGTCACGACCGTGTCGCTACTCGAAAAAATAAGTAACCCGGGACACATTGCAGCCTGATACTACAGGAAGAGAAGAGAGTGAAAAGTTTTTTCTATATAACAGAGGATGTGAGAAAGATGAAAGGAAAGGGCGGCAAAAGTGACAGGCGAAAGCTTCAGCAGAAAAATTTGAACAAACTGAACAAAAGTTTCAAGCGAAGAGTAAACCAGAAGATCCTTTCAACAAAATGAGAGAGCGTGAGGGATTCACTGACCGCATTACTCCACTAAAGCCTTTATGTTACTTTGACTTAATCCAACGCTGCCCCAATTAACAGCTACCGCAACGTGGCAATGTACTACCCAAACCTGATGGGCTGCATCGAAATAATTGCTGGTATTTCGAGGATTCTGAATGCCTCCGCGTACTCCCCTACGAATCAATTCTTCTTTGTTGTTGTTGTTGTTGTTACCTGACACCTAGAAATGGGAGCATGGCGGGACACCATGGAGCCTCAGAAGCCAGGCAACTCCCTAGAGAGACAAAGAGTCGCCAAAGAGCATGCAGCGACAAGAGTCCGTAGCTGGACAGTGCAGAATGAGATGAGAGCTGTCCTGGATAGAATGATCACAGGCGTTGCATAAAAGATTCTCGATTCTGCCAAATCTAAAGAGATAAAGAGTTTAGCAGAAGGCTGTGTCCGTTGCAGCGAAGACGAGAGAGGACGCAGCGAGTGTGACGAGGGAGCACAAGTTCCTCAGTGGACACCGAGGGAACCTATAGGTCAAAAACTTTACATGAGACAGTGTGCCTCCAGTCCAAGAAAAAGAGAAGAGTGGAAACGAGAAGTAGGAGGAGAGAGACTACATGGGGTTGAAGAGGGCACGAGTAGCGCTCCCTGCCTGACCAGCTCATCATCCGTCATTCCCCAAAAGAAATGAGTGTCCAGGGACTTAATGTAGCCTGATAGTACAGGAGAGAGAAGACAGTTCCTGCCAGATGTGCCAAAGAGTTTGAGGTGAAAATGAAAGATGGAGAAGAGGACAGTGGTGAGAACAAAGCGAGGGTCGAAGAGGGGAAGTGGCAGACTTGTTGTTGCTGCCAAAACCAGCACAGAGCTTGCAGAATGGCGCGTGCTTTAGCGGGTAAACTTTTAATAAATTGGGCTGCCAAAAAGAAAGCGCCACGAAGGAAGCAGTAAGCAAGGACGCCAGAACCGCCTCTGCCATAAAAAAGAACAGAGGCGTCTGTCCAGATCACCAGATCGCAAGGTAGGAGAGTGTCAAGGTGAGCGAGCGGCAACTTAGCGAAAAAGAGGAGGGTGAGAGCGGGAACAAGGGAAGGAAAGAGTCAGTTCCACAATGAAGATAAGTCGCAAGGAGGGAAGAAAGGGAAACCAAAGAGAGCCTCCTTAGGAGAAGACCAAACATGAGCGGGTGAGTGGATGCAAAAGCTCTCCTGTAGGATCTGGAGAGTCTTTGTTTCACTACAAGTCTGGCCAAACCTGAAATGAAAAAGGAGGTTGGGAGATGAAGGGCCCGCGCATAAGACCGGGAAAATGAGGGAAGGAAGAACCACCTCAGTGAGAAGTAGGACGAGAGGCAGTCGGTGATGGAAGGATGAGAGGCAGTCGGTGATGGGAGGATGAGAGGCAGTCGGTGATGGGGTGATTAGCCGCTCAGTGAAGGCGTTCCAATTGGATAACGTTGATAATGCTATGGAAAGAAAACCTTCCAAATGAAGCATGAATGAGATGTCGAAGAATTGCTTTATACAAAAGAGAGGGACTCCTTAGAGGGGGCTCTAATGAGCAGAGATACAGCATAAGGGGCTCTACGAAAAAGCAGAGATACAGCGTAAGGCCTTGAGACGAGGAAAAAACTTGATCTCCAGCGAAGATAGGTGTTTATAAAAGGAAAAAGCGTGGTCGAAGACAGCTGCAGGAAAAGTTGGAGTGGGACTAAAGCAGAGAAGAAAGTTGAACATAAAGAGATAGGGATGGAGACTAGCTTGATGAGGATCCACCGAGAAGGAGGCCTCACATTTGCTCAAATTGGGAGGAAGACACCAGTGCTCAGACTACCCACTCCAGTCGAATCAGGGCTCCTTGCAGCCTTCACAGCAGCAGGCCAACAGGAATAGGAGGACCCAGGTTATAGGAGGCCAGGTTATCAGCATAAACGCAGCAGTTGAAAAAAGTAGAAAAGCACGAAGATCATCGATGAAAAGGGAGAAAAAAAGAGGATAAAGAACGGATCCGAGCAAAACACCTCGACGTACTCGAAAGTTGACTTTTGTGATTTTGAAAAACCACGCAAGCGCGCCTGTCAGAAAGAAAAGCTTAAGAGGAGTGAGCAAACCAAGGAGAAAGACCAGCCGAAATAAGTTTATAACAAAGAGCGGGATGCCAGACAGAGTTGAAAGCATTGGAGAAGTCGATTACAGCAAGATTCGTCCGAGAACCCATCCTGTGTTTGTAACCCATCAGAAATGAACTGAAAAAGATAAAAGAATTTGATCTAGGGCAAACCGCCTAAAGTGGAATCCGGCCTAGTGGGGAGAGAGAATGGAGTTAGACTCAAAAAAGAAAAGTAGACGATAGAATGACGCGTTTAAAAAGCTTTGAGACCCAGGAGATAAAACCGGTAGGCCGAAAGGAAGCAGAAGAGACGACAGGCTTTCCCATCTTATGGATAGAAATAATAGAAAATGTCTTCCAGATGGTAGGTATGTAAAGACCAGGAAAGACTGAAAAAATGAAGAAAATCTGTGGCAGAGCGTAGAAGGTGCTATAGAATGAGATAGGCAACTTTGTCTAGGCCAGTGGCAGTAGACGAGAGGTTTGTGCCAGCCGCGAAAAATTTAGTGGAAGGAAGAGCAGAAAGAGGAACGACACTCCTCAGTGCCCGAGGCCTATCGCAGCTCGGACAGGTACGCAACGGCCTTTAGTTGGTAAACATAAAAGTGGAGATTTCAGGTAGCCGGCGTAGACTGATGTCGACTGCCGGGGAGAGGAACAGTTGGGAAAGTAAGGGAAGGAAGCAGATGAGGAAGAAGAGCCAGCGATAGAACGAAAAAGAGAATAGGCTGATTTATGAAAGAGACGAACGTGACGGCTGCCATGCCTCAACCTTGGCTTTGGCGGTGACAGACGAGTTATGTCGGAAAGCAAAGCTGTAAGCCTGACAATCTTTATCATTTCTATGAGCGGCAGCAAAAGCCTTACGCCTTTCGCTTACAGCATCTTCCACTTCAGGACACCACCAGGCTTGGGGTTGGCGTTTGTCGTGGCCGAAATAAATGAAAGATTTCGCCACATTCAATGCCAGTGCCAGAGAAATAGGGAGTAGCGACAGCGGAACGAGAAAGAGACAACTATTTCTCTGCAGAAGGACAGTGACAGTTAAAGTTAAAATCGTCCCAACGAGCTTTTTAAAAATTGTAGAAAGGCAGCCATTGATTGGGGCGGAAGAGCGGAGAAAAGAGAGCAGTTAGAAGATCTGGGATGGGACCAGAACCGGTCCTGAAGCATCTTTCAGGTGCAAGAGAGGAAGGAGCAAAGAAGATGTCAGGAGGGCATCGACTGACAGAGAAGCGATGGAGAGGGGTAAAGGCGTCAGAGTCATTGAGGGGAAGGAGGTCCGAAGAAATGACTATTCGAATACTTCCTCCCCGGTGCCAAAGGGGGTGATGGCAATTGAAATCTCCCAGAATGAAGATTTCTGCCAAGGAAGAACGGAGGATAAGAAGTAGTTTTTTCAAAGAGCAAATAGGGGGAGCATAAACATTAAGGAAAGAGAGCGAGGAAGAGTTATTGAGATGTTGATCCATACATAGTCAAAGTTGGGCTCAAGCGAAGAGAGAGAGGAGATAGAGAGTTCAAAGAATAGACCCTGCCTGACAAAAAAGACGACGCCACCGTGAGGAGGAAGAATGCCGGACTGGGAGTGGTGCAATCAGGTCGCAGAGCAGAGTCTTCATGGATTCGGACAGAGGAAGGCAAGTTGAGGTAGGATTCCTGGAAACAGATAAGGTTAAAACACTGAGACGTTTTTACTTTCTACAGATTGCTGCGCCACTTCAGAGTCAATGCTTAGTTCGACACTTTTCCAAGAAAGCCGTTTTATCCACTCATCGTCAATCTGATATCCTCCTCGTTTCATCATCCGCTTTTTGGTTGCATCGTACTACCTAATACTTAAATTTGGTCTTTACCCTCTGTATGTTTACAACCAAAAAACCTGCTTTATTCCAAAAACAACAGCATCTTCACATAGCTGCTCTTTCAATTTATCAATGCCGGACACATTTTTAAAAAATTTTTGTTTCGAATACTAGAGCGCTATCACATCCAAATTTAAAAACAACATATTTCTTCCAGTTACTTTGAATCTTGTAAACCATATTTTAACATCAGATCTCAAGATACGAAACGCTAAGTAAGCTAACTTCTTCAAGAGATTACAGAATGATTACGGCGCATTTGTGTAGACACTGCTATAGAATGTAACCATTATTACGTCACAAATTCAGTACGTAAGTGGATAAAAAAAACTTAAAAATTGCAGATGATCGTGTGCTGTCTAGAGAAAAACAAAAAAGTTTCTTCTACAATAACTTATTGCTGTTGCACATAGAGCTTTTTGCTCTCAGAAGTAGTCATAAGAAATTAATCATTCCGCATATTTTGATATCACTTTTATCGATCTACGATGAGTAGTTATGAAAACACGCTAAAATCTTTAAAATCATCATTTTTATAAAGCGTGTTACTCTTGTTTAATGCCATAATGACGTAAAAGTTCGGGGATCGAGTTTTCACTCAAACCCCCACAATATTAGATCCCAAGCATTGCAAATTTCCAAAATGGTGAAAATACTTAACACCCTAATGATCAGCCAAAAAGAAAGTGACACGCAGATTGGAGACCGGTGCCAATAAAATATGACTGCCACCTGTGGATGGGCAATTCCATCGAAAGGCCAAGTTGCTTCATTATTCCAACCCATTGGAGCACAGTTACAGTATTACTACGTGCAATTGCTGGGCACTAAACAAAGTTCTTCATGAGCAGATGGATCACCTATTGAGTAAACAGATCAAGTGCATAAATTTCCCCATGTGGGGAAATTTATGCACTTGATCCGATTTGTGGCTATTTTACACTCCCAGTGTACACTGCCCCGTACATTTACATACCAGGCCTGCCCCTTCAGTGTACACTGCCTTTCTTTTAATGCCCTGCCAGCTGAGATTCGAACCCGCAACCATGGTATCTCAACTGTTCTAATGTTCTTAAGAATAAACTTGATAACTAACTGGGGAAAATTTTGCACTTGTTGTTGTCTTGGGGAAAATTTTGCACTTGTTCCAAGTAAACGTATGTGCCAATATCTACATGTTGTGTGCTTAACCAGAATATAATCGTTTACAGTGGAGTTGCTCATCCTGTATGTTGTGTCGTAAAATAGTCAGTTGAACATTCATCAACGAAAGTGCTTAATGACGGGAAGGCAGCTGCCTACAAATGGCTGCAGCTTTTCTCACAACTCGTCAGCATGTTTTTTTAGCTTGCTTGATCGAGTGTGCGATGCGAATCTGAATTCACTTTACAACGTGCCGAAAGGTAATCGTGATCACATCCCGATTTAAATTGTACTCATTTTCGGCACTCGTTTTTCCCTTCCGTCGCACAACTCTTTCAACTTACCCGTGTTGATGACAAATCCGTGAAGTCAGTTGGGAAAAAGCCACGTAGAATACGTAAGCAGGTAGTCGAGACCTGACGTCAACAATTACCTCAACCAATCGCTGAACGTCGTCAACACTCTGAAACCAAGGAAATTAATTAAAATCCAGATCTGTACGAGTCCAGTATCACAACAGGTTTTGCAAAATTCGTCTTTGTAGTTATGAAACGCTTAGAAAACTTATTTAGTAATTCATTTCATACAAGTAACTAATTACTAGGAAGCTGTCATACCACAACAGAGCAAATACGAAATAAAAATTGATATCATTGACAATTGGTATACTTTTATTAAATACTGATATCTATTTAGTCACAACTGATGTGGAAAACTCAAGTTGAAGAACAGGTTAAAAAACTGGATAAAAGAAGAATGATGTCATCATCAGAGGAAAGAGGCGCAAAGCTATTCACAAAATCTCGGGGATCATAAGGTAAATCTGGCCACCTCCACCGAAAAAGAAAACATGATTTAAAAAATTAGTGTTATATCGTCCTTGTTCAAGCAGCTTAAATAATAAATCACACCTGAGGTCTGCCAGCTTTCTCTAGCTTCGCAGCTGTTTCACCGTAGTCCAGCCATAGCGTCAACAATTTTGTGAGTGATTCGTAAATGTGTGATGTTCCGTAGCATAATGACCGACCGTAATGATTCATTATGTAATAAAGATGGCTGCAATAGAAAAAATGGCTAGTACAGTTTGCTTTATTGTTATTCACGTTTTTAAATTTATAGGTTACTTTCTCGTAGATGTGATAACTCCGGTTACATCAACTGACTCAAGCATCAAATTCATTATCCATTTACTTACATTGTCTAGTTCAGCGTGGTCCAACAACAGGCCCGCAGGCCACATGCGGCCGAAGGACAGAATTTTTGCGACCCGAAAACTTTCTCAGTATTGATTTGATCTTGTTTGTATGTTACAGTTGGAAATTTTAATTAGAACAAGCATTACATTAATAAAAATGTGCAATATTGACGGCGTTAGACTGGACTCTACTAGAGGATAACAAGCTCACAATAAACGTAAAAAATTCGGACAGTTTTTATTCAACGAGATTGCTGAAAATCGGGATTGCAGTTCGAAGACCATTTAACTGAAGCTCTGCAAGAATTCATCGTTACGTCACAGAAACGTTCGCCAAAACTACGGTTACATATAAGACAGCTTACTAGCGGTATGTGAGAAGGCTATCGCTTGTAGCAAAATTATCCGAAAAAAGGAATTACAGTTTTTGCCTAGAGTCGAAATAGCAATTTAGCAAAAATATATTTTATAATTTACTAAAAGAATTATACAAACTTAAAATGGAAACAAGTTGGATGAGAAAGCTTGAGTATTTAATGAAAAGTGTTAGAAAATTATTTTATAGTGGAAAATAATCGAAAGGCATCATGCCTTGTTTGCAAGCAAACAATTGCGGTGATGAAAAATATATCAAGCGACATTATGAGACGCTACACAAAATGCAATATGAAGAATAATCCGGAAAGTCACGAATTGAATTTGCTATGAAATATCAGAAAGAGAAGGAAGTTTCGAGCAATTTTACAAAGCCACAAACAAGTACAGTGGTATCGCACGAAATTACTTCGATGCTAAGAAAGAAATATAGATTTAGGGACGGCGCATTGGCAAAACAATGTGCGAAAAAACGGCACAAGTTTTAGGGAAAGACAAGACTGTCAGAAAATTTAAAAGTGTATCAGTGTTCATCAGACTGTTACAAGAAGAGTAAGTGTTCTTGGCGAACATGTACCTTTAACACTAAAGAGTATAATGGAAAGCTGCAAATATTTTTCAGTGGCACATACGTGTGAGAAAGCGCATGTTTTGCTATGAAACAAGTCAATCTATAAACAGAAATTGAATGGCAAACGAA
This sequence comes from Trididemnum clinides, assembly GCA_963675345.1. Taxonomy (NCBI): domain Eukaryota; kingdom Metazoa; phylum Chordata; class Ascidiacea; order Aplousobranchia; family Didemnidae; genus Trididemnum; species Trididemnum clinides. The sequence continues at coordinate 30,347,694 of OY776291.1, forward strand.
ACACTGAACGTTTGTCTCAGATTTGCTACCACTGACATTGGCATTAAGAAAAAAGCAATGTTGGTGGTAGCAAGTCTGAAACAATCGTTCAGTGTCTTTATGCTGGTGATTTTAACTACCCGCATGCTGACTGGGGCTATGGTGCCAACAGTGTGGATGGAGAGTGCCTGGCTGGCTGGGCAAGTATTAACAGCCTTGCTCTCCTTCATAATCCAAAGGATTCTGCCAGCTTTCATTCTGGCCGCTGGAATAGTCGTACTAACCCTGATCTTGCGTTTACTAGCGCCGACTTGGACAGCCGCTTACCTGACAGACGTGTCCTGGAGAAGTTTCCCAAGCCACAACATCGACCACTGTTAATCACACAATCAAGGTTTGTTTTGTCCGTGCCAAGCATGCCCGTTAAACAATGGAACTTCCGTAAGGCCAAGTGGAGCCACTATAGAGCTTTGACGAACAAATTCGCCAAGACTTTGTTACCAACTGATTCACCGGAAGTGGATCAGGTCTACCAGGACTTCTGCAACATCATCAGCTCAGCAGCCAAAAGATCTATCCCACATGGTCGTCAAAACAACCACATATCGTGCTGGGATTTAGAGTGAGAACCTCTACCGAGTGTTTCTGAGATCTGATGGAAACTACTCTAGCAGAGCTGCCACAGCCTTGCTCACTAAGCTCGACAGGAAACGGAGTGACCGATGGTCTGAAGCAGTTCAGAGCATCGACTTTTCACACTCCAGTCGAAAAGCGTGGAGTACCTTGAATAACCTTACTGGCAGGTCATGACACTCCTCTCGTCACTGCCCCGTCTCAGCTGACGCCATTGCATCTCAGCTGGTTAGAAACAGGAGATATGAGGATGTTAATGGCGCGTCGTCTCCACTCATATCTCAAGAGGTGACTTCTGGAGGGTCACAACATCAAGTCCAGTGAATATCTCTGAAAATTTTACATCAGGAGAATTTACTGCCCATATTATCTAAACCCGTGTGTAACCAATTATTGATCCACAGCTCCCTAGAGAGCAGGCTGGATTTCGACAGAGTAGATCAACAGTGGAAAAAACCGTTTTGCTCACGCAAAATATCGAGGACTCTTTTGAGGCTTAAGAAGGCCAGTGCCGTGTTTGTCGACCTGACAGCGGCTTATAACTTGTTTGGCACAGTGGTCTTACCTGCAAGCTGCTAAGACTTCTGCCGGATAAGCACATGGTTCGGATGATCTTGGAGCTTATCCGAAATAGAAGCTTCACCCTCACCACCGGTGACAGCAAGCGCAGCAGGCTTCGACGTCTGAGAAATGGCGTCCCCCAGGGATCGGTCTTGGCCCCCTCCTTTTTAATATCTATAAATACGATTTTCCCTTCACAACCTCCAGAAAGTATGGTTATGCCGATGATCTGGCTTTGCTGCATTCATCTAGGGACTGGAAGGGGTTGGAGGAAACCTTAAGCCAAGGCAAGGCTACACTCTCAGCGTATCTCAAGACTTGGAGGCTGAAACTCAGTCATGCCAAAACGGTGACGGCGGCCTTTCATTTACACAATGAGCTTAAAGTCTACGCTAATGGTAAACTTTTGCCATTTTGCCCAGTTCCAACCTACCTTGGGGTGAAAATAGACGGATCATTCACGTTCCGACACCATCTCGAGACATTGTGCAAAAAATTAGCTACCCGCGTCACGCTTTTGAGACAACTTGTGGGCTTCGGATGGGACGCTGGCGCTAAAACACTGCGTGCAGCTGTCCTATCCTTAAGTTTATTCTACAGCTGAGCACCAGTTTGGTGTCGCAGCGCACACAGCCGTCTCAGCGACAGTGTTTTGAATGACGCCTTGCGCATTGTCACTGGATGCCTGCGTCCTACGCCAACGGACCACCTGCCAATTCTTTCAGGTATCCAGCCAGCAGAGCTTCGCCGCTTGGGAGCAACACTCTCCTTAACCAGCCGTAGTACCCTGGACCCAGACCATATTATACATGGTCAACTAGCTGGGTTACCGGATGTACCCAGGGAGAGACTGAAGTCTACACCCCATTTGTGCCTGCTGCGCGGAAACTATTTAATGACCTATCTAAATTGGGCACCGGCGCGGGTCAGTGGAGGAATTATAGATGGAGCGCAGAGTATTCTAAACGCACATCCGTACGCCGTGTTTTCATTCCCAGGATCAGTTCTAGGCCCCTTGAAATGGGCTTGCACAGAACATCTTGGATTGAGCTCAATCGCCTGCGGACTGGCGTTGAGCGTATTTACTCGTCCTTGTACAAATAGAGTCTCGCTCCCTTGCCGAATTGCGAGTGTGGCGCCACCGATCAAACCGCAGACCACGTTATCTCAACGTGCCCCATACATCGAGCACCTCGAGAGGTGGCTGGTCTGACGGTTTGGATGTCGATACTCGATGCTGGCTTAATACCACCACAGCCAGCACCTGGTCCTATCGGTTTTGCCCCTCCATACGAAGAAGATTGGTATGGATATAATAACGATAGCATCAAAGAAGCCCAGACGACAGAGATTTGTAATAAATTGCTATTTACTATAGTGTAATAATTTTAATAACGCACTCACTTATCTTCGCTGTTTTTTTAGTTTTAAATCTTGTGAATCTATTGTTTTTATCGTTTTGCTGGAAGTGGCCTGGAAGTTGACATTGGCCCGTAGGCCAAAAGTAGTTGGGCCACACTGGTTTAGTAAACAGATTTTTTACGATGAAAAAAACGGTAGTAAATTTTAATTGGCCGCAGAGCATAGATTTATAAAATACACAATACTACTTATATACATACTGTGCTTTAGCAGTTGCTTTGTTTTCTCCAATCAATGTTGTCATTAATTTATCATAATATCGTCCACAGTAAAAGTGGGAGTCTTCCCATTCACCCATGTAAGAGACCAACTGCAATAAACACTAAGAGGTGAAAAAAAATAACTTTTTCCATAAGCACATAAACCATACCACGTAACTGTTAAAAGCACTATTCCTTTATCATTGCTTTAGTGCTCTTTCCTCAATTCTACGTAGTAATCAAGTGTGCCAGTAACATAACAGCTATTGACTTATTACCATAACAGCTACTACATACTCAGTAACACCTTCAAGGTTCTATCTAACTTAGCTGTTAATTGTAGCAACGAAAAAACAATACTGTAATTCAAAATATCATATCAGTTTTTTCTTAGGCAAGCAGATGCGCTAAAAACTGTAATGGATAGAATACAACCATCAACTTGTGTAAGACGTTAAAAAACATCACTGTTTTAATGCATTTTCTGTAGGATCCTCAATCCTTACCTCTTTATATTTTCGCAAAACAATATTGGAGTCATAACTTGAAGATTCTTCCATTAACTTTGCTTCCAAAAGCAGCACTTTGGCATGTTCCAATCGCTGCTCGCCTTGGTTCGACGTTGAATCGTTCGCAAAATGCTCAGCAAGTCCTCGCTGCAGGGTTAGCAGCGCTTGGTGACTCTCTCCCTGAAAAAATCTTTATCAAGCCGCGCCAAAAACGGAGTGCTATGGGACGCTGGCTAATTGGATTTCTAAATCAGGCAACTCTTCAAACAATTTTCAGCGTATTGGAAATATTTCGTAATAATTGTAAAACAGTGAAAAATTAAACAAGCAAGTTCAATTCCAGTTATCAAACAAATTCCCTCAAGGAAAATAAAAATTGTTACCCAACCCTTTTTTGGGATGGGGCAAGGTGAAAGACCATGAAATTCCAGCAGCAGGGCAACTGCTTCGGCCTGTACCAGAGGCCACAGACAGAGAAAGAGACGCCGAAGAATGTGCGGCGTAGAGTTCGTAGCAGCAGGACTCGATTCGAAATGTTTTCAAGCAGCGCGATGACCGCATGGCAGTGCTTTCGAGAAAGGCACGTTACGACTTCTGCTGCCTCGGGAATCTTAAAAAGGCAGTTAAGTTTATTTGGAGGTAATATCAAGCGATTCAGGTGGAATAATAAAACTTGGAAACTCGGAAGCAGGTCTTCTTAATATCGTGCTTAGCGCCACAATCGTCCCACCGTGAGTATTCAAGTTAAAAAAACGTCTTAGAGAAATCGTTATTAATACTCCAATACCAGTAAATGGTACAAGCTCATAGTCACAAAAGCTCCCTAAGTAATTGAAATTAGTTTAATCTGCAGCAAATAGCTGTTTGCAATACCTACTATATTTAAGTTACCTTTTTCCAAAGCCATTTTGCATGTTCTATGCAGTAGCCAGGCAATGCATGACGTTGTGCTGATAGCAGAGCGCCATAGGCAGTTTGTATTAAACCACATTTTCTGGCTAACTTTGAACTTTGCAGCCAAAGCTTCCCCACTTGTCGATCACACTCCACAATATCTTCTCTGTGCAATATAAGAGCCTGGTTTTACGTGGTTAGGCAGTGTACAGTGTATTTATCATTACCCACCACTCTTCCATTAGATTGATTAGCAAGCAAACTTTAAAATTCGAAAGTTTTTTTATTGCGAAGAACATAATGAATACGGCAGCCTCCGTCAGCGGGGGCAAAACCGGATATTAATAATAGAGTCTCTCTGTTTTTGGCATATACCAATAAAAGTACCCTATCATCTAAAATAGTTTTAATGGATCGCTCGCTACATGCCCACCTTGAGGTGCATATCATAGGAAGCAAAACTCGTCCTAGCGATAGCAATGGTTCGCGCGCTCGAAATGACGGCTGGGCAACTTGAAGGCGAAGTTGCCACAGCGACGTTGCGTCATCAAACGTGATCGGCTCTGATTGACCACGAATGATATTTGAAAATCGCTCCAAATCCGACAGAATATGAAGACGGAGAATGTGATCATAACTAAAAATAAAATATGTTCACAAGTCGTCCGCAGATCGACTCTAAGAACAGTACTAATCACCAACAAGGTCTGTATGCTACTAACAATAACAACACAAAATTAAAGGTAAACCGTTTAATTTTGTTATCTCAGAAGTCATCAACCTGGTAGCGCTTCGCATTTAGCTCCCAGTTGAAGTTTGTTAAAGTAGTTAGTTAGCTCCCGTTGAAGTAAGTTAAAGTAGCTCCCAGTTGCGTTTGCTGCCTCTTGGCCAAGATCGTTTGAAATAATGTTCCAAAAGCTTACTTTACTAACGCTGTAACTATACCTACATAAATACAAATTTTGGTAGTTTTTACCCAGAAAAATTGAAGCTGACTCTATAACTGCTAACCACATCAGAGGTAAATATGTGCAAAACAAATATCAATGTAACAAATATGGTGATAAATTGTAAAAACAGACGTTCCAAACTCACCCTCGATGAAACGAATTGGTTTCCATACTTGCAACTGACAATGGATCAGTTTGGCTTTGATACAAAACCTATAAAAACTAGCACCATTACAAAAAAACATCGACTTTCAAAAACAATTAGCAAGTTACTCTAATTTTAAAAAGATGTCATTTACTTCTAAAAGTGTTTCCAATGTTTCCCATTTTTTCTCTCGAATAGCAAGGATAGCTTCACCGATTCCCACACTCCAACTTTTAGGTTTAGCATCCGACATCACGTCAACTTTTTTTTGCAAAAGATCCCATTTACCAAGACGCCAACACGCTTCAATCCCATAAGTTGTTAGATCATTCTATAAATCAAAGAATCCTTTAATCTTACATTACAGAAGAAAAAAACAATGCACAACATTGTTATTGTCTATTTTTGATCGGTATTCCAATTAGTTATCTGCTACAAGACACTAAGTAACCGATTTCTTATCACTTCAAACCTGAAAATCGAATCCGCACTAAAATTCGAACCCGCGCTCTGAGCAAGCAGTCGACAATTGGTTATTGGCTTTAATAAATATACCACGATTTAGCCCACCTCGTAGTTCAATGTGTTTTAAGTATACAAAGTGAAAGAGTTTTTTCAAATTTAACTCAACTATTGTGTAAATTAACGCCACACCATTTTAAAAATAGAACACTAATTGATGGGTTACTATCTACTATCTCAATAGATAGTAAAGGTTCCGTTTGAGAAAGTGACGATGATATTAGAAATAATTAGATTTTGGTATGATATTACAAAAAATCAACTCTTACTTTCCAATCCGAGTTGTTGGCCACTGTTCCGTCAATCAGGTTTACTGCTTCTGACAGCTGACCGAGATCAATAAGACATTTAAAAAATCCTTTATAATGATACAAATTGCTTGGGTCGTTGCAAATGATTCGTTCGTAACAGGCAGCTGCGTCCTACAAGAAAAACAATTGCCTTTAAACAAGGTAGTTTTGGTGAAAAGTTTACTTTAGTACAGTAGCCAAAACACAAATGTCTTAATACTGCTTTTCCTCTCGGAGCAATCATCGAAACAGAAATTCCGGCAGCAATCAATGAAAGTGTTCTAATCGCGATTTTCAGCTACATGTGCTAACTCAACGGCTTCAATACCAGACCTTGAGCAAACAAAACACGCAAGAAAGCACAAAAAAACTGTACACATCTTCTACAACAATTATTAACCACATGAAAGCTAAAAATTTTTTACCACATTAATGGAAACCTGTTTTAAGTGTATTTGATATTGTTATTGATTCTTTTCACCTGAAGCGCACCAGTGCTCTCCAAGACTAATAATTGTGTTTCAATGGTCGGCTCGGCACCCATCACATTCACCACTCCCAGCACACCATCTGTTTCGTTCATTTCTATAAAAATCCGTTGAAGAAAGCCAGCCGACTCCACCTCCAATTTGCCATTAGCTGTTTCCCTTTAAACAATCAGTGAAACGCTATTCCTTCTGATTTTTCTGTTATATTCAGCATCTGAACCGGAGACCAAGGGGCTCTAATTTGAGTAGCATTGAACCAAACGTTTTGTGGTTATACACATCGTCGTTGTGTTTAAATCCACTTCGAAGCCACCAGTACGGCTACCTCAACATATTGCCTCAAACATTGCAACAGGGAAAAAAAGTGTTTTCTTCATGGCAAACAACGAGAGTATTAACAAGCAATAGCAAACTAACTACACGGCAGCAGTACCTCGTGCCAACCGAACTGCTCCTTTCTTTTAAAATCTCGTTCTAGTAACCATACCTCAAATATTTTTCGTAATGCATAAACGCTCTTGTATAGTCCTTGCATCGAAGTGAAGCAAGAGCAAGAGTTTTGTGGGGAATCAGTGAAAGAAACTTGCTAGCTTGCTCTTTTTCTCTGTTAACATGCAACAAAATTAAACTTGTCGCAAAAGAAAGCTCACGAATTAATAATAGACACACATGGTGTCCATAAAGTCTCTGTCATTGGTCATTTAAAAAGATTTATTTCAAAAGCAGTTGATGAGATATCTTAACCAGATTTGCTTTATTTTCATCAGTGTTTGTTAAAGTTTTTTTTTACCTCATTTAATAGACCTCGACTATGTTTGTATAATTTCCCTCACACATGAAACGTTACCTCGTCTCTAAAACAAACTCATTTGAGGAAAGCTTTATCTTCAGAAACTCGACCAAAATGTTAACAGCAAACTCTTTTCGTTTTGGCTTTTCATTTGGTACAAGTGCCTGTAACAGTTGCACTTCGTAAGTTCTTGTATAGGGCCTTGTGCACGGTTCAACGTGGTATGGCATCAGTGCGGATGAACCTCGAAAAAAAAACGAGCAAAGGCTTGTTTTACACGATGGATGTTTTCCTCAGATGTTCTTGGTGGCCCACTCTTGCCTTTATCCAGCACTGTCCCTATTTTCATAAATTTTTTGCGCCATTCACGAATTGAAGGACGTGATGGTGGATTTCTTACATCCATAGATCTGTAGTTTCGCTGAGTCTGCGCATTCCATTTTGTTTCAATAAACCAGGATACACATTGTGTTTTCTTGCGGAGAAGCAATTAAACGAGTTCATTTTTAAAATGAAAAGAGGCGTTTGAAAGCAAGGGGCTGCAGGTAAATCTTAAGAAAACCAAAGTAATGGTGAGTGGTTCAAAAGGTGGGGTACTCAAGAGTAAAGTTGATCCATGTGCCAAGTGCGGCAAGACGTGATGGCGAATTCGGTGATGTGCACAAAGTGTGGTAAATGGGTACATGGCAGACGCGCGAAAATGAGAGGGTAACTTCAACTCTGGCAAAACGTTTTGTTTGTAAACTATGTGTTGATACAAAAGATGAAATTGTGGAACCGGGTAAAGAAATATCATTTTTTGACCAAATCTGAAGAGCTTTTGGTATTTGGGGGACAGGTTGAACGCTAGTGGTGAAAGTGAAGCAGAGGTAACAGCAAGAACGAGAATTGGATGGATAAAATTTCGAGAATGTGGGGAATTGCTTTATGGGAGAAAGTTTTCGTTAAAAATGAAAGAAAGAATTTAACAGAGTTGCGAAAGATCAGCAATGCTGTGTGGGAGCGAGACGTGGTGTTTGAGGGAGAATGAGATGGCAATTTTGAGAAAAACTGAAAAAGCAGAGATGAGAGCAATGTGTGGAATTAAGATGATTGAAAAAAGAAGGAACCAAGAACTTACAAGTTTGCTGGGTTTAAAGAATACTTTGGATGGACTAGTCAGGGCGCGTGGAGTGCGATGGTATGGGCATGTTTTGAGAAGGGATCATGGTGTTGTTTTGAGAAGAGCGTTTGATTTTGAAGTGGCAGGAAGAAGAGGGCGTGGGCGACCGAATATGACGTGGAAAACACAAGTGGAGGAGCATACCAATCAGATTGGACAGAAAAAGAAGAAGGCCATTGACCGAGCAAAGTGGCGTCATAGTGCGTACGAACTATCGAGAAACATAAGATGAATCCGGCCACCTGCGTTAAAAACCGGATTTTAAAAAGTGGATCTCTCTCTCTCTCTCATTTAAAAGAATGTCTAGCATCCAAAATATCTAATATCCATTGACTGAATAACTAAAACAGAAAATTTTATGGTTAATAACAACTTTAATAAACACTGATTGAAAGAAAACAAATCTAGTTAAGATATCTCAACAACTATCCAGGGTAATAAATTTTTGATTGTAGAGAGACTTTATGGAACCTTGTATTCGGGAGTCTTTTCAATTACTTTAACAATTTGATGTAGCAGTTTCTAAGCAGTAACATCTACAGTCTACACGCTTTTCATGCATGCAATTAGTGATGCTTAAAGATGATTCGCCTTAACGGTAGGCAAGTTATTTTAAAATTCTATGAGCTGTCTGCCTCACAATGTCAACCACAATGTTGCCTCCGTCTACTTTTATGAAATAGAGTTTGTTTTACAAACTTCGACCAGCAGGTCATTTAACAATATTTTCACTTTTTAACTGCTATGTCAGGCAATATGTTTTATGCGGTTTTGAATGCTAGAATTCTATAATCTTCTTTTACATTTTTAGAAATCGAATCGTTTTTTAAAGAATGTACGGGATCTTTCTTCCTTAACAAAACTTCGCAAAATTTACATTGTGCATGATCTAAACCGGTACGAACCTTGCCAATTTTGTACGAACAGGTGAGCCGGATGAAAAAGCTGATGTTGTTTTTTGCAGCCACAATGTCACGTGATCAAGAATCGTAAACGCAGCTTGCGCGCTCAATTGCGATAGATGAGAACTATGAGTGGAAAAGGATTTGGTTCCCTGGAAACAAATCATAACTTTACATTTCGTACCTACAGAACTTTATAATACTTAGAAATAAAATGTTTTACTTCGTAGCTTCTCATAACACCCTCCTCAGTAACAAAAGCATCAAAGCAATACCATAAGGAATAAATGGGTCGTTATTGGTTGATTCATGATATGAGCTCATGCTCAGTTTGCTGGTTTTTGCACTGGGCCACCACGACGCGCTGATCGCTCAGCCCCGTCACCAGGTGGCATCGTAAAAGTGGAGTGATCTCGTTAAGTGCCTTTCCCATGAGCACAAGAAAATTTTCCGGTCTTTTTCTCCACACGTTCGCTGTCATGATGAGTGCTAAACAAGGAAGCAAAAAATAGCATCTTAAGGTCTTGAGATGACCTGGTCAAGAATCAAGGCAATCCACTGCTTATGGAAAGCGGACGTTCTAATAACTACCCCACTCGGGCATTTAGCGCGTCTGAGGTATTTGCGATTGCATGCAAATGAGGTGATACGACTAGATCAGTCAACAAACAAGAATCCAAAATTAAAAGAATGGAAGAGTGACCTTAATTTAACAAACAACAGCTCGCTGGTAAATTGTCTACATCTTTCTCACCACGTTTGCCTCTTTTTCTGTACCGCCACCCTTACATGCTTCAGCTTTTGAAAGCACATCATTTCGCGGTTGTGAAAATTTATTGGGGTCTTCAAGAAGCTCAGTGCTCTGTAGCACCGCCATTATCTGAAAAAAATAAATTTTTTAATAAAGTAGAAAAATAGGCAAATATTCATGAGGATGTATGTGAAAAAAATCAAGGGACAATCAATAATGGATGAGGACTAGGAGAACTTCTATTCGGCTTGCACCCTGGTAACAAAGTCTGCTACTTCAACACAGCTTTTTTTCTACAGACAACTACAATAGTTAACTTTTAAACGACTTGTAAAACAATAAAAGCTGATTGTGTTTTTATGCGTCGATAAGAGTAATCATTTATGTACACAATTGGTTAGTTAAAATATCGTCCCAACTGACCTCTTCTTTAATAAAATCAACGTGTTCATTTCCAAGCTTTAATACTTCAACCACTGTTGAAGGTAGAAGGAACATTGCTACATCGACATCGCTACGAACCACAGCAGTGCATGCATCAAATACTCCGCTAACGACCGCTAGTCCACAAACTGCAGAACGGGCCTAATAAAAAAAACACTGCTGTGAATTTCTCGAAACACCACGAAAAAGAAATGATCGGCCAGCGACCAAAGCTTTAATTAAATATCAGATTCAACCTTCAGAATGATATAAAACTGGCGTAAGATTGAAGACTGCAATTTATTGTTGCAGTATAGTTTACAAAGCCTAAGCTAATAACAACAATTTGGCATTTGTAGACAGCCTTATCATGTGTTTACCAAAAAGTCTAGCAAAAAAGCCAAGCATGCACTCAATCGACGGTAAAATATTACCTATCCCTTTTTAACGTATCAAGAAAATTAATTTACCAGTACGTACAACCCAAACGAGTTCAAAAAGTCTGTTGTGCTGTTCCAACCAACGTCCACCAAAACCAGTCGAACGATGGTCAATCGGTCATTTCTGATGCAACACAGAGTTGATATAGTAAAGTAGCTTCCTGATCGCAAAAAGCGATCATTGGCCACGCATAAGCAGCGCACCATGTCAAAGACAAGACTACCAATCTGTAACTTGTATTCACAATCGGTTTAAAATGGATAGCCATGTTACCCTAATTTCATCTTGATTTGGTTTACTGGATAAACTTCCATGTCCCATTTTTATGTCAAAAAACTTAACTTCGCATCAGTTACTGTTAATCTATGCCTACCAGTTGCATTAACACTGTGCAAAAAGTTCCGATCCAATCTCGAAATGTCATGTTTAGTTTACGATGTAATATCGGACGTACTAAAGTTGCCAAATTGATATCAGATTTCATCAGCACATACCTTCAAAAATATGATCTCAAAAGGTAATATCGTATACTTACAGTTTTTTAATGTAAGAAAAATTGTTGATTGTGATCCTTAATGGTTCTCAAAACTTTTTTAAATTGGTGCACCCCTTTATACTGGTAAGAATAAATGAGCCTCACCAATTGAACAAGTTTATATTTTTTTTTAAAGAGTAACTATAAACGAGCGAAGTTTTCATACTTAAGATCTTTTTCCTTAAAATTACAGATCACTTGTAAAAATCAATGTTTTTGCCTTTTCCCAACTTGAAAATCTTTTTTTTAGATATTAACTACATAAATCGACATTTGCATATGCAAAATATATTTGTGACCCAACCGTTAGGTTGTTGCGATTCCATTACAAAATTATCAAGAACCCTAGTTTGAGACAGATTTTTTATAACAACGAAAATAGGGATTGGGGCAGAGACGAAAGATGACATTCTGCGGATCCAAATGGCGCTAACGATGTTTACAAAATTGAGAAAAACTTGAGGTGAATCTGGCAATTTTCGCTAACGGGGACACAATCGGATTTTAAAAAATAAATCTCTCTCACGTTTGCCCAATTGAAACATCATTTAATAATAACTACAAATCCAAACTAGTCAGACCAACTTTTGCAGTGTGTTATGCTTAATAGACTTAGATAGTTGAAAAATTGCCTTGCCGTTACCAAAGGCCCTGCTCGATTTTAAAGCTCTGTTGCTAAAAGTCAGAAAACAGAAGCAAATTGTTCACTTTTATCATATAAACTGTGACGTCTCTGTTATAAACCTTCAAATAGTGCGAAAAAACAAATCTGCTAATAGTTAATAAAAACTAGAAGTTATTGTAGCAAAAAGAATCACAAATATTTCACTGTCGAATACCTGGACGAAAGATGAGGTTCCAGAACTGCCTGAACTTGTTCAGAGAATCTATGCCATAATTTGCGACCTAAAACGTTAGCAACAAAATATTGTGAAGCCCCTTATAAATTGTAACGAAATAGATGCGTAACGATTAAGAAGCGTGAGTGCCGATTTACGAGACCTGTGGAACAACACGGAACAGCAAATATAGAAAATTATTGCGTAAAGCATCCACCATGTCGGCTATGTTCTGCTAAAACTGTGAATTACCCTTTGTCCTCAAAGAGATTCGAAAAATACAAACTACAACACTCAAAACAGAAAAAATTATCACAAGAATAAACGATTTAAATTGGGAAAATACGCTAAAAAATCTTTTTCAAAATTTTGTTTAAACTGGTCGATAAAATGCTGTGAAAAAAAAACACAAAAGTACATCATGACTAAATGAATTGAAAAATAGAATAAACCACTTTATTACCACTGGAATCTTTTGCATTGTGACTGCATTTGTATAGCTTCAATAATTCTTGAATAGCAAATGCAGATATGTCTTGATGGCTAGGTTTTGCCGCAAGAAAGGCTTGTACCAAGCAGTTGAACAGGTCAAAAGCAAAATCTTCATCTTCCATACTTATACATAACTGTCGCTTAGGTTTAGTACTGGCTTCCAGTAAAGTAAATCTGGTAAAAGAACAAATACATGGCAGTCAGTACAACATATTTCTAACGGAATAGAAGAACAAAGTGAAAGATCTCAACAACAAACTAAAGGATTATCACACGCTACGAGGTTTTCTCTGAGTCCAATTGACAATGCAATCAGAATGTACGAGAAAAGATTCACTTGTTAAGAATTTTTTGCCTCACCAACTAAAAAGGGACCAGAGGATCGTCGAAAAACTAGATGAGTTGTATAATATATCTAACTTGATCAATGCGTAGCCTCAAAGACGACTTGACTGTGATTTGAAAAACAGCAAAATTTTAGGAAAGTAGCCCCAACTTCTTAAAATAAAAACAAAAATCTTACTTGTCAGGATCTATCGCTCCCACTTCTCCTAAACATTTTGCGGCCAATAATTTGATTTTCAAATTTGAATCTCGACAGCATGAAAGCAGAGTAGAGACCAGGAAACGAATAAGCTCCGAAACGTCTCCGGTTTGCAGGTAGTGACGTTGTAGTGCTTTAGGGTTAGACTGCAGCACTCTTCTCACGTGTGCAAGCGCACATAGTCGCACTTCAGCACTATCATGAGAAAGATGCTTGGCTGCCTAAAATAGATTAAATGTAAAATACTTGACGTCAAGAAATTCAATGTCCTAAAGTGAAAATGCAATACAAGTCGTGGAAATATATGTGCCCTACAAGTACTGACAACTCCATAGTGATTGTGATTGCAAGTTGTTCAATTCGTACATGTAATAACTTTCCAGTAACCAGAGAACAAACGTAGCTAACAATGAAAAGAAGGTGCTTATAGTTCGTAGTAGCCTTTAGCTTAAAACTTAACCGTATAAAGCTGTAATGTAGCGATATATTGACTGTTAAAAGTGTTACCTGCTGTAGAGTGTATAAAAACTCTGTTTGAGCAGTTTGGTTTGAGTTTAGCTTTGTAGCAATATGCGATCTCACTTTAGCAAGTGCCTTGTGCTCAGGAAGAAAATATAACTCGGCAAAATTGTCTTCGGTGAATTGCCTCTTTTCAATAATTAGATACTCAAGCGTACTTGCCACCTATAGAAGTAAAATTGTAACAAAAATGTCTCTATAATAAAAAGCATAATTCTTTGGATCTGTGTCTGTGTGTGCGTTTAGATGCTATAACTCCTCCTGAATAACTGGACGTACAATCACGAAATTCAGCATAAGTGATCACAATTTCGGGGTAAGTGTAATAAGGGGGTTGGTAACATCATAACAACCTCACAACTAAAAATAGTTTTTTTAAATTTGCCTTTCTAAACGGACGGAAGCGATTTTTTGCTTCGATATCACCCAGTACTCGACTTACCAATTTAAGAAATTTTACCTTTTTATGAAGTAAAATGACATCATAATTAACGATTTATACCACACTTTACTTTTCTCATGAAATATTGATTGTAAAAATGGAATTACAAATTTTAGGTTGTAGAAATGCGATGCAGTAAGATTCTTTTTTTAAACATATTAAGCATTCCAAGCAAGCTTTTTCTTGAACACTTCAAACTAGCACCATAATGTCATACTGCCATCTGACACCATCACGCATGTGAATACCTGTGTAAATACATCCGTAGGTAGGAGCTGACTTAACGCTGCTGTACACTGTCACTTCATAAGCAAACAACTGGTAAGCTGCCTATTAAAGAAGAATGTACCCTAAAGCATTAATTTACCGGTAGCTAAATGACGTTTTTTTTTTAGTAACGCAATGGCAAGTTACAATACTGTACAGTCGTGTCCAGCTTTACCTTCAAAGACGTAATAAGCAGGTGTAATAAAGTTTAACAAATTTAGGATGTTTCATGTGAAATCTTGCAGGAATCACAAAAATTACATTCGCGTCTTCAGATCAAAAACCTGGACCATGCAGCGCACTCATAAACTATAACTTAAAGTGTTTTCAGAAATTTGTCTGGAAGTGCTCGATCTTGATTTAATTTCCTCTTCCCCCAGATGGGCGTATGCCAAAACCAAGCAACATATACGCAGTCATAGCTTTTAAATCATACAAATAAGCCTACAGTTACGAAAAAGTCGCAAGTAGTATGCCTAATACCGACGAATTCGATTAATGACAAATCGGATAATCATATAATGTTTTATTGTATAAGAATTGTAAATCCCAAACCATAGCCCTTCTTTGTCAAAGAAAATAGTGCGGCTAATCACATAACGTCTTATTGCATAATCCGTTTAACTGCATAGAAATAAAAGCCGTTTATTCGATTAACCAAAGTGTTAATTGCAAAATTTAGTGTAAAAATTCTTCTTCGGCAAAAAAGTTTCGCGTTCCTGAAAGACAGACTCGAATTACGAGCGTAGTGGGAGCACGTATTGCAATGTAAAAATGCTGCAAGATTTCTTTGATCAATTTCAGGCAACATCTTTCATGTTTGCAAAATTTGATCTTGAAGGAGATTTTTTACAGTGTGCGAGCACACATTCGCACGTGTACTTCGCAATTGTCGGTAGGAAATCGAAAGCAATATGATCGAGAAAGAAAGCGCTGCCAATTCAATTCTCATTACCCGGCCAAACAATAAAGAAGTCTTAAACGCTCTTGACACTATTCCGTGACGTTTGCAATGTGAAGGCGCAGACATGGACACATTTTTTCGTATAGAAAAACAACTACAAGAAAGCATGCAAAAAACATTAAACAAACTACTATAAAGCAGTATTTTACGTGATTGGAACAATGTTGCACATGATTGCACAAAACTTTGTCTTCTGCAGTGCTTTATTTGTGTGTTCATACTAATTTTGAATATACGCATAATCCGCTTAATTGCATAAAAGAGCTTGGGGAAAGGACAATGCAATTAACCGGATTCATCTGTATATAATAGCTTCTTCTCGAAAATCCACAATTGCTTTGGCGCCTTTCCATAGCTGTGAAATTATGCTCCCATGCAGTTACAGAAATAAACGGATAAAAATGTGTGAAACTATTGGCAGTTTCAATTGCCAGCAAGTCCAGTCCGTAAGTGCGCCTGTGCTGCAAGCTGGCCATACAAGTTTGCTAGGGTCTTCAAAATCTTTGGGGGAATGTAGCAGCTGTACGCAACTTCGCGGTTTTTCTACTCGATTCCCATTAAAAAAGCGATACAGTAGGCGCCGCTAATTATGGCCATGGATAATATGACCAGCCGCTTATTATGACCAATTTGGTACGGTCCGGAATTTCTCCATTTAAAATCCTCCGTTTAATATGACCAAATTTCGGATAATATGACCAACATTTTCTCCATCTCTCTCTTGTTACAATACAGTATTTTTTCCCGCCACGCACTTACAACTTCACCTTTTCAACATATTGTTACATACTGTACTTGGTTTTACCGCTACTTGTACTGTTACAATACTGTACTTTGTTTTCCTGCCAACGTCACTCTGTTGCTTCGGTTGAACGATGAATTTGGCGGTATTTGGACTTCTTGTGGCTTAAGGCCTCGATTCAGGTGCGGTTATGGCGACTTCGGTTTCTATAACCATTCGGATATTATGACCAAAATGGTCTGGTCCCAAGGTGGTCACATTAAGCGGCGTCTACTGTACTATTAATTTTGGAACGAGAATTGGCTATGCCAAATAAACATTAACTTTTCATTACCATTCTCACAACTACCCGTTGAGTAAAGCCGGCTGAACCACATTCTTAACCTCGACATTAATGATGGGGACCCTGCAACTGCAATTGCAGTGAAACCCCTAACCCGGCTAGCCACGGAACCACAGTCAAGCGGTCGTGTTGGTGGATTTTGCTTCGTTAGCATGACGTTTGCAGTAATTGGATATGCACACCTAAGCACAGCAACTTACGTGTGTTGAATGCTCAACCATTCAAACACAAAATTTGGTTTTTAATTTTTGGAGAATAAGACATAAACGCAACATGCGTTAATCACTACTGTTGAAAATTCTGGGATAGACATTTGCCTCCATGCATCTATATCTGAAGTTTACTCGTGTGCAGCCAGAAATTTGTCTTTCTTTTTATTGTATATTGTTTATAAATTTTGCTTATGTCGAAACTCTCTTGGCAAGTTCACGCCGCGTTTTTTTCCACTTTTTTCTCTGCTCTATTACCATAACTTTTTCTTTGATTGAAAGTTTTCCGGTTTTGTTTTACCTCAAGCCATATGTTTTCTTTAGGCGATAAACACAGTGCGAAGTAAATCTTACTACCCAGCATCCTGTACACCTACTGTCTATAGCAGTGGTTCCCAACCTTTCTAATGGCCTGCACCCCTAAATTGTTGAAATATGTTCCGCACCCCTAAATTGTTAAAATATGTTCCGCACCCCTAAAATATTTAAATATGTTCTCGCACCCCAATAGTGTTTTATCACGTAAAGAATAAGGCCATGCACTAAGCATGCAATAATCAGAGTCTAATTCCGCAGTCTCCAAGCAGGCAAATTTCGCAGTTTCCTCACCATTATTCCATTATTGCAGGGGTGATCTCCAAAAAAAAGGTCATCACCGATCTCGCATCGTTTTGGGCTGAATTGAAGGCCGCTCATTAGGCGTTCTGTACTTAAACACTGGTTGTGCAGAACTGTTAGCACATAATCAACTGAGCATGACAGGACAAAAGTGCAACACCAAAATCTGAATGACCATCTCGCACCCCCTAAGATACTGCCTCGCACCCCTGGTTGGGAACCCCTGGTCTATAGTTTACTTAATCGTAAACAATAATATTGAGCTCTGTCGACGTTGGTTAGTTTTGATTCGTCACAATGCTTATTCATTAGAGGATTACAATTTTCAGTGCGATTACGCATGCAATTCTCTTTGTTTGGGCGCGATGTGCCATAATCTCTGACACAACCGTGAATGTGGATAAGCGCGACAGCGGTCGCTTTCTCGGGGTTCAATTTCAGTTCGGACCAACTATGTGGTGGTCACGGTCTGAAGACCGGGGTGATCGCGGTAGTGAAACAAGATACAATGCTCTACTATAGCAAAAGATTCGGGACGGCACAGAAGCAGCTGTAATACTGAAGTGGTCGCGTAGGGTTTCACTGTACTCAACTGTAAGAGCTTGACTTCGAGTTAGTTTGTTTTCTTCTTTACTGTGTGCAACATATGACGAATCAAGATCTTCAGATCGTATAAAATAGATCTACAGTTACAAAATTTCTAAAAGTACCGATCTATCAACTTCGGCATCTTTCCACAACTTTTAACTTATGTTTCCATGCACTTCATAAAATAAACGAAAAAAATTTTGTATAGCAGTTGGCTGTTTCAATTGTGAGCAAGTCCAGTTCCAAAGTAATCCTACATGAAAACAGGGCAAACAAGACGTTTCCTGGGGCTCCAAAATATTTGAAGAAAATATACTGCCCACGCGCAACCCCCATGTTATTTTAATCGACTGCTTTTCAAAAAACGATATTTTTGATTCTGGATTGAGAATTCTCTATGTCAAAAAAAACATTATCATATGGATAAAGACGCACGGCCGGCTGAACTAATATTCTTAACCCCAACGTTATTGATGGAGGCCCTGGGGGCGAAGCCGGCTAGTTTTTGACAATTGGCTCAGTGAAAGAACTCTGGGTTTTAAAGAACTTACCGGTAATTTTTGGATCAAAACGTCAAGTCGGCACACCATTTGTTTATAAGAAACGCCATAAAAAACATCAAGAGTTGTTTAACGACAAAAGCCATATACGCGGAAGGCTAATGGACGATATACAGTATCAAAAACGCTATACAATTTGGGAAAATATCGCAAGGCAAAATAGATTTTTTTATGACCAATATCAGCACTTACCTCATTAGGGCATTTCTCCAGGCAAGGGAGAAGCATAACAACAACTTGACTTAGTAAGTTTCCCAAACAAGAATCATCTACGCAGCACACTAAAGCATGCCACGCTTTGCAGCAAATAACTGCCTTCGAACTGAAAAAAATACCACCAAACACTAAAAGATTTGAGCCATTACATACAAAAAAACACATACCTGTTTACAAAAACTTGTTGTGCCAAGCAAAGCGTATTTACAATCTTGACAAAAACAGCAGTGACATAAGAAGTATCTAAAAGATACAGAAGTAGTGCGAGACTTTCGTAAATCTGCAATAAAAAAATTATGATAAATCAATCAAATAGAGTTTCAAAGCTATTGAAGTATAGGATGTTCACAAATTATCGCTATAATTTCAAATATTCATCAAAATTTTATGGTTTGAGATATTTTCATTCGGTTTGTTCATAGGAGCGGTAAATACTTTAAGTTTTTGAAATGTATTAGTATTCTTCTACGTGTGCACCATCAGTCGCAAGAAGGATATGTTCGATTTCTTACAATGTTCTTGCCAACATATCTTTACAGTAACTGTAGTAGTTGCTTCAGTTGTTCTGTCCTGTAAATCAATAGTGTCCCGGACTTTGGTTCGGTAGGCCATACCTTTTTACATAACCCAACCAGAAATAATCCAACGGTGCAATGTCTGGGTAATAAGGCCAACAGATGGAAACATCACGTCCAATCCACCAATCCGGAAATGTTCTGTTCAGAAAACGCCAGACTTCAATGCCCCAAAGAGGTGGTGCACCATGCTCTATCCATAAACTCGTTGTGCCATGGTCAATGGTAAGACTTCGCAGGTAGCTCTCTTCCATTGTTGCGTTGAAAGCTTCGCCGGGCGTGGATGTCTGACCTCGTTTCTTCAAACCAGGAAACGCACTGGAACTTTCCCAGCGAAGGGCTATGCTCACAAACTCCACTAAACAACTGTGATACGGTGACGCTCTCATCGGTGGTAGAGCAGCGTTTCTTCTCATTAGACGTGATATCGCCACTGATGAAAACGTGAACAGTAACAAGCTTTGCCTTTGTAAAGAGTGATTAATCTTAGCACCTAGTGAACTGCTGTTTAGCTCACTTCAATAAATCTAAATTACAACTAATCAAAAATATGTTGTTGTTGTTGGTTACCCGACCCCTTCGAGTGATGGGGGCATGGCGGAAGACCATGGAGCCCCAGAAGCCAGGCAACTCCTCAGGGTCTGGACCAGAGGTCATAAAGAGATAGAGAGTCGCCAAAGAGTGAGCGGCGCAAAGAGTCCGTAGCTGGACAGTGCAGAATGAGATGAGAGATGTCCTGGGACGGGTGTCCACAGGTGCTGCACGAAGGATTCTCGATTCTGCCAATTCTAGAGAGATAAGAACCTAAAAGGCTGTGTCCGTTGCAGTGAAGATGAGAGAGGACACAGCGAGCATGACAAAGGAGCACAAGTTCCTCAGTGGAAATTGAGGGAACTTGTGTGTCAAAATATTTGGAAGAGACAGTACGCCTCCAGTCCGAGAAAAGACGAGAATGGATACGAGAGACAAGAGGAGAGAGACTACAAGGGATTGCGGAGGGTGCAAGTAGCACACCCCATCTGGCAAGCTCATCAGCTGTGTCGTTCCCTGGTAGAAATGAGTGTCCAGGGACCCATTGTAGCCTGATAGAACAGGTGAGAGTAGACAGTTCCTGCCAGGTCTGCCACAGAGTTTGAGATGAGAGGAAAGATGGAGGAGAGGACAGGGTGGCAAGGACAGAACGAGAGTCAGATAGTAGGAGAAGAGAAGAGAAATGGCAGACTTGTTGGCCAGCAAAGAGCTTGCAGAATGGCACAGGCTTCAGTGCCACAGAGAGAGCAGTTGGCAAGAACACCTGAGCCGCCCTTGCCAAAAGGAAAAGAAACAGAGCCATCTGTCAAGAGCACCAGATCATGAGGGAGAGAGTCAAGATGGGTGAGAGCTGCACCTTGGCGGGTAAAAGGGGAATCAGAGCAAGAGTGTGGAGTGGAAAGGGTGGACTCCGTTGTGAACAAAGGCAGATTCCAAGGAGGAAAGGGAGAGCAAGCAAGAAGAGTCTCCCTAGAAGAAGTAGAAGGAAGCATGAGAGGGTGAGTGGACACAAAAGCTCTCCAGGACGATCTGCAGAGTCTTGGCCTCACTCCAAGTCTGGCCAATCCTGAAATAGGAAAGAAGGTTGGGAGACGAAGAGCCCGCTCATAAGAAAAAACAGTAAAGTGAGTCAGAGTGACTCGTAGGGGAGGTAGAGAAGCCTCGGAGAGAAGAAGTGGGATAGGGGAGAATGAGAGGCAGCCGGTGATGGCGCGACTGGTCGCTCAGTGGAGGCATTCCAATTTGGTGAGATTGGTAGCGCTTAGGAAAGGAAACCATTTTGGTGAAGCCTAAGTTAGAAGGGACCAAAGAAAAGATTTGTACAGAAGAGAAAGGGACTCCTTAGAGGGGCCCCATGAGGAAGCAGAGACAAAGCATAAGGCCTTGAGACGTGGGAAAAACTTGGCCTTCAGCGAAGATACATGCTTAGAAAAGAGTGCAGTCGAAGGTGACCCCAAGAAAAGTTACAGTGGGATTAAAACAGAGGCAGAAGCCGAGTAAGAGGAGGTTGGGCTGGAGGTTAGCTTGGTGGGGATCCACTGACAAGGAGGCCTCACATTTGCTCGGATTGAGAGGAAGACACCAGTACTCAGACCAGCGCTCCAATCAAAACAGAGCTCCCAGCATGGCCTCCACCGCAGTAGGGGACTGAGGGGGAAGAGTACCAAATGGCCAGATCATCAGCGTAAAGAGAGCAGCTGACAGAGGAAGGCAGAGAAGCCTGAAGATCGTTAATGAAGAGAGAGAAAAGTACAGGGCCAAGAACGGATCCTTGCGGAACACCTCGACAGACTCGAAAGGAGCAGCTTTTGTGATTTTGATAAACCACACAAGCGCACATGTCAGAAAGGAAAGATTGAGTCCAACGAGCAAAGCAAGGAGGGAGGCCTGCCAAAATATGTTTGTGGAAAAGGGCGGGATGCCAGACAGAGTCAAAAGCTTTAGAGAAATCGATAGTAGACAGGATCGTCCGAGAGCCTGGCCTGGGTTTGTTAAATCCATCCGAGATGGACTGAGAAAGGTACAGAATTTGATCAAGTGTAGACCATCCAGGGCAGAAACCAGCCTGGCGGGGAGAGAGAATGGAATTAGATTCCAGAAAGAAGAGTAGACGAGATAGAATGATGCGTTCAAACAGCTTTGATATGCAGGAGGTGGGAGAGATAGGCCAGAAGGAAGCAGAAGAGTCGAGAGGCTTTCCCATCTTGTGTATGGGAATAATAGAAGATGTCTTCCAGATGCAAGAAATGGAATGTGAAGACCAGAAACAATTGAAGATGTGAAGAAGGAAATCCATGCCAGAGCGATGAAGATGCTTTAGCTCCTTTCGAGTCCACTGCCACTGGCACAGACAAAGTTGCCTATCCCATGCTAAAGCACGTTCCTCGCTCTGGCATAGGCAACTTTGTCTGGGCCAGTGGCAGTGGACAAGGTAAAGTTGGAGGCAGCCGTAAGAAATTCAGTGAAAGAAAAAGGAGAGCAAAAAGACGAGTGAGACTTCTCAGGGCACATGGCTCGGCGGAGCTCAGAGGTAGCCTCTGGCTCTGCTATGCAGAGCCTTTGGCTGAGAAATGGAAAAGTGAGATCTCAGGTAAGCGGCATAAACCGAAGCCAATTCCCTGGGAGAAGAACAGTTAGGAAAGTTAGGAGACGAGGAAGATGAGGAAGGAGAGCCAGTGATAGAGCGAAGATGAGAGTGTACAGATTTAGGGTTAGACTTAGGTGAAAGAGAAGAGCAAGTCGTCTGCCATGCCTCAGCCTTGGCAATTACTGATGAGGCACGTCAAGAAGCGGAGATGTAAGCGTGGCGATCTTCATTGCTTCTGTGAGTGGCAGCGAAAGCCTTGCGTCTTTCACTAACCGCTTGTTCCACCTCAGCAGACCACCAGGCTTTAGAAGGGCGTTTGATGCAGCTGAAAGGAATGGAAGATTTGGCTGCATTCAGTGCCAGAGAGGTAACAAGAGCAGCAGCAGAGGAACAAGATGAGTATTCCTCTGCTGAAGGACAGTGAGAGTCAAAGTAAGAGGCAAAGCCATCCCAGTGAGCTTTCTGAAAATTGAAGGAAGGGGACGCTCGTTGGGGTGATAGACCAGAGAGAGAGGGATAAATAGAAGAATTGGTAGATGGTCAGAACCCAGGTCCTGTAGCACCTCCCAGGAGCAAGAAAAGGCCAGAGAAGAGGGAGCAAGGAGATGTCAGGAGAAGAGCGATGGAGAAGAGTGGGTGTGTCAGGGTCATTGAGGGGGAGGAGGTCAGCAGAAATGACCCAGTCGAATACTTCCTCCCTGCGGGGATCGGAAGTACCTCTTGAGTCCCAGAGGGGGTGATGGCAATTGAAGTCCCCAAGAATGAAGAGATTTCTGGAGGGAAGAATTGAGGGAGAGAAGGAATCGGTTCTGCCATCCATTGGGGAGGAGCAAATAAGGGGGGGCATACACATTAAGAAATGTCACTGAGGAGGAGTTGTTAAGAGAGATGTTGACCCCTACATAATCAGAGTATGGATCAAGCGAAGAAAGAGAGGAGGTGGAAAGAATAGGCCCTGTCTGATGAAAATGACAACGCCACTGCTGGCGTGTGTGGCATGAGGAGAGAGAATGCCAAACTGGGAGTGGGTGCGATCAGAGCGCAGAGCAGAGCATCCAGGAATTCGGAAAGAGGAAGATGAGCTAAGATTGAATTCCTGAATGCAGATAAGGTCGAAGGGTGGGACAAGAGAAACTGAAGCAGTTCAGTGCTCCTGGCTCGGAGACCTCCAGCATTCCATTGAAGAACCCTGAGAGAGTCAGGGGGAGGAGAGGAGGCAGAAGGTATAGAAGGGTGGCCAGGAGCAAGGGATGGAGGTGAGGGGGCAGAAGGAGAAGATATAGAATGGGCAGATGGGGGATAAGAGGTTTGGAGATGAGGGTGGAGCGAGAATGCAGCATCAGTAGAGGGGGGCCAGATTGTACAGTGGAGGTATGCATGTCGGAGTCGCATGTCGGGGGAAGCTCCAATTGTGAGAGCTGCCAAGAGGTCTGAATTTGGAGAAGGAAAGTTGTGAGCACCTTAGATGGACCCATTTGGAGCAGGTGCAGCATTGCACTGACTTGCCCCGCCAGGTCACATTTCCAGTGCACACAGAGCAGGGAAAGATGGGGCCAGGGTTGGGATGAACGTTACCGTTCATCAAGAGAAGGAGAAGAATGAGGAGACGAAGAAGGGCAAGAGAAGGGCAGGAGAAAAGAAAAGGTGAAAATTAGAGATGTACCAATGCCACATTTTAAGCCAATACCGATACCGATATCGATACTGCCGATACCATCAATATTGAGCACCAGCAATAAAAGTTTTTGTAAGCAGTACCACAGAATGTATTTAGAAAATCTAGCTTTTTATTGCATTTTGAATTTTTTCTAGGGTACTTATCATTATCCATTACAATATTATTGCAAATCTGTAAAAGAAAGTTGAACAAATCAAGCAGTACTTTTTTACAGCAAAATACTAAAACAATGGATTGAATACTATTATTCAAAGAAAATAGGCTTACCTTACAAACACAAAAGATTAAAAAAAATAAAATAAAATGAGAAAGTAACAATGTCATAACTGAAAAAATAACAAACTTCACAACATAATGAAAACACCTCGGCCAGTGAAAATTTCCCATAGACGTATTAATAAAAAAGTATTAGCCAGTTGCAGCCAGGCCTGGATAAAATGCAAAGTTTCCCGGGAATCCATTTTTTGAACTAAAAATTTCCCGCGGCTTGAAATGGCGATTTTGACATCATAATTGTTTAACACCATTCTTTTCGGCGAAATCTTCACGCAAAATGTCGATAGCTAAAGCATAGTTTTAATATAATACGAAGCAAAGTTGCTTGATGCGTCTCTGCAGCTATGTGTCTTGCTATAAATTTTTTAAAGTTGATAAAACCAACTGGCTGGTTACTCTCCGCGAAATCGATTCCAAGAGCAAAGTCGTAATTAAATAGTCCTGCACTGCAGCATAATCTAACACTTGCGTCAGTGGAACAAGCATCGCGTATTAGCAATCTGTTCGACTTCAGCTGCTTTACTTCTGCGACGACAAGGTTCTTCAGGTTGTTGGGTATTTGACGTTACGCTGTCTGCGGATTGTATTTCAGTAGCAATTTGTTCGACTTGGACTTTCGCTAGTTGCAACAGTACTACCAGATTGTGTTTCATCTGGTCCATCGGTCTTTTTCTTTTTTGCGGTTGGGTTGGTTTCTCCTTCATTTTCTCGATCATGTGGTTATTTTCCGGGATAAAATATCTGTGAGACTCGTTTGACCACGTTCTTTAATAGGCAGCTAAGCCTGTCCCTTTGCATAGATACTTCAAAACAACCACAATGAATGGAAATCTTTGATTTAAATCTAGTTTCTTTTGAAACCATTATTCTACCGGCAAGTACACTGATACAATTAATTTGCAGCAGGCGAACTCGGTAAGCCAATAACTATGAATGAGTCCATGACATAAACGCGCTAGCTCTAATAAGGAATTGGATACAAGATTGCGCAAAACAACTTCACTCCCGTTGGTAAATCAAATTTACAGCTTTCGCACTAAGCGCCTTTAAAGTGACAAGGTTTATGTTAAATTAACGGAAACAAAGCGATGCGGCGACACAAGTTGCTATCAAAGAGATCCGAAGGCGAAGCAAGCAGCGCTAATAATCACGCTGTTGTGATGTCATAAGTATGATTTGCTCGTAAAGGATGCACCGACCTGCACGATGCGACTTTAAACTACCGATTGTTCACTAATGAGTGGGCCTCGCTTTAACGTAGCTGGATTGACGATTTACCACAAAAACTTAAAAAATTTTTTTCAGAAATTTCATCTCAAAATTTTTTTTTTTAGAAAATCGGTGAAAATTTTCCACGAACTAGCAAAATTTTCCGGGAATCTCATTCCCAGATCCCCCTTTTTCCCGGCCTGCTTGCAGCAATTGTCAAACATACAGCACTCACAAGTCAAAACTAAAAATATACACCACTAAACTGCAGCTTTTCTAACAAAAAAACAACTTGGCAAGTCAAAACTGAAAAATGTGTATACCATACTTAAAAGAATCAAAACCAGTCACAAACTGCACACTCTTTTTATCAAATAAACTGCCTTCATATAAAAGTCAAAACTAAAGACTTTCTCATCACTCCCTGCTTTCAAAAATTCATTATTACATAAATTGCAGATAACTGTTTTGGCATCAGTAGCTTTAACATTAAGAAATTTCCCTACAATGCTTTCATTAGAAGTGATTTTTATTAACCACTGCCTCTGAAGTTAAAAGAGAAACTCAAATTTATAGAATACTTTTAACACGTATATTTCTATGAACACAATATTGAGTGTTACACAATGTTTGGGTCCTGTTTGGAAGACCGCCCTCTCCCTGGTCATTATTGATACACTACAAATCATTAATTATGTTACAAATCCAATCCAGTTCCAGGAGGGAAACAAAATTTTTTTATATTTATTCTATGAAAAAATATAACAAAAATATTCTATATTTCACCGATACCGATACTACCACCCGATACCATAAAAATAGGCCGATACCACCGATACCGATACGAAAGAATCGGTACATCACTAGTGAAAACGGGCGACCGATTTTGAAGAAGCTGTGTGCTGCCCTTTCGCGGTCGTTCAGGGAGCAGCATAGCAAAAAAATGAAGGGGAGTACCCAGGGTAACTGGGACCATCGGGAAGGCCAATAGCCATTTCGACCCAACCCAAACGGGGTCTGGGACCGCACCACCACGTTGAGGCGGCTGTTGATTGGTGCAGAATCAAAAATATCGAACATTTAGTTAACGAGAACACAAAGCAGTAACAAGACCTCGCTGTTTTGGTAAGATAGCCAGAAGCGGTATGGAGGTTGGAAAACCTATATCAATCCCTGTGAGAATTGTTAGTCTTGAAAAAAGTTATTCACAGCATATGTCAACCCGGATAAAAAATGTCAGCGAAAACCGACTGCAAAGCAGATCTTCATTAATTCCAACATCATTACCGAGAGATTGATCGTTCTACATATAACTATGCACAAACCTGCTGCTTGTCTTCCAAACTAACGTTTGCGAGTATCAACTGACTGTTAAAGAAAGTCAAGACGCTTAAAAAATGTGGCTTCAGTAATTCAGATGTTGACAGTGTGGTATTAGTATTTGATTTGGCATGATGTATGAACTGCAGTGCTTGACACACTCTGTCACTCCCCACACTGATATGAGCAAGCAAATGTTGAACCAAGCTGCCATGAGTCATTCTAAAAAAATATGTTAAAAAAATTGTAAGGCACTCACATTTGGACATGCAAAATGTAGATTAGAAGCTCTAATGCATTAAATCCGATGTAACATATGATGAAAATAATAATAAAGAAAT
Organism: Trididemnum clinides; assembly: GCA_963675345.1. NCBI lineage: Eukaryota > Metazoa > Chordata > Ascidiacea > Aplousobranchia > Didemnidae > Trididemnum > Trididemnum clinides. The sequence goes on from OY776291.1 coordinate 30,375,151, forward strand.
TCCAAAAACATTAAAAAAGCAAGAAAGAGAGCTATAGGTATATAAAAATCAAGAATATATCTTAAAAATGCTAATCGTGATACCTGAATGGTTAACAAGCCTATACCAGTTTCAAAAATGTACTAATTATCTTACTCGAGAGTTCTTGAGGATTACAGACGGCGGAAAAACTAACCAGACAAATGTTACGAGACACCATTCTAGACAAGTAAGCGTGACATAAGATTATGAAAACCCAAAATCGACCGGGTAAAAATCACATATTTTTTATTACTCACAAGATCAGCGATTCCCTTTTAATTTCCGTTTGAGTTTGTAAAAATTGAAACAGAACATTGAGATCGAAATCCAGTGTAACAGCGTAACAAAAAATGTGCTTAAAAGTTTGTTTGATAATATCAGATATGCTGCAGTTCAAGCAAGTTGAAAACTAAACAAAACCAAAAACACGTTTTAATTCAATTTTAATGTCATATAAAAAGGACTTGAATTAAACGTTGGATAAGTTTGAATTTATTTATCTACTTTAAAAAATTAGTAGTAACCATGGTTTTGTGATTATTGCTACGATTTCGTTGTGAAGCCCGGAGATCAAAACTCCGTAAAAGCATCATTGATAATTATCGGAAAAGCCATCCAACAAGGTCTGGTATGAAAGAAAGTGTGCATTGGTGAATATGCACGTCAAAGGCTGCAAAACGCGGGAAAAAAAAATAAAATCAACTCCAACAATTTAGATACTCGAAATCAATTCAAATTATTAACAATCCTTAGAAATCAAAGATGCAAGTTGTATCTCCACATTAAGTAGTGAAATCAACAGATGCTGTAGGTAAACATAGATAAAAAACCGTCCTTGTTTGTTAGTTGAATGGTATGAACCCATTCAGCGCACATCACGACGACAATCGTCACAGCCAAAGCCTTTTTAAATGCTTAGCATGATCAATTTCCTAACTATTCCAAAAGCTAAGTTCCCTTGATTGCAAAAACGATGAAGAAAAAGCGTTTTCAGCCGTTGTTAGCTAGTATGGTAAATTTTGTTGAAACGCCTAAACTCGTCATGAAAAAAATAAAAAAATTTTAAGTATAGGTGAATGCTTACTCATGCTTATCAAAACTCGGTATTTTTGTTTTCAAGGTCTTGGATTTGGTTGGTAGTTTTGATATGCATTGAATTGAGAAATAAATTTTCGTATCTTCCAGTCATACATATACTTTTTCCGCATAACATACAGAGAACAACATTGTGCTCAAACTTGCTCCAAAGTTGCCAGTCTGTCTGGCGCAGCGCACTGCTTCCACAAGCAGTAAGCCAATCAAGCATGAGAAATTGCTGTTAAGTACGTTTTGCAACAACGCACTAACCACACTGACGTTAAACTCGTATGGCCAATCACTTAGAGCTATTCTGTAGTTGTTGTTGAGGTTTCAATAGTAGCTCCGTGCTCGTGCCACAGCACTTTTTTTAGTCATGACGAGTAAAACCAGTATCATACATCATCTTCCACATATTAGAACTATCAAGCACCAAGCAGGAAGTTTGAGTGAATATAATTTTTTGAAGAAATTGCTTTAACTGATGATGCTTTTAGTGTAAAAGCGAAACGTTTTAATAAAATGCTCACTAGCGTTTTGGCTTTGTTCTTTTAGCTAAGAATCGCGAATAAATCCTGTTTTTATGCTTTTAATTCTTGAAGCCTTTGACATAACCCGACAAGTGACAGGAGAATTGAACCTAGTTCTACAGACTGTGAAACAAACGCTACAGCATCACGCTGATTGCTGTTCTACTCGACAAATAATATGCGCTCAGTGTCTTAAAAAGTCTTACCAGTTGCAACAATTCATTAGGGCATTTTCTCTCCATTTCTGCATCTTTCAAAACAATTGGAGGAAGTGTATATTGCATGCTACTGCTTAAAAAGTGATTCAGTGACGTTCCGAACAACTGTGCGCCATCTTCAAAAACACGAAGAGCAGTTCTACAGTTTAGTTTGTTATCCAGCAAATTCTCTACAAGAAACCCTGCAAACTTCTTCCTATAACAAAAACTAAAATATCAAATTATAGCAATTATTTTATCTCAATAGACCTTGAGACATTTTTATTCAAAACGCAGCATTATGATTATACACTAAACTCGCTGCTGCAGAGATGAATGTATTTACTGCTAACATACACATATTGCTCTTCATTCTTGGTCACATGACTACCGGTTAATTTAACATACCATGTTACCATAATTTGCGTTCAGACCAAGATTTACGATTGAAATTAAAGAATAAAATTTCTTACCTGTAGTTTCCTAAAGCAGATTTGTTAATAAGGGCTTCTAGTCGAACATAAGCTGAAGAACTGGCATTGCTGAAAGTTGAGCAAAATACTTTGCACAGCAAACTCAAAGATTGTTTAAAAACAATGCTATCATATTGGCTTTTCACAGCACAATAATTCAGCAATGATCCAAGAAAAAGAGTCAAATTAAATACTGATGTAACTCTATTGTGTTCCAATCCATAACTGCAATAAAATATCAACTAGATACCAATGAAAGCAACAAAAACTGTTGACGTCAACTTTATCACAAAAAATTCCAATTTCTTATTTTGCCAACAGTAAATGGAACCCATTATTCTAGTGATTCTGCACCAATACCTGGTCATTCAAAGTTTGTTAATCCTCCTAAAGTAAACAGAACGGTAAAAAAGAACAATTATACTAACCTTAAAGTTTCCTCAACAGCTTTCAAAAAATTGCCATTCCACTTTTCATCATCAAAGACCAGAAAATGAGGATCCAGAAATTGAAAGTTTATCTTGCAGTTGAAATATTTTAATAATTGTAAGACCAAGCTAAGAGAAGAATTCTTCTTCTTGTTAACATACTTAAGTGAATGACAAATTCCTGTAATTAAATCAAACTTCATCCGATTCGGATCTATAGGCGGTGCTTCAGATTCTGTCGAAGAAAGATAGGAGTAAATAATTTTTTCCATCTCAAAAATTAGGGTCAACTGTTCATCTGATAGTGTTGTAAAATCATTGCTACTGGCTTCAGTAAATTCAGTTTTAACCTCATACGAACAAGAACTCGCAGTTTCAATGATATACAGTCCAGTACAAACTAAAAAATGACCTGACATCACCAAAACCATAGGAGAAAAGATTTTTAAAATCTGTATTTTAAGCTTTGTATTTTCGAAAACAGTTAGTTTATTCCTGAAAAATGTAAGCAATTCAGAAATAACGTGACTGATACTAACTGACTTTATTTTACAGCAAAACAGTGGACATGCATGTAATGACGATATAGCTACGTCTGCTAAGTCGCATGACAAGGCCCACTCAACAATAATTGAAAGCCTCCAAGAAGGTGACAAGCTGCCAGGAAGTAAGGCAAGACCGTCTAACGTATCTTCTAAAAAAGAGAAAACAAAATTATTTTTTGTTTCTTCAATTGACAGCTGAAGACAGTTACAAAAGGAAAAAATGGAAGACTTTGTCATGAATGGTACAGCTCCAAATCTGAAATCTTTCCACGGCAAATCTTGCAGCCATCGTGCTGAAAAAAACACCATCGCACAGAGCAAAACAGTTTTGTTTTCCGCATTTAAAGGCATATTTAATTCATCACATGTAACATGCTGCCACAAGACTAACAACTTTGACAACTTTATGAGGCCTCCATAAATCTGATGCAGAAGATCAGTTTTAAAAGTAAGGTTTTGTAAACAATTGTGGTTTCTACTACAAAATAAAAAGTAAGTCTCAGCATACTTTAAATAAATGCCTGAAACATTGGATTTGTTGTATGCATTCATTAGCAGATTCATACATTTGTAATTGCTTTTTAGAACTAATAATACGTTTACAAATGGCTCAAAAATGGAAATCAGCAAAGACAGACTTTTTCTCATCTTTTGGAGCATGCCTTTAGCAGATTCCTCACTGCAATTTACTTTTTCAACAACTTGTTGCTGCTCAGACAGCAAAACTTGGTGCGGCTTCAGAGTATCAACAATCAATTGCACAAACCTATTTTTTTCTTCATGCGTTGTTTTTGCTACATCTGACTCGAACGGTCGTTTTCGAGACAAAGGTAATCTAGATTTACTCTCAACAACACTTTGAGCATTAACTGTTGAAAATTCTTTCTCTGCTAAGCACAACAATGACAACAAATTTGTTAAAACTTCAACATACATCAAAGGAATTGGCAAAGCCAAAGTTTGCCATAAGCATTCTGCAAATTTATAAAAACTAATAATCACAGAAAAAGGTAAAGAACAAGGCTCCTTTTTAAAGTGATCAAAAGCAGTAAGAACCGCAAAATTGCAACAATCCAACGCTGAATTATAAGAACGTTCAGCTTGTAAAAGATTCGATGTCAAACAGTTCACAAAAAGATTCAGGTTATAACCATCCAAAAGCAAACACGGTGTAGGCATGCCTAATTCAGTAATTTTTGTTTGACGATAATCAATTCTAAAAACTTCATCAAAAAATTGTTGCAATGATCCATGATAGGTTGATAGCAACTCGTCATGATGTGTACGTTCACATTTCTTTGAACTGATGTTAGGCGATTGAAGAAGAGCCAATAAGCAGTTGGTGAAACCACGCAAAACCTAGATAGAAATAAGGTCAATTAAATGAAAAGATATATCACTAATACTACCCCATTGCTTTTTACTGTTGTTTAATTAAATATGCGAGTTTTCTTTCCATGTCGTTTTGGGCAAACACAATATGCATCACAACCACAACTACAACTGTTCTAATGACTGTAAAAAGTCACTTACTAAACAAAGTAATTTGGTCTTAAAATTGCACAAATTACACCATATTTACTCGATTGAAACCACAGTTTACAAGGGTATTTCTACCATCATTTTTGCATCAAATCTTTTTTTATCATACCAATATTTTTGTTTGATACGTCTTGTGTCTCACACACTTATGCAGAAAGATAAGCAACATAATTAAAAGAAACAAAATGTAAATCTGCTCCATAAAAAGTCATGTTGCAGCCTGAGAAAGCATCTGCCTGCGTCGACTGTAGTTGTGACACGCATAGAACATGTTCGACAACCAGTTTCTATTTTATCAATTTCATTACTACATTAAAGATATTTCTTCTCTATCATTATCATACTTGCAAGACAAGAGGTCAACCCTCGTATTTACACTCATCTAATGAGCAAGAAATACAACATAGAAATAAACTTACTTTCCCAGATAAAACATAACCACTTTTGATCAAGCATGATGAAAATTTCAAAAAAGCAATTTTTATTTGATAACGACCAAACATAATTTGCTGCAATGATGAAGAAAAGAGACTATCACATTTGTCAAAAGTAAGGAATATAACATCAGCCATGTGTATCTAAATTACAATATTAAAATCATTCCTTGTGATGGCTTACAAAAATCTAAAACCTGGCCCCTTCAGTTTGTTTCAATTTTTAATTGATAGTCTTTTTATTGAATATATGCAACATCAGCACTGTGGTTGTTAGGCAAAAATTAATCAAGATGTTGCAAAACGTAAACTATGATAAGAGCAATGCTGTCTAAAAGATACTTTCCAGTATAATATTTTAAAAGTTGCGAAATTGCAGATGTGATGAGATAAATATTTACCAATGAACACTTGCTGAAGCATTTAGAGTGGAGTCAATAGGCTTAATACTTTAAACAAGGGGAGTGTGGCCCAATGCGGTCTGCAACACAAAAATTTGTGGCACACAGAAAGGATCCAAAATGTTGCTGTGACATGAATTTTTCTTGTCTTGGATGGCAATCTTATCGATTGCATTTTGGAAAAACCAACCTCAAAAAAAAAGGAATTTGGAAAATTTTAATTAAAAGTTGCTACAAAAGCATTCAACTATAAAAGGTCTTCATCACCTGTTGGGATGAACACTGTCACCAGCCACAGATTGGAAATTTAATTCTGCATAGAGACAATATGGATTATGAACCGTGACTGGCCAACCAAATTTTCAAGAAGTCTCAAGTTGACCCACCTTCAAAAAGATTGCACACCCTTTTATCACTGCTATATATTTTGCAAACAAAACAATAGCACTGATAAAAATTAAAGTTGCTAAACTACCTTTATCATTCAACAACCGCAACGTGGTGGTGTGGTCCCCGGTCCTGTTTGGGCTGGGTTGAAATGGCTGTTGGCCTTCCCGAGGGTCCCAGTTACTCCAGGCACTCCCTTTTATTTTTTTGCTATGCTTCTCCCTGAACGACCGCACAAGGGCAGCACACAGCTTCTTTAAAATTGGTCGCCTGTTTTCTCTTTCTCTATTCTCCTGCCCTTCTTTGTCTCCTCATTCTCTCCTTCTCTTGATGAGCGGTAACGTTCATCCCAACCCTGGCCCCATCTTTCCCTGCTCTGTGTGCACTGGAAATGTGACCTGGCAAGGCAAGTCAGTGCAATGCTGCGCTTGCTCCAAATGGGTCCATCTAAGGTGCTCACAACTTTCCTTCTCCAAATTTAGAGCTCTTGGCAGCTCTCACTCTTGGAGCTGCCCCCTCTGCCGTAACACTGTGACTCCCTCCTCCTCGGACTCCTCTGACACAAATACCTCCACTGTGGAATCTGGCCCCCCTCTGCTAATGCTGCATTCTTGCCCCACCCTCGCCTCCAAACCTCTTATCCCCCATCTGCCCATTATATATCTTCTCCCTCTGTCCTCCCACCACAGTTCCTCGCTCCTGGCTATCCTTCTGCACCTCCTGCCTTCTCTGCCCCCTCTCTCTCAGGGTTCTTCAATGGAATGCTGGAGGACTTCGAGCAAGGAGCACTGAACTACTCCACTTTCTTTTGTCCCATCCCGTCGATCTTATCAGCATTCAGAAATCCAATCTTAACTCATCTTCCTCTTTCCGGATTCCTGGATTCTCTGCTCTGCGCGATGATCATACCCACTCCCGGTCTGGCATTCTCTCCTCCAATACCACGCACGCTAGTGGCGGTGTTGTCATTTTTGTCAGGCAGGGCCTATCCTTTTCTGAACTTTCTACCTCCTCTCTTTCTTCGCTTGATCCATACTCTGATTATGTAGGGATCAACATCTCTCTTAACAACTCCTCCTCGCTCTCTTTTCTCAATGTGTATGCCCCCCCTATTTGCTCCTCCCCAATGGATGGCAGAACTGACTCCTTTTCTCCCTCCATCTTTCCCTCCTCCAGAAATCTCTTCATTCTTGGGGACTTCAATTGCCATCACCCCCTCTGGGACTCAAGAGGTACTTCCGACCCCACAGGGAGGAAGTATTTGACTGAGTCATTTCTGCTGACCTCCTCCCCCTCAATGACCCTGACACATCCACCCTTTTCCATCGCTCATCTGGCAGTCGCTCTTCCCCTCACATCTCCTTTGCTCCCTCCTCTCTTGCCCTTTCCTGCCCCTGGGAGGTGCTACAGGACCTGGGTTCTGACCATCTACCAATTCTTCTATCTATCCCTCTCTCTCCAGTCTTTTGCCCCAACAAGCGTTCCCCTTCCTTCAATTTTCAGAAAGCTCACTGGGATGGCTTTGCCTCTTACTTTGACTCTCACTGTCCTTCAGCAGAGGAATACTCATCTTGTTCCTCTGTTGCTGCTCTTGTTACCTCTGTGACTTTGAATGTGGCCAAATCTTCCATTCCTTTCAGCTGCATCAAACGCCCTTTTAAAGCCTGGTGGTCTGCTGAGGTGGAACAAGCGGTTAGTGAAAGACGCAAGGCTTTCGCTGCCACTCACAGAAGCAATGAAGATCGCCAGGCTTGCATCTACGCTTCTAAACACCCCTTGTCAGTCATCGCCAAGGCCAAGACTGAGGCATGGCAGATGACTTGCTCTTCTCTCTCACCTAAATCTAACCCTAAATCTGTACACTCTCATCTTTGCTCTATCACTGGCTCTCCTTCCTCGTCTTCCTCCTCTCCTAACTGTTCTTCTACCAGGGAATCGGCTTCGGTCTATGCCGCTTACCTGAGATCTCACTTTTCCATTTCTCAGCCAAAGGCTCTGCATAGCAGAGCCAGAGGCTACCTCTCTGAGCTCCGCCAAGCCATGTGCCCTGAGAAGTCTCACTCGTCTTTTTGCTCTCCTTTCTCTTTCGATGAATTTCTTGTGGCTGCCTCCAACCTCTCCTCGTCCACCGCCACTGGCCCAGTCAAAGTTGCCTATTCCATGCTAAAGCATCTTCATCGCTCTGGCATGGATTTTCTTCTTTACATCTTCAATCTCTCCTGGTCTTTGCATTCCTTTCCTTCCATCTGGAAGAGATCTTCCATTACTCCCATATGCAAGATGGGAAAGCTTCTCGACTCTCCTGCTTCCTTCTGGCCTATCTCTCCCACCTCCTGCGTATCAAAGCTGTTTGAACGCATCATTCTATCCCGTCGACTCTTCTTTCTGGAATCTAATTCCATTTTCTCTCGCCGCCAGGCTGGTTTCTGCCCTGGATGGTCTACACTTGATCAAATTCTGTACCTTTCTCAGTCCATCTCGGATGGGTTTAACAAACCCAGGCTGGGCTCTTGGACGATCCTGTCTACTATCAATTTCTCTAAAGCTTTTGACTCTGTCTGGCATCCCGCCCTTTTCCACAAACATATTTTGGCTGGCCTCCCTCCTTGCTTTGCTCGTTGGACTCAATCTTTCCTTTCTGACATGTGCGCTTGTGTGGTTTATCAAAATCACAAAAATTCCTTTCAAGTCCGTTGAGGTGTTCCGCAAGGATTTGTTCTTGACCCTGTACTTTTCTCTCTCTTCATTAACGATCTTCAGGCTTCTCTGTCTTCTTCTGTCAGCTGCTCTCTTTACGCTGACGATCTGGCCATTAGGTCCTTCTCCCCCTCGGTCCCTACTGCGGTGGAGGCCATACAAGGAGCTGTTTTGATTGGAGCGCTGGTCTGAGTACTGGTGTTTTCCTCTCAATCCGAGCAAATGTGAGGCCTCCTTGTCAGTGGATCCCCACCAAGCTAACCTCCAGCCCAAAATCCTCTTACTCGGCTCCCGCCTCTGTTTCAATCCCACTCCAACTTTTCTTGGGGTCACCTTCGACCACACTCTTCCCTTTTTAAGCATGTATCTTCGCTGAAGGCCAAGTTTTTCCCACACCTCAAGGCCTTACGCTCAATCTCTGCTTCCTCATGGGGCCCCTCTCTCTTCTGTACAAATCTTTTCTTTGGTCCCTTCTCACTTACGCTTCACCCAGATGGTTTCCTTTCCTAAGCACTAATAATCTCACCAAATTGGAATGCCTCCACCGAGCGGCCAGTCACACCAACACCGGCTGCCTCCGGCATACTTGCCAACTGCTCTCTCTGTGGCACTGAGGCCACTCTTTCCATTTCAGCAGGCCCAGTATGTTCAAGTTTTTCCGCTGAAGCCTGCGCCATCCTGCATGCTATTTGCTGGTCTCGGCAGCACCAACAAGTCTGCCATTTCTCTTCTCTTCTCCTACTATCTGACTCTCGTTCTGTCCTTGCCACTCTGTCCTTTCCTCCATCTTTCCTCTTATCTCAAACTCTATGGCAGATCTGGCAGGAACTGTCTTCTCTGTCCTCCTGTTCTATCAGGCTACAATGGGTCCCCGGACACTCATTTCTACCAGGGAACGACACGGCTGACGAGCTTGCCAGACGGGGAGCGCTACTTGCACCCTCCGCTATCCCTTGTAGTCTCTCTCCTCTTATCTCTCGTATCCATTCTCGTCTTTTCTCGGACTGGAGGCATACTGTCTCTTCCAAATATTTTGACACACAGGTTCCCTCGATTTCCACTGAGGAACTTGTGCTCCCTCGTCATGCTTGCTGTGTCCTCTCTCGTCTTTGCTGCAATGGACACAGCCTTTTAGGTTCTTATCTCTCTAGAATTGGCAGAATCGAGAATCCTTCATGCAACGCCTGTGGACTCTCATCCCAGGACATCTCTCATCTCATTCTGCACTGTCCAACTACGGACTCTTTGCGCTGCTCACTCTTTGGCGACTCTCTATCTCTTTATGACCTCTGGTCCAGAACCTGGGGCGTTGCCCAGATTCTGGGGCTCCATGGTCTTCCACCATGCCTCCATCCCTTGGAAGGGGTCGGGTAAACAACAACAACCTTTACCATCATAATATATTAGTGCATGGCTGTATATTCTAAGCATTGCAGTCATTCCTAAAAAACTGTATTGCCACAACATTTTGTTTGGTCTGGTTTCATCATGTGCTTTTAGTGATATCAACTAACGTTCAAATTCAATCAAACATTCCAAAACGTTAATGCAGCCAAGTACCCAAAATATCTGAGACCCTTGAAAAGACCAACAGTAATATAGACCCAACCCATCAAGGGCAAAGACTGCACCACTCAGCTGAGGTGGCCGTTATGATCCCTAGTCCAGGCTATAAGAAGTTGCCTGGCTTCTGGGGCTCCATAGTCTTCAGTCAAGCCGTTATCCCAAGATAGGTCAGATAACAACAAGACTTTAATGCACTAAAAACCAAACGTTACCTGCAAAAAATCACTGAGCACTATTTTCCATTTTTCCAGACTTTCAAAAGAAGTTATTACTATTTCTTTCATATCTTTATGCTCAGGCAGAATCAAGGAAAAGGTTTTGAGTTTAATCTGTGTTCTATTTTCGAGAGAACCTTCAAGAGGATAACTCATCTTTTCCATTTCGTGAAGCTCTAAAAAATATTAATGGAAATTATAATGCCAATTTAAACAGTTATCAGCTTAATCATCCAGTCAAGGTGCAATGGAACAATGGAACCCAGCCCTCTCTCATCACACTGAAAAAGGCATGGAAGAGCATTTGTTTATTGATGCAAACTTGTTATACCAAAGAGATCTCAATTTTCCCTTTCTCCATATACTGAACCATATTCTAATCAAATACAAAAAAATGGCATTTAAAGCTCTGTTTTAATTTCGGTGCAATTGGTTTACACCTATGAAATAACATAAAACTATAAGCAAACGAGAATTAGAAGTACAGAGGAAGAACTAGTTGTTAAGCTGCTAATAAAACTGCAGATAAAACTGCAAATAAAGTAGCACTGGCTACAGAAAACAAATATAAGATTTTCCTACCAAGCAGTAAATCTTCTGATTTGTTGAGAAGTTCTTTATAAATTTTGGGATTTTGCACTTTCATGAGTTGCATCCACAACAACAGAATCTTGTTGGCAGTTTCATGAAGAATGAGTAAGTCATCAATAGTTAAGAGTTGCAATAATCGTGAAAACAGCAAGTTTAAAAAATCTAAACACATAACACAGCATGACAAAACAATTTAAAGAATGCTTAGGTGCAAAGCAACAGTTTTCTTTTAAGCAGCATGCAATCCAAAACCAGTTAAGTTTTTCTACGTTGCATTTAAAGTAGCAGCAAATTACTGAATTTATACTTAATAAATGGAAAAAAGCTAGTAATTACAAAAAAACTAGTTACAAAACAATTTCAACTATTATGCTGATGTCAATTTATGCTCATGGTTCTCTTTAGTTAGGCTAACTTTTCTGGCTGATTGATGACTTATTTGAGTGTAAGCTAGCTTCATGGTCAAAAAGCATGGTTTTGATAGAGCATGTGGACTTTCTAAATACCATAGCAATGTTTTCAAAAGCACTTTCATCACATGCACTAAATTTTTCACTTTGGCAAAAGTAATGATTTTTTTGTGATAATTTGCCTAGATTTGAGCATTAACTCTTTTGCTCCCGCGAAAATAGCAAAAAAAGTGTCCGTAAGGTGGCAGTGCGAAAAACTGTCATAATTAATCTTAATTATGTACCTCAAGTTTGTTTGTAAATCATTACTCAGCTGTTTACTTCTACATTAAGTGTTATATATCGTTGAAATCTACATTACTTGAGGATTTCAAATAGAAATAAATTTTTTTTTAATATGCAAATTTTATGCAAATGAACCCCCCAACTGGGGGGGTTGTCTTCAAAATTAAAGAGGTACCCTCACCTCAAAGATCACTACAGATTTTATTTTCTATCAATTTTTTTAGAAATGGTCGCAAGATGATGCTAAGGAAATAAGCTTTCAAGGTACATCAATCAAAACTTACCTAAAAGCCTAGGTTTTCTACAATTTGCAATTTTCTGAGACAAATGACCTTTTTTTTGACCGGTACCGACCGGTACCAAATTTTGGTAGTTAAATTTAGTACCTAAAATATGATCAGTCATTATCTGCTAAAGGTTAGCCTAAACCATGTAACATTATGTATTTTTGAACAGGGAATTTCTTCAAGATTCAGAAAATATTAAGTTTAAATAGAATATGCTGTCACTGACAATGAAACAGCGCTTGTTTACACCCTTCCCATATCTTGAGAAACAAGGGGGATACAGCAAACTTTGATTTAGAGAAGCCAAACTTCTGCTAGCTTTTAAACTTGTATTTCGCTTCTTGTCTCCTTGGAAACTTGATACAGAATGACAACTTTAGTAGTGAAATAGTTGCAATTTATTTTATCTTTTTAAAGGGTGTAGTTTTTCTAAAAATTATAATTTAGTGAAGGTAAGTCAAAAAATTTTGGGGGTTTTGAACTGACATGATGTACAGTACTCATTTTTGATCAGTAAATATCATATACCACTTAGTTTAAACTATTTAAAGTTATATATTGCTGGAAAGCAAATTTCCTAAGCTTTCAAATGAGACCGGTATTTAGCAACATATATTTTTTACACACTAAATTTACTTTTATCTACTTACCATTCAAATTTGTTTGGGGGGGTTTTGAGACCCCTAAAAAATTTGGAAATTCAAAAAAGTAAAATTTATCATTATCGCTTGAAATTTTGTCAGAGTAGTTTTCAGACTGTGTCAATGATAAAGGGTTTGGTTTTGTGGTAAAGATATAATCTCAATTTGATTTTAGTGTAGTTGGCACGTGCTGAGAATTTGGCAGATTTTGTCGTCTGCAACTGGGTTCTTGGTATTTTTAACCCTTTTTGGGTATAAAAATCCAAAAATTAGAGCACAAATTATACATCTTTGGATGCGTGAGGAAATAAGCGTGATCTTTTGAAAATTTTATGAAAATCAGATGAAAAATAAAGTCACAAATCGATTTTTTAGTAAACTAATTTTGTAACTCAATTTAAAAAAATTTGAGGTAAACACTGAAAACACGAGATCATCAATCGATGATCGCGGGAGTGAAAGAGTTAATTGTGACTGAGTATGACAATCAAACATTTATATAATGTAAAGGGCATATGATTTCAAGACTGTGATTGAAAATAACACAGCATTTATGAGCTTGATTAAAAGTAACTAAATCCATAAATTGCAAACCTGTGTATGAAGTCATATATTTATCCCGATCTCTTTCCAAAAACAATCTGCATTGATTAGATGAAGGAACAAAAACAAGATGAGGAAAGCCATCAACAAGATAATGAAAAAAATTCAACACAGTTTGTGTCTGAAAGCATTTTTGTTTAGGTATCTTTGACTATAAGTGCAACAAGAAAATGTTTTTTTCAAATAAACTATCAAGAAAACACAACGAAATTAAAGATGAAAAGTAAAACATAACCAGCAAAAAACATGAAACTGAAGAGATACAAAAGATTCATCTGAAAGGCACACTTACATTAAAAAAACCGTTATGTACTTATTTGCTGAAGTAAAGTAACAAACCCGGGAAGATTCTTTCTTTGCATTTTGAATTTCTGATCTGATGTCATCAGTATTGATGAAATGCTGCTTGATGATTACCAGAAGACTTTCACGAATTTTAGCACACCCTTCCAGCAGTTGATTATTAGAGCTGAAATCAATAAGTCTTAAGTAAAACTGCTATTAAATTTTTTCTCTGACAATTGGTACAGGATTCAGCTAGTTATACATAGGGAAGGGCAATTCAGAATAATATACCAGTCTAGAATAGTTAAACCAAATCCAGAATCTGAATCCAAACCCTTTTTTGCAATTAGCACAATCAAAATGAAAGCATTTATTACAAGTTTACAACAACAAAAGCACAATCAAATAACAGGTTTATCGCAGTGCATTGCATTTAGGCTTTCTACATCTTTGCCTGTGTGTGCAATTTGGTTTTGGAATCATTGCATGCAATCAATGTTCCCTTTAAACGCTAATAAAGTGCAAATTTGCATAAACATGTCCAGCATATTTGCATTTATAACTCAAAAATGAGTAAAAAAGTCCTGCGGTATTTATTAATTTTTTTGCAGTCATTAAAATCTTTGCAACTAACTGTTTCACGTGAGAGACAGTGAATAAAAATTGAAATTTGAACCGATACTTTTTTAGAGAAGTGTAACGTCTTGCACAAGCAATGCGTGTTCTGACGCAACAGCGAGTGACGGGGACTTAAATACCTTTTCTATTGAAAATTATCTCTCAAGCAATTGACACAAAGTAAATCAAAAAGTTTTTTTTTCTTTACTTTTTCTGGTCAATTTCAATCATAGCTAAAAAGAAATAATACCAAAGAGCTCTCAAACATCAGTTTAACACAGGACTTCATTTCTTGAGAGAAGTTTGAAGCTGGAAAGGGTTAAAATGTGTCTTTTTTTCTTTATGCTTCAACACCAATTTCAATAATGCTGGATAAGATAAGAAAGCACATAGCTCTCGGCTTCAATTCAGCACAAAAAATGCCATTTTTTGAAAGAATGATTCAGTTTTTGTTAAATACTAATAAATAATCTTTTTACACTTGCCAATTATGAAAACTAAAAGTAAAAAAAATACGACTTCTAATCAAGCCCTAAAATGTGAAGCAAAAGAAAAGTGGATTCCAGTTTTGATCCCTTTAAAAACGTTTATATTAAATTGTAGCGTTTTTTATGTAAATTACTTGAAAGTTAATTTGAAATACAGCAAAATTTTCCTACAACTTTAGGGGATTGTAAAAAAACTGCTGTTCACCATTTACCATTTCAAACTTGTCCATTGATTCAATATTGAGGTGTGTCATCTAATCACATTTACGAGTGTGAAGAAAAATTACTAATAAGTCAAATCTTGCAGAAAGTTTTGCACTGCAGGAAGTAATCTTCCTTTAAAAGTGTAATTGTGTGCATGCGGCTATAGCAGTCTTTTACATTGCCTGTACAGTGGTGCCAGGTAAAGTAGGCAAGATCCCCCCAAAATTTTTTTTTGAGAAGGCCACCCTCTCACAAATGCAGTAAAACCACGTTGTTTTAAATAAATATACCTTCCTTTTTTTGTTGTATGAGCCTCTAAGTGAGATCCTGTATACAAATATCAGCTTTTCAATTTTTTACTTGTCTTGATAGTGCGTTTACCAGATTTGCACATTTTCACATCCATGAATTTCTCTGTTTACTTTACTTCAGTCAAGTTTCGAATGCTTTTGACAAAGATAGAATTTCACCTATCAAATATTTGCAAACTCTTTTCAAGCATTTGGTCAATGGCTAACAAAAACTTATTAAGAGCAAAAAAAATTAAGCCAGCCATGTAACCGCAATTATCATCAAGGGTGCCGTTAACAAGCTTCAGCAGTGTCTCAAAACTTCCACTACTTTTGCCATAATACCAAGCCAGTTAACAAGGTTTTGCTATTTTTTTACATTTGGGACAAAACTTCCTGAAAATTAATGTTTGTTTTCGTGCCTGGTTTGCGAAAGTAGCTGATATGACTCTGGTGAAATTTGTTATTGCATATCAACAATATTGCTTTTGGAGATACCTTTAAGAAAAAAAGCAAGATGCAAACAGTACGACTACTTCATCATACAAAAATCTTTACCTTCTCCTTCTAAGGCTACTTGTAAATCTTTTTAGAGCTGAGATAATTACAAGAGTTATTACACGTCATCAAAGCGCAATGTCACAGTTGTCATCAAAGCAGAACTTGCCTCTTCTCTCTCCCAGAAATTTTGAAAACTCTCTGCTTACACCTATAGAGTTGTTGTTTGGACTTTCTTTTAGGCTATCTTAAAAGATCTTTAATGCAGTTAAATCCAGTTCTTACTGTGAAAAACTTAACAGAGTAAACAAGATACAACTCACAAGCTGGCATCTTACCGTATATTCCGGCATATAAAGTGACCATCAGATAAGACGAGGTACAAAATTAGAGCAAAATTTTATATTTTTCATATTATAATTTATACTTACTTTTATATCGATTGTATAAGACGACCCCAATTTTTAAGGGCAGTTTTTTTGATGTTAAGGTTTGTCTGATACACCGGAATATACGGTAATTGAATTAAAAAATAAAGATTCTTTGTGACAGATGATGATGGCCTAAATCAGAGATTTCCAATTGGCGGACCATGGTCTGCATGAGGCCAGTACTTTATTTAGCCTTCTCATTGCATAAAATTGGAAAATCTTCTTAATGACTTGTTTTTTATTTTATTTGGACAATATTTCTGATATTTACATTGACAACTTTTATGAGGTCACCTATAAAATAGAGAAAAATTAATGATCAGGCCACATGTCTTTGTGCATTTCAAAAA
This sequence comes from Trididemnum clinides, assembly GCA_963675345.1. NCBI lineage: Eukaryota > Metazoa > Chordata > Ascidiacea > Aplousobranchia > Didemnidae > Trididemnum > Trididemnum clinides. Next base: position 30,391,645 of record OY776291.1, read on the forward strand.
TGGGCCACATGCAAAAAACAGTTGAAAAGCACTGAACTAGGTTTAAAATGTCACAATTGAAAAAATACAACTGAGGGAAAAGCAAAGGGTGTGGTTATACACAAATCAATGTCATAGGCAAATTTTAAGTATCCAAAATATTGGAATTCTGCAGGGACTGAGGGAAATGTTACGCTATTAAAAGCAAATTGTCATCCTAAATAAAGGTGGAAACAGTGCACGCATAGCTTGCAAATCACTGACACTTAACTGCTTGTGAAAAAATTTGGGACACAGGATTGGAGATCGAAGTTGGGGTAAATGACATCTTTTATTAAGTTAGCATACATACTTACAACAGTATGCTACCAAAAACATGACTTTTTACAGCTTTAAAATATGTTACTTGGACTGGCATAGCAGTTTGTTCAGCAGTGTCCACCTAAATTTGTCCAATCGTTTTTGTATATTTACTTGCAATTTTGCACTTGCACCGATGATTATGCACTTACTAAAATCTTAGAAGGAGCACTGTATGCAATTGATACTTTTACAAAAAGAAAATCTGACCAAGCAATGTAATAAAGCTTGTAAGCAGAATATCAACCGAATCATATCATTTGGTTTGAATCAGCAATTTGCATTCAGATAGTTTGGGATTCAAATCCTTTGGATTTGGTATTTTGAATTGCCCATCCCTAGTTATACAGAATATAAATGGATAATACCAGCTTTGTTATGCTATTGTTGAGCTATGCCTAAACCACAAAACAGTAAAAATAAAGAAGTTAAAACACTGTGGTCCACACTGCAAGCAGCCCTTAACATCATTTCTTGTTCTTAGTAGAATACCTTAATTTGGTGGAAAATTTTTTAACTTACTATTTTTAATCCATATTTTTAAATAATGAGGTAAGCCCTATTGTTTGCTTTTAATTAACTTTAAACTTTGAATTTCAATGATTTTCTCTTAAATTGTGACCATAAAAAAAGGAATGAAGTACTTTGCATAGAAACAAACTCTACAAACACAGTCAAAGCTTCTTTTTACAACCTTGAATGACAAAATTTAGCTGAACTAAAACCTATAAAAATGGAGACCATAAAATAAAGTTTTCATTCAATTTATTTAGCTAGTTAAAAATTGTGGAAATTTTTTTCTTAGATATCAAATATCTGCTTAAACCTCAATTTGTCAAATTCAAGGGTTTGATCAAACTTATGTAAGGAACCATTGGTCTATGCTATACTGCATCAAAGATTATTGTCTACTGCACTTTATCTATCATAGTTGTTAGTCCTAAATCACTTTTTGTGTGTAGGCCTAGCTTACCACTAAATAGCGTTCAACCAAATAGTATGTGTCCACTATGTTCATGGCAATGTCAACAAGCCCTAATCCCAAACCTAACCCTGGATTGAACACTACCCTTGCAGAAAAAAATAGGCAGTGGCTATTTTGCCGTCGACGACAATTTACCCTCAGAGACTATTTTGCCACAAGCTATTTGTGATTGGTCAATCTTAATGATGTACTAAACATATGACTTTTGGTCGTTTCTGATTGGTCAATTTTAAAAACCAATTAAAAAAATTTTGCACCCCCAGGTCTTTATCTTCCACCCTTTACACTCCCTTCCAGTGTACACTGCCCCGTACATTTACATACCGGGCCTGCCCCTTCGGTGTACACTGCCTTTCTTTTGAAGCTTTGCCAGCTGAGATTTGAACCCGCAACCATGGTATCTCAAGACCAGCGCACTAACCACTACACCACAGTGTCACTGGTGTAAATATAGCAAATTTGGCTATATAAATACATTGTTTTGTTTTATTTGTTTTATTTGCCATTTTTATCCTCCATTCATGAGAAAGCGAATTGTATCGCTATACTTTGGACGGTAAGTCCGCACTCGCTTGGGAGTTGCCTTTTTCAAGGTTTATGGGCTACCTGTCTTCCACATAAAGGCGGGGGCGTCCCGTTAAGTGCCTTGCCCAAGGACACAAAAAGCGAACTTGCCGGCTTGTTCTCCACAACCTCCCATAAATGCCGAGCGCCAAGCAGGGAAGCTATAGATACCATTTTTTAAAGTCTTTTGGTATGACTCGACAAGGGGATTGAACCCCAGGTCTACCGACTGCAAAGCGGACACTCTAACCACTAGGACGGCAAAATAGATTCCAAGGGCAAATTGCTGTCGACAGCGAAATAGCCACTGCCAAAAAAATATTGTGGACACGTACTGATAAGAACTACTGCTGAACAATACGCCTAGAACAGCTTGTTAATTTCATTTTTTTTTTATTCAGTAAATGCATGTATCATGCGCTTTGGCATCTTACAAAAATCAAATCAATAGCCTATTAATATGTCTACACTATAATACTTTTCAAGTCTTTCAATCTTTTTGTAATCATCGACAATAGACATTAAAATTTCTTCCGTAGATGAGGCCATTTCAAATTACATGAACAAATCTATACAATTTCATGACTGAAAGCAATAACATTGTCTGAAATCAAATGAGGAATCCCTCATTATATGATCTAATTCCTCTTACCAGTAGTTCTAAACAAATACTCAGAAATGCCAGCCAAAATGTGAAGTCTTATCTTTTGTTTAACTGATAATAGTATCAGCTAAACTTTTCCAAGCATATTCAATACTATCTAAACCTTTAAACTGTAATTAAAGCTAAGAAAAATGATGAGTTACTGAGGAATTTATTCCACGCACATTCAACTCCAACTCGCTTGTGAGATTATGCTACACTACTTTCACTCCAGAGTCCAGACTTGTTTAATGTTTTAGGTTTGCTGACTCGCGGGAAATCTTTGACTTTTTATTGGTTGATTCTTTAGGAGTTATTGGCGGACAACAATTTTGAAGTGTTCAAATGGCAAGATGTTAAAATGCAACCATCGTTGTACTACGAAGAGCAATTCTCTCTCTCTCTCTTTCTGTGTGTGTGTGTGTGTATCTGCCTGCATATGTATTTTAGCTCTTCCAAAAAGCACTGTGCGTACATTTCAAACTTGGCGCAATTGATCAACTCTCCAGGGTGAATTTTACAAGGGGATTGGTTACGACATATTCAAAAATAATTTTTTTAATTTGCATTTCTTGACAAAAAAACGTTCTTTTTCTCAAACAAAAACCAGCCCCCATTTTCCTAATTTCAATAAATTTTACTTTTTTAAGGTGTAAAATGATCAAAAGATCACTGATAACGCTCGATTGCAGAATTTGCTCTCTGCTTATTGTCTCAATAAAAGCTCATCTTAAAAATGATTATAAAGCCTTTGCTGAAAATATTGACAATGATGCTTTCAAAAAAAAATCTTACAACTTAAACTGAATTGACCATGAAACAAGCAATTCTCTTTTTCGCATTTTGAGCACTGTAAGCATGCTTTTTTTTCTTGAATGCTTCAAACCGGTAATATAATGTCATAATGCTGTGAGATACGATCAAACTGAAAACACTGCAGCAAGTAGCAGCTGTGCTTGAAGCTGTTTCAGATCCTCATTTCAAAAACAAACAACTTTTATACTACATGCCTGTAAGATATATATGTGATACGCAACAATATTAATATGTCCGTAAGCCAGTTTTAGGCAGACTCGACTCAAGCCATTTGCAAAAAATGACTCAAACCGACATGGGACTCGACACCAGTGACTCGAGACTCGAATCAAGACTCGATTGGTGTGCTGATAATGAAATTATAAGAGATACTTTTTGTGCCTCAAGGCTGATACCCAAGTTACTGTTTGCAGTTTCAAGTTTTACATCAAAGACCATATAGTTTAGAAGAAATGCTGATAAGCAAATTTTATTTGCATCATCATATGGCCCCGCCAATAATTAAAATTCTTGCGTAATAATTCCCAAAAAAAAGTTTACAAACGAATAATTATGTGCTAAAAAAACGTAAGAAATATTAATGAAAAACTTCAGAAGTTATAAAGTCTTACCGGGATTTTTAAGTACCGAAATCCGAATCTGCTACGTTATCATAATTTTGTGTGTAATCATGGAAAAGTTTAAAAATGGCTTTCCATATTTTGATTTGGCTGTGATTGGCTGAGGTGGGCTCTGTAGCTGCGTGCGAAAAATCGATGACTACATAATTTCAGCAAAACATCAATGATCCACAGTTTGTATCCCGTAAGGTCGCCAAAACAACACTCGACTTAAGTCAAGGCCACCTAGAGAAGTTGGGCCTGCTTAAATGACCTCATAGCCTTTGCGTTGTTTTGCTCTTGGGTAGAGCACTATACGGGAATTTTTTCTGCTTTGTTACAGCTAGAATGTGGTGAAAAGGCACTGAGCCAGCAGTAGTGGGTATTCAGAAGTTGGTCTAAACCCAAGTTGCTCTGTGCATAACCACAAAGTTTTTCCCAAGATTTGATGATTAAAATGCCATAACTATAACAAACTGTAAACTTTCACCAAATTGATAAAATGCGCTTAAATAAAACTATTGAATTAGTTGTTAGTCAGGTATTGAGTGAAGACTTGAATAAATGTTGTGAAGTAATCTCCGTGGTGCAGCGGCATATAGTTGGAAATTGTGGCAAAGTTAAATTGGTATTCTCAAAAAAAGACATCTGGAATTTTCTGTGCTGCGTTGCTCCAGCAAAACGTGAGTGTGTAATGGAAGATAAACATTGAATTAGATCTCAAAAGCCGGCAAAAAAAGCCGAAAAAAGAGCTAAATTTGAAAATGAATAAAGTTATGACAAGCTACTGTTTTTCCTGCAAGGGTAGCCTTAATATTTGAGTGCTCGACAATAATATCAACATTTCTACTGTTGAGACAATACTCATCAAGTTTAAGGTGTATATTGCAGGTTATCCATTGATTTTCAAAAAATTGGATGATGGTTGGCGTACAAAATTAAAGATTGCTTCAAGTAACATTTTTGCGAAGATTTTAGTCGGTGTCTAACTGTTTAGTTTCGAATTACCAAAAACATAAACCGCAATTCTGTCTGTGTGTTTGTTTGTCTTAACTCCTCCAAAATTGCTTCGAGCACTTGCATCAAACTTGGCATGATCGTTGATCACCCCAATATGAGTGTCATAAGGGCTTTTGTGACGCCACGAAACGTCGCAATCAAAGATAATGTTTCCAAATTTGCATTTTTGAACCGAGGAACGCGGTTTTTAATTGAAACGAAAGCCAATACCTGACTTATCATTTTCAACAAATTCCACTTGACATTATAATTAACAATCAATAATAAAATTTGTTTTCTCTAGTTTCCTACATAGCAGTCATCGTGGAAACGCAAATAAATGGTTTTCTTTGGAGATATCAACAAAGGCGTTTTTGATTAAAACATTTTACAACAATTCAAGCTCAATTGGCAGTGCAACAACAGATTCTTATTTAACCCTAAAATGCATAACATGGGTCAAATTAACCCAAACGATGCTTCTCATGTTGATTGCTTGAAGCATTTTGCGAATTTCGTTTTAGCCTTCCTTGACTTTGTCAGCAATTTATTACACTACCGCATGAGATGAAAGGTTTGGTAAGATTTTTTCTTAATTTTTAAAAAGTGTTGTTTTTCATAGGATACCCCGAGTTTGCATAGCACAGGTCATTTTGACTCAAAATAAGTTTGATAGGCAATGCATTGATTAGGGTTGTAAAAGTGTTGTCTTAAGCTGCTGAGTTTTCATATTCTTGTTTAGTAAGTTTTTAATGAACATCTTAAGTGTAATGGCTGAGCCTAATAGCAAACGTGAAATTTGTATTGAAACAGCTGTGCAATAAATAACTGCTGCATAGGAGGAAGAAGATGACGAACACATTCTTGGCGGGAGTGGAAGCAGTGAATCTTATCTTTCAGATGAAGATGATCCGACTTATGTAGCTCCTACTCCTGAGACTGGTTATTCAAGTACCGAAGTAACGATTGGATCTACATATTCGACTGATTATGAATCAGAAAGTGAGGAAGAAGATGAGAGTCCTCTAAAGATTTCACCATCAGCACGCGACACTTCATTGTCAGCATCCGACAGAATCCTTTGGATTGGAAAAGATGGAACTTTCTGGAACTCATCTTCATCTCCTGAAAGAAGATATAAAACTCACAATGTCATTCGTATAAGATAGCACACCGTTGCATAATCAGAAATCTATTCTCCTAAGGATGCTTTTCAGATTTTTTTCAGTGACAATATTATTAAGGGAAATACTGTTGTGTACAAACTTGCAAGGTCGACGGGCTGCTACACATTGGAATGCTATACAAAAGGAGTAATTCTTGGCTTTTGTTGGTATTTTGCTTCTTGCAGGAGTAGAAAAAATTGGGATTTGAATGCACGACAATTATTCTTGGACCCGAAACAAAATCCTACCTACAAAGCTGCATTTGGTGTCAACAGATTTGAAAATATACAACGTCATCTTCGATTTGATGATAAGAGAACACTGGCTGAGAGACTGAAGCAGGATAAACTGGCTTCATTCAACTACATATGGGGTTTATTTATTCAAAACTGTAAGACTTAATTTTCCCTTGGCGCTTATACTACTGTAGACGAACAGCTAGTACCATTCAGAGGGCGATGTTCCTTTACCCAATACACACCAAACAAGCCAGTCAAATATGGCATAAAAATTTTTTGGTTGTGCAATGCATCATTACCTTATGCCTTCAATGCAAAATTTACGTCGGAAGACAACCAGGGTCAGCACCCAAGAAAAATCTTGGTCATAATTTAGTTGTCAATCCAACGACACCACTTTAAGGCTCAGGGAGGAATGCGTCGATAGACAACTTTTTTACAAGTGTTTCAATGGAGAGAACGTTGCTTCAACACCAATTTTATGAGAAAATGCAAACGAGAAATTCCGGTATGCATGAAAGCCGCAAAGTCTCGACAAACAAAGACATATGTTTTTGGTATCATCGATCAATTGACAATGGTCACCTATGTCCCCAAAAAGAATAAAGCAGTGCTACTTTTGAGCACAATGCATCATGGCATAAGCATTGTTGAAGAAGATCCAAAAACGAGTCCGGGGATTATAAAGTTTTGTAACGAGACCAAGATTGGTGTTGAACTAGTTGATCAAATGGTTCCAACTTATACCTGCAAAAGAGAAACCCGCCGATGGCCTCCCATTTTTTTTTCAACGTGCTGGACATCGCAGCACTGAATGATTATAACGTTTTCTGACAAATATACCCTGATTACATAAGTGGCCATTGTTTAAGACGACAACTTTTCATAACAGACCTTGCCGAAAGCCTCATCATGCCCCATATGATGACTAGGTAGAAAATTCCTCAATTCCACAAAACCACAAAAGAAGCTATGATGCGATGTGGCTTAGGTCTTTCAAGTACGTCCTTGCCAACCGGAATCATCTTGCAGAAGAGGAAACGGTGCTTCTTGTGTCCAGCATCCAAGGATAGGAAGGTGGCAAAGTGTTGCTCAACATGTTGCAAACCCGTGTGCCCGAAACATAGCCAAACCAGCATGATATGCAACTAATGCAATGAATGAATTTGGGATCCATGTGCACTACTGTGAACTTCGTAGCAATTCTTTGTTTTCGCTTGCCACATTCTTATTTTGTTCGTTGTATTTTTTCGTTAGTGTATTATGTTTCATTCTTCATGTTCTTGCCAACAAAATGATACAAACATGGTAGTACTTTCTTCATAACGCTGTTGCAATAGATAAGGAGATGACAGTAAAAAGAATGCAGTTGCTAAATTACCCGAAGCAGTGTTGCCTACTTAAGTTAGAAAACAAAAATAAAAGCAATAATGATATCTAACAAAACTACCAACTTCCTATCCTGGACCCTAACACCAACGCTGATACAAAGTGTAACAAAATTTGTCATTTTATAAAATTTTGACTGGAAACCCTCTGACCAGCAACGATATAAAGTATTAGCTAAAGCCAGTTACCGAAGAAATAGTCACTTTCTAAAATAAATAAAAAAGAAATTGCCTTCATAATGCAAATTAGCTGGCATATCAATACGGGTAAAAATGACCCATGTTATGCATTAACATGCATGATTTTTTACATTTTTAGTTAAATTTTGCTACTATACCTAAGTAACTAACAATTATTAAAAAACTAGCTCTTAGGTACATTTTGGCTGTTTTTCGTCAAAAGCATCTTTCTTCGCCATTATTTATCTAAATTTTCTGAAAGTTTCATTACAAAATGAAATCCATTTTATTTAGCTCTTCTGGTAATGTAACGTTTATTTAAGTTGATACAAGTTCTTATCGAGCATGCAAAAAACTTTAATATCCGTTTAATATCCGTTGACGGATATTAAAGTTTTTTGCATGCTCGATAAGAACTTGTATCAACTTAAATAAACGTTACATTACCAGAAGAGCTAAATAAAATGAATTTATCAAAAATACCTGGTAGCCAGAATAACAGTACAAAATGAAATCTCCAAAAACTTTAAAATGTGGCCCACTTGTCAAAAACACTCAACAAAAATTTTGGTATCTTGGCCTCATAAAATTGAATTTTCTACAAAAACCAAAGTCTTTTGGTACATTTTGACTATTCTTTCTCAAAAATATGGTATGTTGCCATTTTCTATTAAAGTTTTCAAAAAGATTCATCTAAACCATTCCCTTCTTTACAACTTTTAAATTTTGCCTCCATGCACTTTGAAAAATATAAAGAAACAAAACTTTTTTAAATCGTTAGCTGTTTTTCAAGTAAGCAAGTCTACTTTTTAAGTATCAGATAGAGCAGTGTTTCCCAACCTTTTTGTCATCGTGTACCAAAATAACGTCATGCGTTGAATGCGCGTACCACTTATTTATTTTAATCAAATTTGGCTGTAAGACTGTAAAGCAGAGGTTCTCTAACTCTTGGTGATAAGGAGCCCATGAATAGGTACACCATTACTTATGGAGCCCCACAATAAGGACATGGTGGTCTCCAAAAAAAAAAGGTCATCACCCTCTTGTCGCACGGAAAATGCGTCTACAAAGCATAGTTTTTCAAAGTGCTCCATCGGAGTCCCAGCGCTCCGCGAGAGAAACCTAGGGGCTCCGCGAGCTATTCGTTCTCGGTTTTCGAATGTCCCGAATTTCGAACAATTCGGTTTTCTAACAAAAATTTGGACATGAAAACAATGTGAAAAGAGCCTTTGACAGTCTTTGTAGATGCATTTTCCGTCCGACAAAAGAGTGATGACTTTTTTTTTTTTGGAGACCACCATGTGCTTATGGTGGGGCTCCGTAAGTAATGGTGTACCTATTCATGGGCTCCTTATCACCAAGAGTTAGAGAACCTCTGCTTTACAGTCTTACAGCCAAATTTGATTAAAATAAATTAGTTAGGGAACCTCTGCTGTAAAGCATTGACAAGTCTTTATTACGTCATAGATCTCATTTACTGATGATTTAAGACTGCAAGTAGCACATTACACAATTAACACTTTAGCTGTCGCAATACCAGATATCGGGTTTCGCGCAGTTAATTAAATAGCGTGCGCGGTAGTACACTCAGAAAGCGCTATCACCTGCAGCAGCGAAAGTGTTAAACTATGCTGTACTAGATGGAATAGAATATTACAAACTGAAAATAAAAAATTAACCTTCAAAAAAAATAATCAACTCGGGTACCACCTGATAGACCTTCGCGTACCACTAGTGGTACGCGTACCACCGGTTGGGAATCACTGAGATAGAGCGAGCAAGATTAGGCCAGAAACAAGAAAAAAATAGAGCGGCTATGAGTAGCCCCTTTCAATTTTTTTTGGGGGTTGATGAATTTCCTTTAAAAAACAGTATTTTTCATTTTGAAACTGGAACTAGTTATGTCAAAGAAATATAAACTTTTCATTACTGACCTCATAATTACCCCATACTCTTAACATCGACATTACTGATGAATGCTGCAACAGTAATTGCATCTCTTCGGATTAGTTACTTTTTCCCTGGCTGCGTTTCTGCCAGGACCATATAACATGCGCAAAGCGAGAGGCTTTAGTTCGTACAACTAAACATATAATTTTGAATAAGTGGTTAGTAGTATTCGTAGTATCTAACATCAGCGATTCCCTCGGAAGTGTGCCGCATAAGAAGCAAAATGAAGATCTGGACTACGGACATCATTTGTGACAGGGAGGTTTTTCTAAACCGTAAAATATGCATACCACCAAATCCGACATGGGGCGTGCATAGAGAGACCACCTCGCGTAATCATTTGACGACCTGAGCTATGCAAAATTTAATCTGTGATGTGCATAGCACGATCATCTCGTAGAATAATCGCCTACCTGAGCCAAGCAAAATCCCATCTCCCTGGTGCATAGCCATACCAGCTTCCGTGCCTAATAATCATCGGATATGAGTCATGCCAATCCGACCTCTGTCGTGCATATCTCAAACACCTCGAATAATAATGCCGACCCTGGCCGTGCTTAAACCGATCGTTAGCGTGCATATCGCAACTAGGCCGTTTCACAATTCACTATCTTAGTCAATCAAAATCCGTTGTGTCTTCTTTACAGGAAGGTTGCACGCACATGATTAAACGTCATCAAAATGCGCTTTCGAAAAAACTGGCTTACCACATTCAGTATTTTTGGATTGAATTAAATAGGAGTGACATCATTCTTTGCAAATCAAATCGATATACAGACAATTGTTAAATGGACGTTAAATATGTTGTTTTGCTGATGTTAAGGAATGAATCTGAAGTCAAAGTAAGGTAAGAGGTGCTAAGGTTTGCAATTTTAATTGTAATGTGCAACTTATACAATACATTTAGTTGCATAAGCATACGTAAAAGTTGTAAACAAAAATTATACTGTAGCCTAAATGACACGGTAGACTTCTGTACGGTTTGTCACATGTTGGAATAGATATTGATGGATAAAATCAGTAAGTTTTTGTCAATAGTGCTTGCAGACTTGAGTATTAATATATGAGATGTAATTTTGTGACCTTAACTAGTAATTACTCCTTAAACAAATTTTTAGGCTATTACTTAGGCTGCTGGACCAAGGGTAATTTGAAAACTTATGGTACCGATGCAATTATTCATGTGTATGAGCTCATGCTCTGTTTGCATGTCTTTCGTCAGACTGGGCCACATCGACGGATAGACTGTTTGGCCCCACCACCTGTTTGCCACATAAAGATGAAGGCATGCCGTTGTAGCATGTCACGCCTCGCACCTCATCGAGCTGCCATGCCAAACATCTTTTTTTCTTTTTTTATATTTTTTATTAGTTTGCTTTCAGTGGCTTAGCACCTTAATTGCTCCCACTGATGTGTGTGATTCTAGTTGTTTACTGTAAGAGCTGTGTTTGCTAATTTGCAACTTCGTGCGTCCCCAGTTTGACGCCCAGTTTGCGCACCTTTGCTGCTTTACCCTATGATTTTGCTGATGAAGTAATATTAACTGACGAAGTATCTACCGTCAGGTTTGTAGCCGCTCGGCTATCTCCGTTTCAAGTATATCGTGCTCCTATAATCCGCACGCCTGGCGATGTAACCTCACACCGGGAATCTAGCCTGCATAGCTTTCTGGCAACCTAGCCGTGACATTGCAACGCGTATTGTTTATTATTATTGTATGCTCTAAAATCACACACATTTATTTTTCTTTTTATTAAGGGCTAGATATGTTTATTTTTATCTTCTCTTGGTAGCTCGGTGATCGGCTTGCCTTTCCCGCCATTAGGTTGTTTATCCATTATTTTGTTGATGTGACGTGTGCAGTGTCCTGTTTACATAGACGTGTGCAACGACCTAATTCCTGGTGTCGAGTGCAGATTTTGTTACCGACCATGTGGTCGGAGATATTGTGCTCTCTTTCTTTGTCGATCGCCGTGGCGGACGGACGTGTTCTGGTTGTCTGTCATGTTTCTCGTTCGTTGTTGATCGTCGTGGCAGAAGGACGTGATTTTTGATTATCTGCCACAGCTGCGCGAATTGATGGAATAAAATATTGCTGTAGTGTTTTCTTCCTTGTGACTGCCATAGTTCCCAGCAATTGGGGTTCAGTCAGCACGCTCTTCATCAAAGAACTTATTTCCTACATTGGTGACCCCGACGTGAAGAGCGTGCTGACTGAACCCCAATTGCTGGGAACTATGGCAGTCACAAGGAAGAAAACACTACAGCAATATTTTATTCCATCAATTCGCGCAGCTGTGGCAGATAATCAAAAATCACGTCCTTCTGCCACGACGATCAACAACGAACGAGAAACATGACAGACAACCAGAACACGTCCGTCCGCCACGGCGATCGACAAAGAAAGAGAGCACAATATCTCCGACCACATGGTCGGTAACAAAATCTGCACTCGACACCAGGAATTAGGTCGTTGCACACGTCTATGTAAACAGGACACTGCACACGTCACATCAACAAAATAATGGATAAACAACCTAATGGCGGGAAAGGCAAGCCGATCACCGAGCTACCAAGAGAAGATAAAAATAAACATATCTAGCCCTTAATAAAAAGAAAAATAAATGTGTGTGATTTTAGAGCATACAATAATAATAAACAATACGCGTTGCAATGTCACGGCTAGGTTGCCAGAAAGCTATGCAGGCTAGATTCCCGGTGTGAGGTTACATCGCCAGGCGTGCGGATTATAGGAGCACGATATACTTGAAACGGAGATAGCCGAGCGGCTACAAACCTGACGGTAGATACTTCGTCAGTTAATATTACTTCATCAGCAAAATCATAGGGTAAAGCAGCAAAGGTGCGCAAACTGGGCGTCAAACTGGGGACGCACGAAGTTGCAAATTAGCAAACACAGCTCTTACAGTAAACACTAGAATCACACACATCAGTGGGAGCAATTAAGGTGCTAAGCCACTGAAAGCAAACTAATAAAAAATATAAAAAAAGAAAAAAAGATGTTTGGCATGGCAGCTCGATGAGGTGCGAGGCGTGACACGCTACACCGTTAAGTGCCTTGCCCATGGACACAACAAGCAAGCTTTTGGTACCGGTAGTAATGATCAGATAATGGTTGTTTTTGCCAATGTACCAACGAGTATCCAATTGTTATAGAGTTATTTTTTACTGAGGAGCAAGTGATATTGAGATGGCACTTTTCTTAGGAGCAATTTTTTAAATTGGCCCACAGAACTAAGTTTAGACTAGCCAACTGAAAAACCCGATCTCAACTAAATTGCATTTGATTAAATTTAGGCTATTTGTTTCCAAGGATCCAACTAGAAGACCTGTGTACCGCAAATTTACACTCAATTCCGCAACAGCAAATTCCGCAAAACTGCAAGAGGTGTTCCGCAACCGCCAATCGGCAAGTTTGCGATAGATTTGCGGTAACTTTTTGCACTTCCGCAACTGCAAAAGCACATTGCACTTCCGCAAACTTAGACCGCAATGTTTACTGTTATTTTGCCTTCGTGATGACTTTTTTTTTATTTTTGGAGGTCAAATTCTGCGGTCGACCAAACGTTGATCTCCAAAAAAGAAAAGGTCATCAACTACGAGACGTTCACCTTCCACCAAGAAATTCCGAGTGTCCACTTTTTCCAAGCGGTTTTACCCCGGATCAAGCAACACTGCCTATTGATTTGCGGATTTGCGGTAAATTTCAGTTTTTCACTGCAAATCCGCAAATAGAAACTTGAGTCCACAATTTGTGGATTTGCGGACCGATTTGCGGAAGTGCCCACCTCTGTCAACTAGCAATAATTTATTCCAATTTTGATTAATTTCTCATTAATTTTCAAAATAACCCCGAAAGTTGGTGTTCGCTCTATGCCTTTCCTGCATAAATTACAGCTTTTGGTCAGCCACTTTTGTTGGCGCAAAATGTGTGACGTCTATGCAACCTTCCTATAGTGGCAAAAGAAGTTGCAGACATTTGCAATTATGGAAGGGAAACACCATTTTTTGTTTTTCCGCTCGGTTAATCTCGATTCCGGAAATAATAATATGTGTTGTTTGGGATAGGTTGGGTTCCAAAGTTGAAGAATTAAAATGCGTGTGAAAATTATTTCCTGTTTTGGAGGCGAAATTATATCGTGCGTATTCTCCAAGTAGGCTATTCTCCACTACGTTGATTCAGTAATCAATTGCAACGCTAACAGGCAAAGTAGTTATCATTGTTCTTCTACTCGTAGTAAAAGTCCAAGGTTTTTGGCTATTTGTCATGCGCCCAAAAAGCTTGGTGCCGAGCTCAATATCATTTGTGCTTAACTTCTATCACAAGGAAATTAGCCGAGAGAAAAGAACATCGCATTTATCAAAGTGAAATATTTAGGCGCCTCAATTACTAGAATAAATCGTCATTAAACGTTGCTATTTGTTGAAAAAATTTACCTGCAGTAGTTTTAAAAGCATTTCTTTTGTCTTAAAGTAGGTATGCATTTAAATGAATAATAGGGGTTCGTAAGCTTCCTTACTTAAAGGGTAATGATCTTAAATACATGGGCTATGCTAGGGAAATTCATACGTAATGCTTTTGCATATAGGAAAATAACCTGTAATAGGCTCAACTGTGTACTAATATAATAGTTGTTTAAGGAAGTGCATTGATAACTTCTTCTACATGTCGGTATGTGGCACAGGAAGTTCTTTGATATTCTATAAAATAACTTTTAATCATGTGGCTTGGAAGCTAGTTATAGAAAGGTTACTTTTTTGAAGAAAAATTAATTATTTTAATGTTACAATACTCAAAACTGCAGTAGTAATAAGCAGGCATAGTACAAGCATAGTAGGCATAGTACAGGCATAGTGATGGTAACAAGATTAGGTTACTATGTGAATCAAAAAATGCACAGTAGCTTTTAATGTGAAATCTTATTGTATCCACTCAATGCTTAAATCTAAACTCATAAAATCAATTTTTAATTTGTTTCAATGGAAAGAGGTAAGGCTTTGTTATATTAGTTTTATAACCACTTCTAGCTCTTAAACGTAGTATGACTAAGCCTTTACATTTGTATAGCTCAAATTGTCAATTATTCTGCGAGGTGGTGGTACTATGAACCCTGCAGGTCTGATTTTGCATGGCTCAGTTAGTTGAATATTGTATTGGCATAGGGTGGTACTATACAGGTAGCTGTATAGTAGGCATAATTGTCATAGTACAGGTATAGTAGCCATAGCACAACCATAGTAGGCATAGTACAGCTTTAATTGCCATAGTACAGGCATAGCCTGGCTGTAGGCATACCGGTAGTACAGACAAGAAGGCATGGTGCAGGCATAGGCCTAGTTGACATATTGCAGGTATAGCATCCATTGTGCTGGCATACAAGGCACAGTAGAGGCATTGAATTACATTTAATTGGTTGACCATATCGAAGGAACTCATTTTATTATTTGATGAACTCTGTTATAACGTGATAGACGTACGGTAAATGCTGTCTTGTTCCATTGCTTTAGAAGCTTCTTAATCTGATTAAAATTGGCCCAGCTTTATTGTCATTTCATGTTGCTTTTTTGTGCAAATTGTATTCGATTATTCATCTAGGTGATTTTTACTGCGCTTTAAACAGTCAATCTGAAAAAGTGGCTATTTTCTGTTTTTGTGCTTTATAATGGCATAGCCTGTTGGTGTGTTTGCAGTGCCATGTTTAGGAGTTGGGAGATGAAGAGCAAGGAACCTCTGGTAGTCAAGAGATCAGAGAGAAGTGGAGATTTCAATGAAGGAATGGCCCCAAGTCCACCCCAAGTGTATAGGTCATTGGGGTAGAGAGAGCTAGACTAAGCGTGGGTTAAATCAAATTAGGTGGACATGTATCAAAATATTTTGAAAATAAAGAAGAGATTGAATTAGGTTACTGGGTATATATCAGGACAACCAGGCAGGCAGAAATCAAGTGGACCAGTTCTACACCTTTTTGCAAAAACCTGTGTTCCAATAATCCTAAGCATGTCAGATAAAAAACAAAAGCACAAAATGAATACTGAATTGCCTCATGGTGTGAGAGAGTGGAGGAGAAGATTACGTTGGAGGAGCTAGTTACAGGGCAGTTGCAAAGGAAGGTGTCTCTAGACAAGGGTTTGTGGTAAGATCTGTCCTGGGAGACATGGTGTTGGCTGAGCAACAGCACAATGTAGAAATGCATGCTGGAGACCTTATAGCAGAATTCACAGTGCTTGAAGATGCTATAAAGGTGTACACAGAAATAGAAAATATATAGGTTTGAAGAAAGATGGGTTTATATCATTTCATTCATAACATTTCACTTAATGATGAACTGAGGGAAAAATTCATTAAACTGCGCAAATTAATTTTTGAGAAGAGTGTAACAAAAGAATTTTTTAATGAGTGTATTGGTTCTCAACCCATTAATTCCTGAGTTTATAAGTTTTTTGAAAATTGTGTTTTTGTTTATATTTGCGTGATTTAGGTGCCTGTAAGTCATATTATCATGATAATATTTTTATGTCTATTCTCAATTGAGCCTCAGGATCTGGTTGAAATCTTAACCACAAAGCAGTAGTGCAACTACAATCTATCTCAAATCCCATTAAAAACAATCATGAGGTTTGTAATGTGCAGTCGATAACTCTGCTGTCTTGATATCTGCCCAAATATCTAGAAAAACAAAAAATACTTAAAAAATTTTTATGGCAAAATGTGCGGTAGTAAGGTAATGCAGGGCAAGGTATTCTTTGCCACTATGCAAAAGATACCTTGCCTTACATCACACAAAAAAAGAAGAAATTTTTGTGACCTTTTTCACAGCACAATAATCAATCTAATTTTTACTTACAATTCACCCTTGTGTTAAAAATAGAATTTTCTGTTGCAAACCAAAAAAAGTTTACAGTGATTTTTAACATTTCACATAAATAGCAGTACCTCAAATAGCTTAAAAGCTAATCTGCGAAAAAGACTGCATTAACTTCAGTTGAGAGACATGCTACACCTTTTTCCCATAAATATGTGTGGTTAAGATATCAACCACAGAGTAGAAATTGGTTAAAGAGAAGTAAAAGAATGTTGCTTGTTGTGAAAAATTTCAAACCATCAGCTTGATATCTCTTACTTCAAAATCTGTGATTCAGATTATGCCATTGTAGTTTTGGTGTGCCTTGTTGAGAAGAGCACTGAATTTAATCAAGATATATTAGTGGAGTTTGTGAATTATCAAAGGTTTTTGACAGAATAAATGAAGTTGACTCATGGAATTATTCACCTGCGTGAGAGTGAACTAAAGGAATGTAAGGCTTAGCTCGTCACTGACAAGGCTGTTTGATTTCTTCACTGTTATTCAATGTCTGTGCAGACTCTGATGAAGGAAGCTTTGAATGGTATAAATGACAACGTCAAAGTTGTAGAGACACTTGTGCAAGCTGTACAGTGTGTAAATGATCAAGCTATGATTGCCAGCACTGAAGAGGAGTTGCAGGGGATAATGAATGGATGAAAGAGTTGTCAAGAAATATGGAATGAAGGTGAAAATCAAGAAGATCGAAGTCACAAAGATTGAGGGGTCTAGTAATGAAAGGATTACAGTAGATGGAGCAATACTTCAGCAGGTGGAGGAATTGAAGTACTTGGAAAGACTGCTTTTAGCAATTGAGTATTCAGATTTCAGAGATGAATATCTGTGCACCAATTTGAATGGCTGAAGGAAGTTTCAACCGAATGGGAATAGTTTTGATTGAAGGATTGAAACAAAATGAACCGACTAAATCAGAAAGAACAGACTGAAAACATTGATGGCAAATTTTTTTATTGTTGTTAGAGTATGATAATGTATGGATCAGAAATGTGAAGTTAAACACATTGCTGTATAGGCTGCACTTTTGTTAAAAAAGTTTTTGTTATTTATTCGGGGTGCAACCTATATGCTAAACATCACTGGAAATTTTTTCCTATCCATGAAAAATATCAGATGTAATTATTAACACGTTGACTGCCAACGTACATTTTTGCCTACTTTGCGTCCATCTCCCATGTGCCATTGGTACTGA
The DNA here is from genome assembly GCA_963675345.1 of Trididemnum clinides. Classification (NCBI taxonomy): domain Eukaryota; kingdom Metazoa; phylum Chordata; class Ascidiacea; order Aplousobranchia; family Didemnidae; genus Trididemnum; species Trididemnum clinides. The sequence continues at coordinate 30,409,586 of OY776291.1, forward strand.
GACAGTTTCCTTTCTCAATAACTGTCGTATTGTTACTGCTAGGGTAATTATGACGTAATGTCGTAACTTTTTTTCTCTAAACCTTGTGACCACCGGCGTGTCACGCGGCACTCTACTAATGCAAGGTTACTAAGGTGCCGCGTGACACGCCGGCGTGTCACGTTTATAACAATATTTTTTGTTTTTGTTTTAGAAGTTAGTGACTTATTTTTGCTAAATTTATTAGTATAAGTGCATAATGTTAAACCCCAGAAGATTTTATGGAGCAGCAGCTGGAGGAGAGCATTCAGGTAGCGATTCTGAAGAAGATATATCCATTAGTGAATCCGATGGTTCTTACAGGCCGTCACACTCTTCATCTAGTAAATCCAGTGAATCAGATATTGATAATGCACCTGATAGAGATACTAGCAGTGATAGCGATGATGAGCAAAGCATTAATGGGCTCAGAGCATCGTGGTTTCCTGTCGATGGAACTCATCGGAAGCAGTTCGTGTTTTCTGAAGTTCCCGGAATCCATGGACTGAATGGAATTTCAGCATCAGATATCAAACCCATAGATGTCTATTCTATTCTTGTAAATCATGATGTGTATAACCTTGTTGTTGAACAAACTAATATAAATGCACCGCAAGTTATAATGAATCGACGAATTAGCCGCAAATCCCGTTTGAAAAGTTGGAAAGATACAGATGAAGAAGAGATCAAAAAGTTTTTTTCGATAGTCATGTACATGGGTGTTGTGAAGTACCCAAGCATAGACTTATATTGGAATCGGGATCCTTTCTACAAAAACAACTTTGTTCCACCACTAATGAGTCGCAACAGATTCCAGCTATTGTTAAGATTTATGCATTTTGCTGAGAACCAAGACCAGACAAATGAAGATCGACTATTGAAACTACGGAAACTGCTTGAAATTCTGGAGGAAAACTTCACCAAAAGCAAAACCCCTGGGAATACTATTGCTGTCGATGAAACGATGGTGCCTTGGCGTGGTCGTTTGGTTTTTAGGCAATATAACCCTGGTAAAGCACACAAGTATGGAGTAAAAATATACAAGTTGTGCGACCCACAGGGCTACACATATACCAGCAGCGTGTATATTGGCAAAAATGCACTGGCACACAGAGGTCAGCCTACTGCAACTACCTCCCACAGCACACAAATCGTATTGGATTTAGCAGAAAAATACCTAAACAGTGGAAGAACGGTGACTACTGATAATTTCTACACATCGTTGGCTTTGGCAAACATTTTATTAGAGAACGAGACACACCTAGTTGGAACACTTCGAAAAAATCGGGTAGGAAATCCCTAAAGATGTAACTGAAGCAAGGCTGGATAAAGGAGAAATTGTCGGCAAGGAAAATGTTGATGGAGTTGTGGTGGCAAAGTGGCGGAGTAAACGGGATGTCCTTATGCTTTCAACCAAACATGATTTGGAGATAGTTGCCACTGGAAAAAAGAACAAGCTCAATGAAGACATAATGAAACCAGAGATAATAATATTTTACAACAAAGCAAAACAAGGAATAGATATCTCAGACCAAATGGCCAGCTACTTCACCCCTCTTCGAGAAACACTTAGATGGTACCACAAAATTGCTTTCGAATATCTTCTCAACACTGCTGTAATCAATGCTCTGATAATTTACCAGGAAATAAAAGGCCATAATGTAAAGATTGCACAGTTTAGGCACGATCTCATATACTCGCTTGCCATTGTCGACAAAGCCGAAACTAGAAGACTTGCCCCTGCAATATCAACACGACCAGTACGACCACCAAATGTGTCCGTCCATCGGCTGGAGGAATCCATGGAGAGGAACAACAGGAATCGCCGAAAAAGGAAAAGGTGCTGCAAATGCTACGAAGAATTGAAAAAGAGCACAAATCGAGAAGAAGCAAGCAAAAAAGCCAAGAGAGTATCAACATTCTGCAAAGACTGTGATGGCCAGCCTGCTTATTGCCTTGAATGCTTTGCAAAACATCATTAGACTTTATTTTTGAGTGCAACTTGACTTTTATTTTTGGTTCTATTTCGTTTTCGTGATTCGTTTTGCCACGTTGCTTTTTTCTCGCTTTTATTCAGTTTTATAATGTGATTTTCGAATCCAAAGTATTCTGATAGTGGTTTGCCATAACTGAGGTGCCAAACCTCTGAAAACAGAGCCTTGTCCAAAAGCATATAGCTCGCTGACAACGTTTAAAAATATAGTCACTGTGACACGCCGGCGGTTCACACGGCACCTAGTTGAAAATGCAGCGTGACGCGCCGGTGTGTCACGTGGCAGTCAACGTGTTAAATTTACCTGGTATATTATGATTTTGTGTGTTTATGCTACAAAAGTAACAATTTGTATTTGCCAGTATTATCACTCATAATTTTGTCAGAACTATTTTTATCTTCTTTTTCCATTATTTAAAATATCATAACTAAGAATTCTACAATAAAACTACTGGGTTTCTATGTACTAGTAAACACTCAAAATTTGTGATATTAACCGCCTTGTAGTAGCTTCTTGGTTACAGCATGTACCAGTATAATTTAAATTGAATTTGTGAAAAAACATTTTGTTGACCAGTTCATGATTATCTTGCTTATAGAGAAATCCTTCCGTAATATTTGTTATGTATTGTCTTAAGTTTGCTATGTCACTCTCATCTATAAGACTATCATGCCATATAAAAAGCTTATGGTGGTACACTCATTGGTTTCAGTATCATGTGATACAAAAAATCCTATCCTACACATTCATTGATGTGTTACAAAAGTTACTCCTTAGAAATAATGGCATACATGGATCAATCTTGCACATAAAGTTATCTTACTAAATTCCAATTTGTTCTAGGGTTTAGCCTTATTTTTCATTTTTTTTATTTTGTAATTTTTAAAATGTGGAGATCGGCTGTTGGAAATACCACAAAAGATATTTCTCGTCCAAAAGTGGATGACAATGATGATGATGATTGGGAAACCGATGCAGACTTTGTAGTAAGTTTTACTTTTCAACATTGAGCAACATATTTTCATCCATTTGCTATGCAAAATTTTATTGGTTTTATTAAAGCATTATTCTGTTCAGATCCCTGCTAGAGTTGACAATGCTGCTGACACAGTGCATTCCAACTACAAGTAGTGCAACATATAAGAGAACTGCCATAAAATGCTTTTCCCAGGGTTCAACCACATGGCTACAATGAAGTTTAAACATATAAACATTGCTTTCAATGACAGTGACCAACCTATGCAACCAAATTGCCATATTGGTTGTAATTACCTGAATTTTATAAGCTGTATGTCATTGAAGGATCGGATAGTCTTATCATTTCTTATGTTTCTAACTCTAGCTAATTCCACTTCACCAGATTGCTGCACCAGTATGTAAATAGGTACAACTATGATTTACTTGATTGCAAATATCCAAATATTTGTTTTTTGAATACAAGTACCGGTATGTAAGTAGGCACAACTATGAACTGATCAATTAACTGGATGGGTTGTAAACTTGCCCCATAGCATTTTCTTAGCTTTCAAAAAGGTTATCATGTTTATTATTTATTTATTGAATACAAGTACCGGTATGTAAGTAGGCACAACTATGAACTGATCAATTGACTGGATTGGTTTTAAACTTGACCACTAGCATTTTCTTAGCTTTTAAAGAGGTTATCGTGTTAAATATTTGTTTTTTTGAATACAAGTACCGGTATGTAAGTAGGCACAACTATAAACTGATGAATTGACTGTATTGGTTGACAACTTGACCCCTAGCATTTTCTTAGCTTTCAAAAAGGTTATCATGTTTAATATTTATTTTTTGAATACAAGTACCGGTAATTAAGTAGGCACAACTATGAACTGATCAATTGACTGGATTGGTTGTAAACTTGACCCCTAGCATTTTCTTAGCTTTTAAAGAGGTTAGTGTGTTTAGCTAAGATTACATACTTTCACTAAACTAAGAAAATTGTTTCTTAGCTTTCAAAAAGGTTATCGTGTTTAGCTAGGAATGTATAATTTCACTGAACTAAGAAAATTGTTGTCATTTGTGCGTAGGTTCTGCTACACTTTCCTTGACTGTGAAACAGTTTTAAAGAAAGGCTGTCAAGAGACAAAATCAACGTCTGAGTGCCATGACTAAACTACTGTATGGTTTAAAAAAACTTGTTTGCAGAATGAAGTATCAGAAAAAGAGCAGCGATGGGGATCCAAGACTGTGGAAGGTTCTGGAAGAGTAGAACACATTAGGTTTGTTTAAAGTTTGCCGGCGATCTCTTCAATAGATTGCTTTTGTCAACAAATTCAGTTTATTTAGATCCCCAATTATCTCGTCTTTGTTTAGTGATGTCGTCTCACTGACCAAAATAACTTGAAAAGCCGCTGCAGCTAAAGTTTCTGTAATTGCTCAAGTTTCTATAAACAATTAAATTAAGATATTATATTGTTATCCTTGAGCCAATAGCTATATATGCTTATTTTTCTAACCTTTCTATAGATTCTAATAAGCCTGAATAATATGTGTTCATGCCAAACATTTTTTTTTCGACCAGCTCACTGGCTATCATTTCAATCTCATGTTTTTAACAATAGGTGATTGGTGGTAGAAATTCGAAGAACTTAACTTGAACTGTATATTTTCCCAGTGTACTATCTTCTGTTAAATTGGAGGTGTAGTGTAGAATCCACAATCGTTTTGTTAATTATGATCAGAATTGCTTGCCATCGACGTTCTCCATTGAGGTTCAAGTTAATATTGAGGTCCTTCTCATGCTATACATTGCTAATGATTGAAATTTATAATTTAACGATTATTATAAAAGAGGAACTAAAACACAAAATGAAAAAGATGTATGACAAAAAATATAAAACAGTGAAATTTGACACCTTGTGTTTTTAGATTTTCAATAGAAAAATTCATTTTTAAGTTTATGCCAACAAATATATTTAGTAAAGGAAAAGTGGTGCCATTTTTTTCCAAAGCATGTTTGTCGTCACATTTTACCGGCTTGATATCAAAATTTTTATGGTTTAGGTTTGTTGATAAAGTCGTACTACCGGTAAATAGTTATAGACGAAGCTAGTTAGTCATTTCTTAATCAATAATTCAGATACAAAACAATTGTAATATACCGATTAATAAGGTTTAACTGATAAAAGTCAGCTTGGCTTAGCCTACTTACTCTTCTTACTTTGAACACGCTTTACCATTAATGCTTTAGTCTTTTGCAAGAGCAATTCACATTTAACAATATTTAACTGTACACAGTGTTGACAAGCTGCGTGAAGGTGTTAAAGCAGATGATACAACAGTTAAGACAAAGCAAATGGAAGAAGGGCCAAAAGCTTCCTATGGGTTGGTTATGGTTGTTATTGTGTTGCAAAAATGTGCTGTTTCTGTTTGTAGTTGTCTCTGTTGAGTTTGTGTGGCTTGTTTATATGCTATCTATAGTTTAAACAATTAAGTAAAGTATAGCTGGCAATGCGCGTGTGACGTGTTTCAAGTGGTCAAGGAGGTATACCTAGTTCGAACTTCTCATTGCCAACTGAGACAAGTAGCGGTGGTTTTATGTCCCCACTTGATCAAAAATATTGTGTTGTTTTTGAGCATTGCCATGCTAATGTCATAATTATCGTATACCTGAAGGGATTTTACTTTGTGTTCGTCTTAGGTATGGAGGAAAGTTTGGAGTTCAAAAAGATCGAATGGACAAATCAGCAGTAGATGCATCTTACAAAGCAAAGCTTGCTGCTCATGCTTCACAAACAGATGCTGCAAAAGGTTTTGGTGGAAAATACGGAGTTCAAAGTGACAGGGTTGATAAAGTAAGCTTCTTGCAATTTTCATTCAGTCATTCCACAACTTCGAAAGTGCGAGATATGCAATAAATCTGCTCGTCTAAGTCTGCGAAAACGCAGGAAAAATTGGACCTAAAATCGACTTTGATGTTTTGGTTCTCATACATAAAATGGGCTTAATTTGCTAATTTGCTAATTTTTTTTATTATGTGTATTTCAGTCAGCTGTTGACTTCAACTACAAAGAAAACCTTGCCAAACATCAATCTCAAACTGATGCTGCAAAAGGATTTGGTGGAAAATATGGAGTGCAAAAAGAAAATATTGATAAGGTTTGTTGAAGAAGTAAAATTGCTTGTTTCGAACTTCTAAATGCTATTATGTTTAGTCTGCCGTTGGATATGAGTACAAAGCTGCAAGAGCACAGCATGAATCACAAAAAGGTTAGTTCTTATGGTTTTCACTAACACATGGTGTTTTTAGCTGTAAACTGAATTGAAGTTCGAATGCATTGCTTGAAAAACTTAAAAGAAGATTGGATTGCCGTTTACTGTACATGATGGAACGTTCAACTTCACGTTCTGGCGTCCTTAATGACAATTTTCAATGCTTGGTTGCAGTGCTTATGTTAGAAAAACATTGCTCTAGCAGTACAGGTATCTCCAAAGCGGTTGAGAGCACTAAGATGTTCTAGCATAGTCGACAAAAGGTTTTCCATGATCAGAAGATTAAAATACGGAACTCAAAAGCAGACATCAAAGTGGTGAAGAATAGGATTTTTGCTAGTCAATACATGAATCTGTTCCTACGTGGTTGTTGATATTTTAGTGACTTCTTTGCATAAGTTGGCGATGTGAAGTGTAATGTGTAGATTTTAAATCATACTCTTCATGTTTGCAAATGCTTTTACGCAGATTATGCTACTGGATTTGGTGGGAAATATGGGGTTCAAAAAGACCATGTTGACAAATCTGCTGTCGGCTATGAATACCAGGCCAATTTAAGCCAACACGAGTCTCAGAAAGGTATGATGTTACAGAATATTATCAAATTAGCATACATTCTAATTATAGTTGGTTGTTTTTTCTTTGATAATTTTTGTTCTATTTGAGTGAATTGGTCCTGCCACGTTTTTGGCTATACTACGTGTGGAAAGTACAAGCGTTTTGTAATCAAGTTTGTTAGCTTTAAAATTGCAGTCTTGGCTCTACACTTATTTATCTGTTTATTCAGAGTCTCGTATGTGCAGTATGTAACTAATTAGTTTATTGTCCCTAGTTTTACGCTTCTTCCAACGACTTTTGTCGAGAATTATCGGTTTTAATCTACCCTTGTGTTTACAAGCTATGTGAATATACCTAATACATCATATCGCCTGTAAACTTTTCAATCCTAATATTGCAATTTAGCTAACCTTTGCATTGATAACGTACTGTCCTTTTTGGTTTGTTTTTGTTTTGTAACAAGCATGGACAATTTTTTTTGTTTTTCTGTGTAATTCAATCAGACTACACCAAGGGTTTCGGTGGGAAATTTGGAGTTCAAAAGGATCGGCAAGATAAATCTGCACGTGGTTGGGAGGACAAGGAAGCTCTTTCGAAACACGAATCACAAAAAGGTTTACTATATTTTGCAGCTCACGTTTCATATTTGCATGGAACCTTTCTCATTATTCACAGAAGAAAATAGCTTGAAACGTCTACATTTTCAGTTTGCTTTTGTCTACTACATCAGCCTTCGGCAGTGGAGAGCTATTTTCATCAGTCACTACTTTGCTCTATTAATATCATATTTAAGGCAACTGAAAGTAACTCTCAGTGGCACTGGTAGAGCTAACTAAGTGCATTTCTCAAAAGATATGACCTCAAGCGGTTGTAATCTCCTGTTTGTCAGGTGATCTTATTCAAATATATTCTATTCAAATAGAATATTTTAGCTTCTCTTATTTGTCGCGTCCTACCGTCCGTCAGATGCTCTTTTTTAAATAAATGTCTGAATAAATTATAGCCACGAATGCTCGTGTGATCTGAATAAAAATCATTTTGTCTTCACGGTGCCATTGTGAGTTGATTTTAATTACATGTCGTAATAAGCTGACGTGGCTGATTATTCTAATCATTTTCTCAAAGCATTTTGTATCGAATTGAGCAATTAGTTAGTAACAATCGCCATTCTCATTGATGTTTAAAGCTTCACGCAATATAAATGAGATCTTGCTTTATTTTTGCTGTAAAATCGATAAAAATTTTAAAATGCTTTTAAGCAATTTGACGTAATGAATTGTTGTATTTGCTTAAGGTTGTAAGTGTACTGAGGACTCGAACACTTCGCAACAGTAACTAGCGGTCACACATGCATGGATTTATTGCACAAGGGCCATTTTTCTATTTTATAGATTTTACACCAACAAGAGCAAGAACTGTTGCAGCTAAATTTTTCACTCGTAATTTCAACATTTTTATTCAACGAACACACTCGTGTTTTCGGTATCACTCTTCACATTTTTTCGTGTTTAATTTTGTGTTTATTTGGCTTGGTTTTGCTTTTTTCATTTGCATGGGCATTGGGCATGCATGTGTGTGCAGATTATTCGCATGGCTTTGGTGGGAAATACGGCATCCAAAAAGACAGACAGGACAAAGCAGCATTGGGCTGGGACGAATTGCAAGCCTTATCAAAGCATGAATCTCAAAGAGGTGCTTTTTCTTCGTATTGTAGTGCTATTTTTCCTTCAGTTATGCATATAGCGCACTGGTGTTATCAATACCAAGGGCAAGTAGTCCACACCTGATCTAAAGTCTTTGGTAAGTATGTTGCACAGCGTTCCACAGCACGACTAGTTTAACTGCTAGTAGGCGAAAGGATAGCTGAATAGCACGCTTAAATGGTTGTTGACATGTTGTAATGTTGGTAAATTCAGTGACAGAGTATAGATAACGGTTCTGCAATTTAAATTCGGAGTGTTGTCTACCTCTTCAGGCTAAGGTCTTCGACTTTTCACTTGATCATTAACTACGAGGGGCAGTCAAAAAGTAATAAGCCCAGTTTTCTCCAGCTTTATTTATTGAAATATAAACGCAACACAAACATCTGAATAAAGCTTAGTAATTGGAGATTTCAATACTACTTTTCAATGTAATCTTCTTTCCCAATGCCAACAATCCATCGATGAATAAGGGCATGTATGCCGGCCTTGTAAAACTCAGTAGGCTGCGGTTTTAACCATTTTTTTACGGAGTGCTTGACTTGTTGATCAGTAGTGAACTGCTGCCCCCTAATTGCTTCTTTTAATGGTCCAAAAAGTTATAGATCACATGGTGCCAAATCGGTGAGTATGGGGGATGAGTTACAGTCATCCATCGGAAAGAAGTGATCACTTCACGAGTTTTAAGATTGGCGTGAGGCCTGGCATTATCGTATTGCAGCAAGACTTTAGACATCTCCAGGTTAGGTCGCACTCTTCAGCCTTGCTTTCAACTTGCGTAAAGTGCCAACGTATACATCTAAATTGATGGTGGTTCTTTGGGGCATAAAATCCACCAGTATGACTTCTTCACAGTTTCCATAACTTCCAGCCGAGCGCAGACGCTTGAATTTCTTTGCACTTTGGGAGCTAGGGTGACGCCATTCCATGGATGCTCTCTTAGACTCAGGCTCATAGTGATGAACCCATCTCCTGTCACTATAAGCTTGAAAAAAGTTTCATCACCTGCATGACACTTGAGAAGCTCCAAACAGGCTTCGAGACGGGCTTGCTTGTGAGCGTCCGTAAGTTGTCTCGGAACCCACCTGGCACAAACCTTTGCAAAGCATAGTTTCCCCACAATCTTTGCAGCATTTCCATGGCTGATTCCAAGACGCTCAGCAATGTCATCAAAAGTGACTCTGCGATTGTCTCGGATCAGTTCCTCGGCACTAGCACTGTTTCCACGATTAACCGCTGACGATGGCCTTCCACTTCTTTGTTTGTCCCGGAGCCCTATTACGGCATCCCCATAAACCTTTTCTAATCTTCGAAAAAATGTTTATTGGTGGTTCTCTTTCCAAAACAAGAAATTCAACTACGGCCCTTTGTTTCTGACGGACATTAAATGATGACGTCATTTCCAAATGGCTGACGGTAAGTGATCACGTTCAAATCAATTTCTTAGCAGTATATCTTTAGAGGAGTACCTTAACTACATAATGGTAAAATTTCTGAACAAAAAAAATTTTCAAAGTATTAAATCGAACAGGGCTCATTACTTTTTGACTGCCTCTCTTATATAGCCTGGTTGAAAACCCTGCTACTAGCTGCTAGCATTTGGCAACGTGCCATGGCTTTTAACCAGGGTCTTAGCTAAATTTAGTAGCCTTGACAAATTGGGATGATTCACCAATTTGTGCTGCGAATCATTTCCTGTAAAGATTGTTAAAAACCTGCAATTGTTAAAAAGCACTGCCTTGCGTTTTTATGCAGGGACGATTACTTGCGTGCTTGTTCATGTCATCAGCATAAGATAGTAATTCTTTATTTTGAAAAGCGGTGTAATTATCAGCGCCAGAAAGTTTTGATTCTTATCATCCGCAGGGATGCCCAAAGTCCAGCTCATGATTTCGACTCGACTTGCCTCGTTTTTCAAAGTATTGTCGTTTCATTTTAAACGAGCACTACGTTTTTGATATCAAGTGACTTTTTTTTCTTAATGCCATTGAAAAGTTCTTCGGATCGTTTGGTGTATCTTTATTCCTTTACTACTGGAATGCTTTCCTAGCTATATATGAAACAACTTGTATTTAATCCAGCCTTGGGTTCGCCTCGCACCACAGTCAGCCGAACGTATATGACAAACATCATCCTAAATGCTGTATGATACGTGCACTCGTGCAGATCGATGCAATCTTCTGTAAAACTCAAATCATACCTTCCTCGAGATCAAGTGGGCCCATGAAAAATGTACTGAGGCTCGCCTAGTATTATCAATAGGAAGTTGACCACTGCTTGACAATTTTGGGCATCCCTTCAGTTTGCATGCTTTGTGCTCGGTTATTTTTTTTGGTGTTCTTATTTTACTGCAATTGAGATAATTTTTTTTCTTGTTCAATTACTTTAAAGACTATTCGACCGGCTTCGGCGGTAAGTATGGCGTGCAGAAAGACCGCCAAGATAAATCAGCGCATACTTGGGAGGATCATGAGGCTCTTGCAAAGCACGAATCTCAAAAAGGTGAATAAAATATAATGAAAATTTTGAGTAAATCACATTGCAGTTTGCTAAATGCTTTATGAATACTGAAGCCAGCTGATCTTTAGTAGAACAATTTTTAGGTGAGTTCAAAGATTGTAAAATAAGATGTCTGTTGCTTTTCTTTGAAGGTTTCACAAAGTCAAACGTTGAGTTACTACTATAGTTTTATTGATTAGCATGTACGTATCTGCATGGTGTGAACAAAATTTATTTCCTAACTATTAAAATTTTTGTTTTATGATGTTTGCGGCATAATAGTGCCTTCAAAAGCATTTTTTTATTTTTCCAGATTACTCCAAAGGTTTTGGGGGACAGTATGGCGTTGAAACCGATCGTGTTGACCAGGTACACTTCTTGTGTTACTTAGTTTGGTTTGATAAGAAATGGTATGCTGTTGTGAGATTTTATGCTGCCTTCAGTAATGATGAGTATGTTTTTTTCCTCGGACTAAGTAAGGTGGAGCTAGGCAAGTGGTGAAACTCAGCACCCAGGTTCAACAACACATAGTAGTAAGGTGCTGAGCGGGTTTCATGAAAGCGGTAGTTGTTCATTACAGTCTTTATCTGGATTGATTACTCACTAGCACCCCCCTTCCCCCCCACACACACATACACCAAATAAACGGACAAAGACTGACCGAGGTTGGTGGTTTGTAATAGACTACTTTTGCAACATGCTGTGCGAGCAGTTTTACTATTCGCTCGGAAGTTCGTACGAGATCGTTCGTGCTTTTAAAAGATCGGCCAATTGCCTGCAATATCATAGTTTGCCAAGTCTAGCTTATTGAGTTGTAATGATTTTGCTTTTGGCGTTTCTGTATAGTGCGCAACCAGGATTTTGTTAACAGCAGGGACTAAATCAGGTTTTTATTGCTAAGTGTATTAAAGGCACCAGCAGAAATTGTGTTAGCTGCTCGTTAAAACTGGGGATCTTTTTGGAGATCTCTGTCTAATTAGGGGTAGGGAGAGGCTTAAATTTCCGGTGCTTTCCCTAGAGTAACCTTAACTTGATAGAATTTTGGTTGAGAGGTGACTTTTTGTATCCAAGTTGTTATTATTGCTAATAGCAATACACCGTTGGATACCTGTTCACATACAAGTTTAGCTGTTCACGTGATGTAAACGTCACTTACATCGGTACGTCCGCAAGACATTTGAGTATAAGAGCAGGGGAGCACTTAAATGTTTCAAAGTCTGGTGAAAGTGCCATCAAAGAACATATAAGAAAATGCAGCTCATGCAAAACTTAACCGAATAACATGAAGCAATTTGAAATAATTAGAAAACGTCAAATATCTTACGAAGCCAAAATTCATGAAGCCTTGGTGATCAAAAGAAGTAACCCTGTGCTGAAGAAACAACTATATGCAAACGGAGTGTCGTTTTTACTAAATTTGTTTTAATCTAAGATATTTATTAAATCATTTAACCAAATAATTTTGTACAGAACTTTACTGGGATTTTAATTCATTTGAAACAATTATTTTTATAACCTCAAATCCGATTAACCCCTAGCAGGCAGTCGTTTCAGTTATCAGGTTCTTTGTTAGCAGCAAGCAGACAGTTACTGAGACCGCAAAATGAAGTTTTACTGTTTTTTATCAAAACTTCTGTATTTATTCCATTATAAGACGATTCGCTTATAAAACGGATCCCATCTTCACCTGGGAGATTTTCTATCTATGTAGACCTCGCCTATAAGACGGGCCCCCCAATTTGACCCCGAAATCTCGAAGAAAAAAATCCCCGTTTTATAAGCGAGTAAACACGGTATAATCAAGTTATTTTGTGTTTTCGTTCAACGAAAGTTGTAGTGCTATAAATATTTGTATATAGATCCTGACGAAAGCGATATGTAACCCGAAAACGTTTGAATCTGCTAAATGCACGCCTCTTATTAAGCCCACGGTTTATGACCCCACCCGCATAATAAACCCAAATTCGTCCGGCCCGGAATTCTTCCATTTGACTGTATTAACAAAACTTGCTTTATACGTCCAAAAACCCATTTCATAAGCCCAAATTTTTTGCGTAATTCTTTTAAATTTGTTAAAAAAGCCTCCCATCACTAACAGATTTCATCCCGTAATTCTAGGTTTTTTTCTCTGTATGGATAAACATCAAGCATTTTGGTTACTGTCTAAAAAAGATAAAAACTTAACTATTGCAGTTGTACTTTTGAAGTGCGTCAAGTTTAAAGGAACGGTTAGTAACAGCGCATGTAGTGCACTAGTTGTGCGTTAATTGCGTGCGAGAGTACATAGGCGGTCTCTTTGATTTTAAATATCAAAATTTTTATAATCCGAATATGTATTTTCTTTACAAATTTTTGTGTACGATGTAATTAGCATTAAACATTTTTCTTTACTACAGTTAACCACAAATATTTCAGCTCAAAATATTTAGAAAAAGTCGTCCGTCGGTTAGCAAACCTAAAATCGTCCGGTTCCGAACCCAAATCCAAAATCGTCCGGTTCCGAACCCAAACCCAAAATCGTCCGGTTCCGAACCCAAACCCAAAATCGGCGGGCTAAATAAGCGGCGTCTACTGTATCATTATGTTCAACGGTGTATTGCTAGTAGCAATAATAACCTTAAGTTTTTAAGAAAATATTCTGTTAAGCTACCGTGGTGTAATGGTGATTGTTTGGGCTTCAGAACGAAAATCTGGGGTTAAAAATTCTATAAGAGCGCAATTGGTAGTCAGAAGCTAGGGAATCCAGAATTTTGAAGTGCTGCGTTGCTCCAGCAAAAAGTCTTGTGCGAAAGCGGGTGTGTAGCAGTGGACATGGATTGAATCAGCACGTCTCAGTCTGTTAAACGCGGAAAAAAGGTCGTAAAATCGACTTTTGCTTGTTTTTATTCTATAAATGTAACATTTTTTTAATTTGGTTGTTGCTTGTAACTGTTTAAATTATTTTTCAGTCCGCTGGAACTTTTGAGGATATGTCTGGAGTCACGTCATCCTACCAAAAGACTACTGCTGGTAGGTAGTTGCATGTGACGTCACTTTTATTTGGCTATTTTCAAAATGTGTTTAGTCGCGGGCGGGGCAGGAAATTTGCGCGCTAAGTTTGAAAATCTTGCAATGGCCGGAGAGGAAGAGAATCGGAGGAAAGCGGAGGAGGAAAAGGCTCGGCGGAAAGCTAAAGAGGATCGGGATCGGAAAGAAGCTGAAAGAAAACAGCAGGTATGACGGTACATGACTAATTTTGTGAGGCGAACAAAGGTTAAATGACTACAAAATAGCTTAAGCTTTTTAAGAGAACACACTTTTCACTTTGCAACCTCTATAATAGCTCCAGTGATTAAAGTTTTTTTTCTGTTGTTGCACTGTGTCAATCAAAGAAGCGGAACAATGTACATTATATGAGTAATAATAACAACAACGCTGCTTGAAACGGTAGTCTACGTGCTATCTATGTTGAGTGAAGTTATGGTGTATACGTTATGTTCTTTTGGATTTCATTTTTAGAATAAAAATCAGTAAGTGATTTTTTTTCTGCGCATTGTAAACTTAATTGATAAACATAATGCAAATTGTGTTTGGTCCCGCTTCACTGTTGTTAGTTTCGTTGTCCGGCTGTGATTTGCGTCTTAACCGGTCCATTCTGATGTTTTTTCGAAGGGATAGAAAAGATTCTACTTTTTTAGGAAGCTGAAGCGAAAGAGAGAGAGCAAGAAGAAACAGAGCGATACGAGAGAGAACAACGTGAGAAAGAAGATTTTGAAAGACAAGAAAAAGAAAGACTGGAACAAGAGCAAGCGGCCGCTGCCGCTGCTGCTGCAAGTCAAGAAGCTCCTTATGAAACTGAACCGCAAGATGTACGTCGTTTTCTTTAGTAATGCTGCTTCGTTTTTGAGGTCTGTGCTGTTGGTAGTGCAACCGACGTATTTTGCTACAGCCAATTTTAATTCTTCTAGCTTTGTGATGACGTTGGTTTCTTTACTGCAGGTTTATTTTGAAGCTGACCAACCGGCGTATGCGGAGGAAAACCCATATGAAGACGGTGGCGATTTACCAGCTCAAGGAGAAGATCCCTATGAAAGTAATGCCGTTAAACTCGTTCGTCCTTTTCATTTTACATGCCGATTAGGTACAACAAGAAGTCATTTAGCACAGGGGTGTCAAACTCGCGGCCCTCGGAGCCTTCCAATGCGGCCCGCGAGACGATTCTAAAATTTTTAATGAATTTCGGCAGTATTGCAGCGTTCGACTCCCTGAACACAGGCGACACTTTAGAGGTAGACCTTTTTTGGAGGGGATCAACTCCACCTTAAGCCACAGTACTCGAACCCTGAATAAAGACGCGGCGACGGCGTGGTCATGCTTGAGAGGCATTGACCATTTTTTTTGGAGATCGACTTCATTTTGAGCTGCATCACAGACAAAGGTGGTAACCTCCCAATCGAAAATGCCATGCGGCCCACGACACAGTTACCAACGTACAATGTGGCCCTCAGAAACTCACGAGTTTGATTTAGCATCTGCGTTCACGCTCAGGCAAGGGCTAGTGGGTTACCCGTGATATCATCCCCCATCTTCTACGATCGAGTGCATCCTACCTTATCACTCTCTCTTTTCTTACTGATTGCTCTTCCTGAGGATGACGCACGATTTTAAATGGATATGTTCCAGTCCATACTGCAAACTTAATCAAGATTGAGCTAAGGAAAAGCGGTCGTGCATTTTGCGAACCAGTCGTGCATGCAGATTGCAGATCGAATCTCCTCCACCAGCAACGCCGGCTGGTATTGGTGGATGGCCAAAAGTTGCCTCTTACGACACGCTGAATGAGCAACTTCTCTTATATCTTTCATCGCTAGCTTGTTCTTTTTTTCCCTTCTACTTTCTAATTCAAACATTTCTTCGTCAAACCTTAATCACTGTACTCATCACCATCGCAATCTTTTACTCAAAACCCCCCCTCATAGGCTCCATTCCAGCGTCAAGACTCGATTTGAAACCGTTACACCATCTCTTTCCCTACAGATGTTTCGATACGATTGGTATGCCGTATAAAATATGATGAACACGTATATTTCTTTTAGCTTTTGAAGAACAACCGCAGCACGAGCCTCCAGCAGAAGAGAGCATTTATTCCGGCGTCGATGAACCGCCAGCACAAGATCAGGGAATGTGCGCCAAAGCATTATTTGATTACCAAGCCGGTAACTTACCGTACTATGTTAAAATACTATGTCTAACCTATTACGTGGATGAGCGCTTCATGCCTCCCACGTGTGTGTTGATTAGACGTCACGGTTGCCAAGATTACCTCCAGCGAAAAATTCGAATGCTGCGAAAACCATGATCAACTGACCCGGTTCGCTTATGGCCGACTCAAAGCTAAGAGATTAGACAGAAATAGTATTTTGCCGGTTATGCTATAATATTGTTTGAAGAAGGAGAATAGCCCTGAATCGAGCAAAGTGGAGAGATAGAGTGCGAACAATTGCGAAAGGAATGGGCTAAATCTGGCCATCTCCGCTAAGGGGGGGACAATGCAGAATGAAAACTAAACTATTACTACTACCACATTGTTATGTTCAGACTGCTTACATAGTGTATTTCTACCACAAGCAGTTAAAACTCCTGTAAAGTTCTTCTTCCGAGGCATTATAACGTTTAGAGAAAGAATATTTTTATTTGCTGGTGGCCAAAAAATAAAGAAAAACATTTCACAATGTAAAATAAAAGAGGAAAATTAGCTAAATGTAGCAAGCATCATAGCTGCTCACTGGTTGGCAGCTCGAGCTACAGGGCACTGTCAGCATTACACGTCGGCCTGTCGGTAAGATTCGTGATCAGTAATTTTAATTTTTTTGTTCTGGGAAGCAAAGCTTGTAGGTGCCATTAACCTAACTGGAGCTCTAGTAAGCCGTGTTCAAGTTTTAAAAATTGAAGCGCAGTGCTGGTAGTTCCTCCGGATAGTAGTAGTGATCCAGTTTTTATCCGGTGTTGTCCCTTTAACAGAGATGGCCGGATTTACCCCATTCCTTCTTCAATTGCTCGCACTCCGTCCCTCCACTTGTCTCGTCTCAGGGCATCCTTCTTCTTCAAACCAATCTTCTCTGTCTCCCCTTCCACTTGCTTCTTCCAGGTCTTCTTCGGTCGTCCTCGCTTTCTTTTGCCACTCACTTCAAGATTCAGAGCAACCCTCAAAACACTATTGTTATCCCTCCTCAGCACATGTCCATACCATCTAACTCCATTCGCTGTTGCTAACCGGTCTATCGTTTCCTTCAACCCGATAATTCGAATATAATTTTAAAACTGAAAAAAGAAACGGACTCCTAACCGCTAAAAAGAACTGTTAGTCAAACTACCATGGTAACAAACCCGTAGCCGTCGCGAGGTTTGAAAGCACAACCATTGTCGTTATAAACAGCGTTCCAGCCAACTCACTCCCCCTTATTATTGCCTATTAGTAGGCAATGTTTTTTTTTTCCTTCACGATTTTTCTTTTTTGCAGCTGGTGATGACGAAATAACTTTTGATCCGGACGAGATCATAACCAATATTGAACAGATCGACGACGGATGGTGGACTGGCACATGCCGGGGAAAGAGTGGTTTGTTTCCAGCCAATTATGTGGAAATTATCCAATGAAAATTGTTGGACAACTTTAAAAGCCACCAGCAAATATAAACAGAGCAGTTACGGCCCCTAATGGTGATTGTACTGTTGTATTAGCCTTCAAGTTTCTGCTGTTTTATTACCTGTATACGGAAATTTTGCTGCTAAGGCACAGAAAACGTGTCCTATAGGACCACTGTTCTGCAATTCATTTAATCGTGGGTGAAGAATCGAGAGACAAGTGAAATCAGCAATTTGTTTTTCTTTTGATAAAATTTTCCATTCCATTTTTGTGCTTATTATGTGCACTTATGTAATCTAGAGTTTTACCCTCTTTACTACGTCTTGTGAAGTATTGAATTGATCATTAAACTATGCCTGTACATAATGTTGGAAATAGTTTTAGTGTCGATGCAAAGAAGCTTAGCATACAAACGCATACTGAGCTTTCGAGTTCATTTGTACATGCCTGATCAGTGACAAATCCACAAATTTTTAATGGAGTTCAGGTTTCATCCCATTTTGAGCAAAGACTATCTCTTTAAAAACGTCTTTCGTACCGTTTTTATTGTGTCTCGAAACCAAGTTTAGAAAATTAATGACGTTTTTCGGTCTGACGTTTGACAATCCGATCCACCAAATAACCCTGTTCTAGTGGTGCCAACAGTGCTTTCACTTACAGGCAGAGACGTAGCAGCCGCCCCCCAAACACCCCAATTGGGGGGGGGCCCAGGCCAACTTTGGGGGCCCAAGTTAGTCTGAAATTGCTTTTTGGCTACGTGACTATTTTCAGTTCAGCAGACTTGTTTACAACCGATTTAAACTGTAGGAAGAAATTGGCTTGTGATACCATAAGTGAATGTTACGTCATTTTATCTCGCAGAATCTAGAATATTTCGATTGATTTTCTGGTAGAATCTTGAATATTCGATTGATGTAACAATGCCGTTGTTACGCAACAATCATAGAATGGTCTGGAATTCTGTTTGGCTATAAATACCGGGACAATATATATACACTGCAGAGTGCAGATAAAGTATTTTATTGACATTGTATAGAATGAAACGTTCAAAAAGTGGTGATCAAAAGAGAAAAGAAGCAGCCACTGCTCGAGATGCTGTAGCGAAATTGCCCAAGATGACAGATTTTTTCAAGATTACTGAGCAGAGTAGACCTGGCACTAGTACCGAGAGGGATGAAGAAAACTATAGTGTACAAGAAAAAGAAGACTATGACGATCAGCATCAAAGTGATTGTGAATTTCCAGAAAATGTAAGTTGTGATTTACCTGCTAATACGCAACCTTCAATATCAAAAATATCTGAATCTCAATTTACCCCTATCCCTGATGACCCATGTAAATGGCCTGAAAGTATTTCTGATGCTCAACGATGTGATATAGTAAAGCGTGGACCACATCAACTAATAATGAATTTTCCATATAATAACACAACTCCAAGGCGACGTTTTTCCTCCAACCATTATAAACGTGTGTTACCTAATGGTGAAAGTGTTTCACGGTCGTGGCTAGTTTATTCTGGGGAATCAGATCAAGTTTTTTGCTTTTGTTGTAAGCTATTTGGAAAAACACTAAGCCCCTTTTGTAGTGGTATAAATACATGGGAGGGTTTTTCGAAAAAACTGAAAGACCATGAAAACGGCATTTCCCACCAAGAATGCTGCAGTCAATGGATGTTGCTAGCTGAAGGGATAAGAAATTCATCCACTATCGACAAACGCGAGATGAATATTTTTTTCAATGAAAGACGTTTTTGGAGAAATGTTTTAGAGAGACTTATCGACATTGCCTTGTTTCTATCGGAAAGGAATCTTGCTTTTAGAGGATCTGAAGAAGTCTTAGGATCTCCTCACAATGGAAATTTTCTGGGTATATTTGAGCTTTTGGCAAGAAGAGATCCGATCCTAAAAGAGCTTCAAGACAGAATCAAGAATAAAAACACTAAAGATCACTATTTGAGTCCTACCATACAAAATGAACTAATTGAATTGCTAGCGACAGAAGTTGAAAAAGAAAATTTACAGCAATTGAAATTGGCAAAATATTTTTCTATAATTTTGGACTGCACTCCAGATATGTGACATCATGAACAAATGTCTGTCATTCTCCGTTATGTACTATGTAATGAAGAAGCTGCTGTTGTTAAAGAAACATTTTTTGGCTACTTGAGAATAAGTGACAGTACTGGGAAAGGCTTGTTGGACGCTTTCTTAGAAAAAGCGACCGAACTGCAACTCGAATTGTCTGATTGTCGAGGTCAGTCATATGATAATGGTGCTAACATGAAAGGAAAACATTCTGGGGTCCAAGCAAGAATGCTAGACATCAATCCCAAAGCTGTTTACGTGCCCTGTGCAAACCATACCCTTAACTTAGTTGTTGTTGACAGTGCTAATTCATCGACGGAAGCATTGACATTTTTTGGAGTACATACAAGGTTGTATGTGCTGTTTTCTTCCTCTGCTCAGCGTTGGGAAATTTTGAAGAAACATGTGGAGCTGTCCATAAAGTCACAATCTGATACTCGTTGGGAAAGCAGAATTAAATGCATCAAACCTCTTCGATACAATTTAAAAGAGGTGTTGCTGGCACTGAAAGACTTGGAAGCCATTTCCATAGAAAGAAAAGATGGAAGAGCTGCCTCAGAAACAAAATCGTTGATAGCTCATTTATCAAAATGGAGTTTACTTTTGTCGGTGTTTATTTGGTATGATATCCTATTCCAAGTCAATAAAGCAAGCAAGATTCTTCAATCGTATGGAGTCTCCCTTCATACAATGGAAACGGAAATCCAGGCAACTGAAAAGTTTTTGCAAAACTATCGCACAACGGGTTATGACAGTGCCGCAACATCTGCTGTTGAAATAGCACAGGAATTGGATATTGATCCTTCTTTTCCTCCGTCAAGAAGTGGAAGGAAAAGAAGATTGTTTGATTACCAAGGTGAAGAGGAACAACGAGCTACTCCTGAACTGAAATTTAAAAGCAACTTTTTCTATCCATTAGTAGACCAGGCTATTATGTCAATAAAGGAGCGCTTTAATTTGTTACGTGAGGTTTCTTCCGCCTTTTCGTTTTTGTACACACGAGACAAACTTTTGCTTGTGCAACAAGAAAATGCTCTTCTACTTGCTGTAAAGAGTTCCAAAAAAAGTTCGGTGACATTGATTCTGATGAAATGAGCGCTGAGCTACAGCGGTTTGTTTTAATTTTACAAAAAAAACGCAATCTCAATACGGCTCAAGACTTTCTGAACTATCTTCTAAAGACTCATTTATTTGAATTGTATCCGAATGTGTACATCGCACTTCGAATCTTACTAACTTGCCCCGTGACTGTTGCCAGCGCTGAAAGAAGCTTCAGCAAATTGAAACTGATCAAAACTTTTAATAGAACGTCTATGACAGACAGTAGACTATCTTCATTAGCCATGTTGTCAATCGAAAATGACTGCGCCCGATCTCTTGATTATGACAATGTCATAACAGCATTTGCGAACAAAAAGGTTCGCTCCAGACTATTTAAATGATACTGTGTTTTTATAACTTTTTCATGTTTTTCAGTGTCATTGCTTTCGTTTCGCAGTGTCTGCATAAATGTCCTACTGAACTCTGGCATCGGTGCCGAATTTTTTATGACTTGCACCTTCGGTATCGGCATGCTTTATTGTGACATTAGCCTGTTTACTTATGTACAAATTGTGGTGTATTTTCTTAATGCAGCTTTTCAATTTTACACCTCTAAAGTGATATGACCTGTGCGCAGGGGCTCTTGCGCTTACTTTGGGGGGGGGGGGCCCGAAGTTGGAGTGCTACGGGACTGCTTACAGGCCCACTGCGCTCTTTACTAATGACCAATTAAACTCTGTTTCGTGTTTCACCTTCCACGTTACTTCTATTTCTGTCCACGTTGTAGGCAGGGCCGGATTAAGGCGGGGGCTGATGGGGCTGCAGCCCCAGACCCATCACTATACCAAGTCAACGAAGTCTAAAAAGTTACTCATACGATCACTTTCAAAAAATAGTGAAGGTGTAATTTAGAAATATTATAGGCAAGGCGTTCTCCATTAGAGACCTTGTCATCGTGCAAAGCACAAGCGAAACTGTGTCATAGTAGGAGATACTATTTTATTTGTGTTTTCGTTGGATAAAACATTGTAACCAAAATGTAAACACATTTGATGTCATAATACAAAATATAACATTATTCCGTAACAATGGCTTTTTCTAAGACTCTGACACGTTCAATTGTTGCCAGTTATTTCGAAGTTTTGAAAAAAATCCAGACAGGTTTATGCTGGGTAAGAAAAGTGAAGCTAGAACAAGTTTAAATAAAAGCAAGCATATTTTCTATAGTCCGGTATTTGAAGAAGGAAGCAGATAAAGTTTTACCAATCAAAAAAAAAATGAAGAAGTATAAAAGCGGTTGGGAAAATGAGAAATCTAGAAGAGAAGCAGAAGATAAACTGAAAAAAGTTGTAGCAAAATCAAAAAAAGTGACTTAGTTTTTTCATATAAGCGAACCAAAAAGCAACATTGTAGAAACGACGTCCAGTAATGCAACCGCTTGGTGTTAATCTTCGAATGACTGTATTGCAGAACCAGAGCCAAATATAAAAATTGTTTCATCGGAACCAAATTTACAAACCAAGTCATCAAATGTTGCTGAGGATGAAGTGCATAAGGTGAAAGAAACTATTCAACTCGACATGGATGTTGGATGCTGGGGAGTAATTTCAGACCATCTGAGAGATTACTGCTGCCAAGTAGGAAGTTTAGAGTTTCAACATCTTAATGCAGATTTTTCTACTTCAGAGACATGTTTTACCGGCGATAAATTCAAACGTCGTTGTTCTAAAGCGCTATTTTGGCGAGAACAATTGAATGGCGAAAAAGTAAAACGCGAATGGTTGTGCTATTCACCTTCATCAAAAAAACTTTACTGCTTTGTTTGCAAACTTTTTGCTTTTGATTCTGAAAAAGTCATGCTGGCATCAGTTGGTTATGGCGACTGGAACCATGCACCACGCGACCTGGCCAGGCACGAATCCTCTAACAAACACTTAAGTTATCTTTCAACATATATCTCTCGAAAAGCAAAAAAAGTTAGCATTTGCAAAGATTTGGAAGAGCAAAAAGAATCTGACAGAAAATATTGGTGCAAAGTATTGGCTCGAGTTTTAAGTGTGATAACATTCCTATCATCGAGAGGGCTGGCCTTCCGCGGAAGTAGTGAGTTGGTTGGTTCTCCACAAAACGGTAACTTCCTCGGAATGTTGGAATTGTTGGCAGAATACGATACTTTCCTTGCTGAGCATATTCAAAAGAGAGTGAACAAAGGCAAGGAACATGTTTCGTGTTTCTCATCAACTGTATGCGAGGAATTCATTGACGTAATTGCAACAAAAGTGTTAGATATTATCATTTCTGAAATAAAACAAGCAAAGTATTATTCAGTGTCCGTGGACTCAACACCTGACATCACAAATGTTGACCAGTGAACAATAATTTTTCGGTATGTTCTACCTGATGGTTCCGTGGAACGATTTGTCAAGTTTATACCCACCCGTGGACACACTGGTCACCAATTGGCTGATTTACTTTTCGAGTTTATAGAAGACAATGGGATCAGTTTGAAAGATCTCAGAGGGCAATCTTATGACAACGCTTCTAACATGAGCGGAAAATACAAAGGTATGCAGGCTATAATAAAAGAACGCAACCACCAAGCGGAATGCAGTATACCACTCAAAGAGTTTATAGTAAACGAGATCTATTTGAAACCCTTACCTCTATGAACATAGCACGTGATCACAATAACCGTATCATACATTGATTTATTGAGTTACAAAGGCAATCTACGCGCTTTATATGCATGTTCATACGAGTGAAGTGGTTATTTCACAGTGTAATATTTGTGTATTATTTCACAGTGTAAATAATACAGTGTGTTATTTCACAGTGTAATATTTCACAGTGTAACAGTGTAATATTTCACAGTGTCACAGTTCACTCGTATGAACATGCATATAAAGCGCGTAGATTGCCTTTGTAACTCAATAAATCAATGTATGATACGGTTATTGTGATCACGTGCTATGTTCATAGAGGTAAGGGTTTCAAATAGATCTCGTTTACTATAAACTCTTTGAGTGGTATACTGCATCTTCGATACGGATGGGATCCCCGTACCAAAGTGATAGCATGCGCTGCGCGTGTGATGTGTGCGAAGAAATTTGTAATAGATTGACACTAAATTTTTCATATTATTGCAAATATGGGATTTTGGTTTTTGATCATGACGGGACGGGCCCTGCTGATGAGTCCAAAAGGACGAAACGCGTCCAGGGATGGTCTCGTCAAATTGTGGGGGGGGGGCTTTTCATTATTTGCAATACTATTATACTGTGAAATAACCACTTCACTCGTATGAACATGCATATAAAGCGCGTAGATTGCCTTTGTAACTCAATAAATCAACATCACCAAGCGGAATATATTCCTTGTGTAGCACATTCCTTGAATCTTGTGGGAAAATGTGCTGCTGAGTGTTGCCAATCCGCGGTCCGTTTTTTCATGTTTGTTCAGGGACTCTATGTGTTCTTTTCAGCTTCAACACACAGGTGGAATCTCCTTACTGATGCACTGAAACCACTTCAATGTCCAACAATTAAGCCTTTGTCTGATACACGTTGGGAGGCGCGATATGATGCTCTACATGCACTAAGAAAAGGTTACCAAGCGGTTCTTCAAGTTTTGAAGGCAATGTGTGATGACAATGATGAAAAATATCAAACTAAAGAAACAGACAGGGGTTTTGTTTTATCAATGGAAAAGCTTGAAACTGGTATTTTACTCGAGGTATGGTCGTGCATAATGGAACGGTTTCACCAGACCAGTCAGGCTGTGCAGGACAGCAAAATTACTTTGAATAGGGCAACGAATTTGCTTCAGGGCTTACATGACTTTATTCAATTTCTAAGACCCCAATTTCAAAAATTCGAAAGAAGAGGTCAAATATTAAGTGGCTGTCATCATTACACTGAAGAAATTTCAAGAAAGAAAAGAAGGAAAGTAAGGTTGGATAGCGAAGATGAATCTGAAGACACATCACTTGATCCATCGAGCAGATTTGAAGTAGACTCATATTTTCCGATCATTGACCAAATTCTTTCGTCTACGAAAATCCGAATAGAAGCTTACGACCGTCTTCAAAGAAAATTTTCGTTTCTGATGGAATTGAGCACCATGTCTGACCGTAAAATTGAAGCAAGTGCGAAAATGCTACTTCAATATTATCCAGATGATTTGGAGGAGTCATTGCCTGAGGAGATGATTCGTTTCTCTACACTGATAAAACAACACCATTTTAATAGCGAATGCAAAGAAATTCAGATGTTTAGGTTCATAAATGAAAATGAATTCATGCATGCATTTCCTAACGTATCTGTTGTTTTCAGGCTGAGCCTATCTTTGTCTGATGATTTTTAATTGCTCGGGCGAGCGCTCATTTTTATGTTCTAAAAAGAGTAAAGAATCAACGGCGTTCGTCTATGGGCCAGAAAAGATTGAATTCCTTAGCTCTGCTCTGTATTGAAAACGAACTTTTGGAAAAAATAGACACCGATGACATTATTAAAAGCTTTGCGTTGTCTAAATCCAGAAAATGTGTCATTTGAATGTGTACACACTAAGTAAATACTTTGTGTATGTATTTGTTTTTTGTTTCAATTGTGGTCAGCTTTTAGTACAAGGAATAGAATGAAAAATAGGCCTCTGGTTATTCCAGAGCCCCAGGCCCTTAAAGAGCTTAATCCGTCACTGGTTGTAGGAGATCTGTGAATATCGCTTTCGAAGTCTTTGGTACGACTAAACAAGGGAATCAAACCGTGGTAGGCCGGCTTTGGAGCGGACACTCTAACCACTACACCACCTTGCCCACTGCCAATGGGCCTAACTGACCAAACCTATAAGGGCCAAATATTTTATAACGACTTGAAAAAGTCAACAAGATAAGTCCCATTGCCCAAAATCACAAATCAAGAAGTCAAATTCAGTGTTTTTGATAAAAGCAGCTAATCAGAGGCGTAGCTTGAACTTCATTTTGCACTTTTTGAGACAAAAGTTATGTTCAATACAATTTTTAGAAAAAGTGCAAACTTCTGTGTTTTCAAGTAAAATCAGAACATCACATTTTTTTCTAACACGCACTCCTATAGAGCAGTGCTTTTTAACTTTTTCGTCATCGTCCTCTCTCAGCTTTGACTACATCTCAATTTCCTACAAGCACAGGGGTACTTGGAAAGAAATTTTAAGAGGCAAAGTAAGCTTTATGTCATAATTAGGGCCATTTTATTTTGACCCAAATAAATATATTTTTGACTTTATTTTAGCAAAATTTTGGCCTAACCGCTTTTGCCTATTATTTATGTCTTGTTGCACTTTTTTGATTAAAAATGTTTTATAATCCGCAATTTACATAAGTTTGTAAAGAAGAAGGTAACCTACTTTAAACATTTTCTCAATCACTCAGTCCTGAAGCTAATGCCAACAAAGCGACGCTTGACGCGAAAACCTACGATAACAAGCCATTGTGTGTACCGGTATCAATTAGTGTGTAATACAAAAAATGCGTTGTTATCGCAACTGTACTGTACATTAACAGTCTGTCTATGATGTTTTTAACGAAAGCCACACAGTATAATTACCAGGACGTTTTATTGTAATACAGCATCATATATTTTTTTACGTTCTTAACATCAAAATTTCTGTCTTTTCTCAGTAATTTACTGAGCATAGAAAACGACCTTTCTACAGCAGCAGAGATTGGCTGGGCTTTTTGCAATAGTGCGTAGCTTGTTGGGTCAATTGTCAAGTTGGTACAGTTAATTATTGTTTCTAAATCAGAGTTGGATAGTCGTTTTTTAATGTAATTTTTAATTGCGCACGGATCATCATCGAATTGCATATTCTTCAGCAATCCGTATGCTTCGGTTATCGTGCAGGCACTTCCTTCTAAGAACTCCACCTTGGCTGCTAGAGTACGATATTGATTTATTTTAACCAAGTCCGGCACCAAATCTTCCACATTGATAGCGTCTTTTGCTCTGCTGATTAAGAGGCCTGCACTGGTCCAATTGTTGACAATGGTACGAACAGCTGGAAGATTCTCACTGTAATATAAGGCAGCTCTCAGACAAGTTGCCCATCTTGTAATTACAGGGTCAGGAGGAGATGGCAGACCAGCATCATGAAAATCTTTCTTGTGATCTTTGTTTTTGATTGTTGCTGCCTTGATCGTTGCTATTATTTCATCAATATTTTTAAAATGAGCACGCACACGCATAGCGCAGTTATGTAGTAAGTGCGCAACGCAAGTGACATGCATCAAAGAAGGGTATAATTCCTTTTATGTCTTTTCAAAGAAAGACATGTACCGAGCAGAATCAGTCAAGAACAATGACAAATTCTCGCGTTTTATTTCAAGTTGTCGCAATATGTCATCCACAGTGTGCAGAATAATACTGCTATTAACATTGCTACCACTGTCAAGTGGATGGCAATCAACGAGGAATGTCCGATTTGGGACATCTAAGCTGCCCACAAGCACACTAATATACTTTTGTTTAGCAATCTCTGCTTCATCCACAATCAAAAAAATTTTTTTTGTCACGAAGTAATTCTTGAATTTGTTCTTTTTGGAATGCTAATTTAGCAACACATGCCCAGGCTGCAGTCTCCGAAGGCAATACTTTTTCCCATTGTAGCAAACAGAGACTTTAAAGAAGGATGGTTCAGTTTATGAAGTGGGATATCTGCAGCTAAGAATGAAGAGACAACCTGTTCCTTGAAGTTTACTTGATCGAGTTGTAAAAAGGTTTGCTTACTTTGGGATTTGCTCTTTGTCTCCAATTTTCTTTGTTCTTGCTTACTTTTTCGATGGCTTTCCACAAAAAATTTCTGTCGCATTTGACTAACACGTCGCAAAGGTTGCATCGCAAGTCGCGGGCAGGAGTTGCCGAAAACTCATCCGGATATTCCTGGCAAATTTGGCCAATTTTCACTGTAGAAGATTTGGCTTGTTTAGACATTCTTTGCTTTGCAAGCTAGACCACGTGTAAAGAGCGCAAAGGTTTTATAGGAATAGATTAATTGTCTAACAATTATGTGTTTATGCATCAACAATGACGATTTGATGCATAATAAGTGCTATTTCCTTCTCAATTACCGCACGCATTTTTACTATTGCAACTATTTGAGAAGTTTAAAATCAAATAAAACTGCACATAAAATTTTAATAGCAGCTGAAAAATTGAAAAATATATAAAAGAAATCTAAATTTGTTCGTTTTTGTAAGGAAATTTTTGATGAAGAGAATTTTGACAAGTTTTGACTTTATGCAAAATTTTGACTTATAAAATCTACCAAAACAGACTCCTGAAGACCTGAAACGAACGTTAGTACACGTTTGATCATGTAACAAGGTCCTGAAAAAATTTTGACTTTAGCGGGCCCTAGTCATAATGAAGCGATCTCACAACAGAAGTGCGCTTGATCTTTGGGAGCCGGAATATCGAGAAAGAAAAATCTTTTAAACATGAAAGTTTTTCACATTTTGGGCTCCGAAAACAACGTCAGCTAAAAACCATTCTTTTAGATTGACTTTTCAATAGTAAAAATTTTGTCTACGGTACTTTCATTCTCTAAATCATCATGAAGTTCTTTTTATAGTCATTTTTTATTTTGATTAATCAACTTTTTGGAAGTCACAACATTTCCCATTTCGGTCTCCAAACCAACTCAAAGACTTTTTTGGTAATCATCGACTTCAATTCAATAATTTTGTCTTCAAATACACCTTTCTGTGACGTATTTTGCTTCTGCCAAACCGTTTGGGGAAGCGTTGCCCTTTATCCCTCTCCTTTTAAATGTTTGCGACCTCAAATTCAAGAATTAAGTAATGATTCGCCAGATCAGTCAACAAGACCATCAAGCTAGAACAGAAGTCGCGGTATGCTATCTTTAAGATTACGATAGATTGATTGAGGTTGATGCAAGAATTCAAAGTACGATGTTAGCAGCAATGAAATCAGTTTATACGTCACTGTCATACGACATCATCAATAAAAACTAAATTCGGATGGGGTTTGAACCCACGATCCGCACCCACTACCATGAGGTGTGAAGCTAAACGTTTGGTAACGGACCGAAAGCACCGTCTTAATCACTCGGCCACCGAAGTACGCCGTTACCAAAAGCGTGGACTCATACCTCAGGGTAGCTGGTGCGGATTGTGGGTTCAAATTCCACCTGAAATTAGTTTTTACTCATGCTGTCGTATGGCGGTGACATATAAAGCTAGACTGATTTCATTGAAGCTGTCATCGTAAGCGAGGGTTTGGTCTCGGTTCTTGATGGGTCACTTTACCATCAATCAAATCAACCATTCTTTTCATGTAGCTAAGTATACAATGAAAAAATGACGCTCTGCATAATTAAAATTTATCTCCAAGAAAGGTCATTAATTCAGAAGTAAAGACAAATAGGTCATAGAGTCAAAATATAATGATTTCCTTCGAAAAATCAGACATCAACGATGTAATCTTGCGACGCATGAGAAGTCGGAAAACAACACACCAAAAAAACAAAACATATGAGTTTCTTTGTTTTGAAGTTTGCTCCGACATATTTGCATAAAAGTTAAAAAACTCTTCTGTTAATTGCCAGCTTTCATTAATTTGTTTATGTTTAAACAATACTCCCAATGGTTTACTTTGCCCTGCCTACGTGGGGTGAAGGGGACCAGTATAAGTTTTAAATATACATGGTTATCATACTTGATTTGTGATTGACAGATACCGACAGGCCTGTTTGTTGTTGTTGTTGTTGATTACCCGACCCCTTCCGAGGGATGGGGGTATGGCGGAAGACAATAGAGCCCCAGAAGCTGGGAAACTCTCCAGGGTCTGGACCAGAGGTCGAAGAGAGTCTCCAAAGAGCAAGCGGCGCAAAGGGCCCGTAGCTGGTCAGTGCAGAATGAGATGAGAGATGTCCTGGGACGAATGTCCACAGGCGCTGCAGGAAGGATTCTGCCAATTCTTGAGAGATAAGAACTTAACGGAAGGCTGTGTCCGTTGCAGCGAAGACGAGAGAGGACACAGCCAGCATGACGAGGGAGCACAAGTTCCTCGGTGGAAGTCGAGGGAACCTGTGTGTCGAAGAATTTAGATGAGACAGTACGCCTCCAGTCTGAGAAAAGATAAGAGTGGATACGAGAGATAAGAGAGAGACTACAAGGGATTGCGGAGGGCGCAAGTAGCGCACCCCGTCTGGCCAGCTTATCAGCCGCGTCGTTCTCCGGGAGAAACGAGCGTCTGGGGACCCATTGTAGTCTGATAGAACAGGAGGAGAGAGAAGACAGTTCCTGCCAGATCTGCCACAGAGTGTCAGGTAAAGGGAAAGGAGGAGAGGACAGAGCGAGAGTCAGATAGAAGGAGAAAAGAAGTGGCAGACTTGTTGATGCTGCCGAGACCAGCAAAGAGCGTGCAGAATGGCGCAGGCTTCAGCGGAAAAACGTGAACATACTGTGCCTGCTGAAAAGGAAAGAGTGGTCTCAGTGCCACAGAGAGAGCAGCTGGTATGTACGATGGAGCCGCCTTTGACAGGCCTATTTTGATCTTAAGATCTCTTCAGGGCACCTCCGTCAACGAGAATCGAGATCAGCAAACATGACTTTCATTTCACGATATCTGGTAAAAGATTACAAACATAGGCATTTATAATCTTGAAAAATAGTTTCTGTTTCATTCAATAATGCAGTTATTTAATTCAACTTTTTGACTCTAATTAATTTTATTGACTCAACTTTTACTGAACTATAATTAATTTATTTAACTTTCTTTCAGAATCACAACGAAAAAATAATTAAGAGTTAGAAAGTTTCAATACAATTCCTAATAACTAAACTCAATTCACAACTTGAAAAACTGTTATTAACAACTGAATTACAGGAGCTTGTGTTTGCCTATTTAAATGTTGGATTAATTAATAAATATTAAGGCAACTTATTGGCTAACTACAATCAGTTGCTTAAAATACCACTTCCACGACCGGTTTAGTTCCTATTAGAACTCTTCAGGTGGACTTGTTTCCTGTTTTAAAAACATAGTTCACAGATTAAGTTATCATCCTCTGCATCACAACTAGCGCAAGCTTCGTGTCCCCAATGCAAACATTTAGAACACTGAATCAAATCGTCAGTCTCAGTCGATTGAGAGTACATGTCATTGCCGCAAAAGCATTCATCGTCTGCATTGCTATCGCTATTAGCGACATTGTTCTGTTCTTGCGACGTCGATAATCTGTAAGATTTTGCTTTTTCAAAGAAGACTCTTCGTGAAGCCTGTTTTGCTGCTACATGATCACTCTGGTCGGTGAAGTTTTATTGCAGTCAATTGCTTTTTGTATGGTAAACTTGTCAAAATTGCGGTCGCACCTCTCTTCGGTTTCTTTGTTTGGCGCGTGCTTCTGGCTTTCGGTATGGGAAGCAGTTAAGCAGAACTTGCTTTTGTGAAACTGGAAAGGAATTCTTCTCATGAGCATGGTACGTGTGACACTATTGCCTGAGCTGAAAAAGATTCTTGGTCTATATCGTAGCGATCACACAAGTCGATACCACTTGTTGAACTAGTCTTAACATTGACAGAGTTATCTTGCGTGTTGTGCGCTACAGCAATGATGATGTAGAAAATAAGTTCCTTAGAGCAAGAGCGTGCTGACTGAACCCCAATTGCTGGGAACTATGGCAGTCACAAAGAAGGAAGCACGACAGTAATATTTTATTGCATCAATTCACGCAGTTGTGGCAGACAATGAAAATCACGTCCGTCCTCTACGAAGTCCAGCGATGAAAGAGGTTGTGGCAGATAACTAGAACACGTCCGTCTGCCACGACGATCAACAACGAAAGAGAGCCGAAAATATCCGACCGCATGGTCGGCAACATAATACTGCACACGTCACCAAAAACTAGGTCGCTGCACACGTCTATGTAAACCAGATTACTGCGCACGTCACATGAACAAAAACAATAGACAACAAAAGACAGCGGGAAAGGCAAGCCGATCAACGAGCTACCATGAGAAGAAAAATAAACATTATCTATTCCTAATAAAAAAAAAAAATGTGTGTAATATTAGACGCATGCAATAATAATAAACCAATACGCGGTGCAATATCAATCGCAATCAACTCTGGTCACACCGCAACGGGTGGATAAAAAAATGATCTGTAAAACTACATGTTGCTGTACTTAACCAGTTTATGTAGGGGACCTCGCGTTAATAAGCCAGCGTGGGCAATTTCTCCAGTCACCAGCTACAGGGGCTCTTATTTAAACCAACCACGATAAGTACATAATAGATATCAGTCCACGGCTAGATTGCCGGAAAGCCATACAGGCTAATCATCATAGACGACATATTAAATATCAGTCTACAGCTAGATTGCCGGAAAGCCATACAGGCTTAAATTCCTGTCATGAGGATACATCGCTAGGCATGCGAACTATAGGAGCACGATATTCTTTAAGCGGAGACAGCCGAGCGGCTACAAACGTGACAGTAGATATTTCGTCAGTTATAATTACCTCATCAGTAAAATCGTAGAATAAAGCAGCAACGGTGCACTGGCTGGACGACAAACTGGGGACGCACAAAGTTGCAAAACAGCAAACACAGCTATTACAGTTTACAATTAGAATTACAGACATCGGCTGGAGCAAGGTGCTGAGCCGCCGAAAGCAAACTAACAAAGAAATAAAAAAAGACAAAAAGATCTTTGGCATGGCAGCTCGATGAAGTGCGAGGCGCACTACAATGGCATTAGCTGTAACTTCCGATGGAGGAAAGTCGACTTCTCCAAAAACGTCAGGATTGTAAGGCACAATTCCGCATTTTTTTAAACTGCTGATGGCATTGGTAGCTGTTGTTGCTCGAATGTAAGCATTTCTGAAAAGCTTTTAAATTTGAAATTGAGTTACCATTCTTCACGAATTTTCTTGAGAAAAGTTCTCTATCTCTTGCAAATAATAAGTGTTTAAAGGAAACATGAATGAGACGTCCAATGGTTGTAGTCTGCGACTACAATGAGGGAGTAAGCACAAAACTGGAACGTTATTTTCTCAAGCAATGTCAATAAATTGCAGGTTTTTGGTATGGGTCCTGTGACCATCCCAGATCAGGAGAGCAGGATTATCTTCATTTGGAATGACAAATGATAAAAAGAGCTCAAACCAAGAAGTAAAGATGTCAAGCTGCATACAACCAGAAGAATGACACGAACAACCAACGCCACGGAGTTTAATGAAGCAATTCTGGCATCATACACTGTTGAGGAAATTTCGATTTGAAACCAGACGGAAAAAATTTCCTCCAGCATACATGCAAATTACTGCAGTACATAACACGCCTTTTTCTGCAGAGGGAATGCTTCCACCTTGGTTTTTTTCTTTCAAAGCAAGCACTTTTGATTGCTTTGTCTGAATTGTCGTAGTTTGAGTTCGGTCAACGTTAGCCACACGTGTGGCTTAAAATAATGCAAGTCCATGACTTCGCCCTGGAGACCAAAAAACTTCCCGACGTTTTCACGATTAAATCCTCTAGCACTAGCCTCTGATGTAGGCTTGCGTGTGCGAAGACTTAAATGTGGAGTGCGTGGAAGAAATCAATTTTCCCAAACAACACCAGTAAGGCTTTTTTCCATGCTTAGCTTAACATGATTTTTTTACCAATTCAAAAACAAGTGATTCAAGATATTTACGTGTGATTTCAAGGAATTTCCCTTCAAGTTTCTGCACATGCGCCACTAGCCCTTTTTCTTGAGCATTGAAAGAAGTAAAGAGAAATTTTCCTAGACCTTTTTTGATCCCTGTAGCACCAATATTTATTTCTTGAACTTTTCTTCTGACTGTGGTTTTGGGAACGCCGTAATCTGCACTGGCTTTTAATGTACGCTCATTTGTTTTTCATTTACAGCTTGAATGGCCATGGAAATAGCTTTTTCGGTCCATTATTTAGTGGATTTTTTCTGCGGTTGCAAGGCATTCTCAAACACGGACTTATAAATATTTATCATTTAGATCGGTCACGAAATTATAATCATAAAAATAGTTTACTACAGGGTAAAATGGACCACCACTGGTCCTCGAATTTTTAACTGGTCAGAAAGAAAAATATTTCTTGACAATGCGTTCATGATTCAATTACATTCATTGTACCATCAAATCGAACTTTCAACTAACGTATGTCTACATAAAATACGATCTCAATCATAGACTTTGCCATAGATCGCAGAGGTCAAAAAAACGATTTTCGTGCTTTTTCTGGTCTCTCAGCTCCGAAGCCCTAAGTAACGGCACGTACCGTTACATTGCGTTACGCTTCACTCAGTTTCAATGGTATTTGGACAAATATCTATTTTTGACTGTTTAAAAAGCAGGTGTATCTCTTTACCCCCTTGGTGCACTTTACCCCACCTTTCCCAATAGGCATAGTTGCCAACAGGGATGTGGAAGCGGAAACGGAAGCTGGAAGCGGTCCTTTTTCTGTGGAAGCGGAAGCTCGAAAATTCCACCGCTTTCGCTTCCTCATAGGAGGGAAGAATGGAGAAAGAAAATAAATTGGTGCTGCTATTCTTCGGAGAAGAGCGAATAGGGGGAGCATAAACATTAAGAAATGAGAGCGAGGAGGAGTTGTGTAGAGAGATGTTGATCTCTACATAATCAAAGTAGGGGCCAAGCGAAGAAAGAGAAGAGATAGAAAGCTCAGAGAAGAATAAACCCTGATTCACGAAAATGATGATGCCGCCGCTAGCGTCTGTGACATCAGTAAAAAAATGCCAGATCAGAAGTGGGTGCAATCAGATCGCAGAGCAGAGAATCCAGGTTTCCGGAAAGAGAAGATAAATTAAGGCTAGATTCTTGGATACAAATAAGGTCAACGGGATGAGACGAAATAAAGTGTAACAGTTCAATGCTCCTGGCTTGGATACCCCAGCATTCCATTGAAGAATCCTGAAGGAGTTAGTGAGGGGAAGAGAAAGCTGGAGGTAAAGAGAAACATCCAGGAGCATGAGGCAGTGGTGAGAGTGCAGAAGGAAAAGATACAAAGTGGGCGGAAAAAGGATAAGAGATTTGAAGGCGAGGGTGGGGTGCGAGTGCTGCATTAGCAGAAGGAGGCCAGATGGGTCAGATTGAGCAGTGGAGGTATACCAGCTGGAGGAGTCCGACGAGGAAGTCACACTGTTGGTAGGTGTGGGATCTCCAAAAAAAGCAGAATTCTAGCAGGGAAGACAGCTCCAGAAGTGAGAGCCGCCAAGAGTTCTGAAACTAGAAAAGAAGAGTAATAACCACTTTAAATGAACCCAATTAGAGCATGTGCAGCACTGCATTGACCTAACCGCCAGGTCACATTTCTAGCGCACACTGAACAGGGAAAGACGGAACAAGGGTTAGGATGAACGTTGCTGCTCATCAGGAGAAGGAGAAGAATGAGAAGACGGGCAAGAGAAAGGCAGGAGTAGAGAGAAGACAGGCTAATTTTGAAGAAGCTGCGTGCTACCATTCTGCAGTCTTTCACGAGGCTGCACGGCGAAAAAATTGTTTGTGTGAGGGGAGTGCTCAGGGTAACTGGGACCCTTGGGAAGGACAACAGCCATTTTAATCCAACCCAAATGGAGTTGGGGACCGCACCACCACGTTGAGGCGGCTGTTGATTGGTGCAGTTTAATTTTGCTCGCTTTACATGTACAGTAGAACCTCTACTTACGAAATTAATTCGTTCCGGAAGCCGTTTCGTAAGCCGAAAATTTCGTAAGTAGAAACGCATTTACCCTATAAATACCCTGATCCGTTCCAAGCCCCCCAAAACACGGACAAAATACTTGTATACAATATAAATAATGGTTAAAACCTGTAACAAATGCATGTTAGAATTAGATTACTGTATACTAAATAGAAAAAGTACACATGGAAAGAAGAAAGAACAAAAATAATGAATAAAAACTAAGAACGGAAGGTTTGTTTATCTTTGGCGTTTTTAAAATTTTGATTTTCGGCGTTTCGTAATTAGAACATTCTTTCGTTATTCGAAACATAATTTCTACAAAAAGACGTTTCGTAAGTTGGAAATTTCGTATCTGGAGTCTTTCGTTAGTAGAGGTTCTACTGTATATACTATATATACGACAGAAATTTCGCACTTCAAAAAAATCGAAGTCAATACTGTATTTTCTTGAATAGAAGCCGCGGCTTCTATTTTTTATTTTTAAACATTTTGTGCGGTTTCTATTCGAGGACGGCTTCTATTCAAGGGCGGCTTCTATTTTTTTGTATGAACGTTTATTCTTCTAATTGGTGTCCAGTGAGCATTCAAGTTAATCCACCATAAGTACGTAACAGGAAAACGGAAACAGTAAAAAACAGTAACTCAGCTGCAATTCTATTGTCTCTTGTGAAACACTCGTAAGTAGGTCATCACGTGCTACCCAACTGTTAATCCAACAGCTGCTATTTCTGTCACGTCTGTGTAAAGCACTAAATAAAAGCAAACGGAGGAAGTGTTAATTACTAGGTGGCAACAAAAATCTGGGCTTTCTTTTGTTTAAAAGTTTTAGACAACTGCTTTTTTGCGTGTGCAAGCTCTCAATTATAGTCTTTATATAACACAGGACCTAACACTCTAACGTTTTATTTTGAAAACGTTGTATCTACCGTTATCAGTATTAGCAAGCTGCAGTGTTTTGGAGAAATTCTGTAACCCTCATAAAAAGTTATTTGTAAACATGAGCAAAAGGCGTGCTTATTCCATAAAATTCAAAACCGAAGTGATTAAGTTTGCTGAAAATCATTCAAATCGAGAGACCGGAAGAAAGTTTAAAATCGATGAGTCAATGGTAAGGAGATGGTTGCAAAAGAAGAAGAAAATGAATGAAGCTTACGAGCAACCAGGACCATCAAAGAAGAGATTAAGGCTTGATGGAGCTGGGCGAAAGCCATGCCTCTCCACAGTGGAAGAAGAGTTAATGGAGAAAATTGCCAGAGAACGAGCTGAACACCGTCATGTGTCCACAAAATTAATCCAGGTTTGGGCTACAAAAATGGCTGAAGAAATTAGCTTGACTGAATTTAAGGCTTCGCGTGGTTGGTTATTTAACTTTATGAAAAGATATAATTTGTCAATCAGACGCCGAACGACTACAGGACAATCAATGCCACGCGATCTTGAGGTTAAAATTTGTAACTTTATCGCTTTTAACAAGAAGCAAATAGATGTCAACAGTCTTCAACCAGCCATGATCGCTAACATGGATGAAACGCCAATATGGGCAGACATGTCCAGTGCCACCACAGTCGACAGCAGAGACGTCCATACAGTTCCCATTAAAACCACAGGGCATGAAAAAAACCGACTCACTGTATGTCTCGCTGTAAAAGCGGATGGGACAAAAATGAAACCATATGTGGTAATTCCAGCTGCAAAAGTCAAGAAAGAGCTTGCATCTATCCCCGGGGTTGTGGTGGCAGCAACGCGAAATGGTTGGATGAACGAAAATCTTACTTCGGATTGGGTTGAAAAGGTGTGGACAAACTTTTCCTTTGCAAAACGCATGCTTGTGTGGGACTCTTTTAAATGTCACATTTCTGATGAAAGGAAGGAACAATTGAAGAGATATAACACTGTAATGTCAGTCATTCCTGGGGGCTGCACGAAGTACTTGCAGCCACTTGATGTGTGCATTAACAAACCGTTTAAATCATTCTTTCGTGAGTTTTATGACGACTGGTTTAGAAAAGGTCAATTTGAATACACTAAGGGTGGAAAAATAAAAGCACCCAGTCATTTGCTGCAAATTCAGTGGGTTGTTAAGGCATGGGAAAAAGTTTCAAAAGAGATTGTAATAAACTCTTTTGAGGTTTGCGGGATTACAACCAATGATGTCGCAAAAATTTCCTGTCTTGGAAATGAAAGTCTCACTGACAGTAATTACTTGAATGATATCAGTACTATTGATGATGATAATGAAAACCATTGATACAGTAGTTGAAATAAAACATAACATGTTTGAGTTGTTTTTGTTGTGTGTCGTTACTTAGATGTGTTTTCTTGTATCAATAAAGAAACGTTTTTGTACATTGCGGCTTCTATTTTTTATTTTTAAACATTTTGTGCGGTTTCTATTCGAGAGCAGCTTCTATTTTTTATTTTTAAACATTTTGTGCGGTTTCTATTCGAGGGCGGCTTCTATTCAAGAAAATACGGTACGTGTTTTGGGGACGGACAGAAAGTCCGTAATGATGATTAGAGTTAAAGTTAACTCAAAGTCAGAGTTGGTTGAGGATAGAGAGGGAAAATCAACGTTATACGGTGTAATTTGTTGTTGTGATGACAGGTTATTGTCGAGAGCTGTGATATGTGATCATATGATTTAGATCTGAGAAGCATTAGGTTAACTGCTGTAAAAGTAGTTGTAAGTAGTGAAGGAACTGGTAATAACCGTTTATATGTTGAAGTGTTTAATTATTTTTTGAATTGTAGTAACGAAATATTTGATTTTCTTGCAAGCAGTTCGTGATTTCTAAATTTTTGTTAGTGGGAGTTCCGTGACAAACGCGAAAGTACATTAGGGGCAGTGATGGGACTCAGGGGGTTCGCACAGGTTCGTGCGAACCCGTTCTTGGAGTGTCGTGATAATCGGCGAACCCGTTCTTGTTTTTTGTTATAGACCTTAGACGACCGCAGCAAATGGGCTTTCTGAAATGAGGGAACCTGTTGTTAGTGAGTTTGATACAAAAGAGAACCTGTTCTTAAAATTTTTAATCCCACCACTGATTAGGGGCTCCGCGATGACAAAAAGATTGAAAAGCACTGTTCTACATTCAACACGAGTTCTGATATCTGAGAAAAACAAACACAGAGTAGTTCGAAACAATAA
This sequence comes from Trididemnum clinides, assembly GCA_963675345.1. Classification (NCBI taxonomy): domain Eukaryota; kingdom Metazoa; phylum Chordata; class Ascidiacea; order Aplousobranchia; family Didemnidae; genus Trididemnum; species Trididemnum clinides. The sequence goes on from OY776291.1 coordinate 30,448,203, forward strand.
GCTCAAGCGAAGTAGGTAAAGTAATAGCAATAAATGAAGGTTTCTGTTTTCTCAAAATGATGAAGTGTGGGAGAAGGCAGGCTACAGACCCACAAAAGTTAAAACAATTGTCAACGATCGTTTTTTCGTTTTTTGTTAGTGGAAGCGGAAGCGGTTGAAAAATAATCGCTTTCACATCCCTGGTTGCCAACCGTGAAAATTTATCTGAAGACTTGGGAATTTTTGCGCTTGTGTGGGTTTTCTTGGGATGTTTTTTTCGCCAAATGACTTGAAAAAATTTTGGAATTTTTGAAACCAACTTTGAGAATTTTGGTAAAATTATAAGATTTTTCGCCGGAAAAACTTGGCAAAAGTACTTGGTAGTGGAGTAGAAACCTAGGGTTTCTAGAGTTTCGGGGAAATTCGGGAAATTTTGCGCTGGGTGAAAGTGAAGACCATTTTTAGTGATCAACACCGCAGTAACAAAGTTTTTGAAGACTTATGAGAAAACGGTTACGTGATTGAACACAAACAAATGACTTGGAAAGAGTTCCTCTAGAGCTATGTCATCAGGAGTTTCTCAAAGTAGTTTCATTGGTCCTTTGTTTTCATAGCGTAGGTAAACGACATTGACTTCCATCTGAAATATTGCAATATTTGCAAGTATGCTGATGATATCAAATTATGCAAAGTTATTGCAGGACATAATAGGAAGGTTGCATATGACGTCATACATTTCGCACCAAAAAAAGTGGCTTTCCGAAAGCTGTAATTTATGCTGAAAAGGTATGGGGCGAACACCAACCTTTTGAGTTATTTTGAAAATTAATGAGAATAATTGAAAATTAATGAGAATAAATTATTGGAATAAATTATTGCTGGTTGGATCTTCGGAAACAAAAAAATCTAATTAAAAGCAGTTTCGTTGAGCTCAGGTCTTTCAGTTAGCTAGTATAAACTTTGTACTGTGTGCCAATTAAAAAAAACTGCCCCTTAGAGAAGTGACATCTAAATACCATTTGCTCCTCAGTTAAAAAAATAACTAAATACCAATTAGATACTCGTCGGTACATTGGCAAAAACAACCATTATCTGATTATTACTACTGGTACTGTAAACTTGCTGGCAAGCTTGCTTGTTGTGCCCTTGGACAAGGCACTTATCGACATGCCTCCATCTTCATGTGGCAAACAGGTGGTGGGGCCAAGCATTCTACCTATTGTAGTGGTCCAGTCTGACGAAAGACGTGCAAACAGCATGAGCTCATTTGTACAAATAAATGAATCGGTACCGGTATCGTAAGTTTTTAAAATACCTTTGTTTCAGAAGCCTAGACAATTGCCCAAAAAATTGTTTAAGGAATAGTTAAGGTCACATAATTACATCTCAAATATCAATACTCAAGTCTGCAAGCACTATTGACAAAAAATTTCAAAAACTTACTGATTTTATCCATCAATATCTAATCCAACATGTGACAAACGGTACAGAAGTCTGCCCTGTCATTTAGGCTACAGTATAATTTAAGTTTACAACTTTTCAGATTGCTTATGCCACTAAATATACTGTATAAGTTGCACATTACAATTAACTTAACGCAGTGGCTATTTCGCCGTCGACGGCAATTTGCCTTTGGAATCTATTTTGCCGTGATCATTTACGTGTGTTTATATAGCCAAATTTGCTATGATAACACTAGTGACACTGTGGTGTAGTGGAAAAAGCGCTGGTCTTGAGATACCGTGGTTGCGAGTTTGAATCTCAGCTGGCCAGGGCTTTAAAAGAAAGGCAGTGTACACTGGAGGGGCAGGCCCGGTATGTAAATGTACGGGGCAGTGTACACTGGAAGGGAGTGTACAGGGTGTGGGGGATAGAGACCTGGGGGTGCAAAATTTTTCTTTTGTTTTTAAAATTGACCAATCAGAGACGACCAAAAGTCACATGTTTAGTACGTCATTAAGATTGACTAATCACAAACAACTCACGGCAAAATAGTCTCTGAGGGTAAAATGTCGTCGACGGCAAAATAGCCACTGCCATAACTTAAACTCAGCATTCCCAAACATGCTGATTAATCGAATATGAAAAACTCACGGAAGCTGACTACAAATAAGCCTGTATGTTTAGCTTATAAAATTAGCCCAACTGTTAGCAATAACAAGCAAACCTTAGCACCTCTTACCTTACTTTGACTTCAGATTCGTTCCATAACATCAGTAAAACAACATGTTTGACGCTCATTTAACAACTGTCCGTATATCGATTTGCTTTGTTGATATCTCTCCTATTAAATTCAATGCAAAAGCACTGAAAATGATCAGCCATTTTTTTGAAAGCGCATTTTGATGACGTCTAATCACGTGCGTGCAACCTTCCTATTTGCAGATTGAAGCTAATATGCCTCAGGCAGACTTAAATGTATTTTACCATTTGTCATTTGACTTGCAACTGTGTTTTAATGTTAGCAAAGGTTCATTTTTACACTTTGATCATCTAAATCAGAGCCAACTAGGTACACTTGACCGAGATCATATTCCAGCAAAAAACATTGAAAAAGATTTGGACATTGCTCTATCAACAAATCTGAAGTTTATCACCTACATTACTTCTGCTGTTTAAAAGTTAGAGTCTGCTTTGACTGTGCTAAAGTGGTCTATTATCAGTCAAGACAAAAATGTTTGTTTTAAATTATACAAGACAATTAATTGTTTCATCCCATTTAAAATATGTTTAGAATCCATATTTAAAAAGAGATACCGGTACCCAGTTAATCAAAAAGTTCAAAAAGAGCCACCAAATGCATCATTATTTACAGCATTTATCATATGATCAAAGGCTGGCTCAGTAAAATCTTGATTCTCTAAAAACGCAGAGACATTGCTGATTTAACAGAATATCTCAAAATAATTATGAACATTTTAATTTCTTATTACTCCAATATTTTTCTTTTGCAAATAATTTTTGTGTTCGTGGTCATAACTATAAAACCATTCCAGTTTCAACTGTAGAAGTAAATTTTTTTCTCAACTTTGCATTAATACCTGGAACAAATTGCCTTGGAAATTGGTCAAAAGAGTGTCTACAACTGAGTTCAAGCGCTTTATTTTTACCTATTGCTAGTTATCTTTGTTTTATCCTTTAAGTTAATCTGCAAATAAGTGGTTGAAATATTTTGTGGTATGAAGTTCTTTTTGTTGAGATTTCCTTTGACGCCACTGGTAGTATTCTAGGTTGATAAATTCGACAATGTTGTGAGTAATTATTTATTTGTATGCACTTTTTTTGGGAGTAAAAAAGTTTATTCCTGATACTCAGATTCGCCATAATTTTATTTGCATAATTCATTTTCTGCTGAATACCGTGTATGTGTGTGTGTGTGTGAACTATTTTTATCCTGTTTTTGGTATTATTTTCTATGTGGTGCCTAATGTACTGAATCAGAAATACATTACATTACATTACAAAACTTTTTATAATCTTGGGATTTTTCTCAAAAAAATTTCCACACGTTGGTGCGCACCAATGTGCAAAATTGTACAGGTGCGATTGGCTAGGCTGCTGTTGTACTGGCGCTATATGCAAACTGCAATTGTTCCCGTGTGATGGATGTGAGGTTTAGTGTAGAAGTAACGCAATGTTCATGCAGTTTGGGTGAGTTAGGTGATACAAAGTTTTATTAGCGGTGAAGTGTAATCAGTTGGCAAAATTGTGAGAGTTGTGAGGCTGATAGCCCAATTATTTAAGGGAGGATGAGCTAGCCAAAATAAAGTAAAAGTTGTGTTTCTTTTGTGCTTGCAAATCTGGTAACCCAATTTAACTAAAAGCATACAAATCAAGCATGTGTTCATTCACTTGGTAAGCAGTACGACACAGACAGTTGGGGAATTTGTATGTGGCTGAAGTATTGGTATGATTCAGTCTCCATTCGAATCTTGGCTTTTTTTGTGACAAATTTTAAGTGAAAGAATTTAATTTTGATTTACTCTAGAATATCATACGAGTTCCAGTAATTTAATCACATGGTAAATTTGTCACATATTTCCAGTGCCCATCAGCGTTTATACTTGGGACTAGGGTCAGATTGGGGTTAAGATTAGGATTGGTCAGAGTTAAAGTTTGGCTAGGTCTAGTGTAGGGTTAGATTGAGTTTTAGATTTACCTGGAAATTCTAATTTCACCACGTCTCCAGTGCTCTGCAACCAGTGTTTGTGAGACAATGCCAGGTGGGAAAGTAGCCTAACCTAAACATAATTTTTCTACAAACAAAAGTTTTTTGATTCTTTGCAAATTTATATGTTTCAATAGCTAGAGTTTTAAAATTTGTAAATTCGAACTCCAATTTGCCCTTTGTGCTCTTATGACATTTTCTAACATCATAATAAGTTACGGTATATGATTGTATTTTTGGAAGCTGCTTTGGTATTGTAGTTGATCATGTATCCTTGCCCTTACTTGCATGTGTTTATTTTCAAATATTGCTACCTCGTGCTTCTTTTCATTTTCGTAGAAACGTGAGTCATGCATTGCTTTGCTTTCACCTCATGAAATATTATTCTTCGTGCCTTTTTTCATTTTTGAGATTTAAATATCTCTTAGTTTTTGGGATAAAAAATAGAATTAACTTTTGGACTGAAGAAGCTGCTAAATTTTGGAATCAAATGTTAGTTTTTGGTATGAGGTTTGATAAACAAAACAAACAATTCGTGTCAACTAAAAACTTCAAGAAATAGTTTGATGTCAAAGAAGTCCCTGTAAACCAAAGTATCTAAGTGTAGGTCAGTAGGCTCACAGTACAACATGCCGCACCTCTGTCACTACAGTATCAATAATCATAGATTCATTAGTTAGTGCATTTTCAACAGTCAGTGCATTACCAAACAGCTCTCCTTGATTATTGTGTTTATCTTTTGTTTGTTGGTTTTCACTTTGTATTTTATTAGCTAATTCATTCATTTTTATTAATTACAAGAGCATATGGTAAGAAAAATCAAAAAAGATTTGTAGAACACAGTCATACAATGAACAGATTCATGGGTGCCAGAATTGTCCTCAAAGAAGGGAAGCAAACTTACAAGGGTAGTTTCTATCTTTAAAGAGGCACTTTTCATCATACTGTTATTCCAAATTTTTGTTCCTATTTTATTAACTTTCCAAGAATGATTTTAACCTGGCTATTTTGCTCACAATCAGTGTTCCCTTTAAACGCAAAAAAAGTGCGAATTTGCGAAATTATGTCCGGCGGATTCGCAGTTAAAATTCAACAGTGCGTAAAAAAAGTCCGGCGGTTTTTGGTAACTTTTTCACTTTGTTAAAGCTTTTGCAATTGTGTTAGCAAAATCTTAACCAACTGTTAAATGCCTGGGAGACCGTGGAAAGAAATCAAGTTAAGACAGATGCTTTTTTAGAGCAGTGTAACGTGTCACGCAAACATCGCACAGCTGTAACGCAACATCGAGTGACGGCGACTTAAACATTGCGCACGCCATTGCCACACTTTTTTCTATAACCAATATAACCTGAAGTAAAATCAATTTTTTGTTTACTTTTTCCCAGCCAATTTCAATCAAGGCCAAAGAGCAGTAATAGCAAGCAGCTCTCAAACTTCAGTTTTAACACAAAACATCATTTTTTGAGGGAAGTTTGAAACTAAATTTGCTTAAAATCTTTATGTTTTCTTTACGTTTCAGCGCTAACTTCAATCGTGCTTGTTAAAATAAAAAAGCACATATTTCTCGCTTTCAGTTAAGCACAAAAAACACTATTTTTGAGGAATTGGTTCAGTTTTTGTACGTTACAAATAAATAACCTTCTTTTACTTGCCATTTATAAACACTAAAAATAAAAAAAATATGACTTCTAACCAATTTAGTTTTGAATTCCCTTCAAATACTTTCCGAACTGAGATTGAAAGTTTGCTTGCAACTCCAAAAACCTGTTGTTTAATTGATTACGATAGAGAAATGTAAGTTATCTAATTATTTACCGTAATCAAGCAACAGTTAAAGTTCGCAAATAATTTTTGTTGTGTCTTAGTCCTAATAACCTACCTAACATCACATTACTTCATAAAAGTTCTATTTCTCATGCTCATGTCGGGCGTCAGCAAAGGGTTAATTTTATTTATGCCCATTTTTAACTTGTCATTCCAAAGTGCTTACAAATCACGGTTGCAAAGTTTGAGACCAAATTCAACCACAATTAACTTACTGAAGAAAAATAGCCTGATATTTCGCTGCCGTCTTATAACAACCGATAGGCTACCTGTTTGTCAACATTTTGGGCTGACATAGTCGTGCTAATTATTATGTCACGGAAGCGCATTGTCACAGTTTTGACTTTTCTTTCCCTGGAAATTTGTCCGGCAGTTTTTGTACATTTGCTAGCAATTTCGCACTTGTGGCGGCAGTTACGCACTTACTAAAATCTTAGAGGGAACACTGCTCACAATGACAAATCTTTTTGATTTGGGCCAGGAATTTTTATTGTGTGTCTTTTACCTGCCGGATGAAATTCAAAAAAGTCAAAATCAATTGCATGTTATTGACATGGTGTAGCAGATTGTTGTATTGTAGAGTATGATGCTGGTGTAAGTGGTGTTTGTTTTTTAGCAATTTTTTTTATCTTTACACAGGCTACTAGATGTAGCTCAGCATCATAGGTAGGCCTCTATTCTAATTAATTTACACCCCACAATAAAGATGTGGCAATGGGCATGTGATAAGAGTCATGGGGTAAGATCTTGCAAATGTGAACTTGGGAAAATATGCATAACAGCATTGGTGTAACTAATTATGTTTCAATAAAAAGCTGAAAATTGATTAAATGTATTACTAATGACAGATTCATATTTCTCATGCCTACTGGAGAATATTGGTTTCATCTAGCTCAGATTCATCTAGAATTTGCAAAAAAAAGTAGGATCAAAACCTGTTTTGTTTTATTGGTCATTTGTGCCCCTTTTTAGTAACAGAGCAGGGGATCAGTTGCCTCACTTGTTTTGGCTTCCTTGAATAAATTTTTGAATTTCTTACCATCTTGCACAACCTAGCATACATGTGCAAAAAGTTTTTTTTTTATTGTTGATCAAAAATGATTAAATGGCCAGGGCATTTTGTTGGACAGCACTAGAAGAGAAAAGTTAATGGAAATTGATATTAAATTATAGAATTACTGATGGAGTTTCATATCTAACATGTAATTGTGGAAATGGGTAAATTCATTTTAAAAGCATAATCACTGACTTAGGAAATATGGAAAAACTACTAACAAATACTATAATAAATAAATACAAAACTTGAATAATGAAATTTTAAAATGTCAATAAAAACTAAAGGTGTAACCATCCAATTGGTTAAAATTAGAAAACTAAATTGAGTTAAACTAAGCATTTTTGCAATATTTGTTCTTTAATTGAAGTTTTTTCCATATTTTTGTAAGAATTGCCATAATTTGTAAATTTTTGTATTTTAGTGTTGTCCTTTAGAGTTGGAGAACTTGGAGTTGTTCTTTTGAATAATGAGCTAAATAAACAGTGATTGTGATCATAAAAAAACGTACAAATATTTCATTGAAGTATTAATAAACCATTAATGTTAATGAATGTCAAGTTTAACAACAAAATTGTTGGAAGAACGACCATATCTGTTTATGATATCATTTGGGTTTTTGTATTTTCTTTATTTTTAGTGGACTTTGGTTAAGGTTTGCTGTTGAGTTTTTGAAGTTGATACAGTGTGCTGTTGGTGGAAAAAGGTTTCAGAGCCACTGCTTTAGGCTGCCAACTCCAAGGTCCAACCAACAAATCTAGTTAGCTATTGAAAACTGTATTCTGTTATCTGCATATAGCAAAGTTGCTTCAATGGCAGCACCATCTAATGTTGATAATGTTTCCAATCGTCTAAAAAAGCTAGAAGATATTGAAAAAAAGATAATGATGGCAATGAAGACTGCAGGTAAATCAGCAACTGCATTTGTGATTAAGTTTTAACTTTTCCTGTATAACTAGTTTGTATGCTGTTCCAACACTTTTATGATGGGTACTACTTTGTACTTTAACTCTGATGCAACTTGTTTAATATCCCAAAGTCTTGCATAGACACTCGACATAGGCCTATTAATAGATCTTTTATGATTCATGCTGTGTTGTATTTATCTGACTGTAAGCTGCCTTGTGCATTTATTTAGATGTGACAATGTTAATTTTTTAAAACTTGGTTTTATCTAATTTTAAGTAAGCTTTTTTCAATGAAAACTTGACGATGTCATACCGAAATTCCCATCACCAAGACACCAAGCCTACTCTTTTAGTTGAGTTTAGGATTTGGGTTGCTGGCAGGTGCTGGATTAGCAATACATCCTTAACTCTTCTTCGTCATGGAACAGTATGTTCTAAGTGTTCTGAATTTAATCAGTGAATGGACAAAAAACTGGCAAGAGCAGCTTTTGCCACTTACCAGTAAATATAAATATCTACCAACTACCAACAGATGGATATGTTAGGGTTGAAGGAAACAATAGACCAGCTAGCAACAGCAAATGGAGTTAGATGGTATGGACATGTACAGGGTGTATCACAAAGATATTCACCCCCCCTAGAGCTCAATCCAAAAGGACTAGGAAAAAAACAAAAATATTGTGATAAATTATATTAAAATAGAAATTTATTCCGTACATTAAATCAATCCTAACTAGTAATCAGTATGACCACCATGGTTTTTTCTAACAGCATCTAATCTTGCAGGATACGATTTAAAAAGATTAGCAAAGATTTTAGGTTCCTCTTTTATTTTAATTAGTTCTTCTGAAATAATAGTCTTTAAGGTTTCCACTGAATTTCTTTCCATGCTAGGAATCTTTAAAATTCTATCTTCAACATGTTTTTTCAGAATAGCTCCCAAGTTTTCAGTTGCATTTAAATCTGGTGATGAACCTGGCCACTGACTGTTGTCGAAGAAATCAATGTTGTTGCTTTTCAAAAGTTGTTGAGTGGCGATTGCTTTAAAACACGGAGCTTTGTCATGAAGAAATGTAACTTCATCAACACTTAGAACATTATTTTCATTTTTTAAAAAGGGTATAACATGCTTTACTAGAATTTGTTCTCGAAAATAAGTTCCATCCCAGCTTTGACCTTTTTCTTTTGTTACCCACCTCACTAGCGATTCTGAGACCAATACTTAAAATTCTATCAACATACCTAATTTTTTCATTATCAGCAAAAGCCATAATTATTAAGTATCTGGAAAAAAATGAAAAAGTACATTAATTTCTAACAACATAAGCTTCACAATGTGCTATATAGTTTGGTCATACCTATTACCAGTTTGGCTGTAGGGGGGGTGAATATCTTTGTGATACACCCCGTACTGAGGAGGGATGACGATAGTGTTTTGAGGGTTGCTCTGAATCTTGAAGTGACTGGCAAGAGAAAGCGAGGACGACCGAAGAAGACCTGGAAAAAGCAAGTGGAAGAGGAGACAGAGAAGATTGGTTTGAAGAAGGAGGATGCTCTGAGACGAGACAAGTGGAGGGACGGAGTGCGAGAAATTGCAGAAGGAATGGGGTAAATCCAGCCATCTCTGCTAAAGGGACAACACCGGATAAAAACTGAATAACTACTACTTTAAGAAGTAATAAATGTTATCTCTTTGTTACAAATATTAATTATGCAGGCTCTGGCAGAAAAAAATAACACATTTGGAATGCTGAAAAATATCCAAAATATCTCCAATCAAAACATTTATTGCAAAATTCCAAAGACATAAGGCCACTGTTTAGTGTTTGTTATGTCTAAAAAATCACATTCTCTAAATGGCACTCTTGGGATGTGATACATTGTTATAGGTGATTTCTGAAGTTTTCCATTACTTGACAGGTTATTTCTTGCTGTATTTTTTTGTTGAATGGCAGCTTTTTGTCCACCAATACTAGTTGCTTGATGCTTGTAGACCTTGGCCTTTACGTAACCCCAGAGAAAGTAATCACTGGGAGAAAGATATGGTGAATGTGTTAACCACCTCACGTCACTTCACAAACAGATTACATGAGAGGAAAGCATCTCTATCAAAACAACCATTGACTTTCTTGCTGTGTGTGCAGTAGCTCCGTCCTGTTGATATCAAACTACAGTGTTATTCCTTAATTCTTTAAGTTTTGTCTTAAGAAAGCTATGCAACAGGTGTATGTAGCAATCCAATGTCGCTTTGCCCTCTTCAAAGAAATAGGCCCCAAACACCAGTTTGCAACTGTGCACTGCACAGTTACTCACTCTCTGTGAAAAGACCTTTGAAATATAGCAGGCATTCTTTGTATGTCGAGTGTAACAATATTTCAACCAGATCGATTCATTCTTTTGACAATTTATTTTTCAAATTTAATGTTTCACTCCCCTTAGTTACCAGGGAGCATCTTCAGAAAACGGTAGATGTAACATATAAACTGTACAACATAAAATATATAAAAACAACCTGTATTACCAAACACTAAAAATTATCTACCAACAGGGCAGCCAATCACGTAATAACGAAAAACATTGTTGCATCACAGATACAGGAGTAGGCAAGTAAAAAGTGTTGTGAGATACATAAGACATCATTTATTGGAGACAAACACACTATAAACAGTCAGAAAATTGGCACCATCATTGCGATTAATTACATTACATGAACAAGCCTTTTGATTTATCAAAAAACTTTTTGCAACGCGACGTCTGTATGCATGTAATTCTGACTTCAGTATTTTGACATTATCCCAATCTATTCTATGATCGAATTCCATAACATGTTGACTCAGTGCTGACTTTTTAGTGTTAAAAGTCTTGACTGCATCAGCATGTTCCCGTTTTCTGGTTCTAACACTACGTCCTGTTTCACCTACATACACAGCATTGCAATCCTGGCAAGAAATTTGATACACCAAACCACGCTTTTGTTCAAAATTAATAACATCTTTAGATTTGCAAAACAATGTGTGATGTGGTTTTAAAGCCACTCCGATACCAACTTGAGTCAAAATTCGGCTAATAGGTTTGGAGACACCTTGCACGTGGGCAATCGAAGTAAACCGTTTCAGTTTTTCTAATATTATGATTTTGCATGTAATTCTTAAAACTGCATTTGTTACTGGGAAATTCGTTATTTTTTAAGGTTTTTGCTATTTGATGAAACTCTTCAATCTTTTTTCATTATTGGATGTGATGCTGATGGCTCTGGAGAATAATGTACGAGTCACACTAACCTTTTGATTAACCGGGTGATGAGCACTGCAAGGCTTTTACTTTGGTTCCACTTGAAATCGCCAGAACCATTGTGGCTAATAGAGTCAGCGATGATTGCACCTTGGGAGAAAGAGCAAGCCTTGCAGTGCCGGAAATCATGGAAGCATTAGATATTTGTTTACAATCATCGTTTTTTGTGTACAGTGACGTCATTTATAAACAGATTTTTGGTTGTCCGATAAGCTTTCTTTTGTCACCAATGATAGCAAACATGATTATGGAACAGATTGAGCAAACAGCCTTGAACACGTATTTGAATCTTCCGTCTTTATGGTTATGTTATGTTGATGTCCGAATCAATGACGTAATTTTACTCGACGAAACATGTGGTTGTCTACCAATCAGAACGTTCCGCCATTCTCACCAGCTTCGTTTGCTATAAATACCTTGCCATCAACACCAGGTTTCATTCTAGCGATAACTCCTGATGAGAGCTAGACGAAAACGTTAGAGTTTTCACTTATTCTTTGCAAAAGAGTAATATGAAATGGTCGATAACTAAAGCTTTATACTGAAGTCAGAATTACATGCATACAGATGTCGCGTTGCAAAAAGTTTTTTGATAAATCAAAAGGCTTGTTCATGTAATGTAATTAATCGCAATGATGGTGCCAATATTCTGACTGTTTATAGTGTCTTTGTCTCCCAATAAATGATGTCTTATGTATCTCACAACACTTTTTACTTGCCTACTCCTGTATCTGTGATGCAACAATGTTTTTCGTTATTACGTGATTGGCTGCCCTGTTGGTAGATAATTTTTAGTGTTTGGTAATACAGGTTGTTTTTATATATTTTATGTTGTACAGTTTATATGTTACATCTACCGTTTTCTGAAGATGCTCCCTGGTAACTAAGGGGAGTGAAACATTAAATTTGAAAAATAAATTGTCAAAAGAATGAATCGATCTGGTTGAAATAAGAGACCTTTTATAAAGGTCTTGTGGATTGTTTTCCAACCAGTAGTAAAAATTTTGCTTCTTTACTCAACCATATAAATGCAAGTGAGCTTCATTACTTTCAATCAAGACAACGTTTCCAGAAGCATTTTGAAAGATATTGTCACAAGAAGATACACAAGTTTCATAGTCACATTTATGCAGTTCTTGAACAATAATCTTTTTCTATGAATGAAACTTTTAGTCTGGATGCAAAATTTGTCTAACTGTTCAATTGGAAAACCTTGATGCAGAGGCACACTTGCAGGCTGAATGCCTTGGTGATTTAAAACAAACTCTTACAGCTTGAATGTTTTTTGGAGTTTGAGTACTCCACCGTCTTCCAGATGCTTCCACTTCATGGGTGACCCTGCAGCCCTAAAGTTATTGACCCATAGCATGACAGACTTTCGAGTGAGCGCATGATCATGTGTGCTCAATTTATTATGATTCTTAAAGTTTCGTACAGCTGCAGTGTAAAATTATCCATTTAAAAAAAATCTTCAGCAATAAATGCATGGTGTTTGCCTATCCATGACATTTTAAATATTAATTACCAAATTTACAGTTTTGAATGTGAACACTAATTACAAACTTCGCAATAATTTTGTTGGTTGTACAGAATTTTGATATAGCTTTGAAAAAAGCTGTTTGAGCTATAAGCTTTTTGTGATGGTTTGATCAGTGGCAATATCTAGTCAAAAGGGAAGATCAAGAGTGAGTGTTTATGTGGTTAATTTGGACGTAGGCAATCAAGACGAGCCAATGATAGCGCTAGTATTGTAAGCGCACCAAAGAAAGATTTTGCAATAGTGAAAGTTGGAAAAAGCACAGCAAGCTGGATTGCAAAAACCTCAAATGTATGGTTTGCCAAAAACACACAAGGAAGGCACTCCGCTTCCCCCTATATTGTCTATGACAGGTTCGTCTCATCATGAACTTGGCAAGTGGTTCACTGGCCTATTACAACCTGTGTTTGAGTGGTTTTTGTCACATTGCATTTTAGATTCGTTTACGTTTGCTAAGACTATGCAAAATCTTGACATTGACCCTAATGTCTTCATGTGTTCTTTTGATGTGTCCAGCTTGTTGACCAGCGTTCCCCTTGATTAAACCAATAAAATCTGTTCAGATACTCTTTACAATGATTCTGATTTACAACCACTCATTCCAAAGGACATGTTTGTTGAATTGATGGAGAGCGCTACATCCTCGGTTGATTTCAGCTTCAACAACACTATGTACAAGCAAACAGATGGAGTAGCTATAGGATCACCACTTGGTCTGGCTTTGGCAAACATCTTTGTTGGATATTATGAAGAAAAGTTATTTTCTCAAACGCAGAAGCCTCCAACATACTTTGAATATGTTGGCAATGCGTTTGCTATCTTCGATCACAAAGCTGAAGCAGATGAATTCCTGACCAAACTCGATTGCCTTCATCCATCCCTCAAATTCACCTTTGAAAAAGAGAAAGAAAAATGTCTGCCGTTTCTCGATATTTACTTTGAAAGAACAGATATTAGCTCTGAAACCAGTGCATATCTGAAACCCACTATCACTGGCCAGTATTTACGTCGGGAGTCCTTTAGTCCTCTCAAACTTAAAATAAGTTTAATATCTACATTAGTGTATCCAGCCCTAATGATTTGCCCCAAGCCAAGACTCAATGGAGAAATAAAACGGATCAAAAAATATTACTGGACAATGGCTGACCTAAAAAGGGTGTTCTACCTGCCACTGAAAAAAGTTCAGTCATATATGAATATAAGTGCCACTGTGATAGTCGGTACGTAGGGCGAACATCTCAACGGCTACAAGATCGCATCAAGCCACATGTTCCGCAATGGTTAAGACAACAATTGACCCGTTCATGTCGATCTCAACCACACTGATCGTGCAAGTGAAAAGACACCAAATCGGATTGTGGCTCTACCATTGGTCAGCATCTTTTAGAAAGTGATCAATGTACATTAAACGATGGTAACAAGCAATTTTCAATTCTCGCCACAGCACGCAGCTCTTTCCACGTTAATCTCTTCGAGGCTGCTTATATCAAGACCCAGTGCCCGGCTCTATGCAGACAAAAAGAGTTTGTTTATGCTCTCAAACTCTTTCAATAATTGCTGCATTTGGCCTTGTGCTGCCCTTTCTCTAACTTTTACTATTGCAAAATCTTTCTTTGGCGCTCTTTGCAATACCAGCGCTATCATGGGCTCATCTTGATTGCCTGACGTTTAAATCAATCGCATAAAATACTTACTGTAGCTCTTCCCTTTTGACGCGATACCGCCACTGATTAGAGCGTCACAAAAAGCTTATGGCTCAAACAACATTTTTCAAAGCTATATTAAAAACTTTGCAACGTTGCGTTTAACACTGATTACGAGAATTTTTAGACTGAATCTAAAAACATAATTGCAAGTTTTTAGCTACAAAATTTCACTTTAACCACTAGTTTAACTGCAACACCCTTGTCACTGTTGCAATTTCAAATGTGGTAGGTTTTTCTGCCTGACCCTGAACGAAAGATCAAGTTGTTATCTTTAGATGTGACTTGAAGTGGAGCTCTTATGCAAATTGCATAGTTTTTGAGGCTGGTAATTCATATCAAATTCTTCATTCGTTTCAAACCTGTGACTTCACGATTTTAATTAAAGCCTTCAATCTTTTGTCACACCTATTGTTGAGTATAGTACGTACGTTTGGAGTCCATATTTGAAATAAGATATTAGACTTGTTGAAAGTGTGGAGAAACGTCATTCTAAATATGTGTTTAAAAAATTATTATATTTCTCATTGCTGTTGTAATGATTGTCTTAAACTGTTTGGAATGACAACTTTAGAATATCGTCACCTACAGTTTGACCTAATTATGGTTTCTAAGATCATTCGTATATTAATTCACGTAAATTTTCATGATTTTCTGTATGCACCAGCTTCATCTATTAACTTGCGTCATCACAGTTTTACTCAGAAACTTTCTGTTATTTTTAACTCTACTGTTGAAGAAAATTGTTTTCTGTTTGTGTTGTAGCAGACTGGAATAAGCTGCCAAATAAAATTGTAGATTTGGATTTTTGTAAAAATAAAGCTAAAATGTTTTGATCGTAATAAAATGTGTTCTTTTGTTTAAAAAAGTTATATATTGTGCTATATACTGTAGATAATGCTCAAATGTTAGAGTTGGGAACCAAATACCTTACAACCATTTCGTTTTTACTATTTGTGTATTTAATATGTGCTACTTGCTATTGTACTGTACACGCTGATGCCATCACCCTTTGAGGGATAATGTAACACATATGTTACATGATTGTTAATTGTTATGCCATTTTGACGTAATAACCATTTTTCTGAAATTTATTGTAAGTTTGTTGTTACCAAGCAATTAAGGAATTGTCGCAAATTTTATAAATTAAAATCTCATGATGCTAAAAGGGTTAAGAAAAGAAATTAAAGGTGGAAATTCACAGAAAGTGTTCTTAGCAATCTGATAGCTCTAAAACTTGAAAATTCTGCAGAATCGTGGACCAGCGTTGTGATTGGGGTTAGGATTAGGGTTGAAGTTAGAGTTAGTTTGGGAGTCTGTGGGAGAATGGGCCACATTACTACTGAATTGTGTAAATTTTGAAAAATTTCAGATCGTCATTTGGGTTAGTTCGAGCTTTACAGCTGATTCTTAAGGAAGTCTCAATTAGAGCATCAGAAAAAATGTCAAAGGGAAGTTTCCTCTAATTACATAGAAAGCAATTTTGTGTAGCTAAAGTTTGAGTAGTGGTAAAAACATTGTAAAAGATCACCTACCGAGTATCCAATGAAGTAGGTGCAAAATGGTTTGCACAAATCATTTTAAATTTTCTTAACGTCATCAGATTATGCAACATATAAAAAGCATTATTGAGTGCTTTTATACACCCGCCTGATGAGACCCAATATAGTCGAAACCGGTCTTGGGTTATTAACCTGATGTAATAGATTGCTGTATGGTACGGTATAATGTTGGTGATTATTTTTGAGCAAAATATTCTATTTTACCTTGGTGTGATGCTGGAGGCAGATCCCTCTTAATAGGAGATCGCCTTAAAAATTGCTGATTAGCAACTAGCAACTTTCATATTTCTGACACATCCTGCAACTTGACATTTTTGAAAAAATTGATTTCCGCCTGTTGTGACTCAAAACAGCAGTAAGTCATGTCATTTGTTGCTAAATTTGAACTCCGGCAATCTGATATTGATAGAAACAAGTCATTCTTATTATGCAAGACATAAAAAGCATTGTTTTGTTGACAAGTTTTACACGTAGTAGGCAGAAGGGTACCTGTATTGTAGATGGTTTTTTGATATCACAGTGTCACGACCTGGAATTTGCTCGAAGTGCATCAATCGCCTCTTGTGTGAATCTTAATAGCATCGTATTATACATGAACAAATATGCATGTAGTATACCTGTATTGTAGATGGTTTTTTGATATCACAGTGTCACGACCTGGAATTTGCTCGAAGTGCATCAATCGCCTCTTGTGTGAATCTTAATAACATCGTATTATACATGAACAAATATGCATGTAGTATACCTGTATTGTAGATGGTTTTTTGATATCACAGTGTCACGACCTGGAATTTGCTCGAAGTGCATCAATCGCCTCTTGTGTGAATCTTAATAGCATCGTATTATACATGAACAAATATGCATGTAGTATAAAATAATTAAACTAACAATATTGAAACCTCAAGTTATTTTAATATTTGATGTGATAAGAAAAAACAGATTAAAGATTCGAATTTGGTGACCCTTTATCAAGTTGAACTTAGCTATTCATTTGAATGCAATAGAAATTTTGTTGACCTGTGTAATTAGAGTAACCGATAAGAAAAAACATGTTAGCCACAAAATTAATAACAAAATAAATGCATTGTAGACATAAGCTGCAGTTCTTACAATTTTACAAGCATGCAGTAATGCATTTGTGTTTACATTGATTTAAACCATGAAGCTACTACTTTTTGATGTTTTTATTTCACTGCCCTGTATAGTACTGCAGTATTTACTGCTGCAGTATTAACCTTTCATTAGAATGTATGTCGTTTTTTATATTGTGTTACTAGTTAGTCCAATCCTCTTTAAGTTGTTGCATTACAGATTACATCTTTAAACATTTCCAATTGATTTATGGGCTTTGGTTTTTGCTGTTGTTTAGACTACGCATAGTACACCATATTGGATTGAATATCTAGACTTGTTTTCTAAAAATCACATTCTTTTTGAGTAGTTTTGCAGTAGGGTAGTAATGCTTTATTTATGGCTTTAACAATTGATTGAAGGCTGGCTTGAAATGAAATAAAATAGTAAGTTTACCCATTCAACTCATCAAGCGTATGGGGAGTTTTTGAAATTTCAAGATAACCTCTCAGTCATCATGTCGTAAACCACCCACAATGTGTATATGTAATTGCCGTTAGTGCAAGTTTTAGTTTAAATTTAAACCATGAGTAGTTCGCTTGATCACGAAACTGGAAGTAATAGTTTGGTACAATTGCTATTCTGTGTTATTAATTCGATTTTTTTAGGATTAACTTTGGAAGAACTTTCAAAAGACAAGCCAGTTGATAAAAATGTGGATAAGCACGCAAATGGTTTTGTTCAAAACTTGGAAGATATTGAAACTGAACTCACCAAACAAATAGCGTATTTATCACAGGTATGTATTTCAGTGGTGACTTCATTTGGCGGTATTACTTGTATCTGACTGCATAAAAATTTTTTGTAAAATCAACATTGTATTCCTTGTTAAGCTCGCGAATTGTTAAGTAGCTTAGCTGCCCATCTTTATCATGATTCAAAGCATATCTGCTAACGTGATGCGAATCGACAACTGTTTAATTTTTTTAATGAAACATGTGCTGGCATTGAGCCTTCTTTCTATGATTCTGAAAAGTTGTTGAAGCATGTTTTCAAATGATAGCTTAATCTTCCTGCAAAATGAACTAGTTTTTTGGAAAAAAACACTCCAATCAAGTGCACAGTTACTCGCCTAACTGTTGCATCGCAGGCCGCCGTTTCGTGTTGCAAATCTAAAACCATTGTTTCCTTTGACTGATGGCAAAAGAAAGTGTAGAATGCTGTTTTTGCTTAAACTTCCATTCTTATGTAAGGATCAGGAACTGAGGTAATAGTGAAAGAGAGCACTTTACTCAAGAAGAACTTAATATTTAAGAGGAGGTTTTTCGCTGCTTCTTGGTTTATTGCGTACATCTGTGATGATATGAGTTAGTGTACTGTGCAATCCTCATTTTATAGACAAAACTAAATTGATTTGTCTGACACCAAAATGACCTCAAGTTTTTTAGTGAGCAGCCACCCGTACATGTGCTTATGGTTTGTGAAAGCTGCTGTGGTTGAACTCAGAAAGTGAGAGATTGAAATCGAACAACAATACAACAAAATGTTGAGTGGTGAACTTACAGACTTTTGACGACAAAATTATACAATATGCACTGTAACTTTGGTAGTTCTAATTCTGGCTCATCGTAAATCTACAAAGCATAGACGAAGTATTAAGCAAGACAATATTTGGAGCAGTAGTACAAACATTGCGTGAAGTAAGGCAATACTTAGGACAGGCTATCAGTTGTTTATTTTTATTGTCGAGTTGCGGTACAATCCTGCTTGGTCATATGAGGATATCTTTGTTTTCCCAAGGATTTCATCTCAAAAATGCGTGAATTTTTAATTGGACATACTGAATTGTATTTTTGTTTTCATCTCCGCATTGGACAAACTAAGTTTTATTTCGTGTTATGACGATGAGAACATGTTTAACTCATTGAACACAAGAGGAAGTAAAGATGCGACAATTGCGAAATGGCCTTACAAGCTAGCAGTCACCTATACAGTCTTTCCTGATGGCGCAAGTCATAGGTTGATCTTATAAGTGTGAAACCAAATCATGGTTTGGCTTGAAATGTTTTATGCGCTCAACTCACAATCTGTCAATGGCATAGATGACGCTAGTCCATCACTGCTCATTGCCGATATGACTATGTTTAGTATAAAGCCTTTGCCGTTCATCTAGCTTTTTTCGGGTGAACTTTAATCTTAACTTATGTTTTTAGGTTGCGACAACCCATCAGCACGAAGGCTCGTCTTATGCCAATCAAAAGAAAGTTCAACTTTTAACTGATGCATTTGGGCACGTTACTAAACGAGTTGATGAAATGTTATCTACATTTGAGAAAACTCAACCATTGCAACCATATCCCAAGCCATAATTTATATCATATGAAAGCAAAGGAGAGAAGCGCATTTGGAAAATTACTTCTGAGTAATGGTGATAACTGGTACCGGAGATTTTAATGGAATAAAGAGATGCTTTTTGCTTAAACTAGGAAGAAACTTTCTGGGTAGTTTTGAACATAGCTGCTGTTACTCTCAAATCCGAAGCAGGTCTTCTTTGTACAACAAATATTTTTTTCATGATCAAAGAACGAAGATTTGTGATGGGAGTTAGGCTCTTACCATGTGATGGGCGTCGTAGATATATTCCAAAAGATAGGTTCTACCTGTTTCGATACACACTAATCTTACTGCCCAATAAATTTTACTTAGCTTTCAGTTTTGAACTTCAGGCTGCTAACAACGTAATAATTTCAGTTTTTTGCAAACTTTAGAGTTATATTTTTGTATCGTAATATCTTGGTGTTACGTTGCAAACATTAGTTACTTTTACTTAAAAAAAGAATAAAACAAACAAAATACTATCGTAAGTGATTTTGCCAGGATTTAGATCAACAATACAAGTCAAAACAACTCTACACAACTTTGAAAAACGAATTTCATATAGCGGTACGATAAATATAGTCACAATTGTAGAATTCCTTTTACAGTATCCGGGATTGTAAAAAACTCGAAAGTTTGAAAAATTTCTGCGTACGTTAGCTATTAGAAAAAAAGTAAGTCTAGGAAGGCCTTTAGTGAAAGCAAGATGTTGCAGTTTGAAAGGGGACAGTCAGAAAAATTGACATGTAGTTAATACTTCAAGTTAAATTTTCAAATTTTGGTTAGTCAAACCGACCAAATTTTTAATTCCTTTATCACGACGTGGCCAGGGCAATTTTTTTAAACTAAAACCACGTATACCTAGAGGGTGATTGAAAAGTAACTCTGTATTTTTGACTACCATTAGTTTTTTATACGCGGTTACTGCTTTCTCAATTTTTGAATGTATGCTTCTTGATATGGTACAATTAAATCAGTTTTGTTGTTTTTCTTTTTAGATTGTTTGTTTTGCTTTACAATTTGAAACCCCATGTAAAAGAGCGTGCACAGATAGCAGTCTACATGAGAGGTCTGTTAAAAGCCCTGATTTAACATCATGCGACTTTTTGGGTTGATTGAAGGAACATGTTTACTTACGAAACCCACGACTTTTAGAAAAACTTGAAGGACGGTTACGAGAAGTTATTTTTGCCATTTACCTGAGTTTCTGGAAAGATCAGTGGATGCGATTCCCAAGCGACTTGAGAAGCTGCCGGCAACTGCTGGGGCATAGATCGAATTTTAAATAAAACTTCCACGTCATGCGTACTCTTCTCATATTCATTTTTCGTAACAACAATGATCTTAAATAAAACTCACATTAGGTGTGTTCATCTCGTGTTCACTTTTTGTACAAATGATTCATAAGTAAATTATCCACAAGATTTTAAAATATGGCGTTACCTTTCAATCACCCGGTATATACTGTATCTGTTTTGCTAATCAAAGTTGGAAGAACAAGTCTCCACTTGCTGAAATAAGTTAGATTTCTGCATATGCCGGGAAGGTCCCTGTAACATTGTTCATCGCCTATTGAATAGAATTTCTTTGCGGAGATGATGTCGTTATTCTTTGTTGCGGACAAGTTGCCATTAAAAAATAATGTTGACAAGAACTTGTTAAAACTGATTATACAGTAGATGAGCGGAAAGGTTGGAAAATTTTGAAGTGATTGAGGGATCGTAGCCTTCAATGGCAGCCTAGCAACCACCACCACCACAATCTGTTTCACCAACGCATGTTACCGCTTCTGAAGCATTGCCATTGCAAGTATTGGATGCACGTGATCGTGGATGCCTGCCCTTATTTTTACCGGAATTCGTTAAACCGGAAAACAAGCAACAAAATACGAATATCACCGCAAAGGCGATACCAAATATCCTCATCGGCGAAATCGCTGAAACAAAACAAGGTGTATTAAATTTTTCAATGACCTTGCCTATTTTAGTATATAGTAGAATTTCACCAAGCTAGTTTCTAAACTGAAGTGAGGAGAGCCTGCTCAGCTCGTCAGAGTTCATAAAACAAACCAATTAACAATTGCCTTAAGAATCCCATAGGTCCAGGAAAATGAGAGCCTTTATCTTCTCGTTCCCGAAGTTAGTGATCGAATGTGGGACTAATTTTACACTACCCTACTTGCATGCATATCTTCTCTGACTGCCGCTCTTCAACCAAATCGATTTTTTAAAATATTTTTATTTCCTGCTGATATCTTACTCCCCGTTATTCACTTTTTCTTTGCTTCCTCTTCTTCATCTGACACACTTGAGGTTGTTCAATAGATTGCCGGAGGAGGTTGCATTACAGATGTAAAACTACTCCACTGCATCTCTATCTGTCCTGTTGATGTGATCTGTTTCAAGAGGTCAAACTAAATTTCTTCCATCTTTCAGGATTTCAAGATACATGCCTCTGAGGTCTGATTGTTCTCCCTCCCGATTTACTAATGACACACGTTGACGGTGGAGTCATCATTATTACGGGATAAAGTATTTTTCATTGATTTTTGTAAACGTCCATTCGTCTTTTGACCGCTACTCTAATTGTGTGAAAGCTTACATCTCTCTATGGAACTCTTCTCCGTATTCCTTAATCCGCTTTTCAGACGTTCTCATGGCACTACAGCCATTCCTTCATTTTTTCTTCAGATTTTTTTTCATCCTGATAGGTTTCAACTGTCACTATCTGTTTTTGGGCTGAAAAAGCGCCCCAGATTCTAACAAAAACGAAGGATGCAACAGGGTTATCTTTTCTTGTCAATAACCCTAGTTTTTTATTATAATTTGCCGTTCTTCCAGCAGCTGCTCTTCCTCGGACATATTTTTAGCATTTTCCTTCCTTACTTCAGTCTGCTGTTTGGAAGTTCTTCAGGGACGCAGTTGTGTGATTACTTCTCATCGTGGCGGTGGAAAGACAAAAAAGATTGGTTTCTATTTTAATGCCTGGTAGAATCTTTTTTTAATATTTAATAAATCTCCATGAGATTACTTTACTGGCTACTTTGATTCTGAGTGTTCACTGGCAAAAAATCACTCTTTGTCTTCTATAATTTGGTTGCTCTCTTTTTTTCACTAAAATCAGCTTAAGTCTTCAGTTTTTTTGGTCGCATCAAACGCCATTCATGAAGTTTGGAGGTACTCTAAGGAGGAAGAAGTGATAAAGAAAAGATTATTTTTTATTTTATTTGCCATATTTATCCTCCATTCACGATAAAGCGAATTGTATTGCTATATTTTAGACAAGATGTCTGCACTCGCTTGGGAGTTGCCATTTCCAAGGTGTCTGGGCCACCTGCTTTCCAAATTAAAGGTGCAAGGGTTTGTTCCCGCTAACAGAAGTGAACAAGGAATCCAAGCTTACAGCTTTTTCTCTCGACCTACTACTTCCGTCATTGTCGAAGCTAAAGCATGGCAAAAAACATGCACTTCCTTTTCTTAAATCCAATTTTTAATTTGTCTACTTCAACGCTTTGTGACTGGTTTTGCTTTCTACTCATAATAGTTTCTTTTCTTGTAAGTCGACAACTATCTTTGCCGTCTATTGCAAGACAAAAGCGCTGCAAAACCAAGACAGAGGTTGCTTTCATAAGCTCTGTCAGGTCTTCTGTTTTCTGAACTGTCATTTTTTTTTCTGTTTAATGCTACAAAATTCCACGCGGTTGTCGCTAACCTTTCCTTCCGTTGATATAGAACGATTTAGTCTTTCTTGATCTTTACATTTCATTTCTTACAACAGAAGCTTCTATCATTCTGATCGATAAAGACAAAAACAAAACTCTCCTAGTTTCTTTCGACCTATTTCTGTCATCTTCTGCATCCAAAAGCTCTGTGAGCGTATTATTTAATTTTTTGTATATGTCTATTCTTTTTTTTCCGAAATCCATAGTTCAATTTTCCGCCTCGGTTAGTATGTACTTTTTATCAAATTCTTTTTCTGTTTTCTTCCGTCTCCAATAGGTTTCTAAATCTAAACTTTACTCTGGAACCATTTTTGCTACTGCTGGTTTCTCAGAGGCGTTAGTTTCTGTCTGGCGCCGCGTTTTCTTTTACAAATTTGGTTCTATTGGCCTTCTTCGTTGCTTTATTTGGTGAACTCCATTCTTTCTTCTTACAGTAGCTTGCGTACGCTACACAATAACAGAAACCGCTCCTTTTGAGTTTACCAAAGCGTTCTAATAAGAATTGTTTTTGGCACTGTTTTGAGCACTGATTTTGTTCTCAATAATTTTCTTGCATCTTTGTTTTCTTCCGACAATTCTGTTTTCATAAACGCTGATGATCTTGTCATCCTCTACTTCGGTTCTTAATGTTGCGAAGACTATGCAAGGAGCCCTGGTTATACTAGTCTCAGCACTTCTGTTTTTCTCTCGTCCCGAACAAATGTAATCCTCGTTTCGTTGTGGACCGTAGCAAGCTAATCTGCATTTCCACGACGGCAGTCTTGCACTTTCTTTCATATCTTCCCTGTTTCTTTCAACTGAATTCTTAACTTTCTTGGAGTCATATTTGATCGCACTTTTTCCTTTTCAAACATGTTTTCGCTCAAGGCCAAGTTCTCGCGTTGTTTGACATCTGTGTCCGGCTACGTTGCATCTTAGTTTCTTCATGGGGTCCACTAAGGAGCTCGTATTCATACTTTGCGAAGCCTTTCTTCGATCAGTTTTTACCTATTTCTTACCCGCATGGTTTCCTTTTCTTTTTGCTATTAATGCCACCAAGATGAAGCGACATTGCCGAGCGGCTACCACTCGTCCTTTCCTTTCTTTCTCTTCAGCTAAAGCTTTTTTGCCTCCTGCGAGTTACCCTGACGTATTTTTCTCGGTACACTTATCAGCTGGTTTTTTTGTCTACTGTACTCTTTTCCAATTTAAATATTCGCAAGATGCGAAGTGAAACCAATGCTGCTCAGATCCTCCTTGAGAGATTTTTTGACCTTCCAATACTCTCTTTTTTGACCTTAGGGAAGTTTCTGCTTGCTTTCTCCCCTTCTCTCTGAAATTTTCCATCTTTCAGCGTAAAGCTCAACATTTTATTCTATGCTCTCGCTTTGATTTTTTTTTCTCAAACACGCGTTTGCTTACGTGAGTTTCGCGTTAGACGTTCTGGCTTGGTAATGTTTTTGGAATATGTTTCATACAAAGCTTTTCCTTTATTAAACTTTATCATTTCAATTGGGCCTCTTGTAACAAATCCGACGTCTCCCTTCTCGTTCGAATTCGCTCGTTTTCTCCCCCACTATTGAAATCTTGCTGTGAGCCATCACAAAGAGCCTGGAAAAACAATATCTCACCTTTAACTTCTTTAATGGTAGCCTATCAAAAGTAGGCCAGACCAATCGCTGTCACTTAAACGCTAAACACCGTAAGCACTGCGTTAACGGAAGACCGAAAACTATGACCGCAACCGTAGTTTAGCCTACACATTTTTAAATCATGTGTTTTGACTAAAAATTGACAAATAAAAACTTTGTCATTTTTTCTACATTTCAACCAGTTAATGGAATCGAATCTCATCAGACAAACTAAAAATTTGTTACCATATGCCAAGAAAAATGTTTGATAAACTTTACCTCACTTCCCGAACAATATTCTGCTGTTTTGTTACAGATGTGAACTTCACAGTGCAGATAAATGTACCTAAATCAAAGTAGCAGATTAAAATAAATCGCCTATTGATTATAAAAACATGAGCTTGAACTCTTTCTGACTGCGAAATGTTTGAAGCCCTTGCCCGAAAAAAGTTAAAGTAATTTCCAGAAAGATATTTTTATGAAAACACTCTGATACATCAAATTAAATACATAACTCCAGTGGCTTCATTCCAGACCATGGCACTTGCCATCCAGCCAAAGGACCATTTGTGATGCTGCTATAGCAATCACCCGTTCAAAAATCTGTCGATTGAAAGTCAAATGAGGTATAGTGTTGTTACGTGAACAGATTAGGTAAAACTCCGACAAGCAATGAATCCATTTGTCACATCAGATAAGAACAAAATCAGAGAACTGCACAAAATTAAATTCAACTAAAACTCACAAAGTAAAATCGAGAACTTGAAACGTGCACTTCACAAACTAAACACAGTAAAATATAAAAAACTAGTGAGGTTACACAAAAAGTGCTGCTGCAAAGGTCATTTAACATTTTGCAACGTAACATAAAAACGATGTTTGAAACCGCAACGCCGCCGGTTGTCTCTCCAAGATAATATCTGAATATAGCAACCGTGGGCAAGGCTTTAAATCCGCGACTTTTCAATATTTGCAGTTATATAAGCGCTTACTCGTCTCGATTTTTCCACTGAAACATAGAAAAAGAAAATCTAGATTGAAATCCAACACCGTTTGAAAATATCTGTACCGTCTTATCCATTGGATCGGCACATCTAAAAATAACAAAGTATCACAGGCTATCATTAGCAAATTCGAAAAAGATCTTATTTGAAAATGCTCAGTAAGTTAAATTTATTAAATTACTACTAGTCGTAGGAGTTTTATGAAGAGTTTTGATTTGTTAGGAAATATGAGGAGATGTCGAAACAAATGTGACCTTTAGTATTTTACTCCCAGGAATTCAGCATTTACTTTATCTAGTCATGTAAAACTTCCTTTTCGCCTCTTCCGATTAATTTTCTTAACGCCTCTTCCGATTAATTTTCTCAAGTGACCGGTCTCGATAAACAAAAGCAATTTACTCTAACTTTTTAACTGTAATTTATATCTGAGAATAAAATCCCAAAATGTACGCCTACCTTCCTACAATTAAATGATGAATGCTACCATCAGTTTGTTGATCATGCTGTGGACTGCTGGTAGCGTAACAACTTTGAAGAGACAATGCAATATCATCGTTTCCAAATACGTCGACCATGTTCACAGAAACGTACACTGGTACACCTAATATTGCATGGGGTTACAAACACAATTTGTTTCAGGTGGTTTTCACGTAATAGGTTGCGAAACTGATATAGAAACTGGATTGACATACATTTAGACGGTTAATTGACACGAAGCGCAGTAAATTTTGTGATTTTAAATGAAAGCTACCTAAAAAACAACACACTAGGTAATTGTATTTTCTCGCATCAAACCTCAATTTTAAAATGCCATCATTTAATAGCCAATTTTTTTACACTGCTGCTGATAAACTTTCCATGAACTAAGCAATAAATTTACGAAAGCGGGCGTTTATTCTTAAACTATGTGCTCTTGATCTGGATTTGATAAAGTCGTTTCTTGACAATTCAACAAATTTTTTTCGACAAACGTTTTGG
Organism: Trididemnum clinides; assembly: GCA_963675345.1. Classification (NCBI taxonomy): domain Eukaryota; kingdom Metazoa; phylum Chordata; class Ascidiacea; order Aplousobranchia; family Didemnidae; genus Trididemnum; species Trididemnum clinides. The sequence continues at coordinate 30,474,989 of OY776291.1, forward strand.
CAAATTCGTTTGTTTCGGGGTGTTAATGAAGGTCAAAAACCGGTGCCTCAGTAACAATAGACAATGATCTACCTATAAACACTTCGAAATAAACTACCGTTTTTTCTTGAATAGAAGCCGCCCTTGAATAGAAGCCGCCCTCGAATAGAAACCGCACAAAATGTTTAAAAATAAAAAATAGAAGCTGCCCTCGAATAGAAACCGCACAAAATGTTTAAAAATAAAAAATAGAAGCCGCAATGTACAAAAACGTTTCTTTATTGATACAAGAAAACACATCTAAGTAACGACACACAACAAAAACAACTCAAACATGTTATGTTTTATTTCAACTACTGTATCAATGGTTTTCATTATCATCATCAATAATACTGATATCATTCAAGTAATTACTGTCAGTGAGACTTTCATTTCCAAGACAGGAAATTTTTGCGACATCATTGGTTGTAATCCCGCAAACCTCAAAAGAGTTTATTACAATCTCTTTTGAAACTTTTTCCCATGCCTTAACAACCCACTGAATTTGCAGCAAATGACTGGGTGCTTTTATTTTTCCACCCTTAGTGTATTCAAATTGACCTTTTCTAAACCAGTCGTCATAAAACTCACGAAAGAATGATTTAAACGGTTTGTTAATGCACACATCAAGTGGCTGCAAGTACTTCGTGCAGCCCCCAGGAATGACTGACATTACAGTGTTATATCTCTTCAATTGTTCCTTCCTTTCATCAGAAATGTGACATTTAAAAGAGTCCCACACAAGCATGCGTTTTGCAAAGGAAAAGTTTGTCCACACCTTTTCAACCCAATCCGAAGTAAGATTTTCGTTCATCCAACCATTTCGCGTTGCTGCCACCACAACCCCGGGGATAGATGCAAGCTCTTTCTTGACTTTTGCAGCTGGAATTACCACATATGGTTTCATTTTTGTCCCATCCGCTTTTACAGCGAGACATACAGTGAGTCGGTTTTTTTCATGCCCTGTGGTTTTAATGGGAACTGCATGGACGTCTCTGCTGTCGACTGTGGTGGCACTGGGCATGTCTGCCCATATTGGCGTTTCATCCATGTTAGCGATCATGGCTGGTTGAAGACTGTTGACATCTATTTGCTTCTTGTTAAAAGCGATAAAGTTACAAATTTTAACCTCAAGATCGCGTGGCATTGATTGTCCTGTAGTCGTTCGGCGTCTGATTGACAAATTATATCTTTTCATAAAGTTAAATAACCAACCACGCGAAGCCTTAAATTCAGTCAAGCTAATTTCTTCAGCCATTTTTGTAGCCCAAACCTGGATTAATTTTGTGGACACATGACGGTGTTCAGCTCGTTCTCTGGCAATTTTCTCCATTAACTCTTCTTCCACTGTGGAGAGGCATGGCTTTCGCCCAGCTCCATCAAGCCTTAATCTCTTCTTTGATGGTCCTGGTTGCTCGTAAGCTTCATTCATTTTCTTCTTCTTTTGCAACCATCTCCTTACCATTGACTCATCGACTTTAAACTTTCTTCCGGTCTCTCGATTTGAATGATTTTCAGCAAACTTAATCACTTCGGTCTTGAATTTTATGGAATAAGCACGCCTTTTGCTCATGTTTACAAATAACTTTTTATGAGGGTTACAGAATTTCTCCAAAACACTGCAGCTTGCTAATACTGATAACGGTAGATACAACGTTTTCAAAATAAAACGTTAGAGTGTTAGGTCCTGTGTTATATAAAGACTATAATTGAGAGCTTGCACACGCAAAAAAGCAGTTGTCTAAAACTTTTAAACAAAAGAAAGTCCAGATTTTTGTTGCCACCTAGTAATTAACACTTCCTCCGTTTGCTTTTATTTAGTGCTTTACACAGACGTGACAGAAATAGCAGCTGTTGGATTAACAGTTGGGTAGCACGTGATGACCTACTTACGAGTGTTTCACAAGAGACAATAGAATTGCAGCTGAGTTACTGTTTTTTACTGTTTCCGTTTTCCTGTTACGTACTTATGGTGGATTAACTTGAATGCTCACTGGACACCAATTAGAAGAATAAACGTTCATACAAAAAAATAGAAGTCGCCCTTGAATAGAAGCCGTCCTCGAATAGAAACCGCACAAAATGTTTAAAAATAAAAAATAGAAGCCGCGGCTTCTATTCAAGAAAATACGGTACCAAACAAAATGCACACTTTTTTATGGTCATCACTACCGCTTTAAAGGTCTTTGCAAGTTGGCGACCTTGAAGATAGAAGTCGCCGCGGTAGAGAATGAGAGAAAAAGAGTGATTTATAGTAGATTAATGCCAAACAAACTTTCTTTAAAAAATAGTTTATAGCCTGTCATGATACTGTCCTCTTCCTACCTTTTCGCTTAAGTAACTTGCCCAAGGGCATTTTTAAGCTGACCATCTATTTCCTTTGATCAAACCCTATTTATGTAAGCTTCTGCGTTTGCTTCTCAACTAAATGAATGATAGAGACGGGAATGGCAACTTAGTTCATCATGACTTGTAAACCAATGCGAAGATATCTTTCAATTTAGCTATAGCCCATGTCATCCAACGTCTCGTTCCTTGAGGTCAGTATTATTATCACCGATGTTTTTTACTTTTTAGTGGTTACTTGTTTAGAAATTTATCATTTAGAGTTGAAAAGTTCAAGAGTTGCCTAGATGATGGGTGGAAAAGAACAGTTTCCATAAAACTAATACGTGGCAACAAAAGAAAGAGCGTAACTAGGATAAAATTTAGAGAAGGGTCCGACTTTCATTACAATTTTGTAACAACTTCTTTCACTTGTGATCACAAAAAATGGTTCTCACTTCTTTATTGAGGTCTATGCAAGTCTAAACAAATTTAGGTGCATGATTTCTTGATTATTTACCACACCCCCACTTTAATTAATGGCAACGTCGTTAAACAGAAATAGTTGGTTATTTTTTATGAACCGGCGCAGAAATTGTATCCTTTTGTGCCATGAAGACCCAGCAAGCTGGAGAGCTCCGTCAACAGAACCTCAGAAAAAGTTGTTATCAATGAATTGCATCCTAATGCAATTTTGCAAGTTTCTTTGATTTACTTTACCTTACCTGCAGTCTATTAGCCCAACCAGCAAAAACATTTGAATTCACGACTAACCAACGATTATTTTTGGGATGGTAATCTCTTTTTTGATACATCCGCATTTCTACCGAAAATGTTTCCACGAGAGTAGATAAACTTGAGGGCTCTGGGAAAAAATACAAAGAACTCAACTGTAGTTTCATCAAAAACTTGCTGTTGAAGGTTTTTGAATAAGGTTAGTCGCTCAAAGCAAACTCAGTAATGCTATTAATGTAATTTAACTAAGTTTAGCATCTGCAATGGATATTGACGATTAATTACGAACCAATATTGATAAAGTATTTGGAAGCTACAGACTATTTGCAAAAAAACACAAGCTTAATTTAAACACACGATTATATTTTAACAATTATACTTATTTTCTTTACGTTTTTTGTGATGGACATGTTTGGCGTTTGTTTTCTTTGTTATGATTGATAATATGTTGTGTTGATGCAGTTGGGTAGTTTGTCATATTTAATTGCAAGTTGTGTAGACCGTAGGTGTGCGACGTAACCTCCGGCCCGCGGCATCTAATTGAGTTGCCCTCTAAGAAATTTTTAGGAGACGGAATTATTTTAAGGGGGATCGGTTATTTGGTGAGGTGCACTTCTTTGAAAATAAGGAAACACACAATTCGATTTTTTGTTTATGATTTTGAATTTAAAAGAGGGCAAAAGCAACCATTTTAACTTGCAAAGAATTCACAAAAAAGCCCATATTGGCAAAACGATCACTTTCAAAAAGTTGATCTTCAGAAAAAAGGTGCAAAATTGAAAAAGATTGGCAATTATAGTCTGGCCTTGAGCATCATTACAATTATACATCATGACCCATTGCTGTAAATATTTGCACCATTCTGGTATTGGTCTATCTTTACACGTATACACATCTAGCTATTAAAAACGTCAAAAAGTTTTGAGATTTATGTGTTTTTCATACAGCCTATTGTAACAGCAAAAAACTTTTGCTTTGAAACGGAACAAATGTACAAAAACGTTCTATAATAAGTAAAACTATTCTTAATGGAATACTGGGTGTACTCAAAATAAAAGGAGTTAACCCTGCATCCTTTAATTTTAGTTCTTTAGTTGTACACCTAGGCTTGTATTCTTCGGTCCTCAATTCCTGCGGCGAAACTTAAATCAACTTGAGTCTACACGTGTTACCGGAAAGCTAGAACTGACTGCATTTTTAGGTATTTCGGCCTCAGTCATTGCAATCAAGTAGCCTTGATGAAATGGCCGTTAGTTGCTTTTTATCAAAAACCACGATGGGATTTCAACTCACAGCCATTCCATTGCAAAACAACGATATAACAAAATATGAATGTACTTGACTTGTGGTTGAAGCGAGACATCGGAAGAGACGATGTATTGATCTTCATATTCACACTTGAAGCGGAGAATCAATTGTTCGTTTGAGTTTTGAGATGCTGAAGCAACAATGTCATTTTCATAAATGTAGTTCTTGCCATCGTGCTTTTCCCATAAAAGTTAGTTAGTAGCATATTTTTGTTACTCAATCACAAGAAAACGAATATTCACCATCATTCATCAATTTGTGTTTGGATTTACTTTGGAGTCAACAGCCTACCGTTTATGTTCTGTTTATCATATTTTTATCCTCCAGTTACGGAAAAGGCTTTGCGATTATACGCAAAATATCGTAGTGTCCCAACTCGCTTGGGGGTCACCAGTAGTTGCTGGACAGTGCAGTTCTATCGCGACCAAGCAGTTATCGCAAGTCTGCAGCCCACAAGAGAAATTGCCGTACAGTGCTTTTCGCAAGAGCATGACACAAAAAGCCGATGTAGGCACTAAACTTGCAATTTTTCGATTACGAGATAGAGCTATATGGCCCGGAGCTTTCAACATAAATAGCAAAAACAGTGCAACTGCACTCAGAAAATTACCATTAAGTGCTTTGCGCAAAAGCAAAGCAAGCAACCAAATTGTTGCTAGAACATTTGTCAATAAATATAATTTGATATGTTTCCGATGGTGGATCATCGTGGGTGTAGAGGTGCGTCACCATAACGTACTTCTCATCATCTGCCAACGCTACTCAACATGAGGCTTAAAGATCAACGACCTGGTTTTATTGAAAACATCATTTTTGCCATCGAAAAACATTTGATCAATTTTTGTAGGTCATTGGAATAAAATTCACACCGTTGTTATTGTAAGCACCTTTAATAAATAAATGTTCATTTTGGCAAACCATCTTGAATTTCATAAGATTTCAACTTTTATTAAGCCCTTTTCAAGAATAAAGGTCTCTATGACGTAACGAAAACAATCAACAATGATTACAAATAATCAGTGGGGTAAGATAAAGAAGTACTTCTTCTTGGGTGGACTAGTCAAGTAGTTTATTTCGGTAGCGACCACTTTTTTGAGTAATTTTTTAGCTACTTTACTTTTACTTGCTTACTTTCAGCGTGAATTATGCTTCTTAAGCAGCTTCTGTTTTGTAAAAGTTTTAAAATTTCAACGTGAATTCGACAAAACTGTTGATTTTTCTGTCTCTTTCAACACATTGACCCATAATTAGAGTTTTTAATTCTAGTCATTTTCGCACAATCTTTAGTGGCAACACCGGGAAACAGCAAACGCCAGGCTTGGCCATGATATGTAATCTTACTCTTTTATATGCAGCAGAAATGAATGTAAATTTGAATTGAATCAGGCAGAAAATTTATTCGGATTTGAATTTGAAAGTTGATCATGGCAGGACTTGAGATTTTGAAAATCAGCAGTGTGGGTGTTTTATTTCTGTAAAGTTGATAATCGTGAACAGGTTTTGTTTGGCCAGTTTTCTATAAACTTTTCAATATAATACAGTTTTTGTTAATTGATTTAAATTGTGATTATTAATTGTGGTACGATGCAATCAATTTAGTCATTTGTGAATAATACAAAAAATAGTGTTTAGGGAAACAATGATGGTAACCTTTACAAAAAAGTTTTCACCCACAAGCTAGCCTATGTAAGTTGTGCTTAGACAAAATCAATTTTGATTACTAAATGACCTAATGTAAACAAAGGATTCAGATCAAATTAAAGGCGGTGAATAAAATCCCTGTATCACGGTTTTTGTGAATTAGTACAAGCACGATACAAGTAACTACTAAACAGCTGGTGATTTCTTCTTCCATAACTTGATTATACTTTTATGAAACAAGAAATTTTTACTATTCTCTAATTTTTTTTCTGCTCTTACTCTACACTGTAACATTTTACACAATAATCGAGAGGTCATATCTTGACACGTCTTAATTGTTGCAACAAAGCGGTTTACATCAAAGTGTCAGAAAGTTACGTATATCAACCAATCAGCTGATAATTTTCTTACAATAGCATCCTGACTTAGACGACGCAATGGCGAAAAAGCGAACCCATAACTTATCGATTGAGAATTCAATGGACATCCTTAATAGCACAAGTCATTATCAGCAAGAGCACGCGGTTGATACATTGATACTTTGTAATGCTACTTTTTGCTTGAGTACGTTTGGGATCACTACTTTTTTACTTTTACTTGATTAATTTCTTTGGTCAGTACTTTCTACTTTACTTCGAGTAGTTTTACGGCCAGTTGCCATACTTTTTCTTGATTACAGTTTCAAACTACTTTTTACACCACTGCAAATAATGTGCAGTACCAAGATGTAATATTTTTAAAGGCGGTTTACAACAAATTGAAAATCAAGTTTAATGACAAACTCGTTGATGAGATAAGTGTAGTAAATGATGAGAAGTTATGTACAATTTTGATTCCGTAAGTTGGTGAAACGTCAATTTGTTTAGTATAAGCCGTTTCTCGATAATGTTCAAATCAATTTGATGTAAAGCTGATTCTTTTACATCGCACAAATAAACTCGGACAATATTTTCAACCAAACTCAGCAGCACTTTTGCCTCTATGCTCAAATGTCATTTACAAATTTATTTGTTTTTGCAACATGAACTCAATATACATTGGCAAGTATTCCCGATGTTTAATCTCCAGAGAGAGAGAGAGAGAGAGCCCCTGAATTTAGCGGACACAATAAAAATGAAAAATCGCATTTTGTGATGCCACACCCGCTTTGATTTACCATGTAACATTGATTCTTTTACCACATTAAGGAAATGTAATTCAGATTGCCAAGCAAAAATTGGCGAAACTTTGCTCATAAAACGTCATGGCCCTAGTTTTAATAAACAATGTTATGCAAGTGAAACATCTTTTTTGGTAAACATATGTTAATTTTTTCAACAACTGTCTTCATTTCACGTTTATGTAACACCACAAAATACCATATTAGACTTAAAGCGTAATTTTAAGATGCTTGCCCGTTCTGTAATACTGCAACTTAATTTTAATGAACCTTAAAAATTTTGCGTCCTATCTTTTCCAGCCATTTATTTATTTTAAAATTGGCATATTTTTACAGCCTTTAGGTATATTTATCGTAATAATTCATATTAATTGTAATCATCGTTGGTTGTATTAATTTGTTATGTCACATTTACTGATCTTAATTCTTGAACAGGGCTTTATGAAAATCGAAAGTGTTTGAAATTTAAAATGTTTTGCTAAAATGAGCTTTGTATTATTGAAGTTATTCGCTATAACAACTGCATGGAAATTAAGATGCTTTACTCTTTGCCAAAGTTATATCACTGGAATAAGTTGGTTATATAGAAAAATGTGTTTCAAAGCATAGAATTATTCAAGATTACAATTCTTACTATTTGAGATGCTCCACATGAACTGTAAGGTGTGTATTGAATCAATTCATATCCGTCTTTAGTACGATTTGCAAAATATTGCGTGTTGTTTTCAAAGTGCAGTGAGATGCATCATTAACTGTTACATTGCTCCCCAGAAAAAATCTATAAGACAATTAATATATATCTTTATTAGCAAAAATACTACAGCCTGTTTCTCCGTTAAGGCTCCTTAGGTATTTCTGCAAAATAAACGAAAAATGAACCCAAAACAAACAGAGAATGCAGTATTACTTACGGTTGTTCGGGGGGAGTAATCAGAAATAGTATGGTAGCCAGCAGAAGCTATACTAAAGAATAATCTGCTGGTTCTCCTGCAAACAGTAAACTCATCTGGGTAACTAAGAACTGTGGAGGTTGGTATGAGAGTAATAGTGACGTAACAATGGGAACAGGTATATACTTAATATGGTAAACGGTAAGTTGGGAAAATAGACGGAAAAGAAAGGATAAAGAAAAACGGCAAAAGTAAAACAACAAAACACGCAAATTACAACGAATCGTCCAATCTGATACTTTTTAATTTAAATTTTTTCCTGTGGCGGCATGTGTTCACTATTTCTGATCGTTTATTTAGCATTATTTTTCTGTCGCCGCTTAAGATGGCAAGTTTTTCAGTCAGGCACAGGTTACATCTGCTCCCTCCGCATTTGTATGATGGTGCTGTGGAAACAATGGACCATTTTATAGACGGCTCAACGCCATTATCCTTTGCTCGCCAAACTTCTTTTGATAGCTCGGCCCCGATATACAATAAAGCTCTCCATGAAAGTGGATATGATATTTATTTGAAATACCGGAAAGAAGCAAAAGCAACAAAGACAATTAGCAACAGAAGAAGAAACATAGTTTGGTTTAACCCTCCATATAGTGAAAACGTTAAAACAAATATTGGCCATGAATTTCTAAACCTAATTACAAAGCATTTCCCAAAACATCACCGGCTTCACAAGATATGCAACAAAAGCAATATTAAAATTAGTTATAGCTGTATGCCAAATATGTCCGCGGTCATCTTGCGCCATAACAAAAAGTTTCTTTCCGCCTTGACAAAGACCGATAGACCTCTCACTGCCGATCCAAAATGTAATTGCAGAATAAAAACAGCTTGCCCACTTGACGGCAAATGCAAACAAAAATCTATTGTATATAAAGCAGAAATATCCTCCAACAATACCACCAAATTATATTATGGATCCTGCTCTACTGATTTCAAAGCGAGATTTAGCAATCACAAGCATTCATTTACCCACCGTAACAAAAGAAACGCAACCGAGCTATCAAAAGAAGTTTGGCGAGCAAAGGATAATGGCGTTGAGCCGTCTATAAAATGGTCCATTGTTTCCACAGCACCATCATACAAATGCGGAGGGAGCAGATGTAACCTGTGCCTGGCTGAAAAACTTGCCATCTTAAGCGGCGACAGAAAAATAATGCTAAATAAACGATCAGAAATAGTGAACACATGCCGCCACAGGAAAAAATTTAAATTAAAAAGTATCAGATTGGACGATTCGTTGTAATTTGCGTGTTTTGTTGTTTTACTTTTGCCGTTTTTCTTTATCCTTTCTTTTCCGTCTATTTTCCCAACTTACCGTTTACCATATTAAGTATATACCTGTTCCCATTGTTACGTCACTATTACTCTCATACCAACCTCCACAGTTCTTAGTTACCCAGATGAGTTTACTGTTTGCAGGAGAACCAGCAGATTATTCTTTAGTATAGCTTCTGCTGGCTACCATACTATTTCTGATTACTCCCCCCGAACAACCGTAAGTAATACTGCATTCTCTGTTTGTTTTGGGTTCATTTTTCGTTTATTTTGCAGAAATACCTAAGGAGCCTTAACGGCGAAACAGGCTGTAGTATTTTTGCTAATAAAGATATATATTAATTTGCTCTAACTGTTTATGTTATTGGGCACTCTTAAATATTTTACCGAGTCTATTTATTTATTTATAAGACAATTATTTATAGCATTTATATAAAATAGATTTTTTTGCTGAGATCAGGCATGAGAAGAAAATAATGAAATTATTATGATCACGATAATAGAAATTATGGCTTAGGTCAGGAGTGGGCAAACTGTGGTCCGCGACGAACTTTTGTGCGTGAAATCCTCAAGCAAATAATTAAAAGAATTTAGTTAATGTAGAAGAACGTGATTGGGTACATTTTTCTCATTGATAGACCTTGAAAATTAAATGTGCTTGCATTTTCAGTTGGACAAAACTACTTCGATTCATTTGTCTAATAATGGTTGGTTTTCAATGTTATATCAAATTTAAAAGGCAAAACAATTAGAAAAATATACCAATGCGTTCGTTAAAAAGTGCGGCCCTCAGCTAGCTTCCGTGACCGCGATGCGGCCGGCAAGCCAAAACAATTGCCCACCCCTGGCTTAGGCGATTGTGTTCAACAGATCACGAGTATTTCCGGAACAAAAGCCAAAAGATAAACATAATAACGAGAGCTTGTTCAACCCAAGCTTCCGAGAAAAAAGAAAGAGTTTTATGAGAATAAAAAATAAGATTATTTGAGTCAATAATTTATACATGCCCTCGTACATGCACTACTGCAACAAGTGTAAGTCGTAGTTTCCACCACAGGAACTTGAAAGCAAACCACGGTTATACTTAAAGATGTTGTAACGTAACATTCTGAGCGTTGAAATCGCCAATTTTTTAAACCGACGCCATGGCGTAGTCGTTAGAGCATCCGCTTTGCAGTCGGTAGAATTGTGCTATATTCCCTTTGTCGAGTCATACCTAAAGACTTTATACTGTGGTTATTTCTGAGCAGTTTAAACATTCTAGTCAAAGACGAAAAGAAGACCTATAGAAGCATCGCTAGTAGAGAACAGTATGCAAGTTAGAAGTGTTGAAACTACAGTAGAATGCCAAATAAAAGCCGGTAATTTGTGACTACACCGTTGACAACGACAACATATTTCAAAAAAGGGAATAGGTGCTTATTGCAAAAATTGGAATGCTGTGAAAAAAGGTTCTGGGCTAAATCCCCTTGTGAGTATGCTTGTAGTGTCTTTCAGAGAGGCACTCTACTGCAAATTTCCGCTTGCTTGCAATGCTTGCGACAGAAATGTGGTGTGGAAACCAATGACCGACTGATAACTCTAAAGTGGAATTATCATAATACAAGCAGTTATCCAAAGTAGAAAAGTTATCCTGAGAACAGAGCATCAAGAAATAAACAAAACGAATACGTAGCAGGGGCGCAATCTTTATTTGCAGATCTGAATAAGGAACATGAAAAGTTAGGAGCAGCTCTTTAAAAGTATGACTGATAGTTCGGCTCTCATTTTCCGAGTTTTATGGGCTTCATAAAGTTGATTGGCTGATAGGCGTTTTCAGCAGTTACTGAAGTCACCACAGCGGTTGTGGTTTGAATATTGTATCAAACAAAGCATTCTACTTACCTGCGTACACGTTTATTAGCAGCAGTGTGATTCCAAACAATATATTCATTATCATCAAAGCAATTATGCAGCTGTTTAGCGTATCTATTGATTATTTCTTCCTCATTGATATACAGTATCTACCACATTTATGAAACAAGAAAAAATGTAACGAGAGTAACATACATACCCGAAAGCTTATTCTTCAGCGTTATAAATTTGAATATTTTTACTTAGAGACATTTGTTTGAGGGACACTCAAAAAGTTAAAGTAAAATTAGGTGCAACTTTTGTAATAAACCTCCCTGACTCAATGTTCCTGACGACGTTCCTTCTAAAATTAAAGCGGTTTGCCATAAATTGGTTTTGCACGACGTTGTTACAAATTCATGGTGTCCCTGGCATTAAACTTTTTTATGAATGAGCTTAAACTCTGCTCTGCTTCGGTGGATTCAGGTAAAGCGGCGTGGGAACAGTGATTAGAGCATCATCTTTGCAGTCAATGAACCTGATTTTAAATTCAATATCGAAGACATCAAAGACTACATAAGTTAGGGCTTGAAAACCAGGATCCAAGTTACAAAAATTCCCGGAAATTAGATTCTTTTTTGCATTTCTGTTTTTCCGGTTTTACCAACAAAATCTCCGGGGTTTCTTAGATGGTGAGCATTCATTGGTAGCATAACCAACAAATTGCTGAACAAAAAATATTGCTTGCCATTTCATTTTAGGCTTAGCGTTAAAAAGAGCAAGAACTTTTACAAAGCTTTCCTGAACTCTCCAGCACTCTCAGTTGAAGAAGAACATGCTTTTTCCGCAGCGGGCTTGTTTATAACTAAAATTCGTTTGTGGTTAAGCGTCGAATTTATCATGCTCTGAGTTTTCTTCGCAGTTAATAAAAGTGAAAAGGTTTGGTGCATTTTTGCCTAATTGATTTTAAGTATTTTGTTTCTCATGCGTTTTATTTATATTCTCGGTTTTTCTGGGTAATTTCGTTATTATTTCTGGTTCCTCAGTTTTCTTTCATAAACCACCAAAAATTCAAAAACCTTGATCTAAAGTATTTTTATAAATCTTCTTCTGAAATATAAAACTGAGTTTACTCACTCATAAATAAAATGATTAAATAATATCCTGGCAGCAAAAATTGTTCCGCCTAAAAGGCCCCCTTTATATTGTTTCATTAAATTCTGGGTGCGCCTCCTCAACCACATCAATCCATATGAAAGTCGGCAGTTTCACACAGCGCAGTTGCTTTAATACGTGTTTAATCTACTTCAATCTGGTTGCAACATTTAGCAGTCATTCACCTTCTGGTCGACACTACCCGAATAGGGGTACTTTAACAACAAAAAATAAAGTTTGAAATAAACAAGCTTCGACTCTCCAAACACCTCAAACCGCGACACGTTTTCTGTAATTTATGTCAGTAAATACAACCTATTTATCACTCTTTCAAAAACAGCCCTGACCTGTTCGTACGCAAATTCTAATTTTGTGGTTAGTTCTTATTTTTTGAAATTTTGCGTAATAGCTTTCGAATTCCCCTATGAGAAACGTACCCTAGTGAAGCCACTGCTTGTATCCATTCTATTATTTTCATCAGTTTTATATTTATGTTTATACTTACTTAGAAACATATCGTATTTAAACATTAATGAGATGGAAAAAGCAACCGAGTCTTAGCATATTGCTATGGACTTATTCGCTGCTTGAAAGTAGTTTGTGGTGCCCCAGGGCTAAATTTGTGTGCACAATGCATTTTTGGTGTAGGCATTATTTGCCGGTGAAATTCTTTAATTCAAAGCGACATCTAGCGAGTTACGAGATCAAACAGGAAATAGAACGCAACGTGATTTGAATTAAGTAATAGCAGCACTTTTAGAGCTAGGTAGTATACACAAGAACTCACACTTTTGTAATTACAAATATTCTAGTAACAATAACAATGCGAATTTGCTTAAAAACACTTTTCAACAAATCATAATGAGATAAATCTTCTGTCAGACCGATCACCAAGATAAAGACAAGCTTAAAGCTGATCGATCTAAAGAAGACCTCATGAACTCATGAAAAAAGATTCTACGGACGTCTAGTGCTTTGCGAAATATCTACAAGGGTCTAATGAGTTTTAAGGATTCCGCAGCAATTTCTTATCCTATGTTTTTTGACAAAATATTACGATCTTTCATGAATCAAAATAGGAATCAATCAGACTATGCATAAACATTTTCTAAATCAAAAATATTGATAAAAAAATTAATTATCAATTTTATCTATATTATAAAGCGCAATACTATGCAACTGTCTGTTTTGGTATATCCAAAACTACTGGACGAACAAACACGAAACTACACACAATCGATCACCACTCCAGCGTAAATGTCTTCAAAGGGTTCTTGACGTCATGATATCGTCACAAATGAAGATTTGTTTCTAAAACGGTTCTGCTCCAACGAAAGCCACCACCCGACTGACAAACTACAACGAATTTCATCTATTTAGGAACTAAGAGGTTATCATTATTAACGATTTTCTGTAAAATATGTTTTCTTCATCTTCGCAAAAAATACTGACCGTAGAAAGGTGTTCGAAAGCTTTTTCGGGAGATCTTAGCAAGGTGCTTGACATAAGAACGATTTTTTAACAATTTACCAGTCATGTCATAAATATCATTACGTAGGAGGTAGGAAATAAGTCCTCCACTAAACAACGTATTTTTGCAATCAGAAAACAAAATCCATTACAGCGCCTACCCCCAATTTAGATTTGCATCATCAAGTTTTTTGGAAGGAACGAATAGAACTTGTAAAACGATAGAGAATTGGCGAGTAAGACCTGTCATAATTCAAAATAATCCAACCGGGATTAGGAAAACAGGGGCGATGTTCTCATTTATATCAACTTTTTGTTGCTGCTCTCGTGAATGTTATTCAGGCGAGGCCTGCGCAACCAGCTGAATTACTATTTCCAACCCAACACAACTGACCGGCGGCCCTGCCCGACGAAGCCGGCGTAGCGGGCTAGTAACTTGCAGGCGATTCCTTTTTTTTTTCATCAATTTTGGAAATTGTTGAAGAAAGTTTGACGGTGTAGTGCAAGTGCGTTTTTCTGTTATGTAGTTTTACCGTTTACATGATATGGTGTGCTAAATCTTTGCAATACTGATTTATTTCAGAAAAGTAGCAATGACGTGGTTTTGATCTATTTGCTGAGCTGAAGATAAGATTGTAACTGAACGTTTCAAACTTTATTTTCTGAATGCATAAGCTGAAGAATTACTATCATCTGTAAATTATGAAAAATCTGAGAACAGGAGAAAGCAAGTCGTTTAGGGTGGCTGCCTCAGTGGTTTTAAAAAGTTAAGTATTTTTACTGCTACAAACGCATGCTGTAACAAAAGTATTTCGCGCAAGACAAAAAGATCTTCAAGTTAAAGAAATCATATCAGTCTGACAATCAATTTCAAATACTCGGATGATTTTCAAAAAAACGGGGTTCCAGTAGAAAAACAAGCGAAAGATGCCTAGGTTCTACATTTTTAATACATAGTCAAGAATAGACTCAAGGTTTAGATAGTCGTTAATTACTGAAATAGAATAATGAAATATTCCCTGGATGAAATTTACCCTAGGTTAAGCAGTGGTCAACTAACGTAATTGTTTACTTGCACAAGAAGTTGAGATGAATACATTCTAACTTTATGCTGGTTTAACGTCGACCAGAGTTGTTATTAATTGGTATTTGGGGAGGAGAAAGGATCCTTGTTCTATGCGAAAATACATCATAAAGGTTTCGATTTCTCCAATGATGTTGAAAAGCATTGACCTTAACTTAAATTTGAAAGAATAAATCTAGGGAAGATGGTTGGATGTCATCTTGCAGGTCTAGACCCAGATTTATGAGCGCTACGTTATCAGCGCATTAGTCTTATGGTGACCATATTTTCATTATCAAAAAGGAGGACCTTTTTTGATAATATTTATTATCAGCCCTACAAGTTGTTCTGCAAGACTGGGAAAATTTTTCTGGACATTTGTTGGACACTGACAGCTTTTGATAATTATATATTGACAATTAGTACAAATACAGCAGTTTATTTTTTAAATTTGTGATGCCAATAAACAAAAAAATGTAAATCGGACAGCTTTTTTTATGCTTTGAACTGTCTACATGCGTGTCTAGGCTAAGTTTGCCTTTATTTGCTACAGAAACGAAAGTTCCGTAGCCACAAGTAATGCATTCTACTTCGAACTCATCTGGTCCTTTTCTGAAAAATGGATGCTTTGGTTGAAGTTCTGCAGTAAACTTTGATTTTCTTTTTGAAGCATCGCATTAATTTTTTAGCTTTTTGATTTATTTTTCAAAAATCATAACAATGATAATTATAAACAGTTTGTAGCGATTTGGTGGACGACGGTAGGTAGGGTTGAGCCACGAGAGCGAACGGACAAAGAGGACTGACGACTGATTCTGTGGCTGTTTACCACGTCGATAATGCAGTTAGTTCTTTATTGAATCGCATTGCGCTTACACAAGATTGGACTTTCACTTATCACCGATATAATCACTTTACTTGCAGGAAAACTCAATTGACTTGTTCAAACTTGACCGAATAATATCGAATACTCGAATAACGAATTGAATGACCGAAAATTGAGAAAAAGGCAGTGCGGGCACTTTACATGTGCACGTAGCGGTGACGTAATAATGATCAGCCGCTATAATTTCAACTGAAAATATTGTTTGATTTTTTAAACTAAGATAAATATGTACCGAAATGGTTTCTTTGAAATTAGGTCGATCGACCAGAAGAACAAAGCAAAATTTATCTCTGTATTTCAGCTGCGTAAAATACAAAAAATGCAGTTTGGAAACTTACCGGTATTTTTACCATTTTCCATGTAATCTTACTCTTTCAAACCTAAAGCAACAGTCAGTCTGAGGTAGACCGTTAGGTAGGGTTACCATATTTTGAGAAGCAAAAATCGGGACATTGGATGACGAATTTTCACGAGACGAAATTTATGGCCCCTCCAACGCTTTTTTTAACAATAGCGGGACGGTGAGTTGCGATTACAGGCAGGATTGGCGAGGTGAGGGTACAGATCATTAACCTCAGACGAAAATTGGGGTGACCTCCAAAAAAAAAAAAGGTCATCGTCTGTCAGCTTCACGAAGCCCAGAGGTGGATAAATTTTGCCACCGTGAAGGCGTTGATCTTTTTTTTTTTTTTTTTTTTTGGAGATCACCCCAATTTTCGTCTTTTGTTTCAGATCCGCACCCTTGGCTCAATCATTAAGCCAGCAACCGCATTTAACCGTCCCGCTTCTGTTGGAGAATTTGATTGAAATGTCCATAAATTTGGTTAAATCCGTTCTGTTACACTGAAGCAAAAAAGCGGGATTTTCGATCAAAAAAGCGGGACAAGGCCTCAAAAAGCGGGACGTATGGTAACCCTACCGTTAGGAAACACTCTTTTATCATTCCTTATCAGTCAAACTTGGTATCACTTGAACTTGAACCAATATCCAGTGCCATAGTTTTTTTATCTCAGGGTAAACGAAAAAAAGGGAATTTTTGAACGACTTTGGATGATCAAATTAGTTTTTATTAAAAAGGAGGACAAAAAAGGCATTTTTAAACATCCTCGGAGGACCAATTACTTTTTACCAAAAAGGAGGACATATCCTCCAAAAAGAGGACGTATGGTCACCCTAATTAGTCTCAAAACTCAGAGCTAGAGAGCTCTAGACCTAGTCTTCCGTTTTTACCTGACGCTTTTTGATTGATATAGGCCACCTGCAAAAACCTCAATATGATAAATATTCTTTTCGTTACTGTTCCTGGCTGAACCGATATTGTTCAACCCAACATTCCAGGAGTGGGACAGCGAGGGACCCGGCGTAAACATGAACAAGTTGGGTGTTGTAGTGCAAGAAATAATTAACAACATATGACATTGTTTTTAAGTTTAATTTTGATCTTTGGTCCGACAATTTTTACCCTGATGTTACTGACGTGAGCATGCAGGGTAATACGGATTCGCCAGCCAGTCTTAGTAAATAATATTACTGACTAACAAGGCTAATTACTCTAAATTTTTGTCATGAATTGCAACCATTGCAATCCCATGAAAGGAGGTTCAAGAATATCGATTATTGCGTCATAGTGTTTAATAGAATAGCCTCGGAAATCTTTTTAACTTGCTCTGTAAATGAAAGTACTTCCAATATATGAATGTTACTGTTTGTCCGTGTATTGGTTCATTGTTTGTTTGTTTGTTAAAAAAATGGCAGCTTTGCATTGGGAAGCACGTAGAAGGCAAGACGCTTTAAATCGACAAAGTATGCGCCGAGTTACAATTGCCAAAATGGAAACTTCGAAAAATCGTGCGTAAAACAGGAAATACTATGCTAATTTGGAATTATTGTAATGGGACAATAAACAGGTTTGACGCCAGGATTGTAATCACTTTGTTGAATACGAGTAAATTCTCAAGGTTTTATTTTGTTTGGAGAAAACGGCTCTTTTGGGTAATATAATTTTTTAAACAGTTATGTGCTAGCGCCAGATGAGGTTGCTCCTGGGTTACCAGAGTTGTTACTTTTGGTAATAAATTGTTACCTTTTGCTGGCAAATTTGAAATTTGTTACTTTTGTTACGAGGCTACCAAAGTTTGTTACTTTTTCACTTGATAAAAAACTGAACCGGGTTTCTTCTTCGTCAGCTCTTTTTCTGCAAAACTAGCCAGAAAATAATGCTGATCTCCAAAAAAATCCCAAAAAATTCTGCGAGGGTGGTGGTCTTCAAAAAAGAAAAAAAAATGGTCATTACCTCTCTTGCGATGAGATATTATCCAAATTAACTGTTAATTTTTATCAACACGTTCGATAAAAATGCTATCTGACCAAAAAATACGTGTTTTTTATTAGTTTTATCAACATATTAATTTTATAATTTTGGCAGAGAGGTAAAGCATTTTAAAATCTACACTGTTGATATAGCAAGTAACTTTAATAAATTAAAAGTCATTTTAATTCATATAACATTTTAAATTCGAACGTTTTCGACTTTCATAAAGCCCTTTTCAAGAAGGGACTAATATTAATTTTACTTTATAAATTTGGTACGTTTTGACGATGACATTTGTTACTTTTTGAATTACTCTGCTGGCAATCCTGGGTTGCTGCCATAGAAATAGAAATTGTATAATTTTGGAGCCGCACAAACCGTCTTTTTACTTGGCTGTGATAAGTTCTCGTGTTATTTCAGAAATATTTAAGCCCGCCAATTATCAATTTTCGGGCTATCACCATTTCCTATTTCTCAACAGCATGGCGCAGTTTGCAGTCTTGGTTCTAGAGCATTCTAGTGCTTAATGTTTGCCGTTTAATTTGCTCACGCAATTTTTGTAGAACTTGAAAGCAATAATCGCAGCTATCAAGAAAGTCTACAAACAAGCAGCGAGAGCAAATGCACGAATGTGTACGAGTCGGAAGGGTAACAGCTTGTCGTCTTCAATACTTTAAATTAACAATGATCTATAAAAATATTTTAACTTCTAGTTTAAGTAAAATAGTTGTTAAAAAAGGGAAAAATAACGTGTCACATTCTTCATAGCCTTGCAGCACCACCGTATTTCTATGAACACTGTTTTCAGGGTGATTATTGATCACCGTGTTAAAGTTAAAATATATGATTTCCATCGGGGCCAATCGTAGGTCCCAGTTATCAACATGACACACAAAATTCCATTGATATACCTTACAATCTAGCTTAACTGGGCAAAGAAACGGCCCTGACCGAATCGCATTGTCTTCTAAACGACCGAAGTAAAATTGCAGATGCACCCTAAAACACAACATTAAATGTTTCAGGGCTCACAATGAATCGCCGTCTACTGCTGAAGTTGAACGTGACGTCAGCAAGAGTTGTGACGACGTACGACTGCGTCACGAACCGTCGTGGACTTGCAAAAAATTTTCATCAATAGATTATGGGCAGCAGCATTGAACTTCAGCCAACCAGCTGATATTTTTGAAGGGAAATTGATTGGCAATTTAACAGTTTCACGTTTGCTCATTTGTTTTATGCCGCTTCTATAGCTGTTTACACTCGCAAATAAAGTAATGTTCACTACCTATTTTCATCAGATGAAAAATATGTCGTGAGGGGAAGAGAATAATACCACAACAGCAGCCGGAATGCATCCCTTTTTCTCAGATGTTCTCCAACCACTAATCCGTTTTTTAGAATAATACTGCGATAACAATCAATTCAAATGCTGTTACAATTCAGTGTTTGAACTTGTTAAACAATGCTGAGCTAAAGAACATCCTGATGTGCATATAGTATCTTTATTAAATGCTCAGGTGAGGGGGTCAAACCGGTTAAAACATTGCTCCGGTTCAACCGAATTTATTTTTATCGGTTCAGACTCAACGTTTTGTAAAAATGAGAGCAGGCTCGTTCCAGGTTCACCGGAGGCAAATCTTCAAGGTTCCGATTCAAGTCTTAACAGTTCGGGTTCGGTTCAGATTCGGCTCGGCTCAAGAATAATAGCGATATGAAACTGGGTTTTGGGTAGATTTTCTTTGCCTAATGTTGTTGCATGTTTGAACGGTTTTTGTTGCATATCCTTTTTTCGGTGCCTTGTACGGTATTCATGAAAAAATTTTGCAATGAATTAAATTGGCAGGAAAAAGTACAAAGAAATCGAACTTAACAAAAAATTGACTGAGTTGATGACCATCAAAAGTAGGATAATGACGAGGACCGTTTTTTATGACCTAACACAGAGGCTCCCAAACATTTTGCCTTGCGGACCCCTTTTGGCGAACCTGCTTTTTTACGAACCTCAAATATATGTGACATCACTTTTGTCACCCGACTTACTGACAATTATAATAATTAACATACGTATACAAAAAGAAGTGGACCTGCCTTCAACAGAAAAAAAGGTCAACACCTGTATTGTTGCCGCTATTGTGTCACCCGCGGCTCGATTCATCGTCAGGCTAGAGTTACTTTTCATAATGTCACTGAAGTAAATTTTCGAGACTTTTTGCTATTCGGGACAAACGTTGATTCATTGACTGACCGGAAGGATGCTGCGGACTCTCTGTGCGGTGGTCACGGACCCCAGTTTGGGAATTTCTGACCCAACAAATCGGAACACATGATATTTTTGGAAAAAAATTCGACCATTATTACTTATTATGGAGCATTAAATTTATGCTGATCTCCATGATTAGCAACTCGTATGTAGGTTTTCACATAAATGTTGAACAAAAACACATCAAGCAACAAACAAAATGATTCTGTGTCACTTAAAAAATTGCAACAAAGTTTTAATGCATTAAATCGATAGGCGTTTAAGTGCAATTTTGTAAAGTATACAGCGATTGCATTGTAAAATTTCTGTTTGGACAAAGTCACTTTCAGCCACTTAGTAGCTAGTTACTAGCTGGTCACTAGCAAGCCAGTCGCAAAGCAAGTTACTTTCAGCTACTAAGTAGCACCGTAAACTCGGAGTTCGAAAAGTAGTTTTGGCTCGAAATACTTTTCACACATATAGATTGTAAGTGTTAATAGCATTCAAAAGCTGAATTTTATGTTGCAAAATAATGTGTCAAGCAATGTCACAATGCAAAATTGACATCAAACAGCAAGGGTTGTTACGCTACAGAATATAATGAAGATGTTGCTCCTAATGCTGTGTAAAACTCGGCATAACTACTTTCACTGCCTCTCTCTTTCACTAATCATCAAATAAAATAATGTCTGCAGAGGTTGTTTGAATTACATCTACAAAACTGATAGAGCTCGATCTTAGCATGATAAAGTAAAAACCCAAGTTATAGGAGCTGGTGTTAGCCTGTTTAAGATATTAATTTAATTAATGATATTAAGGCATATAGGCTAACTGCAATCAGTTGAATAAAATACCACTTTCACGACCGGTTTCGTTCCTATTAGAACTCGTCAGGTGGACTCAGGTATTGAACCGACGATCGCAAGAATTGCTTTATGCGGTTTATGCCACTCCGCCATCGGTCCTTTCAACTGATGCTGTTAATTTTGGCATAAACCGCATAAACTGCATGAAGCAATTCATGTGATCGTCGGTTCAATACCTGAGTCCACCTGACGAGTTCTAATAGGAACGAAACCGGTCGTGAAAGTGGTATTTTATTCAACTGATTGCAGTTAGCCTATATGCCTTAATATCATTAATTAAATTAAAAACACAAGGTTACATTTTCTATCTAAAACAGAAACTATGATTGTTATGACATTGTAACTTCTTAAACAAACCCCGTAACAAGGGAGGTTTTTTACTGCAGTAGACTTGACAGCTTTGTGAACCACCAAGAAAACAAGACCACAATGACTTGTTCGAGCCCTACCAATATAGGTTTAAAAATATAGCAGTTCTTTTAAACGGCTTTATTTAAATTACAAAAAATTTGTTGACAAGAAATTAATTAGATCTAGGAAAAACGAGAAATTTATTACATAGACCCAAAGAGAAGCCAATAATTTTACGAAGACTTGGCCAACTTCTGATCGCTGTACACAGTATACTTTTTGCCGGTTTTGTAAGTTTTTTGCTCCAGTGCATTTTTTAAAGAAACTTTTCATCCGCTTGGATATTTGTACAATGCCCCCCAATGTATGTTGTTGTTGTTTGAACATCGGGTTTTGTCCCCAACATACTTATCAAAAACCTATGCGTTTGCCGACAAATCGAACAAAAAAATTTTGGTCGACAAAACTGTATGTTGACACAAGCAGTATTATTATAGTGTATATCATTATATAAATATCCAAGTGGATGAAAGTTTTCGTGCAAACATGTTTGAGAGCAAAAAAGTATATTGCGCCCAGCAATCTTTACGATATACGTAGAAACGCAAGAACAAATAAAGAAAAAGTTAGTTCAAATAAATATAACCGCTCCTGTTTCCAAGATAAGTTGCATGTTTGAGGTGAACAAATTATATCGTAACATAACAATTCCAAGGAAAAATAACAAAAAATCTTAACAAAAAATTGCAATTTTATTTTGCTTTCTTACACTAACCTAAATTAAACCTTTGGTTACTTATCCATCGAAATCATGCTTTTGTACGTCAGGCAAAGTTCATACAACTATATACGCAGCTAGGTTTGCCAGTTTTCTGAATGGATCTGCGGAACTGAAGAACCGTTTAAACGATAAGGTTCCGGTTAAGGTTCAGTTCCAGCTAAATTCATTATTTAACCGTTCAGGTTCAATGCTTTATAGAACTGGTGATTTGGGTTTGCTTCGGGTTCAGCTGAATCATATTTCGGAGGCTTGGGTTCCAGAAAAATAAACGGTTAATGTCGGCTTTCCGTTTGGGTTGGAGTTGGTTCGACGCCCTGCCTCAGATTGATCAAAGTAATAATAATCACACTCTTTTTAGTCCGTAGCCTTTGAACAAGTGGTGAGATAAACAAAAAAACCTTGCTCTCAGTAATCGGAGATTTGATGAGCAAACTCAAATAATTTAAAAATTTTAGCATTTTAATTGCGGATTGTCCATGATCTGTATAGCTTGAAGAGGGAACTGAGGCGTAGACGTAGCTAGGCAGCGGGAAAGGAGGCGGGAACAAGGACCATGCTTTCTTCTAATTTTTTGAGCGCGATTATAAAATGAAGGTGTTATTCAGATATAACAACTATCTTAAAAAAAAAAAGTCATTCAATAAATTTGGAAACAAATGGACAAAATGCTGGGTCAGAAAATATCAATCTAGGTTTTAAGAAACCAAACGAAAATCCAAAATATTGCCTTATTAAACATAATCAAATTAGCATAACAATAATTAACATAAACAAATCCACCGAAGCTTTTCGTCCCCTCACGGGGACTTCATCTGGGCTAAACAAAAAAAACAAACTTTTATTCTTAAATTAAATTTAATATAGTATTAAGATACTAGTCATTAATAATTCAGTTAGTAACGTTTTAGCACTGTACCACTCAATGGAACACTTGTAGGAGCGACTTGGCTCCTTGTGAATAACCGAGTTTTATGTTAAGGGATGGCTTAAGGCGTTTGATTAGGAACGCTTCCATTAGTTCGGTTTCAGTGCTGAAACGGCACTTTTTCAGTAATGTGAAGTTTTGCTCTGCTGGTATTGTTTCTCTGCAGGTTTTGCACTGATCACGATGGGATTTGATAGCGGAGTTAGATGAGCTTAAGTTATTGGAAAGATGGTTTTCAATTCTGACGAATAGTTATCTAGTCGTCATACCCATGTATGACGTGTTCTTATCCCAAGAACAAGTATATTTATAGACAACATTCGAACAGAAAAGAGCGGGTAAAGGAAATTTAAGGTTAAAATAAGAGATTATTTTAAAAGTTTGATAAGCTATTTTAATATCAGTGTTCAGTCTGTCAAGAAACAATACAGCAAGGCGTTTACTAAATTTGATGGACGGGGTACCAATATATGGGAGGGTTAAATAAGGACTTAAGTTGGGGGTATTATTGAAAAAATCCGTGGGGGATTGTTGGTTCTGGTTTTTGAATTTAATCTTAAATTTGTCAATTACATTTAGGATGAAAGATGTTGGGTAATCGTTCCGTTTAAATAAAGAGATGACACGGGTAATTTCAGTTTTCAATAACGAATCATTTGAAGAGTATAAATAAGCACGATGTAATAAGCAATTAACGAGGCCTCGTTTCCAAGATAAAGGTGCTATGCTGTTAAAATGTAGGAGTACACCGGTGAAAGTTGGTTTGCGGTATACACAGATATTGAATTCTCTGTCGCAAATCGTTAGTTCGACATCAAGAAATGGTAGTGAGGGGCCTGAAGCCTCCTCACATGTGAAACGAAGGTTAGGGTGCTGGTTATTAAGCACTTCTAAGAACATTTGAACTTCAATTGCGGAATTAAAGATGGCAAACACATCGTCCACATAACGTACATAACATGATGGATAGAACAAAAGATGTTGATCAAAAATTTTCTTTTCGATCATTCCAAGAAACCAATTGGCTAACGTAGGACCTAAACGGTTTCCCATAGCTACACCATCAATTTGCGAAAATAATTTACCATTATGAATAAACATACCTTCTGTGCTAAGTTTTAAAAGTTTTTTAAAGATGTTTTGTGTAATTGGTTTCTTGGCTTGAAGAAAAGGTAACTTCGAGGCGACAAGCCTAACAATGATGCAAAATTAGTGAGTTTCGATGTCACTAGCCTCTTTACTAACGTTCCAGTAGATCTTGTAATTGATGATATTGCCAATAAACTATTCTCGTATGATGTCGCCTCGAAGTTACCTTTTCTTCAAGCCAAGAAACCAATTACACAAAACATCTTTAAAAAACTTTTAAAACTTAGCACAGAAGGTATGTTTATTCATAATGGTAAATTATTTTCGCAAATTGATGGTGTAGCTATGGGAAACCGTTTAGGTCCTACGTTAGCCAATTGGTTTCTTGGAATGATCGAAAAGAAAATTTTTGATCAACATCTTTCGTTCTATCCATCATGTTATGTACGTTATGTGGACGATGTGTTTGCCATCTTTAATTCCGCAATTGAAGTTCAAATGTTCTTAGAAGTGCTTGATAACCAGCACCCTAACCTTCGTTTCACATGTGAGGAGGCTTCAGGCCCCTCACTACCATTTCTTGATGTCGAACTAACGATTTGCGACAGAGAATTCAATATCTGTGTATACCGCAAACCAACTTTCACCGGTGTACTCCTACATTTTAACAGCATAGCACCTTTATCTTGGAAACGAGGCCTCGTTAATTGCTTATTACATCGTGCTTATTTATACTCTTCAAATGATTCGTTATTGAAAACTGAAATTACCCGTATCATCTCTTTATTTAAACGGAACGATTACCCAACATCTTTCATCCTAAATGTAATTGACAAATTTAAGATTAAATTCAAAAACCAGAACCAACAATCCCCCACGGATTTTTTCAATAATACCCCCAACTTAAGTCCTTATTTAACTCTCCCATATATTGGTACCCCGTCCATCAAATTTAGTAAACGCCTTGCTGTATTGTTTCTTGACAGACTGAACACTGATATTAAAATAGCTTATCAAACTTTTAAAATAATCTCTTATTTTAACCTTAAATTTCCTTTACCCGCTCTTTTCTGTTCGAATGTTGTCTATAAATATACTTGTTCTTGGGATAAGAACACGTCATACATGCGTATGACGACTAGATAACTATTCGTCAGAATTGAAAACCATCTTTCCAATAACTTAAGCTCATCTAACTCCGCTATCAAATCCCATCGTGATCAGTGCAAAACCTGCAGAGAAACAATACCAGCAGAGCAAAACTTCACATTACTGAAAAAGTGCCGTTTCAGCACTGAAACCGAACTAATGAAAGCGTTCCTAATCAAACGCCTTAAGCCATCCCTTAACATAAAACTCGGTTATTCACAAGGAGCCAAGTCGCTCCTACAAGTGTTCCATTGAGTGGTACAGTGCTAAAACGTTACTAACTGAATTATTAATGACTAGTATCTTAATACTATATTAAATTTAATTTAAGAATAAAAGTTTGTTTTTTTTGTTTAGCCCAGATGAAGTCCCCGTGAGGGGACAAAAAGCTTCGGTGGATTTGTTTATGTTAATTATTGTTATGCTAATTTGATTATGTTTAATAAGGCATTATTTTGGATTTTCGTTTGGTTTCTTAAAACCTGGAAGAAAAGTTCCCCCCTATCCGAAATTTAAAATATCAATCTCCAACTGAAATTTTCTAAGAAACTTAAGCAACAAAGCGGCAAAATTAAATACCGTAATTTACGATCTCCAAAAAAAGCCATTTCAAAAAAATGCCATTCGCGTTTCTACTTATATCGTAAATTTCAAAATTTGAGGTTGACCTGCATCAGAAACGAAAAACGTTTTTGGGCCCTCCAACATTTGCTTCTGACTACGATGATAGACTGAGGTAAGTCACGTTTCGACGACAGGCTGCCATAGAAAAGCTGAAAGGTGTTCCTGCCGCTGTTGCTGAAATCGGGACCCAAGATCAGAGTATAAAGTCTCAGTTTTGCTACTGCCATAAATAGTTACCATATTTGGATATGATATGACATAGCAATTATTGCGAGACAAATGTAATTAGGTGTCAGCTATTTCAAATTTTCTCACTCTCAGCTGCTTTGTTACAGCAAGCCCACTGATGTGTTGTAATTAGTTATGATTTTGCTTATTTTCTGCCTATCAAAAAATGGTAGCAAATATGCATTGGGAAGCGAGAAGAAGAAAAGAAGCTCTTAGTACACGAGCAAGTATCCAAAAAGAATCAGCCAGATTGCAAGCTGCAAGACTTCGTAAGGTTTCAGTTTTACTAGTAGCCAGGCGTCATATATTAAGTGGTCTCGACCGAAGTTCGTCCCGCTCGTGGTTTGTGTGGCTGGTCTCGGCCAAAGTGACTTTAGATCATGTAGAGAGTCGGTCAAGTGTTACCTGAAATCAACCAGCCATTAAATGTCAAAAATAGATTTTTAGTTTGAAAACTCTACTTTTTTGATGCTGGAAACAAGGTCTTGAAAAGGTCCTTGGCATCATATGGTTGAGCGACATTGCTCGCCTGCAAAAAGTTTGTACATTCCTGATTTAAAGTATAAGTTGCACTGTTAATTTGGCAGCTTCAATTTTAAATCGCGCCTTCCACGTGATACATGTTTGTATTTTGCTTAAAAATAGCTTCATATGCCCATTGGAATGCCATATGCCCTATTAATATACACAAGTTTAAAAAATCTCGGAAAACATATCCTGTTTTTTGGCATGGCATTTCTCTCTGACTACGTCCGTGCCGGGACCACACCCCATAGAACTAGGCCGGGACTAGATGTTACAAAAATCATAACAATAGGGGCACAACAAATTATGGCACAAACCTTGTCATTAATAGTCTGTTTTGGTCATCGTAAAAACTATAGGCTGCCTGTTTTGATGCCACCCTCTCTTCGCTTTGACTCTGCGCCTCCTGCATTTATTGAAACGATCTGTTGAGGACACGGAGCCCACACCTCTTTCTTAATAACTTTGACTCAACCTAAGCTGACAGTACACGTACAGGTTTTATAACTAAAATTTGCTTCGTCGAAAAGCCATCGATTTATAACAGCTTTCCGCTTTTGTTTTCTCAATCTTCCATGCATGCATCGAATTTTAAATAAAACTTCCATGTCATGCGTGCTCTTATATTCATTTTTCGTAACAACAATGATTTTCAATAAAACTCACGTTAGGTGTGTTTTTCTCGTGTTTATTTTTTTGTAAAAATGATGAATTATAAGTAAATTATCCACACGATTTTAAAATAGGCAGTTACTTTTCAATCACACTGTATATACTGTATCTGTTTTGCTAATCAAAGTTGGAAGACAAGTCTCCACTTGCTGAAATATGTTAGATTTCTGCGTATGCTGGGAAGGTCCCTGGTAACATTGCTCATCGCCAATTAAATAGAATTTCTTCGAAGAAATGATGTTGTTATTCTTTGTTCCGGGCAAGTTGCCATTAAAAAATAATGTTGATAAGAACTTGTTGAAACTCATTATACAGTAGATGAGCGAAAAGGTTGGAAAATTTTGAAGTGATTGAGAGATCGTAGCCTTCAATGGTAGCCTAACAACCACCACCACCATCCCCACCACCGTCACCACCACCACAATCACCACCATCTCCTCCTCCACCACAATATGTTCCACCGACAAATGTTACCGCTCCGCCACCACCACCACCTGCTCCACCAGCACGGCCATTATATGTATTGGATGCACGTGATCTTGGGTGAATGCCTTTGTTTTTACAAGAATTCAGTAAACAGCCAAGCAAGCAACAAAATACGAATATCCCCGCATAGGCGATAAAAATTATCATCACCGGCGAAATCGCTGAAACAAAACAAGGTGTATTGAATTTTTCAATGTCCTTGCCTATTTTAGTAGATAGTAGAATTTCACCAAGCTAGTTTCTGAACTGAAGTGAGGAGAGCCTACTCAGCTCGTCAGAGTTCATCAAACAAACCAATTAACAATAGCCTTAAGAATCCCATACGCCCAGGAAAATGAGAGGCTTTACCTTCTCATCCCCAAAGCTAGTGATCGAATGTGGGACTAATTTTACACTACCCTACCTGCATGCATATCTTCTCTGACTGTTACTCTTCAACCAAATTGATTTTTTTAAATATTTTTATTTCCTGTCGATATCTTACTCCCCGTTATTCACTTTTTCTTTGCTTTTTCTTCTTCATCTGACACACTTGAGGTTGTTCAATAGATTGCCGGAGGCGGTTGCGTTACATATGTGAAACTATTCCACTGCATCTCTATCTGTCCTATTGACAGGATCTATTTCAAGAAGTCAAACTAAATTTCTTCCATCTTTCAGGATTTCAAGATACATGCCTCTGAGGTGTGATTGTTCTCCCTCCCGATTTACTAATGACGCACGTTGACGGTGGAGTCATCATTTTTACCGGACTAGGTATTTTTTATTAAATTTTGTAAACGTCCATTCGTCTTTTGACCGTTACTCTTATTATGTGAGAACTTACATCTCTTTATGGAACCTTTCACCGCATTACTTACTCAGACGTTCTCATGGCACTACAGCCAACCCTTCATTTTTTCTTCAGATTTTCTTTCATTCTGATAGGTTTCAACTGTCACCATCTATTGTGGGGCTGAAAAAGCACCTTAGATTCCAACAGAAACAAAGGATGCATTAGGATTATCTCTTCTTGTCAATAACCCTAATTTTTTATTATAATCCGCCGTTCTTCCAGCAGCTGCTCTTCCTCGGACATATTTTAGCATTTTCCTTCCTTACTTTAGTCTGCTGCGTGAAAGTTCTTCAGGAACGCGGTTTTGTGATTCTCATCGTGGCGGTGGAAAGACAAAAAAGATTGGCTTCTATTTTAATGCCTGGTAGAACCTTTTTTTAATATTTAATAAATCTTCATGAGATCACTTTACTGGCTACTTTGATTCTGAGTGTTCACTGGCAAAAAATTACTCTTTGTCTTCTATAATTTGGTTGTTCTCTTTTTTTCACTAAAAGCAGCTTAAGCCTTCAGTTTTTTTGGCCGCACCAAACGCCATTCATGAAGTTTGGTGGTACTCTAAAGAGGAAGAAGTGATGAGGAAAAGATTTTTTATCTTTTAGCATTTTTTAAATTTTAATTGCCATATTTATCCTCCATTCACGATAAAGCGAATTGTATAAATATATTTTGGATGGGACGTCCGCACTCGCTTGGGAGTTGCCATTTCCAAGGTGTCTGGGCCACCTGTCTTCCACATAAAGATGTAAGTGTTTGCTCCCGCTAGCAAAAGCGACGAGAAAATTCAAGCTTACAGCTTTTTTTCTCGACCTACTACTTCCGTCATTGCCGAAGCTAAAGCATGGCAAAAAACATGCAGTTCCTTTTCTTAAATCCAATTTTTAATTTGTCTACTTCAACGCTTTGTGACTAATTTTGCTTTCTACTCATAGTAGTTTCTTTTCTTGTAAGTCGGCAACTATCTTTGCCGTCTATTGCAAGACAAAGACGCTGCAAAACCAAGTCAGAGGTTGTTTTATAAACTCTGACAGGTCTTTTGTTTTCTGAACTTTCATTTTTTTTCTGTTCACTACTACAAAATTCCACGCGGTTGTCGCTAACCTTTCCTTCCGTTGATATAGAACGATTTAGTCTTTCTTGATCTTTACATTTCATTTCTTACAGCTGAAGCTTCTATCATTCTGATCGATAAAGACAAAAACAAAACTCTCCTAGTTTCTTCCGACCTATTTTTGTCACCGTCTATACCAAAAGGCTATGTGAGCGTATTTTTTTAATTTTTTGTATCCCGCCTATTCTTTTTTTCCCAAAATCCACAATTGTTCGATTTTCCGTCTTGGTTAGCATGTACTTTTTATCAAATTCTTTTTCTGTTTTCTTCCGTCTCCAATAGGTTTCTAAATCTAAACCTTACTCTGGAACCATTTTTGCTACTGCTAATTTCTCCGAGGCGTTAGTTTCTGTCTGGCGCCGCGTTTTCTTTTACAAATTTGGTTCTATTGGCCTTCTTCGTTGCTTTATTTGGTGAACTCCATTCTTTCTTCTTACAGTAGCTTGCGTACGTTACATAATAACAGAAACCGCTCCGTTTGAGTTTACCAAAGCGTTCTAATAAGAATTGTTTTTGGCACTGTTTTGAGCACTGATTTTGTTCTCAATAATTTTCTTGCATCTTTGTTTTCTTCCGACAATTGTGTTTTCATAAACGCTGATGATCTTGTCATCCTCTTCTTCGATGGCTGTAGTTGCGAAGACTATGCAAGGAGCCCAGATTATAATAGTCTCAGCACTTCCGTTTTTCTCTCACCACGAACAAATGTAATCCTCGTTTTGTTGTAGACCGTAGCAAGCTAATCTGTATTTCTACGACGGCAATCTTGCGCCTTCTTTCATATCTTCCCTGTTTCCTTCGACTGATTTCTTAACTTTCTTGGAGTCATATTTGACGGCACTTTTTCCTTTTCAAACATGTTTTCACTCAAGGCCAAGTTCTCGCGATGTTTGATATCTGTGTTAGGCTACGCTGTATCTTTGCTTCTTCATGGGAAGAGTATGTAATTACTTTTTCGATCTGTTTCTTGCGGCGCCCTCCTACGTCATTTCTGTTGAATGTGTACGATCTTGTAAGTACATGAACTTGGAAGTATATTTTACTAGCATGAACTTGTTGTATCATTGTTTGAACTTGGCACTTGAAAGAAAATGGTTTTATTTGTTTTGTGATTTTATTTGTTTGAGTTCTTTTTAGGAATGGTTTTATTTGTTTGAGTTTTTATTTTTGGAAATGATTTTATTTGTTTGAGTTCTTTTTAGGAATGGTTTTATTTGTTTGAGTTTTTATTTTTGGAAATGATTTTATTTGTTTGAGTTCTTTTTAGGAATGGTTTTAGTTGTTTTTGGAAATGATTTTATTGGTTTGAATTCTTTTCAGGAATGTTTATTTGCTTTTGAAAATGCTTTTATTTGTTTTTCAAATTAGTTTTGTTTGTTTTTGAAAACGATTTCATTTGTTTTTGAAAATGACTTGATTTGATGCTGTATCCTCGCTTTAGAATAACCACATTTTAGAAGTTCTTTAATTAATATTAACTTGGTTTTTCAACTCGTAAACGATCTTTTGTTCTACCGTAAGCACAGCTGTTGTAAAGTGGAAACACTAACTTCTACGTCGTGACTGAAGATAGAAGCCTTTGGTACTATATCATAAACAAACTTCCTTGCGAACGGAATCATCAGTCGCACGTAGGCGTTCATGACGTTTCTTAAAAATTGTTTATAAAATCATATTGTCTCGTTCTTTTTTGATTTATTGTTTTGATTCCCTAGAATGTTGCATCTTTACTCTTCTAGATGTATTTATTGGAGATATTTTCCTATACTCGATAGGGTTATCTTGATATAAGCTTTGCAGTTGGTTAGAATTAGTTTTCATCGATTCCAGTGGAACTATCTAGACAATGGATTCAGTTTTTTTACAATACGATCTTGAAAGAATAAAATTTTAAAAAATACAGTACAGATTTAGTTACCAGTATGATGAAAAACAGATGTTTGAGGGAAAAGTTTGCATGTCTATCACTAGCTGAAAACGTACATAAGAAAATAATTTAATAACTTTAGTACCACCAGCAGTTCAGAAAAACTATGGCAGATAAATTTTGGAGGAGTATAGATTTCAGAACCAGCGGCAGATACAATCTTGGAGGAGTATAGATTTCAGAAGAACTAGCGACAGATACAATCTTGGAGGAGTATAGATTTCATAATAGCCACCGGTGTTGAAAAAGACAGCAGACGTTTGAGTGGTAATGACAAAAATCTGCTTGTTCATCACTAGTTGTAAACTTACAAAAGAAAATAATATGTAACCAACAGTTTTCTAGATTATCAGGTTTGCTGGAGAAAAATCAGATGCGGTGGAGTGACGTTGCGAAAGTATGAGTTTGCTTCCAGAAAAGTTTGGTGAAAGAAACAATGTCAAATTTGACACAATTTCAATCAAAACTTTTACCGTTAGTTGTTAGTTTCACACTTTTTTGGAAGAAAATTTCAGTAGCTTGAGCAGACGTTTGGGTGAAATGCAGATACGACTGCTTCACATATGACAGTAAGGTAGTAAAATCGTTAGTACAATGGTAGAAACATTCGAATACAAAGGAAAGGTCAGAACAATGAAGCTTGTTTAAATTCAGCAATTTTCAATCACTACTCGTGCTTTATATTGTTAAATCAAGAAGATTTAACTTTAATTAAGTGCAGATCGTTTTCACTTATAAACATTCCGCACGCATCGAATTTACATTTATTTTTCATACAACTAGAAACCAAAATTTTATCCTATCATAACACTATTTTAAGGTTTCATCTAAAAATTAGCAAATTCTGAATTCACCAACATAAAATTCATATTTTTCAAAGTATACTTAGATCACCAACATGAAATCAGCTAAGCTTACTATCAACAAAATCTGACTCACACGGAAGCATAAACATCGCGTCAGCAAACCATTATTCTTTTGACCAATCACAAGTCGATGTAGAACTTCAAAAATAGTAGTTTACTTCAACCCCAGTATATTCATCTGTTCTTCAGTCGTCTTTTTGTCAACAATTTTCTGACCACACATGTGAATGGTATCAGGACAAATACCCACCGGACAAATACCCACCGGACATATACCCCCGGACAACTACCCACCGGACAATTACCCCCCTTGCCAAATACCCACCGGACAATTACCCACCAGTTTTTTTTGTTTTGTTTAAGGGTTAGGGTTAGGGTTAGGGTTAAGGTTAGGGTTAGGGTTAGGGTTAGGGTTAGGATTAGGGTTAGGGTTAGGGTTAGGGTTAGGGTTAGGGTTAGGGTTAGGGTTAGGGTTAGGGTTAGGGTTAGGGTTAGGGTTAGGGTTAGGGTTAGGGTTAGGGTTAGGGTTTTTCCTCACATTTCATCTTGTGGTGGGTATATGTCCAGGGGGTATTTGTCCGGTGGGTATTTGGCAAGGGGGGTAATTGTCCGGTGGGTATTTGTCCGGTGGGTATTTGTCCGGTGGGTATTTGTCCGGGGGTATTTGTCCTAGAATCGGCTCTCACCATCACTCTGTCCGTTCTCCTTAAAATTGCGTTTTCATTTTCTTTTAAACACGATACCTCACTTAAATCACTACTGATACTTTACATCGTAAAACCGAGAATATTTAGCTTGAATTGTGTGCAAATCATAAAACACTCACCTCAAAGACATCAAACTTACAGCTCTAATCATTTTTCATATGACAACTAGAAACCAAAACTGTATCTGATCATCACACTGTTTTAAGATTTATGGTTAGAGCGTCCTCTTCGCAGTCGGTAGACCTGGGGTTTATTCCCCTTGTCGAGTCATACCAAAAGACTTTAAAAAATGGTATCTCCAGCTTCCTGCTTGGCGTTCGGCATTTATGGGAGGTTGTGGAGAACAAGCCGGCAAGTTCGCTTGTTGTGTCCTTGGGTAAGGCACTTAACGGGACGCCCCACCTTTATGTGGAAGACAGGTGGCCCAAAAACCTCGAAAAAGGCAACTCCCAAGCGAGTGCGGACTTCCCGTCCAAAGTATAGCGATGCAATTCGCTTTCTCGTGAATGAAGGATAAATATGCCAAATATAACAAAAAACAAAACAAAATCTAGAAATTAGCGAATTTTAAATCCACCAACATAAAATTCATGGTTTTACAATCTAATTAGCTCACCTACATAGAAATAAGCACAACTTTTAACATCATTTGTAGGACATCAAAAAATCAAAACACTTTCATCACACTGTTTTAAGATTTTTTCCAAAATTTAGCAGCTTTTAAACTTACTTACACAAAATTTTTACTATTTTTCAAAATCTACTTAGCTCACCTACATAGAAATAAGCTAAACATTTACAATTTTTAACATTTTTTGTAGGACATTAACATAAAATTCATGGTTTTCACAGTCTACTTAGCTCACCTACATAGAAATAAGCACAACTTTCAACATTATTTGTCGGACATTAGAAAACCAAACACAAAAACCGTACTTTATTTTATCAAACTTAGTGTTTGCCATCTACTGTAAATAGAAATTATTGATCCAATTCTTTGACTTTTCGTTGTTTGCTAAAAACCACAAACAGAAAGCTTCAAAACAAATCTGACTGTGTGCTATTACCAATCTAAAACTAATCGATTTAACAAAGATTTTCCACTAACCGATAATTTGTAAGCACTTTAGCTTGAGCAAACATACTTATGCATTGTAACAAGTCGTCTTGGCTGATCAAAGCCTTTTGTTTCGTTCAATTAAACTCTTGCACTATGTTTTGAACTAGAAGAAGTTGAAACCATTATTTGTAATTCACAACTTTCAACTAAAATAAAACTTCTCGCAGCATATTGTCTCCCGTATAGCTAAATCAAAACTTTTACTTAAATCCTCGCAAAATGCATTAACTGATATTCATTATAGACTTGTTATACGTAATCACTGGTACAAACGTTTGCAATTGCAAATTTTCAAATATGCCAAGTTGATTGATTACAAAATCTCTTACTATCGATTTTTATGAAACAACTTCAATGCTGTTGTATTAACTATAACCCATAAATTAAAAATGTAAAACCTGAACTTGTTGCTAAACGTTTTCCTACTAGCTTTATCAAATCTAATACTCTGCTAGAAGCAAACAAACTCTGATAGTAGCATCCAACATAAACTTACTGTTTCTTGCAAGTCACTTTTAACGTTTTATCTTCTAATTTTTCCTCACAATCAACTTTTTCATTGTTTTAACGCCTCAAAATCTAAACGTGTGAAATATTTTCTGGACTTCACCAAGTATTGGCTCACACAAAAAATCTGAAATCAAAATCTGCTGTTTTCAAATTTCATTTAAGTCTTTTACCAAACTCGCAATTTGATACTCATTTACACAATATAACTTACCGTTTGTTTTCAAGAAACACAACCACAATTTTTGATATTGCTATACATAATCAAAATTATATTAAAGTTTTGTTCTTCACAAAGCAATAAACTCTTACTTTTACCATCTTGAAAGGTTTTATTCAACAAAATATCGGTCATTCATCGCTGTAAAAGTTTATCTGTTCACCCTCATCCAAGATTAAACTTGCTACTTGCACCATTTCAAAATAAAGCTTTTCATAGTTTACCGACAAGAAAAAACTCGGGCTAATCACTGTCAACAGACATACGCTATGCACATACTAACAAACTTGCATCGAATTACTTCAAAAATTACCCGTTTAGGTAAAAATCTACACCGTACCGTTTATTCTTTCCACTCATGTCATCACCTCACTCGTACAAAGTAAATGCCCAGACCCAAATTGAACAGGGACCTTTAGATCTTCAGTCTAACGCTCTTCCAACTGAGCTATCGAGGCAGTAATGGCCAGTATGGGGCTCGAACCCGCGACATTCGCGTTATTAAATGTAAATTCGATGCGTGCGGAATGTTTGTAAGTGAAAACGATCAGCACTTAATTAAAGTTAAATCTTCTTGGTTTAACAATGTAAAGCACGAGTAGTGATTGAAAATTGCTGAATTTAAACAAGCTTCATTGTTCTGACCTTTCCTTTGTATTCGAATGTTTCTACCATTGTACTAACGATTTTACTACCTTACCGTCATATGTGAAGCAGTCGTATCTGCATTTCACCCAAACGTCTGCTCAAGCTACTGAAATTTTCTTCCAAAAAAGTGTGAAACTAACAACTAACGGTAAAAGTTTTGATTGAAATTGTGTCAAATTTGACATTGTTTCTTTCACCAAACTTTTCTGGAAGCAAACTCATACTTTCGCAACGTCACTCCACCGCATCTGATTTTTCTCCAGCAAACCTGATAATCTAGAAAACTGTTGGTTACATATTATTTTCTTTTGTAAGTTTACAACTAGTGATGAACAAGCAAATTTTTCTCATTACCACTCAAACGTCTGCTGTCTTTTTCAACACCGGTGGCTATTATGAAATCTATACTCCTCCAAGATTGTATCTGTCGCTAGTTCTTCTGAAATCTATACTCCTCCAAGATTGTATCTGCCGCTGGTTCTGAAATCTATACTCCTCCAAAATTTATCTGCCATAGTTTTTCTGAACTGCTGGTGGTACTAAAGTTATTAAATTATTTTCTTATGTACGTTTTCAGCTAGTGATAGACATGCAAACTTTTCCCTCAAACATCTGTTTTTCATCATACTGGTAACTAAATCTGTACTGTATTTTTTAAAATTTTATTCTTTCAAGATCGTATTGTAAAAAAACTGAATCCATTGTCTAGATAGTTCCACTGGAATCGATGAAAACTAATTCTAACCAACTGCAAAGCTTATATCAAGATAACCCTATCGAGTATAGGAAAATATCTCCAATAAATACATCTAGAAGAGTAAAGATGCAACATTCTAGGGAATCAAAACAATAAATCAAAAAAGAACGAGACAATATGATTTTATAAACAATTTTTAAGAAACGTCATGAACGCCTACGTGCGACTGATGATTCCGTTCGCAAGGAAGTTTGTTTATGATATAGTACCAAAGGCTTCTATCTTCAGTCACGACGTAGAAGTTAGTGTTTCCACTTTACAACAGCTGTGCTTACGGTAGAACAAAAGATCGTTTACGAGTTGAAAAACCAAGTTAATATTAATTAAAGAACTTCTAAAATGTGGTTATTCTAAAGCGAGGATACAGCATCAAATCAAGTCATTTTCAAAAACAAATGAAATCGTTTTCAAAAACAAACAAAACTAATTTGAAAAACAAATAAAAGCATTTTCAAAAGCAAATAAACATTCCTGAAAAGAATTCAAACCAATAAAATCATTTCCAAAAACAACTAAAACCATTCCTAAAAAGAACTCAAACAAATAAAATCATTTCCAAAAATAAAAACTCAAACAAATAAAACCATTCCTAAAAAGAACTCAAACAAATAAAATCACAAAACAAATAAAACCATTTTCTTTCAAGTGCCAAGTTCAAACAATGATACAACAAGTTCATGCTAGTAAAATATACTTCCAAGTTCATGTACTTACAAGATCGTACACATTCAACAGAAATGACGTACTTGCAAGGTCGTACACGTTCAACGGAAATGACGTAGGAGCGTGCCGCAAAAAGCAGATCGAAAAGGTAATTACATACTACTCATGGGGTCCACTAAGGAGCTCGTATTTATATTTTGAAAAGCCGTTTTTCGATCAGTTGTTACCTATTCCTTACCCGCATGGTTTCCTTTTTATTTTGCTACCAATGCCACCAAGATGAAGCGACTTTGCCGAGCGGCTAGCACTCGTCCTTTCCTTTCTTTCTCTTCAGCTGAAGCTTCTTTGCCTCCTGCGAGTTACCCTAACGTATTTCTCCCGGTCCTCTTATCAGCTGATTTTTTTGTCTACTGTACTCTTTTCCAATTTAAATATTGGCAAGATGCGAAATGAAACCAATGCTGCTCAGAACCTCCTTGGGAGATTTTTTGACCTTCGCATGCTCTCCCACGGAGGATCTGCTTGCTTTCTCCACTTCTCTCTGAAATTTCCATTCTTTTAGCGTAAAGCTCAACATTTTACTCTATGTTCTTAAACACGCTTTTGCTTACGTAGGTTTGTCGATGGACATCTTGGCTGGGGAATGTTTCTGGAATATGTTTCATACGAAGCTTTTCCTGTATTAAACTTTATGATTTCAATTGGGCCTCTTGTAATGAATCCAACGTCTCCTTTCTCGTTTGAATTCGCTCGTTTTCTCCTGCTATTGAAATCTTGCTGTGAGCCATCACAAAGAGCCTGGAAAAACAATATTTCACCTTTAACTTCTTTAATGGTAGCCTATCAAAAGTAGGCCAGGCCAATCGCTGTCACTTAAACGCTAAACACCGTAAGCACTGCGTTAACGGAGGACCAAAAACTATGACGGCAACCGTAGTTTAGCCCACACATTTTTAAATCGTGTTTTGACTAAAAATTGACAAATTAAAAACTTTATATATTTTGCTTTTGTCACCAGGCATCCTTTAACTTCTCAATATACTGTAGCTCTTCTGGTGTGATCGAAAGTTAAAATGATCTTTATTTAGATTTAAAATCTACATAAAATTCACAAAAACTCAACGTTTCGAATTTTGTGAATTTTATGTAGATTTTAAATCTAAATAAAGATCATTTAAACTTTCGATTACACCAGAAGAGCTATATTGAGAAGTTAAATAAAAACTTTGTCATTTTTTCTACATTTCAACCAGTTAATGGAATCGAATCTCGTTGGACAAATTAAAAATTTGTTATCATATACCAAGAAAAATGTTTGATAAAATTTACCTCACTTCCCGAACAATATTCTGCTGTTTTGTTACAGATGTAAACTTCACAGTGCAGATAAATGTACCTAAATCAAAGTAGCAGATTAAAATAAATCGCCTAATAATTATAAAAACTTGAGCTTGAACTCTTTCTCTCAGCGGAATGTTTGAAGCCTATGCCCGAATAACCTTAACGTAATTTTCAGAAAGATATTTTTTTGAAAACACTCTGATACATAACTCCAGTGGCTTCATTCCAGACCATGTCACTTGCCATCCAGCCAAAGGACCATTTGTGATGCTGCTATAGCAATCACCCGTTCGAAAATCTGTCGATTGAAAGTCAAATTAGGTATAGTGTTGTTACGTGAACAGATTAGGTAAAACTCCGACAAGCAATGAATCCATTTGTCACATCAGATAAGAACAAAATCAAAGAAATGCACAAAATTAAATTCAACTAAAACTCACAAAGTAAAATCGAGAACTTGAAACGTGCACTTCACAACTAAACACAGTAAAATGTAAAAAACTAGTGAGGTTACACAAAAAGTGCTGCTGCAAAGGTCATTTAACATTTTGCAACGTAACATAAAAACGATGTTTGAAACCGCAACGCCACCGGTTATCTCTCCAAAATAATATCCGAATAAAGCAACCGTGGGCAAGGCTTCAAATCCGCGACTTTTCGATATTTGCAGTTATATAAGCGCTTACTCGTCTCGATTTTTCCACTCAAACATAGAAAAAGAAAATCTAGATTGAAATCCAACACCGTTCGAAAATATCTGTACCGTCTTATCCATTGGATCGGCACATCTAAAAACAACAAAGTATCACAGGCTATCATTAGCAAATTCGAAAATGATCTTATTTGAAAAAGCTCAGTAAGTTAGATTTATTAAATTACTACTAGTCGTAGGAGTTTTATGAAGAGTTTTGATTTGATAGAAAATATGAGGAGATGTCGAAACAAATGTGACCTTTAGTATTTTACTCGCAGGAATTCAGCATTTACTTTATCTAGTCAGGTAAAACTTCCTTTTCGCCTCTTCCGGTTAATTTTCTCAAGTGACTGGTCTCGATAAATAAAAACAATTTACTCTAACATTTAACTATAATTTATAACAGTTATAAGTTGTCTGAGAATAAAATCTCAAAATGTACGCCTACCTTCCTACAATTAAATGATGAATGTTACCATCAGTTTGTTGATCATGCTGTGGAGTGCTAGTAGCGTAACAACTTTGAAGAGACAATGCAATATCATCGTTTCCAAATACGTCGAGCATGTTCACAGAAACGTACACTGGTACACCTAATATTGCATGGGGTTACAACACAATTTGTTTCAGGTGGTTTTCACGTAATAGGTTGCGAAACTAATATATAAACTGCATTGACATACATTTAGACGGTTAATTGACATAAAAGGCAGTAAATTTTGTGATTTTAAACGGAAGCAACCAAAAACCAACACGTTGGATAATTGTATTTTCTCGTATCAAACCACAATTTAAAATTGCCACCACTTAATAGCCAATTTTTTTACACTGCTGCTGATAAACTTTCCATGAACTAAGCAATAAATTTATGAAAGCGGGCGCTTATTCTTAAACTAGGGACTCTTGATCTGGATTTGATAAAGCCGTTTCTTGACAATTCAACAAATTTTTTTGACAAACGTTCAGAAAATTCGTTTGTTTCGGGGTGTTAATGATGATCAAAAACCGGTGCCTCATCAACAATAAATAATGATCTACCTATAAACACTTCGAGATAAACTACCAAACAAAATGCGCACTTTTTTATGATCATCACAACTGCTTCAAAGGGCTTTACAAGTTGGCGACCTTGAAGATAGAAGTCGCCTCAGTAGAGAATGAGAGAAAGAGAGTGATTTATAGTAGATTGATGCCAAACAAACTTTCTTTAAAAATAGTTTATAGCCTGTCATGATATTGTCCTCTTCCTATCTTTTCGCCTAAGTAACGTGCTCAAGGGCATTTTTGAGCTGATCATCTATTTTCTTTGATCAAGCCCTATTTATGTAAGCTTCTGCGTTTGCTTCTCAACTAAATGAATGATAGAGACGGGAATGGCAACTTTGTTCATCATGACTTGTAAACCAATGAGAAGATATCTTTCAATTTAGCTATAGCCCATGTCATCCAACGTCTCGTTCCGTATTTTCAGTATTTTGTGGTCAGTATTTTTATCACCAATGTTTTTTACTTTTTAGTGGTTACTTGTTTAGAAATTTATCATTTAGAGTTGAAAAGCTTAAAAGTTGCTAGATGATGGGTGGAAAAGAAAAGTTTCCATAACACTAATACGTGGCAACAAATGAAAGAGCGTAACTAGGATAAAATTTAGAGAAGGGTCCGACTTTCATTACAATTTTGTAACAACTTCTTTCACTTGTGATCACAAAAAAAGGTTCTCACCTCTTTATTGAGGTCTGTGCAAGTTTAGACAAATTTAGGTGCATGATTCCTTGATTATCTACCACACCCCCACTTCAATTAATGGCAACGTCGTTAAACAGAAATAGTTGGTTATTTTTTATGAACCGGCGCAGAAATTGTATCCTTTTGTGCCATGAAGACCCAGAAAGCTAGAGAGCTCCGTTAAGAGAACCTCAGAAAAAGTTGTTATCAATGAATTGCAGTCTAATGCAATTTTGCAAGCTTCTTTGATTTACTTTACCTCACCTACAGTCTATTAGCCTAACCAGCAAAAGCATGTGAATTTACAACTAACCGACGATTATTTTTGGCGTGATCCCATATTCGCTTTTGGGATGGAAATCTCTTTTTTGATACATCCGCATTTCTACCGAAAATGTTCCTCGAGAGGAGCTAAACTTGAGGGCTCTGGAAAAAATACAAAGAACTCAACTGTAGTCAAAGTTAAGTTAGTTAAAGTAGTTAAAGTTAAGTAGTTAAAGTTAAAGAACAAACTGTAAAAACTTGCTGTTGAAGGTTTTCGAATAAGGTTAGTCGCTCAAAGCAAACTTCGTAATGCTATTAATGTAATTTTAACTAAGTTTAGCATTTGTAATGGATATTGACGATTAATTACGAACCAATATTGATAAAGTGTTTAGAAGCTACAGGCTATATGCAAAGAAATACAAGCTTAATTTAAACACACGATTATATTTTAAGAATTTTTCTTGTTTTCTTAACATTTTTTGTGATGTACATGTTTGGCGTTTGTTTTCTTTGTCATGATTGATAATATGTTATGCTGATGCAGTTGGGTAGTTTGTCATATTTAATTGCAAGTGGTGTAGACCGTAGCTGTGCGACATAACCTCCGGCCCGCGGTATCTAATTGAATTGCCCTCCAAGAAATTTTCAGGAGACGGAATTACTTTAAGCGGGATCGGTTATTTGGTGAGGTGCACTTCTTTGAAAACAAGAAAACACACAATTCGATTTTTTGTTTTTGATTTTGAATTTAAAAGAGGGCAAAAGCAACCATTTTAACTTGCAAAGAATTCACAAAAAAGCCCAAATT
The DNA here is from genome assembly GCA_963675345.1 of Trididemnum clinides. Lineage (NCBI taxonomy): Eukaryota > Metazoa > Chordata > Ascidiacea > Aplousobranchia > Didemnidae > Trididemnum > Trididemnum clinides. The sequence goes on from OY776291.1 coordinate 30,517,255, forward strand.
GGCAAAACGATCACTTTCAAAAAGTTGATCGTCAGAAAAAAGGTGCAAAATTGAAAAAGATTGGCAATTATAGTTGCCTGGACCTGAGCATCATTACAATTACACATCATGACCCATTGCTGTCAATCTTTGCATTAAACATCCTTTAAATGTATCCTGCATCCTTTAATTTTAGTTCTTTAGTTGTACACCTATGTTTGTATTCTCCGCCGTCTAATCTCGGCGGTGAAACTTAAATCAACCAGAGTCTACATGTGTTACAGGAACATCATAACTAACTGCATTTTTAGGTATTTCGGCCTCAGTCATCGCAATCTAGTAGCCTTGATAAAATCGCCGTTAGTTGCATTTATCAAAAACCACGATGGGATTTCAACTCACAGCCATTCCATTGCAAAACAACGATATAACAAAATATGAATGTACTTGACTTGTGGTTGAAGCGAGACATTGGAAGAGACGATGTATTGATCTTCATATTCACACTTGAAGCGGAGAATCAATTGTTCGTTTGAGTTTTGAGATGTTGAAGCAACAATGTCATTTTCATAAATGTAGTTCTGGCCATCGTGCTTTTTCCATAAAAGTTAGTTAGTAGCATATTTTTGTTACTCAACCACAAGAAAACGAATATTCACCATCATTCATCAATTTGTGTTTGGATTTACTTTGGAGTCAGCAGCCTACCGTTTATGTTCTGTTTATCATATTTTTATCCTCCGGTTACGGAAAAGCCTTTGCGATTAAACGCAAAACATCATAGCGTCCAAATTCGCTTCGGGGTCACCAGTAGTTGCTGGACAGTGCAGTTCTATCGCGACCAAGCAGTTATCACAAGCCTGCAGCCCAATAGAGAAATTGCCGTACAGTGCTTTTCGCAAGAGCACGACACAAAAAGCCGATGTGACCATTAACTTGCGATTTTACGATTGCGAGATAGCGCTGTATGGCCCGGAGCTTTTAGCATAAATAGCAAAAACAGTGCAACTGCACTCAGAAAATTATCAATAAGTGCTTTGCGCAAAAGCAAAGCAAGCAACCAAATTGTTGCTAGGACATTTACCAATAAATATAATTTGATGTGTTTCCGATGGTGGATCATCATGAGTGCAGATATATGTCACCATAGCGTACTTCTCATCATCTGCCAACGCTACTCAACGTGAGGCTTGAAGATTAACGACCCGGTTATATTGAAAACATCATTTTTGCCATCGAAAAACATTTGATCAATTTTTGTAGGTCATTGGAACAAAATTCACACCGTTGTTGTAGTAAGCAACTTTATAATATTAATGTTCATTTTGGCAAACCATCTTGAATTTCATAAGATTTCAACTTTCATTAAGCCCTTTTCAAGAATTAAGATCTATATGACGTAATGAAAACAATCAACAATGATTACAAATAATCGGTGGTGTAAGGTAAAGAAGTACTTCTTCTTGGGTAGACTAGTCAAGTGGTTTATTTCGGTAGCGACCACTTTTTTGAGTAATTAATTTAGCTACTTTACTTTTACTTGCTTACTTTCAGCGTGAATTATGCTTCTTAAGTAGCTTCTGTTTTGTAAAAGTACAAAGTAGTTATAAAATTTCAACGTGAATTTGACAAAACTGCTGATTTTTCTGAGGTCTCTTTCAACGTATTGAGAGATGGATAGTTTTTAATTCTAGTCATTTTCACACAATCTTTAGTGGCAACACCGGGAAACAGCAAACGCCAGGCTTGGCCATGATATGTATCTTACTCTTGTATATGCAGCAGAAATGAATGTAAATTTGAATTGAATCAGGCAGAAGTTTCATTCGGATTTGAATTTGAAAGTTGATCATGGCAGGACTTGAGATTTTGAAAATCAGCAGTGTGTGTGTTTTATTTCTGTAAAGTTGATAATCGTGAACAGGTTTTGTTTGGCCAGTTTTCTATAAACTTTTCAATATAATACAGTTTTTGTTAATTGATTTAAATTGTGATTAGTAATTGTGGTACGGCGCAATCAATTTAGTCATTTGTGAATAATACAACAAATAGTAAACTGCAGACAGTGACACTGTTTCGATCTATCAGGTCTCTTTGACGCAGTTGGTGACCAATAAGAAGCTAGAGGCTTTAAAAAAAGCATAGCTTAGACCGTCACACTTGTGAGACCTAATACTAAATCCACTGTAGTAGATGGTCTATCAACCTCTGCGAAGCCGTAATACTCGTGAATGAGTGGATGGCATCACTCGTGAATGTTGGTCACCAACTGCACTGAAAAGACCTGATAGGTCGAAACAGTGTCACTGTCTGCAGTTTGCCAAGTGCATCGCTAGCCTCTTGCATTATTACAACAAATAGTGTTTAATGAAACAATGATGGTAACTGTTACAAAAAATTTTTCACCCACAAGCTAGCCTATGTAAGTTGTGCTTAGACAAAATCAATTTTGATTACTAAATGACCTAACTTATACAAAGGGTTCAGGTTGAATTTAAGGCGGTGAATAAAATCCCGGTGTGACGGTTTTTGTGAATTAGTGCAAGTAACTACTGAACAGCTGGTGATTTTTTCTTCCATAAAAAGATAACAATTTTATGAAACAAGAAATTTTTACTGTTCTCTAATCTTTTTCTGCTCTTACTCTATACTGTAACATTTTACACAATAATTCATGGGTCATATCTTGACACGTCTTAACTGTTGCAACAAAGCGGTTTACATCAAAGTGTCAGAAAGTTGCGTATATCAACCAATCAGCTGATAATTTTCTTACAATAGCATTCGGACGTAGACGACGCAATGGCGGAGAAGCAAGTCCATAATCTATCGATTGAGAGATCAATCGACATCCTATACGGCACAAGTCATCATCAACAAAAACACACCCTTGATACATTGATACTTTGTAACGCTACTTTTTGCTTGAGTGCTTTCAGGATCACTACTTCTTTACTTCTACTTGATTGATTTCTTTGGTCAATACTTTCTACTTTACTTCGAGTAGTTTTACCGCCAGTTGCTATACTTATTCTTGATTACAGTTTCAAACTACTTTTTACACCACTACAAATAATATGTAGTACCAAGATGTAATATTTTTAAAGGCGGTTTACAACAAATTGAAAATCAAGTTTAATGATAAACTCGTTGATGAAATAAGTGTAGTAAATGATGAGAAGTTATGTACTGTTTTGATTCCGTAAGTTGGTGAAGCGTCAATTTGTTTAGTAAAAGCCGTTTCTCGATTATGTTTAAAACAAATTGATGTAAAGCTGATTCTTTTACACCGCACAAATAAACTCGGACAATATTTTCAACCAAAATCAGCAGCACTTTTTGCCTCTATGCTCAAATGTCGTTTACAAATATATTTGTTTTGTAATATGAACTCGATATACATTGGCAAGTATTCTCGATGTTTAATCACCAGAGAGAGAGCCCCTGAATTTAGCGGACACAATAAAAATCAAAAACAGCATTTTGTCGTGCCACACTCGCTTTGATTTACTATGTAACATTGATTCTTTTACCACATTACATTAAAGAAATGTAATTCAGATTGCCAAGCAAAAATCGGCGAAACTTTGCTCATAAAGCGTCATGGCCCTAGTTTTAATAAACAATGTTATGGAAGTGAAACATCTTTTTTGGTAAACATATGCTAATTTTTTCAACAACTGTCTTCATTTCACGTTTATGTAACACCACAAAATACCATATTAGACTTAAAGCGTAATTTTAAGATGCTTGCCCGTTCTGTAACACTGCAACTTAATTTTAATGAACCTTAAAAATTTTGCGTCCTATCTTTTCCAGCCATTTGTTTATTTTAAAATTGGCTACTTTTTTACAGTCTTTAGATATATTTACCGTAATAATTCGTATTACTTGTAATTATCGTTGATTGTACTAATTTATTATGTCACATTTACTGATCTTAATTCTTGAACAGGGCTTTATGAAAATCGAAAGTGTTTGAAATTTAAAATGTTTTGCTGAAATGAGCTTTGTATTAATATTATTGAAGTTATTCGCTATAACAACTGCATGGAAATTAAGATGCTTTACCTCTTTGCCAAAGTTATATGAACGAAATAAGATGGTTATATAAAAAAATGTGTTTCAAAGCATATATTTGTTCAAGATTACAACTCTTACTATTTGAGATGTTCCACATGAACTGTAAGGTGTATATTGAATCAATTCATATCCGTCTTTAGTACGATTTGCAAAACATTGCGTGTTGTTCCCAAAGTGCAGCTGAGATGCATCATTAACTGTTGCAATGCTTCCCAGAAAAAATCTATAAGTCAACTGTTTATAACATTTTTATAAAATAGATATTTTTGTTGAGGTCAGGCATGACAAGAAAGCACTGAAAATACCGTGATCATGGTAATAGAAATTATGGCTTATGCGATTGTGCTCAATAGATCACAAGTATTTCCAGAACAGCCAAAAGACGCAAAAGATAAACATAATAACCAGAGCTTGTTCAAACCAAGCTCCTGAGAAAAAAGAAAGAGTTTAAGAGAATAAAAAATAAGATTTTTTGAGTCAGTAATCTATACAAGCCCTCGTACATACACTACTGCGGCGAGTGTAAGCTGTAGTTACCACCAGAGAAACTTGAAAGCAAACCATAGTTCTGCCTAAACATGTTGCTTTAAGTAACGTAACATTTTGAGCGTTAAAATTGCAAGTTTTTATACCGACGCCATGGCGTAGTGGTTAGAGCGTCCGTTTTGCAGTCGGTAGATTTGTGTTTCATTCCACTTGTAGAGTGATACCTAAAGACTTTAAAAAATGGTATCCACAGCTTCCCTACTTGGCGCTTGGCATTTAAGGAATGTTGTAAAAAACAAGCCGGAAAGTTCGCTTTTTGTGTCCTTAGGCAAGGTAGTTAACGAGATGCCTCCATATGTCGAAGACAGGTGTTCCAGACACCTCGGAAATGGCAACTCCCAAGCGAATGCAATCATTCCGTCCACAAGGCAGCGATACAATTCAATTTTTCGCGAATGGAGGTTAAACATGGACAATAAAATAAAACTTATACACTTTTTGACAACATTATTGTTGGCAGATCTTGACTCGCCCCATCATATCGGGACCTATGTAAGTTATCATTCGATCTCGAGCCAAATGTCTACTGGGAATGTAATTTTTTTGATATGTTAGCGTTTACAATATCCTCTAAACATTGCCTAAGGTTCAGATTCAATCTGAACAAAACGAGATTGAAACTCAACCAAAATTCAAATTATAGCTTTAATATTTTTGGCTTGAATAGGGAGGGCATAAAGGTCTGCAGGCACAATTCCTTTCTTACTTGTCCTTGATCACAATTTTAATTCGATCTGAAAGACAATTCAGTTCAAGATGTTTGCATTGCCCAGATAATCCTGTAAACATAAAATACTGTGGTTATTTCTGAGCAGTTTAAACATTCTAGTCAAAGACGAAAAGAAGACCTATAGAAGCATCGCTACTAGAGAATTCTATGCAAATTAGAAGTGTTGAAACTACAATAAAAACTGATAATTTGTGACTACAACGTTGACAACGACAACATATTTCAAAAAGAAGAGAGGTGCTTATTGCAAAAATTGAAATGTTGTGAAAAAAGGTTCTGGGCTAAATCCCCTTGTGAGTATGCTTGTAGTGTCTTTCAGAGAGGCACTCTACTGCAAATTTCCGCTTGCTTGCAATGCTCGCGACAGAAATGTGGCGTGGAAACCAATGATCGACTGATAACTCCAAAGTGGAATTATCATAATACAAGCAGTTGTCCAAAGCATAAAAGTTATCCTTAGTGCAGAGCATCAAGAAATAAACAAAACGAATACGTTGCAGGGGCGCAATCTTTATTTGCAGATCTGGCTGAGGAACATAAAAAATTAGGAGCAGCTCTTTGAAAGTATGACTGATATTTCGGTTTTCATTGTCCGAGTTTTATGGGCTTCATAAAGTTGATTGGCTGATAGGCGTTTTCAGCAGTTACTGAAGTCACCACAGCGGTTGTGGTTTGAATATTGTATCAAACAAAGCATTCTACTTACCTGCGTACACGTTTATTAGCAGCAGTGTGATTCCAAGCCATGTATTCATCATTATCAAAGCAATTATGCAGCTATTTAGCGTATCTATCGATTATTTCTTCCTCATTGATATACGGTATCTACCACATTTATAACACAAGGAAAAGGGTAACAAGAGTAACATATATAATACGAATTATAGGAGCTGGTGTTAGCCTGTTTAAGATATTACTTTTAATTAATTGATATTAAGGCATATAGGCTAACTGCAATCAGTTGAATAAAACATACCACTTCCACGACCGGTTTCGTTCCTATTAGAACTCGTCAGGTGGACTCAGGTATTAAACCCACGATCACATGAATTGCTTCATGCGGTTTATGCCACTCCGCCATCGGTCCTTTCAACTGATGCTGTTAATAAGCTTAATTTAGTTCTAATAGGAACGAAACCGGTCGTGGAAGTGGTATGTTTTATTCAACTGATTGCAGTTAGCCTATATGCCTTAATATCAATTAATTAAAAGAGTAACATACATACCCGAAAGCTTATTCTTCAGCGTTATAAATTTGAATATTTTTACTTAGAAACATTTGTTTGAGAGACACTCAAAAAGTTAAAGCAAAATTAACTGCAAACTTTTGTAGTAGACCTCCCTGACTCAATTTTCCTGGCCACGTTCCTTCTAAAATTAAAGCGGTTTGCCATAAATTGGTTTTGCACGACGTTGTTACAAATTCATGGTGTCCCTGGCATCAAACTTTTTTATGAATGAGCTTGAACTCTCGGTGGATTCAGCTAAAGCGGTGTGGGGGCAGTGATTAGAGCATCATCTTCGCAGTCAATGAACCTGATTTTAAATTCAATATCGAATCACAACAAAGACTACATAAATTAGGGCTTGAAAACCGGGATCCAAGTTACAAAAATTCCCGTTTCCCTGGTTTTACCAACAAAATCTCCGGGGTTTCCTAGATGGTGAGCATTCATTGGTAGCATAACCAACAAATTGCTGAACAAAAAATATTGCTTGAAATTTCATTTTAAGCTTAGCGTTAAAAAGAGCAAGAACTTTTACAAAGCTTTCCTGAACTTTCCAGCACTCTCAGTTGAAGCAGGACATGCTTTTTCCGCAGCGGGCTTGTTTATAACTTGGGCCCGCTAAAGTCGGTAAAGTCAAAATTTTTTCAGGACCTTGTTACATGATCAAACGTGTACTAACGTTCGTTTCAGGTCTTCAGAAGTCTGTTTTGATAGATTTTATACGTCAAAATTTTGCATAAAGTCAAAACTTGTCAAAATTCTCTTCATCAAAAATTTCCTTACAAAAACGAGCAAATTTATATTTTTTTGAATTTTTGAGCTGTTATTAAAATTTTATGCGCAGTTTTATTTGATTTTAAACTTATGAAATAGTTGCATTGCTAAAAATGCGTGCGGTAATTGAGAAGGAAATAGCACTTATTATGCATGAAATCGTCATTGTTGATGTATAAACACATAATTGTTAGATAATTAATCTATTCCTATAAAACCATTGCGCTCTTTACACGTGGTCTTTTTAAGTCGTAGCTTGCAAACCAAAAAATGCCTATACAAGCCAAATCTTCTACAACGAAAGTTAGGCAAATTTGCCAGGAATATCCGGATGAGTTTTCGGCAACTCCTGCCCGCGACTTGCAATGCAACCTTTGCGACCTGTTAATCGAATGCGACAAAAAGTTTTCGTGAAAAGCCACCGAAAAAGTAAGCAACACCAAAGATAATTGGAGACAAAGAGCAAATCCCAAAGTAAGCAAACCTTTTTACAACTCGATCAAGTAAACTTCAAGGAACAGGTTGTCTCTTCATTCTTAGCTGCAGATATCCCACTTCACAAACTGAACCATCCTTCTTTAAAGTCTCTGTTTGCTACAATGGGAAAAGTGTTGCCTTCGGAGACTGCAGCCCGGGCATGTGTTGCTAAATTAGCATTCCAAAAACAAGAACAAATTCAAGAATTACTTCGTGACAAAATTATTTTTTTAATTGTGGATGAAGCAGAGATTGCTAAACAAAAGTATATTATTAGTGTGCTTGTGGGCAGCTTAGATGCCCCAAATCAGTCATTCCTCGTTGATTGCCATCCACTTGACAGCGGTGGCAATGTTAATAGCAGTATTATTCTGCACACTGTGGATGACATATTGCGACAACTTGAAATAAAACGCGAGAATTTTTTATTGTTCTTGACTGATGCTGCTCGGCACATGTCTTTGGCTGGAAAGACATTAAAGGAACTATACCCTTCTTTGATGCATGTCACCTGCGTTGCGCACTTACTACATAACTGCGCTATGCGTGTGCGTGCTCATTTTAAAAGTATTGATGAAATAATAGCAACAATCAAGGCAGCAACAATCAAAAACAAAGATCGCAAGAAAGATTTTCATGATGCTGGTCTGCCATCTCCTCCTGACCCTGTAATTACAAGATGGGTAACTTGGCTGAGAGCTGCCTTATATTACGATGAGAACCTTCCAGCTGTTTGTACAGTACCATTGTCAACAATTGGACAAGTGCAGGCCTCTTAGTCAGCAGAGCAAAAGACGCTATCAATGTGGAAGATTTGGTGCCGGACTTGGTTAAGATAAATCATAACCGGACTCTAGTAGCCAACGTAGAGCTCTTAGAAGGAAGTACCCGCACGATAACCGAAGCATACGGAGTGCTGAAGAATATGCAATTCAATTCAATTCAATAAATAGGCGAAAGCGAGTTAGGTCAAAATAAAGTCAAAATTTTGCTAAAATAAAGTCAAAAATATATTTTTTTAGGTAAAAAAAATGGCCCTATTTATAACTAAAATTTGTTTGTGGTTAAGCGACGAATCTATCAATGCTCTGAGTTTACTTCGCAGTTATTTTAATAAAAGTGAAAAGGTTTGGTGCATTTTTGCCTAATTGATTTTAAATATTTTGTTTCTCATGCGTTTTATTTATATTCTCGGGTTTTCTCGGTAATTTTGTTAATTCTTCTGGTTCCTCAGTTTTCATAAACCACCAAGAATTCAAAAACCCTGATCTAAAGTATTTTCATAAATCTTCTTCTGAAATATGAAACTAAGTTGACTCACTCATAAATAAAATGATTAAATAACATCCTGGCAGCAAAAATTGTTCCGGCTAAAAGGCCCCATTATATTGTTTCATTAAATTCTGGGTGCGCCTCCTCAACCATATCAATCCAAATGAAAGTTGACAGCTTTACACAGCGCAGTTGCTTTGATGCGTGTTTAATCTACCTCAATCTGGTGGCAACATTTGGTAGCCATTCACCCTCTGGGTGATGCTACTTAAATAGGGGTATTTTAGCAACAAAAAGTAAAGTTTGAAATAAACATGCTTCGACTCTCCAAACACCTCAAATCGCGACACGTTTTTTCTAAATTATGTCTGTAAATACAAGCTATTTATCACTCTCTCAAAAACAGCCTTGACCTTCTTTTTGTACGCAAATTATGATTTTGTGGTTAATTCTTATTTTTTGAAATTTTGTGTAACAGCTATCCTGAAAAAAAATGAGCACATGAAAAAATGAGCTCATGGAAAAAGATTCTACGGAAGCGAAGTGCTTCGTGAAATATCTACAAGGGTCTAATGAGCTTTAAGTATTCCGCAGCAATTTCTTATCCTATGCTTTGACAAAATATTACGCTTTTTCATGAATCAAAATAGGAATCAATCAGATTATGCATCAATATTTTGTAAACCAAAAATATTGATAAAAAAAATAAATTATCAATTGCATCTATATTATAAAGCGCAATACTATGCAACTGTCTGGTTTGGTTTACCCAAAACTACTGGCGAACAAACATGAAACTACACACAATCGATCACCACTCCAGTGTAAGTGTCTTCAAAGGGTTCTTGACGTCATGATGTTGTAGCACTGCGCACTACCTTATTGTTTCACTTTATTAGTTTCTATGCACCATTAATTTCCACGCATCACTTCACATTACAACTCTTGATTTGAATTCAATGCCGACGTGTCAATTAAAGAAGGAAACGTCGGCGTACAGGCGGCTCGGTGTGGGAGCCAACTTAAGTTTGTGATATCAAATTTGTGTTTATATTTAAGTGCTAATCTTTTGTTTTGTATTCTATTTGAATAAGGGTTTGTTTAACTTTATTCGGCCCAAGCGGGGCAAAAATTGCCAGAGCAATTTCCTCTTAAGTATAGTTTTGTCCACAATGACCCTACAATATCAAGATTTCATGACTTTTCCTAAAAATTATTCAATTTCTATTTGACAAAATTTGAGTTGACTGTTGGTTGTAGATTGAAAGTTATTAGCAAATTTATACACATGACTGCTAAAATATGCACACATATAGCTGAAAGATAAAAAAGATAGTAACCTCACTCTGCGCTCGTCGTAGCACCCTGAGAGCGAAGCGGGCAAGTCGTAAACAAGAGCTAACCAAAGTTCACGAAAAACTACTTAGAATCAATTTCCATATATAGTAAGTACATTTCTTAGAGAAAGTAACTTATTGTCTGGCTGTGACTTGAGAAAATAGAGTAAACGCGTTTTTTGCGAACAGACAATGCATTTGTTCTTGAATCGTATCATCACAAGCAAAGTGACTGTTGATGAGTGATGAGCAATATCACTTTGCCATCGCATTGCTAACTTTAGAGAAAATCTTTGTCATACATAATTGTAATTCCATAACACGTGTTGTTACGGGACTGTTTCTACCGCGCAGCTAGACAGATATAAAAGTATGGTTATTTTTTGTAGTTTTCAGGAGAAACGTCACCCAGTAACGAATTGTCAAATATTCGGAAAATCGTTCTGTGCGATGCTTCAATAAATAAATGCCCGCGTGTAAATATACACAGTAACAAACACAATAATGAGAAAAAAGCCTATTCGGTCATTTGAAAGCATAACTAAAGTTTTCAAATTGTGACCTACATTGGTGGCTCCATATAATTTTCCCGGACTCAATTAAGCAATAATATTCAAAGTGTCAAAAACAGCGGAGAATATTTTTCACAAAGCTTTCTCTAGATCACAGAAATGCTAGTACGCAATTTTGGCTTAATTATCACAAAAGCTTCTTCACAATTATCCTAATTCTGGTTTCACGAAACCATAAACTACCCAAAAAAACTAAAACAAAGTCAGTGGTATGTTTAGTGTAAACTGTGTAATAAATAATGATCAAACGATTCAGCCACTACGCTATATTTCGAAGTGTAATGTTGCTTAAATTTTTTGCTGCAACGAGTTTGCCATGCTGTACGATAGGTTTGCAGTTACGCTTTCTGTCAAAGCAGAGATTTTGCAAGTAAAATTATTGCTAAAATGTTTCACGGAAAAAGAATAAAAAAATTTAGAAAGAAGCTTGAATCGCAAGTTCACGAGCAATTTTTAATGTTTCATAGATATTTAGAATTGACGTTTTGTCAAATGAAATAAAATTTCGCGATAAATAGCCAACGCAGCTCAAGTTCATCAAACCCCTGACATCTTTCGCCCAAATTAAACTTCAACGTGTAACCAGAATTAAAAATATAGATGATTTATCGGCACAACGAAAAACAAATATTATTGCGTTTGTATTTTGAAACTAGATTACAAATTATACTGATTGTTAAGAAATTCATGTTTCCAATATTCATACGAAAATAGATCTCCAAAAAGAAAAATGATTCATTACCTCCCAATGCCGAGGATGGCCAGTCCGCGGTCGGAGTTGATTTACAAAGGAAAATATGGTCATTGCGCCTCCCATTCATGGGTGCTGGTCCGTATGGCGATTCATATGCACCACTATTACTCAACCTCATTCGACTTGCAAACTGATTATTCAAGTAAGTAACGCAAAAGTCTGTGGCCCACCCGACTTACGTGCTGTGGCCCACCTGTTGTATTTGAGCTACATTACATTTTTTTTGTTTCGCACAGTAAACTTTTGGCCATTATCAAGAATCACTTTTTGATAAATACCGCTTTACTAAGTGCTAGTCTACAAATTGAAAGACAAAATTTGGTGCTACTATAGCGTGAGGTCTACCACACTATAGCGTGAGATCTACCTCCGGTTACTACTATAGCGTGAGGTCTATCACTGAACTATTTATCCCTCACCCCTCTATAGCTACACATTTACCACTTTAGCTATAATAATTCCAAACACCACACATACATTCCACACACAAAGGTAAATTTATTCTAACGATACACACTTCGTACGTCTTCTAAGAATGACACAAATCATTGGTTAGAGTTAGAGTTAGGGTTGGTCGTCGCACTAAATTAGTCTATTGAACCACGCAATACAAATTCATTCGATTTTGAGATAACTTTGGTTTTACAATTAGTACACCCATTTGTTGCGCTACGTTCAAAATGGGGCTTGTCGAAAAACATTCAAGATAAAATCTAAATCACCCTTAGTGAACCCAGAGAAGAATCTTACGATTTGTCGCAGTTATGTGCTTTTCCAGTGCAGTCTACCAAGCAAGGCAGGTGTGAAGCTTGCGCAGCTGAAGCCACCGGCCGTGAGAGGGATAACATGGGACGTGTTTTTAGCCAATGCCAAAGATGTGGTAAAGCTGTATGCAAACGGCATTACAGTGAACCCTCGTTTATCGCGGGGGATACGTTCCAAAAATAACCCGCGATAGGTGAAATCCGCGAAGTAGTCAGCTTTATTTTTTACTGTTATTTTACAATGCAATACTGTACTGCAGAATGAAACAAAAAACAAAACCTCTTTTCAGGCCCAAAATGTGTTTAAGAAATAGAAATATTAACGTTTTCTCACAAATAACTATAATAGTTTAAAGAACGGTGTTGTCAAACAATGTTTTTTATATGGCAATGAATACAATGAATCAGGATTCACTGTAAAAAAAGCACTGTAAAAAACTCCGCGAAGCAGCGAAGCCGCGATAGGTGAAGCGCGATATAGCGAGGGATCACCGTACTTCAGATTCGGCGGCGCCTGTCAGTAACTGGTTGGTGTTACGCTTTTTGTTCTATGGTGTGCTCATACTACAGAGTTTTTTGAGGCGTTTTTCTATCATTTGTCCCAGTAAAGAGCTCTACGTGTTTTTCAAACTTACGCAGCATAAAGTGCGCAGCTAATTTGTAAAAGTTAGAGTTTCCTCCGTCGAACATGTAGAAATACAAGGTTTTCGTGTACATATAACCACATGCAAGTAATTTCCTACTCTAAACTCCATTATAAAGTGTAACAACGACTTTGGCTTGTAACCCACACGCGTAGTGGTCTTGCCGACAATTATATTTGCTCACTGTCGACAAATTAGTGGGGCCTCCGGCTTTTCATGGCTACTCGGGCTCGTCACTGATAGTGTCGCAAAATATTGCCAAAACAATAAATACAGCTCTAAAACTAGCGAGAAGACAAAAAATAGCAACAGTTTATCCAGCCATTTAACTATTGAAAAACGCCTTTATTCATACAGTTTAACAAAACGCGTGCTTTTATCAAATGTGCCCAAGCAAAAAAGCGTCTGAAAAATTGCAATAAACGCTCGCTTTGTTAGAGCTCGGGCAACTGCAATCAAGCCCGAGTTGGATTTGATGCGAAAAAATGCTTGAAAAATCGTTTCTCTGTTATTTCTCTATACGGCGTGTCTGACTATTTTCCCCAAGCCCGAGCTAGATAAAACTACATTACACGTTCTTTCAATTACTCTTTTTATCTATCTTTTTCTGATTGCAACTTGGGCTATTTCTCGCGGGCCCGAGTTCAACAAAAGAATTAAACAAAAAAGTGTCTGAAACAACGCAATGAACGCTCGCATTGTCAGAGCTCGGGCAACTGCAATCAAGCCCGAGTTGGATTTGATTCGAAAAAAATGCTCGAAAATCGTTTGTCTCGTTTTTTCTCTGCACAGCGTATCTAGCTATTTTCCCCAAGCCCGAGCTAAACACAACGTTGAGCCCAAAAAAGCAACTGCCACCACAAACACCGATGGTTTATACGATGCCCGGCTTCTTTTTTGGACTTAATATAAATTAAGTTAAAAAGTTTGAAACTTGTTTTGCAGAATTTAAATTTAACAAAGCCTTCCCTCATTTCGTAACTCAGGCTCAGCCCGAGTGCCGGAGTCGCCTCTGACTGGAAGTAAAGCCTTTTGTCTCAAATTTGTAGTTATATCACTGCTTGTTCTGGCTTATTGCACTGGCACTTCGGGGCGTTTAGCCGTTGCATTCGACTAATATATAAGTCAGCTACAACTTTTGTTACTATTGCATGTTCATTAGAAGTGTTCACAGCACCGGCAACTTTTTCAGCGCTAACAGCTATTCGCATTGACAAAAAACAACAGTAGTTCCTTTTAATATGTCTGCAATTGAATGGCTATTTGGTTGAGGGGATTGCAATTACAAAAGTGTACATAGAACTTTAATTCCTGCAACAAAGTCATACGTAAAGCAGCTACTATTGTTTACTCATAATTTCTGTAGTTAGTATTGGTATAATCATCAAACAAAATAAATTATTCAACCTCAATCTTGTTTTACTTTGTTGTATTCATTAACCCTAGAAAGACCAAACGGGTCAATTGACCCCTTTCGATTTTTATTTTTTTAATTACTACCATTTTTCTCCAAACTGTGACTTGGTCTTTTTTGACTTTTATTTTTCACATAAAAGAATACAAAATCACATTCTCAGAAAAAAAGTTGCATGCAATAAGATGTTATGGTCCAGTTTACTATAAACGACCATTCGGGTCAATTGACCCCCTCCTCAAAATCCTCTGCATTTCAGCAAGTGTGACAGACTGGAGCAGAGCATTTCCCACAAACAAAAAGTAAGCAATTGGCACACTTGACTTTCGTTTTGTTGGATTGGCACATCCGACCTTTGGTTTGTTTGGAAGGATGTAAATCCTCATTCTCTCCTTGGCGTATCCGCTTCAAGCGTAATATATATTGGGCTTTCTGCCGCCTACTTCTCTTTGCGGAGCAAAGACTTTCACCAAGTTTGATGAGAAAATCACGTCTTGAACAGGTTGATATCGATATATCTGCACATATAATGTTTGTGTCCAATGCCGTGATATCCACTAGATTGAAGAAAGCCGCAAGGGACCATCTTCGGGATGCAGCTTTTGTTGAGTATGTGCGAAGCATTTCATCAGCTGTGTCTTCTCCTCCTTTGGTAGCATTGCAATCTAAGAAGGCTTGTGGCTTTTTTGTTCTCCATAATAGACAGTTGTTGTTTTGTGAGTGGAAGAAAGTAAATATACTACTTCATTTTTCTTGGCTTTGTAGCTAAGAAGCATAATATTTTCTTCTGGTGGCGTAAATAGAAATGTAGATGAATACAAAGTTGCACCTATTCCTAGCTTTGCTTCGAGAGGAATTTTACGTCGATGTGCTCTCATGGTACCTAGCATCGTAATGTTGCTCTGCAAAAGTCTTCTGGCTAAACTCAATGATGTCAAAAGTTGCCGGTGATTACATTGAGCCCCATATTCTTGTACGGTTCCATCAAAGACAAGGTCACTTGCTCCCCGAGTCCAACTTCTCTTTCTTCTCTACCAACATAAGGAAAAGCCCGTAGTACGAAGGAGGTTGTGGTATCACACACCATCCAAAACTTGATTCCAAATTTTGCCGATTTTTGTAGCATATATTGTATGAATGGACATCTAAAGCAAAGAATATTTTTATTACAAAAATATGTTTGTTACTGTGTGACACCACAGTAAATTATCAGGTGTCTGCTAGGATTACCTTGCTCTACACCGGAAAAGTTGCTCATTAATTGTAACATTTGCACCAGGAGAATATGACTTTTGGCAGTTATCCATGACTGAATCCCATAATTCCCTTTTGCAGCAAACTTGTCAGTCTGTCGTCGAAGACTTCGTGAGTTTTTGTCATCAAAACGAATGTAGCGTAGTATAGATTGCAATTTATTTTTACTCATAGTTTTTCGAAAGATAAGACGCCCATATTCTTCATCCCGGAAATTGAATAGGGGTTCGTCTCTCCCTTTCAGCACACCACGGAGTATGTACAGACCAAAAAATGCGGTAAACTCGTCCTTGGACAAAAAAAAATGCTTCATCTCTTTCCCTTCGCGCTTCAGCGAGAGTAAAATGCATTACATTTTCAAAATTCTGATGTCCCCAAAGCTCTTGAAACACATCTTTTTCATCATTTACACGAGCAAGCATAAATCGCTTAGTGCCTGGTTTGGTGCTGAGAATATTTCTTTTTCCCTGACGTCCTGTTGTACAGGGAGGTTCTTTGTTCCATACTGTACCATATCTGCTAAATACTTGACTTTGTTGTGGCACACTTGTTCTTTGTAAATCTTCATTTGGAGGAAGAGAAGATTATTCAGTGTCAAAATCTTTTAATTCTTGTTCATCATTTTCTCTGTCTGATTCTTGTTCTTGTAATTTTGGCTGTGATTCCTCAAAATCCTCTTCGCCAGAATCTTCATCAACGCGGAGCATATCTAGCACTTCCTTTACATTATTATACACCTTGCCTTCACCGGATTTTTTAGCCATTGTCATTTAGCCTGAGCTGCAAAAGAATTTGAGTTTCTAAAGATGAAGCAAAAATAAAGAGAAAATTGCAGATTCAGTTTGCCAAAAAATTATCATTTAGGTAAATAGCTAATTCTGACTCTGTCTACTACACTAAACAGTGAAATGTGAATCGCATTCCTGACTAGATTTGCAGTTAGGTTATAAAACAGGGTCAAAATAGCTATATTATTTTGTAACAATACCGGATACAAGTAGCGAGTCTGGCAATCGATTTATCAGTACATCAAACAAAAGAGCATGCTATTCTAACTGATAGGTTACAATTTGTGCAACAACCAGGTTGCGAAAAAAATATCACGACACCAAATAAAAGTAAAACCGTAATAACATAAAAAGCTATAGAAATTTAAGAATAAATAAATAATTGCTGGGCTGTCTTCTACTTATAGTAATAAAACACAACTAAGTATTATTTTGTAACAATACCGGATACAAGTAGCGAGTCTGGCAATCGATTTATCAGTACATCAAACAAAAGAGCATGCTATTCTAACTGATAGGTTACAATTTGTGCAACAACCAGGTTGCGAAAAAAATATCACGACACCAAATAAAAGTAAAACCGTAATAACATAAAAAGCTGTAGAAATGTACGAATAAACAAATAATTGCTGGACTGTCTTCTACTTATAGTAATAAAACACAACTAAGTAGGTCTTTCTTCGCTTTTAAACGCTAAGAGGTCAATTGACCCGTATGGTCTCTCTTGAAGAAAAAAATCTCGGTCTTTCTAGGGTTAAATAAAAACATTATAAAGAAGGATTATCCACGCTTGACCTTAGTGCAGCCGGCCTTATTATTATGCAAAGCCTATGTGATACATATTGTAATAGAAGCTGTGAAATCTACGTCATACTCATGGTAATATAGAAACGGTTTCATAAACTTTATCTCAATGATATCAGCCAGGGGGTAGAGGCAAGCGTAGGCAGGCGAACAATAACTCGCAAGGAATTTTGAAATAGTTGAGCACACCAGTTTCATGTTGTTGACTTCAAACAAGCGAGGGAATTTTCGCGCTTTTTGTGGTGTTATGTAAATTGCGTCAAATCCGTTTGTTGACAACAAAACGCTTTCGTGTGAAAAAGACATTGAAATTAGTTCTAAAAAAATGATATTGAGCGGGTGGAAATTTAAACTTTCGTAGTTGTTATACCAGTAAATAATGTTACCGATGCCTACTAAAATGTCAATTGTTTAGCGGCGATCTATTTTTGGACTTCATAGATTACAAGAGTTCGCCAACATTACGTGATCAGCCAAGCGCAACTGGCCTAAAGTAGTCAATTTGTCTTGCTGTCAGGAGTGGAGAAGTGAATGAGAAATATTTGTTTCTTTTAAATGAGAACTAACGGCAACTATCAAAATTTGACTTGCCTTCAGATTAATTGTTTTCTCTTCTACAAGCAATAATTTCAGAAACATGTTAAACACAAATACAAAATAAAATAAAATCTTCCTCCGTATGCCGGTTCAATCGTTTTTCTACGTGGTGTAGTTCAAAAGATATAATGCTTTAAACTTTCGGGGCAAAAACTACCCCACGTTGGACTTAACACGACGGAAATCTTTTTGGCCGAATAGGGTTAAATAAATGTGTTTACATTTTTCCTAAAGTAGATATTTGAGTGAGTTGACGAATAGGACTTCCCCACCTCGTATATTCGAAAGAACACCCGGTCTACAAGAACAGAGAGAGGGCGCTGCCGTTGCGGTACAATGTTGTCACAAATGAAGATTTGTTTCTAAAATTCGTATTTCTTGACAAGAAAAACGGTTCTGCTCCAACGAAAGCCACCACCCGACTGACAAACTACAACGAATTTCATCAATTTAGGAACTAAGAGGTTATCATAATTAACGATTTTCTGTAAAATTTGTTTTCTTCATCTTCTCAAAAAATACTGGCCGTAGAAACGTGTTCGAAAGCTTTATCGGGAGATCTCAACACAGTGCTTGATATAAGAACGATTTTTTAACAATTTACCAGTCATGTCATAAATATCATTACGTAGGAGGTAGGAAATAAGTCCTCCACTAAACAACGTATTTTTGCAATCAGAAAACAAAATCCATTACAGCGCCTACCCCCAATTTAGATTTTGCATCATCAAGTTTTTTGGAAGGAACGAATAGAACTTGTAAAACGATGGAGAATCGGCGAGTAAGACCTGTCTTAATTCAAAATAATCCAATCGGGATTAGGAGAATAGGGGCGATGTTCTCATTTATATCAACTTTTTGTTGCTGCTCTCATGAATGTTATTCAGACGAGGCCTGCGCAACCAGCTGAATTACTATTTCTAACCCAACACAACTGACCGGCGGCCCTGCCCGAAGAAGCCGGCGTAGCGGGCTAGTAACTTGCAGGCGATTCCTTTTTTTTTTCATCAATTTTGGAAATTGTTTAAGGAAGTTTGGTAATTTGGTGCAAGTGCATTTTTCTGTTATGTAGTTTTACTGTTTACATAACATGGTGTGCTAGGTCACTGCAATACTGATTTATTTCAGAAAAGTAGCAATGACGTCGTTTTGATCTATTTGCTGAGCTGATGATAAGATTGTAACTGAACGTTTCAAACTTTATTTTCTGAATGCATAAGCTGAAGAATTACTATCATCTGTAAATTATGAAAGATCTAAGAATAGGAAAGAGCAAGTCGTTTAGGGTGGCTGCCTCAGTGGTTTTAAAAAGTTAAGCATTTTTACTGGTACAAACGTATGCTGTAACAAAAGTATTTTGCGCAAGATAAAAAGATCTTCAAGTTAAAGAAATCATATCAATCTGACAATCAATTTCAAATACTCAAGATTATTTTCAAAAAAACGGGGTTTCAGTAAAAAAACAAGCGAAAGACGCCGAGGTTCTACATTTTTAATACATAGTCAAGAATAGACTCAAGGTTTAGATTGCCGTTAATTATTGAAATAGAATAATGAAATATTCCCTGGATGAAATTTACCCTAGGTTAAGCAGTGGTCGGCTAACGTAATTGTTTACTTGCACGAGAAGTTGAGATGAATGCATTCTAACTTTATGCTGGTTCAACGTCGACCAGAGTTGTTATTAATTGGTATTTGGGGAGGAGAAAGGATCCTTGTTCTATGCAAAAATACATCATGAGGGTTTCCATTTCTCCAATGATGTTGAAAAGCACAGACCTTAACTTAAATTTGAAAGATTAAATCTAGGGAAGATGGTTGGATGTTATCTTGCAGGTCTAGACCCAGATTTATGAGCGCTACGTTATCACAGGGCTGCGAACTCGGTCGATTTTTATATCGAGTTCGAGTTCAACTCGTTTTACGAGTTCGAGTTCAACATTTTAGTTTTTGCGAGTTCAAGCTCGAGTTCGAGTCCTATAAAAATTTATCAGGTTTTTTCGAGCTCAGAAAATAAAGTGATTGCCTTAGCCTAAGCATGTTTGCTGTAAAATTGCGCGTTCAAACCTAACTTCAAACATCTGTTAAAATAAGCAAATGTTATTGCCATAAAGCCAGGCAATATGTGTATTGTGAATTGCATTGAAAGCGAAAATCGAGAAATAACTTACAATCGAATCATTGTAGGTTCCCTGATTATTCGCTTTCAATCAAAGCAAGGACTATGTCTGCGATTCTTTGTTTGCGCAACTTATTCATTGTTTATGGAGAAAAAGTTACTGTCAATTTGGTCACCCATGCTTTATTGTGACTGTTTACATTGCGAAACTGTAAAATCTAATTAGATCGTTTTTCTCAGTGTCTTTAATGTTTATGTTTTTTGACAAAATATTACGCTTTTTCATGAATTAAAATAGGAATCAATCAGATTATGCATTAATATTTTGTAAATCAAAAATATTGATAAAAAAATAAATTATCAGTTGCATCTATATTATAAAGCGCAATACTATGCAACTGTCTGGTTTGGTTTACCCAAAAATTATTCAAAACGACGTCATTGCTCCTTTTCTAAAAATTGATTTCCGCCTGTTGTGACTCAAAACAGCAGTAAGTCATGTCATTTGTTGCTAAATTTGAACTCCGGCAATCTGATATTGGTAGAAACAAGTCATTCTAATTATGCAACATATAAAAAGCATTGTTTTGTTGACAAGTTTTACACGTAGTAGGCAGAAGGGTACCTGTATTGTAGATTGCTTTTTGATATTACAGTGTCACGACCTGGAATTTGCTCAAAGTGCATCAATCGCCTCTTGTGTGAATTTTAATAACATCGTATTACACATGAACAAATATGCATGTAGTATAAAAATAATTAAACTAACAATATTGAAACCTCAAGTTATTTTAATATTTGATGTGATAAGAAAAAACAGACTAAAGATTCGAACTTGGTGGCCCTTTATCAAGTTGAACTTAGCTATTCATTTGAAAGCAATAGAAATTTTGTTGACCTGTGTAATTAGAGTTACCGATAAGAAAAAACATGTCAGCCACAAAATTAATAACAAAATAAATGCATTGTAGACATAAGCTGCAGTTCTTACAATTTTACAAGCATGCAGTAATGCATTTGTGTTTACATTGATTTAAACCATGAAGCTACTACTTTTTGATGTTTTTATTTCACTACCCTGTATAGTACTGCAGTATTTACTGCTGCAGTATTAACCTTTCATTGAATGTATGTCGTTTTTTATATTGTGTTACTGGCTAGTCCAATCCTCTTCAAGTTGTTGCATTACAAATTACATCTTTAAACATTTCCAATTGATTTATGGGCTTTGGTTTTTGCTGTTGTTTAGACTACGCATAGTACACCATATTGGATTGAATATCTAGACTTGTTTTCTAAAAATCACATTCTTTTTGAGTAGTTTTGCAGTAGGGTAGTAATGCTTTATTTATGGCTTTAACAATTGATTGAAGGCTGGCTTGAAATGAAATAAAATAGTAAGTTTACCCATTCAACTCATCAAGCGTATGGGGAGTTTTTGAAATTTCAAGATAACCTCTCAGTCATCATGTCGTAAACCACCCACAATGTGTATATGTAATTGCCGTTAGTGCAAGTTTTAGTTTAAATTTAAACCATGAGTAGTTCGCTTGATCACGAAACTGGAAGTAATAGTTTGGTACAATTGCTATTCTGTGTTATTAATTCGATTTTTTTAGGATTAACTTTGGAAGAACTTTCAAAGGACAAGCCAGTTGATAAAAATGTGGATAAGCACGCAAATGGTTTTGTTCAAAACTTGGAAGATATTGAAACTGAACTCACCAAACAAATAGCGTATTTATCACAGGTATGTATTTCAGTGGTGACTTCATTTGGCGATATTACTTGTATCTGACTGCATAAAATTTTTTTGTAAAATCAATATTGTATTCCTTGTTAAGCTCGCGAATTGTTAAGTAGCTTAGCTGCCCATCTTTATCATGATTCAAAGCATATCTGCTAACGTGATGCGAATCGACAACTGTTTAATTTTTTTAATGAAACATGTGCTGGCATTGAGCCTTCTTTCTATGATTCCGAAAAGTTGGTGAAGCATGCTTTCAAATGATAGCTTAATCTTCCTGCAAAATAAACTAGTTTTTTGGAAAAAACACTCCAATCAAGTGCGCAGTTACTCGCCTAACTGTTGCATCGCAGGCCGCCGTTTCGTGTTGCAAATCTAAAACCATTGTTTCCTTTGACTGATGGCAAAAGAAAGTGTAGAATGCTGTTTTTGCTTAAACTTCCATTCTTATGTAAGTATCAGAAACTGAGGTAAGAGTGAAAGAGAGCACTTTACTCAAAAACTTAATATTTAAGAAGAGGTTTTCGTTGCTTCTTGGTTTATTGCGTACATCTGTGATGTTATGAGTTAGTGTACTGTGCAACCCTCATTTTATAGACAAAACTAAATTGATTTGTCTGACACCAAAATGACCTCAAGTTTTTTAGTGAGCAGCCACCCGTACATGTGCTTATGGTTTGTGAAAGCTGCTGTGGTTGAACTCAGAAAGTGAGAGATTGAAATCGAACAACAATACAACAAAATGTTAAGTGGTGAACTTACAGACTTTTGACGACAAAATTATACAATATGCACTGTAACTTTGGTAGTTCTAATTCTGGCTCATCGTAAATCTACAAAGCATAGACGAAGTATTAAGCAAGACAATATTTGGAGCAGTAGTACAAACATTGCGTGAAGTAAGGCAATACTTTGGACAGGCTATCAGTTGTTTATTTTTATTGTCCAGTTGCGGTAAAACCCTGCTTGGTCATATGAGGATATCTTTGTTTTCCCAAGGATTTCATCTCAAAAATGCGTGAATTTTTAATTGGACATACTGAATTGTATTTTTGTTTTCATCTCCGAATTGGACAAACTAAGTTTTATTTCGTGTTATGACGATGAGAACATGTTTAACTCATTGAACACAAGAGGAAGTAAAGATGCGAAATTGCGAAATGGCCTTACAAGCTAGCAGTCACCTATACAGTCTTTCGTGATGGCGCAAGTCATAGGTTGATCTTATAAGTGTGAAACCAAATCATGGTTTGGCTTGAAATGTTTTATGCGCTCAACTTACAATCTGTCAATGGCATAGATGACACTAGTCCATCACTGCTCATTGCCGATATGACTATGTTTAGTATAAAGCCTTTGCCGTTCATCTAGCTTTTTTCGGGTGTACTTTAATCTTAACTTATGTTTTTAGGTTGCGACAACCCATCAGCACGAAGGCTCGTCTTATGCCAATCAAAAGAAAGTTCAACTTTTAACTGATGCATTTGGGCACGTTACTAAACGAGTTGATGAAATGTTATCTACATTTGAGAAAACTCAACCACTGCAACCATATCCCAAGCCATAATTTCTATCATATGAAAGCAAAGGAGAGAAGCGCATTTGGAAAATTACTTCTGAGTAATGTTGATAACTGGTACCGCAGGTTTAAATGGACTAAAGAGATGCTTTTTGCTTAAACTAGGAAGAAACTTTCTGGGTAGTTTTGAGCATAGCGCTGTTACTTTCAAATCCGAAGCAGGTCTTTTTTGTACAACAAATATTTTTTCCATGATCAAAGAACGAAGATTTGTGATGGGAGTTGGGCTCTTACCATGTGATAGGCGTCGTAGATATATTTCAAAAGATAGGTTCTACCTGTTTCGATACACACTAATCTTACTGCCCAATGAATTTTACTTAGCTTTCAGTTTTGAACTTCAGGCTGCCAACAACGTAATAATTTCAGTTTTTTGCAAACTTTAGAGTTATATTTTTGTATCGTAATATTTTGAGTTACGTTGCAAACATTAGTTACTTTTACTTAAAAAAAAGAATCAAACAAACAAAATACTATCGTAAGTGATTTTGCCAGGATTTAGATCAACAATACAAGTCAAAACAACTCTACACAACTTTGAAAAACGAATTTCATATAGCGGTACGATAAATATAGTCACAATTGTAGAATTCCTTTTACAGTATCCGGAATTGTAAAAAACTCGAAAGTTTGAAAAATTTCTGCGCACGTTAGCTATTAGAAAAAAAGTAGGTCTAGGAAGGCCTTTAGTGAAAGCAAGATGTTGCAGTTTGAAAAGGGACAGCCAGAAAAATTGACATGTAGTTAATACTTCAAGTTAAATTTTCAAATTTTGGTTGGTCAAATTGACCAAATTTTTAATTCCTTTATCACAACGTGGCCAGGCAATTTTTTTGAACTAAAACCATATAAACCTAGAGGGTGATTGAAAAGTAACTGTATTTTTGACTACCATTAGTTTTTTATACGCGGTTACCGTTTTCTCAATTTTTGAACAGATGCTTCTTGATATGGTACAATTAAATCAGTTTTGTTGTTTTTCTTTTTAGATTGATTGGTTTGCTTTACAATTTGAAACCCCATCTAAAAAAGCGTGCACAGATAGCAGTCTGCACGAGAGGTCTGCTAAAAGCCCTGATTTAACATCATGCGACTTTTTGGGTTGATTGAAGGAACCTGTTTACTTACGAAACCCACGACTTTTAGAAGAACTTGAAGGACGGTTACGAGAAGTTATTTTTGCCATTTACCTGAGTTTCTGGAAAGATCAGTGGATGCGATTCCCAAGCGACTTGAGAAGCTGCCGGCAACTGCTGGGTTATGTATCGAATTTTAGATAAAACTTCCACGTCATGCGTACTCTTCTCATATTCATTTTTTGTAACAACAATGATCTTAAATAAAACTCACATTAGGTGTGTTCATCTCGTGTTTATTTTTTGTACAAATGATTCATAAGTAAATAATCCACACGATTTTAAAATATGGAGTTACTTTTCAATTACCCTGTATATACTGTATCTGTTTTGCTAATCAAAGTTGGAAGAACAAGTCTCCACTTGCTGAAATATGTTAGATTTCTGCGTATGCTGGGAAGGTCCCTGGTAACATTGCTCATCGCCAATTAAATAGAATTTCTTCGAAGAAATGATGTTGTTATTCTTTGTTGCGGACAAGTTGCCATTAAAAAATAATGTTGACAAGAACTTGTTAAAACTCATTATACAGTAGATGAGCGGAAAGGTTGGAAAATTTTGAAGTGATTGAGAGATCGTAGCCTTCAATGGCAGCCTAGCAACTACCACCACCATCCCCACCACCATCCCCGCCACCACCACCACAATCACCACCAACTCCTCCACCACAATCTGTTTTACCAACGCATGTTACCGCTTCTGAAGCATTGCCATTGCAAGTATTGGATGCACGTGATCGTGGATGCCTGCCTTTATCTTTACCGGAATTCGTTAAACCGGAAAACAAGCAACAAAATACGAATATCACCGCTGTGGCGATACCAAATATCATCATCGCTGAAACAAAACAAGGTGTATTGAATTTTTCAATGTCCTTCCCTATTTTAGTAGATAGTAGAATTTCACCAAGCTAGTTTCTAAACTGAAGTGAGGAGAGCCTGCTCAGCTCGTCAGAGTTCATAAAACAAACCAATTAACAATAGCCTTAAGAATCCCATAGGCCCAGGAAAATGAGAGGCTTTACCTTCACGTTCCCGAAGTTAGTGATCGAATGTGGGACTAATTTTACAGTACCCTACCTGCATGCATATCATTTCTGACTGTTACTCTTCAACCAAATCAAATCTTTTTAAAAATATTTTTATTTCCTGTCGATATCTTACTCCCCGTTATTCACTTTTTCTTTGCTTCCTCTTCTTCATCTGACACACTTGAGGTTGTTCAATAGATTGCCGGAGGTGGTTGCATTACAGATGTGAAACTACTCCACTGCATCTCTATCTGTCCTATTGACATGATCTGTTTCTAGGAGTCAAACTAAATTTCTTCCATCTTTCAGGATTTCAAGATACATGCCTCTGAGGTGTGATTGTTCTCCCTCCCGATTTACTAATGACACACGTTGACGGTGGAGTCATCAATATTACGGGATGAAGCATTTTTCATTGAATTTTCTAAACGTCCATTTGTCTTTTGACCGTTACTCTAATTATGTGAAAGCTTACATCTCTCTATGGAACTCTTCTCCGCATTCCTTAATTCGCTTTTCAGACGTTCTCATGGCACTACAGCCATCCATTCATTTTTTCTTCAGATTTTTTTCATCCTGATAGGTTTCAACTGTTACTATCTGTTTTTGGGCTGAAAAAAGCGCCCCAGATTCTAACAAAAACGAAGGATGCATTAGGATTATCTCTTCTTGTTAATAACCCTAATTTTTTATTATAATTCGCCGTTCTTCCAGCAGCTGCTCTTCCTCGGACATATTTTAGCATTTTCCTTCCTTACTTCAGTCTGCTGTTTGGAAGTTCTTCAAGAACGCAGTTGTGTGATTACTTCTCATCGTGGCTGTGGAAAGACAAAAAAGATTGGCTTCTATTTTAATGCCTGGTAGAACCTTCTTTAAATATTTAATAAATCTCCATGAGATTACTTTACTGGCTACTTTGATTCTGAGTGTTCACTGGCAAAAAATTACTATTTGTCTTCTATAATTTGGTTGCTCTCTTTTTTTCACTAAAAGCATCTTAAGTCTTCAGTTTTTTTTGGTCGCATCAAATGCCATTCATGAAGTTTGGAGGTACTCTAAGAAGGAAAAAGTGATAAAGAAAAGATTTTTATTTTATTTGCCATATTTATCCTCCATTCACGTTAAAGCGAATTGTATTGCTATATTTTAGACGGGGTGTCTGCACTCGCTTGGGAGTTGCCATTTCCAAAGTGTCTGGGCCACCTGCTTTCCAAATTAAAGGTGTAAGGGTTTGCTCTCGCTAACAAAAGTAACCAAGGAATCCAAGCTTACAGCTTTTTTCTCGACCTACTACTTCCGTCATTGCCAAAGCTAAAGCATGGCAAAAAATATGCACTTCCTTTTCTTAAATCCAATTTTTAATTTGTCTACTTCAAAGCGTTGTGATTAATTTTGCTTTCTACTCATAGTAGTTTCTTTTCTTGTAAGTCGACAACTATCTTTGCCGTCTATTGCAAGACAAAAGCGCTGCAACACCAAGTCAGAAGTTGTTTTATAAACTCTGACAGGTCTTCTGTTTTCTGAACTTTCATTTTTTTTTCTGTTCACTACTACAAAATTTCGTGCGGTTGTCGCTAACCTTTCCTTCCGTTGATATAGAACGATTTAGTCTTTCTTGATCTTTACATTTCATTTCTTACAGCTGAAGCTTCTATCATTCTGATCAATAAAGACAAAAACAAAACTCTCCTATAGCAAAACTGCAGACAGTGACACTGTTTCGACCTATCAGGTCTCTTCAGTGCAGTTGGTGACCGACAAGAAGCTAGAGGCTTTTAATAAAGCATAGCTTAGACCGCCACACTTGCGGGATCTATACTAGATCCACTTGATGGATGGTCTGTCAGTACTCTGCGAAGCCGTATCACTCGTGAATGAGTGGCGGTTGTCGCAGGTGCACTAAGTCTAGCAACTGCTAGAACAAGCTTGTTCTATGCAAGCTTGTTCTATTCTTTCTCTTCTGCTAGAACAAGACTATGCAAGGAGCCCTGATTATACTAGTCTCAGCACTTCCGTTTTTCTCTCACCACGAACAAATGTAATCCTCGTTTTGTTGTAGACTGTAGCAAACTAATCTGTATCTCCACGACGACAGTCTTGCGCCTTCTTTCATATCTTCCCTGTTTCCTTCAACTGAATTCTTAACTTTCTTGGAGTCATATTTGACCGCACTTTTTCCTTTTCAAACATCTGTTTTCGCTCAAGGCCAAGTTCTCGCGTTGTTTGACATTTGTGTCCGGCTACGTTGCATCTTAGCTTCTTTATGGGGTCCACTAAGGAGCTCGTATTTATACTTTGCAAAGCCGTTTTTCGATCAGTTGTTACCTATTCCTTACCCGCATGGTTTCCTTTATATTTTGCTACCAATGCCACCAAGATGAAGCGACTTTGCCGAGCGGCTACCACTCGTCCTTTCCTTTCTTTCTCTTCAGCTAAAGCTTCTTTGCCTCCTGCGAGTCACCCTAACGTATTTTTCTCGGTCCTCTTATCAGCTGATTGTTTTGTCTACTGTACTCTTTTCCAATTTAAATATTGGCAAGATGCGAAGTGAAACCAATGCTGCTCAGATCCTCCTTGGGAGGTTTTTTGACCTTCGCATGCTCTCCCACGGAGGATCTGCTTGCTTTCTCCCCTTCTCTCTAAAATTTCCATTCTTTCAGCGTAAAGTTCAACATTTTACTCTATGTTCTTAAACACGCTTTTGCTTACGTAGGTTTGTCGATGGACATCTTGGCTGGGGAATGTTTCTGGAATATGTTTCATACGAAGCTTTTCCTTTATTAAACTTTATGATTTCAATTGGGCCTCTTGTAATGAATCCGACGTCTCCTTTCTCCTTTGAATTCGCTGGTTTTCTCCTGCTATTGAAATCTTGCTGTGAGCCATCACAAAGAGCCTGGAAAAACAATATTTCACCTTTAACTTCTTTAATGGTAGTCTATCAAAAGTAGGCCAGGCCAATCGCTGTCACTTAAAACACTAAACACCGTAAGCACTGCGTTAACGGAAGACCAAAAACTATGACCGCAACCGTAGTTTAGCCCACACATTTTTAAATCATGTGTTTTGACTAAAAATTGACAAATAAAAACTTTATATATTTTGCTTTTGTCACCAGGCATCCTTTAACTTTTTAATATAGCTCTTTTAACTTTTAACTTTCGATTACACCAGAAGAGCTATATTGAGAAGTTAAATAAAAACTTTGTCATTTTCTTTACATTTCAACCAGTTAATGGGATCGAATCTCGTTAGACAAAATTTAAATTTGTTACCATATACCAAGAAAAATGTTTGATAAAATTTACCTCACTTCCCGAACAATATTCTGCTGTTTTGGTGCAGATGTAAACTTCACAGTGCAGATAAATGTACCTAAATCAAAGTAGCAGATTAAAATAAATCGCCTATTGATTAATAAAAACTTGAGCTTGAACTCTTTCTCTCAGTGGAATGTTTGAAGCCTATGCCCGAATAACCTTAACGTAATTTTCAGAGAGATATTTTTTTGAAAACACCCTGATATATCAAATTAAATACGTAACTCTAGTGGCTTCATTTCAGACCATGTCACTTGCCATCCAGCCAAAGGACCATTTGTGATGCTGCTGTAGCAATCACCCGTTCGAAAATCTGTCGATTGAAAGTCAAATGAAGTATAGTGTTGTTACGTGAACAGATTAGGTAAAACTCCGACAAGCAATGAATCCATTTGTCACATCAGATAAGAACAAAATCAAAGAAATGCACAAAATTAAATTCAACTAAAACTCACAAAGTAAAATCGAGAACTTGAAACGTGCACTTCACAAACTAAACACAGTAAAATATAAAAAACTAGTGAGGTTACACAAAAAGTGCTGCTTGTAAGGTCATTTAACATTTTGCAACGTAACATAAAAACGATGTTGGAAACCGCAACGCCGCCGGTTACCTCTCCAAGATAACGTCCAAATAAAGCAACCGTGGGCTAGGCTTTAAATTGGCGATTTTTCGATATTTGCAGTTATATAAGCGCTTGCTCGTCTCGATTTTTCCACTCAAACATAGAAAAAGAAAATCTAGATTGAGATCCAACACCGTTCGAAAATATCTGTACCGTCTTATCCATTGGATCGGCACATCTAAAAACAACAAAGTATCACAGGCTATCATTAGCAAATTCGAAAATGATCTTATTTGAAAAAGCTCAGTAAGTTAGATTTATTAAATTACTACTAGTCGTAGGAGTTTTATGAAGAGTTTTGATTTGATAGAAAATATGAGGAGATGTAGAAACAAATGTGACCTTTAGTATTTTGCTCGTAGGAATTCAGCATTTACTTTATCTAGTCAGGTAAAACTTCCTTTTCGCCTCTTCCGGTTAATTTTCTCAAGTGACTGGTCTCGATAAATAAAAACAATTTACTCTAACTTTTAACTATAATTTATAACGGTTATACTGTAAGTTGTCTGAGAATAAAATCCCAAAATATACGCCTACCTTCCTACAATTAAATGATGAATGTTACCATCAGTTTGTTGATCATGCTGTGGAGTGCTAGTAGCGTAACAACTTTGAAGAGACAATGCAATATCATTATTTCCAAATCGTCGAGCATGTTCACAGAAACGTACACTGGTACACCTAATATTGCATGGGGTTACAACACAATTTGTTACAGGTGGTTTTCACGTAATAGGTTGCGAAACTAATATATAAACTGCATTGACATACATTTAGACGGTTAATTGACATGAAGCGCAGTAAATTTTGTGATTTTA
Organism: Trididemnum clinides; assembly: GCA_963675345.1. Lineage (NCBI taxonomy): Eukaryota > Metazoa > Chordata > Ascidiacea > Aplousobranchia > Didemnidae > Trididemnum > Trididemnum clinides. Next base: position 30,547,648 of record OY776291.1, read on the forward strand.
AATGGAAGCAACCAAAAAAACAACACACTTCGTAATTGCATTTTCTCGCATCAAACCACAATTTAAAAATTGCCACCACTTCATTGCCAATTTTTTACACTGCTGCTGATAAACTTTTCATGAACTAAGCAATAAATTTATGAAAGCGGGCGTTTATTCTTAAACTATGGGCTCTTGATCTGGATTTGATAAAGCCGTTTCTTGACAATTCAACAAATTTTTGCGTAAAAATCATCTTTTTGAGAGCAACTTTGGTGTCTCTTTCAGGATGTGGAAAGGCATCAAGTGCTTTTTTTCCGAGGTAAAGACAGTTTTCATTTAAAAATTTTGCGCCGTTTAGGTTCGAAAAGCATTCAGTGAAATTCGTTTGTTTCGGGGTGTTAATGAAGGTCAAAAATTGGTGTCTCAGCAACAATAGACAATGATCTATCTATAAACACTTCGAGATAAACTACCAAACAAAATGCGCACTTTTTTATGATCATCACTACTGCTTCAAAGGGCTTTACAAGTTGGCGACCTTGAAGATAGAAGTCGCCTCAGTAGAGAGTGAGAGAAAGAGAGTGATTTATAGTAGATTGATGCCAAACAAACTTTCTTTAAAAATAGTTTATAGCCTGTCATGATATTGTCCTCTTTCTATCTTTTCGCCTAAGTAACGTGCCCAAGGGCATTTTTAAGCTGATCATGTATTTTCTTTGATCAAACTCTATTTATGTAAGCTTCTACGTTTGCTTCTCAACTAAATGAATGATAGAGACGGGAATGGCAACTTAGTTCATCATGACTTGTAAACCAATGCGAAGATATCTTTCAATTTAGCTATAGCCCATGTCATCCAACGTCTCGTTCCTTGAGGTCAGTATCACCGATGTTTTTTACTTTTTAGTGGTTACTTGTTTAAAAATTTATCATTTAGAGTTGAAAAGTTCATAAGTTGCCTAGATCAGGGGTCGGCAACCTTTTGAATGCAGAGTGCCAGTTTTCGAATAATAGCAAGATGTAAACAACTTCGCGTGCCAAACATTTTTATGTGTTTGGTTTGCTCAGTCATCTACCTGATTTGCATAGTAAACGGATAAGAGACAAATTTATTTAATTAATTTTTATTGAATAAGGTCGAATAAGGTCAAAGTCGCTTTTTAATGAGATTCTTGTCCCTGCTTTTCCTTGCTCAGCTCAGTAATATTGGGACTAAATTTGGATACTTTCAGTTGAACACATAAAGTTTGATCTTCCGTAAGTCTGCTACGATGGGCACTGAGAATAAACTTCATGTGAGAAAATATTTGTTCACACTAATAAGTGGATCCAAATGCAGACAGCAAAGCTATTGCCATCTTCTTCAGACATCAAAATTTCCCCGGCAAAGATTCCCAACACGTTAAATTGTTTTTTTGCTCGTTTTAAATCGTTTCCAGCGATTTCCGCAAATCAACAAATTTTGATGTCCAAAATAAAGATGCTTTAAAATCGATCAGCTGCATTTGGAAGTCCTTAATATCCATCCATTCCAATGCAGATAAGTTCGAATCTTTGCTGCTCTCGGGCTTGATGAGCAAAAAACAATAAACCAAAATGTTGAAAATCTTGAAATCTATTGCGAAATTGAGACGTTAGATCCCTCATGTACATATCAATTTCAACTGCATTAACTTGGTCATCCACTGAAAAAGCCTTCAGGTATTTAAAGTAGCGAAAATTGGCGGTTCAGATGTCCCTTGTGTAGACATTCAGTTAAGATACAAATCCTTTCCATACCTCAAAAGAACACATCACTGTTTGTCCGACGAACCTCAAGAAAGCCTAACCGCGACTTAACCATCTGACGCTGCAGTGCTGTGGCACATCATGGTATGCACTTTCTATCTCTTCAAGCAAAGATCGAAACTGTCTGTGTGTTGTAGCAGAGCGTGCGACAAGAAAACACACTATTTTCGTTACTGTTGACATTGCATCATTTAGAGCAGAATTTGAAATCGTCGCACAAAGATTTTCTTGATGAATAATATAGTGTAACTTCACAATAGGGTGCTCGATCTTTCGCTCAACAAGAGTAACAAATCCACGGTGTTGTTCCATCATAGCAGGTGCGCCGTTTGTTGTAACTGAGAATATCTTCTTTGTATCAATCCGTCTTCACTCAAAATTCTTGGTAAAGGTGTCAAGTATATCTTTTTTTTAGTGGTGCCTTGAAAAAGGTTTCAAGCGACAAAGCTCTTCATGTACCTAGCCGTTACGACAGTACCGAGCTACAATTGCTAAACGTGGATTATCGTTTATATTAGTGTTTCCCAAACTTTTTTGTCTGCCGGCACAGGAAATCAGTTGAACAAATTTTGCGGCACACCAGCCTTGGAATATATTCCAATTGATGTCAAGTAGCATCACAGGCGACAGGGAGAATGGTAATGACCTTTTCTTAATTTTTTGGAGATTACCATTTTTCTGGGCCACGATCTCCGGAATCGCGTGATGCAGCTCCAAATGGTGCTGATTTCCAAAAAAAGGTCATCAATTCTCTTGCCGTGACCTGTAATGGCAGCGTTTTCGCGATTTTGGCAGAAAATTTGTAACAACAAAAAGAATTTTGAAAGAACTCACAGCACACCTGCAAATCTTCCACGTCACACAGTTTGGTAAACACTGGTTTATGTTTATGCTTTCATCAACAGCTATGCTGAAAACATTTGCACGTTTTTACGCAACAGTTTGCTGCTCAGTTACATTGGTAGCCATGTCCACGATACGTCTCTCAACTGTCCAAGGAGAAATAGGCATATCCTTGATCCTCAAAATTACGGTACATTTGTTTGGCAAATCATCAAACAACACTTCAGCACAATTAACAAAAACCTCCTTTACAAAAACCTCATCAGTAAATGGTTTTTGATTTTTAGCAATGTCCTCCACGACTTTGCAGCTACCTTCGATTGTTCGATTCATGTTACGAATCACTTTCTTGAAAATGCTGCTTTGCTTTTTGTAGCGAGATAGTGCCTTTTTCAGAGATTCAATCTTCTCTGCATCGTCCTTCAAGGATTTCTTGTGCTTCGTTTCAAAATGCCGTTTTATGCTTGATGTTCGGCAATCGATGTTTTGACAACAAAGAGCACACACAGCTTGGTCGTCTCGAGAAACGAATCCGAAATCTGTTGTCTAGAATTCTTGGAAAGATCCATACCTAATTTAAGTTTCTTAGAAGATGCCATCAAGTCTGATTTCATAAGCCCAAATCTGTAAATTTTTTGGCAGAGAGACTGATTTTAAAAATCAGTTAGCAAACAACAATAGGCAGGCAAAGATTTTATTAAAAACTATGCAAACGCTATCAGCCAGATATTCAGCTCTCATCAGGAATATACATAACTGACACAACTGTTTAGCAATAACAGTAGGTATAACGAGCATTGCTACAACTATTTTTACAACTTAACATCAAGAAAGTTAAGACGTTTTTACGCCACAATTTTATTTGTTCTTCCGCGGTAGCGCATCTTTGTTTATACCAATTTGTTTGTGCTAATGGGAACTCGGATGAACTGGATTGTCTTGAACCAATTTTTTTACTCTCACAGTGAGCAAGCTGTGACTGGCACAGCCAAAACAGACATTGCTAACACAAAAATTGTCGAGTGAAATGCATGCTTGAGTAATTTTAAGAATGCTAATTTCGTGCAGTGTAGACAGTTTGAGCTTGTGAGTGTAGATTTCGCGTGCACGTCAAATCACTTGGCGTGCCATAAAAAATCCTCTCGCGTGCCAGGGGTTGCCGACCCCTGGCCTAGATGATGGGTGGAAAAGAAAAGTTTCCATAACACTAATACGTGGCAACAAACGAAAGGGCGTAACTAGGATAAAATTTAGAGAAGGTTCCGACTTTCATTACAATTTTGTAACAACTTCTTTCACTTGTGATCTCAAAAAATGGTTCTCACTTCTTTATTGAGGTCAGTGCAAGTTTAGACAAATTTAGGTGCATGATTCCTTGATTATTCACCACACCCCCACTTCAATTAATTGCAACGTCGTTAAACAGAAATAGTTGGTTATTTTTTATGAACCGGCGCAGAAATTGTATCCTTTTGTGCCATGAAGACCCAGAAAGCTAGAGAGCTCCGTCAACAGAACCTCAGAAAAAGTTGTTATCAATGAATTGCTGTCTAATGCAATTTTGCAAGCTTCTTTGATTTACTTTACCTCACCTACAGTCTATTAGCCTAACCAGCAAAAGCATTTGAATTCACGACTAACCGACGATTATTTTTGGCGTGATCCCATATTCACTTTTGGGATGGTAATCTCCTTTTTGATACATCCGCATTTCTACCGAAAATGTTCCGCGAGAGGAGATAAACTTGAGGGCTCTGGAAAAAATACAAAGAACTCAACTGTAATTCAATCAAAAACTTGCTGTTGAAGGTTTTCGAATAAGGTTGGTCGCTCAAAGCAAACTTACTGGTGCTACTAATGTAATTTAACTAAGTTTAGCATCTACAATGGATATTGACGATTAATTACGAACCAATATTGATAAAGTATTTAGAAGCCACAGGCTATTTGCAAAAAAACACAAGCTTAATTTAAACACACGATTATATTCTAACAATTATGCTTGTTTTCTTTACGTTTTTTGTGATGTACATGTTTGGCGTTTGTATTCTTTGTCATGATTGATAATATGTTATGCTGATGCAGTTGGGTAGTTTGTCATATTTAATTGCAAGTGGTGTAGACCGTAGCTGTGCGACATAACCTCCGGCCCGCGGTATCTAATTGAGTTGCCCTCCAAGAAATTTTCTGGAGACGGGATTACTTTGAGCGGGATCGGTTATTTGGTGAGGTGCACTTCTTTGAAAACAAGAAAACACACAATTCGATTTTTTGTTTATGATTTTGAATTTAAAAGAGGGCAAAAGCAACCATTTTAACTTGCAAAGAATTCACAAAAAAAGCCCAAATTGGCAAAACGATCACTTTCAAAAAGTTGATTGTCAGAAAAAAGGTGCAAAATTGGGAAAGGTTGGCAATTATAATTGTCTGGCTTTGAGCATCATTACAATTATACATCATGACCCATTGCTGTAAATATTTGCACCATTCTGGTAATGGTTTATCTTTATACGTATACATATTTAGTTATTAAAAACGTCAAAAAGTTTTGAGATTTATGTGTATTTCATACAGCCTAGTGTAACAGCAAAAAACTTTTGCTTTGAAACGGAACAAATGTCCAAAAACGTTCTATAATAAGTAAAAGTATTTTTAATGGAATACTAGGTGTACTCAAAATAAAAAAGAGTGAACCCTGCACCGTTTAATTTTAGTTCTTTAGTTGTACACCTATGTTTGTGTTCTCTGGTCTCCAATTCAAGCGGTGAAACTTAAATCAACTAGAGTCTACACGTTCTGCAGTAAGCTAGAACTGATTGCATTTTTAGGTATTTCGGCCTCAGTCATTGCAATCAAGTAGCCTTGATGAAATTACTGTTAGTTGCTTTTTATCAAAAACACAAAAACCACGATGGGATTTCAACTCACAGCCATTCCATTGCAAAACCACGATATAACAAAATATGAATGTACTTCACTTCTGTTTGAAGCGAGACATCGGAAGAGACGATGTATTGATCTTCATATTCACACTTGAAGCGGAGAATCAATTGTTCGTTTGAGTTTTGAGATGTTGAAGCAACAATGTCATTTTCATAAATGTAGTTCTGGCCATCGTGCTTTTCCCATAAAAGTTAGTTAGTAGCATATTTTTGTTACTCAACCACAAGAAAACGAATATTCACCACTATTCATCAATTTGTGTTTGGATTTACTTTGGAGCCAGCAGCCTACCGTTTATGTTCTGTTTATCATATTTTTATCCTCCAGTTACGGAAAAACCTTTGCGATTAAACGCAAAACATCATAGCGTCCAAACTCGCTTCAGGGCTACCAGTAGTTGCTGGACAGTGCAGTTCTATCGCGACCAAGCAGTTATCACAAGCCTGCAGCCCAACAGAGAAATTGCCGTACAGTGGTTTTCGCAAGAGCACGACACAAAAAGCCGGTGTGAGCATTAAACTTGCAATTTTACGATTGCGAGATAGCGCTATATGGCCCGGAGCTTTCAACGTAAATAGCAAAAACAGTGCAACTGCACTCAGAAAATTACCATTAAGTGCTTTGCGCAAAAGCAAAGCAAGCAACCAAACTAGAACTGTCGCTAGAACATTTGCCAATAAATATAATTTGATGTGTTTCCAATGGTGGATCATTATGAGTGTAGAGGTGTGCCACCCTAGCGTACTTCTCATCATCTGCCAACGCTACTCAACATGAAGCTTGAAGATTAACGACCCGGTTATATTGAAAACATCATTTTTGCCATCGAAAAACATTTGATCAATTTTTGTAGGTCATTGGAATAAAATTCACACAGTTGTTATTGTAAGCACCTTTAATAAATAAATGTTCATTTTGGCAAACCATCTTGAATTTCATAAGATTTCAACTTTTATTAAGCCCTTTTCAAGAATAAAGGTCTCTATGACGTAACGAAAACAATCAACAATGATTACAAATAATCAGTGGGGTAAGATAAAGAAGTACTTCTTCTTGGGTAGACTAGTCAAGTAGTTTATTTCGGTAGCGACCACTTTTTTGAGTAATTTTTTAGCTACTTTACTTTTACTTGCTTACTTTCAGCGTGAATTATGCTTCTTAAGTAGCTTCTGTTTTGTAAAAGTACAAAGTAGTTATAAAATTTCAACGTGAATTTGACAAAACTGCTGATTTTTCTGAAGTCTCTTTAAACGTATTGAGAGTTGGATAGTTTTTAATTTTAGTCATTTTCGCACAACCTTTAGTGGCAACACTGGGAAACAGCAAACGCCAGGCTTGGCCTTGTTATGTATCTTACTCTTGTATATGCAGCAGAAATGAGTGTAAATTTGAATTGAATCTGGCAGAAAATTTATTAGGATTTGAATTTGACAGTTGATCATGGCAGGACTTGAGATTTTGAAAATGAGCAGTGTGTGTGTTTTATTTCTGTAAAGTTGATAATCGTGAACAGGTTTTGTCTGGCCAGTTTTCTATAAACTTTTCAATATACTACAGTTTTTGTTAATTGATTTAAATTGTGATTGTTGATTGTGGTAGGGTGCAATCAATTTAGTCATTTGTGAATATTACAACAAATAGTAAACTGCAGACAGTGACACTGTTTCGATCTATCAGGTCTCTTTGACGCAGTTGGTGACCAATAAGAAGCTAGAGGCTTTTAATAAAGCATAGCTTAGACCGTCACACTTGTGAGACTTAGTACTAGGTCCACTGTAGTGGATGGTGTATCAACTTCTGCGAAGTTGTATCACTCGTGAATGAGTGGTTGGTATCACTCGTAAATGTTGGTCACCAACTGCACTGAAAAGTCCTGATAGGTCGAAACAGTGTCACTGTCTGCAGTTTGCTAAGTGCATCGCTAGCCTCTTGCATTACTACAACAAATAGTGTTTAATGAAACAATGATGGTAACCTTTACAAAAATATTTTCACCCACAAGCTAGCCTATGTAAGTTGTGCTTAGACAAAATCAATTTTGATTACTAAATGACCTAACTCATATAAAGGGTTCAGGTTGAATTTAAGGCGGTGAACAAAATCCCGGTGTGACGGTTTTTGTGAATTAGTGCAAGTAACTACTAAACAGCTGGTGATTTTTTCTTCCATAAAAAGATTACAATTTCATGAAACAAGAAATTTTTACTATTCTCTAATCTTTTTCTGCTCTTACTCTATACTGTAACATTTTACACAATAATTCATGGGTCATATCTTTACACATCTTAACCAGGGATGTGGAACCGGTTATTTTTCAAACGCTTCCGCTTCCGCTTCCGCACCTATCGCTTCCGCTTCCGCTTTTGCACCTATCGCTTCCGCTTCCGCTTCCACCAACAAAAAACGAAAAAACGAGCGTTGATAATTTATTTTAACTTTTGTGGGTCTGTAGCCTGCCTTCTCCTACATTTCATCATTTTGAGAAAACAAAAACCTTCATTTATTGCTATTACTTTACCTACTTCGCTTGAGCTTATTGTTTCGAACTACTCTGTGTTTGTTTTTCTTAGATATCAGAACTCGTGTTAAATGTAGAACAGTGCTTTTCAATCTTTTTGTCATCGCGGAGCCCCTAATGTACTTTCGCGTTTGTCACGGAACTCCCACTAACAAAAATTAGAAATCACGAATTGCTTGCAAGAAAATCAAATATTTCGTTACTACACTTCAAAAAATAATTAAACACTTCAACAAATAGACACTTATTACAAGTTCGTTCACTACTTACAACTACTTTTACAACAGTTAACTTAATGCTTCTCAGATCTAAATCGTATGACCAGATATCACAGCTCTCGACAATAACCTGTCGTCACAACAACAAATTACACCGTATAGCGTTGATTTTCCCTCTCTATTCTCAACTAACTCTGACTTTGAGTTAACTTTAACTCTAATCATCATTACGGATCTTCTGTCCGTCCCCAAAACACGTATTGACTTCGATCTTTTTGGATAGTAAAGTGCAAAATTTCTGTCGTATATATAGTACTAGCAGAGGTACCCGGCGTTGCCCGGGTATAGGATAAAAAAGCAACGTCAGTATATGCAATTGGTCAGATCATGTAAGTTATCCTGGTGATTACTATTCTGACAACACTTTCTTTTTAACCCCTAGAAACTGTTGTCACGTAATATTTGCATTATCGGAGGCTAATCACCTTGAAGAGGAAACAGGTTACAATATCATACCTCAACAGTTACATTAGCATAACCATATTCTATGTAAAGGTGAAGATTATTTGCTTAAAGTTTTGTTTGTAAATCTTGTTATTCAATACAGATAATAAAAAGCGACATACACTTCATTTTTAATTCCTTTATCATTACTACTCATAACAATAGGTATTTGAATTTTCAAGGGGGCTTTCTCCCCCCTTTTTGCCCCCTAATATAGTCGTAGGAGGCTGAAATTTGGGGAAACTTTTTAATTTGGTGTCTTATACATATGGTTTAAATTTCATCTAAATCAGATATATTTGAATTTTCAAAGGGAGGTTCTGCCCCCCATAGCTCCCTTAGGGGAGCACTTAAAGGTTAGAGACCACTTCCACAGTATTCCTTGGAAAATTTAACATGACAATACACTTTTGCTTATTTTTTGAAGCTTCTTTAACTTTTCTCTCTATAGGTATTTGAATTTTCAAGGGGGCTTTCTGCCCCCTAATATAGTCGAAAAAGGCTGAAAGATTTACCCGTCGTTGATCGGGTAAAATGTAAAGACTGATTAAATTTTTACATTGAATAACCATATTTTAATGTGTTTTCATGATTTTTATTTCATCGTACAACAGTACAAATAGGCCTCTAGTAGAGCCCCATAGGCTCGTAGCCCCCCATAGACGAATCTGATCGAAATGAAAATACCGTACTTGGCAGATTTACCCGTCGTTGATCGGGTAAAATGTAAAGACTGATTAAGTTTTTACATTGAACAACCATATTTTAATGTGTTTTCATGATTTTTATTTCGTCGTACAACAGTACAGATAGGCCTCTAGTAGAGCCCATAGGCTCGTAGCCCCCCATAGACGAATCTGATCGAAATGAAAACACCGTACTTGGCTTCCCTGGAAAAAGTCATATTTACCCGATCTACGACGGGTAAATCTGCTAAGGATTTTTAAAAGTACAGTCTTGCTCATAATCTTCAAATTTGGATTTTTATTTGTCACAAATTTTTTTCTGTTTGTGGTACCTAACAAAAACTTTAAATTTTTAAGGGGGCTTTCTGCCCCCTAATATTGTCGAAAAAGGCTGAAATTTTGGAAAGCTCTCTAATTTAGTGTCTTATACATATGGTTTAAATTTCATCTAAATTGAATATATTTGAATTTTCAAAGGGGGGTTCTGCCCCCCATAGCTCCCTTAGGGGGGCACTTAGAGGTTCGAAACTACTTCCGTTGTCTTCGTCGGAGAATTTTACATAAGAATACACTTTTAGTTTTTATGTAAACTTTCTAACCTTTCTACCTAAATACGCAATTCGATTAGAATCGAAGAGTTATCTGAGACCCTCCTGTGGAAAAAGGGCCGTAGCTCCCTTGGGGGGCGAGGTACGAACTTGGAAATAGGCCCATTGACTCCGCTGGAAAAAAATACATCGGAATGCATGTTTTATTTTTTTCTAGGTGCTCCTAATTTTTTTTCCATAAGGAACAGACAAACAGACTGACAGACAGACAAACAAACAGACTTTGGATTTTATATATTAGATGTACATGTAAAGCGAGCAAAATTGAATTGCACGAATCAACAGCCGCCTCAACGTAGTGGTGCGGTCCCCGACCCGTTTGGGTTGGGTCAAAATGATTGTTGGTCTTCCCGAGGGTCCCAGTTACCCCGGGTACTCCCCTCACACAAACTATTTTTTCGAGGTGCAGCCCTCTGAACGACCGCAGAAGGGTAGCACGCAGCCTCTTTAAAATCGGCCTGTCTTCTCTTTACTCCTGTCTTTCTCTTGCCCGTCTTCTCATTCTTCTTCTTCTCCTGATGAGCGGCAACGTTCATCCTAACCCTTGTCTCGTCTTTCCATGTTCAGTGCGCGCTAGAAATGTGACCTGGCGGGGTAGGTCAGTGCAATGCTGCACGTGCTCTAATTGGGTTCATTTAAAGTGCTCACTACTCTCCTTTTCTAAATTCAGAACTCTTGGCAGCTATCACTTCTGGAGCTGTCCTCCCTGCGTTTTTTGGAGATTCTACACCTACCAGCAGTGTGACTTCCTCCTCGGACTCCTCCAGCTGGTATACCTCCACTGCTCAATCTGGCCCCCTTCTGCTAATGCAGCACTCGCACCCCACCCTCACTTTCAAACCTCTTGTCCTCATTCCGCCCACTTTGCATCTTCTCCCTCTGCACCCTCACAACCGCCTCATGCTCCTGGCTGTTTCTCTTTACCTCCTGCTTTCTCTTCCCCTATATAAACTCTCTTAGGGTTCTTCAATGGAATGCTGGGGTTCTCCGAGCCAGGAGCACTAAACTACTACACTTTATTTCGTCTCATCCCGTTGACCTTACAGCACTTATATCCAGGAATCAAACTTAATTTATCTTCCTCTTTCCGGATTCCTGGATTCTCTGCTCTGCAATCCCATGGCACCTACTCCCAATCTGGTATTTTTTCTACTGATGTTGCAGACGCTAGTGGCAGCGTCATCATTTTCATCAAGCAGGGATTATTCTTCTCTGAGCTTTCTACCTCCTCTCTTTCTTCGCTTGGCCCCCACTCTAATTATGTAGAGGTCAACATCTCTCTAAACGACTCCTCCTCGCTCTCATTTCTTAATGTTTATGCTCCCTCTATTCGTTCTTTTACGAAGGATAGCAGAACCAATTTCTTTTCTCCATCCATTCTTCCCTCCTATGTGCAAGGGAAAGCGGTGGATTTTTCGACCTTCGGCTTCCTCAGAAAAAGTGCCGCTTCCTCTTCCAGCTTCCGCTTCCACATCCCTGATCTTAACTGTTGCAACAAAGCGGTTTACATCAAAGTGTCATAAAATTGCGTATATCAACCAATCAGCTGATAATTTTCTTACAATAGCATCCGGACGTAGACGACGCAATGGCGGAGAAGCGAATCCATAACTTATCGATTGAGAGTTCAATCGACATCCTATACGACACAAGTCATTATCAACAAAAACACACCCTTGATACATTGATACTTTGTAATGCTACTTTTTGCTTGAGTACTTTTAGGATCACTACTTCTTTACTTCTACTTGATTGATTTCTTTGGTCAATACTTTCTACTTTACTTCGAGTAGTTTTACCGGCAGTTGCTATACTTTTTCTTGATTACAGTTTCAAACTACTTTTTACACCACTGCAAATAATATGTAGTACCAAGATGTAATATTTTTAAAGGCTGTTTACAACAAATTGAAAATCAAGTTTAATGATAAACTCGTTGATGAGAAATAAGTGTAGTAAATGATGAGAAGTTATGTACTATTTTGATTCCGTAAGTTGGTGAAACGTCAATTTGTTTAGTAAAAGCCGTTTCTCGAGTACTGTATGTTTAAAACAAATTGATGTAAAGCTGATTCTTTTACATCGCACAAATAAACTCGGACAATATTTTCAACCAAAATCAGCAGCACTTTTTGCCTCTATGCTCAAATGTCGCTTACAAATATATTGGTTTTGTAATATGAACTTGATATACATTGGCAAATCTTCCCGATGTTTAATCACCAGAGAGAGAGAGCCCATGAATTTAGCGGACACAATAAAAATTAAAAACCACATATTGTGATGCCACATCCGCTTTGATTTACGATGTAACATTGATTTTTTTACCACGTTACATTAAAGAAATGTAATTCAGATTACCAAGCAAAAATTGGCGAAACTTTGCTCATAAAGCGTCATGGCCCTATTTTTAATAAACAATGTTATGCAAGTGAAGCATCTTTTTTGGTAAACATATGTTAATTTTTTCAACAACTGTCTTCGTTTCACGTTTATGTAACACCACAAAATACCATATTAGACTTAAAGCGTAATTTTAAGATGCTTGTCCTTTCTGTAATACTGCAACTTAATTTTAATGAACCTTAAAAACTTTGCGTTCTATCTTTTCTAGCCATTTGTTTATTTTAAAATTGGCATATTTTTACAGCCTTTAGGTATATTTATTGTAATAATTCGTATTACTTGTAATCATCGTTGATTGTATTAATTTATTATGTCACATTTACTGATGTTAATTCTTGAACAGGGCTTATGAAAATCGAAAGTGTTTGAAATTCAAAACGTTTTGCTGAAATGAGCATCGTATTATTGAAGTTATTTGCTATAACAACTGCATGGAAATTAAGATGCTTTACCTCTTTGCCAAAGTTATATCACTGGAATAAGTTGGTTATATAAAAAAAATGTGTTTCAAAGCATAGATTTGTTCAAGATTACAACTCTTACTATTTGAGATGTTCCACATGAACTGTAAGGTGTGTATTGAATCAATTCATATCCGTCTTTAGTACGATTTGCAAAACATTGCGTGTTGTTCCCAAAGTGCAGCTGAGATGCATCATTAACTGTTGCAGTGCTCCCCAGAAAAAATCTATAAGACAATTATTTATAACATTTTTATAAAATAGATATTTTTGTTGAGGTCAGGCATGAGAAAAAATAATGAAATTATAATGATTACGTTAATAGAAATTATGGCTTAGGCCAGGAGTGGGCAAACTGCGGCCCGCGACGAACTTTTGTGCGCGAAAGCCTCAAGCAAATAATTAAAAGAAATTAATTAATGTAGAAGAACGTGATTGGGTACATTTTTCTCATTGATAGACCTTGAAAATTAAATGTGCTTGCATTTTCAGTTGAATAAAACTACTTGGATTCATTTCTCTAATAATTGTTGGTTTTTAATGTTATATCAAATTTAAAGTGCAAACCAATTAGAATAATATACCAATGCGTTCGTCAAAAAGTGCGGCCCTCAGCTAGCTTCTGTGACCGCGATGCGGCCCGCAAGCCAAAACAATTGCCCAGGCCAGGCTTAGGCGATTGTGCTCAATAGATCACGAGTATTTCCAGAACAAAAGTCAAAAAATACAAAAGATAAACATAATAACGAGAGCTTGTTCAACCCAAGCTCCTGAGAAAAAAGAGTTTAAGAGAATAAAAAATAAGATTTTTTGAGTCAGTAATCTTTACATGCCCTCGTACATACACTACTGCGGCGAGTATAAGTCGTAGTTTCCACCAGAGAAACTTGAAAGCAAACCATAGCTCTGGTTAAACATGTTGCTTTAAATAACGTAACATTCTGAGCGTTGAAATCGCCAATTGTTTAAACCGCCGCCATGGCAGAGTGGTTAGAGCGTCCGCTTCGCAGTTGGTAGATGTGTGTTTCATTCCCCTTGTCGAGTGATATTTAAAGACTTTAATAAATGGTATCCACAGCTTTTGCGCTTGGCATTTAAGGGATGTTGTGAGGAACAAGCCGGCAAGTTTGCTTTTTGTGTCCTTCGGCAATGCACTTAACGGGATGCCTCCATATGCCGAAGACAGGGGGCCCAGACATCTCGGAAATCATTCTGTCCACAAGGCAGCGATACAATTCGATTTTTCGTGAACGGAGGTTAAACATGGACAATGAAATAAAACTTTTTGACAACATTATTGTTGGCAGATCTTGACTCGTCCCATCATATCGGGACTTATGTAAGTTATCATTGGACCTCGGGCCAAATGTCTACTGGTAATATAATTTTCCAATTATGTTAGCGTTTACAATATCCTATAAGCATTGCCTGAGGTTCAGATTCAATCTGAACAAAACGAGATTGAAACACAACCAAAATTCAAATAATAGCTTTAATATTTTTGTCTTGAATAGGGAGGGCATAAAGGTCTGAATGCACGATTACTTTCTTACTTGTCCTTGATCACAATTTTAATTCGATCTGAAAGACAATTCAGTTCAAGATCTTTGCTTTGCCCAGATAACCCTGTAAACATAAAATACTGTGGCTATTTCTGAGCAGTTTAAACATTCTAGTCAAAGACGAAAAGAAGACCTATAGAAGTATCGCTAGTAGAGAATTGTATGCAAGTTAGAAGTGTTGAAACTACAGTAGAATGCCAAATAACAGCTGGTAATTTGTGACTACAACGTTGACAACGACAACATATTTCAAAAAGAAGAGACGTGCTTGTTGCAAAAATTGAAATGCTGTGAAAAAAGGTTCTGGGCTAAATCCCCTTGTGAGTATGCTCTCTGGTGTCTTACGAAAAGGCACTCTACTGCAAGTTTCCTGCTTGCTGGTAATGCTCGCGACAGAAATGTGGTGTGGAAACCAATGACCGACTGATAACTCCAAAGTGGAATTATCATAATACAAGCAGTTATCCAAAGCATAAAAGTTATTCTGAGAACAGAGCATCAAGAAATAAACAAATCGAATACGTAGCAGGGGCGCAATCTTTATTTGCAGATCTGGCTGAGGAACATAAAAAATTAGGAGCAGCTCTTTGAAAGTATGACTGATAGTTCGGTTCTCATTTTCCGAGTTTTATGGGCTTCATAAAGTTGATTGGCTGATAGGCGTTTTCAGCAGTTACTGAAGTCACCACAGCGGTTGTGGTTTGAATATTGTATCAAACAAAGCATTCTTCTTACCTGCGTACACGTTTATTAGCAGCAGTGTGATTCCAAGCCATGTATTCATCATTATCAAAGCAATTATGCAGCTATTTAGCGTATCTATCGATTATTTCTTCCTCATTGATATACAGTATCTACCACATTTATGAAACAAGGAAAAGGGTAACGAGAGTAACATACATACCCGAAAGCTTATTCTTCAGCGTTATAAATTTGAATATTTTTACTTAGAAACATTTGTTTGAGGGACACTCAAAAAGTTAAAGCAAAATTAACTGCAAACTTTTGTAGTAGACCTCCCTGACTCAATTTTCCTGGCCACGTTCCTTCTAAAATTAAAGCGGTTTGCCATAAATTGGTTTTGCACGACGTTGTTACAAATTCATGGTGTCCCTGGCATCAAACTTTTTTTATGAATGAGCTTGAACTCTCGATGGATTCAGGTAAAGCGGTGTGGGGGCAGTGATTAAAGCATGATCTTCGCAGTCAATGAACCTGATTTTAAATTCAATATCGAATCACATCAAAGACTATATAATTTAGGGCTTGAAAACCGGGATCCAAGTTACAAAAATTCCCGGAAATTAGTTCCTTTTTTGCATTTCCGCTTCCCTGGTTTTACCAACAAAATCTCCGGGATTTCCTAGATGGTGAGCATTCATTGGTAGCATAACCAACAAATTGCTGAACAAAAAATATTGCTTGAAATTTCATTTTAAGCTTAGCGTTAAAAAGAGCAAGAACTTTTACAAAGCTTTCCTGAACTTTCCAGCACTCTCAGTTGAAGAAGGACATGCTTTTTCCGCAACGGGCTTGTTTACAACTAAAATTCGTTTGTGGTTAAGCGACGAATCTATCAGTGCTCTGAGTTTTCTTCGCAGTTATTATGATAAAAGTGAAAAGGTTTGGTGCATTTTTGCCTAATTGATTTCAAGTATTTTGTTTCTCATGCGTTTTATTTATATTCTCGGGTTTTCCCGATAATTTTGTTAGTTTTTCTGGTTCCTCAGTTTTCATAAACCACCAAGAATTCTAAAACCCTGATCTAAAGTATTTTCATAAATCTTCTTCTGAAATATGAAACTAAGTTGACTCACTCATAAATAAAATGATTAAATAACATCCTGGCAGCAAAAATTGTTCCGGCTAAAAGGCCCCATTATATTGTTTCATTAAATTCTGGGTGCGCCTCCTCAACCATATCAATCCAAATGGAAGTTGACAGCTTTACACAGCGCAGTTGCTTTGATGCGTGTTTAATCTACCTCAATCTGGTCGCAACATTTGGTAGCCATTCACCCTCTGGGTGACGCTACTTAAATAGGGGTATTTTAGCAACAAAAAGTAAAGTTTGAAATAAACATGCTTCGACTCTCCAAACACCTCAAATCGCGACACGTTTTCTCTAATTTATGTCTGTAAATACAAGGTATTTACCGCTCTCTCAAAAACAGCCTTGACCTTCTTTTTGTACGCAAATTATGATTTTGTGGTTAGTTCTTATTTTTTGAAATTTGCGTAATAGCTTTCGAATTCTCCCTAGGAGAAACGAACCCCAGTGAGGTCACTGCTAGTATCCATTCCGTTCTTTTCATCAGTTTTGTATTTATTTTTATACTTACTTAGAAACATATCGTAACTAAACGTTAATGAGATGGAAAAAGCAACCGAGTCTTAGCATATTGCCATGAACTTATTCGCTGCTTGAAAGTAGTTTGTGATGCCCCAGGGCTAAATTTGTCTGCACAATGCATTTTTGGTGTAGGCATTATTTGCCGGTGAAATTCTTTTATTCAAAGCGACATCTAGCGAGTTACGAGATCAAACAGGAAACAGAACGCAACGTGATTTGAATTAAGTAATAGCAGCACTTTTAGAGCTAGATAGTATAAACAAGAGCACACACTTTTGTAATTACAAATATTCTAGTAACAATAACAATGCGAATTTGCTTAAAAACACTTTTCAACAAATCATGATGAGATAAATCTTCTGTCAGACCGATCACCAAGATAAAGACAAGCTTAAAGATGATCGATCTAAAGAAGACCACATGAACTCATGAAAAAGATTCTACGGAAGCCAAGTGATTTGTGAAATATCTACAAGGGTCTAATGAGCTTTAAGTATTCCGCAGCAATTTCTTATCCTATGTTTTTTGACAAAATATTACGATCTTTCATGAATCAAAATAGGAATCAATCAGACTATGCATTAATATTTTGTATATCAAAAATATTGATAAAAAAAATAAATTATCAATTTTATCTATACTATAAAGCGCAATACTATGCAACTGTCTGGTTTGGTTTACCCAAAACTACCTGGCGAACAAACATGAAACTACACACAATTGATCACCACTCCAGTGTAAATGCCTTCAAAGGGTTCTTGACGTTATGATGTTGTTACAAATGAAGATTTGTTTCTAAAATTCGTATTTCTTGACAGAGAAAAACAGTTCTGCTCCAACGAAAGCCACCACCCGACTGACAAACTACAACAAATTTCATCAATTTAGGAACTAAGAGGTTATCACAATTAACGATTTTTTGTAAAATTTGTTTTCTTCATCTTCTCAAAAAATACTGACCGTAGAAAGGTGTTCGAAAGCTTTTTCGGGAGATCTCAGCAAGGTGCTTGACATAAAAACGATTTTTTAACAATTTACCAGTCATGTCATAAATATCATTACGTAGGAGGTAGGAAATAAGTCCTCCACCAAACAATTCATTTTTGCAATCAGAAAACAAAATCCATTACAGCGCCTACCCCCAATTTAGATTTTGCATCATCAAGTTTTTTGGAAGGAACGAATAGAACTTGTAAAACGATAGAGAATTGGCAAGTAAGACCTGTCTTAATTCAAAATAATCCAACCGGGATTAGAAGAACAGGGGCGATGTTCTCATTTATATCAACTTTTTGTTGCTGCTCTCATGAATGTTATTCAGGCGAGGCCTGCGCAACCAGCTGAATTACTATTTCCAACCCAACACAACTGACCGGCGGCCCTGCCCGAAGAAGCCGGCGTAGCGGGCTAGTAACTTGCTGGCGATTCCTTTCTTTTTTTCAATTTTGGAAATTGTTTAAGGAAGTTTGGTGATTTGGTGCAAGTGCGTTTTTCTGTTATGTAGTTTTACCGTTTATATAACATGGTGTGCTAGGTCACTGCAATACTGATTTATTTCAGAAAAGTAGCAATGACGTGGTTTTGATCTATTTGCTGAGCTGATGATAAGATTGTAACTGAACGTTTCAAACTTTATTTTCTGAATGCATAGGCTGAAGAATTACTATCATCTGTAAATTATGAAAAATCTAAGATTAAGAAAGAGCAAGTCGTTTAGGGTGGCTGCCTCAGTGGTTTTAAAAAGTTAAGCATATTTACTGGTACAAACGCATGCTGTAACAAAAGTATTTTGCGCAAGACAAAAAGATCTTCAAGTTAAAGAAATCATATCAATCTGACAATCAATTTCAAATACTCGGATTATTTTCAAAAAATCGGGATTTCAGTAAAAAAACAAGCGAAAGATGCCTAGGTTCTACATTTTTAATACATAGTCAAGAATAGACTCAAGGTTTAGATTGCCGTTAATTATTGAAATGGAATAATGAAATATTCCCTGGATGAAATTTACCCTAGGTTAAGCAGTGGTCGGCTAACGTAATTGTTTACTTGCACGAGAAGTTGAGATGAATGCATTCTAACTTTATGCTGGTTCAACGTCGACCAGAGTTGTTATTAATTGGTATTTGGGGAGGAGAAAGGATCCTTGTTCTATGCAAAAATACATCATGAGGGTTTCCATTTCTCCAATGATGTTGAAAAGCATTGACCTTAAGTTAAGTTTGAAAGATTAAATTTAGGGAAGATGGTTGGATGTCATCTTGCAGGTCTAGACCCAGATTTATGAGCGCCACGTTATCAGCGCATTAGTCTTATGGTGACCATATTTTCATTATCAAAAAGGAGGACCTTTTTTGATAATAATTATTATCAGCTCTTCAAGTTGTTCTGCAAGACTAGGAAAATTCTTCTGGACATTTGTTGGACACTGACAGCTTTTGATAATTATATATTGATAATTAGTACAAATGCAGCAGTTTATTTTTTTAATTTATGATGTCAATGAACAAAAAAATGTAAATTGGACAGCTTTTTTATGCTTTGAACTGTCTACATGCATGTCTAGGCTAAGTTTGCCTTTATTTGCTACAGAAACGAAAGTTTCGTAGCCACAAGCAATGCATTCTGCTTCGAACTCATCTCGTCCTTTTCTAAAAAATGGATACTTCTGTTGAAGTTCTTCAGTAAACTTTGATTTTCTTTTTGAAGCACCGCATTTATTTTTTAGCTTTTTGATTTATTTTTCAAAAATCATAACAATGATAATTATAAACAGTTTGTAGCGATTTGATGGACGACGGTAGGTAGGGTTGAGCCACGAGAGCGAACGGACAAAGAGGACTGACGACTGATTCTGTGGCTGTCTATCACGTCGATAGTGCAGTTAGTTCTTTATTGAATCGCACTTCGCTTACACAAGATCGGACTTTTACTTATCACAGATACAATTACTTTACTTGCAGGAAAACTCAATTGACTTGTTCAAACTTGACCGAATAATATCGAATACTCGAATAACAAATTGAATGACCGAAAACTGAGAAAAAGGCAGTGCGGGCACTTTACATGTGCACGTAGCGGTGACGTAATAATGATCAGCCGCTACAAGTTCAACTGAAAATATTGTTTGATTTTTTAAACTAAAATAAATATGTACCGAAATGGTTTCTTTGAAATTAGGTAGATCGATCAGAACAACACAGCAAAATTCATCTCTGTATTTCAGCTGCGTAAAATACAAGAAATGCAGTTTGGAAACTTACCGGTATTTTTACCATTTTCCATGTAATCTTACTCTTTCAAACCTAAAGCAACAGTCAGTCTGAGGTAGACCGTTAGGAAACTCCCTTTTATCATTCCTTACCAGTCAAACTTATTATCACTTGAACTTGAACCAATATGCAAGGACATAGTTTTTTAATCAGAGGGTAAAGGTAAAAAAGGAATTTTGAACGACTTTGAATGATCAAATTAGTTTTTATTAAAAAGGAGGACAAAAAAGGCATTTTTAAACACCCTCGGAGAACCAATCACTTTTTACCAAAAAGGAGGACATATCCTCCAAAAAGAGGACGTATGGTCACCCTAATTAGTCTCAAAACTCAGAGCTAGAGAGCTCTAGACCTAGTCTTCCGTTTTTACCTGACTCTTTTAAGTTGATATAGGCCACACGCAAAAACCTCAATATAATAAATATTCTTTTCGTTACTGTTCTTGCAACTGTTCCTGGCTCAACCGATATTGTTCAATCCGACATTTCAGGAGTGGGACAGCGGGTGACCCGGCGTAAACATGGACACTCGGACAAGTTGGCTGTTATTGTGCAAGAAATAATTAAAGACATATAACATTGTTTTTAAGTTTAATCTGATCTTTGGTCCGATAATTTTTACCCTGGTGTTACTGACGGGAGCATGCAGGGTAATACGGATCAGCCCGCCAGTCTTAGTAAATAATATTACTGACTAACAAGGCTAATTACTCTAAATTTTTGTCATGAATTGCAACCATTGCAATCCCATGAAAGGAGGTTCGAGAATATTTATTATTGCATCATAGTGTTTGATAGAATAGCCTCGGAAATCTTTTTAACTTGCTCTGTGAATGAAAGTACTTCCAACATATGAATGTTACTGTTTGTCCGTGTATTGGTTCATTGTTTGTTTGTTTGTTAAAAAAATGGTAGCTTTGCATTGGGAAGCACGTAGAAGGCAAGACGCTTTAAATCGACGAGAAAGCATGCGCCGAATTACAATTTCCAAAATGGAAACTTCGAAAAATCGTGCGTAAAACAGAAAATACTAAGCTAATTTGGAATTATTGTAATGGGACAATAAACAGGTTTGACGCCAGGATTGTAATCACTGTGTTGGATACGAGTAAAATCTCAACGTTATATTTTGTTTAGAGGAAACGGATCTTTTGGGTAATACAATTTTTCAAATAGTTATTTGCTAGTGTCAGATGAGGTTGCTCCTGGGTTACCAGAGTTGTTACTTTTGATAACAAATTGTTACCTTTTGCTGGCAAATTTGAAATTTGTTACTTTTGTTACGAGGCTACCAAAAGTTGTTACTTTTTCACTTGATAAAAAATTGAACCGAGTTTCTTCTTCGTCAGCACTTTTTCTGCAAAACTAGCCAGAAAATATGCTGATCTCCAAAAAAAATCCCAAAAAATTCTGCGAGGGTGGTGGTCTCCAAAAAAAGAAAAAAAATGGTCATTACCTCTCTTGCGATGAGATATTATCCAAATTAACTGTTAATTTTTATCAACACGTTCGATAAAACAAAAAATACGTGTTTTTTATTAGTTTTATCAACATATTAATTTTATTTTATAAATTTGGTACCTTTTAAATTAATTTGTTACTTTTTAACGATGGTATTTGTTACTTTTTGAATTACTCTGCTGGCAATCCTGGATTGCTGCCATAGAAATAGAAATTGCATAATTTTGGAGCCGCACAAACCATCTTTTTACTTGGCTGTGATAAGTTCTCGTGTTATTTCAGAAATTTTAAGCCCGCCAATTATCAATTTTCGGGCTATCACCATTTCCTATTTCTCAACAGCATGGCGCAGTTTACAGTCTTGGTTCTAGAGCATTCTAGTGCTTAATGTTTGCCGTATAATTTGCTCACGCAATTTTTGTAGAACTTGAAAGCAATAATCGCAGCTATCAAGAAAGTCTACAAACAAGCAGCGAGAGCAAATGCACGAATGTGTACGAGTCGGAAGGGTAACAGCTTGTCGTCTTCAATACTTTAAATTAACAATGATCTATAAAAATATTTTAACTTCTAGTTTAAGTAAAATAGTTGTTAAAAAAGGGAAAAATAACGTGTCACATTCTTCATAGCCTTGCAGCACCACCGTGTTTCTATGAACACTGTTTTCAGGGTGATTATTGATCACCGTGTTAAGTAAAAGTTAAAATATATGATTTCCATCGGGGCCAATCGTAGGTCCCAGTTATCAACATGACACACAAAATTCCATTGATATACCTTACAACCTAGCTTAACTGGGCAAAGAAACGGCCCTGACCGAATCGCATTGTCTTCTAAACGACTGAAGTAAAATTGCAGATGCACCCTAAAACACAACATTAAATGTTTCAGGGCTCACAATGAATCGCCGTCTACTGCTGAAGTTGAACGTGACGTCAGCAAGAGTTGTGACGACGTACGACTGCGTCACGAACCGTCGTGGACTTGCAAAAAATTTTCATCGATAGATTATGGACAGCAGCACTGAACTTCAGCCAACCAGCTGATATTTTTGAAGCGAAATTGATTGGCAATTTAACAGTTTCACGTTTGCTCATTTGTTTTATGCCGCTTTTATAGCTGTTCACACTTGCAAATAAAGTAATGTTTACTACCTATTTTCATCAGATGAAATATATGTCATGAGGGGAAGAGAATAATACCACAACAGCAGCCGGAATGCATCCCTTTTTCTCAGATGTTCTCCAACCACTAATCAGTTTTTTAGAATAATACTGCAAAAACAGTCAATTCGAATGCTGTTACAATTCAGTGTTTGAACTTGTTAAACAATGCTGAGCTAAAGAACATCCTGATGTGCATATAGTATCTTTATTAAATGCTCAGGTGAGGGGGTCAAACCGGTTAAAACATTGCTCCGGTTCAACCGAATTTATTTTTATCGGTTCAGACTCAACGTTTTGTAAAAATGAGAGCAGGCTTGTTTCAGGCTCTCCGGAGTCAAATCTTAAAGGTTCCGATTCAAGTCTTAACAGTTCGGGTTCGGTTCAGATTCGGCTCGGCCCAAGAATAATGGCGATATGAAACTGGGTTTTGGGTAGATTTTCTTTGCCTAATGTTGTTGCATGTTTGAACGGTTTTTGTTGCATATCCTTTTTTCGGTGCCTTGTACGGTATTCATGAAAGAATTTTACAATGAATTAAGTTGGCAGGAAAAAGTACAGAGAAACCAAACTTAACAAAAAATTGACTGAGTTGATGACCATCAAAAGTAGGATAATGACGAGGACCGTTTTTTATGACCTAACACAGAGGCTCCCAAACATTTTGCCTTGCGGACCCCTTTTTGCGAATCTGCTTTTTTACGAACCTCAATTATATGTGACATTACTTTTGTCACCCGACTTACTGACAATTATAACAATTAACATACGTATACAAAAAGAAGTGGACCTGCCCTTCAACAGAAAAAAAAAAGGTCAACACCTGTATTATTGCCGCTATTGTGTCACCCGCGGCTCGATTCATCGTCAGGCTAGAGTTACTTTTTATAATGTCACTGAAGTAATTTTTCGAGACTTTTTGTTATTTGGGACAAACGTTGATTCATTGACTGACCGGAACGAAGCCACGGACCCCTGTGCGGTCGTCACGGACCGAGTTATAGGAGCTGGTGTTAGCCTGTTTAAGATATTAATTTAAATAATGATATTAAGGCATACAGGCTAACTGCAATCAGTTAAATAAAATGCCACTTCCACGACCGGTTTCGTTCCTATTAGAACTCGCCAGGTGGACTCAGGTATTGAACCGACGATCACATGAGTTGCTTCATGCGGTTTATGCCACTCCGCCATCGGTCCTTTCAACTGATGCTGTTAATTTTGGCATAAACCGCATAAACTGCATGAAGCAATTCATGTGATCGTCGGTTCAATACCTGAGTCCACCTGACGAGTTCTAATAGGAACGAAACCGGTCGTGGAAGTGGTATTTTATTTAACTGATTGCAGTTAGCCTATATGCCTTAATATCATTAATTAAATTAAAAACACAAGGTCACATTTTCTACCTAAAACAGAAACTATGATTGTTATGACATTGTAACTTCTTAAACAAACCCCGTAACAAGGGAGGTTTTTACTGCTATAGGCTCGACAGCTTTGTGAACCACCAAGAAAACAAGACTGCATTGACTTGTTCGGGCCCTACTAATATAGGTTTAAAAATATAGCAGTTCTTTCAAACGGTTTTATTCAAATTACAAAAAATTTGTTGACAAGAAATTAATTAGATCTAGGAAAAACGAGAAATTTATTACATAGACCCGAATAGAAGCCAATAATTTTACGAAGACTTGGGCAACCTCTGATCGCTGTACACAGTATACTTTTTGCCGGTTTTGTAAGTTTTTTGCTCTCGTGGATTTTTTTAAAGAAAATTTTCATCCGCTTGGATATTTGTGCAGTGCCTCGCAATGTATGTTGTTGTTGTTTGAACATCGGGTTTTGTCCCCAACATACTTATCAAAAACCTATGCGTTTGCCGACAAATCGAACAAAAAAATTTGGTTGACAAAACTGAATGTTGACACAAGCAGTATTATTATAGTATATATCACTATATAAATATCCAAGTGGATGAAAGTTTTCGTGCAAACATGTTTGAGAGCAAAAAACTATATTGCGCCCAGCAATCTTTACGATATACGTAGAAACGCGAAAACAAATAAAGAAAAAGTTAGTTCAAATAAATATAACCGCTTCTGTTTCTAAGATAAGTTACATGTTTGAGGTGAACAAATTATATCGTAACATAACGATTCCAAGGATAAATAACAAAAAAGTCTTAACAAAAAATTGCAATTTTTTTTTGCTTTCTTACACTAACCTAAATTAAACCTTTGGTTACTTATCCATCGAAATCATGCTCTTGTACGTCAGGCAAAGTTCATACAACTATATACGCAGCTGGGATTACCAGTTTTCTGAAAGGATCTGCGGAACTGAAGAACCGTTTAAACGATAACGTTCCGGTTAAGGTTCTGTTCCAGCTAAATTCATTATCTAACCGTTCAGGTTCAATGCTTTATAGAACTGGTGATTTGGGTTTGCTTCGGGTTCAGCTGAATCAAATTTCGGAGGTTCGGGTTCCAGAAAAATAAACGGTTAATGTCGGCTTTCCGTTTGGGTTGGAGTTGGTTCGACGCCCTGCCTCAGATTGATCAGTATCAGTATCAGACAATCACACTCTTTTTAGTCCGTAGACTTTGAACAAGTGGTGAAATAAACAAAAAAACCTTGCTCTCAGTAATAGAAGATTTGATGAGCAAACTCAAATAATTTTAAAAATTTTAGCATTTTAATTGCGGATTGTCCATGGTCTGTATAGCTTGAAGAGGGAACTGAGGCGTAGACGTAGCTAGGCAGCGGGAAAGGAGGCGGAAACAAGGACCATGCTTCCTTCTAATTTTTTGAGCGCGATTATAAAATGAAGGTGTTATTCAGATATAACAACCATCTTCAAAAAAAAAGTCATTCAATAAATTTGGAAACAACTGGACAAAATCTTGGGTCAGAAAATATCAATCTCCAACTGAAATTTTCTAAGAAACTTAAGCAACAAAGCGGCAAAATTAAATACCGTAATTTACAATCTCCAAAAAAAGCCATTTCAAAAAAATGCCATTCGCGTTTCTACTTATATCGTAAATTTCAAAATTTGAGGTTGACCTGCATCAGAAACGAAAAACGTTTTTGGGCCCTCCAACATTTGCTTCTGACTACGATGATAGACTGAGGTAAGTCACGTTTCGACGACAGGCTGCCATAGAAAAGTTGAAAGGTGTTCCCGCCGCTGTTGCTGAAACCGGGACCCAAGATCAGAGTATAAAGTCTCAGTTTTGCTACTGCCATAAATAGCTACCATATTTGAATATGATATGACATAGCAATTATTGCGACACAAATGTAATTAGGTGTCATCTATTTCAAATTTTCTCACTCTCAGCTGCTTTGTTACAGCAAGCCCACTGATGTGTTGTAATTAGTTATGATTTTGCTTATTTTCTGCCTATCAAAACTGGCAGCAAATATGCATTGGGAAGCGAGAAGAAGAAAAGAAGCTCTTAGTACACGAGCAAGTATCCAAAAAGAATCAGCCAGATTGCAAGCTGCAAGACTTCGTAAGGTTTCAGTTTTACTAGTAGCCAGGCGTCATATATTAAGTGGTCTCGACCGAAGTTCGTCCCGCTCGTGGTTTGTGTGGCTGGTCTCGGCCAAAGTGACTTTAGATCATGTAGGGGGTCGGTTAAGTGTTACCTGAAATCAAACCAGCCGTTAAATGTCAAAAATAGATTTTTAGTTTGAAAACTCTGCTTTTTTGATGCTGGAAACAAGGTCTTGAAAAAGGTCCTTGGCATCATATGGTTGAGCGACATTGCTCGCCTGCAAAAAGTTTGTACATTCCTGATTTAAAGTATAAGTTGCACTGTTATTTTGGCAGCTGCAATTTTAAATCGCGCCTCTACGTGATACATGTTTGTATTTTGATTAAAAATAGCTTCATATGCCCATTAGAATGCCATATGCCCTATTAATATACACAAGTTTAAAAAATCTCGGAAAACATATCCTGTTTTTTTGGCATGGCATTTCTCTCTGACTACGTCCGTGCCGGGACCACACCCCATAGAACTAGGACGGGACTAGATGTTACAAAAATCATAACAATAGGGGCACAACAAATTATGGCACAAGCCTTGTCATTAATGGCCTGTTTTGGTCATCGTAAAAACTATAGGCTGCCTGTTTTGATGCCACCCTCTCTTCGCTTTGACTCTGCGCCTCCTGCATTTATTGAAACAATCTGTTGAGGCACGGAGCTCACACCTCTTTCTTAATAACTTTGACTCAACCTAAGCTGACAGTACACGTACAGGTTTTATAACTAAAATTTGCTTCGTCGAAAAGCCATCGATTTATAACAGCTTTTTGCTTTTGTTTTCTCAATCTTCCATACATGCATCGAATTTTAGATAAAACTTCCATGTCATGCGTGCTCTTATATTCATTTTTCGTAACAACAATGATCTTAAATAAAACTCACATTAGGTGTGTTTTTCTCGTGTTTATTTTTTGTAAAAATGATGAATTATAAGTAAATTATCCACACGATTTTAAAATAGGCAGTTACTTTTCAATCACACTGTATATACTGTATCTGTTTTGCTAATCAAAGTTGGAAGAACAAGTCTCCACTTGCTGAAATATGTTAGGTTTCTGCGTATGCTGGGAAGGTCCCTGGTAACATTGCTCATCGCCAATTAAATAGAATTTCTTCGCAGAGATGATGTTGTTATTCTTTGTTGCGGACAAGTTGCCATTAAAAAATAATGTTGATAAGAACTTGTTGAAACTCATTATACAGTAGATGAGCGAAAAGGTTGGAAAATTTTGAAGTGATTGAGAGATCGTAGTCTTCAATGGCAGCCTAGCAACCACCACCACCATCCCCACCACCGCCACCACCACCACAATCACCACCACCCGCTCCACCACAATATGTTCCACCGACAAATGTTACCGCTCCGCCACCACCACCACCTGCTCCACCGACAAATGTAACCGCTCCGCCAGCACGGCCATTATAAGTATTGGATGCACGTGATCTTGGGTGCGTGCTTTTATTTTTACAAGAATTCAGTAAACAGCCAAGCAAGCAACAAAATACGAATATCCCCACATTGACGATTAAAATTATCAAATTCTGCGAAATCGCTGAAACAAAACAAGGTGTATTGAATTTTTCAATGTCCTTGCCTATTTTAGTAGATAGTAGAATTTCACCAAGCTAGTTTCTAAACTGAAGTGAGGAGAGCCTGCTCAGCTCGTCAGAGTTCATAAAACAAACCAATTAACAATAGCCTTAAGAATCCCATACGCCCAGGAAAATGAGAGGCTTTACCTTCTCATCCCCAAAGTTAGTGATCGAATGTGGGACTAATTTTACACTACCCTACCTGCATGCATATCTTCTCTGACTGTTGCTCTTCAACCAAATCGATTTTTTTAAATATTTTTATTTCCTGTCGATATCTTACTCCCCGTTATTCACTTTTTCTTTGCTTTTTCTTCTTCATCTGACACAATTGGCGTTGTTCAATAGATTGCCGGGGGCCGTTGCGTTACATATGTGAAACTATTCCACTGCATCTCTATCTGTCCTATTGACATGATCTGTTTCTAGGAGTCAAACTAAATTTCTTCCATCTTTCAGGATTTCAAGATACATGCCTCTGAGGTGTGATTGTTCTCCCTCCCGATTTACTAATGACGCACGTTGACGGTGGAGTCATCATTTTTACCGGACTAGGTATTTTTTATTGAGTTTTCTAAACGCTCCATTCGTCTTTTGACCGTTACTCTTATTATGTGAGAACTTACATCTCTTTATGGAACCTTTCACCGCATTCCTTACTCAGACGTTCTCATGGCACTACAGCCAACCCTTTATTTTTTCTTCAGATTTTCTTTCATCCTAATAGGTTTCAACTATCACCATCTATTGTGGGGCTGAAAAAGCACCTTAGATTCTATTAAAAACAAAGGATGCATTAGGATTATCTCTTCTTGTTAATAACCCTAATTTTTTATTATAATCCGCCGTTCTTCCAGCAGCTACTCTTCCTCGGACATATTTTTAGCATTTTCCTTCCTTACTTTAGTCTGCTGTGTGAAAGTTCTTCAGGAACGCGGTTTTGTGATTCTCATCGTGGCGGTGGAAAGACAAAAAAGATCGGTTTCTATTTTAATGCCTGGTAGAACCTTTTTTTAATATTTAATAAATCTCCATGAGATCACTTTACTGGCTACTTTGATTCTGAGTGTTCACTGGCAAAAAATTACTCTTTGTCTTCTATAATTTGGTTGCTCTCTTTTTTTCACTGAAAGCAGCTTAGGCCTTCAGTTTTTTTGGCCGCATCAAACGCCATTTATTAAGTTTGGAGGTATTCTAAGGAGGAAGAAGTGATGAGGAAAAGATTTTTTATATTTTATCATTTTTTAAATTTTAATTGCCATATTTATCCTCCATTCACGATAAAGCAAATTGTATAAATATATTTTGGATGGGACGTCCGCACTCGCTTGGGAGTTGCCATTTCCAAGGTGCCTGGGCCACCTGTCTTCCACATAAAGATGTAAGGGTTTGCTCCCGCTAACAAAAACGACGAGAGAATTCAAGCTTGCAGCTTTTTTTCTCGACCTACTACTTCCGTCATTGCCGAAGCTAAAGCATGGCAAAAAACATGCAGTTCCTTTTCTTAAATCCAATTTTTAATTTGTCTACTTCAACGCTTTGTGACTGGTTTTGCCTTCTACTCATAATAGTTTCTTTTCTTGTGAGTCGACAACTATCTTTGCCGTCTATTGCAAGACAAAGACGCTCCCAAACCAAGTCAGAGGTTGCTTTCATAAACTCTGTCAGATCTTTTGTTTTCTGAATTTTTATTTTTCTTTCTGATACAAAATTTCTCGCGGTTGTCACCAGCCTTTCCTTCCGCTGGTATCGAACGTAGCCTATATTTAATCTTTATTGATCTTTGCATTTCATTTCTTACAGCTGAAGCTTTTCTTCTATCATTCTGATCAATAAAGACAAAAACAAAACTCTCCTAGTTTCTTCCGACGTATTTTTGTCACCGTCTATACCAAAAGACTATGTGAGCGTATTTTTTTTAATTTTTTGTATCCCGCCTATTCTTTTTTTCCCAAAATCCACAATTGTTCGATTTTCCGCCTTGGTGTTTATGTACTTTTTATCAAATTCTTTTTCTGTCTTCTTCCGCCATCAATAGGTTGCTAAATCTAAATCTTACTCTGGAACCATTTTTGCTGCTGCTAATTTCTCCGAGGCGTTAGTTTCTGTCTGGCGCCGCGTTTTCTTTTACAAATTTGGTTCTATTGGCCTTCTTCGTTGCTTTATTTGGTGAACTCCATTCTTTCTTCTTACAGTAGCTTGCGTACGTTACATAATAACAGAAACCGCTCCGTTTGAGTTTACCAAAGCGTTCTAATAAGAATTGTTTTTGGCACTGTTTTGAGCACTGATTTTGTTCTCAATAATTTTCTTGCATCTTTGTTTTCTTCCGACAATTATGTTTTCATAAACGCTGATGATCTTGTCATCCTCTTCTTCGGTGGCTGTAGTTGTGAAGACTATGCAAAGAGCCCAGATTATACTAGTCTCAGCACTTCCGTTTTTCTCTCACCACGAACAAATGTAATCCTCGTTTTGTTGTAGGCCGTAGCAAGCTAATCTGTATTTCTACGACGGCAATCTTGCGCCTTCTTTCATATCTTCCCTGTTTCCTTCGACTGAATTCTTAACTTTCTTGGAGTCATATTTGACCGCACTTTTTCCTTTTCAAACATATGTTTTGCTAAAGGTCAAGTTCTCGCGTTGTTTGATATCTGTGTTAGGCTACGCTGTATCTTTGCTTCTTCATGGGAAGAGTATGTAATTACCTTTTCGATCTGTTTTTTGCGGCGCGCTCCTACGTCATTTCTGGTGAACGTGTACGACCTTGTAAGTACATGAACTTGGAAGTATATTTTACTAGCATGAACTTGTTGTATCATTGTTTGAACTTGGCACTTGAAAGAAAATGTTTTTATTTGTTTTGTGATTTTATTTGTTTGAGTTCTTTTTAGGAATGGTTTTATTTGACTTTGGAAATAATTTTATTTGTTTGAGTTCTTTTTAGGAATGGTTTTATTTGACTTTGGAAATAATTTTATTTGTTTGAGTTCTTTTTAGGAATGGTTTTAGTTGTTTTTGGAAATGATTTTATTTGTTTGAGTTCTTTTTAGGAATGGTTTTAGTTGTTTTTGGAAATGATTTTATTTGTTTGAGTTCTTTTTAGAAATGTTTATTTGCTTTTGAAAATGCTGTTATTTGTTTTTCAAATTAGTTCTGTTTGTTTTTGAAAACGATTTCATTTGTTTTTGAAAATGACTTGATTTGATGCCGTATCCTCGTTTTAGAATAACCACATTTTATAAGTTCTTTAATTAATATTACTTGGCCAACTGCAGACAGTGACACTGTCTGCAGTTTGCTAAGTGCATCGCTGGCCTCTTGCATCACTATAAATATTAACTTGGTTTTTCAACTCCTAAACGATCTTTTGTTCTACCGTAAGCACAGCTGTTGTAAAGCGGAAACACTAACTTCTACGTCGTGACTGAAGATAGAAGCCTTTGGTACTATATCATAAACAAACTTCCTTGCGAACGGAATCATCAGTCGCACGTAGGCGTTCATGACGTTTCTTAAAAATTGTTTATAAAATCATATTGTCTCGTTCTTTTTTGATTTATTGTTTTGATTCCCTAGAATGTTGCATCTTTACTCTTCTAGATGTATTTATTGGAGATATTTTCCTATACTCGATAGGTTTATCTTGATATAAGCTTTGCAGTT
The DNA here is from genome assembly GCA_963675345.1 of Trididemnum clinides. Taxonomy (NCBI): domain Eukaryota; kingdom Metazoa; phylum Chordata; class Ascidiacea; order Aplousobranchia; family Didemnidae; genus Trididemnum; species Trididemnum clinides. The sequence continues at coordinate 30,579,236 of OY776291.1, forward strand.
GGTTAGAATTAGTTTTCATCGATTCCAGTGGAACTATCTAGACAATGGATTCAGTCTTTTTACAATACGATCTTGAAAGAATAAAATTTTAAAAAATACAGTACAGATTTAGTTACCAGTATGATGAAAAACACATGTTTGAGGGAAAAGTTTGCCTGTCTATCACTAGCTGAAAACGTACATAAGAAAATAATTTAAACTAATATATAAACTGGATTGACATACATTTAGACGGTTAATTGACATGAAGTGCAGTAAATTTTGTGATTTTAAACGGAAGCAACCAAAAACTAACACGTTGGATAATTGTATTTTCTCGTATCAAACCACAATTTAAAAATGCCACCACTTCATTGCCAATTTTTTACACTGCTGCTGATAAACTTTCCATGAACTAAGCAATAAATTTATGAAAGCGGGCGTTTATTCTTAAACTATGGACTCTTGATCTGGATTTGATAAAGCCGTTTCTTGACAATTCAACAAATTTTTTCGACAAACGTTCAGAAAATTCGTTTGTTTCGGGGTGTTAATGATGATCGAAAACCGGTGCCTCATCAACAATAAATAATGGTCTACCTATAAACACTTCGAGATAAACTACCAAACAAAATGCACACTTTTTTATGGTCATCACAACTGCTTCAAAGGGCTTTACAAGTTGGCGACCTTGAAGATAGAAGTCGCCTCAGTAGAGAGTGAGAGAAAGAGAGTGATTTATAGTAGATTAATGCCAAACAAACTTTCTTTAAAAAAATAGTTTATAGCCTGTCATGATATTGTCCTCTTCCTGCTTTTTCGCCTAAGTAACGTGCCCAAGGGCATTTTTAAGCTGATCATCTATTTTCTTTGATCAAACTCTATTTATGTAAGCTTCTGCGTTTGCTTCTCAACTAAATGAATGATAGAGACGGGAATGGCAACTTTGTTCATCATGACTTGTAAACCAATGAGAAGATATCTTTCAATTTAGCTATAGCCCATGTCATCCAACGTCTCGTTCCGTATTTTCAGTATTTTGAGGTCAGTATTTTTATCACCGATGTTTTTTACTTTTTAGTGGTTACTTGTTAAGAAATTTATCATTTAGAGTTGAAAAGCTTAAAAGTTGCCTAGATGATGGGTGGAAAAGAAAAGTTTCCATAACACTAATACGTGGCAACAAAAGAAAAGCGTAACTAGGATAAAATTTAGAGAAGGGTCCGACTTTCGTTACAATTTTGTAACAACTTCTTTCACTTGTGATCACAAAGAATGATTCTCACTTCTTTTTTGAGGTCTGTGCAAGTTTAAACAAATTTAGGTGCATGATTCCTTGATTATCTACCACACCCCCACTTCAATTAATGGCAGCGTCGTTAAACAGAAATAGTTGGTTATTTTTTATGAACCGGTTCAGAAATTGTATCCTTTTGTGCCATGAAGACCCAACAAGCTAGAGAGCTCCGTAAAGAGAACCTCAAAAAAAGTTGCCTTCAATGAATTGCAGTCTAATGCAATTTTGCAAGCTTCTTTGATTTACTTTACCTTACGTACAGTCTATTAGCCTAACCAGCAAAAACATGTGAATTTACAACTAACCGACGATTATTTTTGGCGTAATCCCATATTCGCTTTTGGGATGGTAATCTCTTTTTTGATACATCCGCATTTCTACCGAAAATGTTCCACGAGAGGAGCTAAACTTGAGGGCTCTGGAAAAAATACAAAGAACTCAACTGTAGTCAAAGTTATGTTAGTTAAAGTAGTTAAAGTTAAGTAGTTAAAGTTAAAGAACTCAACTGTAAAAACTTGCTGTTGAAGGTTTTCGAATAAGGTTAGTCGCTCAAAACAAACTTCGTAATGCTATTAATGTGATTTAACTAAGTTTAGCATTTGCAATGGATATTGACGATTAATTGCGAACTTATATTGATAAAGTGTTTAGAAGCTACAGGCTATTTGCAAAGAAATACAAGCTTAATTTAAACACACGATTATATTCTAACAATTATGCTTGTTTTCTTGACATTTTTTGTGATGTACATGCTTGGTGTTCGTTTTCTTTGTCATGATTGATAATATGTTATGCTGATGCAGTTGGGTAGTTTGTCATATTTAATTGCAAGTGGTGTAGACCGTAGCTGTGCGACATAACCTCCGGCCCGCTGCATCTAATTGAATTGCCCTCCAAGAAATTTTCTGGGGACGGGATTACTTTAAGCGGGATCGGTTATTTGGTGAGGTGCACTTCTTTGAAAACAAGAAAACACACAATTTGATTTTTTGTTTATGATTTTGAATTTAAAAGAGGGTAAAAGCAACCATTTTAACTTGCAAAGAATTCACAAAAAAAGCCCAAATTGGCAAAACGATCACTTTCAAAAAGTTGATCGTCAGAAAAAAGGTGCAAAATTGGAAAAGATTGGCAATTATAGTTGCCTGGCCCTGAGCATCATTACAATTACACATCATGACCCATTGCTGTAAATATTTGCACCATTCTGGTAATGGTTTATCTTTATACGTATACATATTTAGTTATTAAAAACGTCAAAAAGTTTTGAGATTTATGTGTTTTTCATACAGCCTAGTGTAACAGCAAAACACTTTTGCTTTGAAACGGAACAAATGTCCACAAACGTTCTAGAAAAAGTGAAAGTATTTTTAATGGAATACTGAATGTGTTAAAAAAAATGCATCCTTTAAATGTATCCTGCATCCTTTAATTTTAGTTCTTTAGTTGTACACCTATGTTTGTATTCTCCGCCGTCTAATCTCGGCGGTGAAACTTAAATCAACTAGAGTCTACATGTGTTACAGGAACGTCATAACTGACTGCATTTTTAGGTATTTCGGCCTCAGTCATTGCAACCATGTAGCCTTGATGAAATGGCCGTTAGTTGCATTTATCAAAAACCACGATGGGATTTCAACTCACAGCCATTCCATTGCAAAACCACGATATAACAAAATATGAATGTACTTCACTTCTGGTTGAAGCGAGACATTGGAAGAGACGATGTATTGATCTTCATATTCACACTTGAAGCGGAGAATCAATTGTTCGTTTGAGTTTTGAGATGCTGAAGCAACAATGTCATTTTCATAAATGTAGTTCTGGCCATCGTGCTGTTCCCACAAAAGTTAGTTAGTAGCATATTTTTGTTACTCAACCACAACAAAACGAATATTCACCATCATTCATCAATTTGTGTTTGGATTTACTTTGGAGTCAGCAGCCTACCGTTTATGTTCTGTTTATCACATTTTTATCCTCCAGTTACGGAAAAACCTTTGCGATTAAACGCAAAACATCATAGCGTCCAAATTCGCTTCAGGGTTACCAGTAGTTGCTGGACAGTGCAGTTCTATCGCGACCAAGCAGTTATCGCAAGCCTGCAACCCAACAGAGAAATTGCCGTACAGTGGTTTTCGCAAGAGCACGACACAAAAAGCCGATGTGAGCAATAAACTTGCAATTTTACGATTGCGAGATAGCGCTATATGGCCCGTAGCTTTTAGCATAAATAGCAAAAACAGTGCAACTGCACTCAGAAAATTACCATTAAGTGCTTTGCGCAAAAGCAAAGCAAGCAACCAAACTAGAACTGTCGCAAGAACATTTGCCAATAAATATAATTTGATGTGTTTCCGATGGTGGATCATTATGAGTGCAGATATATGTCACCATAGCGCACTTCTCATCATCTGCCAACGTTACTCAACATGAGGCTTGAAGATCAACGACCCGGTTATATTGAAAACATCATTTTTGCCATCGAAAAACATTTGATCAATTTTTGTAGGTCATTGGAACAAAATTCACACAGTTGTTGTAGTAAGCAATTTTAATAAATTAATGTTCATTTTGGCAAACCATCTTGAATTTCATAAGATTTCAACTTTCATTAAGCCCTTTTCAAGAATTAAGATCTATATGACGTAATGAAAACAATCAACAATGATTACAAATAATCGGTGGTGTAAGGTAAAGAAGTACTTCTTCTTGGATAGACTAGTCAAGTAGTTTTATTCGGTAGCGACCACTTTTTTGAGTAATTAATTTAGCTACTTTACTTTTACTTGCTTACTTTCAGCGTGAATTATGCTTCTTAAGTAGCTTCTGTTTTGTGAGAGTACAAAGTAGTTTTAAAATTTCAACGTGAATTTGACAAAACTGCTGATTTTTCTGAGGTCTCTTTCAACGTATTGAGAGATGGATAGTTATTAATTCTAGTCATTTTCACACAATATTTAGTGGCAACACTGGGAAACAGCAAACGCCAGGCTTGGCCATGATATGTATCTTACTCTTGTATATGCAGTAGAAATAAATGTAAATTTGAATTGAATCAGGCAGAAAATTTATCCGGGTTTGTATTTGAAAGTTGATCATGGCAGGACTTGAGATTTTGAAAATGAGCAGTGTGTGTGTTTTATTTCTGTAAAGTTGATAATCGTGGACAGGTTTTGTTTGGCCAGTTTTCTATAAACTTTTCAATATACTACAGTTTTTGTTAATTGATTTAAATTGTGATTAGTAATTGTGGTAGGGTGCAATCAATTTAGTCATTTGTGAATATTACAACAAATAGTAAACTTCAGACAGTGACACTGTTTCGATCTATCAGGTCTCTTCTGTGCAGTTGGTGACCAATAAGAAGCTAGAGGCTTTTAATAAAGCATAGCATAGACCGTCTGAGACCAAATACTAGTTCCATAGTAGTGGATGGTCTATCAACTTCTGCGAAGCCGTAATACTCGTGAATGAGTGGATGGTATCACTAGTGAATGTTGGTCACCAACTGCACTGAAAAAACCTGATAGGTCGAAACAGTGTCACTGTCTGCAGTTTGCTAATTGCATCGCTAGCCTCTTGCATTACTACAACAAATAGTGTTTAATGAAACAATGATGGTAACTTTTACAAAAAAGTTTTCACCCACAAGCTAGCCTATGTAAGTTGTGCTTAGACAAAATCAATTTTGATTACTAAATAACTTATACAAAGGGTTCAGGTTGAATTTAAGGCGGTGAATAAAACAAGAAATTTTTACTATTCTCTAATCTTTTTCTGCTCTTACTCTATACTGTAACATTTTACACAATAATCCATAGGTCATATCATGACACGTCTTAACTGTTGCAACAAAGCGGTTTACATCAAAGTGTCATAAAGTTGCGTATATCAACCAATCAGCTGATAATTTTCTTGCAATAACATCCGGACGTAGACGACGCAATGGCGAAGAAGCGAATCCATAACTTATCGATTGAGAGTTCAATCGACATCCTTAACAGCACAAGTCATTATCAGCAAGAGCACGCGGTTGATACATTGATACTTTGTAACGTTACTTTTTGCTTGAGTGCTTTCAGGATCACTACTTTTTTACTTCTACTTGATTGATTTTTTTGGTCAGTACTTTCTACTTTACTTCGAGTAGTTTTACCGCCAGTTGCTATACTTATTCTTGATTACAGTTTCAAACTACTTTTACACCACTGCAAATAATATGTAGTACCGAGATGTAATATTTTTAAAGGCTGTTTACAACAAATCGAAAATCAAGTTTAATGATAAACTCGTTGATGAGATAAGTGTAGTAAATGATGAGGAGTTATGTACTATTTTGATTCCGTAAGTTGGTGAAGCGTCAATTTGTTTAGTAAAAGCCGTTTCTCGAGTATGTTCAAAACAATTTGATGTAAAGCTGATTCTTTTACATCGCACAAATAAACTGGGACAATATTTTCAACCAAATCCAGCAGCACTTTTTGCCTCTATGCTCAAATGTCGTTTACATATTTATTTGTTTTGTAATATGAACTCGATATACATTGGCAAATCTTCCTGATATTTAATCACCAGAGAGAGAGCCTATGAATTTAGCGGACACAATAAAAATCAAAAACAGCATTTTGTCGTGCCACACTCGCTTTGATTTACTATGTAACATTGATTCTTTTACCACATTACATTAAAGAAATGTAATTCAGATTGCCAAGCAAAAATTGGCGAAACTTTGCTCATAAAACGTCATGGCCCTATTTTTAATAAACAATGTTATGGAAGTGGAGCTTCTTTTATGGTAAACATATGTTTGCGTCCTATCTTTTCTAGCCATTTGTTTATTTTAAAATTGGCATATATTTTTACAGCCTTTAGGTATATTTACCGTAATAATTCGTATTACTTGTAATCATCGTTGATTGTATTAATTTATTATGTCACATTTACTGATCTTATTTCTTGAACAGGGCTTTATGAAAATCGAAAGTGTTTGAAATTTAAAATGTTTTGCTGAAATGAGCATCGTATTATTGAAGTTTATTTGCTATAACAACTGCATGGAAATTAAGATGCTTTACCTCTTTGCCAAAGATATATGAACGAAATAAGTTGGTTATAAAAAAATGTGTTTCAAAGCATAGATTTGTTCAAGATTACAATTCTTACTATTTGAGATGTTCCACATGAACTGTAAGGTGTATATTGAATCAATTCATATCCGTCTTTAGTACGATTTGCAAAACATGGTGTGTTGTTCTTAAAGTGCAGCTGAGATGCATCATTAACTGTTATAGTGCTCCCCAGAAAAAATCTATAAGTCAACTGTTCATAACATTTTTATAAAATAGATTTTTTTTGTTGAGGTCAGGCATGACAAGAAAGCAATGAAAATACCGTGATCATGGTAATAGAAATTATGGCTTAGGCGATTGTGCTCAATAGATCACAAGTATTTCCAGAACAACAGCCAAAAGATGCAAAAGATAAACATAATAACGACAGCTTGTTCAAACCAAGCTCCTGAGAAAAAAGAAAGAGTTTAAGAGAAAAAAAATAAGATTTTTTGAGTCAGTAATCTATATATGCCCTCGTACATACACTACTGCGGCGAGTGTAAGTCGTAGTTACCACCAGAGAAACTTGAAAGCAAACCATAGTTCTGCCTAAACATGTTGCTTTAAGTAACGTAACATTTTGAGCGTTAAAATTGCAACCCTTTATACCGACGCCATGGCGTAGTGGTTAGAGCGTCCGCTTTGCAGTCGGTAGATTTGTGTTTCATTCCCCTTGTCGAGTCATACCTAAAGACTTTGAAAAATGGTGTCCACAGCTTCCCTAGTTGGCGCTTAGCATTTAAGGAATTTTGTAAAGAACAAGCCGGCAAGTTCGCTTTTTGTGCCCTTAGGCAAGGTAGTTAACGAGATACCTCCATATGTCGAAGACAGGTGTTCCAGACACCTCGGAAATGGCAACTCCCAAGGAAATGCGATCATTCCGTCCAAAAAGCAGCAATACAATTCGATTTTTCGCGAATGGAGGTCAAACATGGACAATAAAATAAAACTTATACACTTTTTGACAATATTATTGCTGGCAGATCTTGACTCGCCCCATCATATCGGGACCTATGTACGTTATCATTGGACCTCGGGCCAAATGTCTACTGGTAATATAATTTTCCAAATATGTTAGCGTTTCCAATATCCTCTAAACATTGCCTAAGGTTCAGATTCAATCTGAACAAAACGAGATTGAAACTCAACCAAAATTCAAATTATGGCTTTAATATTTTTTTTTAATCGGGAGGGCATAAAGGTCTGCAGGCACAATTCCTTTCTTACTTGTCCTTGATCACAATTTTAATTCGATCTGAAAGACAATTCAGTTCAAGATCTTTGCTTTGCCCAGATAATCCTGTAAACATAAAATACTGTGGTGTTTTTGTGAGCAGTTTAAACATTCTACTCAAAGACGAAAAGAAGACCTATAAAAGCATTGCTAATAAAGATCTCTACGTAGGTTAGAAGTGTTGAAACTACAGTAGAATGCCAAACAAAAGCTGGTGATTTGTGACTACAACGTTGACAACGACAACATATTTCAAAAAGAAGTGGGGTGCTTATTGCAAAAATTGAAATGCTGTGAAAAAAGGTTCTGAGCTAAATCCCCTTGTGAGTATGCCTGTAGTGTCTTCCAGAAAGGCACTCTACTGCAAGTTTCCGCTTGCTTGCAATGCTCGCGACAGAAATGTGGTGTGGAAACCATTGCCGACTGATAACTCCAAAGTGGAATTATCATAATACAAGCAGTTATCCAAAGCATAAAAGTTATTCTGAGAACAGAGCATCAAGAAATATACAAAATCAATACGTGGCAGAGGCGCAATCTTTATTTGCAGATCTGGCTGAGGAACATAAAAAATTAGGAGCAGCTCATGGAACGTATGACCGAAAGTTCGGCTCTCATTGTCCGAGTTTTATGGGCTTCATAAAGTTGATTGGCTGATAGGTGTTTTCAGCAGTTACTGAAGTCACCATAGCGGTTGTAATTTGAATATTGTATCAAAGCATTCTACTTACCTGCGTATACGTTTAGTAGCAGCAGTGTGATTCCAAGCCATGTATTCATGATCATCAAAGCAATTATGCAGCTATTTAACGTATCTATCGATTATTTCTTCCTCATTGATATATCTACCACATTTATGAAACAAGGAAAAAGGTAACAAGAGTAACATACATACCCGAAAGCTCATTCTACACTGTTATAAATTCAAATATTTTTACTTAGAAACATTTGTTTGAGAGACACTCAAAAATAAAAGCAAAATTAAGTGCAGACTTTTGTAGTAGACCTCCCGTACTCAATTTTCCTGGCGACGTTCCTTCTAAAATTAAAGCGGTTTGCCATAAATTGGTTTTGCACGACGTTGTTACAAATTCATGGTGTCCCTGGCATTAAACTTTTTTATGAATGAGCTTAAACTCTGCTCTACTTCGGTTGATTCAGGTAAAGCGGTGTGGGAACGGTGATTAGAGCATCATCTTCGCAGTCAATGAACCTGATTTTAAATTCAATATCGAGCCACATTAAAGACTACATAAGTTAGGGCTTGAAAACTGGAATTCAAGTTACAAAAATTCCCGGAAATTAGTTCCTTTGTTGCGTTTCCGTTTTCCTGGTTTTACCCACAAAAATATAAAACTGAGTTTACTCACTCATAAATAAAATGATTGAACAATATCCTGGCAGCAAAAATTGTTCCGCCTAAAAGGCCCCATTTATATTGTTTCATTAAATTCTGGGTGCGCCTCCTCAACCGCATCAATCCAAATGGAAGTTGACAGCTTTACACAGCGCAATTGCTTTGATGCGTGTTTAATCTACCTCAATCTGGTCGCAACATTTGGTAGCCATTCACCTTCTGGTCGACCCAACCCGAATAGGGGTACTTTAGCAACAAAAAGGAAAGTTTGAAATAAACATGCTTCGACTCTCCAAACACCTCAAATCGCGACACGTTTTCTCTAATTTATGTCTGTAAATACAAGGTATTTACCACTCTCTCAAAAACAGCCTTGGCCTTCTTTTTGTACGCAAATTCTAATTTTGTGGTTAGTTCTTATTTTTTGAAATTTTGTGTAACAGCTTTCACAAAAAAAAAATGAGCTTATGGAAAAAGACTCTACGAAAGCGTAGTGCTTCGTGAAATATCTACCAAGGTCTAGTGAGTTTTAAGGGTTTCGCAGCAATTTCTTATCGTATGTTTTTTGACAAAATTTTACGATCTTTTATGAATCAAAATAGGTATCAATCAGACTATGCATTAACATTTTGTATACAGTCAACTTCGGATATAAGAGATTCAGATATAAGGGATTTTCGCTTATAAGGGACTACGCAAAAGGTCTCAAATGATTTTCAATATAAACTAATAAGTCGGTTATAAGAGAATTCGGTTATAAGAGACTGATTAAACTGGTCCCGGCGGATCTCTTATATCCGAAGTTGACTGTATCAAAAATATTGATAAAAAAATAAAATATCAATTGCATCTTTACTATAAAGCGCAATGCTATGCGTCTGTCTGATTTGGTTTATCCAAAACTACTGGACGAACAAACATGAAACTACACACAATTGATCACCACTCCGGGGTAAGTGTCTTTAAACGGTTCTTGACGTCATGATATTGTCACAAATGAAGATTTGTTTCTAAAATGGTTCTGCTCCAACGAAAGCCACCACCCGACTGACAAACTACAACGAATTTCATCTATTTAGGAACTAAGAGGTTATCATAATTAACGATTTTCTGTAAAATATGTTTTTTTCATCTTCTCAAAAAATACTGACCGTAGAAACGTGTTCGAAAGCTTTTTCGGGAGATCTTAGCAAGGTGCTTGACATAAAAACGATTTTTTAACAATTTACCAGTCATGTCATAAATATCATTACGTAGGAGGTAGGAAATAAGTCCTCCACCAAACAATTCATTTTTGCAATCATAAAACAGAATCCATTACAGCGCCTACCCCCAATTTAGATTTTGCATCATCAAATTTTTTGGAAGGAACGAATAGAACTTGTAAAACGATAGAGAATTGGCAAGTAAGACCTGTCTTAATTCAAAATAATCCAATCGGCATTAGGAGAATAGGGGCGATGTTCTCATTTATATCAACTTTTTGTTGCTGCTCTCACGAATGTTATTCAGGCGAGGCCTGCGCAACCAGCTGAATCACTATTTCCAACCCAACACAACTGACCGGCGGCTCTGCCCGAAGAAGCCGGCGTAGCGGGCTAGTAACTTGTAGGCGATTCCTTTCTTTTTTTCAATTTTGGAAATTGTTTAAGGAAGTTTGGTGATTTGGTGCAAGTGCGTTTTTCTGTTATGTAGTTTTACCGTTTACATAACATGGTGTGCTAGGTCACTGCAATACTGATTTATTTCAGAAAAGTAGCAATGACGTGGTTTTGATCCATTTGCTGAGCTGATGATAAGATTGTAACTGAACGTTTCAAACTTTATTTTCTGAATGCATAAGCTGAAGAATTACTATCATCTGTAAATTATGAAAGATCTAAGAATAGGAAAGAGCAAGTCGTTTAGGGTGGCTACCTCAGTGGTTGTAAATAGTTAAGCATATTTACTGGTACAAACGCATTCTGTAACAAAAGTATTTCGCGCAAGATAAAAAGATGTTCAAGTTAAAGAAATCATATCAGTCCGACAATCAATTTCAAATACTCGGATGATTTTCAAAAAACGGGGTTTCAGTGAAAAACAAGCGAATGATGCCTAGGTTCTACATTTTTTAATACATAGTCAAGAATAGACTCAAGGTTTAGTTTGCCGTTAATTTCTGAAATGGAATAATGAAATATTCCCTGGATGAAATTTACCCTAGGTTAAGCAGTGGTCGATTAACTTAACTGTTTACTTGCACGAGAAGTTGAGATGAATACATTCTAACTTTATGCTGGTTCAACGTCGGCCCGAGTTGTTATTGCCAGTTACAATTGGTATTTAGGGAGGAGAAAGAACCCTTGCCCTATGCAAAAGTACATCATAAGGGTTTCCATTTTTCCAATGATGTTGAAAAGCATTGACCTTAAGTTAAGTTTGAAAGAATAAATCTAGGAAAGATGGTTAGATGTTATCTTGCAGGTCTCGACCCAGATTTATGAGCGCTACGTTATCACAGGGCTGCGAACTCGGTCGATTTTTTTATCGAGTTTAAGTTCGAGTTCGAGTTCAACTCGTTTTACGAGTTCGAGTTCAACATTTTAGTTTTTGCGAGTTCAAGCTCGAGTTCGAGTCCTGTGAAAATTTATCAAGTTTTTTCGAGTTCAGAAAATAAAGTGATTGCCTTAGCCTAAGCACGTTTGCTGTAAAATTTCGCGTTCAAACCTAACTTTAAACATCTGTTAAAATAAGCAAATGTCGTTGCCATAAAGCCAGGCAATATGTGTACTATGAATTGCATTGAAAGCGAAAATCGAGAAATAACTTATAATTGAATCATTGTAGGTTTCATGATTATGCACTTTCGATCAAAACAAGGGCAATGGCTGCGATTCTTTGTTTACGCAACTTAGCAACTTATTTATTGTTGAATGAAGAAAAAGTTTACTGTCAATTAGGTCACCCATTCTCTGCTGTGACTGTTTACATCGCAAAACTGGAAAATCTTATTAGAGCATTTTTCTCAGTGTTCTTAATGTTTTCACAAAACATTTAGAATTTTATGCACAAAGCAGATTTAATCTTGGTTGAGTTTAAGCCAAAACCGAGCTTGAAACTAAACTCAAACGAAACTTTTCAAAACCCGGCTTAATGTATTATGACGTTACCGTTATTAAAAACCCAGCTTATGAAGGGATTATGAGATTGCTGTTAAATATAATCTATTTTGTGGCGTCATGTTGGCAGGTAACACGCTGTACGTTATTATGGTGCGATACAAATGAAAGTTGTTGTTTGCAAAATGATTTGGTTACAGTGGTTGCAGTAAGTGATACAGCATGCTACGTACCCGTGTTACTGATTTAAGCTGACTGAGGCCCATTGCCCAAATTTAGTAGCAGCAATACAATTACAAGGGTTTTGCCTCATTGCGTACACAAGTCGCAATTTAAGCCATCTTAAGTCCCTAAACAGAGTTAGAGAGCTGTAGACCTAGTCTTCCGTTTTTACCTGACGCTTTTAAGTTGATATAGGCCAATCGCAAAAACCTCAATATGATAAATATTCTTTTCGTTACTGTTCTCACAACTGTTCCTGGCTGAAACGATATTGTTCAACCCAACATTCCAGGAGTGGGACAGCGGGTGACCCGGCGTAAACATGGACACGTTGGGTGTTGTAGTGCAAGAAATAATTAACAACATATGACATTGTTTTTAAGTTTAATTTTGATCTTTGGTCCGATAATTTTTACCCTGGTGTTACTGACGAGAGCATGCAGGGTAATACGGATCAGCCAGCCAGTCTTAGTAAATAATATTACTGACCAACAAGGCTAATTACTCTAAATTTTTGTCATGACTTGCAACCATTGCAATCCCATGAAAGGAGGTTCAAGAATATTGATTATTGCATCATAATGTTTAATAGAATAGCCTCCGATATCTTTTTAACTTGCTATATAAATGAAAGTACTTCCAATATATAAACATTACTGTTTGTCCGTGTATTGGTTCATTGTTCGTTTGTTTGTTGAAATAATGGCGGCTTTGCATTGGGAAGCACGTAGAAGGCAAGACGCTTTAAATCGACAAAGTATGGGCCGAATTACGATTGCCAAAATGGAAACTTCGAAAAGTCGTGCGTAAAACAGGAAATACTACACTAATTTGAAATTATTGTAATGGGACAACGAACAGGTTTGACGCCAGAATTGCAATCATTGTGTTTGATACGAGTAAATTCTCAAGGTTTATTTTGTTTAGAGGAAACGGCTCTTTTGGGTAATATAATTTTTTAAACAGTTATGTTATGCGTATGAGCTCATGCTTGCTTTGGATGTCTTTCGTCAGACTGGGGCCACCACGACGGGTAGACTGCTTGGTTCCGCCACCTGTCTGCCATATGAAGATGGAAGCATCCCGTTAAGTGCCTTGCCCATGGACACAAAAAGCAAGCTTGCCGACTTGTTCTTTACACTATCTCTATGTGCTGAGCGCCAAGCAGGGAAGCTGTGACTGCCATTTTTTAAAGTCTTTTGGTATGACTCGACTTGGGGAATGAACCCCAAGTCTACCGACTGCGAAGTGGACGCTCCAATCACTACGCCATCGCGCCGGTTATGCATAAAAAAACAGTTATGTGCTAGCGCCAGATGAGGTTGCTCCTGGGTTACCAGAGTTGCTACTTTTGGTAACAAATTGTTACCTTTTGCTTGCAAATTTGAAATTTGTTACTTTTGTTACGAGGCTACCAAAAGTTGTTACTTTTTCACTTGATAGAAAATTAAACTGGGTTTCTTCTTCGTCAGCACTTTTTCTGCAAAACTAGCCAGAAAATAATGCTGCTCTCCAAAAAAAATCCCAAAAAATTCTGCAAGGGTGGTGGTCTTCAAAAAAGAAAAAAATGGTCATTACCTCTCTCGCGATGAGATATCATCCAAATTAACTGTTAATTTTTAACAACACGTTCAATGAAAACGCTATCTGATGATACAATACGTATTTTTTATTAGTTTTATCAACACATTAATTTTATTTTATAAATTTGTTGCCTTTTAAATTAATTTGTTACTTTTTGACCATGGTATTTGTTACTTTTTGAATTACTCTGCTGGCAATCCTGGGTTGCTGACATAGAAATAGAAATTGTATAATTTTGGGGCCGCACGAGCCATCTTTTTACTTAGCTGTAATAAGTTCTCGTGTTATTTCAGAAATATTTAAGCTTGCCAATTATCAATTTTCGGGCTATCACCATTTCCTATTTCTCAACAGCATGGCGCAGTTTACAGTCTTGGTTCTAGAGCATTCTAGTGCTTGATGTTTGCCGTATAATTTGCTCACGCAATTTTTGTAGAACTTGAAAGTAATAATCGCAGCTATCAAGAAAGTCTACAAACAAGCAGCGAGAGCAAATGCACGAATGTGTACGAGTCGGAAGGGTAACAGCTTGTCGTCTTCAATACTTTAAATTAACAATGATCTCTAAAAATATTTTAACTTCTAGTTTAAGTAAAATAGTTATTAAAAAAGGGAAAAATAACGTGTCACATTCTTCATAGCCTTGCAGCACCAACATGTTTCTATGAACACTGTTTCCAGGCTGGTCATTGATCACCGTGTTAAGTAAAAGTTACAATACAGTAGACGCCACCTTGAGACCAGACCATTTTGGTCATAATATCCGAATGGTCATAAAAGCCGAAGCCGCCATAACAGCTCCTGAATCGACGCCGTAAGCCACAAGAAGTCCAAACACCGTCAAATTCATCGTTTAATCGAAGTAACAGTGTGACGTTGGCAGTAAAACAAAGTACAGTACTGTGACAGTACAAGTGATGGTAAAACTAAGTACAGTATGTACGGTAACAATATGTTGAAAAGGCGAAGTTACAAGTGCGTGGTGGGAAAAAATACTGTACTGTAATAAGAGAGATGGAGAAAATGTTGGTCATATTATCCGAAATTTGGTCATATTGAACGGAGAATTTTAAATGAAGAAATTCTGGGTCATACCAAATTGGTCATAATAAGCGGCTGGTCATATTATCCGCGGTCATAATAAGCGGCGCCTACTGCATATGATTTCCATCGGGGCCAATCGTAGGTCCCAGTTATCAACATGACACACAAAATTCCATTGATATACCTTACAATCTAGCTTAACTGGGCAAAGAAACGGCCCTGACCGAATCGCATTGTCTTCTAAACGACCGAAGTAAAATTGCAGATGCATCCTAAAACACAACATTAAATGTTTCAGGGCTCACAATGAATCGCCGTCTACTGCTGAAGTTGAACGTGACGTCAGCAAGAGTTGTAACGACGTACGACTGCGTCACGAACCGTCGTAGACTTGCAAAAAATTTTCATCGATAGATTATGGACAGCAGCACTGAACTTCAGCCAACCAGCTGATATTTTTGAAGCGAAATTGATTGGCAATTTAACAGTTTCACGTTTGCTCATTTGTTTATGCCGCTTTTATAGCTGTTTACACTCGCAAATAAAGTAATGTTCACTACCTATTTTCATCAGATGAAATATATGTCGTGAGGCGAAGAGAATAATACCACAACAGCAGCCGGAATGCATTCCTTTTTTCTCAGATGTTCTCCAACCACTAATCAGTTTTTTAGAATAATACTGCAAAAACAGTCAATTCGAATGCTGTTACAATTCAGTGTTTGAACTTGTTAAACAATGCTGAGCTAAAGAACATCCTGATGTGCACATAGTATCTTTATTAAATGCTCAGGTGAGGGGGTCAAACCGGTTAAAACATCGCTCCGGTTCAACCAAATTTATTTTTATCGGTTCAGGCTTAACGTTTTGTAAAAATGAGAGCAGGCTTGTTTCAGGCTCTCCGGAGTCAAATCTTAAAGGTTCCGATTCAAATCTTAACAGTTCGGGTTTCGTTCAGGTTCGGTTCGGCTCAAGAATAATGGCGATATGAAACTGGGTTTTGGGTAGATTTTCTTTGCCTAATGTTGTTGCATGTTTGAACGGTTTTTGTTGCATATCCTTTTTTCGGTGCCTTGTACGGTATTCATGAAAAAATTTTACAATGAATTAAATTGGCAGGAAAAAGTACAAAGAAATCGAACTTAACAAAAAATTGACTGAGTTGATGACCATCAAAAGTAGGATAATGACGAGGACCGTTTTTTATGACCTAACACAGAGGCTCCCAAACATTTTGCTTCGCGGACCCCTTTTTGCGAATCTGCTTTTTTGCGAACCTCAATTATATGTGACATTACTTTTGTCACCCGACTTACTGACAATTATAACAATTAACATACGTATACAAAAAAAGTAGACCTGTCCTTTAAAAGAAAAACGGTCAACACCTGTATTATTGCCGCTATTGGGTCACTCGCGGTTCGATTCATCGTCAGGCTAGAGTTACTTTTCATAATGTCACTGAAGTGAATTTTCGAGACTTTTTGCTATTCGGGACAAACGTTGATTCATTGACTGACCGGAAGGATGCTGCGGACTCTCTGTGCGGTGGTCACGGACCCCAGTTTGGGAATTTCTGACCCAACAAATCGGAACACATGATATTTTTGGAAAAAAATTCGACCATTATTACTTATTATGGAGCATTAAATTTATGCTGATCTCCATGATTAGCAACTCGTATGTAGGTTTTCACATAAATGTTGAACAAAAACACATCAAGCAACAAACAAAATGATTCTGTGTCACTTAAAAAATGTCTCAAAGTTTTAATGCATTAAATCGATAGGCGTTTAAGTGCAATTTTGTAAAGTATACAGCGATTTCGTTGCAAAATTTCTGTATAGACAAAGTCACTTTCAGCCACTAAGTAGCTAGTCGCTAGTTGGTCAGTAGCAAGCCAGTCGCAAAGCGAGTTACTTTCAGCTACTAAGTAGCACCGTAAACTCGGAGTTCGAAAAGTAGTTTTGGCTCGAAATACATTGCGCACATATAGATTGACCTACTGTAAGTGTTAATAGCATTCAAAGGCTGAATTTTATGTTGCAAAATAATGTGTCAAGCAATGTCACAATGCAAAATTGACATCAAACAGCAAGCGTTGTTAGGCTACAGAATATGATGAAGATGTTGCTCTTAATGCTGTGTGAAACTCGGCAGGACTACTTTCACTGCCTCTCTCATTCACTAATTATCAAATAAAATAATGTCTGCAGAGGTTGTTTGAATTACATCTACAAAACTGATAGAGCTCGATCTTAGCATGATAAAGTAAAAACCCAAGTTATAGGAGCTGGTGTTAGCCTGTTAAAGATATTAATTTAAATAATGATATTAAGGCATACAGGCTAACTGCAATCAGTTGAATAAAATGCCACTTTCACGACCGGTTTCGTTCCTATTAGAACTCGTCAGGTGGACTCAGGTATTGAACCGACGATCACATGAATTGCTTCATGCGGTTTATGCCACTCCGCCATCGGTCCTTTCAACTGATGCTGTTAATTTTGGCATAAACCGCATAAACTGCATGAAGCAATTCATGTGATCGTCGGTTCAATACCTGAGTCCACCTGACGAGTTCTAATAGGAACGAAACCGGTCGTAGATGTGGTATTTTATTCAACTGATTGCAGTTAGCCTATATGCCTTAATATAATTAATTAAATTAAAAACACAAGGTTACATTTTCTATCTAAAACAGAAACTATGATTATTATGACATTGTAACTTCTTAAACAAACCCCGTAACAAGGAAGGTTTTTTACTGCTATAGGCTTGACAGCTTTGTGAATCACCAAGAAAACAAGACTGTAATGACTTGTTCGGGCCCTACCAATATAGGTTTAAAAATATAGCAGTTCTTTCAAACGGCTTTATTCAAACTACGAAAAATATTGTTGACAAGAAATTAATTAGATCTGTGTGAATCGAGAAATTTATTACATAGACCTGAATAGAAGCCAATAATTTTACGAAGACTTGGGCAACTTCTGGTCGCTGTACACAGTATACTTTTTGCCGGTTTTGTAAGTTTTTTGCTCTCGTGGATTTTTTTAAAGATAATTTTCATCCACTTGGATGTTTGTGCAAAGCCTCCCAATGTATGTTGTTGTTGTTTGAACATCGGGTTTTGTCCCTAACATACCTACCAAAAGTCTATACGTTTGCCGACAAAACGAACAAAAAAATTTTGGTCGACAAAACTGAATGTTGACACAAGCAGTATTATTATAGTATACTGGCAGATTTCCCCGTCGTTGATCGGGTAAAATGTAAAGACTGATTAAATTTTTACATTGAATAACCACATTTTAATATAGGTTGAATAAATATAGGCTCGTAGCCCCCCATAGACGATTCTGATCGAAATCAAAATACCGTACTTGGCTTCCCTGGAAAAAGTTATATAAGATTCATATGTTTGTTTGTATCTAAATGTCTCCAGTTTTATTTCTATAGCGGACAGACAGAGAGACAGACAGACAGACAGACAGACAAACTTTGAGTTTTATATATATAGATTTATAGCCGGCTTTGCCGGCGTCGCCCGTCAGAGGCCCTCCATCAGTAATGTCCATGTTTAGTATTTCGATTCAACCGGCCAAGCCGGCTTCACCCATCCAGCTGTTGTGTGAGCAGTAGCGAAAAGTTAATGAATTCTATGCACTTTCACAATTCTTGTACACGGAATTGTGATTATCATATTCTTTTAATCATGACTGGCAATGCTCACAAAGAATCTTGCCACAAATTATGACAATTAATACTTGTGAGGGAGCAGGGATTGTATATACGTAATCAAAACTGATTGTAGCATCAAAACTGAGCTTGGTTTTCTTGATTCCCCATAAAATAAATTTGTAAGAATTGACAGTTTTCATTCTCTTCTGGTAAAAGACTTCCAATTCTATGATAAACTTGACCTTGAACTTTGAAAGTTGGCATAAATCCCCCTTGTGTAACAAATTTAGCTCCAAAAGATGTCATTTGAAATGCTGAGTTATACTTTTGAATATGCTGAAGAAAATGTTTTGAGTCAGAAGTGGAGCCTGTAAGAAGATTTTTTAAAGGTTGTGGTGGTTCTTGAAACGTTGCCAATTGAACTTTACCGTTAGAACAGCACACACCAGGAGGTTCATTATCCCATTTTTTAGCTCTGCAACAATTGCAGACCTTAGACATAGAACCAATAGTGATTACTTCTTCAGCTGCATAATCATGTTTTGGATCATAATGAAATGCACCTTGTTTCCATTGCCTTGTAGTAAATGGTTGAAACCTCAATTCACGTTGCCTGGTCCTACTTGTCAAAAGTCTTATTTGACGGTTTTCTTGTGATTCCTGCTGTCGAGATATAGCATGTCTCTCAGCATCAATCTGTCTCCTGGTTTGTTGTTGTTCTTGAGATTCCCGCTGCCTGGATATAGCATGCCTATGGGCATCAACTTGTCTTCTGCTTTGCCTCTGTTTCTGATGCTCTTGCTACATGTTTTCTTCGTGCATCTGCAGATTTTCCAAATTTAAGTGTCTTCTTAGGAAGCATCTCAATGTTTTTTTTGTTCTTGAGATTCCCGCTGCCTGGATATGGCATGCCTATGGGCATAAACTTGTCTTCTGCTTTGCCTCTTGATCAACTACGGGTAAATTCCCTAAGAGTACAGTCTTGCTCATAATCATCAAATTCGGATTTTTATTGTCACAAATTTTTTTCTGTTTGTGGTATCTAACAAAAACTTTAGACAACTCTAGTATTTTAATAGAGGTTGAATAAATATAGGCTCGTAGCCCCCCATAGACGATTCTGATCGAAATCAAAATACCGTACTTGGCTTCCCTGGAAAAAGTTATATAAGATTCATATGTTTGTTTGTATCTAAATGTCTCCAGTTTTATTTCTATAGCGGACAGACAGACAGACAGACACACATTGAGTTTTATATATATAGATATCACTATATAAATATCCAAGTGGATGAAAGTTTTCGTGCAAACATGTTTGAGAGCAAAAAACTATATTGCGCCCA
The DNA here is from genome assembly GCA_963675345.1 of Trididemnum clinides. Taxonomy (NCBI): domain Eukaryota; kingdom Metazoa; phylum Chordata; class Ascidiacea; order Aplousobranchia; family Didemnidae; genus Trididemnum; species Trididemnum clinides. The sequence goes on from OY776291.1 coordinate 30,599,195, forward strand.
GCAATCTTTATGATATACGTAAAAACGCGAAACCAAATAAAGAAAAAGTTAGTTCAAATAAATATAACCGCTTCTGTTTCCAAGATAAGTTACATGTTTGAGGTGAACAAATTATATCGTAATATAACAATTCCAACGATAAACAACAAAAAAATCTTAACAAAAAATTGCAATTTTTTTTCGCTTTCTTACACTAACCTAAATTAAACCTTTGGTTACTTATCCATCGAAATCATGCTTTTGTACGTCAGGCAAAGTTCATACAACTATATACGCAGCTGGGTTTGCCAGTTTTCTGAATGGATCTGCGGAACTGAAGAACCGTTTAAACGATAACGTTCCGGTTAAGGTTCAGTTCCAGCTAAATTCATTATTTAACCGTTCAATTTCAATGCTTTATAGAACTGGTGATTTGGGTTTGCTTCGAGTTCAGCTGAATCATATTTCGGAGGTTCGGGTTCCAGAAAAATAAACGGTTAAATGTCGGCTTTCCGTTTGGGTTGGAGTTGGTTCGACGCCCTGCCTCAGATTGACCAGTATCAGTATCAGACAATCACACTCTTCTTAGCCCGTAGCCTTTGAACAAGTGGTGAAATAAACAAAGAACCTTGCTCTCAGTAATCGGAGATTTGATGAGCAAACTCAAATAATTTTAAAATTTTAGCATTTTAATTGCGGATTGTCCATGGTCTGTATAGCTTACAGTGGGAACTGTGGCGTAGACGTAGCTAAGCAGCGGGAAAGGAGGCGGAAACAAGGACCATGCTTCCTTCTAATTTTTAGCGCGATTATAAAATGAAGGTGTTATTCAGATATAACAACTATCTTCAAAAAAAAAGTCATTCAATGAATTTGGAAACAAATGGACAAAATCTTGGGTCAGAAAATATCAATCTCCAACTGAAATTTTCTAAGAAACTTAAGCAACAAAGCGGCAAAATTAAATACCGTAATTTACGATCTCCAAAAAAAAACCATTTCAAAAAAAAGCCATTCGCGTTTCTACGTATATCGTAAATTTCAAAATTTGAGGTTGGCCTACACCAGAAACGAAAAACGTTTTTGGGCCCTCCAACATTTGCTTCTGACTACGGTGATAGACTGAGGTAAGTCACGTTTTGACGACAGGCTGCCATAGAAAAGTTGAAAGGTGTTCCTGCCGCTGTTGCTGAGATCGGGACTCAAGATCAGAGTATAAAGCCTCAGTTTTGCTACTGCCATAAATAGTTACCATATTTGGATATGATATGACATAGCAATTATTGCGACACAAATGAAATTAGGTGTCATCTATTTCAAATTTTCTCACTCTCAGCTGCTTTGTTACAGCAAGCCCACTGATGTGTTGTAATTAGTTATGATTTTGCTTATTTTCTGCCTATCAAAACTGGCAGCAAATATGCATTGGGAAGCGAGAAGAAGAAGAGAAGCACTTAGTAAACGAGCAAGTATCCAAAAAGAATCAGCCAGATTGCAAGCTGCAAGACTTCGTAAGGTTTCAGTTTTTCTACTAGCCGGGCGTTATAAATATTAAGAGGTCTCGACCGAAGTTCGTCTACCTATCCCGCTTATGGCTTGGGTGACTGGTCTCGGCCAAAGTGACTTTAGATCATGTAGGGGGTCGGTTAAGTGTTACCTGAAATCAAACCAGCGTTAAATGCCAAAAATAGATTTTTAGTTTGAAAACTCTGCTTTTTTGATGCTGGAAACAAGGTCTTAAAAAAGTTCCTTGACATCATATGGTTGAGCGACATTACTCGCCTGCAAAAAGTTTGTACATTCCTGATTTAAAGTATAAGTTGCACTGTTATTTTGGCAGCTGCAATTTTAAATCGCGCCTTTCACGTGATACACGTTTGTATTTTGTTTAAAAATAGCTTCATATGCCTATTGGAATGCCATATGCCCTATTAATCTACACAAGTTTAAAAAATCTTGGAAAACATATCCTCTTTTTTGACATGGCATTTCTCTCTGACTACGTCCGTGCCGGGACCAGACCCCATAGAACTAGGACGGGACTAGATGTTACAAAAATCATAACAATAGGGGCACAACAAATTATGGCACAAGCCTTGTCATTAATGGCCTGTTTTGGTCATCGTAAAAACTATAGGCAGCCTGTTTTGATGCCACCCTCTCTTCGCTTTGACTCTGCGCCTCCTGCATTTATTGAAACAATCTGTTGAGGACACGGAGCCCACACCTCTTCCCTAATATCTTTGACTCAACCTAAGCTGACAGTACACGTACAGGTTTTATAACTAAAATTTGCTTCGTCGAAAAGCCATCGATTTATAACAGCTTTTCGCTTTTGTTTTCTCAATCTTCCATGCATGCATCGAATTTTAGATAAAACTTCCATGTCATGCGTGCTCTTCTCATATTCATTTTTCGTAACAACAATGATCTTAAATAAAACTCACATTAGGTGTGTTTTTCTCGTGTTTATTTTTTGTAAAAATGATGAATTATAAGTAAATTATCCACACGATTTTAAAATAGGCAGTTACTTTTCAATCACACTGTATATACTGTATCTGTTTTGCTAATCAAAGTTGGAAGAACAAGTCTCCACTTGCTGAAATATGTTAGGTTTCTGCGTATGCTGGGAAGGTCCCTGTAACATTGCTCATCGCCAATTAAATAGAATTTCTTCGCAGAGATGATGTTGTTATTCTTTGTTCCGGACAAGTTGCCATTAAAAAATAATGTTGACAAGAACTTGTTAAAACTCATTATACAGTAGATGAGCGGAAAGGTTGGAAAATTTTGAAGTGATTGAGAGATCGTAGTCTTCAATGGCAGCCTAGCAACCACCACCACCATCCCCACCACCGCCACCACCACCACAATCACCACCACCCGCTCCACCACAATATGTTCCACCGACAAATGTTACCGCTCCGCCACCACCACCACCTGCTCCACCGAGAAATGTAACCGCTCCACCAGCACGGCCATTATAAGTATTGGATGCACGTGATCTTGGATGTCTGCCTTTATTATTACAGGAATCCAGTAAACAGCTAAACAAGCAACAAAGTACGAATATCCCCGCTATGGCGATAAAAATTATCACCGGCAGCGGAAGTGCTGAAACAAAACAAGGTGTATTGAATTTTTTAATGACCTTGCCTATTTTAGTATATAGTAGAATTTCACAAAGCTAGTTTCTAAACTGAAGTGAGGAGAGCCTGCTCAGCTCGTCAGAGTTCATAAAACAAACCAATTAACAATCGCCTTAAGAATCGCATAGGCCCAGGAAAATGAGAGGCTTTACCTTCTCATCCCCAAAGCTAGTGATCGAATGTGGGACTAATTTTACACTACCCTACCTGCATGCATATCTTCTCTGACTGTTGCTCTTCAACCAAATCGATTTTTTTAAATATTTTTATTTCCTGTCGATATCTTACTCCCCGTTATTCACTTTTTCTTTGCTTTTTCTTCTTTATTTGACAAACTTGGGGTTGTTCAATAGATTGCCGGAGGCCGTTGCATTACAGATGTAAAACTACTCCACTGCATCTCTATCTGTCCTATTGACATGATCTGTTTCTAGGAGTCAAACTAAATTTCTTCCATCTTTCAGGATTTCAAGATACATGCCTCTGAGGTGTGATTGTTCTTCCTCCAGATTTACTAATGACGCACGTTGACGGTGCAGTCATCATTTTTACCGGACTAGGTATTTTTCATTGAATTTTCTAAACGTCCATTCGTCTTTTGACCGTTACTTTTATTATGTGAGAACTTACATCTCTTTATGGAACCCTTCTCCGCATTCCTTACTCAGACGTTCTCATGGCACTACTGCCAACCCTTCATTTTTTCTTCAGATTTTCTTTCATCGTAATAGGTTTCAGCTATCACCATCTATTGTGGAGATGAAAAAGCACCTTAGATTTTAACAGAAACGAAGGATGCATTAGGATTATCTCTTCTTGTTAATAACCCTAATTTTTTATTATAATCCGCCGTTCTTCCAGCAGCTACTCTTCCTCGGACATATTTTTAGCATTTTCCTTCCTTACTTTAGTCTGCTGCGTGAAAGTTCTTCAGGAACGCGGTTTTGTGATTCTCATCGTGGCGGTGGAAAGACAAAAAAGATTGGCTTCTATTTTAATGCCTGGTAGAACCTTCTTTTAATATTTAATAAATCTCCATGAGATCACTTTACTGGCTACTTTGATTCTGAGTGTTCACTAACAAAAAATTACTCTTTGTCTTCTATAATTTGGTTGCTCTCTTTTTTTTACTAAAATCAGCTTAAGTCTTCATTTTTTTTGGCCGCATCAAACGCCATTTATGAAGTTTGGTGGTACTCTAAGGAGAAAGAAGTGATGAGGAAAAGATTTTTTTTTATCATTTTTAAAATTTTATTTGCCATATTTATCCTCCATTCACGATAAAGCAAATTGTATAAATATATTTTGGATGGGACGTCCGCACTCGCTTGGGAGTTGCCATTTCCGAGGTGTCTGGGCCACCTGTCTTCCACATGAAGATGTAAGGGTTTGCTCCCGCTAGCAAAAGCGACGAGAGAATTCAAGCTTACAGCTTTTTTTCTCGACCTACTACTTCCGTCATTGCCGAAGCTAAAGCATGGCAAAAAACATGCACTTTCTTTTCTTAAATTCAATTTTAAATTTGTCTACTTCAACGCTTTGTGACTAGTTTTGCTTTCTTATCTTCCTAACAGCTTCTTTTCTTGTGAGTCGGCAACTATCTTTGCCGTCTATTGCAAGACAAAGACGCTGCTAAACCAAGTCAGAGGTTGCTTTCATAAACTCTGTCAGATCTTTTGTTTTCTGAACTTTCATTTTTCTTTCTGCTTACTGCTACAAAATTCCACGCGGTTGTCACCAGCCTTTCCTTCCGCTGGTATCGAACGTAGCCTATATTTAATCTTTATTGATCTTTGCATTTCATTTCTTACAGCTGAAGCTTTTCTTCTATCATTCTGATAGATAAAGACAAAAACAAAACTTTCCTAGTTTCTTCCGACGTATTGTTGTCACCGTCTATACCAAAAAGCTATGTGGGTGTATTTTTTAAATTTTTTGTATCCCGTCTATTCTTTTTTTCCCAAAATCCACAATTGTTCGATTTTCCGCCTTGGTGTTTATGTACTTTTTATCAAATTCTTTTTCTGTCTTCTTCCGTCTTCAATAGGTTTCTAAATCTAAACTTTACTCTGGAACCATTTTTGCTACTGCTGGTTTCTCAGAGGCGTTAGTTTCTGTCTGGCGCCGCGTTCTCTTTTACAAATTTGGTTCTATTGGCCTTCTTCGTTGCTTTATGGGTGAACTCCATTCTTTCTTTTTACAGTAGCTTGCGTACGTTACGCAATAACAGAAACCGCTCCTTTTAAGTTTACCAAAGCGTTCTAATAAGAATTGTTTTTGACACTGTTTTGAGCACTGATTTTGTTCTCAATAATTTTCTTGCATCTTTGTTTTCTTCCGACAATTATGTTTTCATAAACGCTGATGATCTTGTCATTCTCTTCTTCGGTAACTGTAGTTGCGAAGACTATGCAAGGAGCCCAGATTATACTAGTCTCAGCACTTCCGTTTTTCTCTCCCCACGAAAAAATGTAAACCTCGTTTTGTTGTAGACCGTAGCAAGCTAATCTGTATTTCTACGACGGATGTCTTGTGCCTTCTTTCATATCTTCCCTGTTTCCTTCGACTGAATTCTTAACTTTCTTGGAGTCATATTTGACCGCACTTTTTCCTTTTCAAACATATGTTTTGCTGAAGGTAAAGCTCTCGCGTTGTTTGATATCTGTGTTAGGCTACGCTGTATCTTTGCTTCTTCATGGGAAGAGTATGTAATTACCTTTTCGATCTGTTTTTTGCGACGCGCTCCTACGTCATTTCTGTTGAACGTGTACGATCTTGTAAGCACATGAACTTGGAAATATATTTTACTAGCATGAACTTGTTGTATCATTGTTTGAACTTGGCACTTGAAAGAAAATGGTTTTATTTGTTTTGTGATTTTATTTGTTTGAGTTCTTTTTAGGAATAGTTTTATTTGTTTGAGTTTTTATTTTTGGAAATAATTTTATTTGTTTGAGTTCTTTTTAGGAATATTTATTTGCTTTTGGAAATGATTTTATTTGTTTTTAGGAATGTTTATTTGCTTTTGGAAATGCTGTTATTTGTTTTTCAAAATGGTTTGGTTTGTTTTTGAAAATGATTTCATTTGTTTTTCAAAATGGCTTGATTTGATGCTGTGCCCTCGCTTTAGAATAACCACATTTTAGAAGTTCTTCAATTAATATTAACTTGGGTTTTCAACTCCTAAACGATCTTTTGTTCTACCGTAAGCACAGCTGTTGTAAAGCGGAAACACTAACTTCTACGTCGTGATTGAAGATAGAAGCGTTTGGGACTATATCATAAAAATGGACTATTCCTTGCGAACGGAAGCATCAGTCGCACGTAGGCGTTCATGACGTTTCTTAAAAATTGTTTATAAAATCATAATGTCTCGTTCTTTTTTGATTTATTGTTTTGATTCCCTAGAATGTTGCATCTTTACTCTTCTAGATATATTTATTGGAGATATTTTCCTATACTCGATAGGGTTATCTTGATATAAGCTTTGCAGTTGGTTAGAATTAGTTTTCATCGATTCCAGTGGAACTATCTAGACAATGGATTCGGTCTTTTTACAATACGATCTTGAAAGAATAAAATTTAAAAAAATGCACTACAGATGTAGTTACCAGTATGATGAAAAACACATGTTTGAGGGAAAAGTTTGCATGTCTATAACTAGCTGAAAACGTACATAAGAAAATAATTTAATAACTTTAGTACCGCCAGCAGTTCAGAAAAACTATGGCAGATAAATTTTGGAGGAGTATAGATTTCAGAACTAGCGGCAGATACAATCTTGGAGGAGTATAGACATCAGAAGAACTAGCGGCAGATACAATGTTTGAGAAGTATAGATTTCATAATAGCCACCGGTGTTGAAAAAGACAGCAGACGTTTGAGTGGTAATGAGAAAAATTTGCTTGTTCATCACTAGTTGTAAACTTACAAAAGAAAATAATATATAACCAACAGTTTTCTAGATTATCAGGTTTGCTGGAGAAAAATCAGATGCAGTGGAGTGACGTTGCGAAAGTATGAGTTTGCTTCCAGAAGAGTTTGGTGAAAGAAACAATGTCAAATTTGACACAATTCCAATCAAAATTTTAGCCGTTAGTTGTTAGTTTCACGCTTTCTTGGAAGAAAATTTCAGTAGCTTGAGCAGACTTTTGGGTGAAATGCAGATAAGACTACTTCACATATGACAGTAAGGTAGTAAAATCGTTAGTACAATGGTAGAAACATTCGAATACAAAGGAAAGGTCAGAACAATGAAGCTTGTTTAAATTCAGCAATTTTCAATCACTACTCATGCTTTACATTGTTAAACCAAGAAGATTTAACTTTGACTATGTGCAGATCGTTTTCACTTATAAACATTCCGCATGTATCGAATTTACATTTATTTTTCATACAACTAGAAACCAAAATTTTATCCTATCATAACACTATTTTAAGGTTTCATCTAAAAATTAGCAAATTCTGAATCCACCAACATAAAATTCATATTTTTCAAAGTCTACTTAGATCACCAACATGAAATCAGCTAAGCTTACTATCAACAAAATCTGACTCACACCGAAGCATAAACATCACGTCAGCAAACCATTATTCTTTTGACCAATCACAAGTCGATGTAGAACTTCAAAAATAGTAGTTTCCTTCAACCCCAGCATATTCATCTGTTCTTCAGTCGTCTTTTTGTCAACAATTTTCTGATCACACATGGCTCCCACCATCACTCTGTCCGTTCTCCTTAAAATTGCGTTTTCATTTTCTTTTAAACACCATACCTCACTTAAATCACTACTGATACTTTACATCGTAAAACCGAGAAGATTTAGCTTGAATTGTGTGCAAATCATGAAACATTCACCTCAAAGACATCAAACTTACAGCTGTAATCATTTTTCGTATGACAACTAGAAACCAAAACTGTATCTTATCATCACACTGTTTTAAGATTTGATCTAGAAATTAGCGAATTTTAAATCCACCAACATAAAATTCATGGTTTTACAATCTAATTAGCTCAACTACATAGAAATAAGCACAACTTTTAACATTATTTGTGGGACATCAGAAAAACAAAACACTTTCATCACACTGTTTTAAGATTTTTTCCAAAATTTAGCAGCTTTTAAACTTACTTACAGGAAATTTTTACTATCTTTCAAAATCTACTTAGCTCACCTACATAGAAATAAGCTAAACATTTACAATATTTAACATTATTTGTAGGGCATTAACATAAAATTCATGGTTTTCACAGTCTACTTAGCTCACCTACATAAAAATAAGCACAACTTTTAACATTATTTGTCGGACATTAGAAAACAAAACACAAAAATTGTACTTTATTTTATCAAACTTAGTGTTTGCCATCTACTGTAAGTAGAAATTATTGATCCAATTCTTTGACTTTTCGTTGTTTGCTAAAAACCACAAACAGAAAGCTTCAAAACAAATTTTGACTGTGTGTGCATGAATACACATGAATGTATGCAGTGTGTTCAAGAAATTGCTACCATTCAAAAAATCCATGTATTTTCAATCATTTCTTCACAAAAAGTCGGTACCTTTCTAAAATTTCACGTATTACTTTGGAATATCAAGTTCGTTGAATAGTCTTTTTATTCATCTTTGATATCTTTCTCCACATCATTGATTGCATCTTTCGTTCAGTTGGTCTTCCACTTCTTGGTCTGACAAACAAGCTACCAGTCTCCAGTAACTTGTTACTCCAAGCTTTGATTATGCAATGTTCTGGTCGTTCAATATCATATTGCACACGCAGTCTGTCTCTAACAAGCTTCATGGCATGTCTAGTTTGGTCACTTGCAATGAAAAATGAAGCAGATTGAACTCTATATTCAACTGTATAGTCACTTGCATCAATCATCTTTATTGAATAAACTACAAAGTATGAAATATCAGTTATTTGTATGGGAAATAAGAATCACATTCTTTGTGAAGAAATGATGGAAAATACGTAGATATTTAAACGGTACCGACTTTTTGTGAAAAAAACGATGGAAAATACATGGATATTTTGAATGATACCAATTTTTTGTGAAGAAATGATTGAAAATACATGGATTTTTTGAATGATAGCAATTTCTTGAACACACTGTATACATTCATGTGTATTATTTGAAATTATTACATCACATTTACAGATTTCAATTCTTGAAAAGGTCTTTGTGAAAGTCAAAAACGTTTGAAATTTTAGATGTTTTACAAATAAAACACTTCATTTATTAAAGTCGCTTGCGGTAACAACAGTTTTAAATATTAACCAACATACAAGATTGAGTTAGAAATAAGATTGATTTAATTGTTCAGAATAACCCATCTCTACGCTATGCAGCACAAACCTTTCTTGATGTGAACATCACCTGATAACCTCAATCAAATTTGTGGTATGATCTCAAAACGTTTAATGAAAAGTTACTTTCTCATCTGTAAGAACAATATCTGCTAAGGTAAAGTTATCAATTACTCTTAGATTAATAGCCACAAGTTGTAAACGAGGAAGTTGATAAATATATAAAATTGATGTAATCAGGATGTTATGAAACACAATATGCTAGAGACAATGACTAGAGCGATATCAATCTGTACTGCAAACAAATGAAAATTGACAAACGAAATAGGAGATGAAAAGTAGTAATAGAATGATTTAGATGTGGATTGAAGACAGGTGGTCTTTGAAATTAAGCGTAGTGGCAATGTAAGTTTCATTTACGCCTACGAGTTTATGTTTGTAGACAGGTCCACCACATCGAACCCATTATCTATCTGTAGCGTAAAACACAATAAAACAAGCAAACTGGTCGGCTTTTTCCCTAAACAAACTTTTCATAGTGAGCACTAAGCTGTAATCACTGTTTTGAAAGTCTTTAGCAAGAAATCAAACCCAGGTCAAATGAGGCGAACGCTATAACCATAACCACGCCAATTGTGCGTTTGATCAACGTTGTGAGTTCAATATTTGGTGAGAATTTTAACAAGTGAATAAATTTGTATCTAAAAAGTCATAAGAAATGTTAAAGTCTCCAACTACATGAACATTTTCAACCAATTAATACAAGTAGATTTTTATATGAATTCAAGTGTATTGACATAAAAAGTTGAACGTAGTGAAGCAAATTAGACAAAAACTACGTATTTCCAAGCATTTGCCAAGTTATTTTTGAATAAATTCAAATCTTCATTTAGCGTTACCAATAATTTAAAATTTCTACAGTCTCTTTTTCAATTTAAAACTTTTGTTTGTTTTGCTGTGTTGTTCTTACATGTTGCAATTGTGATCTCGACATGCTCGCAAGCTTTGCTATGGATAATTCAAAAGCGTTTTGAAGCCATCAGCAAGCAGGACAGTTTGAAAAAATCTCCAAATATTGAAGCCAGAATCAGATTAGAAAAACTTTAAACATTTTGAAAAATTGAAAATTAATATACATATGTCTTTGTCGTAAGCGTTTTCTTGTCAAATACGTAATCCCATGTTGCCCAAAGGGAAGTAAATATGATTTTATTAATTGCCTCTTATTAACTATTGCAGGCCTAAAACTTACGGTTTTCATGAATATCTTACTTTAGATTTACTTTAGCACATCAGATATGATACAGTGCCTAAAACAATAACTATCAGCGACCCCTCAAGAAGTATGAGTGAAAATGCAGTAAGAAAGGAAAAGAAAGCAGCGAAATGTTTTGCTTGTGATTTTGAAACTGGAGACTTCGGGATGCTGCGAAGCTCTGTAACTAGGTAAATCTACCATACTTTTTCAAGAAAATGTTGCGAAATTTTAAAATCATTATTTCCTACAGATGTTAAATGCAGCATTCTTCATAGCACCAAAAACAGTTGCTTCATCCATTTACTCAATAGAGAAATTTCTGGGCCTTTAACAAGTGGCCGGTTAGCTCAGTCGGTTAAAGTGAAGTTATAATAACGCGAATGTCGCGGATTCGAGCCCCATACTGGCCATTACTGCCTCGATAGCTCAGTTGCAAGAGCGTTAGACTGAAGATCTAAAGGTCCCTGTTCAATTTGGGTCTGGGCATTTACTTTGTACGGGTGTGGTGATGACATGACTGGAAAGAATAAACTGTACGGTGTAGATTTTTACCTAAACGGGTAATTTTTGAAGTAATTCGATGCAAGTTTGTTAGTACGTCCGTAGTGTATGCCTGTTGACAGTGATTAGCCCGAGTTTTTTCTTGTCGGTAAACTATGAAAAGCTTTATTTTGAAATGGTGCAAGTAGCAAGTTTAATCTTGGATGAGGGTGAACAGATAAACTTTTACAGCGATAAATGACAGATATTCTGTTGAATAAATCCTTTCAAGATGGTAAAAGTAAGAGTTTATTGCTTTGTGAAGAACAAAACTTTAATATAATTTTGATTATGTATAGCAATATCAGAAATTGTGGTTGTGTTTCTTGAAAATAAACGATAAGTTTTGTTGTGTAAATGAGTATCAAATTTCGAGTTTGGTAAAAGACTAAAATGAAAATTAAAAATAGCAGATTATATTTTCAGATTTTTTGTGTGAGCCAATACTTGGTGAAGTCCAGAAAATATTTCACACGTTTAGATTTTGAGGCGTTAAAACATTGAAAAAGTTGATTGCGAGGAAAGATTAGAAAATAAAACGTTAAAAGTGACTTGCAAGAAACTGTAAGTTTATGTCGGATGCTACTATCAGAGTTTGTTTGCTTCTAGCAGAGTATTAGATTTGATAAAGCTAGTAGGAAAACGTTTAGCAACAAGTTCAGGTTTTACATTTTTAATTTATAGTTAATACAACAGCATTGAAGTTGTTTCATAAAAATCAATAGTAAGAGATTTTTGTAATCAAACAACTTGGCGTATTTGAAAATCTGCAATTGCAAACGTGTGTAGCAGTGATTACGTATAACAAATGTATAATGAATATTAGTTAAAGTAATTTTGCGAGGATTTAAGTAAAGTTTTGATTTAGCTATACGGGAGACAATATGCTGCGAGAAGTTTTATTTTAGTTGAAAGTTGTGAATTACAAATAATGGTTTCAATTTCTTATAGTTCAAAACTTAGCGCAAGAGTTTAATTGAACGAAACTAAAGTCTTTGATCAGCCAAGACGACTTGTTACAATGCATAAGTATGTTTGCTCAAGCTAAAGTGCTTACAAATTAACGGATAGTTGAAAATCTTTGTTAAATCAATAAGTTTTAGATTGGTAATAGCACACAATCAGATTTGTTTTGAAGCTTTCTGTTTGTGGTTTTTAGCAAACAACGAAAAGTCAAAGAACTGGATCAATAATTTCTATTTACAGTAGATGGCAAACACTAAGTTTGATAAAACAAAGTACGGTTTTTGGGTTTTGTTTTCTAATGTCCGACAAATAATGTTAAAAGTTGTGCTTATTTCTATGTAGGTGAGCTAAGTAGATTTTGAAAGATAGTAAAAATTTCCTGTAAGTAAGTTTAAAAGCTGCTAAATTTTGGAAAAAATCTTAAAACAGTGTGATGAAAGTGTTTTGTTTTTCTGATGTCCCACAAATAATGTTAAAAGTTGTGCTTATTTCTATGTAGTTGAGCTAATTAGATTGTAAAACCATGAATTTTATGTTGGTGGATTTAAAATTCGCTAATTTCTAGATCAAATCTTAAAACAGTGTGATGATAAGATACAGTTTTGGTTTCTAGTTGTCATACGAAAAATGATTACAGCTGTAAGTTTGATGTCTTTGAGGTGAATGTTTCATGATTTGCACACAATTCAAGCTAAATCTTCTCGGTTTTACGATGTAAAGTATCAGTAGTGATTTAAGTGAGGTATGGTGTTTAAAAGAAAATGAAAACGCAATTTTAAGGAGAACGGACAGAGTGATGGTGAGAGCCATGTGTGATCAGAAAATTGTTGACAAAAAGACGACTGAAGAACAGATGAATATGCTGGGGTTGAAATAAACTACTATTTTTGAAGTTCTACATCGACTTGTGATTGGTCAAAAGAATAATGGTTTGCTGACGTGATGTTTATGCTTCGGTGTGAGTCAGATTTTGTTGATAGTAAGCTTAGCTGATTTCATGTTGGTGATCTAAGTAGACTTTGAAAAATATGAATTTTATGTTGGTGGATTCAGAATTTGCTAATTTTTAGATGAAACCTTAAAATAGTGTTATGATAGGATAAAATTTTGGTTTCTAGTTGTATGAAAAATAAATGTAAATTCGATACATGCGGAATGTTTATAAGTGAAAACGATCTGCACATAGTCAAAGTTAAATCTTCTTGGTTTAACAATGTAAAGCATGAGTAGTGATTGAAAATTGCTGAATTTAAACAAGCTTCATTGTTCTGACCTTTCCTTTGTATTCGAATGTTTCTACCATTGTACTAACGATTTTACTACCTTACTGTCATATGTGAAGTAGTCTTATCTGCCTTTCACCCAAAAGTCTGCTCAAGCTACTGAAATTTTCTTCCAAGAAAGCGTGAAACTAACAACTAACGGCTAAAATTTTGATTGGAATTGTGTCAAATTTGACATTGTTTCTTTCACCAAACTCTTCTGGAAGCAAACTCATACTTTCGCAACGTCACTCCACTGCATCTGATTTTTCTCCAGCAAACCTGATAATCTAGAAAACTGTTGGTTATATATTATTTTCTTTTGTAAGTTTACAACTAGTGATGAACAAGCAAATTTTTCTCATTACCACTCAAACGTCTGCTGTCTTTTTCAACACCGGTGGCTATTATGAAATCTATGCTCCACCAACATTGTATCTGCCGCTAGTTCTTCTGAAATCTGTACTCCTCCAAGATTGTATTTGCCGCTAGTTCTGAAATCTATACTCCTCCAAAATTTATCTGCCATAGTTTTTCTGAACTGCTGGCGGTACTAAAGTTATTAAATTATTTTCTTATGTATGTTTTCAGCTAGTGATAGACATGCAAACTTTTCCCTCAAACATGTGTTTTTCATCATACTGGTAACTACATCTGTAGTGCATTTTTTTAAATTTTATTCTTTCAAGATCGTATTGTAAAAAGACCGAATCCATTGTCTAGATAGTTCCACTGGAATCGATGAAAACTAATTCTAACCAACTGCAAAGCTTATATCAAGATAACCCTATCGAGTATAGGAAAATATCTCCAATAAATATATCTAGAAGAGTAAAGATGCAACATTCTAGGGAATCAAAACAATAAATCAAAAAAGAACGAGACATTATGATTTTATAAACAATTTTTAAGAAACGTCATGAACGCCTACGTGCGACTGATGCTTCCGTTCGCAAGGAATAGTCCATTTTTATGATATAGTCCCAAACGCTTCTATCTTCAATCACGACGTAGAAGTTAGTGTTTCCGCTTTACAACAGCTGTGCTTACGGTAGAACAAAAGATCGTTTAGGAGTTGAAAACCCAAGCTAATATTAATTGAAGAACTTCTAAAATGTGGTTATTCTAAAGCGAGGGCACAGCATCAAATCAAGCCATTTTGAAAAACAAATGAAATCATTTTCAAAAACAAACCAAACCATTTTGAAAAACAAATAACAGCATTTCCAAAAGCAAATAAACATTCCTAAAAACAAATAAAATCATTTCCAAAAGCAAATAAATATTCCTAAAAAGAACTCAAACAAATAGAATTATTTCCAAAAATAAAAACTCAAACAAATAAAACTATTCCTAAAAAGAACTCAAACAAATAAAATCACAAAACAAATAAAACCATTTTCTTTCAAGTGCCAAGTTCAAACAATGATACAACAAGTTCATGCTAGTAAAATATATTTCCAAGTTCATGTGCTTACAAGATCGTACACGTTCAACAGAAATGACGTACTTGCAAGGTCGTACACGTTCAACGGAAATGACGTAGGAGCGCGTCGCAAAAAACAGATCGAAAAGGTAATACATATTACTCATGGGGTCCACTAAGGAGCTCGTATTTATACTTTGCAAAGCCCTTTTTCGATCAGTTGTTACCTATTCCTTACCCGCGTGGTTTCCTTTTCTATTTGCTACCAATGCCACCAAGATGAAGCGACTTTGCCGAGCGGCTACCACTCGTCCTTTCCTTTCTTTCTCTTCAGCTAAAGCTTCTTTGCCTCCTGCGAGTCACCCCAACGTATTTCTCCCGGTCCTCTTATCAGCTGATTGTTTTGTCTACTGTACTCTTTTCCAATTTAAATATTGGCAAGATGCGAAGTGAAACCAATGCTGCTCAGATCCTCCTTGAGAGATTTTTTGACCTTCGCATGCTCTCCCACGGAGGATCTGCTTGCTTTCTCCCCTTCTCTCTGAAATTTCCCATCTTTCAGCGTAAAGCTCAACATTTTACTCTATGCTCTCGCTTTGCTGTTTTTTCTTAAACATGCTTTTACTTACGTAAGGTTTTCGATGGACATCTTGGCTTGGGAATGTTTTTGGAATATGTTTCATACGAAGCTTTTCCTTTATTAAACTTTATGATTTCAATTGGGCCTCTTGTAATGAATCCGACGTCTCCCTTCTCGTTCGAATTCGCTCGTTTTCTCCTGCTATTGAAATCTTGCTGTGAGTCATCACAAAGAGCCTGGAAAAACAATATCTCACCTTTAACTTCTTTAATGGTAGACTATCAAAAGTAGGCCAGACCAATCACCTACCACTTAAAACACTAAACACCGTAAGCACTGCGTTAACGGAAGAACAAAAGCTATGGCCGTAACTGTAGTTTAGCCGACACATTTTTAAATCATGTGTTTTGACTAAAAATTGACAAATAAAAACTTTATATACTTTGCTTTTGTCACCAGGCATCCTTTAACTTTTTAATATAGCTCTTTTAACTTTTAACTTTCGATTACACCAGAAGAGCTATATTGAGAAGTTAAATAAAAACTTTGTCATTTTCTCTACATTTCAACCAGTTAATGGGATCGAATCTCGTTAGACAAAATTTAAATTTGTTACCATCCACCAAGAAAAATGTTTGATAAACTTTACCTCACTTTCCGAACAATATTCTGCTGTTTTGTTGCAGATGTAAACTTCACAGTGCAGATAAATGTACCTAAATCAAAGTAGCAGATTAAAATTAATCGCCTATTGATTATAAAATCTTGAGCTTGAACTCTTTCTCTCAGCGGAATGTTTGAAGCCCTTGCCCGAATAACCTTAACGTAATTTTCAGAGAGATATTTTTTTTGAAAACACGCTGATACATCAAATTAAATACATAACTCTAGTGGCTTCATTCCAGACCATGTCACTTGCCATCCAGCCAAAGGACCATTTGTGATGCTGCTGTAGCAATCACCCGTTCAAAAATCTGTCGATTGAAAGTCAAATGAGGTATAGTGTTGTTACGTGAACAGATTAGGTAAAACTTCCGACAAGCAATGAATCCATTTGTCACATCAGATAGGAACAAAATCAGAGAACTGCACAAAATTAAATTCAACTAAAACTCACAAAGTAATATCGAGAACTTGAAACGTGCACTTCACAACTAAACACAGTAAAATATATGAAACTAGTGAGGTTACACAAAAAGTACTGCTGCAAAAGTCATTTAACATTTTGCAACGTAACATAAAAACAATGTTTGAAACCCTAACGCCACCGGTTATCTCTCCAAGATAATATCTGAATAAAGCAACCGTGGGCAAGGCTTCAAATCGGCGACTTTTCGATATTTGCAGTTATATAAGCGCTTACTCGACTCGACTTTTCCACTCAAACATAGAAAAAGAAAATCTAGATCGAGATCCGACACCGTTCGAAAATATCTGTACCGTCTTATCCATTGGATCGGCACATCTAAAAACAACAAAGTATCACAGGCTATCATTAGCAAATTCGAAAAAGATCTTATTTGAAAAAGCTCAGTAAATTAGATTTATTAAATTACTACTAGTCGTAGGAGTTTTATGAAGAGTTTTGATTTGTTAGGAAATATGAGGAGATGTCGAAACAAATATGACCTTTGGTATTTTACTCCCAGGAATTCAGCATTTACTTTATCTTGTTTGACAAAACTTCCTTTTCGCCTCTTCCAGTCAATTTTCTCAAGTGACCGGTCTCGATAAACAAAAGCAATTTACTCTAACTTTTAACTATAACTGATAATGGCTATAAGTTGTCTAAGAACAAAATTCTAAAATGTACGCCTACCTTCCTACAATTAAATGATGAATGTTACCATCAGTTTGTTGATCATGCTCTGGAGTGCTGGTAGCGTAACAACTTTGAAGAGACAATGCAATATCATCGTTTCCAAATGGGTCGACCATGTTCACAGAAACGTACACTGGTACACCTAATATTGCATGGGGTTACAACACAATTTGTTTCAGGTGGTTTTCACGTAATAGGTTGCGAAACTGATATATAAACTGGATTGACATACATTTAGACGGTTAATTGACATGAAGCGCAGTAAATTTTGTGATTTTAAATGGAAGCGACCAAAAAAACAACACACTAGGTAATTGTATTTTCTCGTATCAAACCACAATTTAAAAATGCCACCACTTCATTGCCAATTTTTTTACACTGCTGCTGATAAACTTTCCATGAACCAAGCAATAAATTTATGAAAGCGGTCGTTTGTTCTTAAACTATGGGCTCTTGATCTGGATTTGATAAAGCCGTTTCTTGAAAATTCAACAAATTTTTGCGTAGAAATCATCTTTTTGAGAGTGGCTTTGGCGTCTCTTTCAGGATGTGGAAAGGCATCAAGTGCTTTTTTCCGAGGTAAAGACTGTTTTCATTTAAAAATTTTGCGCCGTTTAGGTTCGAAAAATATTCAGTGAAATTCGTTTGTTTCGGGGTGTTAACGTTGATCAAAAACCGGTGTCTCAGCAACAATAGATAATGATCTATCTATAAACACTTCGTTTAGAAATTTATCATTTAGAGTTGAAAAGTTCAAAAGTTGCCTAGATGATGGGTGGAAAAGAAAAGTTTCCGTAACACTAATACGTGACAACAAAAGAAAGGGCGTAACTAGGATAAAATTTAGAGAAGGGTCCGACTTTCATTACAATTTGTAACAACTTCTTTCACTTGTGATCACAAAAAAGGTCCTCACCTCTTGATTGAGGTCTATGCAAGTTTAAACAAATTTAGGTGCACGATTTCTTGATTATTCACAACACCCCTACTTCTGGTAGTGACAACGTCTTTAAATAGAAATAGTTGGTTATTTTTTATGAACCGGCGCAGAAATTGTATCCTTTTGCGCCATGAAGACCCAATAAGCTAGAGAAGTCCATCAAAAGAACCTCAGAAAAAGTTGAAAGGGCCGATGGCGGAGTGGCATAAACCGCATGAAGCAATTCATGTGACCGTCGGTTGAATACCTGAGTCCACCTGATTAGTTCTAATAGGAACGAAACCGGTCGTGGAAGTGGTATGTTTTATTCAACTGATTGCAGTTAGCCTATATGCCTTAACATCCATTAATTAAAAGTAATATCTTAAACAGGCTAACACCAGCTCCTATAATTCGGATTACAACGTAATAAAGGCACTGGCTTGGCTGGAAATTAAAAGCATATATCGCATCAAGCTCACTGTAGTGAGCGTGCACGTTATATAGCTTAAAATTAACAGCATCAGTTGAAAGGGCCGATGGCGGAGTGGCATAAACCGCATGAAGCAATTCATGTGACCGTCGGTTGAATACCTGAGTCCACCTGATTAGTTCTAATAGGAACGAAACCGGTCGTGGAAGTGGTATTTTATTCAACTGATTGCAGTTAGCCTATATGCCTTAACATCCATTAATTAAAAGAAATATCAGAAAAAGTTGTTATCAATGAATTGCATCCTAATGCAATTTTGCCTAGCTTCTTTGATTTACTTTACCTCACCAACAGTCTATTGGCCTAACCAGCAAAAACATTTGAATTTACAACTAACCGACAATTATTTTTGGCGTGATCCCATATTCGCTTTTGGGATGGTAATCTCTTTTTTGATACATCCGCATTTCTACCGAAAATGTTCCGTGAGAGGAGATAAACTTGAGGGCTCTGGAAAAAAATACAAAGAACTCAACTGTAGTTTAATCAAACACTTGCTGTTGAAGGTTTTCGAATAAGGTAAGTCGCTCAAAGCAAACTTAGTGATGCTATTAATGTAATTTAACTAAGTTTAGCATCTGCAATGGATATTGACGATTAATTACGAACCAATATTGATAAAGTATTTGGAAGCCACAGGCTATTTGCAAAGAAATACAAGCTTAATTTAAACACACGATTATATTTTAACAATTATGCTTGTTTTCTTTAAGTTTTTTGTGATGTACATGTTCGGTGTTCGTTTTCTTTGTCATGATTGATAATATGTTGTGTTGATGTAGTCAATGGGTAGTTTGTTATATTTAATTGCAAGTGGTGTAGACCGTAGCTGTGCGACATAACCTCCGGCCCGCGGGATCTAATTGAATTGCCCTCCAAGAAATTTTTAGGAGACGGAATTACTTTAATGGGGGGGGGGAATTGTTTATTTGGTGAGGTGCACTTCTTTGAAAACAAGAAAACACACAATTCGATTTTTTGTTTATGATTTTGAATTTAAAAGAGGGCAAAAGCAACCATTTTAACTTGCAAAGAATTCACAAAAAAAGCCCAAATTGGCAAAACGATCACTTTCAAAAAGTTGATCTTCAGAAAAAAGGTGCAAAATTGGGAAAGATTGGTAATTATAATTGTCTGGCCCTGAGCATCATTACAATTATACATCATGATCCATTGCTGTAAATATTTGCACCATTCTGGTATTGGACTATCTTCATACGTATACACATTTAGCTATCAAAAACGTCAAAAAGTTTTGAGATTTATGTGTTTTTCATACAGCCTAGTGTAACAGCAAAACACTTTTGCTTTGAAACGGAACAAATGTCCACAAACGTTCTAGAATAAGTAAAAGTATTTTTAATGGAATACTGGGCGTGTTCAAAAGAAAAATGCATCCTTTAAATGTATCCTGCATCCTTTAATTTTAGTTCTTTAGTTGTACACCTGTGCTTGTATTCTCCGCCGTCTAATCTCGGCGGTGAAACTTAAATCAACTAGAGTCTACACGTGTTACAGGAACGCCAGAACTGATTTCATTTTTAGGTATTTCGGCCCCAGTTATTGCAACCAAGTAGCCTTGATGAAATTGCCGTTAGTTGCTTTTTATCAAAAACTCAAAAACCACGATGGGATTTCAACTCACAGCCATTCCATTGCAAAACAACGATATAACAAAATATGTATGTACTTGACTTCTGGTTGAAGCGAGACATTTGAAGAGACGATGTATTGATCTTCATATTCACACTTGAAGCGGAGAATTAATTGTTCGTTTGAGTTTTGAGATGTTGAAGCAACAATGTCATTTTTATAAATGTAGTTCTGGCCGTCATGCTGTTCCCACAAAGTTAGTTAGTAGCATATTTTTGTTACTCAATCACAAGAAAACGAATATTCACCATCATTCATCAATTTGTGTTTGGATTTACTTTGGAGTCAGCAGCCTACCGTTTATGTTCTGTTTATCATATTTTTATCCTCCAGTTACGGAAAAGGCTTTGCAATTATACGCAAAACATCGTAAAGTCCAGACTCGCTTCAGGGTTACCAGTAGTTGCTGGGCTGTGCAGTTCTATCGCGACCAAGCAGTTATCACAAGCCGGCAGCTTGCGACCTAACAGTGCTTTTCGCAAGAGCAAGACACAAAAAGCCGATGTAGGCATTAAACTTGCAATTTTACGATTACGAGATAGCGCTGTATGGCCCGGAGCTTTCAACGTAAATGGCAAAAACAGTGCAACTGCACTCAGAAAATTACCATTAAGTGCTTTGCGCAAAAGCAAAGCAAGCAACCAAATTGTTGCTAGAACATTTGACAATAAATATAATTTGATGTGACCGACAAGAAGCTAGAGGCTTTTAATAAAGCATAGCTTAGACCGCCACACTTGCGGGATCTATACTAGATCCACTTGGTGGATGGTCTGTCAGTACTCTGCGAAGCCGTATCACTCGTGAATGAGTGGCGGTTGTCGCAGGTGCACTAAGTCTAGCAACTGCTAGAACAATAGTGCTGTCACAGCCTAGTGGTCACAAGGTCTTACATGTATAGTAATGCAAGAGGCTAGCGATGCACATAGCAAAACTGCAGACAGTGACACTGTTTCGACCTATCAGGTCTCTTCAGTGCAGTTGGTGACCGACCATGCTTTATCAAAAGCCTCTAGCTTCTTGTCGGTCACCAACTGCACTGAAGAGACCTGATAGGTCGAAACAGTGTCACTGTCTGCAGTTTTGCTATGTGCATCGCTAGCCTCTTGCATTACTATACATGTAAGACCTTGTGACCACTAGGCTGTGACAGCGCTATTGTTCTAGCAGTTGCTAGACTTAGTGAACCTGCGACAACCGCCACTCATTCACGAGTGATACGGCTTCGCAGAGTACTGACAGACCATCCAACCAAGTGGATCTAGTATAGATCCCGCAAGTGTGGCGGTCTAAGCTATGCTTTATTAAAAGCCTCTAGCTTCTTGTCGGTCACCAACTGCACTGAAGAGACCTGATAGGTCGAAACAGTGTCACTGTCTGCAGTTTTGCTATGTGCATCGCTAACCTCTTGCATTACTATAATTTGATGTGTTTCCGATAGTGGATCATCATGAGTGCAGATGTGTGTCACCATAGCGTACTTCTCATCATCTGCCAATGCTACTCAACATGAGGCTTGAAGATCAACGACCCAGTTTTATTGAAAACATCATTTTTGCCATCGAAAAAAATTTGATCAATTTTTGTAGGTCATTGGAATAAAATTCACACAGTTGTTACAGCAAGCAACTTTAATAAATTAATGTTTATTTTGGCAAATCATCTTGAATTTCATAAGATTTTAATTGATTGATACTCAGGCATATAGGCTAACTGCAATCAGTTGAATAAAATATACCACTTCCACGACCGGTTTCGTTCCTATTAGAACTTGTCAGGATTAAAAGCATATATCGCATCAAGCTCACTGTAGTGAAGCTCCTATTAGAAGCTCCTATTAGAATTAAAAGCATATATCGCATCAAGCTCACTGTAGTGAGCGTGCACCATATATAAGCTTAAAATTAACAGCATCAGTTGAAAGGGCCGATGGCGGAGTGGCATAAACCACCTGACGAGTTCTAGTAGGAACGAAACCGGTCGTGGAAGTGGTATGTTTTATTCAACTGATTGCAGTTAGCCTATATGCCTTAGTATCAATCAATTAAAAGTAATATCTTAAACAGGCTAACACCAGCTCCTATAATTCGTATTATAAGATTTCAACTTTCATTAGGCTCTTTTCAAGAATAAAGGTCTCTATGACGTAATGAATTAAAACAATCAACCATAATTACAAACAATCAGTGGTGTAAGATAAAGAAGTACTTCTTCTTGGGTAGACTAGTCAAGTAGTTTATTTCGGTATCGATCACTTTTTTTAGTAATCTTTTTAGCTACTTTTACTTTTACTTGCTTACTTTCAGCGTAAATTATGCTTTGTAGCTTCTGTTTTGTAAAAGTACAAAGTAGTTTTAAAATTTCAACGTGAATTTGACAAAACTGCTGATTTTTCTGAGGTCTCTTTCAACGTATTGAGAGATGGATAGTTTTTAATTCTAGTCATTTTCGCACAATCTTTAGTGGCAACACTGGAAACAGCAAACGCCAGGCTTGGCCTTGTTATGTAATCTTACTCTTGTATATGCAGCAGAAATGAGTACAAATTTGAATTGAATCAGGCAGAAAATTTATCCGGATTTGAATTTGAAAGTTGATCATGGCAGGACTTGAGATTTTGAAAATCAGCAGTGTGTGTGTGTTTTATTTCTGTAAAGTTGATAATCGTGAACAGGTTTTGTTTGGCCAGTTTTCTATAAACTTTTCAATATACGAGTTTTTCGTACTACGGTTTTTATTAATTGATTTAAATTGTGATTATTAATTGTGGTACGGTGCAATCAATTTAGTCACTTGTTAATAATACAACAAATAGTAAACTGCAGACAGTGACACTGTTTCGATCTATCATGTCTCTTTAGTGCGGTTGGTGACCAATAAGAAGCTAGAGGCTTTTAATAAAGCATAGCTTAGACCGTCACACTTGTGAGACCTAATACTAGGCCCACTGTAGTGCATGGTCTATCAACCTCTGCGAAGCCGTATCACTCGTGAATGTTGGTCACCAACTGCACTGAAAAAACCTGATAGGTCGAAACAGTGTCACTGTCTGCAGTTTGCTAAGTGCATCGCTAACCTGTTGCATTGTTACAACAAATAGTGTTTAATGAAACAATGGTGGTAACCTTAACAAAAAATTTTTCACCCACAAGCTAGCCTATGTAAGTTGTGCTTAGACAAAATTAATTTTGATTACTGAATGACCTAACTTATACAAAGGGTTCAGGTTGAATTTAAGGCGGTGAATAAAATCCTTGTATGACGGTTTTTGTGAATTAGTGCAAGTAACTACTAAACAGCTGGTGATTTTTTCTTCCACAAAAAGATTACAATTGCATGAAACAAGAAATTTTTACTATTCGCTAATCTTTTTCTGCTCTTACTCTACACTGTAACATTTTACACAATAATCGAGCGGTCGTATCTTTGCACGTCTTAACTGTTGCAACAAAGCGGTTTACATCAAAGTGTCAGAAAGTTGCGTATATCAACCAATCAGCTGATAATTTTCTTGCAATAGCATCCGGACGTAGATGACGCAATGGCGGAGAAGCGGATCCATAACCTATGGATTGAGAGTTCAATGGACATCCTTAACAGCACAAGTCATCATCAACAAAAACACACGGTTGATACATTGATACTTTGTAACGCTACTTTTTACTTGAGTACTTTTAGGATCACTACTTTTTTACTTTTACTTGATTGATTTCTCTGGTCAGTACTTTCTACTTTACTTCGAGTAGTTTTACGGCCAGTTGCCATACTTTTTCTTGATTACAGTTTCAAACTACTTTTTACACCCCTACAAATAATATGCAGTACCAAGATGTAATATTTTTAAAGGCGGTTTACAACAAATTGAAAATCAAGTTTAATGACAAACTCGTTGATGAAATAAGTGTAGTAAATGATGAGGAGTTATGTACTGTTTTGATTCCGTAAGTTGGTGAAACGTCAATTTGTTTAGTATAAGCCGTTTCTCGATTATGTTTAAAACAATTTGATGTAAAGCTGATTCTTTTACATCGCACAAATAAACTGGGACAATATTTTCAACCAAACTCAGCAGCACTTTTGCCTCTATGCTCAAATGTCGTTTACAAATTTATTTGTTAGGTAATATGAACTCGATATACATTGGCAAGTATTCCCGATATTTAATCACCAGAGAGAGAGAGCCCATGAATTTAGCGGACACAACAAAAATCAAAAACCGCATTTTGTGATGCCACACCCGCTTTGATTTACTATGAAACATTTGTTCTTTTACCACATTAAGGAAATGTAATTCAGATTGCCAAGCAAAAATTGGCGAAACTTTGCTTATAAAACGTCATGGCCCTAGTTTTAATAAACAATGTTATGCAAGTGAAACATCTTTTTTGGTAAACATATGTTAATTTTTTCAACAACTGTCTTCATTTTACGTTTATGTAACACCACAAAATACCATGTTAGACTGAAAGCGTAATTTTAAGATGCTTGCCCGTTCTGTAATACTGCAACTTAATTTTAATGAACCTTAAAAATTTTGCGTCCTATCTTTTCCAGCCATTTATTTATTTTAAAATTGGCATATTTTTTTACAGCCTTTAGATATATTTTTCTTCGTAATGCGTATTACTTGTAATCATCGTTGATTGTATTAGTTTGTTATGTCACATTTACTGATGTTAATTCTTGAACAGGGCTTTATGAAAATCGAAAGTGTTTGAAATTTAAAATGTTTTGCTGAAATGAGCTTTGTATTATTGAAGTTATTCGCTATAACAACTGCATGGAAATTAAAATGCTTTACCTCTTTGCCAAAGTTATATCAATGGAATAAGTTGGTTATATAAAAAAAATGTGTTTCAAAGCATAGATTTGTTCAAGATTACAATTCTTACTATTTGAGATGTTCCACATGAACTGTAAGGTGTATATTGAATCAATTCATATCCGTCTTTAGTACGATTTGCAAAGCATTGCGTGTTGTTCCCAAAGTGCAGCTGAGATGCATCATTAACTGTTATAGTGCTCCCCAGAAAAAATCTATAAGTCAACTGTTTATAGCATTTATATAAAATAGATATTTTTTTGTTGAGGTCAGACATGACAAGAAAGCAATGAAAATACCGTGATCACGGTAATAGAAATTATGGCTTAGGCGATTGTGCTCAATAGATCACGAGTATTTCCAGAACAAAAGCCAAAAGATGCAAAAGATAAACATAATAACGACAGCTTGTTCAACTCAAGTTCCAGAGAAAAAAGAAAGAGTTTTATTAGAATAAAAAATAAGATTATTTGAGTCAGTAATTTATACATGCCCTCGTGCATACACTACTGCGGCAAGTGTAAGTCGTAGTTTCCACCAGAGAAACTTGAAAGCAAACCAAAGCTCTGCTTAAACATGTTGCTTTAAGTAACGTAACATTTTGAGCGTTAAAATTGCAACCTTTTATACCGACGCCATGGCGTAGTGGTTAGAGCGTCCGTTTTGCAGTCGGTAGATTTGTGTTTCATTCCTCTTGTCGAGTCATACCTAAAGACTTTGAAAAATGGTGTCCACAGCTTCCCTACTTGGCGCTTAGCATTTAAGAGATGTTGTGAAGAACAAGTCGGAAAGTTCGCTTTTTGTGCCCTTAGGCAAGGTAGTTAACGAGATACCTCCATATGTCGAAGACAGGTGGCCCAGACACCTCGGAAATGGCAACTCCCAAGGAAATGCGATCATTCCGTCTAAAAGGCAGCGATACAATTCGATTTTTCGCGAATGGAAGTTAAACATGGACAATAAAATAAAACTTATACAATTTTTGACAATATTATTGTTGGCAGATTTTGACATGCCCCATCATATCGGGACCTATGCACGGTATCATTGGACCTCGGGCCAAATGTCTACTGGTAATATAATTTTCCAAACATGTTAGCTTTTACAATATCCTCTAAGCATTGCCTAAGGTTCAGATTCAATCTGAACAAAACGAGATTGAAACTCAACCAAAATTCAAATAATAGCTTTAATATTTTTTTTTAATCGGGAGGGCATAAAGGTCTGCAGGCACAATTCCTTTCTTACTTGTCCTTGATCACAATTTTAATTCGATCTGAAAGACAATTCAGTTCAAGATCTTTGCTTTGCCCAGATAATCCTGTAAACATAAAATACTGTGGTTTTTTGTGAGCAATTTAAACATTCTACTCAAAGACGAAAAGAAGACCTATAGAAGTATCGCTACTAGAGAATTGTATGCAAGTTAGAAGTGTTGAAACTACAGTAGAATGCCAAATAAAAACTGATAATTTGTGACTACAACGTTGACAACGACAACATATTTCAAAAAGGAGTGGGGTGCTTATTTCAAAAATTGAAATGCTGTGAAAAAAGGTTCTGGGCTAAATCCCCTTGTGAGTATGCCTGTAGTGTCTTCCAGAAAGGCACTCTACTGCAAGTTTCCTGCTTGCTTGCAATGCTCGCGACAGAAATGTGGTGTGGAAACCATTGCCGACTGATAACTCCAAAGTGGAATTATCACAATACAAGCAGTTATCCAAAGCATAAAAGTTATTCTGAGAACAGAACATCAAGAAATAAACAAAACCAATACGTGGGAGAGGCGCAATCTTTATTTGCAGATCTGGCTGAGGAACATAAAAAATTAGGAGCATCTCATGGAACGTATGACCGAAAGTTCGGCTCTCATTGTCCGAGTTTTATGGGCTTCATAAAGTTGATTGGCTGATAGGTGTTTTCAGCAGTTACTGAAGTCACCACAGCGGTTGTGGTTTGAATATTGTATCAAAGCATTCTTCTTACCTGCGTACACGTTTATTAGCAGCAGTGTGATTCCAAGCCATGTATTCATTATCATCAAAGCAATTATGCAGCTATTTAACGTATCTATCGATTATTTTTTCCTCATTGATATACAGTATCTACCACATTTATGAAACAAGAAAAAGTGTAACGAGAGTAACATACATACTCGAAAGCTTATTTTTCAGCGTTATAAATTTGAATATTTTTACTTAGAAACATTTGTTTGAGGGACACTCAAAAAGTTAAAGTAAAATTAAGTGCAGACTTTTGTAGTAAACCTCCCTGACTCAATGTTCCTGGCGACGTTCCTTCTAAAATTAAAGCGGTTTGCCATAAATTGGTTTTGCACGACGTTGTTACAAATTCATGGTGTCCTTGGCATTAAACTTTTTTATGAATGAGCTTGAACTCTGCTCTACTTCGTTGGATTCAGGTAAAGCGGTGTGGGAACGGTGATTAGAGCATCATCTTCGCAGTCAATAAACTTGATTTTAAATTCAATATCGAATCACATCAAAGACTACATAAGTTAGAGCTTGAAAACCGGGATCCAAGTCACGAAAATTCTCGGAAATTATATCCTTTTTCGCATTTCCGTTTTCCTGGTTTTACCCACAAAAATATAAAACTGAGTTTACTCACTCATAAATAAAATGATTGAACAATATCCTGGCTGCAAAAATTGTTTCGGCTAAAAGGCCCTATTCTATTGTTTCATTAAATTCTGGGTGCGCCTCCTCAACCGCATCAATCCAAATGGAAGTTGACAGCTTTACACAGCGCAGTTGCTTTAATGCGTGTTTAATCTAACTCAATCTGGTCGCAGCATTTGGTAGCCATTCACCTTCTGGTTGACCCAACCCGATTAGGGGTATTTTAGCAACAAAAAGTAAAGTTTGAAATAAACATGCTTCAACTCTCCAAACACTTCAAATCGCCACACGTTTTCTCTAATTTATGTCTGTAAATACAAGGTATTTACCACTCTCTCAAAAACAGCCTTGGCCTTCTTTTTGTACGCAAATTCTAATTTTGTGGTTAGTTCTTATTTTTTGAAATTTTGCGTAACAGCTTTCACGAAAAAAAAATGAGCTTATGGAAAAAGACTCTACGAAAGCGTAGTGCTTCGTGAAATATCTACCAAGGTCTAATGAGTTTTAAGGGTTTCGCAGCAATTTCTTATCGTATGTTTTTTGACAAAATTTTACGATCTTTTATGAATCAAAATAGGTATCAATCAGACTATGCATTAACATTTTGTATACAGTCAACTTCGGATATAAGAGATTCAGATATAAGGGATTTTCGCTTATAAGGGACTACGCAAAAGGTCCCAAATGATTTTCAATATAAACTAAATAGTCGGTTATAAAAGAATTCGGTTATAAGAGACTGATTAAGC
This sequence comes from Trididemnum clinides, assembly GCA_963675345.1. Classification (NCBI taxonomy): domain Eukaryota; kingdom Metazoa; phylum Chordata; class Ascidiacea; order Aplousobranchia; family Didemnidae; genus Trididemnum; species Trididemnum clinides. The sequence goes on from OY776291.1 coordinate 30,627,768, forward strand.
TGGTCCCGGCGGATCTCTTATATCCGAAGTTGACTGTATCAAAAATATTGATAAAAAAATAAATTATCAATTGCATCTATACTATAAAGCGCAATACTATGCGATTGTCTGTTTTGGTTTATCCAAAACTACTGGACGAACAAACATGAAATTACACACAATCGATCACCACTCCGGGGTAAGTGTCTTCAAACGGTTCTTGACGTCATGATATTGTTACAAATAAAGATTTGTTTCTAAAATGGTTCTGCTCCAACGAAAGCCACCACCCGACTGACAAACTACAACGAATTTTATCTATTTAGGAAGTAAGACGTTATCACAATTAACGATTTTCTGTAAAATATGTTTTTTTCATCTTCTCAAAAAATACTGACCGTAGAAACGTGTTCGAAAGCTTTTTCGGGAGATCTCAACAAAGTGCTTGACATAAAAACGATTTTTTAACAAATTACCAGTCATGTCATAAATATCATTACGTAGGAGGTAGGAAATAAGTCCTCCACCAAACAATTCATTTTTGCAATCATAAAACAGAATCCATTACAGCGCCTACCCCCAATTTAGATTTTGCATCATCAAATTTTTTGGAAGGAACGAATAGAACTTGTAAAACGATAGAGAATTGGCAACTAAGACCTGTCATAATTCAAAATAATCCAATCGGCATTAGGAGAACAGGGGCAATGTTCTCATTTATATCAACTTTTTGTTGCTGCTCTCATGAATGTTATTCAGGCGAGGCCCGCGCAACCAGCTGAATCACTATTTCCAACCCAACACAACTGACCGGCGGCTCTGCCCGAAGAAGCCGGCGTAGCGGGCTAGTAACTTGCTGGCGATTCCTTCTCTTTTTTCATCAATTTTGGAAATTGTTTAAGGAAGTTTGGTAATTTGGTGCAAGTGCGTTTTTCTGTTATGTAGTTTTACCGTTTACATAACATGGTGTGCTAGGTCACTGCAATACTGATTTATTTCAGAAAAGTAGCAATGACGTCGTTTTGATCTATTTGCTGAGCTGATGATAAGATTGTAACTGAACGTTTCAAACTTTATTTTCTGAATGCATAGGCTGAAGAATTACAATCATCTGTAAATTATGAAAGATCTAAGAATAGGAAAGAGCAAGTCGTTTAGGGTGGCTATCTCAGTGGTTTTAAATAGTTAAGCATTTTTTTGGCATAAACGCATGCTGTAATAAAAGTATTTCGCGCAAGATAAAAAGATGTTCAAGCTAAAGAAATCATATCAGTCCGACAATCAATTTCAAATACTCGGATGATTTTCAAAAACACGGGGTTTTAGTGAAAAACAAGCGAATGATGCCTAGGTTCTACATTTTTTAATACATAGTCAAGAATAGACTCAAGATTTAGTTTGCCGTTAATTTCTGAAATGGAATAATGAAATATTCCCTGGATGAAATTTACCCTAGGTTAAGCAGTGGTCGACTAACGTAATTGTTTACTTGCACAAGAAGTTGAGATGAATACATTCTAACTTTATGCTGGTTCAACGTCGACCCGAGTTGTTATTGCCAGATACAATTGGTTTTTGGAAAGGAGAAAGGATCCTTGCCCTATGCAAAAATACATCATAAGAGTTTCCATTTTTCCAATGATGTTGAAAAGCACTGACCTTAAGTTAAGTTTGAAAGATTAAATCTAGGGAAGATGGTTGGATGTTATCTTGCAGGTCTAGACCCAGATTTATGAGCGCTACGTTATCACAGGGCTGCGAACTCGGTCGATTTTTTTATCGAGTTTAAGTTCGAGTTCGAGTTCAACTCGTTTTACGAGTTCGTGTTCAACATTTTAGTTTTTGCGAGTTCAAGCTCGAGTTCGAGTCCTGTGAAAATTTATCAAGTTTTTTCGAGTTCAGAAAATAAAGTGATTGCCTTAGCCTAAGCACGTTTGCTGTAAAATTTCGCGTTCAAACCTAACTTCAAACATCTGTTAAAATAAGCAAATGTCGTTGCCATAAAGCCAGGCAATATGTGTACTATGAATTGCATTGAAAGCGAAAATCGAGAAATAACTTATAATTGAATCATTGTAGGTTTCATGATTATGCACTTTCGATCAAAACAAGGGTAATGTCTGCGATTCTTTGTTTACGCAACTTAGCAACTTATTCATTGTTGAATGAAGAAAAAGTTTACTGTCAATTAGGTCACCCATTCTCTGCTGTGACTGTTTACATCGCAAAACTGGAAAATCTTATTAGAGCATTTTTCTCAGTGTTCTTAATGTTTTCACAAAACATTTAGAATTTTATGCAGAAAGCAGACTTAACCAAGGTTGAGTTTAAGCCAAAACCAAGCTTGAAACTAAACTCAAACGAAACTTTTCAAAACTCGGCTTAATGTATTATGACGTTACCGCTATTAAAAACCCAGCTTATGAAGGGATTATGAGATTGCTGTTAAATATAATCTATTTTGTGGCGTCATGTTGGCAGGTAATACGCTGTACGTTATTATGGTGCGATACAAATGAAAGTTGTTGTTTGCAAAAAGATTTGGTTATAGTGGTTGCAGTAAGTGATACAGCATGCTACGTACCCGTGTTACTGATTTAAGCTGACTGAGGCCCATTGCCCAAATTTAGTAACAGCAATACAGTTACAAGGGTTTTGCCTCATTGCGTACACAAGTCGCAATTTAAGCCATCTTAAGTCCCAAAACAGAGTTAGAGAGCTGTAGATTTAGTCTTCCGTTTTTACCTGACGCTTTTAAGTTGATATAGGCCAATCGCAAAAACCTCAATATGATAAATATTCTTTTCGTTACTGTTCTCACAACTGTTCCTGGCTGAAACGATATTGTTCAACCCAACATTCCAGGAGTGGGACAGCGGGTGACCCGGCGTAAACATGGACACGTTGGGTGTTGTAGTGCAAGAAATAATTAACAACATATGACATTGTTTTTAAGTTTAATTTTGATCTTTGGTCCGATAATTTTTACCCTGGTGTTACTGACGAGAGCATGCAGGGTAATACGGATCAGCCAGCCAGTCTTAGTAAATAATATTACTGACCAACAAGGCTAATTACTCTAAATTTTTGTCATGAATTGCAACCATTGCAATCCCATGAAAGGAGGTTCAAGAATATCGATTATTGCATCATAGTGTTTAATAGAATGGCCTCCGATATCTTTTTAACTTGCTCTATAAATGAAAGTACTACCAATATATGAATGCTACTGTTTGTCCGTGTATTGGTTCATTGTTCGTTTGTTTGTTGAAATAATGGTAGCTTTGCATTGGGAAGCACGTAGAAGGCAAGACGCTTTAAATCGACAAAGTATGGGCCGAATTACGATTGCCAAAATGGAAACTTCGAAAAATCGTGCGTAAAACAGGAAATACTATGCTAATTTGGAATTATTGTAATGGGACAATAAACAGGTTTGACGCCAGGATTGTAATCACTGTGTTGGATACGAGTAAATTCTCAAGGTTTATTTTGTTTAGAGGGAACGGCTCTTTTGGGTAATATAATTTTTTAAACAGTTATGTTATGCGTATGAGCTCATGCTTGCTTTGGATGTCTTTCGTCAGACTGGGGCCACCACGACGAGTAGACTGCTTGGTTCCGCCACCTGTCCGCCATATGAAGTTGGAAGCATCCCGTTAAGTGCCTTGCCCATGGACACAAAAAGCAAGCTTGCCGACTTGTTCTTTACACTATCCCAATGTGCTGAGTGCCAAGCAGGGAAGCTGTGACTGCCATTTTTTAAAGTCTTTTGGTATGACTCGACTTGGGGAATGAACCCCAAGTCTACCGACTGCGAAGTGGACGCTCCAATCACTACGCCATCGCGCCGGTTATGCATAAAAAAACAGTTATGTGCTAGCGCCAGATGAGGTTGCTCCTGGGTTACCAGAGTTGCTACTTTTGGTAACAAATTGTTACCTTTTGCTTGCAAATTTGAAATTTGTTACTTTTGTTACGAGGCTACCAAAAGTTGTTACTTTTTCCCTTGACAGAAAATTGAACTGGGTTTCTTCTTCGTCAGCACTTTTTCTGCAAAACTAGCCAGAAAATAATGCTGATCTCCAAAAAAAATCCCAAAAAGTTCTGATGGGTCGGTGGCTTTCAAAAAATAAAATAAAATGGTCATTACCTCTCTTGCGATGAGATATTATCCAAATTAACTGTTAATTTTTATCAACACGTTCAATGAAAACGCTATCTGATGATATAATACGTGTTTTTTATTAGTTTTATCAACACATTAATTTTATTTTATAAATTTGTTGCCTTTTAAATTAATTTGTTACTTTTTGACCATGGTATTTGTTACTTTTTGAATTACTCTGCTGGCAATCCTGGGTTGCTGCCATAGAAATAGAAATTGTATAATTTTGGGGCCGCACGAGCCATCTTTTTACTTAGCTGTAATAAGTTCTCGTGTTATTTCAGAAATATTTAAGCCTGCCAATTATCAATTTTCGGGCTATCACCATTTCCTATTTCTCAACAGCATGGCGCAGTTTGCAGTCTTGGTTCTAGAGCATTCTAGTGCTTAATGTTTGCCGTATAATTTGCTCACGCAATTTTTGTAGAACTTGAAAGCAATAATCGCAGCTATCAAGAAAGTCTACAAACAAGCAGCGAGAGCAAATGCACGAATGTGTACGAGTCGGAAGGGTAACAGCTTGTCGTCTTCAATACTTTAAATTAACAATGATCTTTAAAAATATTTTAACTTCTTGTTTAAGTAAGATAGTTGTTCAAAAAGGGAAAAATAACGTGTCACTTTCTTCATAGCCTTGCAGCACCAACATGTTTCTAGAACACTGTTCCCAGAGTGGTCATTGATCACCGTGTTAAGTAAAAGTTACAATACAGTAGACGCCGCTTAATATGACCACCTTGAGACCAGACCATTTTGGTCATAATATCCGAATGGTCATAATATCCGAAGCCGCCATAACAGCTCCTGAATCGACACCGTAAGCCACAAGAAGTCCAAACACCGTCAAATTCATCGTTTAATCGAAGTAACAGTGTGACGTTGGCAGTAAAACAAAGTACAGTACTGTGACAGTACAAGTGATGGTAAAACTAAGTACAGTATGTACGGTAACAATATGTTGAAAAGGCGAAGTTACAAGTGCGTGGTGGGAAAAAATACTGTACTGTAATAAGAGAGATGGAGAAAATGTTGGTCATATTATCCGAAATTTGGTCATATTGAACGGAGAATTTTAAATGAAGAAATTCTGGGTCATACCAAATTGGTCATAATAAGCGGCTGGTCATATTATCCGCGGTCATAATAAGCGGCGCCTACTGCATATGATTTCCATCGGGGCCAATCGTAGGTCCCAGTTATCAACATGACACACAAAATTCCATTGATATACCTTACAATCTAGCTTAACTGGGCAAAGAAACGGCCCTGATCGTATTGCATCGTCTTCTAAACGACCGAAGTAAAATTGCAGATGCATCCTAAAACACAGCATTAAATGTTTCAGGGATCACAATGAATCGCCGTCTACTGCTGAAGTTGAACGTGACGTCAGCAAGAGTTGTAACGACGTACGACTGCGTCACGAACCGTCCTAGACTTGCAAAAAATTTTCATCGATAGATTATGGGCAGCAGCACTGAACGTCAGCCAACCAGCTGATATTTTTGAAGGGAAATTGATTGACAATTCAATAGCTTCACGTTTGCTCATTTGTTTATGCCGCTTTTATAGCCGTTTGCATTTGCAAATAAAGCAAAAGAGGATAAAGTATAGTTGGACCTTAAGTTCACTACCTATTTTCATCAGATGAAAAATATGTCATGAGGGGAAGGGGAATAATATCACAACAGCAACCCGAATGCATCCCTTTTTTCTCAGATGTTCTCCAACCACTAATCAGTTTTTTAGAATAATACTGCAAAAACAGTCAATTCGAAAGCTGTTAAAATTCAGTGTTTGAACTTGTTAAACAATGCTGAGCTAAAGAACATCCTGATGTGCACATAGTATCTTTATTAAATGCCCAGGTGAGGGGGTCAAACCGATTAAAACATCGCTCCGGTTCAACCAAATTTATTTTTATCGGTTCAGGCTTAACGTTTTGTAAAAATGAGAGCAGGCTCGTTCCAGGTTCACCGGAGTCAAATCTTAAAGGTTCGGATTCAAATCTTAACAGTTCGGGTTCGGTTCAGGTTCGGTTCGGCTCAAGAATAATAACGATATGAAACTGGGTTTTTGGGTAGATTTTCTTTGCCTAATGTTGTTGCATGTTTGAGCGGTTTTCGTTGCATTTCCTTTTTTCGGTGCCTTGTACGGTATTCATGAAAGAATTTTACAATGAATTAAGTTGGCTGGAAAAAGTACAAAGAAACCGAACTTAACAAAAAATTGACTGAGTTGATGACCATCAAAAGTAGGATAATTACGAGGACCGTTTTTTATGACCTAACACAGAAGTTTCCAAACATTTTGCTTCGCGGACCCCTTTTTACGAAACTGCTTTTTTGCGAACCTCAATTATATGTGACATTACTTTTGTCACACGACTCACTTGCAATAATAATAATTAACATGCGTATACAAAAATAGTAGACCTCTACTTCAAAAGAAAAAAAGGTCAACACCTGTATTAATGCCGCTATTGTGTCACTCGCGGCTCGATTCATCGTCAGGCTAGAGTTACTTTTCATAATGTCACTAAAGTAATTTTCCGAGACTTTTTGTTATTCGGAACAAACGTTGATTGATTGACTGACTGGAACGAAGCTGCGGACTCTCTGTGCGGTCGTCACGGACCCCAGCTTGGGAGTTTCTGACCTAACAAATCGGGTCACATAATATTTTTGGAAAAATATGACAATTATTACTTATTATGGAGCATTAAATTTATGCTAATCTTTGTAATTAGCAGCTCGTATGTAGGTTTTTACATAAATGTTGAACAAAAACACATCAAGCAACAAACAAAATGATTCTGTGTCACTTAAAAAATGCCTCAAAATTTTAATGCATTAAATCGACAGGCGTTTAAGTGCAGTTTTGTAAAGTATACAGCGATTTCATTGTAAAATTTCTGTTTGGACAAGTCACTTTCAGCTACTAAAGTAGCACAGTAAACTCGGAGCTCGAAAAGTACTTTTGGCTCGAAATATTTTCCGCAAATATATAGATTGACCCACTGCAAGTGTCTATACCATTCAAAGGCTGAATTTTATGTTGCAAAATAACGTGTCAAGCGATGTCACAATGCAAAATTGACGTCAAACAGCAAGCGCTTTTGGGGCTACAGAATATAATGAAGATGTTGCTCTTAAACAAAGAAGTGCTCGTAGCATAGTCAAATAAGCTTTAAATTGTTGTAAAGTTGTTTTTATCAAAAGAACCTTATTAATATCTCCTGAAAGAGCGTTTAATCGCCTTTCTGCGATCAGTACTTTTTGAGAAAGAACAAAAAAGAGATTGTACAATGAATCGTTCATTGCGACGTCATTTTAGATCCCAAACAAATGAAAGTTTTTGGAATATGGTAAGTTGAAAGCTGGTTTTTGTTTGAGCAAAAAACGATCGTCCTCTGTCAAGTAATGAGATTTAAAAAATATTTTTGATTATGACCTCATCATGGCGTCACGAACACCCTTATGACACTCACCACGGGGTGGTGACCAATCGTGCGAAGTTTGATGCTTGTACCTCGAGCAGTTTCAGAGAAGTTAAAACAGACAGACAGAATTGCGTTTTATAGTATAGATATAGGTTAGTGACTTTGTAAAGAAGAAATGATTTGCAAAATCTTCGTGAAATCCGTCACAAAAAACAAACAATGCCATTGATGCCAACCGTTGTCGCATCGTTATACTGGTTTTAATGATTTTCTTGCGTTGATTTGTAGCAACATTAGGTATTTTGCAATACCGCATTCACGCTTGCATTGCGTAATCATCAATTGATTCGTGCGTTTGGTTAATTACAAAAGCGCTCACTCAAAGCGCATTTTGCATTGCAGGATACTCGCCGATCTAGTAGTCTGACTAAGGTAGAACTTTACGGAATGACTGGTCCTAAGTTTGTGTGCAAAGACGGTATACTGAACAACAACTACTGTTTTGTTTTGCATGCTGACACTATTTCAATAAGATTCGCTGGATTGATTTGCTGTTATTGTAAAAGTCGAAATAATTCATGAAACATATTAAGGTCCCAAATTCTTTAACTTACACCCAGGTTTACAGCGAAAAAAGCGTCTGACGCTCTTTCCTATGGTCTCACGTGGTGTACTCGAACATCCGGCTTTGATCTTAGGGCATACTCTACTCCTACCGAATACATGTAATTTCGCAAATAGTACCAAGAATATTAAAAATTCTAATGCATCATGCGACTGTAATTAGAGCTTTTTACCAGCCCATCTCCGGGGTAAAATCGGAAAAGCGTCACCATAAATTATAATAATTCGATTGCTTTTAATATTATAACAACTACATGCTCATAAGCTAGGCAAATTTTATTTATCTGTCAGCTTCTAGATTAACAACATTAGAAGCGTGCCCCACTGCTTTGCTTTGGTTCTATCCAACATGAGTCAAAGAGTTGAAGGTAGAAATTGAAGAAACGATTCTACCGTCATTAATGTTGAGTGAAAGAGTCCGAAGGTTTTTATGAAATTTTTGCAGAATATTAAAAGCTGATTGACACCTGTGATACGTGTGTTACTCTCTTCTTTTTGAGTTAATAGCACTATCTATGTTTGATGATCGATTGATCTGTGCAAATCGATTCATTTTAAAAGTAAACATAATGACATAAAAAATCAATTATTATCATCAATCCAAATTTGTTTTTGATTGAATAAAAGTCATACACGACGAGCGTAGTTGCTGCATCTCAACCATTTGAAGCTGCTGACTACTTCCGAAAGTAACATTTCGACTACGATGACCAACAGTTTAGAAAGTCAACGAAGGAAAGTTTACGAAAAGGCTTTTATTTCAATGCTATTGGGCGCAATATCCGCGTAGTTTGCCAGGTTGCTTCAATAAAAAGTGACTAGTGTGAGTAGGCGTAGAAATAAAATGAGGAGGGAACTGGACCTGGAACCATGGGTGTTCTTCTGCCCCCAATTTATTGGTCTTAATCTCAATATCACGTTGTTTTCAAATAGAGCAGCAAAAAACCTCAGAATCAGGTATTGTTTTTGCAATTTTCTCACAAAACAATCATTTCATTGACAATCAATGAAAATTAATTTATGCAGTAAATGCAGTAAAATTAATTTATTTGCATAACATCAAGCATCATCATATCATAAGTTTCACTCAATCCCATTTCTTGAAGCTAAAAAGGTGAAATTTTCATAAAAAAGTAAAAACGATTGTGGCGCAATTGAATTTTGGTTTAATCTCAATAATAGAATTTCTGAGATGAAGTAGCGTATGGCTCAAACAGTTGGTCTAACTGCAACTTACTGAAGCCTTGCTTATTAAGTACTAAATATCTAATCTACCAGCTGTATATCTACACCAATTCTTGTTCGAAACGACGAGAACTATGTTCACAAATAAACTTAACCTCAACTGCAATACCAACCATAATAATTGTCTATTCTGCTTGACTTTTATGGCTTCCATCAACAAACAATTATTCGCCGAATGAACTAAACTAATGCGCATCAACACAGCCTATCTATTTATCTCCTCTCTCCCAACATTTTCGGTGATGTTCTAGATGAACCAGAACAGCAGTTCTCAAACTTTTTACACCAGCCGACTAGTGTATCACAAAAAATTTCTGCCGATCGGCAACATAAATTGTAATGAATGGATTAAACAAAACGCGTTAGTTTGATATACTTGTACTTGAAATTACAAACATTATACGCACTTGAACTTCCTTACAAGAAAGCGCCAACTATGCACATGCAAAATAAAAAGACATTTATCAAATTTAGCAGAAACTTGCGCTGTTGTTTCATTCCTAGTATGCGAGGTAAACGTGATTACAACAAAGTTTTAAAACCAAAACTTTGCCATGATATCCGATCGATTTCCATATTTGGTTTTTCATTAAAGTTAGTGCGGAAAAATACTGAAAAAATTTGCTACAGAAGTAACTGGTAGTGCGGAAAAATACTGAAAAAATTTGCTACATACGTAACTGGTTGAAAATATCACAAACAAAATAATTGTTATGTGCAACAAACAAACAAAATAATCGTTGTCCGAATCTTTGCACGCGGACCGGATGCAAGAAATATTTCTTGTGTGCGGTATTTTCCAGCGCAAATGCTCAGGAGTTAAAATGCACATACGTTTCACGTAGATGCATTGCACTTAGAGAAGCATTAGATAAGTTGTACATCACCGAAGTACAGGTTCATACGTAACTATTATGGCGTAACTACGCTTTTGCATGCTTTTGGGCCTCGTAGAACGTTAGTATTTGTTCTTTGTTGAAAGGAAACACTTTCTAATTCAACTGCAAGCTAGTTGGCTTGTTGGAGGCACGGTACAAACGGCAATCCTGGTTCACGCCGTCAACTTAATCGAATTAGACCAGAGGAAAAGTGGCATCCCATTTCGAACAAATCATGAATGCAAATGACCGATCGGTAGCCCCACCATTAACAAAGCGGACTACCATTGGTGGGCAACCAAAAGTTGCCTCTTACGGCATGCTAGGTGAGCAGCTTCACAATTTTAACCCGGTGAAGCACGAATAATCAAGTTAGTAGATATTCATTGCGGAAATAGGATTGTAAGCAAACAGTAATTTTAGCGCCTAAGTGAATTTGCATCGAAGATGTTCTGCAAAGTTTTTGTCAGCATTTAGTCACGAAAAAAACTTCTCAATTACGAAGCGAACAATAAACGACACACAAAACAGAATGGCTAATGTAGCTCTAAATGCTAACTCTTGAGTTTGTGGACCACCAAAATTAAAGTAGGCATAGACATTCCTTCATGCGTATGAGCTTAGGCTCTGTTTGTTCATCTTTTGTCAGGCTGAGCCGCCGCTACAAGTAGACCGCTCTACCTCCCCACCTGTCTGCCACCTAAAAACAGGTAATCCCGTTAAGCGCCTTTCCCAAGAGCACAGCAATCAAACTAGCCGGTTTTTTCTTTACATTATTCCTTTCGTGCTCAGCGCCGAGCAGGGAAGCTGCGAATCCTATTTTTTAGGGTTTAATTCCGAGGCCAAGCCGTACCAAAGACTTTAAAAAACGGTGTTCACTGGTTCCCTGCTTACTTTGACGTAACAGTCAAAAACAGGAAACAATATATTTTGCTAATGTGTTGATGGGTCATGCACGGTCGACCAGAAATAGTAGGCCTTGGGAAATGTATTTTTTGATAGCAGGACGTTACTTTTTTGACTCGCATACAAACAAAAACAACAAAGAGTGCGTTGGGCAGGCAGCAAAATCGATTGAAGATCAAACTCAGTGCTTTGATCACTGTGAAGTTTTTCCTTTGGCAACCGGAAAAGTTTTCTTCAAACCTCAATGTGGCTCTTCATGGTTATAGTTTTGGGCCACCCTTGCTATGCGACTGAGAGACGGATATTCGCTTGCGAGAAGCATTCAGAATCAATAGACAATGTTTCTTTTTGTACCTGGACAGCACGTTGCATTTGTTGGCCATTTCGATGTAAGAATCGTTAATCCACAGGTTTCGGTTTCAACGATCTTCATGTCCAAGAAAATAAAATGTTCACATAAAATGCCTATTACACCAACAACAATATAGAAGCCGTTTAAGTTTGTAACATTTTCGTATCCTGCTTTTGCAAAAAAGTTATTTTAAATACGTGCCATCATATTTTGATCGCGTCTGTCTTGCTTCTCAGCAAAAAGGTATTGCGTGCCAAACCTCTGCAAAGGTATATTAAAGATATTTCAAATGGCCAAGTATATTCGCTTCATCGTATGCTCACCACTACATCAGGACTTCCCAACCTGTAGTACGCGGAAGCTTTCCAAGTGGTACGCGAGATGTTTTCCAAAAATGCAAAAAAGTATTTGTTTTCACAGGAACTCCTACACAGAGAAATGTAGTAATGTGAATCTGGTTTTAGTTCATTTTCTTTTGCTTCTCAACTGTAATACATATAAATTTGTACACATTGTATAATGCTGCCCCTAATGTTACGTCGCTAGCTAACTTGCTTGGCGCTTTCTTTCTTTCTGTAGCGTATCTGCTGCAGCAGCAGGAGCAGCAAGCTGCAACACAATCGAATATTCAAGATAGCTTGTTACTCAATATCTCCAGTGACGAGCTCACGACTGGTTAAAGCTTATTATGAGGTAACAGACAGGGAAAGAGCTGATTCATACAGATTTTTTAGAAAGAAATGTGATTGGCTTATAACTGAACGACCTTCTCGAAAGTTTTTCGTCAGTGTAGAAACGATCGCTTGTGCATCATATTTTTGTTCCTGAACATGCGGGAGTTCTTTCAATGATAGACTGATAGAAGCTTCGTGAATTTTGAAATAAAATTTTGCTGTCCTAGCTAGCTATATTTTTATCTGCTGTTATACCAGACTATATTTTTCTTTGCTGTTGGAATCTAGTTGATTTATAACTTTACTTGTATTATATTTGTATGTTAATATGTCTGTTACGCTTTGTGATAGTTCTTTTATGGAGAAAACTAATCGTCAAAGTTTGGTGGTACGCAGCTACAGAATAACTCCATAAGTGGTACACAGCAACAAAAAGATTGGGAACCCCTGCACTACAGCATCTCGAAAATAAATGGCGCTTTCTATGGAGTTTACTCTATACTCAAGAAGGTCTTAACCGGTTGGAATTGTTTTGTATTAAGCACAAAATTCCCTCATAACAAGCCGCCAAAATGCAATGACTGGAGCAAGCTTTTGTTGACCAAAAACTAAAACAAATTGGCTTAAAAATTTTTTTAAATTGACTTTCTGGACCTAACAAAATTTTGACTAATTAAATTAATGTTTCTTGAGCTTTTATATTAAAATGTACTTTAAATAACGAAAACCTAAAACACGCAAACCCCAATAAAACTTGCAATACGCATGGTTTTTACAGGCAGTCAACTCGCAAGCATTGAAATGCAAATCATGTACTGTTTTGCATTTTTGACTTTAAATATTCTGTTCTTGGCTAATCGTTTTCGCAGCATGGAAAAACTTTAATAGAAGCAGTTGTGGACTGAGGATGTTGAAATCAACAGTAAGCAACCGGTAACATGTCTGGCCCAGGGCTGGCCAAACTGCAGCTCTTTTGACTCTTGTTGTATTTGAGTACAATGATACAGTGCATGAGTGTGCAACCTGCTGTGCGGCTCGTTAAGTTTTGTGGCCGGTGGTCGCCAAAACAAAAAAGGTTGTCACCATCTATCTTGAGGGAAAATGCGTCGATTGAAACTAAGAATTGCGTAGCCGCTCTTTCAGTGATGGCCTCTAACGTTTTTGGTTCTTTATTACCGCAAATGTAGCCACCCTTGGCCTGGTCTTTCCATGTTTGTTACTTTAGAAATGTCATTGTTTTGCATCGTTTTTTAAATGTAAAGTTTTACGCTGCAATTGTCTTCTGCGAAGTCAAGTTTTTGGATTGCTTGCACCGCTTCTTTGATTGTGTACTTGGCACTTTCTATTGTTTCTATAAGCTTAACTAGACATTCATATTGGTCTTTGATTTTGAGAAGTTGGGTAGCTAAACCACTTTTTTTTGCAAGCCTACTTTTGCTTGAGTTGCTAAAATACCAAGCCCTTCAAAACTTTTACAATTGGCTTCACTTCAGGTAAATTCTTTGCATAATGGAAGGCGGCATTTAACCAGCTTTCCCATCTTGTAACATAGGCTGATATGGGCAACTATTAGTAGCAAATTTGGATTGTCTGGTTTCGTTTTTAACTGTTGCTGATTGGATTTTTGCTGTTAGCTGAATAACATTAGCAGAGAGAGATTTGATTTTCATAGCACAATTGTGCAATAAATGTGCTATACCTGCCATGTGAAACAGCTTAGAATACAGACATTTTAGTATTGCATCTGCAGCTACCATATATTTTACAGCATCAGACAATAAAAGACAGGAAAAGTTTCTTTTGATTCCAAGAGATCTAACAGCATCGTCAACAGCTTGAGCAAAGCTGTTGCTATTTGGCGCACATGCTAAAGGTTGTGTACAAATAATTGACGTGAAGTGTTTCTAGGTTTCCAACTAGAATATTTAAACGTTGTATGCCAGATAGAGTGCTTTCATCAGCATCCAAAAAAATAGCCAATATTGAAAAAACTTGCCCTAGTAATGACGAATTATAATAGCCCAAAAAATGTTCGTTCACCTGAAACAAAGATCTGCTTGAAGGTTAACGTTGTCTATTAATTTTACTTCATAAGGTAAGTCGAGATACGCAAATTTTACTGTTTTAAATGCTATTTTGCTACAAACGTGATGCATTGATCAAACGTAAAACCAGAGTTTTTGCATAACTAAAGGTATCATCAACACTATACTGATTTGGAGGACTAGATATTATGCAAACCGTTACCAGTCCGCGGGTCGGCGGTTGAGAAATATTATTCTAGAAGATTCAGAACAACAGTGGGAATAATTATGTTGTCATCAGCAAGGTTTTCGCGATTTCTTTTTGGGTCAACGTTACGTCACAATTACAACCTTATAATCACAATGTAATAAACTAGTTGCGCTAAAAATCAATTTAGGTTGCATACCACTAAAACATCATAAGATACCACTATTGCATACAGTTGCATACTACTATTCGTGACATACGCCATACAATGGCATACCATTATTCGTGCCACATGCCCCTTTCCCATAAGAATACACTGCCATCCAAATGTAAGACTATCAATGAAAACAGTGGCATTTTTAACTAGTGCACCATGTTATTGTGGTGAGTGCAGCATATTGTTGTTTTGATTTTAGACACTCATCAGATGCGTTTTTTCACTCTGATTAAGTCCTAAGTAAATTTTTGATCGACTTTTTTGCAGTGGTTAGTGAAAATGGAGCGCAGTAAGTCCCTAAATAAGATTCACAGGCCCCAAATCGTCATTTTACGTTGTGAAGAATTAACAGAGCGTCAGATATTCATTCAAATCAAAATTAGTAGGACAACAGTTCGTTAAGCGATCAAAAACTTCAACTGTACAGCTCATAGGAGGGTCAGTCAATAAGTGACGGACTTTCTCAATTGCTTTTGGTGATTTTTTTGTGTTGTGAAACTGAAATTATATAAAATGATTACGAATAGAGTTGTCATCTAATTACAAAAATGCTTTTTATTTTCAGACTACTGCAGGTGTGATGGTAAATTAAAATGATCGTTAGGTTAGCAAACTGCTTGTCCTGGCAACAAAAAGAAGTTATAAGATTACTATTGGCTGAGGATGTAAAGTCATGCGAGATTCTTTCTAAATCAATAGAATAATATGGTTCTTCCGGTATATCCAGGGCAAACTTCTATAAACGGGTTCACGCATTCAAAGATGGATGCGAAAGCATAACTGATGACTCGAAAAGTGGGAGACCTATGGATGTCTCTACCCCAAAAGCAGTATAGGCAATTGAAGACAAGGTTAGATGTGATAGAAGGGCCACTGTAGATGAAATTGCCACAAGCTTGGACTTGTCCTGCGGCAGTTCATGCAATCGTGCGTGAGAAGTTGCATTTTCAACAGTCGGCTGCGGTGGGTTCTTAAGATGTTAACGGATGATCCCGAAGTGCATTGTCTAACGTCTTCCACAGCGTCACTACCCACATATAGAAAAAAGGGGGACGCTTTTCTGTCAAGAATAGTAACAACTGATGAGACCTGGGTCATAACTGAAGCAAAACGACAACGAATAAAGTGGAAATAGCTTTCTTCCTCCGTAAAGAAAAACTCCAAATCTCAGAAAAGTTTAGGAAAAATCATGCTCACTGTGTTCTGGGACAGAGGTACTCTAAGCCAATCACTATTAGTTTCTTGGAAAGGAGCAGCAGTGTCAACTTAAGAGAACTTTTGTAAGCTACTAACTCAAGCGAACAAGACATTAAGAACAAATAAAAGGGATTGCGAAGCAAGTGATCAAAAGCGATGGAAGACACACAAAGTACAAAATTTTGATGAAACATTAACAAATGTATAAGGAAATTACTCCAAATAAACCCTAGAAATATGTAATCCATGAGAAAGCCTAATTTCTTACAAAATAAAATATTTAATGTAAGATAGCCGTGCTGTTTACAGAATAAGAAAGGAAAATGGCGCGGTAGTCTAACTCTTTTAGTAGACGCTGTATTATGAAAAATGTTATAAAAAACACTAAAATTCTAACTTTTAACGCAAATTTTGGACGGCAAACAGTGGCCTACGCAAAACACAACTTGACAAGAAGTCAAAATACACTTGACAGGTACATGTACAATCATCATCAGGTCATCGCTCGACTAAGGTAATCGGCAGCAACATTGTCTTTCCCTTGTATACCTTGCACAAACTAATCACAAGCCAGCAAAATAAAAGCCCATCGCGCTATGGGATCGTTTTGATATTTGGTGATAAATTGGATATGTTAGAAGCTGATGACCGCTCTATAAACATGTATTTGTCCAATTAAAATCGGAACTTATTTATACCCCACCCGATAGCTATATCCAGTAGTTCCTGTTAGGAAGAAGCTGACATCTGCTGAGAGGAGATACTCAATTCTTTCTCCAAAGTCTGATGCATCAGTTCATAACGCAAAAAGTTTATTGTGATTTGCCAGACGTTAAATTAGCGTAAAATCGTTAAAAGTAACGTTAAACTGCTCAACTGTGCACCAACAATTGCGAATCATGGACGATGAACACGGTTATAATTCGCTAGCTCCAAGAATATTCTCTCTTCCTTTTTTATTGAAAGTCTTCTGGCTGTATAATTTTTCTCGGAATTGTTATCGTCGACAGTATTCCAATTATATCTAACAAGGTGTCTGAAAAATTTGACTGATTCAGATCCAACCACTCACTTCAATGATCTTGCCGTCAAATTAACATGTAGAAGACGCCAAAACAGTTCTGAAAACCAACAATGCTGTGAAAAAGATTGTTGTGATTTTATACGTACACTATCGCTACCAAGTATTAATAAGGCAAAATTTTTTGAATGTGAAAAACCTATAACTGATAACGAATGCCAACAAGCCATTCTTCAACTAGCCAACAATAAATCCCTAGGTCTTGACGGCTTTTCCATTGAATTTTATAAAACTTTCTGGACTGAAATTAAGAGTCTATTTATGGAATGCCTTGATTTTTCCAAAATTACCAACCAATTGAGTAAATCCCAGTACGAGGGAGTAATAACGTTATTGCCTAAACCCGGAAAAGACAAATTGTCTCCCTCCAACTACAGGCCAATCACATTGTTAAATTGTGATTATAAAATAATATCCAAAGTTATTACCAACAGAATACACCCTTGTTTGAATGACCTTATAGAAAAAGAACAAAATGGCTTTATGAGAGCTCGAAACATTGGCGATAACATTCGTTCACTATTTGATATTATTGATTACGCAAACCACAAAAAGATGCCAGGCGCTGTATTATTAGTAGATCTACATAAAGCGTTTGATTCTTTACACTGGTCTTTTATTTTTGCTATGCTAAAATCTTATGGTTTTGGTAATTCTTTGATTAACTGGATAAGAATTCTGTACAAAAATCCTAAATGCCGTGTTGTAAACAATAATTTTCTAAGCCCCCTTTTCGAGGTCAAAAAGGGAGTGAGGCAAGGAGATCCCCTCTCTCCGACCATTTTTCTTTTATGTATAGAGTGTTTAGCCATCATGCTGCGTCAGAGCAGGCAATACAAAGGCATTAAGTTAAATAAACAAACCTTTAAAGTATCTTTGTTCGCAGACGATATCGCGATTTTTTTTGAATGGAAATGCTTTGCAATTTGATTACGTTTTTGACATTCTTGATACATTCGGGCAAAAATCAGGCTGCAAAGTCAATATGAGCAAATCTAACGCTTTTTACGTTGGATCTAGCAAGGGCAACGTGTCTCAACCTTTTTCTGATAAAAGCTTATCTTGGCCTCAAACTCTTGTCAAATACCTGGGGGTTAATATACCAATTACCAACTTTGACAACAATTTCCTCTTCAGTGAAAATTTTCCAGGTATAACGCGAGAAGTGCAAACACTTTTAAACATTTGGTCATCTCGTGGTCTCACGTTGTTAGGAAAAATAACTATACTAAAAAGTCTGGTCATTCCCAAAATTGTGTATAAAGCCACTTATTTACCGGTAACATTGCCAGAAACTTTCATAAAGGAACTTAATCAAATTATGTATAAATTTATTTGGGGCTCCAAGTGGGAAAAAATTGGTCGCTCTCAACTATGTTGTGATGTGAAAGAAGGAGGTGGTAAAATGATTGACATCAAACAGTATGTACTTTCTCTCAGGCATAACTTCATTTTTAAACTATTTGATAATAATTATCAATCCAGTTGGAAGTCGCTTGAACATCGATGTATTGACGAAAATGTTCTTTTCTGCATTTTGCGTTCTAATATAAAGTTGAATAGCATGTTAATTGGTAGAGTGGCCTTTTTACGCTTTACCCTTACCACCTTAAGAACTTTAAAACACTTCTGCAATATCGACAATGATTCCAAATATTTATGGTTTAATAAAGCGGTAAAATACCGAAATCAACCAATGTTTGTTGAAGAATTTTGCAAAGCCGGGATTTTTGATTTTTTTCAGCTGCTTAAATCGGACTTTGAATTATACTCATATGATGAAGTGGCATCAGCTTTTCATATGACCCCAAATAATACAAGCTTCATCGAATACATTAAACTCATTTCAGCTATTCCAATGGCTTGGATTACGACTACGAACAGTAACTCTCATAACCCTTCATGCGCTTTTTCTGACTTTAAACAAACTGTCAAAGAACAAATTACTACTCTGGGCAGCTCAAGTAAAACCGCTTATCAATTTTTGAGAGACAAAGTTAAAATACTACCTGTTAAACAACAACTAAAATGGTGTAATATATTGCAACTGCCATCCGATACAATTGATTGGTCAAATATTTATAAAAATAACTACTATGCTACAAACGAAACTAAACTACGGTCATTTCAAATCAGGTTAAACTTAAGATCAATTGTTACTAAAATACAATTGTGTGTTCTTGATATTGCTTCTGATAATTTATGCACGTTTTGTCGTGAAGAACCGGAAACTTTGATACATTTATTTTGTGATTGCAAAATTGTTGACGCTTTTTGGAATGATGTATTTGATTGGATTCTAGCAAGATTTCGTATTAATGTCCCTTCGATTAACTTTCATAAACTGTTTGGGTTCCACACACAATATGCTAATAATCCATTAGTCAACCACATGCTCTTATTGGCAAGATTCTTGATTTACCGGTGTAAACATTCAAAAACAACACCCAATATGCCCCAGTACTTTAACGCAATTACATCCACAAAAAAATCAGAACACTATATTGCTAAGAAGCATAACAAATTGGAATTTCATTACAAGAAATGGTCTAGCTACATTTTGACATTGTATTATGCGTTGTCGCTGTTTTTATTCTTGTGTTCTTGTTTTTGTGCCTACAATAAAAAAAAAAAAATACTTGCAAATGCATCCTCTAGTAATCCATATGCACAGCTCAATCGTCGATGTAACTGTACATGTTATCCAAACCGGCCAGTATATTCCTCATTCGATGCACAAATGTAACTCCAAACTTTTTCATCCTAAATTGCATCCTCAAGAAATCGTACGTGCCATCATGTGTGATCAAAGTAGTCTTCTCTACGTTTACTTCAGCAGCTGGAATCTGCCGATATCCTGTACTAAGATCAATCTTACAAAAATATTTGCTCTTTCGCAATCGCTGAAACAAATCTTCTGCAGTAGTCATGGACTCTGGGTCAGCAATCGTGAGTTTGTTCAATTTTTTAAAATCGACGCATATGCGATTTTTTTCATCCTTTTTCTTCACAGTGGCAATAGGCCATGCAAATGGTAAACTTGACTCGCGAATAATTCCAAAATTAAGCTCATCTTAAATTTCCTTTTTAAGATTTTCCCGCACGGCATATGGCAGTGCGTACAAACAAGACCTGACTAAATTGTCACAGATCAAACCCAATTTTGTGTTTTATCACATTTGACTTACACAAAATAACAATAAAAACTTCTCTCTATGTCAACAAAGTATTCATAATTTCATCCTGCTGTAATTAAATTTATTTAATTCCCAACTTAATATTCCGTATTCCGAATGGTTTCTTTCTGTTGATGATTAGTTAACACCATCAGTTCATCATTATTCATAAAAAGTTTTTTCTCTACTCTAGAGAAACCAAAGAAAGTATTGCAAGATGGTATCTGTTGATCTTTCAAACCGTTTTCTGGTGTTTTTTTATCATTTTTTCTTTCCATGTACTGTTTCAACATATTTGCATAATAAGCTTTCATCTTTATGTTGTATCCACTTGATAATTATTCCCTTCTCCACATCTACTGACTGCTGTGCAAGGGTTCACTATTGCATTAGAAATTTATTGCTGTCTGTGGGTAGGAACAGCTATACTTTGTCTCCTTCTCAGAAAAGCTCTTCTTTTCACTTTCTGGTCATGTAACTTGTTGTTTTTCTTCAAAATTTTATTAGTTCTTCTCGGAAAACTTTCATACTACTGTCTAATCGTTCTTGCAACTCAAAAACATATTGATGATATGTTTTTACATTTGTCTTCCGTTTCTCCTGTTCGCAAATTTTATAAAATCTAGACTGGTCCTCGTACTGTTATTCCATAAAGTGGCTGGAATGGTGCAAATCCAGTGACCTCTCGGGGTGCTTTTCAATAGGCAAACGACAAGGGATTAATGAACCGATGCCACTGTTGATGTTGCTCATTGCACAGACGCTGCAGCATTTTTTTACGCGCGCCATTGAGCTGCTCTTCTAACCCATCAATACGGCGTAGCTGCCAACCGCTTGATCGGCAACAGTCGTGATACTTCCTCCGTGCAATTCGATTCGATTTGTAAGTTATTTCAAAATCGCCAAGGAGTTCTTCAGGCACTCCCAAACAACTATACAAATCCATTAACGTTTCTGCAATCTTATCAGTCTCTATACTGGTATGAAAAACAAGTTTCGGATATCTAGTTACATAATTTACCAAAGTCAGGATGCACATGTGACCTATTTCACTTGCTGTCAAATTTGGTTCAATCTAATCAACAGCAACTCTTTTAAATAGCATATCAATAACAGCACCTCTCCAAGCGGTGCACAAGAAATATATATATACCTTAGCAATTGTTTTTAGGCACACTTCGCACAACCAACAACATCTGGCAATATCGTCTTGCATCCCAGACCAGAAAAAATTAGTTTGAAACCGATCTTTAGTTTTTCTTGATAACTAGATTTCCTCCAAAAACTGAATTACACATAACTTTCAGAATCCTCATTCTTATCATTTAGGGCACCATGATTTGCTTCCAACAGTCGCCCAATTCGTCAATTCGGTTTCAAATCCCATACCAAAGACTCATACGTTTCTCATATTTTACTTCATAATCAGGATTCTATACAGCTTCCTTCAGATCTAGGTACTTCTTCAAACTATAATCCTCTTGTTATAGGCTAGGTAATTTTTCTTTAGTGATGAAAGTTTGAGCTGTCACGTCATTTGCCATTAACGGTTTAGTAGCATTATCTTTTCTGAGCTCGAGCTCTCGTGACTGCAGCAGAATAAGTTTTCCCAGAATAAAAAGAATTATTTAGCTTTTTGCACTTTAAGAATATTTCCGATATTTGTCCATACGTATGTCCTAATGATTTGTTGTATCCGCTGCGCCCTCCGTCCGGTTTGACACGGCATTCCTTTGCACAGTGATTACACGTTAAACACTTCAAGATTCGCTCTGCGTTCAGTTTGACAAGGCAGTCGATTGCACGGTAACCAACTTGATTACAGATGAAAAATCACAAGATAGGAGTATTTTGGAATATGTTAGAACCTCCCATGAAACTTGGTCTCATGCTGTAGCCTTTTGATCTTCTCTTTACTAGATAGCTTTTGTTTACGCGCTGCCAAATACTAATCCCACCAATCGCGACTATTTGTCCAAAATTTTTGGATCAATTTGCTTTGGCAATATAAATAGGCCTTTTAAATAGGAATTGATAAATTGATTACGTACAATCAAATCAGCCACGCCACTATAAATTTACTCCACTAAGCCAATTCCACCCACATGATAAAACAATTCTTCAATCTACATATAAATTGGCTAGGAGTATTGTACTTTTCCAGCTTTGTTTTGCAAAATTTTTATCGGGCTCCACGTTTAGTAAAATCATATCCTGCCAATAGAGTAAATTTTAAAGCATTTATAATCCATTGCTTCTTCCAATTACAGCCTGTTACAAGCTTTACAGCCTTACAAGTAAGCAAAGGACTTAGTTGAGTAGCCCAAGTTTGCTTTTTCCATTTAGCCACATTAGCGTTTCTTTGGAAACCCAAAAGATATTTATCGTAATTATCCTTGCCGTCTACTAAAGACAGTAATGATGGTAAGATCACAGTCGTCTCAAAAATTCTTGCTGAAGTTGCTCACCACTTCGAGATTGAGTAAGCTTTTTTTGTATCTCAAGCCTTAGCTTTTCTACTTCAAACTCAGCCTTTTTTTCTTCAGCAGCTTATGTTTGTTCTTCTGCCTGAGCTGCTAATGCTCGTTTTTCATTGTCTTCAGCCATACTTTTCTTTCTTGTGGTCTGGCTTGATCTTTGGCTAGCTTCATTCTGCGCCATTTATCTCCGGGAAGCTTATTCTTTTGCTTCTTCTTCAAGCCCAACAGTTCTACCTGATTCTATAGTTTCTCGTATTTCTTAGTATTAAGATTTTCGGCAGCCGCGATAATTGCCAACAGATAAATGTTCCTGGATGAGACTCCACATGTCGCGCAATAGAGTTATGCTCCTACCTTATTAACTGAATTTCATAGTTGAAACGATGTAGTACATCACTCATACAATTTGTCTGACTTGTAACATTATTGAGACCTTCCTGATTAAGTACCAAATATCTAATCCATCAGCGGTAGATCCACACCACTTTTTGTTCCAAACAACAAGAAATATATTCACAGTTATACTTAACCTTATCTGCACTCCCAACTACAACAACTATCAGTTCCATGCGTTTTTATGGCTTCCATCAACAAACAATTATTCATCGAATGAACTAATGCAGATTAACATCAGCACAGAGGTGGATTTAGGAATTTAGTGCCTGCAGCAAGATTACATGAGGTGACTCCTAAGTGCCTAAGGTTTAAGAGCCAGCTACTCCAGTTGGACTTTAGCGCATGAAGCGAAAACCACAACGTGGTTTCAGTGGAAGCAGAACTTTGGCTTTCCACTCTTGACCTGCGCACTAAATATAGCACATGAGACAATTATGTCTCAAATAGCATAAATGAAAGAATTTAAATCTGTGTAGCCGTAAATTTCTGTTGGTGTCGTATTCTGTGTGTAGTTTGTGTAGCGTTTTCAACATTTTTTGTAGCATTGATTTTGTGTCTATGTGCTGTTTTTAAAGTTGTGTCTCATTTTCAGTGTCTTCAATTTCACACTTAAGAGTTTCAGGGTGATTGAAAGCGTAGTTTCAATGTTAGGATACGTTCTTTTCTGCAGACACATGAAGTTATATGGCAATTTGTAAAACCATAAAAAGGGATTTCCCACAAATCGGGGGCCTGAGACAAAAACCTTACTTGCCTCACACAATATCCATCTCTGCATCGACACAAACTATTTAATTCTCTCTTTGTCTTTCTTTCTGTCTCTCACTCTCTCTGAACATCTTCGATCACTTACATCAAGCAAAGAACGTTTGAGGTGTTCTACAAAAGATATTTGTAAAAACCTCAATAGAAATCACAGTGACATCTTAAGCACAAGTTTGCGCAATTTCTTGCCGGGTCAACGTTGCGTCACAACCGCAATCTTACAATCAAAATGTAAAGAAGTTGGTCCGAATATACGAGTGGGTTCAAGTTACATAACAATAAAACAACAGTTTTTAAAGCTGCTACAAATTATTTTTCGTGACAACGTGGAACAAAATGTTGTAAAGTTCGGTCATTTTTTCCCTTTTAAAACATGAAAAATTTTTGAATAAATTTGGTTCTCCTTGAAATTTGTTCTGATCGCGATCGAGAAGTGATGATTAAGAAGATTTGTAGCATGTGGTAATGGTGTAGCCACAAGAAAAATTTTGGAGGGTAAGAAAAATTTCGGAGAAAGATAATTGTTTTCATAAAGCTGCATTAAATCATGCGTTTAAAAAAATATGAGCTAGACATAATGTATGCTTTCGCGTGCTGATGTAGTAAACACTGTCTATTTGTACTTGGCATTTTGAGTTTTCACCTCAAAACAAAACTTGTAAACCCTAAAAAGCAGAACATAATTGGAGAAGACAACAACAACAACAAATTACAAAACCAAAACCAAATCATAAAAAATCAGAGCTTGAACGCAAGCTGAATGGTTTCGGATAAATGATCCTATGCTTAACCACTCATTCGTTTTCCAGTGAATAAATAATAAAGATGAAGCGCAAACAAACAAAAACAGTTTTGCTTAAGTTTAGCTATTAGGCAATACCAACTATTGTATCTTGCCAGTAAGCAATGTAATAACAAATGCTTTTCACAGATATATAAATGTAAACATTACTGATGCTAATCTCTAATTTTAGGCTACTCACAGTAAAAGCTAACAAAATGTTTTGCCTAGGAACAGGCCTCTAGCTGGGCTGCATTAACATAAAAAACCAATTGCAGAGGGGGCGAAAACAACAAAAAATAGAACGAAGTTTAAGCAAAAATTTGGCTAAGTACTGCAAAGCATAGTTCGTATGGATAGTGAGGTATGAGCTTTCATCACACTTCTACAGACCATTGGCTAGACGAAAGTTTACTTGGACGGCGCCGCAGCTACTCAGGGGAAGAAGCTGTCGAAATGTTTTTGAAATTTGTTAAACTAAGTACATAAAATCCAACTTGAAGGGAAATCATAAAAAAGACATTTTTCTGTGCGTGATCGTTTTACCGACTTTTACCGACATATATTTATGGTCATTTATTCTTACTTGGGAGTTTAAAACAAAAGCAAGTGAGAAACTAAATAAATAGGGAACAAAGAAGTTCGAAAATAGTTTTGTTGTGTCACTATCAGCTGTTAGAAATAGTCGCGGCCAGGAAACAAATAACTTACTGTCAACAGGCTAAAAGGCAGCTTGATTCAGATCGCAGTTGAGATGTCGAGCAGCAAGAGGGTGTGTGAGTGTATTAGTATTGATAGGATAGTTTTGTTAATTGTACGCTCGGTACTAGTTTTGTTAATTGTACGCTCGGTACTAGCTCTGCGCTATCGTCTTACGAATTTGCGCGTTTGGTTGAAGCATGGTAGCCAGCCAATTTATTCACGGTTATCTTTGGGTGCTTATAACGATATCTTTGGTTGTGCAGATTTTATCTATCGTAAGGCAAACGCTGATGACGTTGCAGACGAAATCTTATCTTCGGATACCGATGATGAAATATCGGATGAGGTGTTTGAAGGAGGTGTACAAGACGAAAAAGAGGTATCACTGGCAAACGCTCACAATGTTTCAGACACCAGTGGTCATGAACACAAATAGATAACGTTCAGCTTAAGACTACTGCACAAGCTTCTCATTGCTCGATGAGTAGAGACGGTATCCAGTGCAAATACTGCTCCGCTGCAAGTAGCGGGCGAGGTGGAACCCGCAAAATTTTTTTTAGCAAAACCTAATGTTTCTAGAGGTGTAGCATCATGTCGGAGCTCACTTGATGAGTGGAAACATTTTATTTCAGAACCAATTTTACGTATGTTTATAAATATACGAAAGGCGAACCACAACGAAAAAATGAACCACAATTTTCCATGAGCTTGGTTGGTTTAGAATCTTGATTGGATTCTATACCTTTTTAATTTCAAAATGAGAATTGTAAACTTCAAAATGAAATAGTGAACTTCAAAACGAGAACAGTAAATTTTAAAAAAAGAATTACAAATAAAACAATACATTTATACAACACAAATAAAATTAACGAAAGTTATGAAAAATATTTATTAAAAGTCAACATCCATCATACTAATTGCATGTGCTACTTTATTGAATATTTGTGCTGCGAAATTCAAGCACATTCCACTTGTTACGGCACTCATTACCTCCTTCATCAACTCTTCTAAGGCTCTCAATCGATGCTCCTTTATCGATAATTCTAGTGGAACAATCCTTAAAATACTTGTAATCTTTGTAGCCAAGTCTCTTTTAATCTTTGCTTTCACAAAAGACCAAACATTTTCCATGGGATTAAACATGGAATTGTAAGGTCCAAGCCTTAATACATGATTGTCAGAGAACTCTGGCTCTTTAAACACATTTTCCAGACCCGAATGGCATGGTGCATTATCAATCACCATTACAACTGTGCCATCAAACTTAAACCTCGTAATCCTGAGGCATCTCCTCATCCACTCACAGGCCTGGTCCGACTTATAGGCTCCCCTCTTTATCTCATAATGAAGAAGACCGGCATTGCTCATGCAACCTATCATATGCACATTTGCACCTTTTCAACCAGCTGCAATTGTGGTGCATCGAGTTCTTCTTAAGGATCTACCTTCTCTCCTTGTAATATGGATGTTTGTATTACTCTCATCCATAAAGCAAATGGGCAAGTTTTCAGCTGGATATTGTAAAAGTTTTTCTACAAATCTTTTTCTCTTCAACTTGTTTTCTAAGATGTTAGCTTTTTCACTTTCAAATCTGAATTATCTGACCTTTTTAAGAGTGTAGGTAGCCATATCAAGATGCTTCCAAACAGAAGGTTTTGATAATTGTAGTTCAAACCTGACTCTTATTTGATCAACAATTTCTTGAAGGATTATTCCGTTGTTCTCTTCAATGAGATTGACCATAAATTCAACATGATCACTTTTCACCTTATTGAATCGGCGTCCACAATGAGAATCAGTTAAATCACCAACAGATAACCACCTGTAAGCAGTACCTTCAGGAACTGACAATTCACGTGCTAGAGTACGCCAGTCTCCCCCAGTATTTTGTGAAGATACAATTTGGGTTTTTTTAGCAGCCCATTGTGTCTCCTTCCTCTGCTGTCCTTCTAGCCATACAATGGGTAAATATTAGGCTATATTAAATTTCAAAAGATTGAAACTATGTTTTG
Organism: Trididemnum clinides; assembly: GCA_963675345.1. Taxonomy (NCBI): domain Eukaryota; kingdom Metazoa; phylum Chordata; class Ascidiacea; order Aplousobranchia; family Didemnidae; genus Trididemnum; species Trididemnum clinides. Next base: position 30,655,075 of record OY776291.1, read on the forward strand.
TACTGAATATATTGTTTTATAACTAAAATATTTAAATATATTTTAAAACTTGTCGACAAAAATAAGGCTCATCAGGCACACAATAATCCGCAAAACAATTGTGTGTCTCATACAGTCAATGGACCTAAACAACTAAATCTTTATTACAATTTAAACTTGGGTTAATAGCTGCAACCCCACCTTACAGTGCCAGTTTTTTTGATACACAGACGGCGGCCTAAACCTAAACACACAGCGGCCTATAATGTACCAATTACTTATGGTACTAACTTCAAATCTATCTTATAAATCTTACATATATAACTATCTTACCTTCATATGCCCAAACTGCCTCATTTGTTTTTCGCAACTTACACTTTACTACAATCTGACCATTCTACCACCTCTGCCTTTATATTGAAACTTAATGTTTAGATTTGGTTTTGTTTTCACAACACCATTATGATGGCACTTTGTCAATTGCTACATTCCACTACCTAGTTATTAAATAAAACTAATTGAAAAATATTTATATACAAAAAATGTTATTACTTAGTAAAATTTACTATTCTCGTTTTGAAATTTATTATTCTCATTTTGAAGTTACTATTCCATTTTGAAGTTATAAAGGTATAGTATGCGAGAGGGATTTATGGTAATGGCCACCCCGTTGCTTTCTTGTGCCGCAAGAAATATGGAGTTTCTATTTTTTGTGGCACTATGAACGGAGATTATTGTTTAAAATTGATGGTTATGAACCTGTATAAGTATAACAAAGGAAAAAAATATAACATCACCCGTGACAATTATTTCACGTACATGTATCTAGACGAAAAATTTGCCAAAGACAAGACCTCAATTGCAGAAACAATGAGAAAACATCCGCGTAAGTTGCACAAGAGAATGACCGAACCCGAAAAGCACGATATAAAACCTAGCAACTTTCTTTGGCATAACCCGTCCACAAATTTCCTTATTGTAAAATATTAGCAGAAAGAAGTCTGTTAGTTTGCTTTCTTGCTAGCACATTATCTGCAAACGTAAATACAAACACTAAAAGGAACGAAACCGAAAATATAGTGGACGCTGCGAAATGTAATCACGAATAATGTCACCAATCGGTTAATATTATCAAAATTCCTGATCCGCGCCAGAATATACAAAATACATTACAAACATGCTGCTTATTGAAATCAGTACATCGGTTATTGTTATCAAAAAGTTTCCAAACTTGGGGACATTTTAGTCGACTTCTAGCATAAATACCCAGTGACATGTTTGCTCTTCTAAGAATCGTGATCTTTTTTCTGGCAAAGCAGATAATTAATTGCGTAATTACACCGCAAATTTAGCGGAAAATTTTGGCGTTTTTTTTTCTTTCTTGGGCGGGAAACTCACTTGGCTAAATCATTTAGTGAATCAGTTACATATCAGTTGCGACTAGATTTCCTTAATAGAGTACTGCACTGCATCTGTGGTAAGTTACTATATCAGCTATTTGAGATAAGCTTTTTGTCTTGGTACACGTGCAGCTTTTCCTTCATGATGCAGTAAAATGGCAATTTTCATTTCTTCTGTTAATGTTGTCAATCAGTTATTGTTATCACTAAAAGATATTCCCAAAGTGATCACATTAAGCGGCGTCCACTGTGGTCCCTTTTTAGAATGCAAACAAAGCCGGAATCGACTGCTTTGATCAAATGGCCCGAATATGTGCAACAAGGTCAGCAACTCCAAGATGGCCAGTACCTGTTTGAAGCAGCAGTTTGGACATCGCAGCGATCAACTCCCACGTGTTCTACGTGGAAGTAACAAAAGAGCACAAAACTCGTCGACAGCATATAATGATGCTAGTACAGGGGTGCAAAATTAGGGTCGCGCCGCGCGACCAAAAAGTTTACGTGCGCGAATAGGATTTTCAGCGAAGAATAATGGATGGCAAAGTTTATAGTGAGGTGTGCTACCTACAATTTCTATGCGCTACTAAATTTCAAAAATATTTTTGTACCCCTTTGCTAGTGGAAATCCTGCAAAACAAACTACGAGTACAGATGGCAATGTGTAGCAACAACAAACTATCAAGGGGCTCGAAAACGACGGAAGTGCCAGGGTATAGGTTGCGCCAACAACACAACATCAAGTTCCATCTCCTGCCACAAACCAATCTGCGAAAAATTCTCGCAGGACAATTTCAGAATAATTTACGTGAAGTGCACAGCCTGTGTAAAGCCAACAAGTTAGGACCTCTAAGCATCTTTTGACCGTGTTTAGTGGAAAACTAAACTTTTTGAAATTAAGCCACTTTATGTTTCATGTGTCACAGTAAACCAAACCATCGCTTCAGAAAGCTCATATGAGAAAAGTAATGAGCAAAAAAATCGATGTTGAAAACGACACCTCCGTCAAACTAAGGGCTGGTTTCCATTAGGTACAAATTGCTGGCGTAGCGTGAAAAATTCTTTGTTTCCATATTTAGTTTTATGCGCGCAGCGATAACAAGATATGTAGATTTGTGCGTTCGTTCATGTTGGCCTTTGTTTAGATCAGTGATTCTCATACTTTCATGATTGGTGGCTCCCCTCCAAAGACTCTCAACACTTGTGGCCCCCTGCTCTTCAATAAAAATATCTAGTTTTGCTTTTAACAGGTTTCGGTCAGTTTTTTTATTCGTCACGTTTAATAAAAAAAGTCAACAAACGAAAGTAAAAGAATAAATGCATTACAGTCAAAGAATCAAATAAATTGCAGTTAATTTACTTTAAATTAACGTAGTTAGTGCGAAGCGTGTTCTTGTACTCGCCTGAGGAGACCTTTGATATTCGGATCCATAGTGGACTGAGCAAGGCGAATGTCACTGCATACATTGAGGCGATTTCTGGATTTTGTTTTTATGGATGCCAGATTTGAACGAAAATTACGGAAGCCTTCTTGCTGAGTAGTGGATATGATTGATGAAGAGACAACCAAAAGCTGGAGTCGTCAGTTTTGTTATTAATGCTTTGTGAAACTCGGCATGACTACTTTCACTGCCTCTCTCATTCACTAATTATTAAATAAAATAATGTCTGCAGAGGTTGTTTGAATTACATCTACAAAGCTGATAGAGCTCGATCTTAGCATGTTAAAGTAAAAACAAAAGGTCACATTTTCTGCCTAAAACAGAAACTATGATTGTTATGACATTGTAACTTCTTAAACAAACTCCGTAACAAGGGAGGTTTTTTACTGCTATAGGCTTGACAGCTTTGTGAACCACCAAGAAAACAAGACTATAATGACTTGTTCGGGCCCTACTAATATAGGTTTAAAAATATAGCAGTTCTTTTAAACGGCTTTATTCAAATTACAAAAAATTTGTTGACAAGAAATTAATTAGATCTAGGAAAAACGAGAAATTTATTACATAGACCCGAAAAGAAGACATATTTTTACGAAGACTTGGGCAACCTCTGATCGCTGTACACAATATACTTTTAGCCGGTTTTGTAAGTTTTTTGCTCTCGTGCATTTTTTAAAGATAATTTTCATCCGCTTGGATGTTTGTGCAATGCCTCGCAATGTATGTTGTTGTTGTTTGAACATCGGGTTTTGTCCCCAACATACTTATCAAAAGTCTATGCGTTTGCCGACAAATCGAACAAAAAAATTTTGGTCGACAAAACTGAATGTTGACACAAGCAGTATTATTATAGTATATATCACTATATAAATATCCAAGTGGATGAAAGTTTTCGCACAAACATATTCGAGAGCAATAACCGTGCAAAACTGAAGAAAAACCCGAAAAAAAGTAATATTGCGCCCGGCAATTTTTACGATGTACATAGAAACGCAAGAATAAATAAGGAAAAAGTAAATCGCTCCGGTTTCTAAGACGAGTTATATGTTTAAGGGAAACAAATTATATCGTAACATTACAATTCCAACGATAAACAACAAAAAAATCTTAACAAAAAATTTCAATTTTATTTTGCTTTCTTGCACTAACCTAAATTAAACCTTTGGTTACTTATCCATCGAAATCATGCTTTTGTACGTCAGGCAAAGTTCATGCAACTATATACGCAGCTAGGATTGCCAGTTTTCTGAATGGATCTGCGGAACTGAAGAGCAGTTCAAACGATAACGTTCCGATTAAGGTTCAGCTCCAGCTAAATTTATTATTTAACCGTTCAGGTTCGACGCTTTATAGAACTGGTGATTTGGGTTTGCTTCGGGTTCAGCTGAATCAAATTTTGGAGGTTCGGGTTCCAGAAAAATAAACGGTTAAATGTCGGTTTTCCGTTTGCGTTGGAGTTGGTTGACGCCCTGCCTCAGATTGATCAAAGTCATAATAATCACACTCTTTTTAGTCCGTAGCCTTTGAACAAGTGGTGAGATAAACAAAAAGAACCTTGCACTCATTAATCGGAGATTTGATGAGCAAACTCAAATAATTTTAAAATTTTAGCATTTTAATTGCGGATTGTCCATGATCTGTATAGCTTGAAGAGGGAACTGAGGCGTAGACGTAGCTAGGCAGCGGGAAAGGGAGCGGGAACAAGGACCATGCTTCCTTCTAATTTTTTGAGTGCGATTATAGAATGAAGGTGTTATTCAGATATAACAACCATCTTTAAAAAAAGAAAAGTCAATCAATAAATTTGGAAACAAATGGACAAAATGTTGGGTCAGAAACTATCAATCTCCAACTGAAATTTTCTAAGAAACTTAAGCAACAAAGCGGCAAAATTAAAGACCGTTATCTGCGATCTCCAAAAAAAGCCATTTCAAAATTTGAGGTTGGCCTACACCAGAAACGAAAAACGTTTTTGGGCTCTCCAAAATTTGATTCTGGCTACAATGATAGACTGAGGTAAGTCACGTTTCGACGACAGGCTGCCATAGAACTACGTACGAATTGCATTTATTTCAACATAGAAAACAGGGGCCACGGAAAAAGTCGAAAGATGTTCCCGCTGCTGTTGCTGAAATCGGGACCCAAGATCAGAGTATAAAGCCTCAGTTTTTGCTACTGCCATAAATAGTAACCGTATTTGGATATGATATGACACAGCAATTATTGCGACACAAATGTAATTAGGTGTCAGCTATTTCAAATTTTCTCACTCTCAGTTGCTTTGTTACAGCAGGCCCACTGATGTGTTGTAATTAGTTATGATTTTGCTTATTTTCTGCCTATCAAAAATGGCAGCAAATATGCATTGGGAAGCAAGAAGAAGAAAAGAAGCACTTAGTAAACGAGCAAGTATCCAAATAGAATCAGCCAGATTGCAAGCTGCAAGACTTCGTAAGGTTTCAGTTTTACTACTAGCCAGGCGTCATATATTTAGTGGTCTCGACCGAAGTTTGTCTACCTATCCCGCTCATGGTTTGGGCGGCTGGTCTCAGCCAAAGTGACTTTAAATCATGTAGGGGTTCGGTTAAGTCTTACCTGAAATCAAACCAGCCGTTAAATGTCAAAAATAGATTTTTAGTTTGAAAACTCTACTTTTTTGATGCTGGAAACAAGGTCTTAAAAACGTTCCTTGACATCATATGGTTGAGCGACATTACCCGCCTGCAAAAAGTTTGTACATTCCTATTTAAAAGATAAGTTGCATTGTTATTTTGGCAGCTGCAATTTTAAATCGCACCTTCCACGTGATACACGTTTGTATTTTGTTTAAAAATAGCTTCATATGCCTATTAGAATGCCATATGCCCTATTAATATACACAAGTTTAAAAAATCTTGGAAAAGGTGTCCTCTTTTTTGGCATGACATTTCTCTCTGACTACGTCCGTGCTGGGACAAGACCCCATAGAACTAGGCCGGGACTTGATGTTACAAAAATCATAACAATAGGGGCACAACAAGTTTTGGCATAAGCCTTGTCATTGATTGTCTATTTTTATCATCGTAAAAACTATAGGCAGACTGTTTTGATGCCACCCTCTCTTCGCTTTGACTCTGCGCCTCCTGCATTTATTGAAACGATCTGTTGAGGACACGGAACCTACCCCTCTTCCCTAATATCTTTGACTCAACCTAAGCTGACAGTACACGTACAGGTTTTATAACTAAAATTTGCTTCGTCGAGAAGCCATCGATTTATGACAGCTTTTCGCTTCTGTGCTCTCAAAGGTAGGCAGCATGAAGTGAAGCCTGTTGAACTGATGCAATTTTTCTCGATATCAGTGACGAAGATTCCGTAAAGGACGCCAACGCAGTCTACTAGAATGTTGTGTTTATAGAATTTCTCTTAGTTTGCTTCGTATGCTGCGTTACCAACTAGGTGCCAGGTTTTAGAATTTCTATTCTTCAAACCTGCAAAATATAGCGATAGTTAGCTAGTTTCGACATTCCTCTTTTGAATTGATTCCTATTGCTTCTATTAAATTCACAGCCGGCTAAAAGCCACCAAGTAAAGGAAATCATCACCAATTTCCTTGGAGCAATCATTGTAAGGCTTGAAGGCATGACGATTTAATCATTGTTAACCAATCTTCTCGCGTTGCCAATATGCAACCACCTTATTTTATATGTATGCTAGTGTTCAACGGAATATGTTTTTGTCTCACAGATCCCAAATGGAAGTGCAAACTTTTAAAAAATTCTATTCTGAAATACCAACAAAATAGAGTGAAAGACGCTTTTTCAAATGTTTTCTTCTCCCACCAGTAAAAGTTTTCTTTTGATGGTGGGAGATATCCGTTATTGATATTTCCAGCTGTAAAATTGTCAGAGCTAAAACACTGTACTGTTGAGTCTCCAAGTTTACAGGATTTGTAGTATCCTACATTGACCCAAACACGTGAGATGGATTTCCAGATTTGCTCAAAGTGATTTAATTTTTGAAAAATTCTACTTGATTGTTTGTTATTGCTTCCAGTAAAGTTACTGGATGTTAGAACTTGCCAAGCATAGGAAATCATCTTAAATTGTCTTTTCCATGATTAGCCTCCCACATGCGCAGTCTTCGTAGGGTCTACAATCACAATATTCGATCATAATCTCTATCAAAACTTTACGAGTTCAAATATAATTTTACTGAAACTATTAACGTAGGGAGCGAAGGAAAAGAACTTCAATCTCGAGCGACGGAGACTTCAAAGTCAGCTAATGCTCAGCTTACCAACATGTTGAAAAGGTAGGCTAACGAGTTTGAATCACTTTTTCAAGCGCATACTGACTATGGGGCATGGACCGGTTGATGTTTGTCCAGAGTTGCATCGTAGTTTTCAACACACCACCAAAATCGCTTAGTATTGCTTTCCAAAATTTGCTTCTTGATAGAATTGTTCAAGTCAAAGAATTTATTGTAAAGCGCGTTTACAGAGAAATTACCAGGAAAACAATAATATAGCCAACTTTTTTTTGACAATTCGGACAACTTTCTTCAACAGATAGCCTGCAAAAAAGTATGATTCTTATCCAACTTTTTCTAGGTGATGTCTAAAAAAGTTTTGGAGGGATAGGGACATGGCCCATGGCCCGTTTTATTTACTCTAATGGCAACTCGTGCACTTAAGTTTCCAAGAGCTTGATAATGCATTCATTGGGAGGCTTGAACTCGCGATTATTTTCTGTGGAGAGAAGCTACAGCCAACTATACTACGACTTTGGATTCGGCGAAACAAATTTCCACAATGAGGCAACTTTCGTGGGAGTTGAACCTACGCTGCAAATCGACAAAGTTGGCGACTTCACTGGTCGAAAAAATGAAAATTAAGGCTGCGTTGGTTCATAGTAATTTTCGCAACCAGGAATAAAACTTCTTACGAATATTTAGAGCATGTTTTGAGACGAGATTTCACTGCTTAATACTGAAAAAATTTTGCTGTTTGATATTGAGTACAGTATCCAAGCAGCGAAACCTCGTCTCAAAATCTGCCCTAAATGTTGTGAGAAGTTTTATTCTTGGTTGCAAAAATCGCTACGTGCAAACTCAGCCTTAGTGGCTATTGAAATAACTTGCTACTGTCTTTGGAGGCCAAACACTAGTGTGATGCTGTATTTTTACCCCCGCTTTTCCGCATGAGCAGCAAAATAGATTGAAAGGTTAGGTCATCATCGGGTTCGAAGAATCATTGAAATGCTCGTAAAACTGTCACTTCAACGTAGTATTGCGAACAAAGGTAGCAAGGACCCCGATAAGTGCTTAGAAAACACATGTAAAGTGCCTTGAACCATTTAAAGTCGTAATTTTAAACTCGCCGGGACTTTATCGTTCAGCCTGGTCTGAAAAATCTAAAAAGATCTGAAAGGCATCAAACCTTAAAATCGACTCGTTTTTTTCAGGGCACAAATTAACGCTCTGTCTGCTGCTGACCTGGACTATGACGTTACAAAAAGCTACCAAATGGCTCGATTGCGCGACCACAGTTTCAAGCGGTTTACGTCAATGGATTATGGCCAACAGCACTGACGTTGTTCAGTCCAAAGTAAATTTTTATTATTGCTCATTTTTTAAGTATTCTGCACTTGAGTAACTTCGCTAATAAAACAAATCGCCGCTAGTTTTTATTAAACTGCGTCACCAAATGCAAACTTGCTTGACAGGCCATAGGTTCACGTTTTTCAGCGCCACACCTAAGGCTAGTTTCCAATTGAACACTTCTTTCTTTGAACTACTGTTTTTATTTTGTCCAACAGAATGAATTTTGGTAAGCTTATTTTGAAAAAAACAAGTATCGTAAATTCCATCGTATAAGTTGAGGTCTGTAAGTTTAGCTTAAAAATCCTGATTTTGACATGTACCTGCCGCGTAAGTCACCCCTTCTTTGGCTCAAATCGCTAGGTCGGAATATTTTAGTTGGCATCAGAAACGAGCGTATCTAAGGAAATGGTTCAATAATCAACTCGTCATCAGCAGACTTAGTCAGACGTTGGGTTTCCCTGTACCACAGGATTCCTGGGACTCCAATGATCCAAAAATCGTTCGCAACTCATTCAAAAATTGCTTAATTACCAATGCGATGGACGGTACGGAGCATGATATGTTATGGAAAGAGGATGACGATACCCCCCCATTATCAGTGGAGCATGACATTAGTCCAGAAGAGGATCTTTACGATGACCATTTGAATGGGGAGAAATGGGACTTTGTGTCTGATCGATCTCATGTACAGTAGAGCAGGATTACTAGCATTTTACTATCATACAAATAAGTACCCACCGGTATATGACATATCATATAATTTTGTTTATCGATGGTTTTCACGAATCTGAATTTTCTAGAATTCATGTCATGAAAAACGTCACCGCCGTATAAGTCGAGGATAGATTTTTAAATTTGAAATATGGTGTCAAAATTTCGACTTATACGCCGGAATTTACTGTACGGTAAAACCATGCTAGGCGTACGTTTCCAAATCGCGAATGTGAACACGCTTTCAACAGTGCCTATGCTTTGTATTACATATCTATAGCAAAAATCACTGGAAACATATGCAACAATACGAAAAAATTGGCCGTTGATGAAATCGACCGTGACCGAAAACTCGAGCTGGCGAAGTATGCTCGATAGATGAAGTTGAACTTAAAGTGTTGAGATTCGGTTTAGCAATAAACTATCAGATTACAGCAAACCGACACCTTGTTTTTTGTTGCTTCAAAATACACAAATAAAACGGGTAAGAGTCATGAAAAAAGGCTTGGGGCTGAAACCTTTATCCTAGGCCATGGTTTTTTGATTGATAAGGGATAAAGACCATTTTTAAAGACACCGAACAGCTTTGATACAAAAATACCATCAGAGGTTTCCCCAGAAAATCCTGGTTGACACCTATACGCGGGCATAGGCCTGCATGAAACATTAAACTCTAAATTTATAGAATCTCGAAATGTTTCTTTATCTACAAAACAAAGCAAATGGTCTCTGGCAGTGACAGACCGGTTCTAAATACCCGGTCGCACTACTATGACTTCTTCCAGATCAGTGGAACTTAGTCTTTTTCCACTTTTCATCCTTGCGCGAAATCAGTTTACAAAATTTATCTCCAGAGCACTCTCAAGTTTCAGCAAATTCGTTGTTTTGTCAGCAAATCATGGAGTAAAGTAAAGAAAACATGTTTTCCAAGCATTACCCCAGGTTAAGAAATGCTGCCCTAGATCATTTTTTGAAAACTCTTCAGCAGTTCAACCATTTTTTAGATATATTAAAGTTTATGTTGTTCTCCAAACCATCCCAAGGCGCAACATATTCGCGGGAACGTTCGTACATCGCAGGCTTCGTGTGGTAAAAAGCAAACGCCAACGCTGCACCTTTTTTTTCCCAAACCTGAACTGGAAAAAATGAAAAACGGATTCTGTTCAAAAATATTGTGCTAATGTCTTATAACAAGAATGGCGAACCTTTTTAATTAAATGGATCACACACGAGAGCTTAGCCTGAGAAAAAATAAGTAGGGGGTCATAGGTGTAATGATAAGTCAATATCAAAGTGAAATTTAATGCTATATAATAAAAATTAGCTGGAAAGTAATAATGGTACTTATGGGTTATCTGTCACCACTTTTTTTTAATTTAATAAACCTAACCCTGTACACTCCCTTCCAGTGTACACTGCCCCATACATTTACATACCGGGCCTGCCCCTTCAGTGTACACTGCCTTCCAAACTCATTTTAGGCTTAAACATTATATATACAGTTAAATAATAGTAATTTAATACCTGGTGAAAAAAAGTGGTGACAGATAACCCACAAGTACCGTAATAATTTCATACCATTTTTCAGCAGGGGTTTTTAAACTTTTCGACGCGCACTCCCCTTGACAATTCCAACAAAAAGCTCACTATACGCGAAAGCTTTATTTTTTGAGGATGATTTCATTACCAGCAATCGTCATTTTTCCAATGTTTGCTCTCAAAGCAACATGAAGACCATTTTTTTGTTTTATGGAGATCCATTTTTTTAAAATGCTGATTTTGACAAACTTTTTCAAAGTGGAACAACGGTACTGAAGCAAAATAAGGCTAGGCCTTAATGCATATATTTAGTACCCTTTTTCATGTCAAAAAATTTGTTGGTTTTCCCGTTAAAAAATTTGTTTTGTTGTTGGTTTTCAAGTTGGGCACCAAAATGCCAGAGGTGGGTCATTTGTGGGACTCGCAGGTCAGTGATTCGCCATCTACGTGTTATAAGATCTCATCCACACCAATCAGTAGCACAATATACCAGCTAACAAGTGGTGGGTCAAATAATGTTCAAATAATATTCAATTGTGTTTGATACAGAAGCACTAAAAACTGCAGTTAAAACTTTAATGTTAACATCTCTAAGTGAAACAGAACGTTTACTAATGCGCAAAACTTAACTCATCGTCAATGCTAGCAGCTTGCGACTGGTAATGTCGACGAAAAAAGCGAGGAAAATCTGAAATAATACAAGCAAAAAAGGAAAGCGAACAATATACAAACAGTAATTACAAGTCACAGTGGAAAAAATGTAGCTGAAATAGCACAGCATAATAACAACGCCCTAACTTGGATTGCAGAAAGCTTTCAGTCGTAGTCAGAAGGTATGCTTTGCCTGATATCTTCTGTCCAAAAGCGCAGGCGCTCGCATAAGCAATGAAAGCGCGCTTCGCCCTCAACACGATCTAACAAAGATGATTCCGGTCACGCTCGAACAGCAAGCTCATGGCAGTGGTCCTTCACATTAAATAAGGGTCTATTTAAATATATCGCTGCAGGACGAGGATTTAAGGTGAAAGCGAATGTTTTGAAGTTTGAGGATAGGAGCAAAATGTTCAAACATTGGCGCTGGTCAAGTTTTTGTGTAAAAATAAATACCAAATGTCGAAGAAGATATTGGGCCCAGCGGAGGATAGAATGATCACTTTTTATCTCTCTTAGCACAAAAGCAGCTTTTTAAACCAAAAGCCCCACAATAAATTACCATCCCAATGCAAAAATTACAAGGTTGCAGGTGTTGCTCCAGCAGGTGTACGGATACAGCCACGTTCTTACGTGCCTGAGCCATTCTACAAGTACTTCGGTAAAAAGCTTTGAAGAAATAAAAACTATGAGTTATGACGTAGTCACGAAACAAAACCACTGACCATGGGAAAGAGTTTCCCTCTCATTACACTCTGAATACAACAATGCTGCGCAGTTTGGCATGAGCTTAATTTATCGATCAGATTGGTCATAGTTGGTGCTGCTCTTTCCCATCTTCTACGAACCTTTGTCTTTAACTTATAAAACTAATTAAATGTCGCTGATGAAAGCAATTAATTAACAAGTGAAAAAAGCATCTTCGAATTGACATTTTACAAATCAAGATGATGGATGCCTGACAAAACTTTTGTTTAATTCTCGTCATTACTCGGAATTTCACAGTGCTTGAGCATCAAGGCATATCATGATAGCTTTGTTAAAATAGATTAGAAGCAATTTATATCAGTCTTTCTGGAGGGGGAGGTTGCATTATGGTTGCTAATCCGTTCGCATCTAACCCCCCTTTTTGTTCGTTTCCGGAAGGACTGTATTTTCCTTCAAATGCTCTTTTCTTCTTGATTTTAAAAACACAATATACGATCAGCCCAATCAAGATGATCAGTGCAATACCTCCGCCGACAGCACAACCTATTATAACAGGAGTGTTATCAGGTGATCCATCATTGGTTGATGACATTGCAGCAGTTTACAAACAACTAATAATGGAAGCAATTCTAGCACCTGCACAAAATAAAATATGAAGTTTATGAGATTCATTTCTACCACAACGACAGCACACTTAAGGGAGAGAGAAAAGGCGGCTTAAAGGTGGAGGACAGGAGTTCTAACATTTCGCGAAAGGAATAGAATTGGTTAGGCTTTATTTGGTAAGGTCTAAAAAATTGTCTTTTTCTTGACTGCTCACCTGACAATCAACTTTCCTAAAAAATTACCTTCTTCTGTTGGTTCAAAAAACCTCCTAAACAAATTACCAAATGCGACCCTGGGGTGAGGGGTTGAGCAAAGCGCACTTTGAAATTTGATATTTCGAGCAGAAAAATGACAATTTATGGGGTTTAATTCCCCCAAACCACTTTAATTTACCCGCTCCCTCATTATCATTTTAAAGTGTAGCTTCCCAGACGATTCATGCTAAATCTTTCCAATCGCAAAACTAGCAGTTGCCTAACCAGTTAACCAATTTACCTTGTCGTACTACATCGGGGTATAACACTAGCTTTGACATCAAAATGCTTTACAAAATATATCTTTTTCTAGCCTTGTTCTTAGCACCTTAGATAACCGATAACAACTCGATTCATTATTTGTCCTCTGTGTGCACTGTATCTTAGCTAGAAGTTCATATTATGCTGTCACCATGTAAAACTGCTTCAGGTAAGTCTATGACGAACTGCGTTAGAACATCGCTAGTATATTCGAAAATATTGGCTCGTTAAGATAATAGAAGAGAGAAACAGTATTTACTGAATGTGAAAACGCAAACAATATTACTTCTTTCAAAAAAGTCAATAAAAATCCGTTTATAAAAGTGATAAAATTCTTTTAAACAAGTGCGATTTAAAAATGAGGAATAACTGATTTGATAGCAGCCAGCTTAACTGTAAAACATAGTTCATCAAACGATTGAAAACACTGTTTTCAAAACTTCGTTGACTTTAGCTTTGGTTGGTTTGATAAAGCGGATGGTAGCAGGGCCGTTGAGAGAACACTCCGAGCCCGGTACCAACACAGTGCTGCCAGATGGGAAAATTCACCTCCAATTTTTTGTAAATTGGTGAAATTTGGAGATTAATTGGCATTTAGACCTCCCCAGGAAATTTCCCATTGATGCGCAGACCAAAGTCACCGAGTGCTTCAGTTTGATCTCCAGAAAAAGAAAAAGGTCACTGCAGGTTAATCGCTTCTCCTGTGGATATGTGGCCTCATGGTTTAGGTAAATTCGGACATGTGCTTGAGGTTGATCTCCAAAAAAAAAGGTATCGCCTGTTATTTGCTGCGTCTATGGATGTTTTGCCTTATTGTTCAGGTAATTTCGGCCACAATCCTTCTTTGGGAAAATTTTAAGACTTTTTTGGGAAGTAGAAAACAACTGACCACACTGTGCCAACATTAATTCCGCGCCCCCTAAAAATATTCGCGTCCCTAAAAATATCCGAGTCCGGTACCAAAGGTACCCCCTGGACCCCCCTTTCAACGTTCCTGAGTGGTAGAGTCTATGATGACTTGTCTCTGTAATTTTGGCAAACCAACTGTACGACATGCTAAACTCACGGAGATACGTTAAATTACATTTAATAGGATGTCGTTAACGGTTCTTGTCTTGAAAGATAAACAAAACGTCGAAGTACATTCTAGGTAAAGCAATGCTGTACAAAGCATTGTGAAAGCTATTTTCTAAATCGTATCATGGTAACACTATACTTTGATTGTACATCGTAGCAGTACTGGACCTCAGTGCACAAAACGAAAATGCTACAAAAAAATAAAGTGGTAGATCAAGCAAAGCATTGATAATCTACATTGAAAACTGCTAGGATCTCTTTTACAGGATTGGGTTTGTGGGTTTCTAGCAAAAGCGCAAGCGAAGATTCTTTAAACGGGTAGTGTATTATCTATTCAATGAGCAAAAAATTAGAAGCTTTTCCGTGAAACAAAGTTTAAACACATCTCTTTGAATTCAAATGGGTTTTTAAACTTTATTTATTTAAACCAACGACTAATTTAAACTTTATACCAAGGATTAATTGTCTTTACAAACTGCTTTCTTTATCTTTCATACTTCAGGCCAATTTACAGGTTACACTTGTGCTGTTCAAGAGTAGAAAATGCTGGAAAATAGAATCACCGTATACCAAATTTTCAAAAAAAGGACATAAAAAGTGCTCAAGAAAATAGAAATTTTCACTTTTTTTTCAGCCAAGTATGTGATATTCTTATACTGTAACAGCATGGCTTCAAAGTTGTTGATGCTGTTGTTTGACTAATAGTTAAGATTTTAGAAATCCTTGACCGTAGGTTGCATGCAAACAAAAAATTGATTGTCTTCGCATAGAAAAAAAGTCATTAGAAAATGCTAGCAATTTGGCTGACTCAGTAACGGGTTCGAAAATTTTTCAGAAAGATGAAAATTTAATCAATTTCAAGGGTGTCTGTGGGAGTAAATACGAAAATAATTTGGGAGTTTATTCGAAAAACTTTTTCCTGCACCTAGTGGGGTAAGGCAGCGTCCTCCTAAGCTCGCCAATGGACTGATTCCATCAACTGAAAGCGCAAACTGCGGTATCAGACTTAGATTTATAAGTGACATAAAGATCAATAAATAGCTTAAACTAAAAAAATAATTGCCTACATTAGCGAATCTTATCGATCTTGAACATATGGAACTTCTTTAATCTTTTCCAAAAACATTTCACTGCGTTTTGCAGTGCGACATGTGATAAAATATGATGGCATTAGATAATTGTTGTCGACAGACTACAGCCCCGTAGACAGTAGCATACTTGGCATCAGAACGAAATAGTGACAGATTATTTCACATATGCTATTTGAAGAAACACGACGTCAATATTAACGATATGAAGCACTTCATAAGAGGGAGGAAGACTGCCTCAAAACATATTTTGAATGCGCGACTGCGGCCTAGAGCGGAGGTCGGCACTTGCGTTCCTTTTATTTTTTTGGACTTGGAGACCTAGAAGGTACTTTTCTTCTAGTTTCGACAGCTATTTTTCAGGGCAACTTATGACTTTTTATCTAAACAAAAGTAAGCGCGACGGGACATTTCCCGTGTTGTCTCGTCAATATTAGTGTAGTTAGGGCTGTATCCGTATTCGTTCACTTGGCAGTAACTCGAATCACAACTTCTACTAAAAGAGTAGGTGTTTTGATCACCTGGCGTTTGCGTACGACGTCGAGTTTTCATTAAAAAAGATTTGATTCTAACTAGGAGAGAGCGATTCAAAAAGCTTATTTAAAAAACAATAATTCAAATAAATAATGACTACATGCATTTTAATAAGCATGCAGTCAAACTAGTGGTGCCCGCATCCGTTAATTAGGTAACTGGGTTTTCATTGTTGCAATGCTTCTTTTGATGAAGAAAATGCTTTACACAACAGATTTTTTTTAATCTAAAGCCCTCAAAGAAAATACATGGCCAGTACTACCATTTTTGTCGTGTCCATTTTATTATTACTCTGTTACGATAACAATCGAAAAACTTTATTAAAAACAGATTTTGATTCTAAAAAACTAAAAAATGAATTCAAAATGAGTGAAAAAGTTTGCAGATAGTCGTGACGATGACTTACTACAGACGTAACGTTATCGCAGATAAAGATAATATTTTTTATCAATTTTTCTCGAGGTTTAGACTTTATTGATTGTACCTCAGGCCAATGAGCGATCCATTAACTGTACAAAATTGCTACCGGCACTACTAGTCATCGTTTAAAACTCAAGCGTAAGCTTGTGAGAACACAAGGATTCAGCACGGATAAGTCGAATGCTATTACCGGTACACTTCATTATAAGTTTAGTGTTCAGTTCACTGCCCGCGCTGCCGATAAACAATGGAAAGAAAACAAAGAAACCAGAATTAAAATATTGTTACCATAGTAAAACAAACAGATTAGAAAGCTCACATACCTTTTTAAAAAATTAAATTTTTTTCTGGATACGCCTTTGGATTAATCAAAACTTTAGTTGATTGGTAAAAAAATGAATAAAAATTTGGTTACACGCTTGTGGTTTAAAAGAAACTTTTGCTCAAGGATCTACACAAGCAATTTGTATGATCCAGGAAACTATGAAACAGTTCTTCCTTTTAGTTTTTCCATGATAAATAGATGTTGCGGTTCCGAGTGAACTTTAGTTTGATAGAAGCAGGCCTAGGCCTGCACGGCTCTTCTAAGACTAGAGTCTACCTACTCCTAACCTACCCCCTCACCTAGCCGTACAGAGGCGAAACCTGACTTTTACAGCCAGTAATAGAATTTTTGTCTCGGCACAAAACTGTTAATAAGCAATCACGTTTCAAGATTGTTTTCATAACATTAGCCGAAAACTAAACTCCCAAGCTTTTTCCAAAAACTATTTTAGTTTCTTTTAAAGCGAGCTTTCTAGACGCAATAAGCAAATATATTTCATAAACAATAACCGAATGTATTTCAAGCATTAATTTGGATAAGGAATGTACTGACTTTTTGAAACATAAGCGTCCATGCCATGAAAATTTTACCAACAAATTAAATTCTTGTTCTTTTTACGAGCAAGAACTTAGGGGCTGTTCACAAATCATATGACGCTTTTTCTATCCGATGTTTCATCCCTCCTCTCGTTCTTGTGACGCATTATGACGTTTTTGCAAACACTCTCCGCCCACGTGTGACGCGTCACATAAAAAAAGTACTCAAGCAAATTTTAATCGTTCGGATTTGCCACAAAACCCTGTTTAATCAAACGGTTAACAACATAAATTCTTTTAAATACAATGACCAGTTTGTCACATAACAATATCTCTTACCTCCTCTCTCCCAATGTACCACCAATATGACCGTTTTGCTCCCCCTCCCCCTTTTCCTGGAGGCGTCATATGCTATTTGAACTGCTCCGTAATTTTTGGGTAAAGCTATCCATGCTTACAGGTAGCTACCATCAACTAATACTGTGGTTAAAACTTCTGATATTGTTGCTCACGAGGGTAAGAAAAGACCTAATGCAAGAATTGATATCGGAAGAAGGAGGAGAGAAGAAGATCGGTTATCAGGTGACTGGCATAAATCTCCGGAAAAAAGAAAAGCGTTTTGTACATAAAGCTGTGTAAGATGATCGACCCCATCTGTTCTCTTTTAAACACGGCCACGATCAATTAGGCCATTCAATTCTGTATCCACAAACATGTTAATGCCATTGTTTCCTCGACAATTCGATTGGTAGGTCGTGCGCAGGAAGCAGTAGCATCGCCCACTTCTCATCCTAAGCTTCTCTAACTTCGCTGCTTATTGCAGTTGTAATAGGTCTACTGCCTGCCACGGACTGATGAATAATTTAGTTCTTGGTCGAGGCTTTCTTTACACAACGTCATGCTGACTGTGTGTTTTTTTATTGCTCAGGACTTTAAAATTAGCGTTTGTCTCCTGATGTACCGAAAATAGATTCAATTGTCCGAGTTTCACCGACTATTATTGAAAAACTGATTGGTGAAATTTACCAAGCATCTACTTCTTTCTAACTTTGAATTTTTATTGTATTCTAGTCATTGCATTCAGAATATTCAATAATTTTCAATACAAGGTTTAACAAGTTACTTTTCGAATTTGTGCTTTCTGACATCGAGCAACTTGCTTCAACTAACTTTCAAAACCTGACATCGAAATTTCGTAGTCAGCTTCTATTTCTATATATAGAAATCGAGATAGCTAAGATATTTGATCCTTTATCTCGTAGGTAACTAAAATAGTAACGAACGGCAAATGCGGTAGAGCGAATCGATTGTGACGTCATTCATGAAGGTATTTTCTTTTGTATTTTGAGAATCGGCTTTCTTTGTTGACATTGAACATTTCTCTTACACTTAACTTAACCCACTGCTTTGCTAGACTGCATGATCATAGCACCTGTTGAGCAGTTGGTCTGTGACGTGGCAAGAGGAACTTTAAGTTGTACGGTAAGTCCAAACCGCAGTAGACGACAAATGGTGGCTTTCCGCAGCAACAAGTTAACATTTTAAGAACAGCTGAGTAAGGAAGTTTACAAAAAAGAAAAAAAATTATAAATAGCAATTTTGAATGGCTGGCAAAGACATGTCCGCTGAAAAAGCGATTTCATGTCATCTACGAATTCTCAACATTACATTGAAGACGTAAATACGACACTGACAGCTCGCGATTGGTTCTTTCGTAAGTAAGACTGTGCAGAAAATTTTTCAAAAAAAAACAGATGCTTTTTCGAAAAAACTTGAAAATGGGCTACATCGGGAATCATGGCTAAGCACAAGCGTAGGGAGTCCGTTTTATCGGAGGTGGGCGGAAGCATTTGGCCACAAAAATCAAATACCCTATTCGTCCTGACATTGACCCGATTGCTCTGCGAAATAAAGGTGAAGACTCCTTTATTTTTTGGTCATTGCTTTTTTTGAAGTCCCAAAGTGATCTCTATCATGCGAACACCAGATCGAGGATTATTTTTGTGTAATCGAAATTTCAAATCCCTTGAAAATCAATTTACTCAAAACCACTAATTTTCCATAGCAAATTTTCTCCAACGATGATCGCCCTGAAGTTTTTCAGGTCGGAGGAGGTGGCAGCTCTAATCCACCTATGAAAACAGTATGGTTTGTTTGAATTTATGTTCTTCTCGTATTTACCTTTCTTCTTCCTCAAGATGGAGGTACGGCAAGAAAGGATTGTAGTTCGGTCCACACCGCAAATTCAATCACCATTGGGGTAAAAATATTAGCAAAATTTAAATGTTCTTGCCTTTGTCATCGTAATCTAGTTACGGAGCTGCAGTAGACTAAATAATAGTGGCATATTGACGAAACTTATTTCAGCACATTTCTTGTTTTGAATAGTTTAATTTGTTATTGATGGTAATGTATACACATGAGCGCAACACAAGGTGATTTTGAGCTGCGGGCGCTTTTTAAAGAAACAACGCGCGTAATTAGCATTAGCACAACAGAAATAAAAAAAAAATAGCATGTAACTTTTTAGCAAAATCAGTCACCTGCCCGTAACTTGGCATCGAACTCGATGGATTTAATTAGAGTTTACAAAATATTTGCAAGTTCGAGTTCTTCATTTTCAATATTTCGAGTTCGGTTATTTTCTATCGCATTGCAAGCTAAGTTCTAATGCAAACCGCGACCTCAGTCGTCGTGAAATAAAAGTTTGCTCTTTGATTTATTGATTCAATATCACACTTCGTTAAATCCGCTCGTTTTGCCCCGACATCGTCGAACGTCTCGATAGCTGACGAGCAAAATTCATATTCTTATCTCGATCTCACTCGAAAGCAGCTTTTAAATTTTACCGTATTCGGAATTGCGTAGTCGCACCTGCGACTTGCCTAGAAGCTTCTATCTTTTCGTGACTACTTTCTCTCGACATTACTCAAAAGAACTTCTTGTTCACTTTTGTATTTTGCGGTCTAAAGACATTTCGAAGTATAACAGTGGTCTCATTTGGCCTTAAGACCAATAAATTTTCAAGACCTGTATCTATATATATAAAACTCAAAGTGTGTCTGTCTGTCCGCTATAGAAATAAAACTGGAGACATTTAGATACAAACAAACATATGAATCTTATATAACTTTTTCCAGGGAAACCAAGTACGGTATTTTGATTTCGATCAGAATCGTCTATGGGGGGCTACGAGCCTATATTTATTCAACCTATATTAAAATATGGTTATTCAATGTAAAAATTTAATCAGTCTTTACATTTTACCCGATCAACGACGGGTGAATCTGCTAGTATATATATATATATATATATATATCATTTACCATTTCCCTTTCCAAATTACTCAATTAATGAACTGGAACTACTGTTGTTGTTACCCGATCCCTTCCGAGAAATAGGGGCATGGCGGAAGACAATGGAGCTCCAGAAGCCGGGCAACTCTCCAGAGCCTGGACCAGAGGTTATAGAGAAACATAAAGTCGCCAAAGAGCAAGTGGCCCAAAGAGTCCATAGCTGGACAGAGCAGAATGAGATGAGGAGTGTCCTGGGACGGATGGCCGCAGGCGCTGCAAAAAGGATTCTCGATTCTGCCAATCCTAGTGAAATAAGAGCTTAACAGTAGGCTGTGTCTGTTGCAGTGAAGACGAGAGAGGGCACAGCGAGGGTGACGAGGAAGCACAAGTTTCTCGGTGGAAACCGAGGGAACCTGTGTGTCAAAGAATTTAGATGAACAGTAGGCCTACGCATCCAGTCCGAGAAAAGAGCAGAGTGGATAAGAGAGGCAAGAGGAGAGAGACTATAAGGGATTGCAGAGGGGACCAGTAGTGCTCCCCGTCTGGCCAGCTCATCAGCCGCTTAGTTCCCCGTGAGAAACGAGTGTCCGAGGACCCATTGTAGCTTGATAGAACAGCAGAAAAGAGAAGACAATTACTGGCAAGAGATATTGAGATAAAAGGAAAGAAGACTGAAGAGAGGACTGGGTGGCGAAGACAGAGCGAGAGTCAGAGAGGAGGAGAAGAGAAGTGGTAGACTTGTTGGTGCTGCCGTGACCAGCGGAGAGCTTGCAGAAAGGCGCAGACTTCAGCGGAAAGCGCCAGAGCCACCTTCGCCCGAAGATAAAAAGCCATCTGTCCTGAGCACCAGATTGTGAAAAGCGAGAGAGAGGGAGAATCAGAGCAGGAATATGGGGAGGAAAGAGTGGACTCCACAGCGAAGGAAGTCAGGTTCCAAGGAGAAGAAAGAGGGCAAGCAAAGAAAACAGGAACATGAGGCGGTGCCGAGGGTGCAGAGGGAGAAGATACAAAATGGGCAAAATGGAGAAGTTAAAGGTGGGGCGTGAGTACTGCATTAGCAAAGGGGGACCAGATGGGTCAGGTAGCACAGTGGAAGTATACAAGCTGGAGGAGTCCGAAGAGGAAGACACACTGTTGGTAGGTGTGGGATCTCCAGAAGAAGCGGGGAGGACAGCTCCATGAGTGAGAGCTGCCTAGAGTTTTGAATCTAGAAAAGGAGATTAGTGAGGATTTAAATGGATCCATTAGAAGTAGGTGCATCATTGCACTGATCTACCCCGCCAGGTCACATTTCCAGCTGACACTTAATAAGGAAAGACGGGGCCAGGGTTTGGATGAACGTTGCTGCTTATCAAGAGAAAAAGAAGAATGAGAAGACGGGCAAGAAAAAGGCAGAAGAGAGAAAACAGTCGACCAATTTCAAAGAGGCTGCGTGCTGCCTCTCTGCGGTCAATTAGAGGGCAGCACGGCAAAAAATGGTTTGTGTGAGGAGAGTGCCCGGGGTAACTGGGATCGTCGGGAAGACCATCAGTCATTTCGACCCAACCCAAGTGGAGTCGAGAACCGCACCATCACGTTGAGGGGGCTGTTGATTGGTGCAGATGAACTCAAACACGATGATGATCTTTCCAGTTCGAGTTTTGGAATTACTATTTTTCGAATTCAACCTCAGTTTCGAGCTCGAAAAAAAGATTTGAGTTGTTGGAGTTCGAGTTTGTAGTCCTGGACCGTCCTTTACCGAATTAGAAAAGTGATGTTGTATACAGAGCATGTCATAAGAAGGGACATTTGCAAAACACTTTGTTGGTGGTGGGGTTGCCAGCCTGGACTTTTTGTTAAAGACTGGTTCGAAATGAACTGCCTTTCTCCAAAACCTTGAAAAAATTGAAGCTTCTTGGCAATTCACAGGTGCGACCGTGCCTCGGGAAGTTGAAAGCTTTTTTCGCGTGAGATCGAGAGAACGATGATTTTTGTTGATCAGCTAATCGACTACCAAAACGTTCGACAATATTTGGGCAAAACAGATGGTTTTTAAATGGTGTGAAATGGAATCAATAAAACAAAATCAAAGAAGCAATGCAAAAGGCTAGCGATGCACTTAGCAAACTGCCGACAGTGACACTGCTTCGACCTATCAGGTCTTTTCAGTGCAGTTGGTAACCGACAAGAACACTATTGTTCTAACAGTTGTTAGACTTAATGCACCTGCGACAACCGCCACTCATTCACGAGTGATACGGCTTCGCAGAGTACTGACAGACCATCCACCACAGTATACTTAATATAGGTCCCACAAGTGTGGCGATCTAAGCTATGCTTTATTAAAAGCCTCCAGCTTCTTGTCGGTCACCAACTGCACTGAAGAGACGTGATAGGTCAAAACAATGTCACTGTCTGCAGTTTGCTAAAATCAGAGAACTTTTTTCACAGAGATTTAGGTTGTGGTTTGTAACTTAGGAGTTCCATGTTTAAAGGAAAAACTGACGATTCTTAAAGGGCAAGCCATCACAATAAAATAACGGGTTCAGAGAAAAAACTAAGTGTCTTGCTTTTTATCGATTAAATGTTATCGGTTATAGATTAGCTACTAGGCCTATTTGTAAAGTAGCGTCAGCGCTGGCAGAATGACTTGTCGGCCACACAAGAGATTCTCGGCTACGATGTTAATTGTTGTCTATTCTGATATTCTTAAATCGCAATAAAGGTGAAGTCCAAATTCAAGCCTTTGTTTGATTGCCCAGTTTTATTTATTTTTTGGTGTGGTGAATGGTGATACTTCGTTTCTACGCTCAAAAGAAAAATGATCTGATATGGCAATGCCAATTTGATAACATGTGAAGAATAAGAATGCGATGGTTTGGTTTGTATTTAATACCAAGACTGATTTCTCGCAGAGGCGGTTAGTAACCTTATCAATGCATTTTACTTTTACCAATAAACGAAGTAAGGGTCTTTGCGTCAAAATGTACTTCATGTTAAATTGTTAATCTTTGTTTAAATCAGAAACTGACTGCACCATAAAAATTTGGTAACCTAAATCTTGTTCTTTGCTTGAGTAAACAATTTTTTGTTGAGGAATAGGATTCCAAATTGCAAGCTGCCATGTCAATGTCACTTGTGCGTTATGCCACGCATTATGAGCGAATTTAGGTTTTACTAATCAAGACTACGTGTTTAGTTATTTACACCTGTAGTTATTACCACCTGTTCGTATCGAAAGTGAATAGTTCGGTGCAAACTTTGTCTTTCGGATCAACTTTGCAACGAGCTACTCAATTTGTATACGGAATAATCTGGTAACCATTAACCATGCAGCATATAAAAATATTTTTGATTTATACGAAGCTATGGTCTTGGTTCTTGCTAATCAGTGGTCTTAGTCTTGAGTGAGCGGTCTTGATCTTGGTCTTCACTATATCACTGATCCGAAGACGTATTCGCGAGCTGGAACTCGGGAATGCGGTTCTAAGTCGAAAGTTTAAACTTAAAAAATCTAGTAAAAATACCAAAACTTAGGCGAGTCAGTCTTGTTCAGGAATTGCACATCAGAGTTTTGAAATCAAATTACATGATTGCACACAGGTTTACAAAGCAGGAGTTACATTCACCTCAAGGTTAGCAAAAAAGCAAAGTTAACACGAGCGAACGCATAAGTATTTTTGGTTTTATTTTGTCACACGCACGCTCAATGCACAGGGCGTCTTGTGGGAGTAGAGCAATCCAACCTAAACTCTGAAATATGCGAGCACATAATCTTCGAGCGGCAAATTTTGTCTTACAGCAGCCCAAGAGAAGCGTACTGCCTTTTCAGCGAAGGCTTTCACAGAATGTTGTTGACCAAACTTCTTTTTATCAATGACGTCAGTTCAGACTTGGGAAAAACACTTGCAAATTGTATTTAAATGCAAATACTAGATATGTTCCAAAAATGTAGTCAAATACTAGAACAAAATACTTCCGCCGATACCTTAAAATACAAAGTGCTAACGCTTCGCAAATGTATGTACACACTTAAAAAATAATTTTTACATACATTTTATCATTAGTCCATGTGGCGCTTGTTTGCTTTCAGTAATGTCAGTTTTTCAGAGTTCTTGTACATTCATCTCCCTCTGCGAGCTTGCAAAGCAATTCATTCAAATGGAAAGACTCGTTCCACTGGTGAAGACGGTGCTGTGTTCAATTTTATTACAGCCTTCTTGACTTTCGGGAAACAATCAGGCCATCACTAACTTTGGGTATTTAGACAATCAGATCGTCACGCAAAACACAGAACAAATTGACAAACAAAAAAATTGTCACACTCAAAAAATCAAAGTACGGTATTTTGTATTTCAAATCTATAGAGATGCGGTGCACGTTGTCATAAAAGTATTCAAACACAAGTAGCCACTCAACTATCGTATTGAAATATAAATACAAAATACTGTATTTTGTATTTTAAATACAATACTCTTTGCTTTTGATTACAAAACACTACCAAAGTTAGTATAAACGTAATGCACGTAAGGCAGTAAAAAACATTAGAGCAAAACTTAAACGAGGATTCTTCTACTGGCGCGTCTAGAAGTAATTTTGTTTTTCGGGGGAAGGCGTATTTTGTTTACGTAGATCTCAACCAACACGAAGGCCTTCTTTTTATGCAGATCAACTTTTCAAAGTGAGAATGTCGCGCTACCAGTTTTTGGAGATCAATCTTTTGAGAGAATTTCACCACCAAAAGGATTCTACCTTACATTTGTTCTTTCTACCAATCCGTATTGTGGGTCATCGCCCTTTATCCCCCCCTCACAACGCCACTGATTTCTTCATAAGTAAACTCGAACCAAAATAAACCTTCAACATAATCAGTTCGAAAACAGGTCATGTTCAGTGCAGTTTGGACAAGGCACATAAACGCAAACGTTTGTCAATCAAGAGAGAGATTTGCTCATTACAAGAGTAAATTTGGTGCCTGGTTCAAGGCAAATACGCGCGATTCGCGTTGCTTTGCCTCTCGATCGCCACATGTCAATTAGGGGACCGAGTTAAACAAACGGCAGGTAGGTAGGTTTCTCTTTATGAAGCCGATGCTACTACTCAGGCAAACGAATGCTACATGACTAGTAGCAAACATGGCAGAGTCCTCTTTCTCTATGACACATACATGGATACATTCACCAGTATCAACACAGCATAAAGCAGCAGATAGAAGCCAGTGCAGTTGACCAGTATTATGTAACTACGAAGATGGCACAAATACATCGCTAAAGAAAAAACAAATATAAAACCACAATTGCAAGCAATCAAATCATGAACCATGCTAGAAAAAAAATCTAAGCAGCTAAGGGGGCCACAGATATCATGTCTCCTCCCTCCTCCGAGCACGATTTCGGCATCGATATAAAAAAAACTCGATGTCTGCTTTTTCATTTTTCATAAACTTTTGGTTTTATTGACTTTATCTTTATTTATATAAAATCAATTTGAAGCAATTTTATGAAAAAGTTTATACATTCTAGCTACCCAACAGTGCTTGACAAGCTATTATGAAATCTGAAACTACAAGAACAGATCAAGGCTTTTTTGAATCAGATATGGCAACTTTGCTCGTATTGATAGCCAAGCTTAGTCGGCACTAATAGCAGTAGTCGTGATAATGGTGCAGAGTAACCAACTAAAAAATAAAAACATGCATCGTACGCATTAAATAATGCTTGAGAACAGCTTGCGTTGTTACTTTCAGAATAAAGAGGGGTGCATTGGAAAGCATCAAAGATTGACTTTGCATTAAGAACATTTCCTATTTTAAAAACGTCGGCAATAATTTTCTAGTTTCTTCGATACATCCCTACCACCACTGTACGATTTGGATTTCTAATTACGAAACGAGGTCTGTCAGCATCTGCGGCTACTACAAGTGGTGTGGCCGCAAACCACGCACTGCATTTGCCCCCCTCATTTCAGTCAGAAACGATTTGACCTTTCAGTTCCGGGCGATAATAATCAACAAGCTGCTCCAAGTTTGCTCTGAAATCTGATCCCGCAAATAACAATTTTATCATCACACCAAAAAAAATACTTCACAAATTTTTCGGAGAAAGGAGGACATCTGTAAAACTCACGGTTACCAAGAGAACAAAAAACACTTTATTTAAAAAGACCAACAATCCAAAACATACACCCTTACTTTTTAAAATGTTTTGCATTATCTTTTAAAAAAACTATGCTGTCAATGTTTTTCTGCTGAAATCTACAGAATTTTCAAATGCTGCTCCAACACTGTCTTTGTTATATCTGAGGTGAGCTTAATACAAAAGTTTCAACTTTTTCCATTTTTTGGAATTATTTTTTCATTTTTTTATTGATGCACAACTGTATCCGTGGTCTCGTCCAATGCTTGGAGTTTCATTTAAGATTTAGGCTTAAACACTGGACCTGCAACATAGAAATAACAACGTTGAAAAAAAATACTTCCTCAGCATTTTATATTCTATCAGACTGGCAGCGTGCAACTATTCTTTGCTTAAGATCACTTTTTAAGATCAAAATCTCGACAAGCAAAAAAGACTGAACCACAAAAAGCTTGTTTGGAGGTCGAAATCTGATGCTAAAGTAGGTGTTTAGTGGTAAATATAAATATGCAGCATCGGTATACATATCCCAAATTAATGTAAAGCATAAAGAATTATCTGTAGCCTACTTGCTTTCAATTTGCTATGGCAACCAGGAAAAGAACACAAATTAGTTGAAAACATTTCATTACCTTCATATGGTAAACGGTTAACTGCTTTCGGCTTTAAAACATCTTCTCTCTTTGTGATCCGGTTGTAAACGTAGCTGCTGAACGATTCACTACAAATAAAAAATCTCGATAAGACAGGCAGACTGTGATACTGCAGAACTGCTCAGTGATCTTTTTGCAGGAAAATCATTGTCTTAGTACAGCACTGCAGCGAAAATTGAGCTTCCTAAAACCACAAAACACATTGAAGTACCAGGCTTTATTTATATCGTTTTTCTTATCCGAATCCTTACTGGGGATGGGAGCATGGGGTAATATCACTTATCTCCTAGAACCGGCAACCGCCCAGACCCAACTGACTTGAACTGAAGTTGTGCAAAAAGAAAGAATAGGCAGCAAAGTGCAGCGTAAAGACTCCGTAGCAGGACATGGCAGAATGAGCCATAAGTCAGGTGACTACAGGCACTGCACATAGGATTCTCCATTGTGAAGAAATAAGAATATAACAAAAAGCGATGTCTGTCGGAGCACGGACGAGAGAGGATACAACGTGCGTGACGAGAAAGCACAAGTTTCTTAGTGGAGACGGGGGAGACATTAGTAACTGTGTCTGAGAGTTAAAGATAAAATATATTTATACAATTCAAACGTTTTCGGCGCTACATTTCGCCCTCATCAGGATCTATACACAAATATTTACAGCATTAAAACTTTCGTTGAACAAAAACACAAAAAACATAAAGTAACTTGAAATAGTTCTGACAAAAAACAGTAAAGCTTCATTCTACGCTCTTCGTAATTGTCTGGTCACTGCTAACAAAGAATTTGATAATAAAAAAAAGAAGAAAAACAATTGCCTGCTAGGAGTTAATCGGATTTAGGGTTTTGTAAATAATTGTTTCAAATGAATGGAAATTGTTTGGTTAAATGATTAAATAAATATCTTTAATTAAAACACGTTTAGTAAGATATTTATTTAATTATTTTTAGTTTTTAATAGGCAATTCTGAAGCTAGTCCGTAGACTCTTAACACAAGTTGTGTTACGTTTTACTGAAAAGGTTGCACTGTGATTGAGAAGTAACGACATCAAAGTATTACATATGCAGGCAACACAAGGCGGCTTACTTCGGCACGTATTTTCCGTCTCCGGCTGCCACTGTGAATTTTCCGTCTTCATAAACAACCTTTCCATGACTGATTGTACAGGCGGTAACACCGTGGCACACCATTCCCTCAAAAATATTGTAATCGATGTTCTGATGGTGGGTTTGCGCAGAAATAGTTCTAAGAGAGCATGAATGTTGAAAACTACTTTTGTAATGTAACGACGATGATTAAGAGTCGGCATGCACACTATATGCAAAGGCTGAGGAATTTGCTCTACTTAGTTGAAACAAAATCACGACAACGCGCATCGTCTGATTAATTACAACACACAGACGTACCGACGTACGGTTGCAGTATGCGGCAATTATTAACAGCTAGAAGGTTGCCAACACTTTCAGCCTCACTGCAAGACAGTTTCAGACTAGAATTGAATGAATCAGCACAAAACTTTACCTCGTGGCAATAGGATCCCACACTACAATGTCGGCATCGGAACCAGGAGCAATCACGCCTTTCTGCGGATAAATGTTGAAGATTTTAGCAGCGTTGGTGCTTGTTACTGCTACAAAGCGATTCTCATCCATTTTACCAGATGCGACTCCTTTCTAAAAACAATTCCAAAAAGTAATTTTCCTTTGGTGGTTATCATGTGACATTCTTCCCCAATGTCACGCAACTTTTTTCATGGGGATCGGGCTTTCACTCCATTTTTAATATGAAATGTTCCAAAAAAGTTCTCCAAAAAGCTTTAGCAACATCACTGCAAGGTTTACTACAGCAGCCAAAGTAGACCAAGCCACTTGCTACTCTTCGAGAAAATAATAACTGTTTAGTTACGAACTGTTATTTCTTACTTCCCACACTACTGACATTCTATCTTCAACGCCATTGACACCGTTTGGGATTTTGGTGAAATCCTCAGTTCCAATTGCTTTCTGTTCAACGCGGTACGTGCAGTTGTCAGTTCCTGTGCATTCCAAATCGCCACTATGAAAAGCAGAAAAAAAGAGTAAAACCAGGTATTTGCACTACAGGCGGCACCAGCGGCACCTTGAACAGCGGTATAGATACAGGCGCGGTGGTTTAGTGGTTACAACGCCCGCTTCGCGATCAGTAGACTTGGCTAATTTTCTTCTCGAGTCACACCAAAGATTTTAAAATGTCATTCGCAGATCTCTTGCTTAACGCTTCGCAATAAGGAGAATGTGGAGAATGAAATATATCTACTGTGCGAAATCTATTCACTCGTCATCAAAGTATGTTTTACGACGCCATTTTTTTGATTGTTTTTATGCCACTTGATCAATAAAACCGTTTTGAAATAAAAATTTGGCTGATCAAACCATCAAAGCTTGTAGGCGCTGTTGTGATTCATTAAAATTCTATGAACCAAACACTTGAGCAGGAGCGCAACGTCAAGGCGCTGGCGACATCTTGCGGCAATGCATTTTACAGGCATTTAAAAAACGAATTTTGTCAAGCTACCAATTGCAATACTTTATGAAATGTCAATTCGAAAACAAATTTACTTTGCCAACAAGTCCATTAAATACCCCGGTGTAGATGGATCGGGTCTCAGTGGAGGAGACATAACATGGAATGCAGCGTGCTTCCAACATTTGTGATAGTAATTGGTACCATCTGTACCCAGCCCAGCAGCTATGGGCTCACCGAAAACAACTTTTCCTAAAATGAGTTGAGTGATATTACCCTTCGACCAAGAGCAAAACCTTTTATCGTTTATGCTAAAATATCTACGAGCTTGGATTTGACCCGCTTCGAAGTTCTGACTTCCAGAAAGAACGAACTTTGCTATAGGAGCCTTATCTTTTCGTGTGCTCTTTTAAAAACCTGCCTAAAACTTTTCCTCTTCTACAGACTTTTTAATTTTTTTTTCTTTCTTCAAAAAGAAAGGAAATTGAGATAAAATCTTAAGCAATCAAGGGACATGTATCATAGAAAATTTCCACAATTGCAGAGAGAATCCAATCTGTATATTCCTATATACATACATGTATTTCAACTTACCTTGCCTTTTTGCTTGTGAAACCACATCTGCTGACGATTTACTCATAACATGAACAATGTAAACGGGGCAATTGACCTATTAAAACAAGGTTCACCGAAACAACATTCATTCAAATACATACCAGTCAAAACCACTCAACGATAGCCTGGTGCCATAAAGCGGTGGCCATACAATAGTGTTCAATAACAGCTTGAATTCGTGGCAGTGCTGGAGCTTGATAATAATCGAACAGTTGCTAACAGTGAAATGCTGGGAGAAGAGTCAACCTTTTGAAATCTATTACACTGCATAATGAACCGATAGAAAAAAACAACAGACCAAAACCTTTTTCCGTCAAAGGACTTCGCCAGGGTATTTTTTCTTTTACATTTTAGTTCATGTCGATCAAATCGTTTTCCTAGTACCAGCAACAGTTTATTACAGTCAGTTTTGGAAAAAATCCTCCCTTTCCGAAAAATGAGTTGCTCTGGTTTTACAAATAAAATTTTGCAAAATTTTTTCCAGTTGAGCCTTAGATATTTGTGCCAAGAGAACGGTACCAACAGTAAGCGAGCTGATTTTTCAAAATTTTATTGGATGCAATAGTTAATGATTTTGTGTAGAGATGATGACACCAATGAACAAGTCAACATATGTGATGATAGCCCCTCGCCAAAGATATTGTGAGGGGCGACTTTTTGATAACCACCGATTGGCAGCCAGACTTGATGATGGTGTCTAAAGTCGCCCCTAATGACATGTTTGGTGCTACTCCAGCTACCCGCCTTTATTCACGACTGCTTCGAAATGGACTACTGCAATTCCCTAAAGGCGTGCGGTGTAAATTGAAATATAACCGTCCACGCCATGCCTCTATCTCACGGAACAGGAAGAATAATCCCCTACACGCTACCGCACCCATAAACACACACAATGTATAGATATTTTAAAGTATAATTCAGAAGTAGCGTAAAGATCAATCTCATACTGTGTTAGCTATCATGATTGCTCGGTTTGTTGCTTCTGCTTCTATTGGTTCGGGTCGCGATAGTTCGTGACCTTCCGGTCCAGTAATACCAAGTTCTAAAACTTTCTTCTGTTCCTAAAAAATATAAAATACTCTGTTGTAAACTAGATATTTTTGCAGTGCTTTGCCATTGTGCCAAGATAAACTGCAGACGGCAACAAATGTGGTTTGCAACCTGGAAGGAGGTCTTTTGTCGTACTTTGAAGACTAAGAGCCAAACCATTCTATTTCCGGTGAAATTTCCACCGGAATCGTTTTCGGCCTTTCGCATTGCTCCATGGGAAGTGAATCTAATTATATTAACTATAATACCTAAATGCAAGCTTTCATGACAAGATTACATCTAGTGACCATGGTATTCTAAATGCGTAAGACTTTTTGGTACCTTAATATCTATCTTTCAAGAAATATCATTACACACCTACCTTCTGTAAATTAAAAGCCATTTTTACGGGAATCGTTAGAGATGGATATACAGTTTAATCTTGCATCACGCAAAGAATTATTCAAAGCAAGAACGTGAAAAAGTTTTCGCTGGCAGGCCAATTTCACCCAACCTGATGGGATTGCGGGCCAGTGTGTACCTTTCTATGGCCTTAACCTTTTTTTGAATAGCAATCTCTTTAGAGTGAAGTTTATGGACCGAATACCTTTTCTATTTTGATCGATCATTCTGTGGCCACGGGTCCAAGTGATACCTTCTACGGGTCGAAGTTTACACCAGCCACAACCTTGCTATAAAGAATCAAAACTACCAAACTTAGGACTAATTATGTAGACACAACAATAAGCCTTCTTAAAATTCCTATTACTCAGCAAATGGCACTGATCAAATTGAAACTCTCAAAAAGAAAGTTAACATCTTTTGCTTGTTTTTTATTCAATAAGGCCAACACAACAGGGCACCAAGTTTTTGCTTTAAACTAAATTACGAATCAGCGGTCCAATGAAATATTGGTGACTAAAAGTTCGCGACTGGCATCCGTCTAACAACACTTGTATAAAAAGAGAGTCACTGCAGGAGCAAAGTTGGGCGAAAGAAAGCAGAAAAGTCGATGTATTGCTGGTTCTAGCATTCACTTCAAAAAATATCATACAAAAGCATATTCAAATTTTCTTTTTCGGAGATGTGGTGGAGGCAAAGTTCTTTAAAATATAAACAATCTCAATCGGTCAAAAAACTTTTGTTCTACAAAAGGTTTTACTCGTTTAGTTGGAGGTTTAAATTCTAGTCTATCCCTCAGCACTACCTTTACTTAGAAAGGCTAAATAACAACGTACCCGAGCAATAATATTGCCATTTTCGGCGTGAACCAGCACAATTGCTCCCAATTCCGAAGCACGTAGACAAGCAAGATACATCTCATCATCCAAAAGCATAAAATCATCTTTATATGCCATGTAGATTTTAAAAGAATTAATTCCGTGTTTCGAGACAAGTTCCTTCATTTCTTCTTTGACCTGCAGTCATTAAAGTTGCGTAGCATGTGTGGGTTTTGAATAAATAATCCATTAGATTTCTTTTATTAACGGCCTAACTGCAAAACCAGGACAACTGATGCTGTTGTTGATGCGAACCCCCTCCACTTTTGGGATTGAGGCAAGGCATGAAACTGGCGTATTCCGATCGAGATAGCAAACCTAATCCAGATAAGGTTAGGGCAAACTTATTCAGTAGTTAACACTTCATGCAAAACAAAAATCAAAAGCTGCATTAATTGACAAAGAAAACTTTCTGCCATTACTTACTAGACGATATGTTTTTAAAGGAACAACTTTATCTGTTGGGTCTATTCGACAGATAAAATACATAACGCCATTTGCAACACTACGAAAAACTGTTGCGTACTTGCTCGCTCCACCAAGTGATTGAAACATGCAACGAATAATCACAACAGACTTTCGGATCAGCTTTCGCTCGCCACTTGTTATAGGCTTCAATGAGCGATACTCCTTTATAATCGGTAACAAAATCCATGATCATCGTGGTGCCTCCTGAAAGAGCAGCCTTTGTTCCAGTGTAGAAATCATCTGCAGACTGAAATGAGATAAAAGTTCTGAAACATATGCTCATGTAAAGTAGAAACACAACAAAGCACTGCACGTCAAGCAGTGCCCCATCTCAAGACGCCGTTGGCAGTGAAGCGGAGATCCTTAACTTTTTTTGATATATTTTTTCCTTGTCCATTTTTGAAACCTTGTAGCTTTCCTCACCCAAACTAATAACAGTAGTAAACCATAGTTTTTAACAACTTATGATTCTTGAGTAGCTCGGCAAATGCATCTTGAATGGAATAATTGTAGGGAACTGAGCTAGATGAACTGAATTACGGAAAATGTTTACTCTTTAAAGTCTAAAACTCAAACCGTGGAACCTCTCCAAGTTTAAAATAAATCATTGGGAGGAATTCTTGTGCTGTTGCGAACCTGGAGGCTCGACATGTCTATTAAAGTTCTTGATTTAGCACCATGCTTCCCAGAACACCAAATTCTAACACAAGCACCACTTCCATTGCACCATGGCGATCATATCAAAAGCAGCTAGTGTATCAGCACTCACGCACGTATCCATCCATGATAGTTGCATGTGAGTATGAGTGTCAATTCCACCAGGAATCACCATCTTATCTCGCGCATCAACCGTCCTTGTGCCACCAGGGACACTCAGATTCTTGCCAACCTTCAAAACATCTGATTAAAACTCCATGCCTCACAATGTAACTGAAAACTTTAGCATAACTGCTCCTAGCGGCAACCAAGATGAACTAAAAAACATGGCACATTCTTAAGTGAAATCATGAAATCCACGAAAAATGGCTATACCTTTACTTTTGATAAGTTTTGCCAAAACTATTCATCAAAAAATTCAATCTTACTTCTTCAAAGAAAGAATCTTTCTCCCTACATTGCCATTATTGCGTTTATACTGTAACTACCTTTGACTGGTGGTTCAGCATAAAACGACAAAGTTCACATCGCAAATCTATTGAAGATCAGGCTATGAGATGAAAGCGGCAGTCCATTTTCAACTGATCGGCAGTCCTACCAGCTAAATGGCGGACTGTTATGAGCTGGTTCGTTAAGTTGCTTCTTAGAACACGCTAGGCAAGCAGCTGCACTATTCCGCACACCTACACTTGTGTGTATGTTGATCGTTTTGGTTTTACAGAAAACCGTGAGCAACGATAACAAATAACTGAAAGCAACTTCAAGCTAGTGAGAAATCAACTTGCTTATACCTGTGCTATTTTGCCATTCTCTATGAAGACATCAGCATCAAACGATCTGTCTGCATTTACCACACGACCGCCATGTATCAGTATGCGACTCTGAGACGAACCCCTAGACATTTTACATCAATTCACTTTAACGGTTTAATGTGTATCTAGAAAAAGGCAGTCGATAACATCAAATCAATCACAATTAATTGCAATTCAACAATCCAAGAGTTTTATTGGGCGAAAATACTTTAACATATGATACTGCGAAAATCATCTGCAAGCTTAAAAATGTCCACATAAATAAGAAAAAATAGCACGAAGTTGTGTTAACACCAAGATCAACTAAAACAGCTTACTTTCGATCGACAATGCCCTAGCAATAAAACTGAGCCATAAAAATTCAAACAAAAAAAAAATATGACACAAGCATTGCAGGAGCAATTTAAAAAATCTTTATAGAGCCATTGTTTATTAAGATTGCAGTAAGCTTGATAATAAACTCAAATAAATAAATTCAACAGATACCCAACCTTTTCGATTCACCAAGGCCGTAAGATAAACAAAACATGTCTGCTCTTCTCAAAGGTAACTCAGCTATAAATTTGAAATGGTCATGTAATTTTTATACGCCTTGCCGTTGCATTTTTGTAAGAGAGACCCGAGCTGCTTTCCTGGGCCCACTTCGTAAATATTAGGCATGTTAGTTCCAACAGGCCTTGATACCAAATGGCTAATAATCTGTTCCCACTTAACTGGTTTAGTCACTTGTTTGGGAAGAAGCGTTCGAATTTCAGTGGCATTCTTGTATTTTTTTCCAGTTACATTGCAATAAAGCTGAATGAGAGGCTCTTGAAAATTGGCTGCTTTTAAACTTTCTTTTAAATCAGCAGTTGCTAAAGTCATTAAATCTGTATGAAAGGCTCCAGACACTGGAATAGGCAGTATTTTTCTTATATTAAACTTTTGAGCATGATCACAAACGTACTCCACAGCTTCGTCATGACCAGCTATAGTTACAGTGTTAGGACATAAGTAAGCTGATATATTACACACGACATTTTCCATGCCGAGTTCATCAGCACAATGTTGTCTGGCTTCAAGACAAGCAAGTTTAAACTGTGTTCTAGCATTGCCTATAGCAGTTATCATTTTGCTTTCAACGATATTACAAGCTCTTTGCATTGCTCGCGAACGTACACCAACAAGTTTTATCGCTTCTTCAAAGGTCAAAACACCAGCGAATACTAAAGCAGCAAATTCTCCTACACTGTAGCCAGCTGCGGCAACACAATTTTCCAATATTTCTGGTTCTTTTGCCTGAAAAAATAAATAAAACATCAACATTTCTTAACGAGAATATTATGCAGTTTCTCCATCAATCGGACCCTGAAACTACTTCTAAGTTACAACTTAGCTCTATGATGGCAACACCAGTTAACAGCAAATTTAAGCTGCCTCTAATGTCAACATTACTATAATGACGGATGTAGCGTTCTTAAAAATTTGGTTATAAGTTATTGGCATGGCCCAAGTGATAGCTTAATCAATCTAGTTGTGTAACTTTTAAATACCCAAGAAACTAATACAGCATTTAAGCGAAAACTAGCAAACGCACCTGAATTTTTTCTACTCCAGCCAAAGAGGTTACTACCACTGCCGGCTGGGAATGTACAGTTTTATCCAATTCAGACTGAGGTCCATATTGGCAATAGTTGAGCAAATCAAAATGCAATAATTGAGATGCAACATCAAACATTTCTTTAACGTTGGGATACTGTAAAAGTTCATCAACCATTCCTACACATTGTGTTCCTTGACCGGGAAATAACAAAGCGTTTCTGTCATCTGGATCAACTGAAACCTTTATTCTTTCTTCTGAAACGATACCGGGCTGCAGCAACTGTGAAAGAGGTTGTGGCTTTTTATTAAGCAACTCTACAACCTTCTCGTCAGGCTGGTTATTATTTGAAAATAATCTAATATTGGAAAATTGAAACTTTTTGATGTTCAACAGAAAGAGTCTTTTCATGCAGCATGCCATAGTGCAAAATATTACCATCAATATAAATACCTTTCATTTCATTCTGTAACACAAATACATATTCAGTAAGTTTATCGGTGAACAACCATTTGGCACACAATAAACTTATAACTAATCAGCTAAAAAGTGGTGACGCTCAAAATTGTACAGAAGCAAGTCAAATGCTATACACTACAAGAACATGTTACGTATTGTGCACAAAAATGCCGGGTCAGCATTATACATTCAGCATGTTGGGGTTCATTCAAACATAAAAAAAAATGTAATCAATTACTATCAATCCCACGGCAAATACGAAAAATGTTGTCAACATCTTTTTACCAGCACCAATATCAATGCAAAAATATGTTTAATGTTTAAACATTTTCAATTTTTTAAACTATTACAGTAGACGCCGCTTATTGAGCCAGCCTCGGAACTGGACGATTTTTGGCTTGTTAACCGAAGGACGACTTTTTCTAAATATTTTGAGCTAAAATATTTGTGGCTAACTGTAATGAAGATAAAATGTTTAAAGCTAATTACATTGTAAACAGAAATTTGTAAAGAAAATACATATTCGGATTGCAAAAATGTTGTTTCATTATTTCATCGAGTTCCCTTTTTCTCGCATTATCGTGCAGGTGCAGCCTGGTCCATGTAAAACATAATCAGTTTTTAGACATGAAGGGTTTGTGACAAAACAGAAGAATTTTAGATAGTAACCAAAATGCTTGATGTTTATCCATATTCAGAAAAAATCAAGAATTACGTAATGAAATTTGTTAGTTAAGCTTTTTAAACAAATTTAAAAGAATTGCGCAGAAAATTCGGGCTTATTAAACGGGTTTTTGGGCGTATAAAGCGAGTTTGTTAATACACAATCAAATGGAAGAATTCCGGGCCGGAAAAATTTGGATTTAATATGCGGGTGGGCACCGACGCGATGGTGTAGTGGTTAGAGCGGCCGCTTCGCAGTCGGTAGACTTAGGGTTCATTCCCCTTGTCGAGTCATACCAAAAGACTTTAAAAAATGGTATTCACAGCTTTCCTGCTGGGCGCTCAGCATTTAGTGGAGGTTGTGGAGAACAAGCCGGCAAGTTCGCTTGTTGTGTCCTTGGGCAAGACACTTAACGGGACGCCCCCACCTTTATGTGGAAGACAGGTGGCCCAGTTTTCACTCTGAAGAGAGGGTTGGTAGCAGGAAGGGCATCCGACCGTAAAACAAATGCCATGTCATAAAAATGCAGATATCTGCTGTGGCGACCCCTAATCGGAAATAAGCCGAAAAAAAAGAAAATGCGGGTAGGCTCACAAACTGTGGGCTTAATAAGCAGCGTCTACTGTATATTTAAAAAAATTTAACAGCACTTTATCAATAACACTCTGAATCTAGCGTTTCTTGATATGATAACGCATTAAATCAATACATATTTGGCAATGCATCTATAAAAACAGGTTTTTATTCTTTTACGATGAAACCAAATTACTCTTTTAACACGCTCTTAAATGGACATAAGCAATTAAAGTTTTTCAAAGTCTAGGTTAAAAATTTGACTGCACTGCACATAAACTTATTGACAATCACGTTTCTACCACAACCGGTGCCCAGTCATCTGGCACTGAATTAAATTTCCATTTAAACTTCTTAGTCAAAAATTTACGAAACTGCTTTGCGCGTGCTTGCAACTGTTCGTCCAGACAACTTTGCTCGATGGATGAAAATAAAACAGTTAAAGTCGTCACTAAAAAATTGTTCGAAGTGACAATATCCACAAAAAAGTCTTGAGGAATTTCATTTATTTGATGATACAGTACACCTATTAAAGCTGTATAAAGATTAACATTGTCTTGCAAGTCGTTTTCACATGAACACAAAACCCGAACTAACTTTTTCCACGATTCAAAAGCATCAAAAACTTGGCCCAAAATGAAACACACAAAAGCGTATTGTAATTCACCAAGTATATCAAATGGCTGGTCGTAAGTTTTGATTAATTGACCAAGTACGTATGAAGAGTCTAAACTGTGCTGTGATATTTCTCTTGGAGTAGATCCAGCAGGATACCAGCGATCAGGAATGTCCGTAAAATGAATAACACTGGTGGGATTGGCTTTCACACAAGGCAGACCATCTTTATCCACTTTCTTACTACTTGATGGTGCATTCGTCGTGTCATCTTTTTCATAAACCATTTCAAGCACTGAATGAATTACTCCATTATCAGGTGACAATTTGTTCGCCAAAGATGCTGATATGTTGTCTGACATTGACACCCATTTTTTTAAAGTATTGTACGGATAAGCAGCCAAATTTTGATCAAAGTTGACCAAGTCATTGCGGATATTTTCTATTTCTTCATCACTTTTAATTTCATTTTCAAATTCTTCATTCACTTTATTCCACCTTTTTACAACAATTTCATGAGCTACGAAATTATGAAAAAAGCCAGTTCTGGGAGCAGGAGTGCCGTCATAAGTAGAAACTGCACTGTAAAAAACAAAGTGAATACCAGGTGGTATCATTTTAACCCCTTTAAACTTTGAGCCAGTGGTCCACGAGTTCCAGTCTATTCCAAAATCTGTTCCTTCAGGAACGTCTAACAGAAGTAAAAAAGCTCCTTCTTTGAAAAGAGCTTTGGCTGTTTCTTGATCCATAATCAGATGAAATGTTTAATTAAAAAGCACACTATAATAATAAGCTATCTAATTGTATTGCTCAAACTCCAACCTAAAACCTGTATACACATAAAACAACACGTTTAGCAAAACTTGAAGTTATTTTTATATCACTAGCAGCCAACACATTCACATTACAAACGAAGAATGCACATTCTGCACAGCAACAATATCATGCTCTGGTCAATTTTAGTCCGACAATTTGTTCCACACTCATGTAGTAAAACAAATGGATTATGATCAAAGTATAATTTAAAATTTAACCTAACCTTTAAAAATTTCATAGACACAAAATTTAGTTCAAGAAAGAAGTGCTTTTTGGTTAAAACAGCTTGACAGTCAGAGAACAACAACATGTGATGCTGTCATTGCTCACAGACTGAATGTTCAAGCACTTGGTTGCAACGTGTGGAGAAGATGTTATGTACCACAAATGAAGTGGCTTTTAAATCACAACATATGATTTGTGTTACCGTTTTTTGCCTAAACAATCTTTGCTCAGCTGATGCCACAACGGCAGAAATGACAGCTTTTAGAAGACTTGAGTAACACACAAAATATAAACGTACACAAACAAAAATATAATATGGTGTGAACTGTACAGAGTACTTTCTTAAAGCACCGTAAATACCTGCCCCTGGCAGGCTTTTTGCACAGATGTCGCAAAGTTAAAATTGTGAAAAGTTGGTATGCAAAACAAATCAATAGATTAAGCTGGTTATTACATCATTGAATCCATATTACAGAAAGTAGGGTATTCATATTCTCGAAGCTTTTCGTCTGGCACTTTTCATGAGAATCCATATTAAAGCAGATTTGTCTATGGTGACCACAGTAAATAGTAGGTTTTTGTGTTAAGCACTAAAAATTAACGACGCTGTTACTCATACTAACAATTAACACTATAGGTTATGCAGTTTTTGTAAGTAACTCCATAAAATTACCCAATTTTTAGTATAAGGTCTATAACTACTATTATAAAATACAAATTTGACAAAAATATCATTTTAAATGTACAACTTCAAATGTTTGTGACGAATATTTGCAAATGCCCACCTCAAACTGAAAAATGATGCTGATGAAAATAACTCCAAGTGAACAACACTAAAATATGGAAATCCAAAACACTGATTTAATTACAAAAATCGCAGATATTTGAAAATTTAATGAATATTGTGTAGACCATCTTAGTTGGGCCATTAAATATCTAAATGAATAGTTTAACTCGATTCAATTATCTTATTGTATTCAATTGGGTGGTTAGTTTTTTAGTTACTTATTGACTTCTGCAAAATTCTGTAGACTACTTCTTATGTCAGCAGCTCTTCTGTAATGTTGTATGGTAATTCAGTAATTTTGTAACTTGGTATGAATTTCTTTACTTCTGTAAATAAACATTTCCGTGATCTAGTGTTGCTTCATATGTTACCAGCTACTATGGTCAAGATTTGAGAAAATATAGAAAAGTTTTTGAAACATGTGATACATCAGAAACTGGATTAGCACGAAGGTAAGACAGAAATTCTTTGCGTTTTTTTCTCATTTCTCCGATGGAAATCTTTTCCTTAATGATATAGTTCTCACAAGAAGGAGGTAGTGGCACACTATCACCAACAGATCCACTTTTTTGAGCAGATATTATAGCAGCTGAGATTTCTTGCAATATTTTATCAGCTTCATGGAGAAAAGAAGGAGACATTAATGGAGGATTTTGAGTCGATAAATTAGGCTTCAGTATTGCTTTTTCAAATAAAACTTTAAAAATTTGTTCATGAGGAAGAATGTCCATCGGCTGCATAGTAAACAAAGGGGAATCCCATCGGGACATTGAATTAGGAGGCTCAAAACGTTCAACTAATGCTTTTAAAACATCTGCAGAATATCTTTCTTCAACATTCTTTTTGTCATTAAATGCAAAAACATCTTGTTGTGATGAACAGCAGTATAGAACACAGTGAGTAGATCGCGCATATTTTGCCACACAAAATAATTCATATCGAAAACCTTTAATATAATTCAAAGAATCAAGAATAACAACATTAGTGTTTGTCAATAACCTTTCTGCAGCTGCTTTAAGTGCACTTCTTGACACAATTTCACACTTTCGGTCAGAATACACAACGTTTCGATCAATAATACCATCATCTACCACAGTTACATCAAGATCTTGATTGCATTTTAACAAAAACTGTTTCAGTTCCACAGCTCTGTTGCTCTTTCCAGAAGAAGGATAACCACAAATAACAACAAGTGGCATTTTATAATAGGGTTATACGTTTACTAAAAACTTGAATACCTGTGCCATTAATTCATGATATATTGAAGTCAACCCACGTTTGGTTACTGATAGTTATAGTGCAATGCTACAGCAGTATTGCAGTTCTGTGCATAAGCTACAGCCAGCATCAAGTAACTACTGTACACATTATTTACCATACCTCGTATTTCAGTTACACTATGAAAGTTTATAACTTAAATCAAAGTGAGAGGCTGCAGGCACAACACCTACTGTACCTTGCCCAGGGTTTGACAGTTCAAAATAGTGCATGTCTACAATGTCCTGCAATATCCGCTTTAAACAAGGTTTGGGTAAGGGTCAGGGAACATTGCAAGATATCATGTGCATTATGAACATCATATACATGAACTATTTGGTAGGAATCTTAGGGTTGGGTTAGGTATGATTAGCATTAGGGTTTGTCCATAAACGCTTCCATGTTTTAGTAGCATTCCTTGACCAGGCCTTACAGAATCTAATTTATCCATGGTTTTTTGCAGTCTTTTCTTAGTTTTTATTTTTCTAAGTTTTAACAAGAGCATAACATAATCAATAAATTCAAAACTTAATTTGCTATATTTATATCGCCTCCATTTATTGATGATTACAAAGCAATATGCAAAAATGGGTCCTTACGTATTATCGGGAGGACCTTTGATTTTTAATGTTATTTTATTTAAAAGAAAGGCAGTGTACACTGAAGGGGCAGGCCCGGTATGTAAATGTACGGGGCAGTGTACACTGGAAGGGAGTATTTTATTGTTTTAACCGTTTCAATAAATAATTTACTTCAATTTTTGAGCCGTGTTTTTAAAGGTCCTCCCGTTAATACGTAAGTACCCAAAAATGTGTCTGGTAAAGATAGTGCTGGAAGAATAAACTATCTGCTGCCTGCATCACAATTTTTCAGCAGGTGTCGTAAAATCATACTTTACCATAAAATTTTAATGTTTAGTTGGCAACAGCCATTTCACTTTGATGAGCATGTACACTCAACCCTTGTTTTTCTGGACTAGATAGTGCAGAAACCTGCTCAGATAATGAGAAAGTCTGGATAACACAAATGTATTTATGTAATGCAAATAAAATGAAATAGCCATCCTCAGGAATATGTACAATGTGTTTCCACTATTTATAGGATTAAGAAAACAGCAAAGTTGTTCACTGATTCCTGACAAAACATGATGTTTGCAGGTGTTGGTAGCCACCTATATGGCATAATATA
The DNA here is from genome assembly GCA_963675345.1 of Trididemnum clinides. Taxonomy (NCBI): domain Eukaryota; kingdom Metazoa; phylum Chordata; class Ascidiacea; order Aplousobranchia; family Didemnidae; genus Trididemnum; species Trididemnum clinides. Next base: position 30,697,773 of record OY776291.1, read on the forward strand.
TAATTATGCTGTAGGAAGTTTAAAACTAACGTTGGTTGGAGTCGTATTCTTTTTTATTTTTAGTTTTCATAAATGGCAAGCAGGAAAAAGGCTTTTTATTTGCAACATACAAAAACCGAACCATTTCCTCAAAAAAATGGGGATTTTGTGCTAAACAGAAACAGAGAGTTATGTGTTTTTTTAACTTCACAAGCACAATTGAAGTTAGCATTGGAACATAAAGAAAGCATGTAGAATTTAACCAATCTTCAAATTTTCCTAGAAAAATGATGTCTTGTGTTAAAACTGAAATTTGAGAGCTGCTTGCTATTACTGCTCTTTAGCTTGATTGAAATTGAACAAGAAAAAGTAAAGAAAATACACAAATTTGATTTTACTCAAGATTAATGGCTTGAGAGATAACTCGTAATACAAAAAAATATGGCAACGATATTTTAAGTTGCAGTCACTAGGTGTTGCATCACAACCGCATGATGTTTGCTGAGATGTTGCATTGCTACAAAAAAGGGTCTGTCCTAATTTGGATTTCTTTTTTCTGTCTCCGACGCATTAAACAGTTGATTGAAGATTTTGATTGCAAAATTGAAAAAATCTACACGAACTGAAAAAGTTACCAAAAATTGCCAGACTTTTTTTATGCACAGTTGATTTTTAACTGCAAATCCGCCGAACATAATTTTACAAATTTGCACTTTTTTGGCATTTAAAGGGAACACTGGTATAGGCCACCATGTTGCAATGCTAGTGTACATAATAAAGTCATAAATCTGATACTGTCAATTGAATTTTGTTTGAAAAACCAAAATACGGTAGTACCTTGAGATACGAATTTCTATTTGTTCCATAAACTTGCTTGTATGTCAATTTGCTCATATCTCAAAGTAATATGAGATATGAGCAACTGAAATTAAATTAATCAAAATCCCATTAATCTGTTTAGGCAGTGGCTATTTTGCCGTCGACAGCAATTTACCCTCAGAGACTGTTTTGCCGTGAGTTATTTGTGATTGGTCAATCTTAATGACGTACTAAGCATGTGACTTTTGGTCGTCTCTGATTGGTCAATTTTAAAAACAAAAAAAAAAAATTTTGCACCCCAGTATCTACCCCTTACCCTGTACACTTCCTTCCAGTGTACACTGCCCCGTACATTTACATGCCGGGCCTGCCCCTCCAGTGTACACTGACTTTCTTTTATAACCCTGGCCAGCTGAGATTCGGACCCGCAACCATGGTATCTCAAGACCAGTGCTCTATCCACTACACCACAGTGTCACTAGTGTTATCATAGCAAATTTGGCTATATAAACACACGTGAATGATCACGGCAAAATAGATTCCAAGGGCAAATTGCCGTTGACGGCGAAATAGCCACTGCCATCTGTTTAAGCCCCAAAATGCCACCCATTGTTTTTGTTAGGCAGTGGCTATTTTGCCGTCGACGGCAATTTACCCTCAGAGACTATTTTGCCTGAGTTGTTTGTGATTGGTCAATCTTAATGACGTACTAAACATGTGACTTTTGGTTGTCTCTGATTGGTCAATTTTAAAAACCAATTTAAAAAATTTTGCACCCCCAGGTCTCTATCCCCCACCCTGCACACTCCCTTGCAGTGTACACTGCCCCGTACATTTACATACTGGGCCTGCCCCTCCAGTGTACACTGCCTTTCTTTTGAAACCCTGGTCAGCTGAGATTCGAACCTGATACCTTGGTATCTCAAGACCAGCGCTCTATCCACTACACCACAGAGTCACTGGTGCAATAATAGCAAATTTGGCTATATAAACACACGTAAATGATCACGGCAAAATAGATTCCAAGGGCAAATTGCCGTCGACGGCAAAATAGCCACTGCCTTTTTGTTACATGTTTTTGAATAAGAAAAATGTTTTTATAAAGTGCAAATAATGTGTAAAAAAACATATAATGTAAATATATGTATCAAAACATAAAATGGATTTTAACTAAATTTCATTAAATTTAATATACTGGTAACTTGAATGCTACTGTACAGGTTTTTGTTACTTTTGCTTAAATTTCGTTGCTGCATTTCTCTTTACTGATCTTTGCCTTTTTTGCCATGTTTTCCTTACTTTCATCAGCAGACTGTTTCAAAAAAACCTGTCCAAGGAGGTGTGTTTCTACCTCCATTTGAGAATGTTGTGGATATGAGTTAAGCAAGTGTCATTAAATAGCTCTGATGCTTGACCAGTTGCAACTTGTTCAGGCTTTTTCTTCTCTAGGAACTGTGAAACTCTCTCCCACATTCGACATTCCCAAGATCTCCTTTACCTTACTTGTAGAAATAACCTTCTTTACCTCTAGTTCCTTCTCGTAACGAATTTTTTGCTGAACCTCCATATGCTGCTGCAACTGTAACTCCTTGGTCATCGAATGCTCCTCAATGAGCTCGTGCAAGATGCGGAAAAGTGGGTGATGTGCAGCCGACCGAGATGCTGACCCAGTTGCTCATATATCAATTGTTTCTCTTACTTTAAAAGCAAAAAGTTGCTCGGTCGACAGCTCGTATCTCAAAAATCTTGTCTGTCGAGGTACCTCTATTGTCTATTTTGAGCTAGCATAAAGCAAGTTGCCGCCAAGACTGACTGACTAACTCTTTAGCAATGCTAGTCAGCTCATTATCATCATTAGGTGCCAATGGGTGCCATGCCTAAACCAGGCTTTGGCTGCCATCTCACACTTAGTGGCCATTTTAGAAATTGTGTCCGTTTCAACATTTAAAAATCCGTTAAGTTGATCAACAAATATTTTTTTCCTTCTGCAGGACCGTTTTCCTTTTATCTTCGCATGCACATGCAAGCCCGTCAAGTCTCCCAATTTCGTAAAAAGTTTGCTGATTTGACACCTTACTCCTTATTAGAACCAGATCAAGTCGTTTTTATGTCAAATTTATTCTTCAAAATTAACGTTTCGCTCCCCTTAGTCACCGGGTAGCTTCTTCAGAATACGGAAGATGTTACCAGTGTAACATATTATCTGTATAACATAAAAATATAAAGACAACCTGTATTACTAAACACTAAAAATTTATTACCAATGGGGCAGGCAATCACATAATAACGAAAACATTGTTACATCACAGATAGAGGAGTGGGCACAAGTAAAAAGTGTTGCGAAATAGATAAAAGATTATTTATTGAAGACAAACATACTATAAACTGCAGGAAAATTTGCACCATCATCACGATTAATTACATTACATGAACAAGCCTTTTGATTTGTCAAAAAACTTTCCGCAACGCGACGTCTGTATCCATGTGATTCTAACTTCAGTATTTTGACATTATCTCAATCTATTCTATGATCGAAATCAATAACATGTTGACTCAGCACTGACTTTTTAGTGTTGAAAGCCTTGACCGCATCAGCATGTTTCCGTTTTCTGGTTCTAACACTACGTCCTGTGTCACCTACGTACACAGCTTTGCAATTCCGGCAAGAAATTTGATACACCAAACCATGCTTTTGTTCAAAATTAATAGCATCTTTAGGTTTACGAAACAACGAAGACAACATGTTATGTGGTTTTAAAGCCACTCCAATACCAACTTGAGCCAAAATTTTGACCAAAAGATGCTATTGATTTTGAACAAAAGCATCCCGTCCTGAAAAGGAAGTTTGCTGGTTAGCAGGTCCTTGAACATCGGAATAGGTGGATACCCTTCCGGGTGGGCACATTCGGTTTCCACAGAGCATTAGAGAGACTTTCCAATTGCTAGGTGTACTCACGACCCGCGCTGCGTGAAAGTATATGCCATGCGGGCCTAAAAGCTTGTTCATGTAATGTAATTAATCGTGATGATGGTGCAAATTTTTCTGCTGTTTGTAGTATGTTTGTCTTCAATAAATAATCTTTTATTTATTTCGCAACACTTTTTATTGTGCCCACTCCTCTTTCTGTGATGTAACAATGTTTTCGTTATTATGTGATTGCCTGCCCCATTGGCAATAAATTTTTAGTGTTTAGTAATACAGGTTGTCTTTATATTTTTATGTTATACAGATAATATGTTACACTGGTAACATCTTCCGTATTCTGAAGAAGCTACCCGGTGACTAAGGGGAGCGAAACGTTAATTTTGAAGAATAAATTTGACAAAAAAACGACTTGATCTGGTTGTAATATGTTGCACTTGACAAACGAGAAAAGCCTGCTATATTTAGTCTTACTCTATCCTAATGGGAAGGTTGTACGCACGTAATCAAACGTCTTTAAAATGCGTAAAAAATGGATTACCACTTTCACTGTTTTTGCATTAATTTGAATAGAAGTGACATTGCTTTTTGCAAATCAAATGGATAAACGTGACAGTTGTTCAATGAACGTTAAATATGTTGTCTTACTGATGTTACGGCATAAATCTTATCTTAAATCAAAGTAAGGGCGTAAGAGGTGCTAAGGTTTGCTTGTTATTGCTAATAGTTAGGTCAAATTTACGTGCTAAACATGCAGGCTTATTTGTAGCCAGCTTCTGTTATGGATTTATATTCGATTAATTAGCGTGTTTGAGAATGCTGAGTTTAAGTCAATAGTAATGTGCAACTTATACAGTATATTTAGTTGCATAAGCATTCTGAAAAGTTGAAAACTTAAATTACAGTGCTTCCTTGATTATCCGTGCCTCGTTTAACCGGCATTCAATTATCCGATTGCTCTATTTTGCTACAACATTTCAAAATAAGATTGTTTTTAACTAGATATTGCAGGAATAGTTGTCCGGGAAACTTTACGCTAAATCCCACTAAACAAAAGCAAAAATACTGTATTGTCGTTGGTCGACCTACATGACGCATCAACACAAAGCAACAATCTAATTTATTACATCACGATTAAAACAAACAAAGACTGCTTTTGTGCAGCGGAATGATCTATCGAGTTGTAACTACAGTACAGTACAGTACAGTCTGTACTGGTAGGCCTAATTGTCGTTAAAGCTTTCAGATGGCTTCATATTCAAAAGGCAATGTGAAAGGAAACATAACTGTTTTATCTGTTTAAGACAAGTTGAAGGTGTGTGATATGGTACGAAGAAAAACTTCTAAAACTGATATCATGTTATAGTACAGCATCGGCAAGTTGACTGTCAATGACATTTGCAAGAGCGAAGAACGCTCAAAGAACTTCGAAATTGCAAAATGTAAATTAGGAATATCAAAGTCTGTTAAAGCCATCAAAGCCATGAAAGTTGGAATGCATTATAAATTGGACAGCGCTGTTTATCTGTGGTTACAACAGCAACATGAGAAGGGTATTCTAGGTGTTGTATTTTTGTTTGTTTCTGTTCCTTTGTCTTAAACGTTAAAAATTCAGTTATCCCGTTTTTTTGTTTATCCGTTCAGATTTCTGAAAGTATTATCCCAATTACACCGGATAATCAAGGAAGCACTTTATACCGGTACTGTAGCCTTGATGACAGGGCAGACTTCTGTACCGTTTATCATAGGTTGGATTAAATATTGATGGATAGAATCAGTAAGGTTTTAAAATTTTTGTCAATAGTGCTAGCAGATCAGTTATATAATATATCAGATGTAATTTTGTGACCTTAACTATTCCTTAAACAATTTTTCGGCTATTACCTTGGCTGCTGAACCAAGGGCAATTAAAAAACTTATGGTACCAATTTAATTATTTATAGGTATAAGCTCATGCTCTGTTGGCATGTCTTTCGTCATGCTAGGCCATCACGACGGATAGACTGCTTGGTCCCACCACCTGTTTGCCACATAAAAATGGAAGCATGCCGTGAAATGCCTTGCCCAAGGACACAACAAGCAAGCTTACGGTACCGGTAGTAACGATCAGATAGTGGTGGTTTTTGCTAATGCAACGACGAGTATCTAATTAGTATTGAGTTATTTTTAACTAAGGAGCAAATGGTATTTAGATGTCACTTCTCTTAGAGCCAATTTTTTTAATTGGCACGCAGTACTAAGTTTAGACTAGCCAATTAAAAGACCTAATCTCAACCAAATTGCTTTTGATTAATTCTTAGCATCTCTTGCCTTACTTTGACTTCAGATTTGTTCCATAACATCAGTATAAAAACATATTTAACATTTATTTCACAACTGTCTAGTTTATTTATTCAATTTGCAAAAAAACGTATCACTCCAATTCAATGCCAAAACATTGATGGTGGTGAGCCACTTTTTTCGAAAGCGCGTTTCGATGGCGTTTGATCACGTGGGAACAACCTTCCTATTTTACCTAAAACTCTGCCAATTTAGTTTATAACATTTTCATTTTGCAAAAAAGTTATCAAGTTTTGAAACGATGTTACGTTATTCTTTTCAATCTTTTTTTTGTATATCTTTTGGCTTTTTACACCGTGTTTTTGAAATGCTGATTTTGCTTTTCACCAAATGAGCATTCATTGTTGACCATGGAGAGAAAAATAGCTTAAGTTTAGGCGCCAACTTCGCCATTATCTTTAATCCATTGTCGTATTTTAAAATGATTTCTCGCGGAGGAAAGCGAGTTAAAACTAATCAGCTAACTGAAACGTCAGTAAGTCAAAAAAAGTATAGCCGTGTCAATTCGTCCAATGTCGTCTACCTACTCTCTTGTTTACTCTGTCCCAAAGCTATATATATTGGAGAAACTGGAAATACCATCAGAAAGCAAATAAACGGACACAAAAGTGATATCCGAAACAATAAAAACAAACCCGTTGCCAAGCATTTTAATCTTCCTGAACATTCAGTCAGTCATCTTCAAGTATCAATACTAAAACGAACCAACACGAACCGGAGACAACGACAAATCGAAGAACAAAAGCTCATATCCAAATTCAACTGTCTAACTATGGTGATGCCTCACCTGCATTCTCAATTTCCCTTAATCCATACCAGCATCTCACATGCCAGCTATTCATGATCTTTCCCACAAAACTAAATTTGTACTAGCCTATCGCAGGCTAGTCCATCCAACAGTGTTTCCGGCATAAAATGCAAATATGCCCCTCTGGGCAATTTCAGATCATGCCATCGATCCATTGCTGCATTACTGCATAGACCTCATACAAGGGCAATGGTTTTGACCTATATCACATAGGCACTTCACATGTTTCAACCGCATTGCGCTAGAATCAACATGCAGGGATAGCATTTGAGTATAATGTCAGCCTATTACACAGTCAGTACAACACAAAATAACAACACGGGACAACGTTGTTTCGGGTTGTTATTTTGTGTTATACTGACTGTGTAATAGGCTGACATTATACTCAAATGCTATCCCTGCATGTTGATTCTAGCGCAATGCGGTTGAAACATGTGAAGTGCCTATGTGATATAGGTCAAAACCATTGCCCTTGTATGAGGTCTATGCAGTAATGCAGCAATGGATCGATGGCATGATCTGAAATTGCCCAGAGGGGCACATTTGCATTTTATGCCGGAAACACTGTTGGATGGACTAGCCTGCGATAGGCTAGTACAAATTTAGTTTTGTGGGAAAGATCATGAATAGCTGGCATGTGAGATGCTGGTATGGATTAAGGGAAATTGAGAATGCAGGTGAGGCATCACCATAGTTAGACATTTGAAGTTTTGGCATTCTATTAAATTGCATGAAATTCAATTGTATCCAAGAAGGACTAAACAAGGACTCAGGTTTTCTATCACATTACTTAAAAAAAATATAATTGGCCTCTTACTATTTCTACCTGACGTAGCGTTTTCGCCCCTTACTTTCTCCTCTATTCCCTATTTATCTACTTTCTTGCTTATGTTCTTAACCTATGTTTCTCCTTTTTCCGCTTTTTCTTTTTCATTCTCCTATTTTTTTATTAACTCCGGTCCTTGCCTAACTGTTTTGTGATGTCACAGTATAGATATTTTATGTTTAATTTGTTGCCATAGTTATTTGTATTAACTTCAATTCATTCATTAGTCTTAATTTATTTTGCCTGAAGAAGTGAGCATTCGCTCACGAAAGCTTGCAATAATAAAGATTTTAGTCGACTACAAGTGTGATTTGTGAATTTTTATATGTCAGTAAATCAGTTACCGATAGTTAAATAGAAAAAACTCACTTGCATATTTAAACGGAAATGGCTGATACATTACCCATCCATTTCTAGAAATCATGAAAATGACAAGTTTACTAAATGCTGTTCCTATGGGATAGATATTAATGTTGCTTGAGATGGAAAAACAATCAAACAAAAAATATTATGTCAGTGAATCACAGGAAGATAAGAGGAATCACTTTTTTATTCTAAAAAAAACTATACGTGCGAAGTGTGCATTTGAGGAGATAATTTGAAAGGTGGTTATTCACAATTTTCTTTTTGTTTCTTTTTTCTTTTTTTTATTTTTTAATGAAATTAAGCATGGAGTGTATAGTCTCATACTGAGTTTCTTGAGTATTTTATGAAAAGACGTTCTTTTGATTCCAATTTCTGTACCAACACCATGTGGCATTTCACGTCACTTGTCATGAATTATGTTATACTGCAGTTATTTAATTCTGGCCATCACTTTGTTTTTACAGCTGTGTTAGCGTCACCACATTTATTTCGCCGGAATCTATCATGCTAGATGCCTTTATTAACCAATTGGCTGCAAATTATTTTCTGTCAAAAGTCAAACCGTCAATCTTCTCTGGAAGTCATTTTTATTTCAGCACGTGCTGATGGAATCTAGATTTCGCTCTGTGCTAAGTCATCTGATGCATTTTATGTTGCGTCACAATGATTTTATTTGTTCTCACTGTATTATATAAATTCCTGTTACCATGTGTTTGCCCCTATTTTACCAGGAGGAATGCGCATTCGACGTCGGATAACTATTCTGCTACGAAGAGCTAACTTTATAAGTGACAATTTTTTTGTGGGTCGAAAGTCAGATAGTAGAACAATATTTGTTTCTCGACAAATAAACGCGGTACCGATTTGTATTACTGGGAGTACAAAATTGTGTGACTTGTATTTATGACTGCAACAGTAAGAATAAGGTTAGACTACGGCCGAGCCTTACACTTAGAAACCGTTTCTGGCAACCAACAACCGGACGTTGGCTTCAACGGCGAAGTGATATCTTTTTTTACCTTTGGCATACGCCTCAGCAGCTGTTATCAGATTATCTGCGCTCGGCTGTTCAGAATGCGGAGCATCAGCAACTGGGCCAGTTTTGTCTCGAAGTTAATAAATAACCAAACGCGTTCGAGGATCTATATCAAAATAATGATGCCACTCACTAATTAGATCCTGTACGTTTTCTGCTTCCAATATCGCTATAAAATAAATATTCGCTCTTCCGATGTTAGCTTGGGTGGAATGATTGAGAAAAAAATCGCTTCAACTCTGTCTCACGTTTTAAGAACGTTGAACAATTTCGAAAAACAAAAGATTGATATATCTTTATAACTTACCTCGTTAAACAACTAAAGTCGTAAACAATATTAATGAACAACAAAAGTCGTAAAAAATCTTAAAGCATTAAACTGCGTGCACAGGCTTGAAACATTAGGAATTATATAAGGGGTGAGATTTTTACAAGTATCACGCATCTATAAGCAAGTCTACCCAAACCTCGAAGAAAGATTCTAGAATCGTTGTTTCACCATTAACTGAACTTTGGCTACTTTGTGTTTGACGCATCACTTTATTAAAATTAGTTTGAATTATATTGTTAAGAAACAACGCCAACCGTGGATTCAATGAATGTTCAAATTATTGCTCACATCACTTAACAGTGTTTGTTATTACTTGCAATTTTGTTTTTTGATTTAGTTTAGTCTCGCATTTTTCAAAATTTTTAGAAAAATACGATATCTGTGAGATGAAGAAGATTGAAACTGCTAATACATGAACAAAATACTTAATGAAATCAAAATATAAAATGCAATTGCAAAAATCAAATTTTCCAGTTATAGACGCTTCATTCTAAAAGATGCAGCTGTTTTCAAAACATCATTTTACAATATGTGCAAGTTCAAAAACATGTTCAAAACTATTCCGCAACTTTGTTCCTCAATTAATTATGCCTCTGTAAAAGTAAATTTAATAAGCATTTCAACAAATGTAATCTTAAGGTGGGCACGCTTGCGGAACAAGGCGCAATTTTTACTTGTAGATGCCCCATTCTAAAAATAAAGGCGATTTTCGAGACAACCTAATTTTTAAAAATTTGTCAAATTCAAACAGTTGGAAAAATTTTTGGGCCACGAGACTACTATGCTTGAAAAAAATAGATGGTTAGTCATAGGCGTAGCCAGGGGGGGCCAAAGGGGCCGTGGCCCCCTCCTGAATTTTAAGTCAAATTACAAAACAGTATTAAAAAAATAAAAACATAAATTTTTTCCCCCTTTGCTGGTACATTAGAGTTTATTTTTGACTTTTAGCAAGGGAGTGGGTCGGGCGTGACTTTTTAAGTTTTTGAACTTTTAAATGTTATCAAACAAGATGTGTATGCTTTACACACTAAATATCGCCGAAGTTTTTCTTCTATGTGGCAGTCGAGTGATGAATTGATAATCCAAGTTAAGGTAATTGCAAGAAATAAGGGTCTCGTTGAGCGCTTTCTTGTTTATTGCGATGCGGACTACTACAAAGACGTTGCTTCTTTTATCAGAACGTTCAACCTACCAGTGGGAGTGGTTTCCTTAAAATTCCTTTAATAGTGAGTTATACATCCCAACTGAAGTTGAACTATTAAAGCGGTTCTTGATGAAACTACATTAGATCAGTGAAATTGCATTCACAGTTTTGTACAGAAATTTTTAAAGTAGCAATGAGCGTAGTTCACGAAAGGAAAAATGCCCTTATAAGTAAATGACGTCACATTGAAAGTTGCAAAATTTGGCACCTCTCAATATTTTTCTGGCTACGCCCTTGTGGTTAGTAGCATAAAAACTAGATTTATTCGCAATTCTTAGTAAAAAGCACTGCACTTATCCCATGGCAATTGCCGTTTTGGCGCTGCAGATAACCAATTTGGTTTTGGTTGTGTTCATCATGCAGCGAATCATAGGATAAGACGCCTGGTGCAGCCCATCCCTCTCCAGGCCTGGCCACCTGTTTTCCACATGAAGGTGGAAACGTAGCGTTAAGGGCCTTGCCCAAGGACACAACAAGCGAACTTGTCGGTTTGTTCTCCACAACCTCCCCTAAATGCCGAGCGCCAAGCAGGGAAGCTGTGGATACCATTTTTTAAAGTCTTTTGGTATGACTAGTCAAGGGGATTGAACCAAAGGTCTACCGACTATGAAGCGGACGCTCTAACCACTAGGTCATCGCGTCCGTTAAAATGCTGGTAAACATTTTATTAAAACGCTTGGTTTTTATGTTAAAAGCATTATCAGTTAAATAAATATTTACCTATGTATGTATGTATTACATTTATTTTTGGCCAACAAAACGCGCTCGACACAAAAGAATACATCAAAGCAACAGCCAAAAATAGGAAACAGCAACAAACGATATATGTTAAGACGCACAACTTTCACTTATAAGACTCATGACAAATCAAATTAATGTGCGGTTGCTGCACCTGAAAGAACAGAAAAAGAAAAAACTGATTTGGTACTCTTCTACCTTATAGGCTATGCATGCAATAGTTGTGACTGCTATCGTAAATGGTGAGACGCTGAAAAGTTTCATAGTGAATGGTGTCCAGAAGCCGGCAGTATTTGTCGTAGCCTAGTCTTAGGTAACTATTTATTTTACTGATGATGCTTTTGGATGGTAAGTGTTTCAAAAACTTTTTACTTCGGTAACAAAGCCGTTTATTTTTGTTAACAGCCACATTTATTTTTCGCTTTTAAATTTGTTCTGCCAGAATTACGCTTCGCAACTCCTACATTTACATGTTTTTTGTATTCTGCCAGAATTGCGATAGTGTTTCGGGTAAAGTTAAGTCAGAGCAGAGGTGACAAACCTATTCGCTGTCGACGGCCACTTTGTCAGTTCCAGCTGAGTGAGCGGTCTGCACTTTTAGTGATACTATGAAACTATTTTTCTATAATTTAAAAAGCAAAAGCACCTTTATTGGTAATGTTAAAAGTAATAAGGCATGAGATAAAATAAAATAATCTCAATAAAAACTTTTGAACTCAAAATTTCCGGTTTAAAGTTTGATTTGCGTTAGAAATAAAAGCGCGTTGAAAAGCAAAGAACCCAATCAACAAAGGATTGGTAACACAAAATTATACTGTATATCTTTTTGAAACGAAAAAGAAGTTGCTTAACAACAGTAACGAACAACAAATGACAATAATAAAAAACAAGTTTGAAACCGAAAAACGCTACTCTACGAAGACTCTGGCGTGGGTATGATGCAAAATATCAAAATTACAAAAATATACACAGAATAATATTAGGTGGAACTGACGATGTGGCAACTCTCTACTGTATACTAAAATTTTCGTCGGTCAGCCTTGACCTGTGACGACTTTTTGTGATGTTCATTTTAGAAAAGAATTGCTTGCATATGTACGTGCTTCCAAAAACTGATGAACATTTAAGAGCGTGAGCTCTCCTGTTTGAAAGCTCTTCCTTTGATGTATAAACACGATAGAATTCAAGCGGAGGCTCGTTCTGATACATCGCTTTCTGCGTGTCATCACTCTGTAGTTTTATGAGTTCGCGTTGGAGCTTAGAGGGTGCAGAAGCGGGTGTAACCTTGAAGGAACTAGAAAAGACATCAAGCTTTTCAGCTGCCTTTACAAGTAGTTCCTTTTTGGAACTTTATGCTGTGTAACTTTAGAAACGTTTTGACGGGGGTTCGCGCAAAAATATAGAAGAGAGTTGATTTTGTCAAAAACCGATTCGCGGGCTGCACAAAATTCTTTAGCGGGCCTCATGCGGTCCGTGGGCCGCATGTTTGTCACCTCTGGGTTAGAGTTTGAGTTAGGATTGGTTGGAGTTGGTTAAAGTTAAAGTTAGGTTTAGTGTTAAAGCTAGGATTACAAATAGAATTGAGGCTAGCCCGTGGAATTTTGCGTGATCTCCGTGTTTTTGTTGTATCCTTTATTCAGATGGGATACCGTCAGTTTATCACATAGTGTTCTGAAAAAATGGAGGTGCAGCCTATAGTAATGTGATGTACCTGATATTTTGGCACTTTTTTGTTTGTTTCCCCAGGCGCCATCTTGGATCGACTGTAAGTTATAATGCTATGGTTATGCATTCGAATCTTCTCTGGCAGGGTGCTTGGACAAAGACAGTGTACACTGGAGAAGGAGGCCTGGTGGGTGCGGTTCTGCCCAACACATCCAAGGTGGTGGCCTGGAGTAACAAACGAAAAAGCAGTAATGATTTACGGTGGTAATTGAACATGCCAACCGTCGATCTACATGTAAGTCAACAGCAGCAAAGATTGAGAGATAAGATGTTAGGCAAAGTTTGTACTGCAATAATTATGTAAATTTATGTAATATTGAGAAAGAGGCAATTTTGCCATCAATATTCATATGTTTTTTAGTGATTTCTTGTCCATATTTTTGCCATTCACTCATTCAGTAATTTTTTTCATTTTTAAACGACTCCTTAATTCCATGTTTTAGTTTGAATTTTCATATTTTTGTGATTCAGCAATTTTGTATTTCAATTAATATATTTGTGTTATGGTGTTACCCTAATGAGGTTGCAGTAAATACATTTTAAAGAATCAATTTTTTATGAACTATTATAGAAGGTATGACCATAGTTGCAATACTGGTACTTATAAACTGCTTAATTTGCTGGTACATTTTTATTTTTTCAAAAGAATTTTTTCTTGCTGAGTTCCATAAAAAGGCTTTATTTTGATTAATTTTATGCAAATAAATTATAGTAAGTCAATGAAAGAAACACTAATTAAAAACAATTTCAGAAATGATATGTCTTATTCAAAAAATAATTAATGTTTTTCTCAAAAATAGCTCAGGCTTAATGAAAAGGGTTGGATCAAAGATATTTGTAAGACATCAAAGCAGAACCATAAACTTGCAGAGATTTTTGGGCAAGTTCAAGTCCAACACAAAATTTTTATCTTTCATCCGTTATACCCTAAGCCTGAATTTAAAACATAAATCATTGATGTTTAAAATGCACCTGCACTATTAGGAAAAGGCAGTGGCTATTTTGCCATCAACAGCATTTACCCTTGGAAGTGTTTTGCCATCAAACATTTGTAATTGGTCAAATTTACTATTGTATAAATTCAGAACTTTTGGTCTTTTTTGGTTGGTCAATACCTATAACAAATTGAAAAAAACTTGTATCCCCAGTGTACACTGCCTCTAACGAAGTACCTTACTAGCCAAGATTAGATCCCATAGCCTTTGCATTTGAAGGCTGCAGCACTATCTGCTGCACAACAGCATCATTACCAGATATGTAGTAAATATGTCTATTATAAGCACATAAATAGTTGTGACAAAGTGGCTTCCAGGGGTAAAATGCAGTTGAAGGCAAAGTAGTGGCTTATGAAATACATGTCAAGTTAGCAACTTGGGCTTGACTTTGAAAACTGCTAGTCTATATTTGGGATAAACTCCATGCATCCAACACCCTGATTCAAACCCTTTTTGGTCTCTGCTGGCTACATTTTTGGCAGTTTGGCCAGTAAGAGAAAGAGGTATTTGCAGTCGGTTTTTCATTTATTTTGTGTATCTTAAATCTGGTTTGATGGACTGTAATGTAAATAGTCAATTGTTAAGTACATTTTTAGGCTAGTAAAAGTTTTTTTGTAATTTCTGATGCTAATTTAGCCTTATGTAAAGCATGCTGATGATCAATTATTTGATTTGTAAAGAATTCAGGTAGTTTTTGTTGTTTTGTATTTTTTGTAAGTGCCTATAATGTAGAACTACAGGTGAAGAGTTGATGATATTTTTTTAGGTAAAACATTAAAAATGGGTGCATGTTACAAATCGTTAGGTTGTTCTATCACTAGTGAAGTGATTGGGGTAATTTTGGTCATAGGTATGTCTGTGTTTATTGGTTTGCATGAAGCGGATAGTATCATCAATTCACAGTTGGACTCTAAGCTTACTCTTAGTCAAGATTCATTTCTTTATCCTCAATGGGTAAACCCTACACCCCCAATTTACATGCAATTTTGGATGTTCAATGTAACTAATCCAGATGAAGTAGTAATGGGAAAAAAAGCCACAGTGAAGCAAATTGGACCTTTTAAATATCGACTTCATCAGCCAAAAACAAATATTGCTTTTTTTCCCAACAACACTGTTACATACAAATACAATCACACTTTGGTTTTTCTAAGAAATGAATCTGCTTATGACACTGATTTAAAAATTACTCAACTTAATATTCCTATGTTAACTGTTCAAAAGTTGCTCAAAAAATATGGCGTTCCAAAGTTTCTAGCAGATTTGGTTGTGGATGTTTTACATGACTCAGATGTGTTTGTCACTCACACTGTTGAAGAATTTTTATTTGGATATAGAGATCCAATATTTGATGAGATTCATAAAATTCTTGATAAATTAGGCATCAATTTTCCAGCCAAGTTTGGTCTGTTTTCTACTTACAATAATTCAGCTGATGGAGTATATTTAGCAAACACTGGCAAAGGGGATATCGCAAAAGCCTTTCAAATTCAAAAATGGAATGGAAATAATGTTGTGTCTTGGTGGTCAACTCCTGAAGCTAACATGATCAATGGAACTGATGGAAACATTATGCCACCAAAAGTAAACAATTCAGCAAAACTTTATGCTTTTGTAACAGATGTGTGTAGATCTTTATATTTTACTTATTCACATGATACCACAGTCAGAGACATAAAAACTGTGCGTTTTTTGATGCCTGCAAGGGTGTTTGCAAATGCTACAGAAAATACAGATAATGCTGGTTTTTGTGTTCCAAAAGGAAATTGCCTAGACAGTGGAGTTTTGGATATAAGTGCTTGCAAACAGGATGCTCCTGTTGTTTTGTCTTCACCTCATTTTTACCTTTGTGCTAAGCAATACGTTGATGGTGTAAATGGCATGCATCCTAATAAGAAGGAACATGAAACATACATGGATCTTGAACCATTGAGTGGCTCTGTGTTTTCAGGTGCTAAGCGTTTACAAATCAATGTACATCTTCAAAACCTAGGACTTATTTCCACACTGAAAAACATAAAAGACGTTATATTTCCTGTTTTGTGGTTAAATGAAAGTGTATTTTTGGATGAGAAAACTGCAAATATGTTCAAATCTGACGTTATTGTATTGATTAACCTTGTCCATATCTTACCTTATGTTATTCTAGGATTAGGCATTCTTCTTGTTATACTTGGGTTAGTGTTTTTTGCTCTGTGGTACAAATCTAAAAAACTTTCTTACAAAACCTTAGTGGACAATGCAGTTGACACTAATGGTGATGTTGATCAACCCCGTGACAATGATATCAGTAGTTAAGCTATTTCTGCTTATAGTTGGTATAAAACAGGCTACATGTATGTTTTGCTCACACTGAATCATATTCACTTTGCATTTTACTTGTACAGTACAGTGACAGTGCAATATCACTTATACAATTGTGATTATTGACTTTTGTGCCATTCACTACAGAAGTATTCTAAACCTAATGATCATTGTTTTACAAACTGCACATTCTTTCATTTATAAATGCAGAAATCAGCACTTAACAAAAACAAAAGAGACTTATTGACAGTATAATGAGTACACTGTTATTTAGTGTATTTGTAATGCTTTTCCTTTCTGTTTGTTTGGTTGTCTAAACATGAATTTGTTGTATAGTACAGTTTGGTTCTTTAAGACATAAAATGGACTATACGTATTTAATTTGAATTTACGTTGTGTTAATCTCTGCTGGTGCAGTTTTTTAAAGACAGTGTATATTTTGCTTGGCTGTTAGCTTACCTATTCTCTTCCTTGGGAATAAAGCATGAGCTGAACTGATATTCAGGCTCACATGGCATACCCAACTAGACTAGGAAAAAGTGGTTATTCATTTCAAACCTTTCAATACGAATTGTTGGCCTAAGCTCTGCTGTCTGCGAGAGATCTAACAGTGGCATGTGGCCAATAGTCGCATCTTGTGGTAGAATGTTACATAACTAATATTTGCTGGATGGATTGTCAACATAGCAATGGCAGCAAGTGAAAATCATTGAGTCTTTTGTCTGTGTTTTGTATATATTGCTATTGTAGAAATTCTGAAGTGTTATTGGTTGATTTCATGTGCGTTATCTTTGAACATATTGATGTGCTCTGTAAAGCTTAAGTCCTGGTTATTTACAGACAAATTCAGTTGATTGTTTAGTGAATGCGCTAAGTCTATGCACTGATCTGAATTTTTAATCTTTATAAGTAGTTACTATTTCCAGAACGTTTAACTTGTAAAAATCTTAACAATTTATGAGTTAAACAGATATGTGATGAATTGATGTGGTCTAGATGATTTAAAGCGTTTTGTCAAACTTATATTTTTTGTACTGCCACTTATAACTGATGCTATCAACTTAAGTTTGTGTCTGCCTGTTTCTTGCATATACACAAATTTGGTATTTCCAGATGCACTGATTGATTGCTCCTACTGGCTGTAAGTTTCTGCAATCAATCGTGGGCGTTTGCTTTGCTATTTGTAATGCGGTGTTGGGATTCTTAAATACTGGGCCGTGAGACCCATTTTTTAAAGCTCTAGTAGGAATAGATGGCACTTTTTTTTGTTATTAGAGATGAACGCCACAATATGGTGTATTTTTTAAACTTTTGGAAAGTTATTTTTCATAAAACTATGCTCAGTAAGGCTGGGCTCCAAAGGCTTAAGACTATTTTTTGGGTCGTTCCAAAAAGTATTTGAGAATCTCTAATCTAGTGTGCAACCTGCTTACCACTTCAATTTTCATTGGATATTTTTGAGAGATCTTCAAAATGTTTGATAGGCACCTGTTGAAGAGATAATTGCTGCTCAGTAATGAAAATCTCCGTGTGTAGTGCAACTATATTTCAAATCAAATGTTCAGCATTTTCAATACTTTGACTTAAATGTACTCGTGTTAGAGACCAAACTTTTTGGTATAAATAAACTCTAGAAACATTGGTTCCTAACCATTGCATGTATTTTCATTTGATGTTTTCTTCTCAGTTCCAATCACTTTTTTCCAGTGTCTGTTTAATAAGCACAAATTCGCAAAGAGCCTTTAGTAAATACAATATTTGTAACCAGTTGATTAGGAATTTTTGTTTCAAGAGCAGTGCACTGTGACTTTAAACAAATGAATGTTTGTATACTTTGTTAATAGATTTTTCTGTTAGCTTTGTAGCAAGTTAATGTTAGCAGATTTAAAATGTCAAGTTGCTATTACTTTGTAATTGTGGGCCATCATGACAATCCTATATTTGAAGCTGAATTTAATCCACCATCGAGATCAAATGAACCTAAGGTAAATTCATTGTTGTTTTCTAAATTTCAATAGACACATAGACTGGCTGCCTCTTAAATAATGGGAGATGATTTGTACTCAACGGTGCATTTGTATTGTTTGCCTGTAATGATTAGGACGTGAATGGCCTATTTCCTAAACCAGCGTTTGCATTAATAATATAATGCCGGCATATAGTTAATCCTCAGGGATGTCTGAGCACACAAGCTTTAAATATAACTGTACATCCTTTCTTCAACTTGTAAGTCTGATAAGTTCTAACACGTGCCTATAAAAGTTAAACAAAAAATAAAAAATTATCGGTAATTAACCAAGCAACAGAGGTGGCCGCAATTGTATGTGTTAAGAGTCCCAATTCGATCCTGATCCAAACACACAACTCTGAAAGCTAATCTATTTCCTATTATGAACAAAAAAACTGAATCTTAAATATACATCGTAATAAATCCTAATCCCAATGTTAACACGATGCTGAAATAATAACTAGTTATGTACCAATACTTTAGTATCAGTATCGGTGGTATCGGCCTATTTTTATGGTATCTGGTAGTAGTATCGGTATTGGTTAAATATAGCCGATACTTATTAAGCACAAAATAAGTATAAAAATTTTTTGTTATATTTTTTTATGGAATAAATATAAAAAATTTTTGTTTCCCGGGAACTGGATTGCATTTGTAACATAAATAACAATTTGTAGTGTATCAATAATGACCAAGGACAGGGCGATCTTCCAAACAGGATCCAAACATTGTGTAACACTCAATATTGTGTTTGTATAAATTTACATATTAAAAGTATTCTATAAATTTCAGTTTCTCTTTTAACTTGACGGAGGCAGTGGTTAATAAAAATCACTTCTAATAAAATCATTGCATGAAAATTTCTCAATGTTAAAGCTACTGATTCCAAAAAAGTTATCTGCAATTTATGTAATAATGAATTTTTGAGAGGAGGGAGTGATGAGAAAGTTTTTAGTTTTGACTTTAATATGAAGGCAGTTTCTTTGAGAAAAAGAGTGTGCAGTTTGTGAATGGTTTTGATTCTTTTAAGTATGGTAAACACATTTTTCAGTTTTGACTTACAAGCTGTTTTTTTGCGAGAAAAGCTGCAGTTTTGTAGTATATATTTTTAGTTTTGACTTGTGAGTGCTGTTTGTTTGATAATAGCTGCAACTGGCTAATACTTTTTTATTAATACGTCTATGGGAAATTTTCACTTGCCGAGGCGTTTTTGTTATGTTATCAAGTTTTTTTGTTTTTTTTCGGTTATCACATTGTTACTTTCTCATTTTGTTTTATTTTTTTAATCTTTTGTGTTTGTAAGGTAAGCCTATTTTCTTTGAATAATAGTATTCAATCCATTGTTTTAGTATTTTGCTATAAAAAAGTACCGCTTGATTTGTTCAACTTTCTTTTACAGATTTGCAATAATATTGCAATGAATAATGATAGATAAATATCTAGAAAAAATTCAAAATGTAATAAAAAGCTAGATTTACTAAATACATTCTTTGGTACTCTTTACAAAAGCTTTTATTGCTGGTGCTGAATAGATAAAAAGTATCGGTGGTTTTGGTATCGGCTCTAAATGCTGGTATCGGTATCGGCTTAACATATGGTATCGGTACATCTCTAATAATAACTTTAAAAAGTTTTTACTGCTGTACATTCATATACAGTTGCAGTAAAGTTGACAGTAATAGAATTTTCCACCCCTGTTCCAGACCTGATTCTGATAATCATAAAAGATTGCACTCCCGATCCAATTTTACATCCAAATTTTTTAAAATCTTTCTGGATCCGACTTCTTAAATTTTGACTCTGGTTAACTCTGCTAAGCAGAAGCCAGAAATATCAGGCTTTTTAATTTTGATATAGACAGATGGATCAAAATCAGAAGGCCCGATATCAGTGCTCATTTACATTGAACGGTTCACTCAGCTTTAGCGGAGATGCTACTGCTAGCCGTTACTAATTCAGCCCACCTACCTCTTTGTGTAATTTTACCACAATATATAAAGGTGATCACAATATATCCATATCTTATGTTACTGTGTCAAGATAATTGATAATTAAATCTTGTTATTCTTGTTAAAAACAAGACCGAGATTGGGGCAATGACCATTGCTTGACTAGCAAGTATGACAGTAGATTCGAAACCCACTTCCAACTTTTTTATCGGGCTGAGAGTTCCTGAATCTTAAGATAGAACCAATTATTTACTTTTTGATGTCCCCTTTACATATAAATTTGTTAATACTTGTTTTGACAACTTACTTAGAGACATAAGATCAGCAATACAATACAATAAATTGATCTCTGTAGTTATGGCAAGAGTACTCATGTGACGTGGAGTCAGAGCTAAGAAATTATTATCATACAAGAGCACAAATTCTATTTCATTTTGATTTTAAACATATTCACGCTACAGTTGTTTCGCTCTACGATTCATAAGCTGTTTATACAACCGTATCCAAATAGAATAGATTAGAATAAACGCTCTGATTCCATTTCAATTGGATTTTGTACACGCTTGATGAGCCGTCAGGCGAAACCACTGTTCGTGAATAGATTTTTAATCAAAATAACTACTATGTGTAATCTTTTAAAACTGCAGATAAAACCTGCAATATTTTCTTGTGCTTTTTAGAAAGACGACCACAGGCATTTGAATCAGTTTATCGCTCATGCGTCCTTAGACTTAATTGATGAACACATGTGGAATACTAATAGCATGTATCTTAAACTTATTGACAAATTCAATGAATGGTGCGTTGGTTTTGTACTACTTCAGTAATATGTTTATATGATGGCGTGTTATTGTCATTTCGCACGCAACGTTGCAGCTCGCACCCACCAGTAACTGTTGCATTAAAAGTAATGGTGGAATAATTTTCCGGTAATGTAAATTGTAGTTGAGGTTTCTATTCTTATTTGATGGAAGGAAACGTCGCTAAAATAATGATTTTTTGATATTTAGTGCAAATTTTTACATAATTTGCAAGGCATGGAGTGGAAGTGACAATCCAAAAAAAGGTAGAAAACTACTGAAATTTATATGAACATTTTTGATTTAATGATGTAGTTCAAATAACTAGATAAAGACACGTTTGTACTGCTGTCAGCAAACATTAAACCTTTTCGCGTGACGTTGAGTCTAAATTTGACGTTATTTTGAACCCATAATTCTGGTCTTATATTGTTTTGATCTACAATCACCGAGCTTTCAATATTTTTATGATTACAGGAACGTGTCTGCGTTTGTCACTGCTAGTCGAATGAGATTTGTGGTTCTTCATGTCAACAAAAACGAAGAAGGTATAAAAGCATTTTTCAATGATGTTTATGAACTATATATAAAGGTATGTTTTCTTGAAACTGAGTGTAGTTTTGGTGTAATTAGAACACGTTTCACCTCAATTTTATAGAAGTGATCAGTAGAGATCAGTCGTTTATCTTGTTATTCGAGTGCGGAGGAGAAGCAAACCGCTGAATACACTTTGGCATTTACGCCCATTCTTGACTATTTGCTTTGACTGGGCAATTGGTTTTAGACCTGAAGACGATCGAAAGGGTGCGTTACGTTTGTCGAAATATATGACTCCTATACCAGCCTACTCACACTTATGCAGCAGGAAACTGTTATAACTGTACTGTACAATTTATGTTCCAGTCTCTTTTGAATTTCTCAATACTGTCGGATGAGAGCATTTTCCCGACACCACATACAAATTGCTGTAAAGTTCCTTTCCTAACAGCACAAAATTAGTGAAGTTGGGAATTTTGAAATTCGTGGTCTTTTTCTTGTCACATAATTTTATCCTTGGGTCGTGGGAAAAAATTTGTTGGCTGTAGTGAAACATAGTTATGTTCCGTGTGGCTGCGGAATAGCCGGACCAATTTGCTGGCACTGCGCGTTCCTGCGGTAAGTAGTGCGACCTAATAAAAAAATTGTTCTAAAGTGCTCTTTTGCCATACACAACTACTTAACCATTGCGAGTTTTGATTGCACAGCGATTTTACATATAAACGGCATTCCAATCCACTCGGGCACTTTTATGTCTAATATTTTCGTCCTCTGGCCACAGAAAACCATTTGTCCGTCGTGCCAGCCCATTGTTGCGTGAAAACCTGCTTCGGAGTTACTGTTAATGCTGACGCTGTGCATTTCTACCACAAGCGATTAAGCAAGTTTGGGAAAATGCAAGGAAGTATCTTTTCTTTAAGTGTACGACAACGTAGCCATGGTGAGACTCGAACGCTTGATCATTTTCACCACTATTGGTGCAGCAGCAATTAACGACGTGACCTACGCCGTGACCTACCTTCATTCCCTAAGTCGAGTCATACCAAAAGACTTTAAAAATGGTATCCACAGCTTCCCTGCTCGGCGCTCAGCATATAAAAGAGATAGTGTGGAGAACAAGCCGGCAAGCTTGCTTGTTGTGTCCTTGGACAAAGCACGTAACGGGACGCCTCCACCTATATGTGGCAGAAAGGTGGCCCTCTCGTGCTTCACCGGGTTACAATTGTTAAGTTGCTAACCCAGCATGTCGTAAAAGACGACTCTTGGGCACCCACCAGTAGCAATCCGCCTTGTTGGTGGTGGGGCTACCAGTCACTCAAGACTGGTTCGAAATGGGCTGCCCTCTTTCCCCTAGCCTAATTTCAATGCGGTTGACCGCTGAACCTGAATTGCCGTTCATGCCGTACCTCCATCTCGAGGAAGAGGAGGCGTAACCACAAACAAACGTGACCAACATTTTTCGTCGCCTACGAGAACGCAGGCTTCCCGTAATTCTCCAGGTTGGAATGGTGAAACTTCACCTAGCATGTAAGAGACGACTCTGGGATACCGACCTTAGGGATTCCGCCTTAGTATTCTTCGCCACTTTAAAACATGCTGTCTCTTTGACTTAGCCTGATTTTAACCAGCTTTGCAGTGTGAACCTGAATTGCTGTTTCATGCCGTGCCTCCACACGGAAGAGTAAAGTGAACAGACATAGAACAAAGGCTTATCATATTGAGCCGTTGTTGCCAAATGTATAGAGATTTTCATGTTCTACTGAGTTAGAAAAAAGTCTAATATTGTCAAGCCTGCTTCAATATTAATGTGCGTTCATGATTTTATAGCATGCCATGAACCCATTTTATGAACAAAATTCACCAATCAAGTCGATTGCATTTGAGAAGAAAGTTCAATTTTTTGGAAAGCGACATCTAACTGGTTAAATATCTGGTGGTGTAGCTTACGAGAAACAACGAGCTCCCAGTTACAGAACAAGACCGAAGTGGAATTGGCATGCCATTACGATAGTGCTGGGTGATTCAGTTTTTGGTTAGTGAGTTAATCGCGGATGTTTGTTGTTGTTTTGTAGAGTTTTTTACTGCAAAGTTGCTTCAGCCGACCCCGGGTCGGTTTTATATCTTTTATCACTCATTTAGGTAAGATAAAGATTGTCTGAAATGACGTCATGACAAACGGAACAAAAGCGATTTGTTGTGCTCTTTGGTAACCGAACTAAAGCTTCAGTTGATGCAGAAATAAGCTTCAACTTTTGCGACAGTATGTTGATATACTGTTGTGCTCAATCCGCGCGTCAAATTGCCGAATTGGCAGAAAATGTGCTGTCATGTAATCTTTTGCCGCAACTCTGCACTTCGTCGTTGAATTGCGCCTTTTTTTGTCATGTGATATCTTTAAAGCCTCTGGTTATTGACGTGCGAATGATTGGTGAGCTGTACTGATGCCAAGTTTTAAGTTATTTTATATAACTACGAACTGATGCGTGTTTGTAATCTTGAATCCGTGATTAAACTGATATTTATATGCTTCAATCTGCATTTGGTAACAAGATTAGATATTTCATGTTTCGCCACAAAATTGTTTGGTTTTTTATTTTATTTGGCAAGCATTATCATCTCACGCCTTTTGGTGTTGCTGGATATATTGATGCATTTCAGCTAATAGTTCATTGTTTTACTTCCTAATATATTCCAAAATTTACTCTGTGTTGATTAGTTCCGGTTGGCAAGAACGTATGCGGGATAATTCATTTAGCAATTATCATAGTTATTGGTCATAAGTGCTGAAACGGCTCAATAAATGTCGACTGATAGCTACTGCGTGGTGCTGTAGGCGTAAAAGTGCATACAAGAGCCACTGTCAGTCCACAAGTTCGTTTTAAACCCCGCTGACATATTATTTCAAAAACTAATGGCTTGAGTCCTCAAAAACAGTATTGGCAGTTTTTTGAATGACGGCCAATGACGCCACAATTGTCATGATATCTACATTAAAAATCCAAACTAAAATGCTACGAAACCTCGGCAAGGTCGAGTGGAACAGAAAGAGCATGGACCTTCCAGCAGCTTTCGCCAGCTTTTGCTTGCTCACGGCCATTGGTTCAGACAGTAGTCGTTACCTTAAATAGCACCTTGATCTGGAGCGAAACTTCACATTTTTTGATCTAGGGCTTTTTTCAATCAGTAAGTATTGAATTATTGTCGTCCGAAATACAAAAAACCTGTTGTTGGGATTATCCCTCCTCTTCCTCGGGATGGAGGTACGGCATGAACGGCAATTTAGGTTCATGCCGTCAAAACCTAATTGAATTGGCTAGGGGAAAGAGGGCAGCCCATTTCGAACCAGTCTTGAGTGACTGGTAGCCCCACCACCAACAAGGCGGACTGCCATTGGTGGGTGCCCAAGAGTTGCCTTTAACGACATGCTGGGAGAGCAACTTAACAATTGTAACCCGGTGAAGTACGGAAGGGCCACCTGTCTGCCGCATATAGGTGGAGGCGTCCCGTTAAGCCCTTGCCCAAGGACACAACAAGTAAGCTTGTTCTCCACGGTCTACCGGGTGCGAAGCGGACGCTCTAACCACTACGCCATCGCGCCGGTAAGTGATTAGAGCAAAAAAAATCTCGTGACTTCTATTTCTTTCACATTCGTCTCCAAGCTGTTTAACAGTATCATTCTATTCGTCTGCTCTTTTTTTCTGGAATCTAAACTGGCTAATTTTTTTGCTGATTGATCTACATTAAGCCGCCGTGGTGTAGTGGTATTGCTGGGGGCTTCAGAGCAAAAGGTCTGGAGTTTAAAACTGTATAGAAACACCGCTGGTATTCGTCAGGAAGGGCATCCGGAATTTAAAGTGCTACGCTGCTCCAGTAAAACGTCTGGTTCGAAAGCGAGTCTGTAGTGGTAGACATAGGGCTTACATTGAATCAGCACGTCTGAGTCTGCGAAACGCGGGAAAAATAACATTCTTTCTTAAGCAATTTTGCTTGATAAATCTCGACCGTGTGTCACTAACCCAGACAGACATAGCTCTCGGACAATTTTTGTAAATGCCGATTTTTCAAAGGCAGATAACTCTGAACAAGCTAATTTTTGCTATCCCTTCTTGCTTCGGTAAACTTATTCCTTTCATTCTGACAGACGCTCTTGCGTAACATAATGATTACTTGAAAGCTGAGTTGAAACCTCTAGTCGTTTTGCAGCCTCCTTGTCAAACAAAATTTACCTTGCAATAATTTAATTAACCTATATTTTTGTTTCAAATTCGGCTGAAAAAATAAACCGAAGGGTTGATTGATTAATATACAATCACAAAAATCGTTTTTTACCGTCCGGCAACGTGTTTCGCTAGAATTGGTTTTCAACTGTGTTTGTTTTTTCATCAATGACATTCCTTCTTCTAATCCTTCAACTGCTCTCTTTGTGCCGATAATAATTTAGTTATGTCCTTACTTCAAAAATCACGCAAGGAGCCCTGATTAGACTGCAGCGCTGGCCATATCATTGGTGTCTTTCTCTGAACTCCCCTCTACTTTGATGTATTCTTACCCTCTTGGGTGTGACGTTTGACTGCGCTTGTTTCTTCTCGAAACGCGTCTCTAAAGAGGCGCCACGAAAAAACAAATATTTAACGTAATGCCATGAGATGAAGCCAAAGTTGTGGCTTCTTTGTTTTACGGCATTGCGCTGCATCTTTGCTTTTTCATGGGTTCTCTTTAAAGAGTCCCTATTTGTACTGCTCAAAGCATGCTTTTGGTTCGTCCCATACTTTACCCGGATAGTTTTTTTTGGCACTTCCAGCGTTATTAAACTTGAGCACTTTTATGAACCAGTCCATCATGCTATCACCGACTGCCTCTGCTGTTTACCAGTTCTCCTTTTCGAGGCTTTTTTGCTTCTTCATCAAATCCCTGTGTTCTTATGAGCGTCTTCTTTGTCGACCATCTTTGCCATACAGGGGTACCTTATAATACGAATTTATTTCGTTCCGGGACGGCGTTCCTTAGGTGAGTTGTTCGTATGCTGAAGCAAGATTTACATGTAAATGGCCAAATCCGTTTCAACCCAACCCAAACCCAGTCTTATAAAGTAACGATTCATTTGAAAAGGTAACAAATTTATAAAATAAAGTCAATAGAATTGATAAAAAACATGTATGTCACCGTCAGATAACTTTCTTATCAAAGGTAACAGTCAATATGGTTAATATGCAACCGCGAGAGAGGCGTTGACCTTTTTTTGAGACCACAACAGATGTACCGTTATGTCGTTTTAGGCTGATTCTCCAGCAATCAACGTATTTTCTGGCTATTTTAACAGAAAAAATGCTGACAAGGAAGAAATCCAGTTTAATTTTTGGTCAAAAACATCTTGGAAACCTACGGTAATAGGCGCGCATTTTAAAACTTCCTCATTCGTGTCTCAAACTTTTCGTCGTATCTCAAAATAAATATTTCTTCGAGACTCGGTTCGTAAGCCTAAATATTCGTATCTTGAAACAATTGTATCTCGAGGTATCACTCTGTTTATATTGGCTAAACAGAGTAATGTTTAATCTAACAAGTTCTTGAAGAAATTTTATTGCTCCCTGCTTATGCTCTATTTTCCTTTCCCCAGGGAGTTTCTGGTAACTGGCCTTCTTCTTTCTTCTAGAATCCTCTTTAGCTCACAGTCTATCTTAAACCAATGCTTTCGCTTCGATTCTTTTCTGTCTTTTTAAAAATCACGATCTTATGATTTGTTTTGATGAGTTTCTCCTTTCATCAACCTCGCGTTTATTCCAACTGCTACAGCTGTGCCGCTAAAATCAAGTGCCAGTTTTTGCTGAAACTTACGCTATTCTGAAAGCTGTTTGTTGTTTTTTGTAGTACTAACAAATCTGGCGGTTTTCTTAATTTTTCACTCTTGCTATTTCGTGATTTCTTCCTTACACTTTCTGACGCATGTGGCAGGTACTTTTCATCTTTTCATCAACTATTCTCATGCTGCAATTAGTTGGCTCCTGCTTATTTGTGCGGACATCAGAGCAAATTACTGACTTAGACAGAGTGCTCTAGTTTAGCCATCCATAAGTTCTTGCAACCTTACTCTTGTATTTACTCGTCTCCTCTACTTTAGGCGTAATGCCTGCTCTAAAGTTTTTGTCTCCACTGAAGAACTTTTCTTTCTCGTTATGCTCGTTGAGTCCTCTTTCGCCTTCCCTGCAACTGACACAGCCATTTTTTACACGTTTTCTTTACAGATTGAGCAGCTTTCGTGCAGCGCCCGCGATCACTTGGTTAAGCACACATCTTATTTTATTCTGTACTCAAGTTACTATTATTGCTACTAGCAATACACCGTTGAACATGATAATACAATATATTTAGCAAATTCAAACGTTTTCAAAAACAAACAACTGCATACAAACGGAGCGTCATTTTTACTAAACGTGTTTTAATCAAAGATATTTATTTAATCATTTAACCAAACAATTTTGCACCGAACTTTACTGTAATTTTAATTTATTTGAAACAATTATTTACAAAATCTTAAATCCGATCAACTCCTAGCAGGCAATTGTTTCTGTTATCAGATTCTTTGTTAGCAGTGACCAGACAATTACGGAGACCGCAGAACGAAGCTTTACTGTTTTTATCAGAACTATTTTTAAGTTATTTTGTGTTTTCGTTTTACGAATGTTTTAATGCTGTAAATATTTATGTATAGACCCTGATGAGGGCGATATGTAGCGCCGAAAACGTTTAAATTTGCCAAATATATTGTATTATTATGTTCAACGGTGTATTGCTAGTAGCAATAATAGCAACTTGGATACCAAAAGTCACATTTCTACCGAAATTGTATTATTCTGTACTGTTACGGATTCTTTGGGGCTTAGCTTGCTTTGCGGCTCCAACTTACCTACCGGTACTAGAACTGTCGCTTGCCAACACAGCAAAATTGTACTGCAAACACTTCTACAAAATCGCAACAAGGTATTGGCTAATGCTTCCTTTTCAGCCAACATGGGGAACCGAATTTCCTAAATTGGATGTTACAGTTTGATTACACACAAAGCTATTGTTTTTCCACTTGCACACAATCTTTACCTTAACTTATCACCACGCTTATTCGCTACACATGACCTTGTTATGCTCAACATTTATTAGCCAATTGCTAGTTTGATTGATTGGTTCAAATTTTACTTCCAGTAATGCTTTTAACATGCTGAGAATTATGAGATGTAATATGGAATTACTGACTTATTTATGCCACAAGTTGCATTCAGGACCATTTTGTGCAACTAGGCAAACAAAAACGTGGATAAAAAATCATTTTATTTTGATCAAACTTCTTCTTTCCGCACCGGTAGTTTATAGTTTGACTCCTCTGATATTTGATTTTGGAAACGCTAACTGATGTCAATTTCTCTCAGAAAAAAGAGTAGAGATTTGTAAAGAACCCCAACAAATAACTTTTCAGAAAAATGCTTATATTCAACCTTGACCTTCACCACTCACACAAATACTGGTTTCAGGCCGTCATGGAGAACATCGCATAACTCAGGTTTGCTCAGTTCACTAACTACCAGATAAATCATCAACCCATCACACACTATTCATGTACTTTTAAAACAACAATGTGATAGTTTATAATCGTCAAGTTTTACAATGACAAACCATACAAATACGCCGAAGCATACACGCGGTAAAAATCAAAGAGTTCAAAAATGTTAATGATGGTCTTCCACAGGTCGTCCAATGTACCTCTGGTCCTTGTATATCTCATTGCGAAGCTCTTCAACAACTTTGTCTCGGGTGTAGCAAGCTTTGGCAGTGCTGGGCAAAACCAAAAACTGAAAACAAAGAGTGAAATGTAATGACAAACTACTGTGCTATTCACGGCCACAAGATGGACTATGCTGATTTAGAAAATCGAACATTAGCGAGTTCAACGCCTACATGGCCCATAAGATTGATGTGCTTCGAAGAAAGAAACAACGTCACGTCGATTTCTCCTAGTTCTTTGCTATGTTTGCGGTGTACATCCATTGTTCCGGACATTAATAGCAACTTTAAAGCGAACGAAAGGGGCTTTAGCAACAGCGGATCACAATTGCAAAACCTCCCCCATAAAAAAAAACAATTCCAATTGCAAGCACTTTTATACAATGAACAGTTTTACATTTATTAATGTTATCATTGTAGCTTACAACAAATGTTTGCTTTCGTTGCACAACAATAGATAGATTTATTTATTTTTGTCCACTAGTCGCGGAGCAAACGTGTAAAACGCAACGCCACATTTGCACGCGTGACAACGAAGTAGAATTTGCTGTTTAGACACGCTTCCTGAAGCCAGCCACGTGCAGAAATGACGCAAGACTATGTGAATAAAACTAAACAAAAACAGCAAAGTTTAATCAGACTGCACCAATCAACAGCCGCCTCAACGTTGTGGTGCAGTCCCCGGCCCCGTTTGGATTGGGTCGAAATTGCTGTTGGACTTTCCGAGGGTCCCAGTTACCCAGGGCACTCCCCTTCCATTTTTCGCTATGCTGCCCCCTGAACGACCGCAGTAGGGCAGCACACAGCTTCCTAAAAATCGGTCGCCTGTTTTCTCTTTTCTTCTGCCCATCTTCGTCTCCTTATTCTTCTTCTCTTGATGAGCGGTAACGGTCATCCCAACCCTGGCCCCATCTTTCCCCGCTCTAGGTGCGCTGGAAATGTGACCTGGCGAAGCAAGTCAGTGCAATGCTGCACCTGCTCCAAATGGGTCCATCTAAGGTGCTCACTACTTTCCCTCTCCAAATTCAGAATTCTTGACAGCTCTCACTCTTGGAGCTGCCCCTCCTGCTGTGTCCCCACTCGCAACACTGTGACTCTCTCCTCATACATGTATACCTCCACTGTACAATCTAGCCCTTCATTTGCTAAAGCTGCACTCCCGACCCACCCTCGTCTTCTAACTTCTTATCCCCCGTTCTGTGTCCTATCTAACTGCCCCCTCACCACCGCCCTTGCTCCTGGCTGTCCTTCTACGCCTCCTGCCTCCTCTCCCCCTTGACTCTCTAAGGGTTCTCTAATGGAATGCTGGAGGTCTTCGAGCCAGAAGCACCGAACTACTTCACTTTCTTTTGTCCCATCCGGTTGACCTTATCTGTATCCAGGAAGTCAATCGTAACTCATCTTCCTCTTTACGGATTCCTGGATTCTCTGCTCTGCAGAGCTGGGGAGCTGGCCTAATATAGACCAGGCTCCAGCGCCAGGTCCGGAGCTAGCAATTTTTAAATCTATGGCTCCTGCTCAAGCTCCGGAGCTAGTGTTTAGATTCATGCGGAGCCAGCTCCAGCTCCCGCTCCAGTCAAGTTTTCAAGGTTATACTAATGTAGTCAAATGCAATATATTTTTAGCCATGGATTTCACCGACAATATAACTATATGGTAAAGGAATATCAAAAAATAGTTATGAAATAGCAATGGATTTTGGATAAACACTCAGATCAGTGAACATAAAATTGAAATGCATCTGAAATATCAGTAGAATTACAGTACTACAGCTACATCTTTCCTATAATGAATAGAAGCTGGAGCTGCAAAAAATTTTGATGGCTACAGCTCCGGCTCTTTCAAAAAATCCCAGCTCCCCAGCCCTGCTGCTCTGCGTTATGATCGCACCCACTCCCGGTGTGGCATTCTCTCTCCTGATGCCACGCATGCTAGCGGCGGTGTCATCATTTTCGTCAGGCAAGACCTATCTTTCTCTGAACTTTCTACCTCCTCTCTTTCTTCGCTCAATCCTTACTCTGATTACGTAGGGATCAACATCTCTCCTCGCTGTCATTTCTTAATGTGTACGCCCCCCTACTCGCTCCACTCCGACTGATGGCAGAACCGACTCCTTTTCTCCCTCCATTCTTCTTTCCTCCAGAAATCTCTTCATTCTGGGAGACTTTAATTGCCATCACCCCCTCTGGGATTCAAGAGGTATTTCCGACCCCTGCGGGGAGGAAGTATTCGACTGGGTCAACTCCTCTGACCTCCTTCCCCACAATGACCCTGACACACACACACCCTTCTACATCGCTCCACTGGCAGTCGCTCCTCTCCTGACATCTTCTTTGCTCCCTCCTCTCTTGTACCTGGGAGGTGCTTCAAGGCCTGGGTTCTGACCACCTACCAATTCTTCTACCTGTCCCTCTCTCCCCGGTCTTACGCTCCAACGAGCGTCCTCCTTCCTTCAACTTTCAGAAAGCTCGCTGGGATGACTTTGCTTCCTACTTTGACTCCTATTGTCCTTCTGCAGAGGAATACTCGTCTCTTTCTCTTTCCTCTGTTGCTGCTCTCTTTACCTCTTTGACACTGAATGCGGCCAAATCTTCCATTCCTTTCAGCCGCATCAAACGCCATCCTAAAGCCTGGTGGACCGCTGAGATGGAAAGTGGTTGGTGAAAGACGCAAGACTTTCGCTGCCGCTCACAGAAGTGATGAAAATCGCCAGGCTTTCATCTCCGCTTCTCGATGCGCCTCGGCAGTCATCGCCAAGGCCAAGGCTGAGGTATGGCAGACGACTTGCTCTTCTCTTTCACCTAAATCAAACCATAAATCTGCATACTCTCTTCTCCGCTCTATCGCTGGCTCTCCTTCCTCCTCCCCTAACTTCACTAACTGTTCTTCTTACAGGGAATCGGCTTCGGTCTACGCCGCTTACCTGAGAGCTCACTTTTTCCGTTTCTCAGCCAAAGACTGCGTAGCAGAGCCAGAGGCTACCTACCTCTCTGAGCTCTGCCGAGCCACGTGCTCTGTGGAGTCTCACTCATCCTTTGCTCTCCTTTCTCTCCCGCTGAATTTCTTGCGGCTATCTCCAACCTTTCCACTGGCCCAGACAAAGTTGCCTATCCCATGCTAAAGCACCTTCCTCGCTCTGGTATGAGTTTTCTTCTTCACATCTATCTATCCCGGTCTTCGCATTCCTTTCCTTCCATCTGGAAGACATCTTCTATTATTTCCCTCCACAAGATGGGAAAACCTCTCGACTCTCCTGCTTCCTTCCTGCCTATCTCGCTCACCTCCTGCGTATCAAAGCTGTTTGAACGCATCATTCTATCCCGTCTTCTCTTCTTTCTGGAATCTAATTCCATTCTCTCTCTCCGCCAGGCCGGTTTCCGCCCTGGACGGTCTTTCACTTGATCAAATTCTGTTCCTTTCTCAACCCATTTCGGATGGGTTTAACAAACCCAGGCCGGGCTCTCGGATGATCCTCTCTACTATTGATTTCTCCAAAGCTTTTGACTCTGTCTGGCATCCCGCCTTTTTCCATAAACTCATTTCGGCTGGCCTCCCTTCTTGCTTTGCTCGTTGGACTCAATCTTTCCTTTCTGATAGGCGCGCTTGCGTGGTTTATCAAAATCACAAAAGTCGCTCCTTTCGAGTCCATCGAGGTGTTCCGCAAGGATCCGTTCTTGGCCCTGTTCTTTTCTCTCTCTTAATCAATGATCTTCCGGCTTCTCTGCCTTCTTCCGTCAGCTGCTCTCTTTACGCTGACGATCTGGTCCTCCTCCCCCTCGGTCCCCGCTGCGGTGGAGGCCTCACAAGAAGCTCTGTTTCGATTGGAACGCTGGTCTGAGTACTGGAGTCTTCCTCTCAATCCGAGCAAATGTGAGGCCTCCTTCTTCTCAGTAAATCCCCACCAAGCTCACCTTTGCGCAAGAGTTTTTTGCGTATTTATCACAAACAAGTCAATAAAATCAGCTACAATATATTTCAGACAAAAAGCATTTCCGATATGATTTCTTATATATACAGGGTGTCCCAAAAAGATGTATACACATTTTAAATATTTGTAAACTATATGTTTATTATTATTCAATTATTTTTAACATGTAAAAGAATTAATAAATATCATTTTATTGTTTTGTCACTGCCGTTTCTCAAATTGATGTTCGTTTTGGCTCAGACACGGCAGCTGATAGCTGAAATGCTTGTTTTTTCTTTGCAGATTAAACCCATCAATCTAAATGATGGCAACCAGACTAACCTTTGAAGAAAAAAATTCATTTTAAAATGCTACTGGAAGCATGAAAATGCCGTTGAGGTGCAATGACAGTTTAGGAAGATGTTTCAAAAAGAACCACCTACACGAATTACCATCTCTAGAATTAGAGAAGTTTAAATCAGATGGAACGGTTGAGAACGTCTCTAAAAAGCATTCCGGAAGACCACGTACATCGACAAGTCCTAGAGAGGAAGAAAAAGTTCTCGAAACGTTTCACCGAAGTCCAAGAAAGTCTGTGTTGCAAGCTAGTCGTGAGTTAAAAATTTCAAAAATTATTTAATTCTCCTACATGTTAAAAATAATTGATTAATCCTATTAATAATAATTAAATAGTTTATATATTAATCCATTGCATTTGGGCAATTTTAAGGCAACTTGATCCACACGACCTGGCCATTGGAGATCGTCTTCAATATAAACGCCGAGGTATTTAAGAGCTGGCTCTTGAAATGAAATTTTTGTTTATATAAACATATACTTTAAACCGTTGACTTTAGGCAACTTGTTTTGTATATCAGCTCGCATCCAGTGACCGATTTTAACATGTTCAATGTGTACCTTTTTAAAGACAATTCATGTGTTTATCTAATAACATTAAATAAGTGTCATCAGCACACAAGTTGACCGAAAATTCTGTACAGAGAGGCAAATCATTTACCTATAACAGAAAAAGAAGTGGACCAAGCATAGGTCCGTGACGCATTCCAAACATGATGCTTTGAGTGGAACAGCTAGAACCATTTACTGTTGTAAATTGAAAGCGATTGGTGAGACAACACTTAAGGCAGGAGTTCTCAACCGGGGTAAATTTTAGCTGCCTTGGGGGTAAATTTTGTTAGCAAAGAATCACTTTTACCTATAACAATAAGGATTATCAGAAGTGAAAAAATATAAAAAATTTGACGGGTAAATTTTACTTTTGAAATTTGCCAAGGGGTAAATGAGACAATAAAGGTTGAGAACTCCTAACTTAAGGGATTCAAAAAAAGCACCTCAAATTCCAAAATACCTTATAATTAACCATATCGAACGCTTTTGATGTATCCAGAAGCAAACACCAGTTAAATATTTGTTAATATTTTTAAGAGATCGTCGCGCATATCGCTAAGTTCGTAGCTAGCAGAAGAGTTGCTTCTAAACCAGTGCAGATGATTACTTTAAAAAAATGTATTTTTTCAAGTAGCCGCTTAAGCAATAATATATCAGTTTTTTCAATGATTTTATTGAAAGTATTGAATAAATTGGCATGTGATTAATAACATCAAATGGATTACCTTTTTTAAAAATTGGTACAACTTCTGCAGCTTAAGTCCTTCAGGGTAACTGCCTTCTATTGGCAAAAGTTGAATATATTAAATCCACAAGGGGCTAAAATAATTTTGCCCAATTTGAGAAAATAAAAAAAGTTTGTCATTACTTCTTTCAGCTCTTTTACCTTTACGTTCGCATGTTACTGCCGACGCTTTAACCAAAGTCGACGGACAGAACTACAAAGAAAGCGAGCTAGCAACAAGTGAAGTGGTGGAGGACGAAGCAAGCAGCAGTTTGTCTGTTTGAAGCATAGTTTTGTCATAAGTTAAGAAATAATTTTGACAAAATGATTGCTCAAAACTTCTGCCATTGCTTGGTATTCAGCAACTACCATCCGATGATCGGTTACTATTCGGGATGGCGAAATAACTTTGATTCTTGGCACTGGTAAAAATAGTTTCCCACACTTTTGTTTGGTCTCTTATTTTCATCCAGACGCTTCTGAAAACAGTTACGTTTGCACGTTTCTACTAGGCGAATTTAAGCGGTTTTTATAAATTTTGTTGTCATCTTAAGCCGGCTTATCTTTTTAAAATTAATAGTTTGTACATATTGTTAACTTAATCGATTTTTAAAGACTTTTAGTCAGCAACGATTTTAAGACTACTTGGATTTTCTCTTGTACTAATAAGCCCAAGCGGCCCACTCTGGTTCACTATTTCAGAAAAAGTTTCGATTTGATTAAATTGTGTACTGATGTCGATAGAAGAATCAAAATCTAGGTTTCCTACCGATAGTTCTACTTAAGCTCGCTATCGAAAGTTAAAGTTACTCATGTCTCTCGTCAATAGTTTGCCAAAAGAACGTTTTTTTTGGTGCTGAAATTACAAAGATTGGAAGATGATCGCTAATGCCATACATTAACATACCACGGGTCGCATGGCATTTTATATTAGATGAATAAATCTGATACATAAAGGTCTACGATGTAGGTCTAGTCTTCTGATTAATAGAGTAACCGGTCTAGTCGGCTGATTAATAAAGTAACGAATATTACAAAGTCATTTGTAATGAATCTGAAACAATAGGCAACTCTCGTTGATTAGTAACAAAACTACATTTATAAATTACATCATTGTCATTACTGTTTGTTTTTTCAAACGAAGGCAATATTAATGAGTTCATTTTGGACAGAACACAAGTAAGCAATTGATGGAGCTTAGCTAGTTGCAATTGCACAGTGCCACTCATAAGCGAACTTGTTTCATGACCGGAAACACAAAGACACATAACTAACGTGATGGGTTGCACATTTAGAGCAAAATACTCTTGTATATGAGCTCATGCTTGGTTGAATTGCTCTATTCATTTCAGCTTAGGCCCCATTCAAAAAAAGAACTCATACAAAAGCGAGAGCAAAACACCATACCATGCTTTCGCGTCAACTGTTTTTTGTTATACTTTCTGATCATTCTTCTCATCACAAATAATAAGGCTAATTTTGTGGCAGCAAGAAGTAGGGCATCAAGCCGACTCTAATATCGCTTCGGCTTGGGTTAAACAACATCTGTTTTTATTGGTTCAGTTCGGGTTCAAGTTTACCAGTGTCAAAGGCGTGAGATTCGGATTCAAATTTTCAAGGTTAGGGTTTAAAATGGTAACAGTATAAAACCGTTTTTTGGATTAATACTTTTTGCTACTTTTCTTGAATGTTTGAACGGTTTTCGTTTTGGTAGCCTTTCCTTTTTTTGTACTTTGTATTGATAAGAATTTTGCAATGAATTAACTGAAGTTTGACGGAGTTGATTAGATAATTGTGAAAAAGAAGATAACTATTAGGGCCATATTTTGCTACCTTACAAATCAAAGCATATGATTTCGTTTTTTAAAATTAATGACTATTTATAGAGCATCAAATTTATGGTGATCTCCGTAACTAACTACTGGTATGTAAGTTTTTACAAGTATTTCAAAAAACAATATACTCAAAAAACGAACATAACAATTCTGTCACTTAAACACCACTACAAAAATTCAACGTATCTAATTGAAGGATATTCAAGTGCAATTTCATTAACTATACAATGTTGGCATCAGAAAAATTCTGTTTGAACGCAGCACTAGTCCCTACTAAGTATGAGTAACAGTCAAAGCTTGAGCTCGAAAAGTAGTCTTGGTTCCTAATATTTCAGCACAGGTTAACCTGCTGCAAATATTTATGATATTTAAAAATCAAACTAGTTGTTGCAAAATAATGCGTCAAGGCAATGTCACAATGCAAAATTGACATCAAGCAGCAAGCGGTGTCAGGCTACAAAAAATAAAATGTTGCTTTCAATCCTTCCTGAAACTTAGCATGAGAACTATCACTGCCTCTCTCTTTCACAAATCATCAAATTGTACTGTTTATAGAAGCTGTCTTAACTCAATCTACAAGGCTGCTGAGATTCAATCTTTGCATTTTATTGTAAAAACAAAGCCATATTTTACAATCTAAAACAGAAAATACTTTTTATGATTTTACAACTTTTAACATAACCCCCCAAACGATGTAGTTTTTTTTCACTGTCATTGATTGACATCTTTGTGTAATCTGCTACCACACAGCAACAGATTTAAAAACATAGCAGTACTTTAAAACGGTTTAATTTAAAATTAAAGAAAATTCGTTAACATGAAGTTAATTGGACCTAAAAACAAGAAATTTATTACATAGACTTGCGTAAAAGTCTATATTTTTACGAAGACTTATGCACTTTATGTTTTACGTACAAACGCAAGAACAACTAAAGGGAAGTCCAGGTATTATAAATGGACCCTCTTCGGTTTCCACAATGAGTTATATGTTTGAAGGAAACAAATGATGTGGTAACATAACTACTCTTAAAAATAAATAAAAGAAAGTCTAAACTGTAAAATTTCAATTTTTATTTTGCTCTCTAGCACTATTCCAGAAAAAAGTTTTGGCTAATTATTCTTTGAAATCGTGCTTTTGAATATCAGCTAAAGTCCTTACGACTACATATGCAATTAGGGTTGGCGGTTTTCTGAATAAATCTGCGAAACCTGTACATTCGTTTAAATGATAACGTTCGGGTTTAGGTTCAGCAAAATATATTCAGTTTGATGCCCTCGCAAGAAAACTGAACAACTCCAAAGGAATTTGAGCTACTTTTTGTAATTCAAGTGTAAAATAAAGACAAAAAACTCTGAATTCAATGATTATTAAGTCAACAAAGATCGATTTCGAATAATGAAACACCCAGAATAAAAGCCTCAGACACCCTCACAGTCTTAAAATAACACATCAATGCGTTGCGACACCCCATTAGGGAGCCTGTACCTTAAGATGATTCATACTTCTACATCCGCAACCCGGTTAATCCCTACTGATTAAGAACCATCGCTCGACAAACCTTGCAGCATAGCTAGCTAAATGGAATAAATTTAGTAGCTTTAATCATGTATTTTTGATACTGCACCTTGATCACAGACGAGCAGCAGCTCATTAAAACGTGGCCCTTTTGTTTAAAAAATTTTTGCCTGCAAAGTCGTTTTTATACACACGATTTCCCTACAAAGCAAGTCAAGTAAATTATCGCAATATGCTTTTTAAAATCGTACAACACGTCAAATTGCACATTTTCTCTCATGCAAGACAGTACTGTCATGTAATTACACAGTCCCTTCAATGGAGAGTACTAGTACTGGTGGGAGACCAAGTTGTAGTTCGTACTCGACAGGACAAAATGGTATTCTGCGTCCCTTTGAAAATTGGTTTGTGGCAAAGTAGCTAGGCGAAATAAGACACTAGTTTACAATAGTGACGATTCTTTACATTTTTAGTACCGTCAGCAAGGCTCAACTTGACAATTTATTCTTTTGAAATTGGGTAGCAGTGTTTGCAATAAAAATTTGATACGACGCCAGTGCTAGTAACACCGAAGTCCATCTGAACAAAAAATATTTCCATAACGGCAAAGATGTTTGATTAAAGAGTAAAAGTACACATCATAATAATACAATCATGATGAAAACTTAATAAAAATGGTGGTAATAGAAGTTTGGAATCTATTTACCTTTTGTTGGTACTTTGTTGGATCAATGAAAAGAGAAGGCATCGGGTTGGTCCAGCGGTTGTATCTGTTTAATGTACTTAAAATTAGAAATACGCTAACCCATGATTGATTTTTAGCAATTACATCATAAAAAACGTCAATGTGGTAAAAATAGGGACTGGGTCCAGTCATTGCAATGATACGAATATGCTTGTACAGTAACAAGTAAACTTTTCAGTAACAAGCAAGTTAGGAGAAATAAAGCAAGTTTATTTTCTTTGCGATGCTGCCGTTTCCACAGATGCACTGGACATTTTAAAATCTAGATGTCTGCTAAGGCTCATAAATAAACGGAAAAATGCGGTGTAACGGGACATACCACATGCTATACCATACTGCAAGTTCATGTGTTATCTTTTCATAATCTGGGATGCTTGGTTTTTCGATTCTTGGCAATAAAACAATTACATGGCTAATCAAAATGTTCTCAGACCCCAAAAAAACAAAGCAACCTCTCACAAAAGTTGATAAAATTGTTATAACATCGGTCTTGCTCCGACTTGGACTGTGAGTCCACACTGGACTTCTCGTTGTTGAAATTTTAACTAAAATTAGCTTACATAACATCTTCTTTTTGAATTGAAGTGTAGAGCATGATGCCTGTCGCTAATATTCCACCTGTCACGTATGCTCCCATGAGTGGAACTAACTAAAAAATGTAGATATTAACATATCAGAACTAAAAGCTAGTTCATATAACTATTTGGGTATTTATAAGTAAAATACCATCAGCCTTATTGTCAGACCCCAGTTGAGCACTGGTATACATTTTTATTTTCTAGTCATGGGGAAACTTTTTGTTAAACACAAATAGAACAAGTTAAGAGTTCGGACCTGCTGCAGTTGCCAGTACTGCTGATACAGAACATTTTTACCACAAACAGCGCAACCAAGGAGGGAAAACTGTTGTAAACGTCTTTTCCAACAATGCAACTGCGATGCTTGTCATTAAGATGTTTGAATGCATAATCAAGCAATCAAAAAAACGCAGCTCCAACTTGCCCAAAACGACATAAAGCTCCCACAGATCATCATCACAAGATCAATAAGTACCCAAAAATGCTAAGCATGTAAAAAACAAAAGCTTGGTTATTAAATAAAGATTGGGTCGGTTAAATTTCGGTCCAACTGTTAAATCTAGCTAATTTACTTAGAAAATAGGCTGCTACTATTATCAATGTGCAAAAATTTAGTCCTGGAAACGCTGTTCATAGGTTGTTTAAAAAGAGCGTCTGTTGCTACATTGAAAACACATGCCTTAACCGAAAGTTGGGCTGTGACTAAACAAAGTGGCTTTCAGAAATTCATCTATAGCAATGTTGCAATACAATACACATGTGTAGAAGTTGTTGAAACTCAACACATTTATAGCAACCGCAGCTCTACCTGTGGTCAAAAGCTTAAAAGTGACAATTGATAGTTTTCCAGTGGCATTATATAAGTATGAAGTACTGGTATCATAAATCACAAGTACAATATCACCAGAAAAAACAAAAAGCCAGAAACTGATGGAGAAACTTGTTTACTAAAGGCCAATGCAATTTTCTGATTTTGTAGATTAGTGCTAGAGTTAGTCTGAGAAATTGCAGTGTTTTGGTGGTACAAAAAATATACGTTTGATTCTAAAACATGGCAAGAAAAAGTGATCGTCTTCAGAATCTAATATATAAAGCGCAATTCTGTCTGTCTGCTTTAACTGCTCTGAAACTGCTACAAGTACAAGTATCAAACTTGGCACGATTGATCACCACCCCATGGTGAGTGTCATAAGAGTGCTCGTGACGTCATAATCAAAAATAATTTTTTTAAAATTAGCATTACTTGACCGAGGACAACCGCTTTTTGCCCAAACGAAAACTAGCTTCCTACTGAGCACATTACAAAAACTTTCATTTGTTTAGGGTCTAAAATAACGTTACAATCAACGCTTTATTGCACAATCTGTTTTTTGTTCTTTCTCAAAAAGTACTCATCGCACAAACGCGATTAAACTTTTTTCAGAAGATATTAATAAGCTGCTTTCGATAAAAACAACTTTACAACAATAATTGCTTAATTGACTATGCTACGAGCACTTCTTTATTTAAGCACTTTAAGCCTTATAAGCATTTTTTTCTTCTCTTTTTCCCTTGCACGCTTAAAACTGGCTCTATGATATCATAATATGTCCTGTACGATTAACACAAATCTTCGGTACCGAAGAATATAATATCAAGCCGTTTCCAAAAATTGGAACCTTTTAACAAAATCAGTTTATTAAAGAGCTGATTTGTGACCTCATTTTCAAATTTTCTTCAACAAGTTAAGGATTATTTTAAGGTGATTCTGATAGTGTACGATATGGACAATTAATATCAGTTTTTACAGTCAAAAAACTGAATTAAGACCTGTGGTGTAACTTTTCACTCCTCCCAAAAGGAGTGAGCTCAGTAAGAAGAGGTGACTGTAATACAAAAACGTTATAATAAAGTACTAACAATTACTATCCTTTGAAAGCTTAGGAAATTTCCTTTCCAGCAATTTCTGACTTTAATTACTTAGGGTTAAGGATAAGTTTACATGTCTGATCAAAAATTGGTTGCCATACATGATGTTCCATTTTGGTTGAACAATTATCCAACTTGACCTAACACACTTGCAATTGTTAAACAAAGTTAGTTTGTTGGTACATTTTTACTACTTTTCCTCACAAGCATGGTTCTTTTGCATTATCTGTCGATGTTTTCAAAAAGATCCATCAAAAACTGAAATCTCTAATCGTTTATGAAATTTAATCTATCTGTTAAAAACACACAAAATTTTGGTGCCTACATTTCACAAAACTGCAATTTCTAAAAAAAGTAAGTCCTCTAGTACTACTTGACTATTCTTTCTTGATAACATGAATCTTTGGCATTATCCATCAAAATATTCGAAAAATTCATCGAAAAATGAAGTCTACAAATTTTAATTTGTAAAGCAAAACACTCGATAATCATCCAAGAAAAAGACAAGGAGGTATAAATGGTCCTTTCTTATCTTTTGCAACAAAATGTAAGCGTCGAGCTCATATGATCTAAATGTTGAAGTATGGTAAAGCTGGCACAGCTGCATTAATTGATGAGTTTTAAATCGGCATGGGTGATAGTATGGCCTGCTGGGGTAAAATCACACCATACTTAGGAAAAACATTTTTTCTATTTTGCTTGATAATAGCTTTATAGAGCTACCGGAATCAAACCAGAAAATTTGGGAAAAGCAAGTGCTTATTTAACTTCTATGAGCACACCTACACAAGGAAAAATAAATGTGATCAATTGCACCATTCTTGGGAAAAACATTTTTTCTATTTTTCTTGATAATAGCTTTATAGAGCTATCGGAATCAAACCTGAAAATTTGGGAAAAGCAAGAACTTATTTTACTTCTATGAGAATACCTAAACAAGGAAAAATAAATATGAATCATAATGCGTAGCCAGCAGGGACTAAAGAAAGTTTGAAGCTAAATCAAAATTAACAACATCACTGTGTTAAATCGCACCACATGGAAGAGATTATTGGTATTTTACTTTATAATAGCTTTATAGAGCTATCAGAGTCAAACCAATAGCGCAGCCAAATTAGGAACTTAATACCACAAATATAAATAGGAAAGGGGCAGCACCAAATGGCAAAAAAGGCTTACCGTTAAATAAGTTTTTTCTTTGATTGTGAAAGCAACCACCATTTTGCCGCTACAATCAGTTTTGATTATGCACAATCCGTGCTCCCTCACAAGTATTAAAGATAATAATTTGTGGCAAGATTCTTTATAAACATATCCAGTCATGATTAATAGAATATGATGATTACAATTTTGTGTACAAGAATAGTGAAAGTGCATAAAATTTGTTAACTGTTTGCTGCTGCTCACACAAGAGCCAGGTAGGGGAAGCTGGTGCAGCCGGTTAAAGCAAAATACTAAACCTGGACATTACTGATGGAGGGTTCCTGCCAGGCGATGCTGGCAAAGCCAGCTAGTTATGCAATAAATGCAAACTACACTATAAATCTATCATGACAAAGGTGAGTAATTGCCGTAGGAAGTGCTCTAAGGTAGACACTACAAAACACAGATACTAGCTAAGCACTATATAACCTACATAAGATTGATAACATCAGTGTGTAAAGTTTATAAAATTGATCACCAATAGCTTTACTATGCGAAGTAACAGTTAATACCACAGTTAAAAATCATTGCATACTCACATCCACATGTTCCTGCAATTGCTTGCGAATCAGTCGAACAGCATTCATCACCACCATATTTACCTTTATAGATAACACAATGCAAAAAGTTTACCTTGAACAAAACAATACTATCACAATTTTAACTTCATACTTTAGTCTTGAAAAAAAGTCAAAATTATGCCATATTGGTGCACTTAAATTTGCTTCAGGGCAATTTTTTGATAAATAGGCAATTTACCTCAACCCACACAGACTTTGCAGTTTATTTTTAATCAAATGCCAGTACGTTCTTAAAACATAGGTCTACCAACTTTTCCTAATGCACCTCTAATCAACATAACAAAGGCACTCAATTCTGCAGTTAGTAATCTGACGATTTTTTTGGTTTCTAGCTAGATGTTAAAGTTGAGTACATTTAATTTCAACTAATAACCAAAATTTCAGGCAATACACTGAACTGTGAAATTACAAAGAAACTGTTCGAGAGAATGGCATACTACTAAACCTTGGAAATTTGGAATTGCAGATCAGTGTTAGGGTTTGGATTAGCATTAGTTTACAAAATTTTAGTAACAAATATTTAGGCACATTTCAAGTTGCTTTAAGCTTGTAGTACAATGGTTTCCAAACAGGGGTTTGTCGACACCTGTGGTTCATGAAAAAGCTACAAGGGGTCAGCAAAACGTCCATTAGTTTTAGATTATAGACTAACCTTTTATTTTTCATAACAAATTTATACATTTACAATCTTAATACTGTTCAATTCGTCTTTCAAATGGTTCGTCTTTATTGTTTTACTGATCTGCATTACTTCTAATAGTTTTGCCTTTTTGCAAGTCGCCACATTGAAAGTAAGAGTTATTGTCCTCAAGCTATTTTTAATAGGTGAAATACAAGAAAGAAAAACAAAATGCAAAAATCCATGAAAATGTGCTCCTTAGAATTGGATTCTACTGACATAGAGAAATCCTTTGCACAGAATAGTGCAT
The DNA here is from genome assembly GCA_963675345.1 of Trididemnum clinides. NCBI lineage: Eukaryota > Metazoa > Chordata > Ascidiacea > Aplousobranchia > Didemnidae > Trididemnum > Trididemnum clinides. Next base: position 30,742,066 of record OY776291.1, read on the forward strand.
AGAACTAGAATTGGGTTTGCTGCTATAACAATTAGGCAACTTCGTGAAATTCTGCAAAATTTGTGCATTTTAGCTGCAGGGTCATTCCATGTCAAGTGATCTAGAAACAAGACAAAATGTAACCCACCCCTTTGGATTTTGTTCCAATTTGGCATGATGATAGACCTGGAGATGCTGATTCCAAAAATTTTTTTGTTTGAAAATCTAACAACCATGGCCAAAGTAATGAGTTATTGAAAATCACGATTTTTGTGATCACTCAAGTGGAAAAATTTTGTAATTATTTTATGCTTGACTTTTGACTCTCATAACTACTCACATCTGTTTGCCTTGAAATTCTATTGATGATGTAACACATGCAACATAGTCAAACTGTATTGACCAGAAAAAATTGTAATCTCTATCTTGTACTGGCACATTTCTTAGAACCACTGAGACTTCAGGTCTTAAAACCCATGTTGCATGTGTTACATTATCAATGCATTGTCTATAAACTTGACTGATTAAAATAATTTGATGTTTTAGTTTAATTTGAGCTAAGTTTGCCTTGAACTATATGTCAAAATTTTAAAAGATCTTGCAGCAACCTACCATGGTACCAGTACCATGCGTTGAAAGTTAGTTTGCATAAAGATGTTTAAATATTTATCTAAGAGCATACTATAATTATACCATAACAGACTCAACAATCGTAATTCAATTACATGTTGCATTATTTCACAGTTGTAATAGACTTCAAGCAATGTAATATATTCATACATCTCTATTAGCAAACTTTTAAGTTATGGATATCAACACATTGATTTCTTTTATTAGCAAGATAACTAATTTTTAACTACAATTTTGTCTAGAGTAAGGCCAGAAACGTGAAGTTACAAGATCATCATTATACAATGGTTGAAACTTCTGCTACCACCAGAAGCTAGCTTTATTTCTGGCAAAAACATACAAAAATTAAGTAGCACCTGACCAGTTGTTGCCCAGTGATAAACCAAGCTTAAAGTGAGTAAAGTGATAATGTTAAGGCAATCAATTCTTACTGGTTAAGTTTAACTAAAGACATATTATGGTACGTTCTATATGTAGATGTTGCACTGATACGGATGTTTGTATTGATCAATAGTTAACCATTGAAGTAACTAGTCTAGTCTGTGTTGAGTTGCAAAAAGATGTGACTGTTTATAGTTGATTTTAAAGCATTTCACAACTCATTGGTTATCATAATGTGCAATTTTACCCTGAAACTATGACATATAAGAGCAAAAATTGTCTGTTTGTAGGTACTGTGATTACAATGCTAATTTGTATGAATAAAACTCAATAAGCCATGAATTTTTATCTTGCATTTCAATAGTCCTTGTTCAGACCTTTCACACGACATGTCACATGCCATGCTACCTGGTGTGCATCATATCATTTTGGTGCCTTGCAATATCGTTTTGCTTGAGTGATCACAGTGGTCATAGCTGAAATCATCAAGTGCAGAGAGGTCAAAGGTCAAGTCAGAGAAACATCAAGTTTGGTCAAATAAAAATATATATTCCAACTAAAGATATATGTGAATTTCAAGGCAAACAGATGTGAGTAGTTATGAGAGTCAAAAGTCAAGCATAAAATAATTACAAAATTTTTCCACTTGAGTGATCACAAAAATCGTGATTTTCAATAACTCATTACTTTGGCCATGGTTGTTAGATTTTCAAACAAAAAAATTTTTGGAGTCAGCATCTCCAGGTCTATCATCATGCCAAATTGGAACAAAATCCAAAGGGGTGGGTTACATTTTGTCTTGTTTCTAGATCACTTGACATGGAATGACCCTGTATGCAAAAAAATGAATGTTAACATAAAATTTTATTAACTTTGTTATCACTAAGCAATGACAACAAAATAAATACCATCTTAGTTAAAATTATACTTCTATTGGAATGACATGACCAAACTTAAATATGTTTTGTATCATGCTGATTTAAGTGTTGAAGCAATGAAACAGCTTCTTACAATGTGATAAGGTAAGTCAAACCCATATCAACCTGGCATAAGTTTTAACTAATGCTTGCAACAGTGAAACCTGGAACACTCTAAATTATCAAATTTGAGCACTTCAGTGTTTCATGAATCATGAAAAGCCCCTTTCACTGCAACATAATTTTCATTACCGTGTGATTTTTTACAAGGCAAGACTTAGAAGCACACTAAATTTAAAATAGTAATTTTTTGCTGTTTTGTTTGTGCTTATTGTATGCACTTTTTCGAAACAAAATTTTAAAACTGCAATAATATTTCATAATTACAAAGCTTCGCTGACTTGAAAGCAAAAACTAACTGAAGAAATATCGTTTGGAAATTTTTCTTGTGTTAAAGTGCGTGCCAGTTTAAACTGATGCTGGTGATGAACGGGGTAGGCTACATCAACAAGGTCTGGTTACTGTTTATTACATGCCTCAATTTATTTGCTTGTATCAAAGTTAGTTTTAATTATGCAGCAGTTTTTTCATATTATTGGTAGATCCTTTTCCAAATTTAAGTCATTGTAAACAAAAATCACCAAATGAAATTTTTTCAAGTTAAAAACATCTAAACAGTCTGTTTCACCTAAGGCGGCTCATCAGTAGATACCTCTAGTTAATCAAGAGGTAGTTCTTATTCAAATTCTACTTGAATAAGAACTACCTCCTGATGAGCCACCTTAAGCAAAACAGACTGTTGAGGTGTTTTTAACTTGAATAAATTTCATTTTATTGCTCTGACCTGATCATTGAGCTCTCTACTGTCAAATCAGTTGACTACAAAAATCACCAATGTAGATAACATCACAAGATCAGAAAAAGTGGCCAAATGGAAGTTTTGAAAAAATTGGAATGGCTTTTGACATTTCTTGATTGAACTGTAACACGAAATTTGTAGTGTAGCACAATGAACTTCAGTTGGTAAATGGGCTTTCTTTTCCCTTTTATATTTTGAGTTGGTAACTACAGGCTTGCTTAGTGTCAGAGACAAGGCCTAACTCTCTACTAATATATTCAGATGGTAAATGTTAAAGCTATAGTACAAAGTCACAAGCCTAATAGGCTAATAATATGGGATTTAGAATACTAATAGCATTGGGGTTAAGTGATTAGGAACATAAAATTTGAGATACACGATTTCTGTTGCATTTAGATTAGATGTACAGGTAGAATAAAATTTTCGCCAAGAGCTGTTTTTATTTTTAAATTATATTCCAGAACGACGTGTGAGTATTGATGAATCTATGGTTTTATGTTTCAGAATACAACTTAAGACTTGGCAGAAACATTACCTTCTTACCCAGGTTTTAATTACAACGTTGTCATGGATAATCTTTTTACAAGCACTAAACTGGTTTGATGCCTTTGAGATAAATCTACTGCTGCCTCTCAAACAGTACCCTAGTATCAATTGGAAAACCCACCATTGGAAAATCGCACAGAAATGGAAAAAAGAGACTGTGGAAAGTTGGATGCTGCTGTTGATACAGCCACCAGCACAATAGCACTAAGATGGAAAAATAACAAAATTGTAAATGTGCTGTTCACTTTTTCTGGCAGGAATCCATAACAAAAAATTTAAAGATATACCCAGACATATAAAAAGCAAATTGATGTTGTGTAACCCCATGCTGTGAAAGTTTGTAATTGCAACATGAGAAGTGATTGTTTTGACCAAAACCTTGCAGCTTATATGAAAAAATGGTGATGGCTGTTATTTTGATTCTGTGGGCATGAGTGAGTCTACATTGCTTTTTAGCTTTATTGTTTGCCTATTACTGAAGAGGGGCAAAAGTGCATAGATGCACTCAAATTTCGGCATTCAATCGTTACAACTTTTTATGAGGATTTTACTGGAAAACTTGCTTCAGTAAAGTTTTTTTTCCATCAGAAAAGTCATACACCAAAATGCAAATTAAAGCTGCAGAAAAAAAACGTTTCTGAATCAGAAAAGGCAAGCAAAGATGATGTGCAAAGAAAGGATGCCAAGGCACCTCATTGTTTGTTGGTACAAAGTGCAATGTTGGACTGCACACAGAGTTTTGAAAGTTTTCACTTTAAGCAGGGTACTTAGGCTATTTCTAAGGGAGAGTTTATGCTACACTTTACTTTTTCTGACAGCACAATCTGCATCCAAGTTTTGAATAAATCATCAATGGCTTTTGTAATACTTTTATTTTGATATTTGTGCAATCTATCATTCACAAAAGTAAAATAATACTTCTGAATGATTCAAAATTGCTACATTTTCTTACTTTTAAACACTCACAGTAAGCAACAAACTGTGTGACATGACTTCATGGCATATATCAGAATGCAGTTTTTCAGGTGGTGTTAGCTTACTTACCGTAAACTGGGGTTACTTTGTACACCGGGGTAATTTTGAACACCATGGGGTAACTTTGTATGCTTTTTCAAAACACATAACCATATTTTCAAAACACATATTTTTGTTGTTGTTGTTGTTTACCCGACCCCTTCCGAGGGATGGGGGCATGGCAGAATACCATGGAGCCCCAGAAGCCAGGCAACTCTTCAGGGTCTGGACCAGAGGTCGTACAGAGACAGAGAGTCACCAAAGAGTGAGCGGCGCAAAAAGTCCATAGCTGGACAGTGCAGAATGAGATGAGAGGTGTCCTGGGACAAGTGTCCACAGTCGCTGCAGGAAGGATTCTCGATTCTGCCAATTCTAGAGAGATAGGAACCTAAAAGATGGCTGTGTCCATTGCAGCAAAGATGAGAGAGGACACAGCGAGCATGACGAGGGAGCACAAGTTCCTCAGTGGAAATCAAGAGAACCATGTTTAAACAACTAACTTGTTAAGTCGCATTTCCAGACACAAAAACATGTTTAAGTTTGATCGTACTCAGTGTTCCCTCTAAGATTTTAGTGAGTGCGTAACCGCCGGCACAAGTGCGAAGTTGCTAGCAAATGTACGAAAACTGCCAGACAAATTTGCAGGGAAAGGAAAGTCAAAACTGTGGCAATGCGCTTCGGTGACGTAATAAGTAGCGTGACTATGTCAGCCCCAAAATGTTCACAAACAGGTAGCCTATCGGTTGTTATAAGACGGCGGCGAAATACCTGGCTATTTTTCTTCAGGAAGTTAGTTGTGGTTAAATTTGGTCTCAAACTTTACAGCCTTTGCAATAGCGATTTATAAGTACTTTGGTATGACAGGTTAACATTGCGTGTAAATAAAATGAATCCTTTGCCGACGCCCGACATGGGCATGAGAACTAGAACTTTTATGAAGTAATGTGATGTTAGGTAGGTTATTACGACTATGACACAACAAAAATTACTTGCGAACTTTAACTGTTGCTTGATTACGGTAAATAATTAGACAACTTACATTTCTTTATCGTAATCAATTAAACAGCACGTTTTTGGAATTGCAAGCAAACTTTCGATCTCAGTTCGGAAAGTATTTGAAGGGAATTCAAAACCAAATTGGTTAGAAGTATTCTTTTTTATTTTTAGTGTTTATAAATGGCAAGTAAAAGAAGGTTATTTATTTGTAACGTACAAAAACTGAACCAATCCCTCAAAATTGGTGTTTTTTGTGCTTAACTGAAAGCGAGAACTATGTGCTTTTTTATCTTAACAAGCACGATTGAAAGTTAGCTTTGAAACGTAAAGATTTTAAGCAAGTTTAGTTTCAAACTTCCCTCGAAAGATGATGTCTTGAGTTAAAACTGAAGTTTGAGAGCTGCTTGCTATTACTGCTCTTTAGCTACGACTGAAATCGGCTGGGAAAAAATAAACAAAAAAATTGATTTTACTTCAGGTTAATTGCTGGAGAGATAATTTGTTAAACAACAAAGTGAGGCAAAGGCAGGCGCGATATTTAAGTCGCCGTCATTAGCTAATGTGTCACAGCCGTGCGATGTTTGGGTGAGATGTTGCACTGCTCTGAAAAAGCATCTGTCCTAACTTGGATTTCTTTTCACTGTCTCCCATGCATTTAACAGTTGGTTAAGATTTTCCTAACAAAATTGCAAAAATTTTAACAAAATGAAAAAGTTACCAAAAACCGCCGGACTTGTTTTACGCACTGTTGAATTTTAACTGCGAATCCGCCGGACATAATTTCGCAAATTCGCACTTTTTTTGCGTTTAAAGGGAACATTGATCGTACTTCCATTTCACGTCAATTAAATATGAAGATAATTTTTATTTTGCAAAACCTGACCATTCGTGAGGACAACTTATCTCCCTATCAATGCCTTCTGAAATCTACCCACTGTTTTACTGTATTTTTTAATTTGGGAACTCTTTTTCTATATTGAAATAAAGTGTACAAAATAGCCCCTTTTAAAAAGGAAGTTTGTTCACTTTAGTGTTGAAAATAGATTGCTAATCAAGATTAAAGAAATGTACAAAGTTGCCCCAATATTGGGGTAACTTTGTACGCAACAAAATATGATCTTCCCGACCATCCTTGAAGTTAGTGTTAAAAAGTAAATTTATGTTTAGAAAGCATGCTTCTAAGGTGCCAAGTTCAGCAAAAAAAAACTCGTCAAAAGGTTGTGTTGAAGAGCTAAGTTTCAGCAAAGGCAAAAAGTGTACAAAGTAACCCCGGTTTACGGTAGTAGATGCAAAGTACAAATTATCAGTACAACAAGCAAAATAAGCTTTGTCTAATTTCTAGCAATGCAAAAAACTTATAGCTATCAAGGTCTTTCCAGCTGTCATCAATCTTGGATTGAAAATAGAATGGTAGGCTTTTTTATATCAATTGCTTCCTAGTTTTTACTTAACACCTGAATTATTACTTCTCGTTTCAGTTTTAGACCTATCAATAGTTATAAGACAACAAACAGAACTGAGGCAAATCTTTATTAATAATTTTGACATAGCGGTATTGGTACGTACCTTTTTACCACTGGCAATACCTTAGTTTACAAGAATACTAAAGTAGCATAGTAGCCTGTGCCTGTATGCCACCATGCTTGTAAACATGCTACGCTTACTTTTCTTGCACTATACCATCTATTCCTGTACTTTTTCTACTATGTTTGTTCAGAACCACTGTACTATCATCAGCATAAACCAACAAAACAATTTCAAGGCATAACTTAACAAAACAAATATTTGTAAAAAAATAACATTCATTCCGTTAGTTTTGCTTGCTAAAAAACCTATGAGATATACGTCAGAAAATAATTTGAAGTTGAGGTTATATCTGTATGAGAGTTGAATCTACATAAGATTGATTACCAAGCCTATTTTGAACAACAAAATAAAGTATTACCGTAGTTAAGGCATTCATCAAACTGCATTTGAAAATTCCAAGAAAACTTTTTTAACTTTCTTTGCTTTAAAAACTGACGGGGATCTACCACTATTTTATGGAAGCAAAAGGGGTCCACCAGCTAAAATAGTTTGGGAACCACGGTATCAGAAAACACTGCTAGACCTACATACAGTAATGCATCACGGTAAAAAAGTTAAACAGTATCAAGTGCTGATGTTGAGCTAACAGCTAACAATATACTTTTCATGTCTTCGTGATTTTAATGCTTTGAGATTTGCAATTTTTACTGTGTATGTAAAGGTGTTTAGTAGCTTCATTAGCTGATTACACTTGAAAAAAAAAACTCAAAACAAGTTGATAAGACACAACTTAATCGAAGATAGTGAGTACAAATGCTGAATACTTATAAGATACTACACACATATACTAGCCCGGTTTCATACTTAGAATGGGCAATTCAGAATACTGAATCTGAAGGATTCGAATCCCAAACCAAATCAACAAAAGCATGGAAATTCAAAACGACAATTGAAAACCAAAATTTAAACAGCAGACAAAAAAAAAAGAAAGGGAGCAGATGGCAGAAATGATAGACTGATACTGTTACATTAAATGTTACATAAACAAGTTTGAATCAGGTGATCATGTTCATCACAGATAATAAACCTCATCCAGAAGTTTGCTTTTTGGAACAGTTCCAACAACACTGGCAGCATTTCCTCTTTGAATTGCAATTCCAATGGACTGCATCAAAAAAGTTGTGGATCTGGGCTCTCCAGACTCAGCAGCTATCCGTTTCCTGACTTCTTGGATAAACTTCAGACCATGGAAACCCCATGGGCCCATGGTTTCAACACAAACTGGGACTACTTGAAAATCTCTTTCCAGCTCCACATACTTTGTCAATTTGCTCTGTTCAGCATGCTCAGCAACTTTTCCAGGTTGGTCTGATGAAGCTGCAATATGGCTTGCGGCAAGGGTGTCACTACAAGTAAAATCCCAACCTAAACATTTCCCGACACTCCATGGAAAAATAGTCATTCCATCCGGTCTTTTGCCATCTGTTCGTGACCCACCTTGAGGCTCCAAAATGGTGGGGATCTAGATCATTCTAAACAGCTATTTTTATGCACAGAATATACTACATCAATAGCAGATGTTGCGAAATAGAGAAATGCATCTTATCCTTCTGTCGCTGGGAAAGCCTTCACGTATACGCATTAAATATCTAAGCCTAGCCTAGCTTCACAATCATCATCATTGCTTTGTGAAAAATACTTTGACTTTCGATATTCATTCAAGCATAAAATAAATCTACGAAATGCCCATACAAAATAAAATTCAAAGCATTGAATAGTTTTAAGTAAATTTATCTAGTTGGTTTAAATTTTTTTTAATTGGGTAAAGATTATGATGTTTGATCCAGTGACGCAGCCAAGATTTCTTAAGAGGGAGGGGGCCAAAGCTCTTTGAACATCACAGCCTAGGTGCAGTGGTAAAACCCTCAGGTTCCAGTGACAATAGGGATAATGAGGTTTTTCTCCCCAGAAAATGAGAAGTGTGCGCTGTTTTTAAACAGAACGTAGAGAAGTTTAACGCAATTGCACAAACAAAAAAATTTTGCCCTTTCACAACTTGCACCGAACGCATTTACTGATACAAACTGATTGGTAGTGGTGATAGGTGAACCAAAAACAATTTACTGGTGCTGTGTGTCAAGATTTAACTCAATTGAAATTTAGCTTACGATTTTTACGTAAAAGTTCATTAATCACACGTTTAAAATTAATGTTAAAGTCACGGTAAACATACAGCAATGCCAATTCAATTAAGCGATTTTCTTTTATGTCTCAAGGCCTTACGCCGGATCTCTGCTTCCTTGTGGGACCCCTCTATAAAAGAGTCCCTCCCTCTCTTGTATAAATCTTTTCTTCGGCCCCTTCTCACATATGCTTCACCCAGATGGTTTCCTTTTTTAAGCAGAAAGTAGAGTATTCATTCTCGAAGCTTTTCGTCTGATACTTTTCAATAGAATACGTCAGAAATATAGTGAAAAGGTGAAGTGAGTCACTTATATAGAGACACAGTTGACGTAAAGGAAAAAAGCTCTATCATGATTGGTAAAAGACGCGACCAATAGAAGGAGCGGAAACTAATGTGTGATTTTTAGACACATAATTTGAAGTGTTTTAATTTATTTTAATTAGCCCGTGACCGTACTTCTTTTTACCGTTCCACCCTTGAAGCAACGTACATTAAAACATCCAAACCAAATTTATGCAAACAAAAGGAATTCGTTTACGGTCCAAAAATCACACATTAGTTATCGCTCCTTCTATTGGTCGCGTCTTTTACCAATCATGATAGAGCTTTTTTCCCTTTTTTTCTTTTCGTCAACTGTGTCTCTATATAAGTGACTCACTTCACCTTTTCACTATATTTCTGACGTATTCTCTTAAAAAGTATCAGACGAAAAGCTTCGAGAATGAATACTCTACTTTCTGCAATTTTCAAATTCTGTAACACAAATCAACCCTTTCTTAAGCGTTACCAACATCACCAAGTTGGAACGCCTCTACCGAGCGGCTAGTCGCACCATCACCGTCTGCCTCTCATCTTCTCCTATCCCACTTCTCTTTGAGGCTTCTTTATTTTCTCTACGAGTCACCCTGACTCATTTCGCTCTTTCATCTTATGATTTGTTTTTGTTTTATTTGCCATATTTATCCTCCATTCACGAGAAAGCGAATTGTATCGCTGTACTTTGGACGGGAAGTCTGCACTCGCTTGGGAGTTGCCTATTTTGAAGTTTATGGGTCACCTGTTTTCCACATAAAGATGGGGCATCCCGTTAAGTGCCTTGCCCAAGAACACAACAAGCGAACTTGCCGGCTTGTTCTCCACAACCTCCCATAAATGCCGAACGCCAAGCAGAGAAGCTGCGGATGCCATTTTTTAAAGTCTTTGGGTATGACTCGACAAGGGGAATGAACCCCAGGTCTACCGACTTCAAAGCGGACGCTCTAACCACTAGGCCATCGCGTCAGTCAAACCAAGACTTTGCAGATCGTCCTGGAAAGCTTTTGTGTCCACTCCCCCGCTCATTCTTTCTTCTACTTCTCCTAGGGAGGCACTCTTTGCTTTCCCTCCCTTTTCTCTTTGGAATCTTCCTTCCTTCACGGTAGAGTCCACTCTTTCCTCTTCATGATCTCGCTCTAAATCTCCCTTTTACTCCCCAAGGTGCGGCTCTCACCCACCTTGACTCTCTCCCCCTCATGATCCGGCACTCTGGACTGACGGCTTTGTTCCTTCTCCTCTTGGAAAAGGCGGCTCAGGCGTACTTGCCAACTGCTTTCTCTGTGGCACTGATGCCACTCTTTCCTTTTCAGCAGGCCCAGTATGTTCAAATTTTTCTGCATGCTTTTTGCTGGTCTCGGCAGCAATAGCAAGTCTGCCATTTCTCTTCTCTTCTCCTCCTCTCTGACTCTCGTTTTGTCCTCACCACCCTGTCTTCTCCTCCAGGTTTCTTCTTATCCCAAACTTTGTGGGAGGTCTGGCAGGAACTGTCTTTTCTCTTTTCCTGTTCTATCAAGCTACAATTGGTCCCCGGATACTCGTTTCTCCCGGGGAACGATGCGACTGATGAGCTGACCAGACGGGGAGCGCTACGCGTACCCTCTGCAATCCCCTGTAATCTCTCTCCTCTTATCTCCCGTATCCACTCTTCTCTTTTCTGGGACTAGAGGCGTACTGTCTCATCAAAATTTCTCGACACACAGATTTCCTCGATTTCTACCGAGGAACTTGTGCTCCCTCGTCACGCTCGCTGTGTTCTCTCTCGTCTACGCTGCCGCGGACACAACCTTCTTTTGAGTTCCTATCTCTCTAGGATTGGCAGAATCGAGAATCCTTCCTGCGGACACTTGTCCCAGGACACCTTTCATCTCATTCTGCACTGTCCAGCTACGGATTCTTTGGCGACTCTCTGTTTCTGTACGACCTCTGGTCTAGGCCTTGAAGAGTTGCCTGGCTTCTGGGCTCCATGGTCTTCCGCCATGTCCTCATCCCTCGGAAGGGGTCGGGTAACAACAACAACATCTTCTTTCGTTGTGAACCGCAAATAGGTTTTCAAATCTCTCAGAGCACTAAACGAACGCTCATTTGTTACTGTAGTAACCTGACCAGTTGCCAATGTTTGTAGAACTACCAAAGATGGATACGTATGTTTTTCTTTAGCAGACAGCAACCCGCCAAAAGTGTTGTACGGTAAAGAATCATCTTCGTGGCGTAGCCAATATGAACGCCATTGCATAAAATCAACCTCTGCCGCGTCAATGCTATCACCAACAAAGGGAAGATTGAGAAGTTCACAGCATTTCTGATCGAAGAAATACCATGCTTTGCAGTAACAGATGGTATCAACAATTGGAGTTTTATGCAATCAACAAGATCAGAGCGAAATATTTCGCTGAGTTGCTCAAGCACTGTGTCGATAAAAGGCAAAAACACAAAACGCCTGAAAAATTGCAATGGTGAAACAGCTAGTGGATTCGCTCTATTGACTTGTCGATTCACAATTCGAGGCTTGGGTATGGATTCTCCGTAGAGACTTTCGGCATGTCTGAATAGTCCAACAAATATTTCTTCGTTGTCCATAAAAGCCTGTATCACATTTTTGCGACTGGTAATACTCGTAGCATCTAAAGCATTCAAAATCATTTCTTGATGTCCTGTAGCTTCTTTGCAACTGTTATGGTAAGTTTCAATGCAGCTTTGATAACTTCTAGGCTAACCAAAAACCCAACTGCTCTAATCGCTTTCAAATACGCCATAGCCCTTCCAAGAACTTTTCCATCTCTTGATTCTGACAGTTGATCAAGAGAACCAGCAATCGCCGGAAAAAACTCCTTGAAAACAAAAATAGCATCATAGTTATCAATTCACTTTGTGGAACAATGACGGTTCAAACACGAATGCGAAGAATTAGGACATTTATCATTAAGTTGAGCATGCAGTAGCGAAAGACGTTTTTCAAAATTAGAAAAAAATACCGATAAGTCTTTAAAGGCGCTTTCGCATGCTTGAATTTCGCGTACGCTACAAGCCAGAGAATGTTACCGGTACCGTAACTTGTGGTATCTCTAATTGTAGCAGCTCTGCTACTTTTGTGTACTCATAACTATTTATTGCAGTCTTTATAGTCTTAAAATCCATACTGTTGTTAAAGTGTGGGGATCGAGTTTCCACAACACGTCTGACTCCAAGAACGAATGTATTTAATCACAATACGACTTTGAAAGCACGAATCTTGATTTAATCGAATCGAATTTGGATTGAAGTCAATGAATTTTGAACTTCAATTTTTAATCGAATGCATCGAATAGAAAAAAATAGAATCAATGAAAATAACAATGCTTCTTTTTATATGCTTGTTTACTATGTCACTCCGCCGCACGTCAGACGAAACCGCGCCTGGCCGTATGACTTAGTCACTCAGTATTATTGCAGCATGATATGTAACCATGGTTATTCTTTTATGACCTTTTGAAGGCCAACGGATAATTTACAATAACGATCACAGTACAACAACAAGCGCACGAACAGAATGAGAACGTTTATGAGTCAACCACATGATTTCAGCAAAATATCAATGATCCACAGTTTGTATCCCGTAAGGTCGCCATAAAAGCAAGCAACTTTAATAAATTAAAATTTGTAAAACATTTTAAAATTTGAACGTTTTTGACTTTCATAAAGCTTTTTTCAAGAACTAAATTTGTAAATGTGACGTAATAAATTAAAATTAACAAGGATAAATTCAAATAATACACATTATGAAGATATAGTACTTCCAACCGCTATTAAAACGTAACCAACAATAAAATAAATACATGTAATACAACTTTAAAATAAACAACACTCCTAGGCATTATTTATTTTATATTTGGCTACGTTTCTACACCGGTTAGATGTACTACATCTTCATAATGTGTATTACTTGAATTTATCCTTGATAATTTTAATTTATTACGTCACATTTATAAATTTTATTCTTAAAAAGAGCTTTATAAAAGTTGAAAACGTTCAAATTTTAAGATGTTTTACAAATTTAAATGACTTTTAATTTATTAAAGTTGCTTGCTTTAACAACAGTGTGGATTTTAAGATGCTTTACCTCTCTACCAAAGTCTTTATAGTCTTCTAAAAACATTTCAGAAAGAATGTCGAATTTTTTCTCTGCAAATTGACCATTTTGTTACCTCCACAGTCTACGCTCCAAAGCATTTTGACTAAAATTAGAATATTTAAGTTGTCAACTATGAATCTAGGCTCGTCAAGATGATTTGGAAAATAACTTACCGGAAAAATGGAGACATGCTCTATTCTTGGCATTATTTCTGAAACTTTTCAGAAGGCACAAGAGTTTTTAGAACCAAAAAGTTCCAGGCTTTGCAAAAATTGTCTTCTTTTTTTATCATAATTGTTTATCTGTTGCTTTAGCCAACTTGTATTTGCTGTGTTTCTAAAACCAAAAAGCTCCAGGTTTTGCAAAAATTCTCTTCTTTTTTTATCATAATTGTTTATCTGTTGCTTTAGTCAACTTGTATTTGCTGTGCGAATACAAAAACTCCACCAATTGAGCAAAGTAAAACTAAGATAGAATTAACTAAAAGGTGTAATGCTGCCAAGTGGCAGATTTTTTGTGCTAATACACTGCTATAAACTCGTCAGGTTGTAGCGATCACCAGTTTGGATAACTGGCGATCGTACGTAAAACTGTGAATCTTTGCTGCAGCTTCTCATTGACTAAATTGTTTAACAAAAGAATGGATCCATTTATTAACGAATTGAACAGAACATACCAAACTACATGAAACTAAACAAAACGGAACAAACTGAACTGAACTGAATTGCATTGAATTGAATAACGTAAAAGCAAAGTCAAATGATTTAAAGAATTCCAAAAGATGCTTCAAGCAAAATTAGAAACTTAAAATCTGCGCTAATTAACTAAACTGCGCAAACATAGAAATCAACCAAAAGCGCTGAAAAGATAAGGTGATACAAAGACAACTTAGATCAAAAACACTGTTAACATAAAACCGGGTGCAAAACCGCTACATAGCAAACCCCCAGAGGTTGAGGTACCGTAATATCCAACCTCGTAGAACTGATGTAGCGATACGAAAGCAAATAGTTAAAATATAGGCTACAAAACATTTAATAGGCCTACATGCGAGATAAAGACAAAGCATTATGTAACGCAGTGTAAAAATGTTGCAGTGACCGGTTGCTGTATCTACATGACATATATGTATATATATATATATATATATATATATGGTCATTACAAAAAACAGGCGGAGCCGGTAAATAGCAATGCTATTGGATGCTGTGGTTGGCAAAATGAAATACCCGAAAAGTTATCGTAATACAAAGGCATGCGATGTGCCATAGGAAACTATCGAGGGTACCTGGTAATAGGAGTAGTGAAGTTAAATCAGAAAATAAAATCGTTAACTCCACAATACTGTGCGACATGGCCAGTGTCGCATATAACTACGAACCAGTGCAGGAAAAGTTTTCCCATTACCTAAGTAAATAAATGTAACCAATAAAGATCAAAAGGTAAAAACATGACAAAATCATAAAAAACCTGGCAGGTCTCGTAAAATACTAGTTTAAATAAACAAACTTATCAAACCGCAAATCAAAATTTGAAGAAATGGGTAGGTTGCACAAAGCATCATCCCGAAAAATACCGTCAACTCCGTTGTCATCTGAGATGTGGGATTAATCTGCAAAGGTTAAGGGAAGACGAGAAAATGCCCGCAGACGAAGATCCAATGATTGTTCGCACCACAAAAAAATAGCAAAATCTTGTCTAACGCTGAAGTTGCAACAACACCAAATGCGTAGTTCTTCTTTGGATACGTCGGGATGACGTAGTCTCTTCTCGGGGTCACCAGTTGTAGCAATCACCAGTTTGGTCAACTGGCGATTACGTAAAACTGTGAATCTTTGCTGCAGCTTCTCATTGACTAAATTGTTTAACAAAAGAATGGATCCATTTATTAACGAATTGAACAGAACATACCAAGCTAAATGAAACTAAACAAAACGGAACAAA
This sequence comes from Trididemnum clinides, assembly GCA_963675345.1. Lineage (NCBI taxonomy): Eukaryota > Metazoa > Chordata > Ascidiacea > Aplousobranchia > Didemnidae > Trididemnum > Trididemnum clinides. The sequence goes on from OY776291.1 coordinate 30,757,467, forward strand.
CTGAACTGAACTGAATTGTATTGAACTGAATAACGTAAAAGCAAAGTCAAATGATTTAAAGAATTCCAAAAGATGCTTCAAGCAAAATTAGAAACTTAAAATCTGCGCTAATTAACTAAACTGCGCAAACATAGAAATCAACCAAAAGCGCTGAAAAGATAAGGTGATACAAAGACAACTTAGATCAAAAACACTGTTAACATAAAAACCGGGTGCAAAACCGCTACAAGGCTGTTGGCTTATGCGTTGGTTGATTTATGCGTGGTTTTACTTTAACTATGGAAAACTGGTGTTATAAGCTTGCTATGATATTAAGCATTTTCACCCTTTTAGCCTTGTTCACGCAGAAAGCATTAGCGGGAAATTTACAATGTCCGACTAAAAAAGTAAAAAATATAAAACGTGCCGGCAACGACTTGTCACACAATTTGCGGTTTTTGTAATCGGAAGAGATTAGCGGTAAAGCTTTTGTGTTTTGGGAAAAAGTGAAGTTGACATATTTCAATCTTTGCACTCCTGCTTCGTAACGTTTCTGACCGCATAGTCACTATATGTTGGTAGAATGCACAATAATTAAACATACGCAGGCAAATTATAAAGTCCTAATGGATAGCCTAGAGCTAGACAAAAAAATGTTTTGAATGAAAAACGTTACTTGGAAGAAGTCAGCATGAGCAAATTTTCAATTTCTATATTTGCAGGCTAACACACCCTTTCATTAAGCCAATGAAAGCGTACTTTTTGGTTCTGAAATCTTAGCTGTTTTGATGTAAATTTCAACTATTTGGTTACAAAGTGCCAGTGTGATCGTGAAAGCACGCTGCTTATTCAGTAATGCATTTTAAATCAGTCTTGTGCAGGTTTGCAACTGCACTTTGGCTGGTTCAGATGTATTGTCCTCACAAGATCAGACAATGTTCGCGATTTGTAGGTGACCAGCTTCAAAAGCTACTTTCTAATAAAAAATTGACAAATGGGACTAAATATAGCAGCTTGGCTCACAGAATAGCAATAGAAACAAAATTTAGCATAGAAAAATTGTCAAACATTCAGCCTTAACCAGAGTTTGTACGTTTCAAGATTCACATGAAATGCTTCATTGTAGCCAAACTTTTTTAATTTTCAACAAATCTATTACTTGATATTATCCGCCTTGCAAAAGAAATAATTGTAAAAATTTTTTCCTCACTGCTCAATATTACTTTTATCGTAGGCTTGCACATGACCCTTTGATCGTTGTTGCCATGAAGTGGTGCTTCAACAAACCCGTCTCGTTAATACTTATCTGCGATAGTGGCAACACGGGCCATCGTAGCACCTCCGCTGGTAGTGAACACCATAATGTCGGCTAGTAGTTGGTTATAGGCAGGTAGGATTAATGAAGTTTGCAACTTTTCGGTATGCTTATGCAAGTAAATATGCTGTATAAATTGTACATTACAATTAACTTTAACTTAGCATTTCCAAATACGCTAATTAATCGAATATGAAATTCTCACAGAAGCAAGCTACAAATAAGCCTCCATGTTCAGCCCACAAAATTAGCCCAACTATTAGCAACAGCAAGCAAACCTTAGCACCCCTTACCTTACTTTGACTTCAGATTCATTCCTTAACATCATTAAAACACCATATTTAAAGTTCATTTCACAACAGTCACGTTTATTCATTTGATTTGCAAAAAACGATATCATCACTCCTGTTTAATTCAATGTGAAATCATTGAAAATGATCTGCCACTTCTTTCGAAAGCGCATTTTGATGACGTTTGATCACGTGCCTGTAACCTTCCTATTAGCAAAAGAAAAAATCCATACTTTACGGTATACTAACCGGCTTTGCCGGCGTCGCCCGTAAGGGCCCTATACTAGTAATGTCGTGATTAAGTATTTCGGTTCAACCGGCTGCGCCGGCTTCAAGAAGGGATTGAAACGCAGTCAAAACTGATGGTAGCAGCGAAACGATGGTCGCTTTAATAATTACACAAGTAAACTATTTAGTGGTAAGCCTATTTTGCGATTTGGTGCTGCCCCTTTCCTATTTATATTTGTGATATTAAGTTGTTTCGGCTACGCTGTGTGACTTGTTTCCGGCATAACGAGAAAAGCGGCTATGGCTTCCTTAAAATCATCTACCATATTTTAGTAGGCGCCTATCAGGCCGAATTATTTTGAAACAAAATATTCTCTCTAAATTCAGTTTTACAAATTGTTATGGTTATGGTTTTGTGTTGATTTTTTCTAAAACTTGGGATATTTTTACAATGCTGTAGAGTATAAACATTAATAACTTAGCATGCAGCATATCAACAAAAGAAAACATCTTTGCTTTATAGTATATACGACGGCATCGCCCACAGAGAATCAATCAGTTACGTCGAGATGGAGAAGGTTGGTTCAACCGGCCAAGTCAATCCCGTAGTTAGGAAGTAGGGATCACATTTTTGATATTCAGCTATTCTGAAGCAAAATAGTAAAAAGGTCTTTCGTGTGGTGCAATTTGACACAGTGACTGTTATACTTCTCAAAGCAAGTTACTTGAAGAAAGTTTATTTACAGCAATATTTACAGATTAACGCTAACACTTTGCTCGCGTTCAATATATGCACGCATCTACTACTGTTGTCTCGCAAGAATGTTGAATAACTGCCATTTAAGCACTAAAACGACATGCCGCTTTATGACGTAATAATGAACACTATGGGAACTCAATTGCTAATACACTACATCCCTCCCTCTTTACTATCAAGATAATTCCGTAGAACGAAGAAAATTCACGTGCGAAAGCGAAACACAAAGCCTACCTAAAATACAAAATAACATTTAAACTACACATAATCACTAAATCGTGCTGGTCTCGACACACTTCTTTTGGGACGGACTAAAGCGTCAGTGTGACCCCGGGAAACACCCTGATGATTTTGTAATTCTGATGAAGAAACCTGTGATTCAGCTTCAGGCAAACTACTAACATTACTATCAGGTTCCAGGTTCGCATTGTCAGTAGTGTTGGAGGTAGGGTATTCGGGATGCTCCTCGGCTGGTTCAAAATATCGTTTTGCGTGCCCCGTGCTTCTAGTTATATCCACCCCTTGTTTATTTCGCGCAGTCACTTGACCCTTTCCTTTTTCTACAACTTTGCAAGGTTCTGGATTGAAGTGAGAAGAAAGCTTGTTGGCTTTATTTTGTTTCAATAGGACCTCATCTCCAATCTTAAAGTCAGAGGTGGTTGCTTTTCTCCGTTTATCAGCATACTCCTTCCCTTTGATTTTGTTAGTCCAGTCACGATCACGTATTTCTTCCATTAATTGGTATTCCGCTTGACTAAAGTCAAGTGCTGGAAGCTTCGTCCTCATCTCTCGTCCAAACATGAGAAAATATGGAGATACACCAGTACTTATATGAGGTGTTGAACGGTATGCCATCAAAAATTTGCTTAACTCCCATTTCCATTTTCTTGTGTTGGTCCATTGCAACTGAGAGATTTTAATTGCTTTTAGGAGAGTCCTATTTTGTCTTTCGACTTCTCCATTACTCTGAGGCCACAACGGTATTGATGTGCGATGTTCAACGCCATCATCTTGTAAAAATTTTTTGAACTCGGTGGAAATAAACTGAGGCGCATTATCTGTTTTTAATGTAACGGGTGAGCCAAGGCGAGAAAAAATAGGGATGAGAGACTCGATGATGCGCTCAGTAGTCGTAGAACCCAAGAAAGCCACTTCATAGTAACGACTAAAATAGTCAATTATCACCAAAATACTTTCGCCATTTGGCAATGGACCCATTAAGTCCGCTGCACAGTCTTGCCATGGTCCATTTGGCAGAATAGTTCGAGCCATTGGCTCTGGTGGATGATGTTCGCTGACAACTTGACAACCATGGCAACGCTTACAGTAATCTTCCACTTCGGCATCCATTTTTGGCCACCAAACTTTGCTCCTTAGCCTCAATTTGGTTTTCACGATTCCCTGATGGCCTTCATGCGCTAACTTAAGGATCTGAACACGCCGGGACTTCGGTATTACTAAACGAGTACCCCGTAGCACCAGTGATCCAGTGGAGCACAATTCATCTTTCACATGTACATAACTGGAATACTTACAATCCGACCAATCTCCGGAGTCAAGACATTTTCGCACCACTACAAGTTCTGGATCTGTCTTAGAATCTTCTTCTATTTTTTGTGTTGACAAAGCAATGGGCGTACTATGCAAGGCAACCATTTGTACTGTGTCCCACGTCACTTGAAATTCTTTCTTTGGATCAAGAATAGGAGTGACAGAATTTAATCTGGATAAGGCATCTGCAATGTTACTTCGACCTGGTTTGTAAACAACCTTGAAATCATAGGCTTGCAACCGAAGTACCCATCTTTCCACTCTGGCGGAAGGTTTTGATTTGCGGGAATAAATGTATTGCAAAGGTCGGTGATCAGTTTCCAATTCAAACTCTTTACCAAACACATACAAATTGAACCTTTCACATGCCCATACAATCGCTAATGCTTCTTTTTCTGTCTGGCTGTATCTGCTCTCAACATCTGTTAAGCTTTTCGATGCGTAGGATATTACACGCCAGAAACCATCTTGTAACTGTGTCAATACCGCGCCCAAACCGACGGGAGAAGCGTCGGTCACAATCCTAGTTTTGCAATCAGCTTTAAAATATGCCAAAACATCTGGATGAGTAATAGCCTTCTTTAGTTGATAAAATGCGTGCTCTTGTTCCTGGCCCCATACGAATCGGACACTTTTCTTCACAAGATCTTGTATCGGGCGAGCCAGAGTGGCTAAATCAGGGATAAATCTGGAGGAGTATTGGACAAGGCCCAAAAATGATCGAGCTTCACTGACATTCTTTGGACGTTTAGCGTTTTCAATCGCAGAAATTTTCTCTTTGCTAGGTGACACACCTTGTTTGCTCAGATCGTGTCCAAAAAATGTTAACTTGTTCATTCGAAATTGGCACTTTTTTGAATTTAATGTCAAGCCAGAATCAAGCAATTTAGCCAACACTTTGTGCAATCTTTCATCGTGTTCTTTCCGATCAACCCCATAGACAATAACGTCATCTGCAATGTTTGCTACGCCTTCGCAATTCTTAAGTAGATCACATATGATTTTTTGGTATTTTTCCGGCGCTGAGCTCAATCCAAACATTAATCTTTTGTAGCGAAACAAACCCCGATGAGTCGTGAAAGTGGTAATCGGGCGGCTGTCCTCGTCCAGCACAATCTGATGAAAACCCCACTTTAGGTCCAATTTGCTGAACATCGTACTACCATTCAGCCTGTGCAAAAGTTCTTCCACAGTTGGAATGGGGTGCCGTTCTCTGATAACCGCCTCGTTAGCACGTCGCATGTCTACACAAATCCGCACGTCGCCATCGCTTTTGGGGATAACCACCAACGGCGATACCCATTCCGTAGGGCCGTCAGGCACTTCTTCGATAATGTCGGATTCAAGTAGTTCATTCAATTTGAAATCCACTTTATCCCGCAATTGAAATGGAATACGTCTAAGTGGCTGTGCGACTGGTTTTATCGATCCATCTATGTGCAATTTTAATCGATAATTTTTCGACGTCCCCACCCCAGTGAAAAGTGGTTTATAACGGGCAATTATATCGTTGTCAAGAAGGTTTACAACCCCTGGGCCAACGTGCAATACTCCCAGTTTTTCGGCGGTACATTTCCCCAAAAGATTCGCACCAGTGCCATCAACAACGACAAAATCAGCAATGCAAGATCGGTTAGTTTCATTACATACAACACGAGCAGTAAAAGTACCTAAAGTAGGCAACGGTTTGTCACTGCCATAAGCAAACAAATTAATAGCAGAACAACAAGTATTAGCTTTAACATTACTCTTTGTCAACTGGCCCCACGTATTTTTAGTAATAACATTTGCAACAGCCCCTGAATCAATAACGACATTAGGCACATGCACATCACCAATATCAACAGAAATACGATAAACACTGCTTACCGGCGAATTTACAGTAAAAATATCTCCGTTCCGTCTAACAGTGTGCCTCTTTGCCACTTCTTCTTCCTCCCCCTCCTCTAGATAATTTAAATTTGGACGATAAGCATCGTCATAGCTGCGTGGCCGCGAGTAATTGCTCCGGCATTGCGCTTTAAAATGTCCAATTTTACCGCATCGAATACATTTTTTTTCCTTTTGCAGGGCATTGTGGATCTCTTTGGAAATGGCCGGCTTTTCCACAAGCAAAACAAAAAAGCTTAGTTTTATCAATTCTAGTGCGCACGACATTTACTTCATGACTGTCGGCTAAGTTAGGTTCCATAGGGCGATCCATTGCTTCTAGCCGCTCTCTTACAGCCTCATGCGCTCTTGCAATAGAAAGAACATCAAGTAGTTTCAAGTCAGCCTTTTCCAAAGATTTTGCCCGCAATTCTCTAGAATTACATTTTTCAATTACTTGGTCTCGAATGTGCTCATCTATAGCCGCGCCAAAATTACAGTTGTTGGCTTGATGGCGTAACCGGCAAACAAATTCAGTTACGGTTTCCTGTTGCGCTTGTTGTATCTGTCGAAACAAATGTCTTTCGAAAGGAATATTGCGTTGTGGCATCAAGTTGTCGTTGAGAAGCTGCATTGCTTCTTCGAACGAATGCTTGTCAGTTTTTTCATCTACCAAAGAATAATACAGGTCTTGCACCTCCAATCCGGCGCTATGCAATAGCAAGCTTTTTTTTTGCAAGTCATCTTTGCAGCCTTTGCTACAAACGTACAAATTAAAAGACCTTTGCCACCTTTTCCATTTTTCAGCAAGGCTGTGAGAATCACCAGTAAGTCTAAACGGCTGAATTGTACAACAATCTAACCTCACACCGCCTTGTTCGTCGCTGTCGTTCATCCTCGTCGCCATTGTTATACTTCTCAAAGTAAGTTACTTGAAGAAAGTTTATTTACAGCAATATTTACAGATTAACGCTAACACTTTACTCGCGTTCAATATATGCACGCATCTACTACTGTTGTCTCGCAAGAATGTTGAATAACTGCCATTTAAGCACTAAAACGACATGCCGCTTTATGACGTAATAATGAACACTATGGGAACTCAATTGCTAATACACTACAGTGACGCTGATTTCTTTCAATTTTTCCTTTAAACTTTCTCAAGTTCTCGCTGTCTACACGTTATATTGCATGTTCTTATCTCCCTGCTTAATGTGCCCAAGGGAGTAAAAAGAGTCCTTGGTTTTCCCCAAATGTTTGGTTTGATCCCGGTAGCTCTATAAAGCTATTATAAAGCAAACCACCAATAATAGATTCCATGTGGTGCCATTTGGCACAGTGACGTTGTTAATTTTGATTTCCCCTCAAACTTTCTCAAATCCCTGCTGACTATGCATTGTGATTCATATTCGTTTTTCCTTGCCTTGGTATTTTTATAGAAGTTTAAAAAATTCTTGTTTTTTCCAAATGTTCAGGTTTGATCGCGGTAACTCTATAAAGCTATTATCAAGCAAAATAAAAAACATGTTTCTCCCAAGTATGGTGCGATTTTACCCCGACATGGCATATTATCACCGTACCAATTTAAAACGTATCAATTAATGCAGCTGCGCCAGCTTCACCGTACAAACTTTTGAGAGAGCAACAACAAAATATTTTAGTAAACATAAGTCATCGTTTTTGTACATGTAATGGTGATCATGCTGTTCTATTAATCAAAGATGGACGTATATAAAACGAAAGAATGATGTCACAGACTATCATTTGTAATGTTTAAAAGTGTAAGGAGAGGGGGGGGGGTGAAACAGAGTCAAAATTGATGGCGTCGCCCAAACGGTGGTTGTTTTGACAATTAAAGAAATGAGCTATTTAGTGGTAGGCTTATTTGACGATTTGTTGGGCCCGCTATTGCATTAATATTTGTGACATTAAGATCTTTGGCCGCGCTGTTTGCTTTAATTCAGCCATAGCATGAAAGAGGTCATGGTTTTTCCCTAAGTCATTTTGTTGCAAACGATAAGAAAGGACCATCTTTACCCCATCGTCTTTTTCTTTGGTGATCACCAAGTGTTTTATTTGGAGTAGCCTACATATTAAAAGTTGTAGAGACTTCATTTTTTGATGAGTCTTTTGAATATTTTGATGGATAAAGCCAAAGATCCATGCTATCGAGAAAGAATAGACAAAATGTAGCAAAGGACTTAGTTTTTCTAGATATTGCAATTTTGTGTACTACAGGCACTAAAATTTTGTGTGTTTTTAACTGGCAGACTACATTTCATAAACATTTGGAGACTTCAGTTTTTAATCAATGTTTTTAAAAACATCAACAGATAATGCAAAAGAACCACGCTTGTGAGGAAAAGTGGTCAAATTTACCAAAGAACTAACTTTGTCTAAGAATTGCTAGTTTGTTAGCTCTCGGAGAATAATTGTTCAACTAAAAATGAAACATGATTTATGGCAACCAGTAGTAGTAGTAGTAAAAGTTGGCAATTTATTTCGCTTCCGTTTTCTCAACACAAAAAACTCAACGATAGGATAAAAACAACGAGCGAAAAAGGAATGCAGGTGACAAAACGAATTGACGTTAAACATACCCAAATTTTTTAAGATTACATTAAAAAGATTGTAGAAAGGGGCATGGTCACCACACCTGACAAAAACATCAAGCAAAAAATTGAAATAAAAAAAAACACAACAAAAAGAAACTAAAACAGCAGTCAGCCAAATAAACAAAATTTTACCCTATGAAAAAAACCCAATAGCTAAAAGAAATACATTCCTCTCAGTGCCAAACTGTTGTTACCCTAACAAGGGGGGCCAGCAGGCACTACACCTTACCCAAGGGTGACCTGGGAGCAACGACAGTTAAAGAGTTAGCTCCATTACACTCTAGGCAGGACCCTGTCACCGGATGCAGTTATAGTCTTACTGCCCAGGACTATGCAATTTGCAGATAAATAGTAGCACTATAACATTGCTTTTGAATTTTTATGACCTGATTTTAGTCACGTGATTGTGGATAATTTAAGTAAACCATTGGAAGTGTCCCTGTCTTTTTTGCTCAAATAAAAATTAATCATTTATTTTAATGAATAGACTGAAGTTTCATGGACCTATATGGCAGGTGAATTTTCCTTATTCTTCTTCTTCATCCGAAAATATTTCGAGGAGCAGTTGTCGCCTGAAGTTGGAGATGGAGTATAAGATAATCATTCGCTTTTTTTTTAATTGGTAGTTCGAAAGTGATTGGCAGATTCTGAAAAAAAAAAGAAAAACAGCAAATACCTATTCTTTTACTTTTTATCCTACTTTGCAAGCTCGGTTTACAATTATATCTTAAGCAATCAAAAGAAGTAGGTTTCCAGTCTTAAAGCATAATACATACTAATCTACTGATTTATAATATATTCTTTAAAGCATTTGGTGAACTTGTGAAGTAATTTAATATCTTTGAGTGCTACAGGTAGTTTATTCCATAACATTGGGCCTCTAAATTTCAGTGTTTGTTGTGTGAGTTTTATTCTGCAATATTGAGGGCATAATTTGGACTTGGATTGTGTACGAAGAGTGGCTTTCTCGCTACGAAAGTTAGAATCAAAGATGTTTGAAAAAGCAGGAGGAAGAGATTTATTAAAATATTTGTGCATAAATTTGGCAATTTCAAGTTGTTTAGACTGTTGTATTGTTAGCAGATTGTGTTGTTGAAAAACGTTACTGTTTTTTTGCTTAGTATTAATCAAATTAATTGCTTTGGTTGAAACTTTTTGCGACTTTTGAATCATAGATACGTTGCCATGGCACCAGGATATTACACAATATTGCACCTAGCTATTAATAAGAGAGTGATATAAAGTTAGCAATGAACTTTTATCAAGATACTCTTTTACTTTGTTAATTACATGGTAGCTACATCTGAGTTTTTGCAGCAACCACTGCATATGTGGCTTCCATGAAAGATGTTCATTGATGGTTAAACCCAAAAACTTGCAATTGCTTACTCGTTTTAGATGCTTGTTTTTGAATTGAATTGACAACGCAGCAGGTGGAGGAAGACTATTTGGAGTTCTAGTGGAGGAAGACTATTGGAACCAAGTTTTGATCAGCTATTGTAAACTAATCTTTAGCCTCAAGTAATTGGAGTCACATATCGCTGGAAATGAAATTTCTTAAGCTTTCAAAGAACAGTAATTGTTAGTACTTTATTATAACGTTTTTATATTAAAGTCACCTGATTTTACTGAGTTCACCACTTTTTGGGAGGGGTAAAAAGTTACACCACAGGTGTTAACGTTTAATTTTTTCAATATAAAAACCAATATTATTTGTCCATATTGTACACTATTGCAATCACCTTGAAATAACCTATAATTTGTTGAAGAAAGTTTGAAAATCAGTTGAGAAATGAGGTCACAAATCAGTTTTTTAGTAAACTGATTTTGCAAAAAATGTGCAAGTTTTGAAGACATCTTCATATTATGTTCTGCTTTAGCGAGATTTGTATTAATCGTACCCGACATAATATGACGTCAGAGAGTCAGTTTTTTGTGTGCAAGCGAAATAGAGAACAAAAATGTTTATAGGGCTTAAAGTGCTTAAACAAAGAAGTGCTCGGAGCATTGTCAAATAAGCAATTATTGGGGTAAAGTTATTTTAATTAAAAACACTTTATCTCCAGAAAGAACGTTTAGTCGCGTTTGTGCTGTGAGTTCTTTTTGACAAAGAACAAAAACAGATTGTGCAATGAATCGCTGATTGTGATGTCATTATAAAGTTTAAACCCAAAACAAATAAAAGGTTTTAAAATGTGGTAAATCGCAAGCGGGTTTTTGTTTAAGCAAAAAGCGGTTGTCCTCTGTCAAGTAATGCAAATTCTAAACAAATTTTGATAATGGCGTCATGATGACGTCACGAACCTCGTTATAATACTCATCACGGTGTGGTGATCAATCGTGCCAAGTTTGATGCTTGTACTTGTAGCAGTTTCAGAGGAGTTAAAACAGACACACAGAATTATGCTTTATAGTTTAGATGTCTGCATCGCCCGGCAGGCTCCCATCAGTTGCATCGGGATTGAGAGTGTCGGTTCAGCCGACCAAGCCCACTTCATCCATCTGGCACTTGTGCGAACGGTACCGAAAAGTTATTGTTTTTTCTGTACCTAAGATTTTCACAACTTTGTGCGCTCCTTTTCCTAATAGAATGTCTAGTTTAAAGGTTCTGGCTATGTCTATGTGCTCTATTCAATTCTTATGTGAGCCTATGGAAGCCTTGCATATTCCTTTGTTTAGAAGTAGGGATCACATTTGTAATATTTCAAGCAAAATAACAGTAATGTCTTTCATGCAGTGCGATTTTACAGCGTGACCGTGTTTTCTTTTGATTGTTCCTCAGACTTCCTCAAGTTCCTGCTGGCTAGGCATTATGTAGCATGTTCGTTTTCCTTTCCTTCGCTTCGGGGTGCTTAGACGAGTCTGGTTGTCCTTTGTCAAGTAATGCAAATTCTAAAAATAATTTGATAATGACGCCATCATGACGTCACAATATCTCTTATGACACTCACCACGGCGGGGTGTTCAATCGTGGCAAGTTTGATACTTGTACCTATAGCAGTTTCAGAGGAGTTAAAATAGACAAACAGACTGTCACGAATAAGGAAATTTGCCTTGTAAGAGTAGTTTTCATATATGTGTAAAGTGCTGTATTATTTGTTCGCTCGGCTACTGATTGAGAAAAAAGACCTTTTTTCCTCACAATTGGATTTGCTGTAAGTACGCCTTTATTACGTCACAATCGTGTATGACATAATAAAATTCCAGATTGATCTAGTGATTCTAGCTTCTTCGAAGAATTTTGTTGACCGATTACATAATTTGTAATGCTTTTTTTCTTTTCACGTGATTTTGTTCTAGCAACTTCTGGATTGTTTTTTTTTCGGTTTATGTATAAGGCGACGGGATTTTTTGAGTAGTTAGAGTATAGAGAAGCGTTGTAACGGGGAGAGAGAGATTGATTGACGGAGTAAAGATGGGCCATTGTTTTTTTTGTGATAATTTATTGTGGATTCTGTGGACATGGCAAGTATCAAGCAGTTATTGGTGAAATTAGTTTTGGCGGTTTTCTGATTGTGTAGTACAGTGATTAATTCTGAGGTCGTTAAGCGAAGAAGCTTGAAGTCGTAAAGTATTATTTCTGTGAATATATCATTCTGTTCTGAACGTGGTTTAAGGTGTTTTTAGTGGAAGCCAATCTTTTCCAAGTTTTATTACGTTGCAGTCAGACCTAATTATCCAAGCGATTATCATACGTCGCCTCAATTTTAAAAGAAATTGAAGAAAAAAGAAATTCAAACTAGGTGATGTGCAGCCGACCGAGCTGCTGACCCAGTTGCTCATATATCAATTAATCGACGCGATGGCCTAGTGGTTAGAGCGTCCGCTTCGCAGTCGGTAGACCTGAGGTTCAATCCCCTTGTCGAGTCATACCAAAAGACTTTTAAAAATGGTATCCACAGCTTCGCTGCTTGGCGCGGGGCATTTAGGGCAGGTTGTGGAGAACAAGCCGGCAAGTTCGCTTGTTGTGTTCTTGGGCAAGGCACTTAACGGGACGCCTCCGCCTTTATGTGGAAGACAGGTGGCCCAGACATATCGCAAATGGCAACTCCCAAGCGAATGCGGACGTTCCGTCCAAAATATAGCGACACAATTCGCTTTCTCGTGAAAGGAAGACAAATATGGCAAATAGAATAAAAATAGAATAAAATAAAAAAGACTTCATTTTCAGAAAAAATCTTTTTGAAAATTTTTATAGGTAATGCCAAAGAACCATGCTATTGAGAAAAAATAATGAGAATGTACCAAAGAACTAACTTTTTGTAGCAATTGCAATTTTATAAAAGCCCAGGCACCAAAATTTTGAGTTTTTTTAACCGGCAGGCTACATTTTACTAGTTGTAAAATCTTCATTTTTGGATGAATGTTTTTGCAGATTTAAATAGATATTGCCAAAGAACCATGCTTGCTTGGAAAAATAGTCAAAATGTACTAAGAAATTGACTCTTTTTAACCCATTAATGACCAATGTTCCATTTTTGGAACATATTTTCAAATAAGATTTAATGTAACTTGTAATTGGAATTTTCTTACAAACGAAATATATTTTGAAAGTGCTTGAGTTACCATTTCCAATGACATCAATTATTGTGCACTGGAGCGTATAATTTCCCTAGGGTCAAGGTTGAAGTATGGCGCTTTTGTGACCTAATAAGCGACATTCATGTTTAACTTTACTACGCAGATGTGTAACACTTTTTCAGCCGAAAATTTTGTTTACATTCATGGTTTTATTCCATTCTAACATATCTGTAAGTTTGAAGTCATAACTTTATCTTTAAGCAGTTGTTTTTTGCTATTGTTTACCGATATTCCAAAAATGGAACATTGGGCTGTTCAGACTAGACTTTTTTCTTATTCAAGGCAGTAGATGTCAACCGCGCCGCTTTAGCGGTCGTAGGCGGTTACTACAGTAATTAGCCAACAACCAGTCATTCAGATTTAAGGCATTTGTAGGTTTCATCATTGTACTACAGCAATTAGCAAAAGACCAGTCATTTAGATTTAAAGCATTTGTAGATTTTATCATTGTGAACATATATTACAGTTTTATATGATGCAATATCCAACTGAAGTTGCATCAGCCATCTTTCCATCATTAAAACATAGTTTGTTTTCACCAAAAATCTGTTTGAACAGTAAATTCAGTTTTGCAGATTTAAGAAATATTAGCTACTCCTAAATGTAAAAAGATAAAATGTGAAGAAAATTTATTACTCTTAATGAAGCAGTTGAGTTTGTCAATGATCTAAGTGACGACGAGGAATGCAAAGTAGTGGTTTTACCTTCAGAAAATCAAGGCGAAGTTACAGACGAAGAAAACGATGACGAAAACTTAGTTGAACAAAACCTAGGTATGCAAGATGTAGCTGACTGAGGTGTTAGAAGAAAATTCAAACCACATCTTGTATTTTGACAACTTTTTTAGCTCTACAACTCTTTGCAGAGACTTGGCTGAAAAAAGTCTTCGCTGCACTGGTACTGTTCGACAACATAGAACAGAAAGTTGTCCCTTCTCTAATTCGTCGACCATGAAAAAACGAGAACGTGGAGCATTTGAAGTATTTAGTGATGGCAAAGTAACCCTCTGCCAATGGAATGACAACTGACCAGTTTGTGTAGTTAGTAACCATGAAGGCGTTGACCCAACAGTCCCTGTGCGAAGGTGGAGCTCAGCAACAAGAAACGCAGCTAGTATTGCGCAATCTCGGATGATCCAAAGTTATAACAAGCATATGGGCGGCGTAGATCTTTCAGATCGATTTTTGAGTGACTACAGGCCACGGCTTCGTAGTAAAAAATGATGGTGGTGTCTTTTCGTCAACTTTCTCAACATGTCAGTTGTGGCTGATTGGCGATTGCACAAAGAGTTGAAAGGAAAAATGAGCCATTTACGGTTACGTCGAGAAATAGTTCGAACATTGTTTGGCAAAGCACCTGATAAAACCATTACACTTGGTCCCAGCAGAATGCCGGTTGATGAAACGAGATTTGGAAGAGTTTTTCATGCTTGTGAACCTGCTGCAAAACAAGGACGTTGCAAACAATGCAAAAAAATACCATATACATGTGCAAACAATGTGATGTAGTGCTTCACATAAAATGTGCTGATGTGTTTCATAAGATTCTTTGATCGCATTTTATATGCATTGTGTTTAAACAATAAAATTGCGAGAAAAACTGGTAAATGTCAGTTTCAATAATATTGCACCAGAAAAAAAAATTTTGGTAGAAGAAAAAGTGGCGCATAAAGAGTAAAGCAACAAAAATCATTCGCCAGCGCTATCGCTTATTTTCTGTATGCGGTCTATAGCGAGCTCATAAATTACGCAAAAAAGCCTAGTCTCGACTTCCCAATGTTCCATTTTTGGAACAATAAAAAAAAAGCACTTAAAAAAATAAATTTAATATTTTATCCGCAAAGATGTGTTATTAAGAGTATTTTCGCCTTGCAAAATTGAATGTACACAAAAATATTGCGTTTTACTATACTTGGGATTTAATGGGTTAAACAATGCAAATTTCTTGGTTCTAGTAGGAAAATTGTTCAACTAAAAATGTAACATGATGTATGGCAACCAATTTCCGATTAGCCCATTAATTACAAACTAATTCTTAGCCCTAATTAATTACAGTAATATATTGCTGGAAAGCAATTTTCTTCAGTTTTCAAACGACACTAATTGTTAGTACCTTATCATAAACCTACATGCATTAACCCTGCTGGCTTGTACGCTAAGTTTATACATTAACTCTAGAAGCACGGACCGGTCATTTTTGACCGGTTTTAAATTTTGACGCTTCGTATTTCTGGCATTTTTGCTATTTGATTTTTCATACTCCTTGACTTTTCCTAACTTTGGATGATGTTTTGTTAAGTCAAACAATTTTATATTTATAGCTTTTGTAAATGGAGCATTTCGCACATCTACCTATAACCCCGAACCGGTCGAAAATGACCGGTTTTTAAAACGGTTATAATTTGTCTTTGAGCTGATGAATTAAAGCATAATAGAAGGATGAGAAAAATTTGTTTTTCTACAAGCAATACCTCACGTGACAATAAGATTACGATTGACCACTGCTGCAATGGATAACTGATAAGCAGTAACTAAAATAATTACTATTCCTGCTGGCTTCATTGAAGTAAAGTTGAATTTTCTTTGTTGTCTCGAACAATGGCTGGTCATTGAAAGTTCTAATGTCTTTCTTAGTAGCGTAGAGTTCATCAGTGGTGTGTGCGAATAAAATAGATAGTTTATTACAGCGTATTGACAACCTCGTAAAATCTCTCAAGTTTGTCTTACAGATTTGAAGAAATGCATATTGTATTAATAATGTCTTAGATATAGGAATTTTGTTACGAGTTGTTTCATCGTTTTTGACAAACTGGTTTTTCTAATCATTAATCGTGGCAACAATTATACTGTCCAGCAAGTACTTCAGCGGTTACAAACTAATCAGCTTGATGACTCCTGTGATGAGAATGAAGAAACTGAATCGCAAGATAAAGAATTTGTTCCTAATTGTTGTGCTGGTGTCGAAAGTTGTGACAGTGACACCGACAGCAGTGAAGACGAACAGAGCTCTGCTGCTCTTTCTATAGATTTTCTTTCTGAAAGTGATCAATCAGTATCTCAAAATACTGCCGGACATATGAACGCACGAAACGGAACTGTGCGGAAAAACATAACAGGTGCTCCAGGTCTGGGAAGAGCATCTTCGTCCAATGTGTTTTCGGAACGTCCTGGCCCAACGTCTTATTGTCACAGATCTGTAGTAAACGGTAGCCCTTACAGTGCTTTTAAATTATTTATAGATGAACATATGCTCAGGTGTATTCAGAAACACACCATCAACCACAGAAAGAAAGATAATGACAATTTTGATTTACATGTTGATGAGTTGGAAAGTTTTATAGGTCTTCAAATTGCTCGAGGAGTGTTGGTCGGGAAGAATAGGCCAGTAAAGCAACTTTGGAGCAAGGAATGGGGACAACTTATCTTTCGAAACACAATGAGCCGTGATAGGTACCAGGAAATCACGAAACATTTGAGGTTCGATAACTTTCTTAGTCGGAGGCAAAGGAGAGAAGCTGACAAATTTTGCTTGGTTTCCGAGGTGTGAAATTGCTTCATGGAAAATTGTAAGAAATGCTATGTACCAAACTTCGATTTGACCACTGATGAACAACTTTTCCCATGCAAAACCAGGTGTCTTTTTATACAATATATATATGGCTAATAAGCCAGACAAATTTGGAATTAAGTTCTGGCTTTTGGCTGATGCTCAATCAATATACTTGTGCAATAGCAAACCATATTTAGGAAGAGATCCTAGCAGAAGCAGATGTAGCGACCTTCCAGGTGATGTGTGCTTGACCCTTTTACAACCTTATTATAAAAAGGGCTACAATGTCACCACCGACAACTACTTTACAAGCCTAAAACTAGCGGAAGAAAAGCAGAAAAAACAACAATCCTTGGCACTATACGGAAACAACGACGAGAAGTGCCAAGCACTGAGCTGATAATGAAAGACAAGGAATTATATGCTTCTGAAATATTTTCTTCGCCATCCGGTTGCAGCTTCACAACATACAAAGCAACGAAAACGAAAGTTGTTTGCATCCTGAGTTCAATGCACAGAGACGTAAATAGTGATCAATGCCACAAGAAAAAACTGCCAGAGACAATACAGTATTACAACAAGTCCAAGGTGGGCGTGGATGTACTGGACCAGATGGCTCGATACCATACCAGCAAGAGTTCCAGTTGAAGATGGCCTCTGGCTGTATTTTTTAATATTCTCGACTGTGCCTGCATAAATGCTTAGATTATTTATTGCCTTACAATGAAATTGAAATTATCAAGAAGATAGTTTATGCTTGAGCTTATAAAAGAACTTTGCAAACCAAAAGATGGAG
Source organism: Trididemnum clinides (assembly GCA_963675345.1). Taxonomy (NCBI): domain Eukaryota; kingdom Metazoa; phylum Chordata; class Ascidiacea; order Aplousobranchia; family Didemnidae; genus Trididemnum; species Trididemnum clinides. Next base: position 30,774,997 of record OY776291.1, read on the forward strand.
TGGGTTCAATACCTCCTTCTCCAGCAGTGGATCACATAGTCAGCATTGCATTGCCGGGAACCAGTGGTATAGCACACCAAACTCGGAAAAGAAAAGAGTGCCAGTTTGTAGCATGTAGAAACAAATCTAGCTCTTTTTTCCAAAACTGTGGGAAAGTATGCTGTGGCAAACACACATCCGAAAAAGTAACAATTGTAAAATGCAAAAATTGTGATAATTGAGTGTCAATAAATTTGTATACCTTGTATTTCTATTTAATTAATTATAATCATAAAAATGTCAAAAAATTAATCAAAAAAATGTTAAATACGCAAGAATAGTTTCTTTGTGCTTTTCATACAGTACTAAATGACGAAATTAGTGAATGAGAGAACCTATTAAAACCGATTAATAAGTAACCAGTCAAAAATGACCGCATCCGTCCTTATAGGTAGGGAAATAATTCAGGGCTTCTAGTGTTAACTTCGGTAAATCGGCACCAACACTGCAGAACTTGCAACCGTGACTGGTTTGTTCATTGATTTCTATCCTAACATGCTTGCTTTCGTTAGTTACATCATAGTCATAAATTTGAGTAAATAAATCTCACAAAATATTGAAGATAATGGCAAATCGTGAGCTAAAAAAAATTTATAAGTTTTTCGCAAAGAAATTTATTATACACTGATTTAGCGGGGAGGGGGGGGGGCGGTCCCAGCGTCCCCCTGGATACGCCTCTGGGTTTGGGTGAAGCCAGCATAGCCGGCTAAACAGATATATTTTAAACAAGACTAAACTATCCGGTTACCCTGCGGGACGTCATCGGCAAATCTTTCTAATAAGCTAAAATAAAACAGGAAGCTGGTGTTGCAGCCTTGTAAGAACAAGCGTAATTTTACGATTGAATGACAAGCCCAAAACAAAATTTCTTAAGTGGATGCACAGTAATTTAAATTTGATTTAAGTTTACCTTGTAGAACCACAAGCAAAAACCTCAGTAAATGTCTAATGCGTTGTTAATTCACAATGTTTTTCAAATGCGTCGCATGGAAAAAAGTTTGAGAACCGCCGACTCTAGATACAATAGCAAAACTGTAAATGCATTAGGACTTAGCAACTTATGCTACTCAAAAAATTTGTTCTCTCCAGAGTAAATATTGACTTCACGTTTAAAATAAATCAGATTGAAACAGACATTGTGCATTGCTTAATGCATATTTTCAAGTTTCATTTGAAACTTAAAACTTCTTTCATTTGAAAAAGGACACCAGCATAGTAGGATGTAAAAAGGAATAATTTTGAGTTTCACAGTCTGAAGGTTAGAAATCTTTAAAACATATCATAGCAGTATGTGATATTGGAAACTTGGCTTTGGTTCACAGAGAGGCTAAAGTCATAAATAGCTAAAATTATTTGCAGCATTCTCGCATTTATCATCTCTAGTTTAATCGTTTTTACTATAGCATAACGGAAGGCGATTTCAATTAGAACCCGGGCACAAAAGATTCAACAACCGAGTCGCAAAAGTTTACAACTGAGGACAGCTTACTTTTCTGCAGACGTTTTTGCATCTTCAAAAAATCTTAACGGGACTTTCAAAATATGCAAAAGCAGCAGTGCCACCATTGCTATTTGCAGACCAACCGACGCGATGACCTAGTGGTTAGAGCGTCCGCTTCGCAGTCGGTAGACCTGAGGTTCAATCCCCTTGTCGAGTCATACCAAAAGACTTTTAAAAATGGTATCCACAGCTTCGCTGCTTGGCGCGGGGCATTTAGGGCAGGTTGTGGAGAACAAGCCGGCAAGTTCGCTTGTTGTGTTCTTGGGCAAGGCACTTAACGGGACGCCTCCGCCTTTATGTGGAAGACAGGTGGCCCAGACATATCGCAAATGGCAACTCCCAAGCGAATGCGGACGTTCCGTCCAAAATATAGCGACACAATTCGCTTTCTCATGAATGGAAGATAAATATGGCAGTAAAAACAAAACAAAAGCCCTCCTGTGATGGGAAAATAATGGTGAGGCCTTCCGCTTTGGAGTCAGTAGACCTAAGTTTTGGTTCTTTGCTGAGTCGTACTACAGACTTTAAAAATGGCATTGACAGCTTTCTAGCTTGACGCTCCGCATAAAACGGATAGTATGGGGAAAAAGCCGGCTTGTTTGCTTGCTGTGTTTTTGGAAAAGGCATGTAACGGGACTCCTCTATCTCTATGTGGAAGAAAAATGGTGGGGAGACAACCATTATAAAAAACCTGAGGAAACCAATGGAAACAACTTCAATAACTTTCAACATTTCAACACCATGGCATTAAGCCTAAGTAAGTGGCGAAATGATGTAACGAGCAGAGCATTGAACTTGTAAATTTCCATCTGGGACTTGGACAAGCAGGTTTTACATGCTAAGTTTGCATTTAATTCACTTAACGTTTTATTCAAAACTAGCAGATTTCCCCGTCGTTGATCGGGTAAAATGTAAAGACTGATTAAATTTTTACATTGAATAACCATATTTAACTCTTTCGATCCCGCGCGGGTATAATTACCGGCAAGCGATCTTAATACGTGGGCTCCCGCGACGGTATATATATCGGCAATAACAGAAATGGCGGACATGCGCGCAATTGTTTGCGTACATCTCGTTCAAGCAAAAACGTTTATATAAAATCTTTCTAACATTCTGTTTGTGGTTTGTAACTGAATTTTTACATTGAATAACCATATTTTAATATAGGTTGAATAAATATAGGCTCGTAGCCCCCCATAGACGCATGTAAAGACTGATTAAATTTTTACATTGAATAACCATATTTTAATGTGTTTTCATGATTTTTATTTCATCGTACAACAGTACAAATAGGCCTCTAGTAGAGCCCCATAGGCTCGTAGCCCCCCATAGACGATTCTGATCGAAATCAAAATACCGTAAAATAAAAATCATGACAACACATTAAAATATGGTTATTCAATGTAAAAATTTAATCAGTCTTTACATTTTACCCGATCAATGACGGGTAAATCTGCTAGTGATCCCTAAAAGTACAGTCTTGCTTATAACCATCAAATTTGGATTTTTATTTGTCACAAATTTTTTTCTCTTTGTGGCACTTAACAAAAACTTTAGACAACTCTAGTATTTTAATATAGGTTGAATAAATATAGGCTCGTAGCCCCCCATAAACGTATCTGATCGAAATCAAAATACCGTGCTTGGCTTCCCTGGAAAAAGTTATATAAGATTCATATGTTTGTTTGTATTTAGATGTCTCCAGTTTTATTTCTATAGCGGACATACAGACAGACAAACTTTGAGTTATATATATATAGATATAGCAAATTTGTAGCCTATATATGAAATGAATTTGACACACAAAGGAGAGATTTTTGGACAGACTTATAGGCCCATAAAGCTCGGTATTTTTGGGAAGACTTGTGTAACTTATATTATGCTTAGAAGTGCTAGAACAAATAAGTTTGAACCAAAGTCGGGTAATATACAAGATCTGCTCCGATTTTTGTAGTGCGTTATAAGATTTGAAAAAAACATCAGAATTGTTTTGATTTTACGTTGCTTTCTTGCTTATATCTCGAAATTCATTCATTCATGCGTAGGCCTATAAGCTCATGCACTGTTTGTATGTCTTTCGTCTGGCTGGGCCACCACGACGAGTAGATTTGGTCGGCCCCATCACCTGTCTGCCACATAAACATGGGGGCATTCCGTGAAGTGCCTGCCCAAGGGCACAAGCAAACTTGCCAGCTTGTTCTCTACATTGGCCCTTTTTATGCTGAGCGCCAAATAGGGAAGTTATAAATACTATCTTTTAAAGTTTCTGGGTATGACTCGACTTGAGAAATGACCCTAGCAAATCGCACGCTGTAATCACGAGGCCATCGCGCTAATGTGGCAGACAGGTGGCGGCGCCAAGCAGTCTACCCATCGTGGTGGCCAGTCTGACAAAAGACATGCAAACAGAGCATGAACTCATACGCACCAATAAATGGATCTCGAAATAAAATTTTGGTTACGGTAAAAGATTTAGGCTATTTTGCCGAAACGTACTTTTGAAGATATCGCAAAGTCTAAACAACAACATAGGTTCGTTACTTAGGGTTGCTGGTTTTCTAAACGGATCGGCGTAACTGGAGGAACCATTAACTTTTTCGCTCCCGCGATCATTGATTGATGATCTCGTGTTTTCAGTGTTTCCCTCAAATTTTTTTGAATTGAGTTAAAAAATTAGTTTAATAAAAAATCGATTTGTGATTTTATTTTTTATAAAATTTTCAAACGATCATGCTTATTTCCTCACGCATCCGAAGATGTATAATTCGTGCCCTAATTCTTGGATTTTTATACCCAAAAAGGGTTAAAAAGACCAACAACCCAGTTGCAGACGACAAAATCGGCCAAATTCTCAGCGATAGCCAACTACGCTAAAATCAAATAAAAATTACATCTTTACCACATAACCAAACTCTTTATCATTAACACAGTCTGAAAACTACTCTTTTGGGGCATCATTTGACAAAATTTCAAGCGATAATAATAAATTGTACTTTTTTAAATTTCCAAATTTTTTAGTGGTCTCAAAACTCACCCAAACAAATTTGAATGATAAGTAGATAAAAGTAAATTTAGTGCGTAAAATATATGATATGTTGCTAAATACCGGTTACATTTGAAAGCTTAGGAAATTTTCTTTTCAGCAATATATAACTTGAAATAGTTTGGACTAAGTGGTATATGATATTTACTGATCAAAAATGAGTACTGTACATCGTGTGAGTTCAAAACCCCCAAAATTTTTTGACTTACCTTCACTAAATTATAATTTTTACAAAAACTACACCCTATAAAAACATAAAATATATTGCAAATGTTTCACCACTAAAGTCGTCATTTCACATCAAGTTTCCAAGGAGACAAAGACTGAAATACAAGTTTAAAAGCTGGCAGAAGTTTGGCTTCTCTAAATCAAAGTTTGCTGTATCCCCTTTGTTTCTCAAGAAATGGCAAGGGTGTAAACAAGCGGCTGTTTCATTGTTAGTGACAGCATATTCTATTTAAACTTGATATTTTCTGAATCTTAAAGAAATTTCCTGTTCAAAAATACATAATGTCACATGGTTTAGGCTAACCTCTGGCAGATAATGACTGATCATATTTTAGGTACTACATTTAACTACCAAAATTTGGTACCGGTCAAAAAAAAGGTCATGTGCCTCAGAAAATTACAAATTGTAGAAAACCTAGGCTTTTAGGTAAGTTTTGAGTGATGTACCTTGAAAGCTTGTTTCCTTAGCATCATTTTGCGACCATTTCTAAAAAAATTGGTAGAAAATAATATCTGTAGTGATCTTTGAGGTGAGGGTACCTACTTTAATTTCGAAGACAACTCAGCCCCAGTTGGGGGGTTAATTTGCATATTCAAAAAAAATTTTTTTGTTTTTATTTAATTAGAAATCCTCAAGAAATGTAGATTTCAACGATATATCACACTTAATGTAGAAGTAAACAGATGAGTAATGATTTCCAAACAAACTTAGGGTATTTTATGATGATTAATTATGATTGATTATGACAAATTATGAGTTTTTCGCACTTCCACCTGACGGACATTTTTTTCGCTCTTCACGCGGGAGCAAATAAGTTAAATTAGGATTTTTTAAATTGGGTGTGTGTTCCCCTGGAAATGGGGAGCGAGGCAACGGCTTCACAGCTATTTGGAGAAAACGGCGCTCCAACATATCCCTCAAAAAAAATGAAAAAGGCCTTCATGTTGGTTTTGAGAGCGAATATGCGATAATGTCCACAAATCTGGCCATCATCCCAAACAATAAAAGGTTGTTACAAATTAAAGGGATTAGGAGTTTTCTTGATCATGCCAAAGGCGGCGCGTCTCAAAAGCTTTTGAGACCTACGGTTTAAACAATAACCCTTTGGGTTTGTTTAGCAAAATTTTTACCAGTGCAGGTTTAATGCCTCATAAAAATTGAAGTTCAGTTACACCAGCGCTAAATTTTAATGGGTGTGTTCAGGAAAAATAAGTGATTAGCCAATACTGGTTCTCGGCCCTGCTCGTAAGACCTAGCTTGACGCAACTAATTCTTTTTTTGGTTCACGGCAAGCGAAGAAATTAGACATTTTTGCTGCACAATTGGGTATTGATGCCTTTAGGTAGGCTATGGCTTTATGTCGGTCACAAACTGCCGAGAATGATCGAAACATTGGTATTGGTAATCGAGTGGAGAACAGCAAAATCATAATCATTTTAGACTGTATATCTAACTGCTGTTACTACTTACCTGAACTGTCAGCAAAATTGCTTCCAATTTAACCATGCAAATTTTTAGTAGCAAATGCCAGAATTGGCAAGACACCTTTAAACAAATGAGCTGCGTCAACTCTTGCAGGCTCATTTGTAGTAACGGCACTGGAAGCAAACAAGATTATGAGGTCTTTAAGTGCAGAAAGATTCTCAAATCTACTTTTCTTTACTTGCAGAGCTTACAGGCGTTGTTTATGTTTTTTTTGCGCATTCGATTTTCCACACAATGTTATCTTTCCGCATTCCTGCTCTGCTTCACCTTTTTTTTGCCGCTGACTTTTCATGTAACAACATATTCATTTTATTGTCGGCAAAGGAATAAAATAACGACGTAGTAAATTTGCGATGGTCACGCTTTGTGGTACATGGCAATTTTTCGTGCTTTGTGATAGCGGTAACGGAATTTCGAAGTGGATCTAACCAGTGATGGGATTCAAAATTTTAAGAACAGGTTCTCTTTTGTACCAAACTTACTAACAACAGGCTTCCTCATTGTAGAAAGCCCATTTGCCGCGGTCGTCCAAGGTCTATAACAAAAAACAAGAACGGGTTCGCTGATTATCATGACACTGAAGGAACGTGTTCGCACGAACCCCCTGAATCCCATAACTGGATCTAACTAAAAACTTCCTACGCACGAACGCTAAGGTTTTCCCGCGCCGAAAAAGTAAAAACATCGGCTGCAAAACACAAAGTTAGCTCGTGATTTCACTTCTTCGGTTTTATTTTGAAGATGTCGATAAATACCAATGCACTGCACTCTACACTTTTAACGCTGGTTTCCATTAGGCATGAATTGCAGGCGTAGCATGAAAAACTTTTACGCGCGCATGAAACTAAATCGAATCAAAAAAATTTTCTCGCTATGCTTGCCATTCACGCCTAATGCAAACCAGCCTTTCCAGTAGAATTTTAAGTTAATCTGCTTTTCGGGTTTTAGAGTAAGGCCAATTATACTGGTTCAAAAAGGTTTATGCCGATTTCCCCTGAAGCTAGTCAGATAGTTAAACGACCTGACAACAGCGTTTGCTTCACTGTTGTGATTGCCCCTCTTCTTCGTTGGGATGGAGATACGGCTATCCACGTTCACGCCGTCAACCTATTTCGAACCGGCCATGAGCGACTGGTAGCCCCAACACCACAGCGAACTGCTACTGGATATCAAAGGGTCGCGTTTCACAAGCTGGGTTAGCAACTTCACAATTGTAACCCGGTGAAGTACGGGTAGACCACCGGTTTGCCACACTGAATGCCTTACTAAAGGACACGAGCAAGCTTGCTCTTCACACTATTCCTTCTTTATGCAGGAAAGCTGTGAATACCATTTTATAAAGAATTTTGGTAGGACTCGACTTAGGGAACGAACCCCATGCCTACCGACTGCAAAGCAGACGGTCTGATCACTACGCCATCGCGCCAATCTCTTCCTTATTGCGGAAAAATGGAATAAAGCGATCCTTCGTCAGAGCCACGGGTTTTATGAATTTCTCCAGTCAATATCCGTATTTACACGAAATAAATATTAGTACCGACAAGAGACTGAGGCACAATTTTAACCACAACAATGTGGCACACCTTTTATTTTCAAACAAAATAATTAACTTAATACGTTTCTAAAATTTTAAGAGGTACAAATAATGTCGAAAGCACTTGTTAAGTTTACACTCGACTTGAATGCAATAAAAACCGAACACGATTAAGATCGGCAGAATTGGTTGCCATCACATATAAGCGCCACTGCATAGAGAAATCACGCCATCTGAAAATCGAGAGACTAATCACCTTTTTCGTCAGGATTCACAAAAATTAAGAATTACAGTGCACATACGTCAACTTTCAAGCCTACGAAAACAATCAAAAAATACAACGCACGACTGCAATACCTGCTAATCAAGTTCGGCGTATATACTTACAAATTAATGGTCTTCCGAACAGACATACAACACATTGAATACAGATACGCAGCCACTTTTCAAGAGGTGGGCACTAGCGGCAACAGTAGCAGGCTTTAACTTTTTTGAAAAATAGCGCTAGCGGAAGATGCGCTAGTTTTTCAAAAATTTGATGCCGCTAGCGCTAAATTAGTCCCTCCTTAAAATAAAAATATATCGTTTCACATGGTTAGAATGTTTCGCTCATGCGTTTAAGATTTAGAGCAGCGCAGCAGTCCTTTCGGGCGGGCGGAGGTTAGTTTTTCTTTTGCCTACTGATGTACTTCAGAGTTTGAAATTAACCAGACTAAAAGTATTGCATAAAATAACACTGAGCTACTGGACTTAAGTTCAAAAATATATTTTACATTTTTAGTGCGCTTTTGTGCCATCAGTAAATAGCGCTTAATCACCAGTATAACATGGTGCGGAACTGCGGATACAGAATGAATAGTGTGCTTTAAAAAAGTTAATTTGAACTAGCAGCAGACTAACAGATTTTGTATGTGGTATGACAATGAAACAAATTCCCCGAGTACTGCAAGTCTTCCAATTTTAGCCGCAAGTAAAAATGTGATTTTATTATTTGTTTTCGGTAAGAAACCCAATTATCTGCTTATATTATCTAGCTAGAAGAATAAAACTGAAAATTTATCTAAAATGGCTAATAATAATCGTGCTGTTGAAATACATTCTTCTGATGATGAAACAGTCGTTTCTGTAACGGCAGAAGAGAGACAAATAAAAATAATGTTGATTCCTGGCCTCATCTAAAAAAGTAATTCAAATTTATTGGAGAAAAAAATGACAAAAATGTGATCTACCAGTGCTTGGCATGCCTTCCAATTACCGGTAAATCGTCGCTCTTACAACAATCTAAAGGCGCATTACAATAGTGCTCATGCAAGCTCTAATGCTGCTTTTTTTGAGCATTTAAAAAAAATGCGAAGTCGTTAACACAGAAGTGACATAAACTATGTGAAAAGCTTCCTGCCCTAACAGAAATGGCTGGCCCGCCGCAAAAGCACCTCCGTTTAGATCAATCATTTGCTCTGGAAAGTTTTTCTCAAAACAAATATGAAGACAAGTGGAAATTACTGTTAGACAAATACATAGTTAAGATACTTTTTTCGTTTTTCGGTCATTCACTGTAAAATATTTGGAGTGGCTGTTTTGACGTTGAGAACATTTTACTTTTGAAACCTATTTTCTCGTTGATGATTTTCTACTTTTAAATAAGCATATCTGACACAAATGACCCAGTGTCGTTGTAGTTTATTGGTTAGAGAGTTGGCTATAAACGTTATTGTTGGATATTAAAATTGTAAGAGTGTATACCAAGATCACTTTTTTTTCAGTCTTAAACATTAACCAGTCATAAGCAATCAAAAATTACGTTTTTGGCACGTCATACAATTCGACAATCACAAGCATTCAGCAGCATACTGTAGCAGTTTCCAAGAGTAAAATGTCAGCGACGTTAAAGTAGTCACTGCCTAAATGTTTAATTTCTATGGACTGCGTGTGAGGTTTGTTTACTCCAGTCCTGTTTTCAGATACTGGACCACTTTGTTGCAAATATGATTCAGCTTGATGTGGTAGAATCTGAAAGTTTCAGGGACTTGATGAAGTAATGCGCTCCATCTGCGAAAGACATTTCAAGAAAAGCCTTAACACGACGTATTTACAATAAGTATGTTTTTATTGCTGCATTGTTTCAATGCTCATACCTTTTGGCAACAAACTTACATTTACCTGACACTCATTGTTAAACGTAGGGTTGTTTCTTAAAGAGTGTGAAAGGTTATAAAATAACATAGAACAATGCATGTTTAAGATCAAAGTTTAGCCAATGGTACCAATTTGATTGTTTTTACCCCTTGGCATATTAAATAGTCTGTGATGCTCGTTATAAACCTATTTTAAAAGTATTTTTCTAAGGTTTACAAACGCAAGCAGTGGCCACCACAGCAGATGCATGGTCATGCAGAAACAAGTAACGCAAAAATAAAAATTTTCTTTTGGTTAAATCATAAATGTACGTAATTGTCATTATCAGCAATTCCTGATTGTGCAAATTTACAAGTCAAATTGCATGCGGTGTTGCAAAGCATTTTCAATTAAATTTCAACGCGTACGCAATTTTATGAGACAAAACACGTATAAAAAAAAGGTCCCAATTTATGAATTCTGGTTACAAATACATTGTGGTCGATTTATAGATGATTTTGACGTGAGCGGCTCACAACAGATGGTTAACTTTTGGGCACTAAGGTAAGTTTATTTTGATTTATCAAACAAGCTATGAACGTTGCCCACGAAATGCTCCAAAAACAACTAACCCTAGGTGGGCAATTGCCCATCCAGTTACAATGCTAAAAAATCCTCTGTGGGGTTGATTCTATTTACCATTCATTAACTGCCTTTTGTTTCAACATAATGCAAGAGGACTGTTGCGATTTTTCAACAGCTTCATTTGGATGATTTTCTTCTTGTATAAAAGCTGTCCGTTATCTAATCTCTAATATCAATAGTACTGTACTTCGAGAGTATTTTAGGGGTAATGATTTTCGGGAGCAGATAGTAAAGAACTATTGAATTTAGGGATTAGCCAGTACAATACAATTGATTTGAGGGATTAAATCAGACAGCTCTAATACGATAGCATTGTGATTTAAACCAACAATAAAATTGTAATCTCTTTTTGCATCCCACAGTTCATTGGACTTTTTTGGTTGAAACCACGAGGCAAAGTCGCATAAAACCAGAGGGTTTTTTAGGCTCAAATGTTATATTAGGGCTTCAGCCACAACAATCTGCGTGAACTGGAACCAACTTTGGTAAATTTGCGCTCAAATGTTACTTCGTGGCCATTAGTTTATAACGCTGTGTTTGGATTAGGCTGCGACTCGTTAACTACTGTAGTGGCAATTATTTTCGGTAGTAATTTATAAAATAAAGTACTAAAACAATGAACAATAGTGTTTAAGGGAGAATTAGAGGAAGCTGAAAGTAGCCCTACCCACTTCATACATTAATTTCAAGATGGCAGTACTACTGATTTCACGTACAGTCTTACATTGGTAGGCCTTATCAACGGCCCGGGAAAGAACCACCATCAAATAATATATTTGTGTTTCAAATTGAAAGTCAATGTGCATTTTGTTCGTTTTATCTTTGAGTTGTGTTACGGAAATTAATTCAAATCAAACTATCGTCTATTTTTCACTAATGAGTTATAACTGTTGTTTCACAGGTCTTATCTTGGCATGACTGTGCACTGGATTGATAGCGAAAACCTGCAAAGAAAAAAGGCAGTTTTGGCTTATAGGGGGCTGAAAGGTCGTCACACCTATTATGTTCTCGCCAATAAAATACAAAAAAGTCACTGGGAGTGTGAAATTGATGGCAAAGTGTGTATGACAACTACGGATAATGGTTCAAACTTTGCTAAGGCGTTCAGGTACACATTTCATTTAATGACTTCCTAGTTTCTTAAACCTTAATTTTGGTTAAATTATTACTAGATCTGAGACAAATACAAAGCTTCGTGAGTAAGTATAGTGTAGGCAGCCTCGGGTCTTTATCGTTGCTCGTCCTCAAGATATATTTTGACACAAATAAACGAAAAATAACACAACACACGCCACAAATATACTGTATATCAGAGGCGTGAAACATACGGCCCGCGGTACCTATTTACGTGGCCCGCTACAGACTTCATACTTCGTAGCCTATTAATTTAAAAACTTTTTCTGAATTGTAACGGCATCATTGGTATTTTTGACTACAGTATAAGCCTATAAGACTACATCACACTGCGATTTAATTCTGTCTACAGTACTGTGACGACATCCCATTGTTGCAGCATAATGTGCATTGTATGAAAATTGCCTTGTTCTGGCAGTGGTACAGTATTACGTGATCTTACTTTATGTGTACAGGTTATTATACGAAAAAGCTTAACAAAGTTCAAATGTCTACCAGTAAGAAAAGGAAGGTTGATTATGAAAGACGCAAGTTCAACAATGAGTGGTGTGTAAAATACTTCACTGTGCAACACAACCCAGATGTAGTTTGCCTGATTTGCCAAAGCACTATAGCAGTAATGAAGAAGCACAATATCAAGCGACACTATTGTACAAAACACTCTGCTAGCTACGATAGCATTGTGGGTCAATCACGGGTTGACAAAATGCAGCACTTGAAAAAGTCTTTGAGCAAACAGCAAGAGGTATTTCATGGTTACAAGAAGGACAATGAGTTAGTTACAAAACTGAGCTTTAAGATAGCTGAAGCAATTGCCGAAAAAGGAAAGCCGTACAGCGATGGTGAATTCATTAAGAATTGTTTGGAGATATTCATCGAAAATGTATCCCCAGAGAAGAAAAATTTAGTGGAGCAAATAAGTCTGTCTCGTTTTACAGTGGCTCGCCGAATAGACGATCTATCGGAAAACATCGAAGTTTCTCTAAAAGACAGGATAAGCAAATGCTCCGCTTTTAGTATCGCTTTGGACGAGAGTACAGACTTGAGGGATACTGCCCAGCTAGTTGTTTTCATACGAGGAGTGACAGATAATTTTGAAGTAACTGAAGAATTTTTGGATATGGCAAGTATGTGATCAACAATAACTGGTCAAAATATTTGTGAAGAGGTAACAAAATTGATGAACAAGTTTGAAATAGATTCTTCTAAGTTGGTTGATATCACTGCGGATGGAGCACCATCAATGGTGGGGTAAAACAATGGATTTGTCAAAAGATTTTTGGATGTTATTCAAACTGAAAATGTTTTGGTGAGCCATTGCATCATTCATCAGGAAAGCTTGTGCTCGAAAGTACTGGGTTTTGGTGAAGTAATGAAAAATGTTGTTTCGTGTGTTAATTACATTAGATCGCGGGGGTTAAATCATAAGCAGTTCAAGTCGTTTCTGCAAGCACTCAACTCCGATTACCCAGATGTAAACTATTTTTGTGCAGTAAGATGGCTAAGCAGAGCTGCTACCCTAAAGAGGTTTTGGGATCTCAAGGAGCCTATTCAGACTTTTATGAAAAGTAAAGGTCAAGATATTTCCTTTCTCAAAGATGATGCATGGTTGAACGATTTTGCTTTTTTAACTGACATTACCCATCACCTTTCAGAACTGAACGTGAAGCTGCAAGGAAAAGATCAGTTAGTGCACAAGATGATCGAACATATTTCCTCATTTCAAGCAAAACTACAACTTTTTCGATCTCAATTGAGCGAAGCATCCTTGATTCACTTTCCTTGTCTGAAGAGTAGAAAAGTTCAAATTCAATTTCTTAATTGTGAAAAATATGTTGGGACGATTGAAAAGTTAACTTTGGCATTTGAAACTCGCTTTGAAGATTTTAGAAAACACAATGCCGACGTTCAGCTCTTTGCTCATCCATTTGACTTGGTTGTGGAGAATACTCCACCTAGCTTTCAATTAGAAATAATAGAATTGCAAGCCAACGTTGATCTCAAACGAGCCTACCATGAAAATGATTTGCTTACTTTTTACAGAAGCTATGTGTATGGAAATTACACAAATCTAGAAAACCATGCGAGAAAAATGATCTCTCTTTTCGGCAGCACATACTGCTGTGAGCAGTTTTTTCAAAAATGAAGCTGTTCAAGACAAAATGCAGAAATCAGCTTACAGATGAGCACTTGTCAAGTCAACTTCGAGTTGCTACTTCTTCTGTCAAAGCTGACGTTGGCAAGATTTCTGGATCGAGAAGATATCAGATATCTCATTAATCACCTACCCAATGAATAAATTGATTGTACGTGCTCTTCCATTTAATAAATTATTCATAAAAAATTATGAGTTGTTCGATGGTCTGGCCCCCGTTATCACTATACTTGTAGGTTGTGGCCCATTGCGCTAAACAGTTGCACGCCCCTGCTGTATAACCTGCTTGAGAAGTGAGTAACAAGTAGGCTATGACAGTGAGTACAATTTGCCATAAGACAAAAAGTTTAGTCTAGTAGGTAGTAACTAGCTGCTAGTTTACTTGGCCGGTTGACTTCTTTTTGTTTTAAACACTACGTTATTTTTCATAATAACATAGGAAAGGCTACAATTTGCTACTGACTACCTGCTGTACTGTACCATAAAAGAAAATTGTTTTGCTTTTTTTCGATAAAGAGGCGTTTTACTTGTCATCTTTTGGTGAACTACTCTACTATTTCCTCAGAATAATAATATAATTGTTTCAAAACAACTCTGGCCATTTGCCTTAGCCCAAAAAGAACAAATGAAGCAAAGAGAAACGTCTGCACTATTGGCGCAAATTTCTTCACCTCTAGTAAGATAAAGTTGAATAAAAATGAATGTCCGGTTATTCTCGGTAAAATGGATTTTGTTAAAATACCGACTGCTGGGACTTTCTTAGACGCAGATAATTTCTGCGAAGACGTTGCACAACCAGAACGATAAATTTGAGCATGCAGTAATTACTACAAGGTTTCCTTTAATGTGCCTGAGTTAAATTTTGTTATTGTTTGAAAAGTCAATGTACCATCTTTTTTGTGACAAGAAAAATACCAATAGTCATAGAAAAAAATTTTTTGTGACTCTGGCTACATCCGATTAGCTCGGAATCACTATTGATTGTAAGTGATATTTTTTTAACAGCAGTTTTTATGTTTGCAGTGTTTTTGGCTTAAATGAAGAATACAGCAACACTAAAGCGGTGGTCTCATCAAGTGACCGTGATGATGATCATAGAGGTCAATCCATTGACTGATGTTTCACAACAAACTTGTAAGCGTTTTTCGCCAAAAACAAATTTTGGCATCTCAGTTCGACAGACAACAAACACGTAATATTCTCACAGTTTCGTGGTATTTCTATCGACCACTAGTTCACAGTAATACCAGAGTTCAGTTGGGATATTCTTATTACTAACTGGATTGCGTATCAACTTCATGTCTCGTCTTTGGTTCTCATCGCGTTCCCTTGTCTATAACGTATCACTTGTCAATGTTTTTGTGCATAACTATTGCTTAAACTTGTTACAGACAGCGACAGCATCGTAAATCTCGCACTACCAAGACACAACAGATGTGCAGCACATACTTTAAACCTAATTGCAACGGCTGACGGAAGGCTTCGTCTTGCACTTTCTTTAAAAAAAAACTTTCAGATCAGCTTTTGCAAAGCCCAAGAGCTGTGGAACAAACAGTCGAGGTAAATCATTTGTAGTAGCTTTAGTTTTGATTTTTAGAATTCTTTTTTAAACTTGTCTTTGCATTTATCGTATGTTTTTCAGGAGCCTCCAAGCAGCAGATTGCATTAAAATACAACTTGGACTTTTGCTTGTTATTCTGACCACAACTCGTTGGAATTCGGTTTACGATGCAATTTGTCGACTGAAAACATGTTTCGAAAATCGTGAAAAACGTGCTGCCCTCGATCGGGTTTGCAACACCCTCAAATCTTCCAGCTTTTTCTCACGGTTATGCTTTGTTTGGACCCGTTTTTTAGTTGCAACATATTCATTGTTTTTGACGGGTAGCATGCTGCTTTCATTGAAAGTTAGCTTGTAGTCCAAACTTTTTTTTTTATCTTTCACCACTTTTGCATATTTTGCAGCTGACGTCGCATTTTTTTGTTGAATACTCGAAGAGTGATGGTCACTAAATATTCTCCAAAGAGAAGAAAAAGCATACTACGGTATTCTGCTTCCAACTGTCATTGTTAGTGCCAAAAAGCTGACCGACATCCAGAAGGCTGGTGACTTGGCTGAATGCAAGCCCCTGCTTTCCGCCATTCTGGATGGCTTGAAAAAGAGATTTCAACCGCGTGCTGAAAGCACGGATTGCTTGTTTTCTGCTGCGTTTCACCCTCACTTCAAGCTTTCGTGGATTTCGCTCCTCCCTTTGCGTGGTTACGAAGATGTTGCGAATGTACGCATTAAGACACAGCAGAAAATGACGCTGATTGTCAATAGCAAGGTCGAAACCGATACGCACAGCACAAGCTGCCAGAGTGCATCTTCCGATAACCAATTTTATGGCGTAGCGTTAGCGGAGAAGTCAGACAATGCAACAGCAGTGAAAGCTGTTAAACGATTTTCTGAAAGGGAAATAAGAGTCCCAAAGCAAAGTAATTGCTACGTTGCTCTCTAACACGACGCTAAGGGAGTTGTTTGTTAAGTACAACACAGCTATACCTTCCAGTGCGACCGCTAGTTTTTAAAAAGGACTAGCGTTAGCTTTGATCGCGCTAAAGTCAAAAGTCGTTAGCGGATAGCGGTAGCGCCGATAAATTTTTTGCTCACTAGCGTTAGCGCCGTTAGTTGGTAACTAGCGGGTGTCCACCACTGCTTATCAATGTCAATCGAAAAGGTGCAACCCACACCTAACCCCAGTAGAAGCTCGATAACAAACAGCGTTTTCGCTTAATATCGCACGCAAGTGCTCTAATAGCCTTTCGATATATGCTGTGTCATAGGGTGCTGTCAAACGTCAATCGTTAGGATTGCTGCTAGCGAATACCTTGAATTTAATATAGCTCTCTTCGTTTCACGTAGACGTTAATCCACGTACATGTAAACAGAGCCTAAATCACTTAAGTCAACAATGAACTACTTTACCTCCAATTATGTCCATGCTTCCTCGCATCTTCAATTTTGTCACTTTTTATTCTTACACAGATTTATAAAAAGACTTCCATTTATTTTATCTCCAGAACAAATATCTGCATGTTAAAAATCTTAGCGTCAAGATTGCAAGCGATGGATCATTGTCTAGTTTATAAACAGAATTACAACCAGCATCTTACGCTGTTCGTTAACTCAAAAGTGAAAACCAGGGGAATATCAGCTAAGTTGAACACTTGAGAAATTGTAGCAATCGAGTTTTAAAAGCTGATCACACTTTATGTGCATTTTGCAATGTGGGTCAATGAGTATGTACATTGCATCTACAGCTTGAAACTGTGTGTAGACAATACTAAGAACTTAAACGCTTAATAAACTAGTAGTGGCATGCTTTGCTCACTTTTGTCAAAGTGCGTATCGTCGGGGTGACTTTTTTACTGCGGTATATTTTGACAACGCTATGCATTGTAACACTATCACCTCTTAAACTCGTACAAAGCTAAGGCTTTGACAGCTTGTTGAGAAACAGTGTGAGTACTTTTTGCCAACATTTTTGCACCCGTCAAGACAATGTCTGGAGGGCTCTAGCAATGGCAAGAAAGATTACAAACTAAATCAAAATTTAAATTTATCACAACGTACTGGCAAATAAGTTTTATGAAAATGACCAGTCTTCAAATGGGACAAGATGCTTTGATAAAATACTACATTCTTCGTCTTCTCTCTGAAAGATATGATATTGCATTTGCATACTGACTGATTCGGCAAAAAGCGTGACAATCATAGTCTCAATATATTCTGACCCTGACTACAACGCCAAAAAAGTGCAACTGGACAGCACACTTCAAGTTCTAAAAACATTCAGTAACAGTAAATAACCAAGTTTTTGCCTTCAGATTAATATTTTTAATCACATTAGTTCATAAGCTAATACGTATAAAATACATCACAAGGCAATCAGAAAACAACCAAGTAGACTATATATTGACAGTAGTATAAAGCAGCTATTACCCAAACTTACTTTGCTTTTTCACTGTTTGATTTTGTTTTTTAACATCTTGCACTCAGGCAGACCTGTGAAAATAGTAACCAATGAACCATAACATAAACAAAATGTCGGAAAAATTAACTAAAAATCAATGCAATTTATGCTATTTAACTTTGAAGACAACCAATTTTCTCCGAACACTATGTAAATTCGATAATGCAAAGTTAAAAAGAAATTTGGTTTCACTTAGAGTGATTTCAGTTTTGACCATGCACAATGTTCTTTCAGTAAAGAGCTCGGGATGGGCTTGAGCAAAGCGCATCTTCGGTCTAACATATCCAGATTTCTACTCCATAATCAGCTTCAGCGTAAGTAGAGACCAATTTGCTTTATCAGCAAATTATAATGAAATGCCATCATCAGCATGCTTTCTTTATAAAGAGAGCTTTACAATAATTACCAACTTGTTTTCTTGTCAATCTGAATAATTTTTGCCATACAAATAAATAGGCAAATTTCTTTTGATGAATGGTAAAAAAACCTTGGCTAACATCACTTGTTTTACAAGCTCGTTTCCCAGCAAATGTTTATTTTGTTTTATCCCATTAACTGTTCTGATTTTTTTTTATACAGCATCACTTGGAAAATTGATAAATCATGACCATAGAATCAACTGATCTGACTTGATTGTAAACTGGTATGCTACACTTACAAATGGTAACTTGCCCTCAGATACAAAATTCTTAAATCAATTTTTTCATAAGCTAATACGTAGGTAACACATCACAGGGCAAGCAAAGACCAACAGTATGTAAACATGTGCGCCAATACTGATATTTTCAAACTGAAACCTACCAAAAAATATTATATCCAGTACAAAGGCATAGTTTTGAACAATGAAGTGGGCTTAGCCAAAAACTTGAGACCCTCAATATTGCTTCCACACGGTAGTCCAATGCTTCAATTGCGGAAGTCCTTCTAACCTGTACAATAATTTCACAAGGCATGTGTAAACTTTAGGAAGTGGCAATTTGCAGTCAACAGTATCTTACCCTTAAGAATCAGCTATGCCATAAATGATAAGTGTCATTAAATATGCATAAGCACATTGCTGAGACGTAATAGTTAGTATGTTGCCTTCAAATACAATGATTATAGGTTTGATTGTTCGCAGGCAGGGTACTTCAACAGAGGCAGTGTACACTGTGAGAGAGAGAGCCAGATATGTCATTACAGAGGGATGTACACTGGGATTAAAATTTTTGTCTAGCCACGTGTTTAATACATCATTAAAACTAACTCAATCACAAATGCTCTAAGACAAAATAAGATTCAAAGGTAAAATGTCATTAACTGCAAGGTAGCCACTGCATTACACAATCTTAATGAGAAAGTAAACAATTGGCTATGAAAAGAAAAATATCGAAGACAAGTAGATCATCATGACATGAAATATTGCAATATTTAGCTTGCTTTGTTTGGATACTTTAAAGCAGTTCAATGAGTTGGCATGGCATACACGTCAGAATACTTGTAGCTGGTGCCCAAAAAAGTGATTCCACCGTGTAGACTAACCCAAATCCTTTATCGTGTATATCTTGCACATATACTAATTAGAGCAATCACAGCTGCAGTGTTTCTGATTTACCTTGGTTAATTTTAATAGTCAGTTGGAAATGTTAACATTTCCAACTGACAAATTTCACAATAAAATGCCATCATTTCAGTTGCATTTACTTAAATGAAAAAATATCCTGTATCACAGGGTGCTGTCAAACGTCAATCTTCCAGATTGCTGTTAGCGAATACCTTGAATTCAATTTTGCTCATAGTTAGTGTTCATCTAGATACATGTCTAGGTGAATGGTAAACTGAGCTCAATGGATAAAAGATATGACACCATGTATATCAAATCAAAAATCGCTGAGAAAAGCAATCACATGAACTTGCAGTTGTCATGCTGCAGCACTTTGTTTTAAAGCAGTTCAGTAAATGAATGCATAATGGTACAAACAGGGTCACCATCAACCCCACACAAAATGTAAGCATGCAGTAGTAAAGTAATGTTTTGGCCATAAAATTATGATTTAGCCAGGCAATTTAGAGTGAAGATCTTTTTTTGAAATCAGTACTTTTTAAAGCAACTTTTGTGCAAAAATCTCCCAAATTTTATTTTGGAGAATCTATTTTTTTTCAGATCAGTAATTCTGAGGTACAAATAATAGATTTGCCATTTAGAGCAACCGAATTTCATTTCAGGGGCCACATTTTGCATTGTTTCTGCAGGTCACAAAAATTCTCATCAATGGCTGCAGGTTGCAGACTTCTGTTCTAACTGATAAATTCCTATACAAATTGCTTTTCAAGAAAAATTAGTATTCAATTCAAAAATAAGCAAGAAATGGTAACCCTGGCAATAAATCTGCATATTAGGCAAAACAAATATAGGACAGATGAAGTTCTTGTTTGGCAGTGGTTATTTTGCCATTCACAGCATGAAAACTATTTTACCATCAAACAACATCCCATGAAAACTATTTTACCATCAGACATTAGTGATTGGTTAATTTTGATGACATATTGCATATGCAACTTTGGGTGGTTCCAATTGGTCACTTTCTATGATAAATAAAATCATACCCCTGGTGTACACTCTCCCATACATTCACATATCAATACACCCTCCAGTGTACATTGCCATTTTCTCTAAGTACTCTACCACCAAAGCTTCCAAAAGTGAAATGCCATTGACAGCACAAGAGACACTTCTTTCTTGTTTTGAGTCAGTGTGCAACTTCTTACTACATCCAGTGTACATAATAATGTACCACCAGAATTTTGTAAGAGCACAAAATGTGATACTTGCATAAACCCAGTAAAACTACAATTATTACAAATCAAAAAAGTACACAAGTGACAATATTGTTGTCAGTGGCAGTAAAACAGACCCACAAACTATTTAGCCACAGAGTTAGATGTTTTTAATTGGCAGTGGCTATTTTGCCGTCGACGGCAATTTACCCTCAGAGACTATTTTGCTGTGAGTTATTTGTGATCAGTCAATCTAAATGACGAACTAAACATGCAACTTTTGGTTGTTTCTGATTGGTCAATTTAAAAAAGGCAGTGGCTATTTTGCCGTCGATGGCAATTTGCCCTTGGAATCTATTTTGCCGTAATCATTCATGTGTGTTTATATAGCCTCACGTGTTCATATAGCCATATTTGCTACATTACACCAGTGACACTGTGGTGTATTGGATAGTGCGCTGGTCTTGAGATACCACAATTGTGGGTTCGAATCTCAGCTGGCAGGGCATTAAAAGGAAGGCAGTGTACACTGAAGGGGCAGGCCTGATATGTAAATGTACGGGGCAGTGTACACTGGAAGGGAGTGTACAGGGTGGGGGATAGAGAACTGGGGGTGCAAAATTTTTTTAATTGGTTTTCAAAATTGACCAATCAGAAATCACTATCCACTACACCACAGTGTCACTGGTGTAATTGCAGCAAACATGGCTATATAAACACACGTGAATGATTACGGCAAAATAGATTCCAAGGGCAAATTGCCGTTGAGGGTGAAATAGTCACTGCCTTTTAAATAAGTACATAAATGTTGCACTTGGCATTGCAGTGGAATGATGACTACAGTTGCTACACTTGAATTTTATGGTTAGGAACTATATTCTTTACAAATTTTTTTATTAATTGAGTTGATTCTCTAAAGGATTAATAAGGGGAAGTGTACACTGGGGGAAAATTTATTGTAAAGATGTCAGGTGTGTTTTGAATAGGAAATGGCTATTTAGACATCAACAGCATTTCACCATTGGAAGCTTTTTTCAATTACCATTCATGTGCATCTTAATAGTCATATTTGCAATAATTCTGCCGGTGATGCAGGGGTGTAGTGGACAGCGCAGCTGTCTTCAAATATTATGGTTACAGGTTTAAACTTTTTCTGGAAGGATACTTAGACAAAGAGTGGCAACAATTAGGCATAGTATAGGCCTACTATGTCAGCCAGTACTAAGCTTACTATGCATGTACCACATCTACTATACCTGCTTAGTACTTGTGCTAAGACAAAGTCAGTGTACACTGCCAGTTTTGTAATTGGTTGTTGAAATTAATGGGTGACAAATCTCGAACAGCAATACAGCCACTACCTTTCCACAAAGATTATTTTGCTTATTTTGGTCTTAAATAAATTTACCTCACGACTTCTTTGGGAGCAGGTAACTTTTTCAAAGGCATTTTGTCCTTCAACTTAATGACCTTTTCCTTCTGTTTTTTTGTTGAGCTGTAAAACCCTGGAGGGCAGCAAAAAGGTTTTGAATGTAACCAACACGTTGCAAGGCCTATTCTACTTAGCATATGCCTGCGATGTGCAAGGTAAGGTGTTTTTCACATGGTACGCGGGTGCTTTGTGGTGGAACCCACCTTAGCTATCATAGTTGTGTTGCCTGAAATTCTTAAAATAAAAACAGTCTAAAAACATGCAATACAGATTTAAACGTAAACAAAAAACACACAAAAACTCACCATTCATAAACTCCTAGCTATGCAATCAAAACTGACCCGGACGAAGCAGCACATTAGCCCATTCAATCAAGTTTTCAAAATCGTAATGTTCGTCATTCTAAGTTATCTTGAGAATGTGACATCCACGTGCTCAAGAGACGTTGCCTAACACTGTTGCCACATTTTTTTCAAGTTTCAAGCGCAAATGGTACCTTAAAAACTAGTCCAAAAATAGAACAACGCTTGCTCGTTGAAAGATAATCGAAAACTTGCCAAAAAAATGCAAATTTAATCCATGCCTGAGCTTCAGCATGATTTCCACAGTTATGATAAGTTTTTCTCGGCCAGACGATGATCTCCAAAAAAAAAAAGATCATTACTTAGGCTACCATCTGGTATCAAATCAACCTAGATTTTGGAAAATAATGCGATTTAGTGCCAATTGAGCCTACTTTCGAGCTGTTTTTCAAATAAAAATATGCCAGCGATAGTAACAACTCCCATATCACGCACCGTTGTCTCATACTTTTACACTTGTTGTCACTCCAAAAAATAGGGGAACGGGATGCCAAAAAATAGCTCAAAAACCGCAACCCGGGACTGCTAAATTTTTCCCGCAGCGCCTAATCGAAACTTGCCCAATTCTACGGGCAAACCACGGAACTGGCAACAATGTTGCCTAGTATGCGTCAGTGTTACTTGTTTTAAAGAAAAGTTATCAACAACACCGTAGCGTAGTTGATCCATCGAAACGGATTGTCATAGGTGCCAGAACAATTTTGCAGAGATCAGGACATATCTACTGCAACGAAAGAATTTTTGTTTTTCAAAGGAAAACCATGCAGCAACAAAACCATCTTTCCTTTCCAAAGATAAATCATACTACAACAAAAACAAGGTGAAGTGTGGTTTGTAAAATAAGGCAACTAGAAAGTAAGCGCCAAATTAAACTCGACTAAATTTTTACAATTCAGAATTCGAACATTCCTCAATAAATCTTGTGTCAACGAATTGGTCACCTATTTGTGCGGTTGAATTATTCATTTGCCTGAAGATAAACTCATCTTTTGTTTTTTTTTACAGTGATTAGCACTGCCATTGCAATTTGCTTCAGCTGCCTTTGTTCAAAATAGCTTTTAGTTTGTTAAGTAGGGCAGTGGTTAGCTTTTAGTTTGTTAAGTAGAGCAGTGGTTAGTTTCAAGTGTTAAGTAGTTGCTGTTCTTAATTTCCACTATGATTTATTTTAACGTGTCTTTGTTTATTAATACAGATCAATAAGTGTGTAAAATAAGTTTATAAAATATCAATTTACCATTTGAAATTGCCAATTTATCAAAGTGACTGCCGGAATTGCCGGTAAGTCAATTGTGCTTATCCACGTTTAAATCTTGGCTGACTCAATTGTAATTATTATTTATCATTTTGTTGTTTCGTGTTTTAATGCGTTGAAATTTATTTGTAGTATACGAGAACAAGTTTGTCAACAATAAACGAAACACAATTCAAATCTCGTTTGAGGAAGTCATACAAAACTCCTATGGCAGCCACAACAATTAATCGGCGGCTATATGTAAAATAGTGCTTTGGGCAAAATATGTTCGAAATTTATTACCTCACCTACTGCTTATCTATTGTTGATAGAAATGCCGTCAAATTTTCTACCACCTCGAAGCAAACAAGTTATCGAAAGCACAACCCTTTTTTTTTTACAAATAATCCCAAATCAAGCTCTCAGTCCCCTCCCCATCAATTAAAATCAAAACTAAATCAACAAAGTGGTCTATTGCAGATCATTAGTTCTTAAGTCAACATTTGTTATCGCTACTTCCTGCTTTCTTTTATCTGTAAATACTATAGGCTAACTGCAGCTGCTTTTCATTTTGCTTTGCTAGTTTTGTTGTAAGATGCAATGATGTCTTCTACTTGCAATGTTTTTCTATTATCTTTAGATAAAATCGCACATGTTTTAACGTATATCTGTTTTGTCGCCTGCATTCCTTTTTTCATTTACTGTTATGCTTGATCTCGTTGATGCTACACTAAATGATTTGAACGAAAATAAAATTGCTTGCCTGCCTGATTCGAGGGCGACGAGAATCCGTATAGAGTGAAATGTACTGGTTATTTATACAGGGTCGGCCATAAGTCTTACCCATCCATATGTTATTATGTTATAGATAGGTATGCATGTATTATAAGTTTTTTTCTTGTTTTTCATAGAAAATGTATGACGTGTAAAGAAAAATGACTCAAAGAAAATGGCGTCTCATAATACTAGGCAGAGAGAATGGGGAACAGAACATAGATACATTTGATGTATTAGATATACAAATGGTTACCGATTTGTGGCCCACTTTTTAGTTAAGCCTAGGCTTTGTTTTGCCTTTAACCGAATCTCACCGCTTCCGAATTATCAGGAACGTTTGGTTTAATTATATGGTTTATCACCATGCAAATTTTCTTTTTTTAATTTTGAAAGGACTAATTAGGTAAATTGTCCAATCGCCAATAGACGATTTACCGAAACTCTCCCAATGCTTCATGATTGTTGGACTTTTAGCCAAATTGTTTTTCAATTGGTTTGTGTGGACACTAACAGTAATTCGATTGTAATTTTTCTGTCCAAATTACAAAATGTTGAAAAGTATAGGGTGGTTTCGATGCTTCGTACCACATTGAGTTACCGAAACCAAGTTCAATTGTTATGATTTCAAATCAAAGAATGATTTTTTATGTTTACATAACACCATTAATAGTTCCAAACGTTCTGGATAGGTTTTCATCAAACAACCAGCGCAAAGGCCTATTGTTGATTTTTCAGAGAAAGTTTAGTCTGTTACAAAGTGAGAGTGCGATTTATCTAAGCCCTCGATAGTGCCTAGTGCCTACGATAAACAACTGCACAGTGGCGCATCGTGGCTATCATTGATATGGGTGCTGTTACTTAATTTTTTAATTGCTTTAATATTGTGTGCATAAATACTCACACGCACTCGCACGCAAGCACATATTTATAGCTATATCGATAACTTTCCCGCTTTGCCGGCGTCGCCCGGCAAGAACCCTCCATCAGTAATGTCGGGGTTTAGTATTTCGGTTCAACCAGCAAAGCCGGCTTCACCCATCGGGCTCTTGTGTGAGCAGCAATGAAAAGTTAATGAAGTTTATGCACTTTCACAATTCTTGTACCCAAAATTGTGTTCATCATATTCTCTTAATCATGACTGGCAATGCTCACAAAGAATCTTGCCACAAATTATTATCGTGAATACTTGTGAGGGAGCAGGGATTGTACATAATCAAAACTGATTGTAGCAGCAAAATGGTGGTTGTTTTCACTATTAAAGAAAAAACTATTTATTGGTAACCCTATTTTGCCAATTGGTGTTGCCCCTTTTCTATTTATATTGATAGCATTAAGCTCCTAATTTGGCTGCACCACTGATCTTGTATCCGGCATAGCGACAAAAGCGGCTATTGTTCTCAGTTTTACAAATTGTTGTGATTATGGTTTTATGTTGATTTTTTCTTGAACTTGGGATTTTATTACAATGCTGTAGAGTATGGACGTAAATACCTTAACACGCGGCATATCAGCATAAGAAAAAATCATTGTTTTAAGTATAGTCGACGGTGTCACCCGTAGAGACCCAGTCAGTAACGTCGTGATTGAAAGTATCGATTCAGCCGGCGAAGTCGACTTTACCTATCAGGTTCTTGTATGAACAGTTACCAAAAGTTTATGTGTTTTCTGCGCATAAGCTGTTTACGACTTTTTGTGTTCGTTTTCGTAATAGGATCTCTCATTTCAAGATCATGGCTATGCCTCATGTCTATGTTCATTGCTGACACGAACCCAAGGGAGTCTGGCATTTCCCGTTGTTTGGAAATAGGGGACACATTTCTGATATTAATTTATTCTGAAGCAAAACAGCAAAAATGTCTTTCGTGTGGTGCGATTTGACACAGTGACGCTGTTTTCTTTTAATTTCACTTTGCACTTTCTCAAGTCCTTGCTGATTACACATTATGTAGCGTGTTCTTTTCTACCTGTTTGATGTTCCCTGGGGAGTTTAAAGTGTCCTTGCTTTCCCCCAAATGTTTGGTTTGACGCCGGTAGCTCTATAAAGCTATTATAAAGCAAAATTTTAATATAATGTTCCATGTGGTGCAATTTAACACAGTGACGTTGTTAATTTTGATTTCGCCTCAAACTTTCTTAGGTTCCTACTGGCTACGAGTTATGATTCATATTTTTTTTTCCTTGCTTAGGTATGCTCATAAAAGTTAAACGAGTTCTTGCTTTTTCCAAGTTTTTAGCTTTGATTCCGGTAGCTCTATAAAGCTATTGTCAAGCAAAATAGAAAACGTGTCTCTCCTAAGTATGGTGCAATTTTACCCCGGCAGGCCATACTTATCACCTGTGCCGATTTAAAACATATCAATTAATGCAACTGTGCCAGCTTTACCGTACAAACGATTGTGAGAGCCACGACGAAATGCTTGACTAAATATAAGCCTTAGTTCCTGTACATGTAATGGTAAATATGTTGCTTTATTAATGAAAACTGGAAGTATTCAAAAAGAAAGAGCGATAGCACCAGCTATCATTCATAATAATTTTTAACTCTTTTGCTCCTGCGATCATCAATTGATGATCTCGTGTGTTCAGTGTTTTCATCAAATTTTTCAAATTGAATTGCAAAATTAATTTATTAAAAAATGGATTTGTGACTTTATTTCTAAACAGATTTTCACAAAATTTCAAAAGATCACGTTTAATTCTTCAAGCGTCAGAAGATCTAAAATTTTCGCCCCAACTCTTCGATTTTCTCACCCAAAACGGATTAAAAAGACCAAGAGCCCAGTTGCTGACAAAAAAATTGCCAAATTCTCAGCAAGAGCCAACTATCTTGAAATCAAATTGAGATTACATCTTTACCACATAACCAAAGCAGTTATCATTAACGCAGTCTGAAAACTACTCTTTTGAGGCATCATTTGACAAATTTTCAAGCAATAATATAAAAACCTACTTATTAAAATTTCAACTTTTTTAGTGGTCTCAAAACTCATCCAAACAAATTTGTATGGTAAGTAGAATAAAGTAGATTTAGTTTTAAAAAAATATAATATGTTGCTAAATACCGGTCTTATTTGAAAGCTTAGGAAATTTTCTTTCCAGCAATATATAACTTCAAATAGTTTCGGCTAATCGGTATATAATATTTTCTGATGAAAAATGGGTACTGTACATCATGTCAGTTTAAAACCCCCCCAAAACTTCTTGACTTACCTTCACTAAATTATAATTTTTAGAAAAACTACACCTTATAAAAAAACAAAAGAAATTGCAAATATTTTGCCACTAAAGTTGTCATTTTTATCAAGTTTCCAAGTAGACAGAAACTAAATTATAAGTTTAAACGCTAGCAGAAGTTTGGTTTGACTAAATCAAAGTTTGCTGTATCCCACTTGTTTCTCAACAAAAAGGAGGGGTGCAAAAAAGCTTCTGTTTCATTGTTAGTGACACCATATTTTATTTAAACTTGATATTTTCTAAATCTTGAAGAAATTCCCTTTTCAATTATACATAAGATTACATGGTTTATGCTAACCTTAGCAGATAATGACTGATCATATTTTAGGCACTAATTTAACTAACAAAATTTGGTATCGGTCGATACCAGTCAACAAAAAGGTCATGGACCTCAAAAAGTTACAAATTGTAAAAAACCTAGGTTTTTAGGTAAATTTTGACTGATGTACCTTGAAAGCTTGTTTCCTTAGCATCATCTAGCGACCATTTCTAAAAAAATTATTAAAAATAAAATCTGTAGTGATCTTTGAGATAAGGGTACTTTAATTTCGATGACAACTCCGCACCTATTGGGGGGCTAATTTGCGTAAAATTTGCATATTCAAACAAAAAAATTTTTGTTTTTATTATACTTGAAATCCTCAAGAAATAGAGATTTCAACAATATATAACACTTGATGTAGAAGTAAACAGATGAGTAATGATTTACAAACAAAATTGGCGTATTTTATGATGATTAATTATGATTGATTATGACAAATCATGACAGTTCTTCGCACTGCCACCTGACGGACATATTTTTCGCTATTCACAGGGTAGCGAGAGAGTTAAAAGAGAGGAAGGGAGAAATGAAACATAGTCAAAACTGATGGCGTCACCCAAATGGTGGTCGTTTTGATTCATAAAGAAATGAGCTGTTTGGTGGTAGGCATGTTCGACGATTTGGTGGGCTCGCTTTCATATTAATATTGGTGACATTAAGATTTTTGTTTGTGCTGTTTGCTTTAATTCGGTCTTGGCATGAACAGAGGCCCTGCCTTTCCTTTAAGTCATACAACCTATTGAGCTCTTTTCAAACAAAAACATTCCCCCTTAATCCACTGTTACATATTGATGCTATTATTGTTTAACTTCGATCTTTTCTTAAATGTCGGATTTTATTCCATTTAACTTTGCCCCTAATCCAGACCTCCCTACTGCTAAATGAAGATTGGTGTTTTGCAATTACTTTTGCAAGGGTTTTGCATCCTTGCAATTAAAAATGTCAATAATGGGCTTTACCATTTATGTTTTCTATCAAAATGATAGAAGATAATTTTGCTGCCTGCGGCTGTTTCATTAAGAAGTGGCTAGCAATGCGATGTCATTCAACATTATGACCTCAAATCGCGTTTTGAGCCATTAATATTAAAATTGCTACTTACCACTTCTTCATCACTGTAATCGAATCAATATGAAGTAACAACTCAGACTGCGTGCATATTCCTTAGCCCTGGCCTAAACAACGCCATGCAAAGAGCAAACTACCCCAAAATCAAGCACTAACAGTTAAGTTATAGCAGTAGCGAAAGCCTCCTTCAATAATGTCGAGGTTAAGAAGATTAAATCAGCTGGCTGCTGCGCCAGCCTCGCCCAATTGCAAAGGAAATTGCTTCAACATTTAGATCACATGTAGCTCGACACTTACCGTACATTGTGTTGCAAATGATAAGCAAGGACCATTTTTATCCCATCGCTTTTTTTTGGGGGGGGGGGGGGATGATTACCAAGTGTTTTGCTTGGAGTAGGCTACATATTAAAAGTTGTAGATTTCATTTTTCGATGAGTTTTTTGAATATTTTGATTGGTAATGCCAAACGTCCATGCTATCGAGAAAGAATAGACAAAATGTAGCAAAATAATTAGTTTTTCTTGAAATTGCAATTTTGTGTACTGCAGGCACTAAAATTTTGTGTGTTTCCAATCGGTAGGCCACATTTCATAAACATTTGGAGACTTCAGTTTTTGATGAATGTTTTTAAAACGTCGACAGATAATGCAAAAGAACCATGCT
Source organism: Trididemnum clinides (assembly GCA_963675345.1). Taxonomy (NCBI): domain Eukaryota; kingdom Metazoa; phylum Chordata; class Ascidiacea; order Aplousobranchia; family Didemnidae; genus Trididemnum; species Trididemnum clinides. The sequence goes on from OY776291.1 coordinate 30,804,742, forward strand.
TGTGAGGAAAAGTAGTCAAAATGTACCAACGAACTAACTTTGTCTAACAATTGCAGGTCAAGTAGGATAATTGTTTAACCTAAAATGAAACATCATGTATGGCAACCAAGTTTTGATCAGCCATTATAAACTAATCTTTAGCCTCAAGTAATTGGAGTCACATATTGCTGGAAAGAAAATTTCCTAAGCTTTCAAAGGACAGTAATTGTTAGTACTTTATTATAACGTTTTTATATTAAAGTTACCTGATTTTACTGAGTTCACCACTTTTTGGGAGGGGTAAAAAGTTACACCACAGATGTTAAAGTTTAATTTTTTCAATATAAGAACCAATATTATTTGTCCATATTGTACACTATTGCAATCACCTTGAAATAACCTATAATTTGTTGAAGAAAGTTTGAAAATCAGTAGAGAAATAAGGTTACAAATCAGTTTTTTAGCAAACTAATTTTCCAAACAGGTTTCAAATCTTGAAAACATCTTGATATTATGATCTTCGGTAGCAAAGATTAGTATCAATCGTACCCGACATAATATGACGTCATAGAGTCAGTTTAAGCCTGCAAGCGAAGTAGAGAAGAAAAAATGTTTATAGGGCTTAAAGTGCTTAAATCAGTGGTTCCCAAACTTTTTTGTTTTGCGACCCCCTTTCAATATTTTCTAACATACCGCGACCCCCCCTAACACGATATTTGTTGAATTTATATTAAAAAATCACAAATAGTATAGCTTAGCATATATATTTATTCACAATCAACTGTTTATATTCAATGTGATGGTTGGGCTTGTGTCTGTGCAGCCAACCTTGAAATTTGTGGCTTCATGTTAGGCAAAGCCAGTCTCATCTTATGTTCTACTTTCATTCTGTTTCTTTCCTTAGTTTTAATATGTAAAAGAGTCAAAAATCCGCTCTCACACAGGTATGTTGTAGCGAAGGGCAGCAATGTTTGAAATCCCAGTTTCGATATTTGTGGGTATGATTCAGTCATATCACACCAAAACTGCGATAGTGGCTTTTCGTGGTAAATATCACGTGCTGTTGAATCATTTTTAAACTCGATAAATTGTTCTTGCATTTCCTCGGGAATGTCGCTTACATCCAAAGAGTTGGAGAACGGGTTTCGTGCAAGAATAGCTTCTTCTTCTTCTTTGAGTTCAGAAAAGTAATGTTGGAACTCATACTCCATGGATTGAAGGTGTTCTATCATAAGTGTCTTTAATTGCTCGTCGATTTTGTAACTGGACAATCTATCAAGCATTGCAATGTTTCCATCAACTACTTTTTAGCGCCAGTTTTGCAATTTTTCGGCAAATACTTTCAGGTTGTCACGTAGTTGAATAATATTTGTGTTCTTTCCTTGCAGTTTAAGATTTAGTATGTTCAACTTTTCGAAAATATCTGCTAAATATGCAAGACTGGTAATCCAATTGTTATCATTAAAGTAAGATAAAAACTCCTCCTTATTTTTAAATTCCAAAAATAATTTTATTTCATCCTTCATTTCCAATACGCGGTTTAGAACGTTGCCTTTTGAAAGCCAATGCGCAGCTGTGTGGAAAAGTAAAATTTCGTGCATTGCATTCATATCCTTGCAAAGTTCTTTAAACTGGGGTGTATTTAAGCTTCCTACTTTAATAAAGTTCACAATTTTTACCACCAAATCCAATATATTTTTTAATGCAGTTGGTAAAGTTTTGCTGGCAAATGCGTAACTATGAATAAAGCAGTGCATACTCTTTGCTTCTGGAGCAAGTTCCTTTACTTTTTTGTAAAGCCTGACTGGGATCCCAACATAGCAGGAGCTTCATCGGTACAAACTCCACAAACATCTTCCCATTGCAGTCCATGTGCTTCAAAAAAAGTTTTCATTTTCCCCATAATATCTGCACTGGTTGTCGTCGTGTTGAGTTCACTACAAAAGAGAAACTTCTCTTTGATGTCACCCGAATGAATGTACCTTACAAATACAAGCAGCTGAGCACATGAGCCAACTTCAGTTAACTCATCAAATTGAAACGAAAACATTGGAGACGCTTTAATTTCATTCACCACCTGTTTCTTAACATCTTCCCACATGTCCAATGCGCCTCAGGATAGTATTATTTGAAAGAGAAATCTGTTTAAGTTTCGCCAAACTTGCATCCCCGAGAACTAAGTTGGCAGTTTTCAACAAACACGGTTTCACAAGTGTTTCTCCAATACTATGTGTTTTTTCGTTTAGTGATTTCCAGTGCGATAACATATGATGCTTCTATTGCTGACATGGCAAAACTTTTTCTCTATGGCAAAACTAACAAATTGTTTAAATGACGAATGTTTAAAAAAAATTAGGATATTTAAGCTTAAATGCATTTTTATCTTAGATGCTGTTAAATAGTACGAACAGTTATCTTGAAGTCATTGTAAAATAGTAATCGCAAACTGAAGTCCTAGTAATCCACAGAAGATCCACGGAGGATATACGAGATGGTGTAGTAAATGCAGAAGATTAACACAATGAAACAACAATTGAAAGACTAGAAATTATTTTATTATCCCGTTAACTCAAAACTTACTTAAACTTTCTATAACTGTCTTTGAGTGCACTATCATTACATATACTAATTAATGAAATACAAAACTCGTACCTTCATCTTACTTATTTCATTGTACATAGAAAGTTTGTCTTCTGCATTCTATGAACTTACAGATTAACGATTGAACTGAGATAAATTCTCAACCTGCTTGATTGCACAAAAGAAATGACGTAAGCACACTTACGCTTTTGCCAGCGAACAAACAAGTAAAAAGAAATTTAGAACAAACTTAGATGAACGTTTAAAGTTTTTTACAGCCGCAAAAATTTACCGCCGTAATCGGCAACTTTCTCTTCAAAGAAAAATCGGACGCAGAAGTGTTAAAATTAATTAAAATGTGTGCCGTCAACAGTTCGCTTTAAGGACTGGCCAAACCAAAAGCTTGAAAATTGGTAATTATCTTTCTCGTTTAATTTTTCCACTGATATATATTAATTTTGGATCGCGACCCCCTGAAAAGTGCTTCGTGACCCCTTTGGGGGTCGCCACCCCCAGGTTGGGAACCACTGGCTTAAATAAAGAAGTGCTCGTAGCATAATCAGATAAACATTAATTATTGTGAAGTTGTTTTTATCAAAAACACCTCAATAATATCTTCTAAATGAACGTTTAGTCGCGTTTCTGCGATGAGTAATTTTGAGAAAAAACAAAAAACAGGTGGGGTTTGGCAGGAATAAATAACCATTGTGCATTTCAAATTTCCATTTCCATTTAACGTAAACAATAAAAAAAAACGCAATGGTAATTTCATTGATCGGCCTCTTCTCGTATCATCTCTTGGCCGATTAATTTTCAGTGGTGTCGCAACACCCTTCTTGTGTGTTTTCGGCAGGCCATACATTCGAGGCCTTTGCGGTACAGTTGATCGTTATGCGTCATATATCCAGTGAGACATTAAATCGGCTTTGCCTAATGTCCAGATTAATGCGATAAAACAACTCATGCACTCTAGCTCTTCCCTTTTTAATGCGATACTGCCGCTGATGAGAGTGTCACGAAAAACTTATGGTTAAAACAGCTTTTTCAAAGTTGTATTAAAATTCTGTACCACCAACAAGATGTTTGTGGTTATTAGGTTTTGCCATATTACGGTAGGTCTCCTTACATTTGCTGTTACACTTTATCTATTTAGCTACCGGTAACTGAATTACTGATATTTCATGCCGGCGACCATTACTAACGCGCTCCCCTGGGAGAGAAGCTGTTTTAAAATACCACAACGTTGATTTCAACTCTCCAGAAATACATGTAATTGGACACAGCAGTTGCAACAGAAAACTACGCATCAAAGAAGCCTTACTTATCCAAAAATACAAGCCCTTGTTGAACTTAGATGAAACTTTGCGCTTAATTTATTTGTTTAATACGTTATTGATCCACTCATTATCTTTGCTTTATCTGTAAATTACTGTATCAGTTAGATAATGAAGTATAAATATCTGTAGTACAATGAAATTCAACTACGTTCTACTGTTTTCTTAAATTTAAAATCACCTTAATTAGAATTCTCATTGCTAAGTTATTGCGATTTTTTAGTATTAGTGTGTCTTCGTTATATACCTTATCAATCGTTGTAGTTTTAGTTATCTAAGCCAGAGGTGTCAAACTCATTTAGTGCTACGGGCCACAATTATATACGTGGATTTCATACGGGCCAGTCTCTGTTGAAAAAAAAATTTAAGCGGGCAAAACTGTATATCAGTGGTCCCCAAACTTTTTGTTTGCCCGCACAGAAAACCGGTTGATGAAATTTCGCGGCACACCAACCACGGCATTATTTGGAGATTCTTACCTTTCCAAGCAACAATCTCTGAACCCATCCGTGCTTCACCGGGTTAGAATAGTGAAGCTGCTCACCCAGGATGTTGTAGGAGGCGACTTTTGGGTACCCACCAATGGCAGTCCGCCTTGTTGGTGGTGGGGCTACCAGTCGGCAGTTTGCATCCACGACTGGTTCGAAATGGCCTGCCACTTTTCCCCTGGCCAAATTCAATTAGGTTGATGGCGTGAACCTGGATTGCTGTTCGCGCCATACCTTTATCCCAACGAAGAGGAGGGGTACACCACCAACAACAGCAACATCTCTGAAAGTCATACGGCGTAGAGCGAAATGAAGCTGATCTCCAAAAAAAAGGTCATCAATTGTAATGCCATCCGCAACTTCTAGAAGTTGTTGACCATCACTTTATGCCTACATTTATGTAGTCTCAAATTAAATAGTCTTAATTTTTCGCAAACCAAACTCCGGGACCAGGAATTCGGACTGTGGCACAAAATCCTTGCATGGGACACAGAATACTGCGTCACGGGCCACATTTTGTCCGTGGGCCGCATGAAATCGTCTTGCGGGCCGTATGTTTGATATCTTTGATCTATGCCGTACAACAGCTCACAAAATTTAACTTAGCCAAGTAGATAGCATTTACCTAATTGCAACTGATGATTCTTTAACTACAAAGCGAAAGATTTTGAAATAAAATGTTTGCTGGTAAATAATTAAATAATAAAATGTTTACTATAAAATAATACTGGCTGTTTCATTTTTACTCAGATAAGTAAAGAAAGCTCATTTTCACTTTCCTAGTGACATTTTTTCTTTTAGGTGGTGCTCGACGCCAAATTAAATTGAGATTCGCTAATGAGATAGAAATGTTACCTCGTATTGCAGACACGTTGGCTTCATTACTCTAGGTATTAACACCTTTTTTTTAGTTGGCCAATTCACTTTTGTTTTTATCTAATGCTTTTGATTTAACCTTCGTAAAGGTTAAAAAGTCCTTAAAATGTGGAGATACCAGGTAAGACCGATGCTCTTTTACCTTTGAATAAAACAAAAATTTAAATCTTGTTGATATTTGAAACTTAGCTACAAAAGCTAGTCTAGTCAGGTAAAAATTTTTGAGCAAGAAGGAGCAATGTTTTTATATTCCGCATCACATTTTTGATGATGATCTTCTTTCATTATTTTTTGAGACCCTACAACATTTTGGTAGCCCAAGAATCAGTAGTAAATCTATTAAGGTAAAATTTACATTATAATCTTTTTTTAGAGGCAATAACAAATTCAAAACAAACGAAACAAAATTTTGTAACTTTTATGGGAGAGCAATGGCCCCCCTCCCCCAAGCTACTCCCTTGACAAGAGCAGTAGCTGGTTTGTGAACAAACTATCCTATGCTTGGGAAGACAAAAAAGATATGCAACCAAGTAAACATTTCAGAATATTTAAATTTACTGCAGAAGCTAAAAAACTTTTCCAATCAATACAAGTGACAACACGACTTACTGATAACAACTTACCAAACCTTGCCTAGTTGCATTAAACAGTATTAGGAATGGGATCCACAAGAGGGCAAGGGGGAAATTTGCCCTCCTGAGGACCCTCATGCAATTAAATAAAAAATTTTAAAAGTACATTCATTCAGTTAGAGTAGGTTTTGACTGTTGGAACAGGAATTGTTGCCGTCAGTGATCTTTTCCAAAATTTTCAATAACTACATACATTAGTATGGTCTTTTGGCTGTTCACTTTGTCGCGGTGGACTTTTGGCAAGCAGATGTCGGATAAATGTTTATCACTTATTGTTGGCCTTAACCATGTCTTTACTCTGCGCAGGGTGCTGAAGGACTTTTCCACTGTACATGCCGTTGAAGGAAGAGTCAGTACGATAATGATTGCCTTGCCTACAGCAGGAAACGTAGTGGTTGGCTTTACAAGCTCAGTTATTCCCAGGAGTTATCATCAAGTGACTTATGCTTCTGCACTTTTTTACAGTGCAAAAGCTTCTTCTACTAGGTTACCAATGCAGTAAATTTTCTTGACAGATAAAAAATGCGCTTTGATTCATTTCTTTTTATTTGCGCACTTCTCTAGGATGCCGAGCAAAAATGTGAAAATATGACGTGTTACATTCACCAAAGCGACTTTCCAAAAACCAGATCAAGGAATCCATGCATAAGACATAAATGGTGCGCAATACAGTCAACTTCGGATATAAGAGATCCGCGGGGACCAGCTTAATCAGTCTCTTATAACCGAATTCTCTTATAACCGACTTATTAGTCTATATTGAAAATCATTTGGGACCTTTTGCGTAGTCCCTTATAAGCGGAAATCCCTTATATCTGAATCTCTTATATCCGAAGTTGACTGCAGTACTCCTCAATAGAATCTCCTACATTCGGCCGGTGGACCTGGCATGCGCATCGCCAAGACATAGTCATATCTACCAAGCTTTCTGCCAAAGTTTTCACCTAAGAGATGGCATGCTCTAAGAACACACAATCTGCACCATTTCGGCAAGCCCGAAAAGTCTTTATCCACCGGTCGATATGATCTGGGACTCCTATTATGTCTATATCGACTGCCTTCTCAACAAAAAGATGTCTTCGCGTTTGACATGTCAAATTGAGGACAACATTGTCCCCCTGCATTTTTTCTGCAGACGCCCATGCTCGTAGGCTTACAGCAGATCTTCAAAATTCGAACCAAAATCAAAAGCGCAGTGGAAATTTTGCACAAAAAAAACTTTCTTATTCAAAGTTGTTTTTATGCGAGCATACGTATTCCAATTGAACATACACCATATTTTTAGCATCTTCTTTAGTAAAAGTTATAATTACTTCGGTAGCATTACTTTCTTACTTAATTTACTCATGTAAAAGCAGAAGTAGTGAAAAACAAAACAACTCAAGTAAGTATCTCGTTACCGGTACTAAAAAACTTGCTTTAAGTTGAACTACTTTTTTACTGACCACCGGTGTCTGTCTGTATTATTGGCAGGCAGACAGGTTAATTTTTTGTCCATAAAATGCGAGTTGCATAATGCAATAAAGATTAACACAAGAGCTGCATGAGATATGGTGGTTGCTATGCCCATACGTCAAAGTTTTTCCTGACATGGCAGAGATTTTAGCGTAAAAAGTAAGCCCCAGGAAGAAATGATATGAAGTGCTCAAAAGTCAGAGATTTTCTCTTCAACATAGCAATAAAATTTTGCTTTCTCGTGAATGGAAGATAAATATGGCAAATTTAAAAAAAAGCTGCTTCCTGAAGCCATCTAAAGTGCATAATGAGCGCGAAACTAAAACTAGAAAAATTACCACATTATACTGTACCATTTTTGTTCACATGGATATAAAAGAAAACTGTATGAAACAACTACTTCCCGCTTTCACTGTTTGCATGGTTTAATTTTCCACTCCTTTTTTACTTTTTCTGTAGTAAAAATATCAATCATTAGATTCTACTTTTACTTTGATTTCTTTATAGGAAAGCAAAAGCATTTCCCTTAAATAAATTTTTCGGACTTTTTGACCACCTCTGGTGCATTGTCATCGAATCGAGATTAGAAGTTTTGCTTTTTGAATCAACCTTTAAAATTTGTGAAATTACAAATGTACAGTCACGGTTCACTTCACAAAACCAGGTCATCGTCATAGCGAGATTGAACGCCAGTGAGCCATTTGCTTCACGTCGGTTTGTCATGTAGAGCCATAATACTTCGCATTGCCGGTTTTGTTTAGTAAAGTTCGTCGAATATGAAGCAAAAGAAATCTCAAATTAGTTTTCAGGAAGACGAAGAAGAGGATGACGATGTTGCTTTTGAAGAAGAAGAAGCACGTTTGAAAGCAGAACGTCTTGAAAAAGATCTTGAAGAACAGAACAAATTTGACTGCCTTTGCGATGGTAGGCTAAAATGCTTTTCATTTTAATCAAAATTATCAATATCGCGACCTTACATTGCATTACCAAAAAACAATATATTATAAAAAATTGTAAGAGGGGGACGGGATGAACTACACTTTTCGAAAATTGGTAAGCCTGTAGGCCTGATATTGTAGCGTGTAGATAATTGCAAATTTCCAGAACGTTAAGATTTTTTCTTTAATTAATTTAAGATACTTCTCCCTATCAATTTGCAAATAGTGCATATTGATGTGGTAATTTTAGGATGAAATAGTAGGTCTGTTAAAACAATTGACCGTATTGCTTGAACAAACCTTAATCCTAAATCTAACTAGCAAACTAGCCCTTACCTTAATTTCAACCCTTAAACGCTTATCCTGATTTCCCCATGTCACTTGTATCCAATTCAACATATCCTGCAAAACAGCCGATTCTTTAGTAGACCCAAACTAGTTTTATTGGGTGATACATTTGCAATTGATTTTGCTTGTTTTATGCGTTTTATTTTGGAAGTGGCTCATTTGCCATCAATGGCATTTTACCCTCGGAGGTTATTGTGCCATTACCATTCATGTGTGTTTAAATAGCCATATTTGCCATAATTCTGCCAGTGACGCTATGGATAGTGCACCTGCTTTTAAATGCAATGGTTAAGGGTTGGAATCTTTGCTGACAAGGCAATTAAACAAAGGCAGTGTGAAATGGGGCTCGGTATGTGAATGTATGGATAGTGCACATTGGGAGGAAATGTATTGTGGGGGAGAGTCTACACTTGGAGTGCTACTTTTATAATTCATCATCAAAATGACTGATTAGAAACGACCAAAAGTTACATGTTAAATACGTCATTAAAATTGACCAATCACAAATGTCTCGATTCAAAATAGCCTCTAAGGGTAAATTGCCAATGACGGCAAAATACTCACTGCTTTTTATTTTAGAATTTTTCAATTTTTGAGAGGTTTTGATCAGTTTTTACAATGCTGTTCAATCTAAGATTGAGTGCTTATAAAGATGTTTTTTATAGGTTTGCACAACTGCTTGTCTTTGGTTGAATCTGCATTTGGGGAATTGCTAGAACTTAAAGATGAATTGCTTGAGCATGATTTACCTCCAAGTTTGCAAGTAGCCATAACTTTGGTTACAGGAAAATTGTTCCGAAGGTGATTATTTGTTTTTTTGTTGCTATTAGAGTAAGCCCTAGTTTAAACTAATATGTTTACGTGTGACTTGTGTTCCATCCTCCTTGATTAGGTAATACAAATTTTTCAAAACATCATCAAATTTATGCAAGTTTAAGTACAGTGACATATAAAAACTGAACCCCTAGAATTCAGATTCTCAACTAACTAAAAGTTACTTAGTTAATTTGCTGGTTTGTAGCACACATGTCAGAAATGTTAGCTACTAGCAAGTAAAGGTGGAGAATTTCAATCCGTGATTAGTTGATTAACTTTTGGTCAATAAATATTAGTCAATAGATATTTAAATTGCAATTACCAAGATGGACTTCAGAACATGATTCTTATACCATTATTGGCAGTGTAGTCTAGTCGGTTATAGTGCCATTTTAAGGTGACAATAGTCGAATTATCATGTGTGAAAACCTCATGATAATTTCATGGTTGTGCCCGTGAGAAACACAGTTTGCGATTATTTCCTTTGTTTTGTAGATTCTAACAAACAGTAAATTGATTAAAGGTAATACTAAGCCTTCAAGAGGAATATTTTAACATGAAAACTGTAAAACAGCTCTGGGCTGTTATCTTATGCTTAAACATGTCAATGTTGCTCTATTGCGAGTTTGGAGGGTAAACATGCTTTGATTAAAATTGATCAACATAATCTTAAATGAGGCAACAAGAAGAGCCTCCAGACATCGGCTGGTTGAAATAAATTACCACTTGTTTAAAAACTTAAATTATATTGTTGTGTTTCAGTGTTACCGATCTTCATACTCCTGTGCAAGAACTGACAAGATTGGTTAATATTTACTCTATACCATGGGAGCAGCGAAGTGAAGCATTAAAAAAGCTGCACAATGGTAAAAGTTGTGTTGAAGCAAGCTATGCCAAGTTGCAATTCACCTCATAAATTATCCTGTTTTTAGAAAAAACTTTTGAAATACGTAAGAAGACCGTTTTTACACTACTTTTCATTTGTTCACCCCCCCCCCAATTTTTTGATCACATTTTGGGACTTGAGTGCAAAAAAATGGAAATGTCAGACTATCTGTCATGTTCTTATGCTTACTGTTCCAGATTACGAAAGCAAGAAGCGGCAGCTAAATATTGCCATTCGAAAATTGCAGTTGATTGATGAACGCACCAAAAGAATTGACAAAGAAAAGCGTATTATGAACTGGGAAAAAGCATTTGCCAAGGTATCGATTTGAGGTTCGCGTTCTTACCAGATTTTATAGAGACTAGACATTACTTTGAATGTTGTGAGTAGAAATAGCTTACTTAAATGGTTATAAATATATTGCATTTTAAAAAGTTTTGTTTCAAAGTAGAAAGGGTGAGAATTTTTCTATATAGTTTTGTGAGGGAGATTGTGCTATTTTTAGTTACATATTTTTATTTTCCGGCATGAAAACTTCTTTGCTGTCAAAAGAAAATTTTATTCATGTTCATATGAATAGAACCCACTGCCATTACAATGTAAAAACTTTCAACATGTCTTCTAACAGCTTTCCCACTACATACAATAGACAAAATTTTATTTTAGTTTGAGCCTTCTGATAAGTCATTATCGTGTAGTGGTTCTTTTATCTGACTTCGGATCAAAAGTCCCAAAGTTCAAAACTATTACAACACTGTCAAGTTTTTGTAAAGAAGAGTATGGTGAATTTAAAGTGGCGTGTTTCTTCAGTTAGTTTGCTTCGAAACCGAATGAATAGTGGCAGGCACACTCTTCGAGCACGACTAAGCACTGTATGGGGGAAACTTGGTCTAAAACGTCGTTTAAAACATTTATCTATCTCTTGTAGCATTTTTGTAATTTTGCTGGTTTCTTAAAGGTTATGTTTACATTTCTATGTTGATATTTATAGATTACGAGTGCCAAGTCACATGGTAGAAGATGGAAGTTTATGATTGAAGCGTTCAAGAAAAAAGCAAAAGAGGGGTGAGTTTGTAACAATTGCTGGGTCGTATTGTAGCGCTGTGTTTAAGTTTGAAAAGAACTTTACATTTATGGACATATTATCTTAAAAAATCTTTATGTTGTCCGGCAGATAATTTTTTTAAAGCATTTAAAATAAATGCTGGTGAAGTGTGAACTACCTGATGCTCTTTTCCAAATATGATTTTATCAAGTAGTAACAAAGGTACATTTTGTACGTATGAAAACTGCATGAAAATTAACAAAGTACGATTAACTGCATGAAAAGACACCATAGAAAAGGCTGTGTATTTGCAAAATCAAAGATATCCTGACTTAGCGATATTTTATACATCTTCAGAAATAAAGAGGGATTTTTATAGAATAAATTTTGTGAATATGGTTTCTTGTTGCAACACTTATATCTACATGTGTTTGATTGCGTAAAACGTTTGTGTAGCATCAGTCTGGCTGATATGGAGGTAGATTTTAGTGATGATGAATCCGAAGGTGAACAAGGTAAGTTGGATTTAAACTGATCTAGCTATAACTATGGTGATTTATGAGTACACCTACCTGCCGTCAAGCTGCATGGTGGACTAAAGTGCTTTCCGAGGGACTCAATTCCTATTCTATTTTTTCTCTCATATGTTTTGTACACCTGATTCATTATTAAAAAAAGCACTCCTTTTTACTACAGCTTGATCTACTTGAGAAGACTATTGTAATTGTGCGGTTGTAAAGGTTTAAGTCGAAAACAGTGAAGGAGTTAGGACCAATTTCGAAATTGTTGACGTTGCGCTTGACTACTTCACTGCTGATACATTCGCTGCTTGTTGGCATCCGCTTGGCAAAGAAAATCACTGTGAAGTTGTTATGTGCCTCTGAGATCACAACAACGCAACTATAACGAAGTTTAAGCATGCGATCATTAAACAGGTTTTGGCATAACAAGAGCTTTCTAGACCACGTCACTACTGGCACTTTTTGATAATAGGTTATGGCATAGCTTTAGGAATTGTGTTTACTATTCGCAGTCGGTAGACTTGGTCTCCCCCACTACCTTTGTCGACTTATACCACAAGAAAGAGGAAGATCCAAGTTTTTGAATCTGGTTTTGTCCCCGCTAACGGATTCGGTCAGATCACAAGTTTCCCGAAATTTCATGAACAGCATTGCGTCAAAGACCTAAGATTTCAATAGTACTATTCACGGATCTCGTGCTAGGCGCTTAGTTACAGGCATGACGTAAAAAATAATATATAGGGTAAACCGTAAAAATTTACTCAGTCGTGATCAAATATGTTCTGTTGCTAACCAACCGTCGTCGTTAAAAAGCGCCAAAAACAGCTTCAGATTATAATTTACTCGTTCAAACTGCTGACCCACGTAGTATGGAGCATTTTCGAAGTATTTTGTAACAATTAGAGGATTAAACCTAGCCATTATGTTGAGGCGAATCGAATTAAGACATTTTATACTACTTCAGTAGTTAGTAAAACAATAAAGACAATACATTGCTCAGTGTCTTTTGTTGGCAGCCAAGTATAAAATGTTTAGTTTTCGGATTGAGTTTCTTTACTGTATAGTCAACAGCGTTGTGAAAATGCTTTACTTTGAAACTAAATGAAACTCTTTCAATTATTTGACCACAAAAGCCTGCTTGTAGCATTAATTTGCAAGTATCTGTACGTGGTCCTACCTGTCAGTAGCATCCATATAAACAGCGAAACTTGCCAAACAAAAGTACATCTATCTCGGGAGCATACATGAAAAAGTTTGTAATTTAATTTGCAGTCACATTTGTTTCTGAAGGCAAAAGATCCGAAAGCAGCACCTCTTTGTGAGGTTGATGGAAGGTTGCTTCCTTCCAGGCTTTTAAATATCTTAGGACCACTTTGATTTTACCGTTCTCGAAATCGTGAGATTGGGAGTTCAATGTCTACTGTAGTTCCACTGTATCGTTTCTTGGGAAGGCATTGCACGACCATTTTTCTCTGTTAGTTATGGTGCATGAGGTAGAAAGGCTGTACTGATAGTGGTAACTCCGAAGTAGGTCTAAACACAAGTACTCTGTTTAATTGTGCAGGTTTTCCCGTGACTGCAAGCGAATGAAATAGACTATAAAAAACTTGACTGATGATATAAATTTCAATGGTTGGGATGATGGCGAGTCCAAAATCTCCCATCGCACCTTATGGGATCTGCTCTTGCCAAAAAGGCCCAAAAATATCAAAGGTTTTGCAAGCAGCAGCATTGTATTGTAGCTTAGTGTTAAGCTCCAAAATATTAGTAGTATTTCGATTTTGTTTATGTTTAAATTTCCTTTTTTAGACGAAGAAGTGACGGAACTGGATGATGGTGTAGCGGAGAAACAGCGTTTCATGATGTCGGTCATTGCCGCATCACCACATGCTGAAGAAGATGGTAAAGGTGTTATTTGATGACGCAAGGTGTCAGTATTAATTTAACGTCAAAAATCCAGGCACGCCACAAGTGGGATCGGAAATCGGAAGTGAGGCAGATGGACTTCCGTCGGAAATGTCGGATAGCACCGGAAACGTGGAAGGAACTACACCGGATATTAAGGCAATATGACTAGTGATTTATCTTCGTGTTCGATTGAATGTTACTCTTATGTTCTGCTGGTTTGTAGAATCTATTTTTGTGGTTCTATAGCTAGAGTCGCGCACTTTATCTGAAATGATGACGATGAATACCCCACCAAAGTCAAATGATGACGATGAATACCCCCACCAAAGTCTCTTGTTTTTAAAAAACGAACATCCAGGCCATACACAGCAAACTCATTGCGACAATCGTTTTGAACAAGTCATCCCAGTCATTTTGAACCAGTCAGTTCATGCAATTGTGCGCCAGGGTTGAATTGTTCAAATTGACTCTTTCAATGAGTGCTGTGTGGCCTGAATGTTCCATGTCTCACCACATCTTCATCTTTCAATGAGTGCTGTGTGGCCTGAATGTTCCATGTCTCACCACATCCTCATCTTAAAAACAAGAATCTTTGGAGGTGTGCTCAGCTTTCTTAATTCTAGTCGACCATGAATTGGCTTTTTAAAATTATTGCTGATTGGTTAGCAGAAGCAGACTCTTTACATGAAAATTTTTAGGTTCTTGTGTATAGCTTGAGAATCTCTCTTTTTAAATAGCTTTTGCGTTTTGTATTTAAGTGGTTCAGCAAAACCTCTACATAAGAATTCTCTGTATAAGAATAACTTTTACTTGAGAATAATTTAGCCAAGTCCCAGTTCCAAATCTGATTTTACTATAAAATACTTTTTGGCGCGAACACGTGAACACACGTTGGGACTAGTCTGTCGTGGTTATGATGACTACCACACTTTGAATTAGACGAAGCAGTTTGTGACAAAGCAAAGTGTGAAGTAAAAGAATCAAAGATTACTGACTACTGTATCTAAGCCATTGCTATAATTGTGCAGTACATACTGTATTTGGCTGAAATTTTGGCATTGAGTACATGTAATTCAAACTCAAGTTCATATCTACGGCTATGTCTCCACATAAGGATATCTCGTCATAAGAATAATTTTCTCTGGTTCCAACAGTATTCTTATGTAGAGGTTTCACTTTAGTTGCTTCTTCTCACAAGCTTCAACATTTTTTTCTTTGACAGCAAAGACGTCGAGGAGTAAGTTTCGGACCCGAAAAAGAAGAGGAAGATGACGACAAAGAAGTAGTGGAGACAATTAAATATGTAAAAGAAGAAAAACCGCCGTGTGAAGAGAGAGGGGTGTGGACCGATGAACCGGAATATGATACACAACTGGCTATACGGCTCTTCAGACCCATACACATGAAAGGTTAACTAGACTTTCATAGATTTTCAGGGTTCCAATGGTAAACTGCTAACCAAACATGCTTTAATGAAATTATTACGTTCCCACCATTAGCAGTTCGCCTTGTTGATGGTGGGTGACCAGTTTCATGATAGATAAGATACCTACCTAATGTTCTCCTAGGCTGATCATGGCGCAGTTTCTTGCTTGTTTGGGTTTGCGGTGTGAAACTGAATGTTTCATTTCATACTGCGCCGCTGTTTATAACACCCAATGGTTGATATTATTTTATAGATTTTGGAACAAATGAATAATCTAATAAATAAACTAACTTCTTATCAACTGACTGAAATTCTGAGTTGTTTCAGATGACGAGGGTCTTGATATCTCGTGTACCCTCATGTTCGCTGGTACAACTCAAAAAACATCTCCGTTACCGCTGGCTAATACTACTGCAGATGAACAGACGGTCGAAGAGGATGAAACAGTAAGATGTTTAATTTATAGAAAATATGTTTTTTTATCACTTGCTACCACTGCAAAGTTTCGATAGTTTGGGAAGTTGCGAAATGACTGCGATTCTCATACTCCTTTCTGAAATGTAGAAAAATGTTTCGTTCAAAAGCTTATTTGCCCTTTCAGAACTTCATCGGATTTCATATCAAGCCAGTTTGTAGTGCCTCTTGGTTTGCCACTTGTTATTCAAATTTTTACCTAACTTACTTGTAGTACAGAGATTTCTAGAAATACCAATAATGGTTATTATATGTTAGAGCGAAACCAAAACAAAAGGGAAGGGCAAAGGCAAAGCTGATGGACGAAGAAAATCGATCGGATTCGCCACTAGACCAAGCAGTCCTCCTCTAGGTAAATAGAATCGAAACCAAGCAGGTGAAACAGTCATAAAGTATCTGTTTCTAAATATCTACAAACATCGCAACGAAGATTTTAATCAAAAAACTTGTAGCCTATCAACTGTAGCAACAATACCACCTACATTCGTCCGGGCTTATCGTAGTTAGAAAAACAGTGGTGAAAACGAAAATATGGAGTGTGAGGAATTGCGAAATTAAGACTGTCGAGTGGAGGCTGTCATGTGCTTTTTGCGGTGTCTCACGCGTAGTAATTGATAGGCTTTTTCTAATCAATCAGTTGCTGGTGGAGACGTTGTTCATCTGTTTTCAGTATGCTACTGCTTATAAAAGTGACTCACAACGTAGGTAGATAATTGTGTAAAATTACTGCTTAATCGACAGGTTTAATTGGTTTTGGTTGGAAATCAACTTGAATCGAAAATTTTATCGAAAACAACTGGATATCAGTGACAGCATTTCAATTGCATAAAAGTCTTGCCTCCAGTGAGGTTTGAACTCACGACCCCTGGTTTACAAGACCAGTGCTCTGCCACTGAGCTATAGAGGCCCTCGATTGCTTGTTGTCTAGATGCCTTAGCTATTGTTCGTGTCGAATGAAATGCTTACTGAAAATGACTTGGTCGCCAACACTGTATGTATTATGACGTTACATAAGTCATGTTTCACTTTCACAATATGTCATGTTGTTGTTGGTTTGTTAATGGCTTGTCAATACGAAACGCTTTATTTTCATCGATTGGCAGAGCTCTGAGCTTATTATTAGCGCCATTAGTATGTTTCATGTCGAAACAGGTATTTGAAGTAAAAAATAGTTTGCTTTTGTCGAAGGCTGATGCGCAAGCAAATGATTAGAGGTAAAATTTATCGCATACAACATAGCCTTTTTCGAGTTGGCGTTGCTTTTTTCTGACTAGCGACATAGCTTTTTCGAGCGCTGCGTATGATGAATATATAAAAAAGATTAGGCGACTCGTTTGGTGAATAAACAAAAATCGATTGAACGATGTTTTACTAACACACGTTTGTGTAATTTAGCGATATCGAGCCCTGGCAAGAGCATGCTCAAGTCGAAGCCGAGTGGAATTTTGAAAAAAGCGAAACCGGTTGATGATGAAAATCCTAAAGAAAGCGAAAAAATAAATCGCGAAAAATACGAGGAAATTGTTTTCAGTTTTGACGAAGAAGTTAAAACTCCGGTAAATTTAAGTTTTGGGGTCTATTTAATAATTATCAGCGTATACCTATGCGCTCTTTTAAAAAAAATCCTTACTTTCATAGCTTCATTAGGGATATTTTTGCGCCGGTGGAATAGGCACTTCATGGCACTTTATTCTGCTTGCAATTGAAATGCGCTCTACTAGTACCACTAACAACTTCGAAGCAGATCTGGACACAGCGAAGTTCTATAGGCACGCATAGCCGACTAAAATTTTTACCGTGACCGCAAGACAAAACAAATACAACTTTCATCTCGAAATCAAGGCCGATTTTGTTTTCTCGATCTTACGATCAAAAGAACACCTCTTTGCGCTGATAATAAAAATTGTTGAGAATGAAGTTCCCACCCAAGTTAGGACAATAGGAACCGTGTTGACAGAAGTAAGACTTTAAAAATATTCAAAAGTTTTGACGTTGAACTTGTAGGTACAAATCACCATTCATCAAGGACAGGAAGAAAAAATGATTGCCATGTCAACATTGGCATGGAACGCACTAACAGAACAGGTAAAGTTAGGCGTTTTATTATGCATACGCTGCTCATTAGGTCGAAGTAAAGTTGCCGTGGAGAGAGGTAATAATGCATGAAATTTCAAATATTTAAGGGTGTCAGGTAGTGTTTTAATCCGATTTATGAACTTAAACTTGTGCCAGATATTTAGTCTGTGGTTAAAAAATGTCTGTTGGGAGATTGAACTCTGTTCATAAGACTTAAAAACAATGTTATTTTTACAACTTTAAATTCACAAATAATTTCTTTACAATTGAGCGGCTTTGGCGTGATACCTCCATTGATGAGACCGTCACACAAGCATTTGGAAATAAAAATTTTTTCACTGCTACTTTAAAGCATAATTTCAAATTACTCCAGTAATTTCTAGTTTTTTGTTTTAGGAATTCGCTATCAAATATACCGAGGTCAATGACGAAAACCAAGATAACAAGAAGTTAGAAGAAGAACTAAATCAACAAGAATTAATCAATTTGCCAATGCAAGGGATAAAGTTAGGAATCGGTATTGGATTTTGTCTGCTAAAAGGCATATGCATAGCCAAAGGCGGGAGCTATTCGGCCATGTCCTCCACCCTGTTTTAAAAATCCTTTCTCGAATCTATGTTTAATCCCGACTATGGTTGGGTGCATTTTTCAGATCACATGTAAAATTTGCTGAAAAGAAGATGAAAATTCTTCTTAAGGATCGCATATGATATAAACGCCCAAAATTCAGGTGAAAATTGCCTGTTGCTTACGCGATTGTAAGGAGGAATAACCAGGCAACGCACTAAAAGCCGGCGCGGTGATGTGGTTAGGGCGTTCGCTTATCACCTGGTAGATTTGGTTTCAATTCTCTAGTCGTGTCTTAGCAAAGACTTTCAAACTTTATTCACGACCCCCTGCTTGGTACTCAGCGTAAAAGAGCTAGTATGGAGAAAAAGCCAGCGACATGGCCTACTTAAAAGAGAAGAATGTCTGGCCGTCACCATTTGTGTGGCACACAGATGGTGAGACTGAGCACTTTGCCCGTCGTGGTGGTGGTGACTCGGTTTGACTGAGCACCAGCACACAGAACATGAGCTCATACACATGGATAGAAAAACATTGAAAATAGTTGGAGAGTGAATGATTAGGCGCAAAAGTAAAGTTGGTTCTCGAATCGTAAGAAACGCAGTGCTGAAATGAAAACTACAAGATTTTAGAATAGAGGTCGGGGAAAAGGGGTAAATTACCCCAAAAGGGGTTAAATTGAAAAAATGTAAAGTGCAGGAACGCGTGAAATTTGATTTCAAAAGGTTGTTCACCAAAATAAGGTCTTTCACTGGTGCCAGAACAAAAAAAATTCAACGAGCAATCTACAAAAAAAAGGTCTTTATTTTCAGTTTGGATTGAAAATATTAATTAGGCTTAGTTTTTTTAACGCTTAAGTGTTTGTGGGGCAATTACATTAATTTTAGAATATTTAGTTGATATACAAATATATGCCTGGACACTTGATTTGGAAAATTAAACTTGAATGTTTCGCTGTGTAGGTGGACACAACCCTGGTGTACTGGGACAGCTGCCCTTGCTGTGTTTCTGGATCAAAAAAAGGAAAGAAAAGCAATTAGATGCTCAAGTAAACACTGAAGGGGTGAACGAGTTCATTAAAGAAATTACTGGTATGCTTACGTGCTGAAAGTATCGTTTAACTGGCCCGAGTATTTCTTGACTTAGGTTTAGGAAGCCGAAACCTTTAAAAGGCCGCTAAACGCTGCCATTCGAATTTTCTTCCAACAAACCCCAAATTTAAGGACTTTTCCGCAATAGCACCCCTTTTATTTACTAGGTTATTGATGTAAAAGTAGAACAAGAGTGCTATTAATCGATTTAATACTTATTTGGTCCCAATGTGTGGCTTGTAGATTTTAGTTATAGGAAAAGCTGCTTTTCAATTTGGCCACTTTACATCAGGATGTTAAAACGTTTATCTTCTTATGTTATTCTTGTTAATTTAGATTTTAAATTAGTGAAATTTGGAGGAACAAATCGTAGCTCATCAAAAAAAGACCAATGTTTGAAAAACTTACTTGTTTTTGTGTTTCAATAATTTTGCTTTATGTTAAAATCGCAGTTCTGGTAATTGTTTGAGCTTTCAAATTCATATTTTACGTTTGCAGTTTTTTCGCTGGCAGAATAAATTTTGATAGTTGAGTACTTGCGGCTCAAGCTAATCACTTGCAAGCGATAAAACATTTGTACTGTTGTTTTAAGGAGTGGATCTTGATCTGATAACGAAAGAAGAACTGGTGCACATTCTTGGAAGAGAATACAACGATATGTCTACGTCAGCGATGTCATTCAACTCGTCATCTTCACAGAAATCTGTAACACCTTGTTCCTATTTATCTAACCTGAAACATATAAAACGCGAATTTACCAGTAATACAAAAACGGCCATAGTTCCACCTTTAATTTAATGAGATGAAAAGTATGTTGGATTGCTTTTTGTGTTGCATAACTTTCTTCTGCACACTCACTGGACCACAACAGTGACGTAAAGCAAAAAACAATTTATTGTCCAAATTTCGACTTTCCATTTGAATTGCGTTCTATTACTTTTGCTAGATGCTTTTTCCATGGGCACAACCACGAGATCATGGTGAGAATTGAACTTTATTATTTGCTTATGATGGCGACAACACTGGTATTCCAACCTACTCAACCACATGACCGAATGAATGAAATTTTATTTGCATATCCGGCACACGAAAGCTTTGATTAGATCTACAGCTAAATATTTACGTCTTGCAAGCTTCGAAGACTTTACATGCTTCAAGGGTCACGTGCCACTTTCTGAACTCGAGGTGATCCGAGAGCAGCACGACTTGGAAGTGAAAAACATTCAAGATGAATATGAAGTGAAAGTACAACAACTGCTGATGGAGATTGAGAAAATGCAGACGATGCAATTGCAGCAGGTTCGCAGCTGACGTCGCGCGATTTGGTATTCAATACAGAGCCATTGACTACCAGCGCTGTTGCTTGTTATATTGACTGTATTGTTTATATCAAAGTTGCTATAAGAGCAACCTTCTACAAACGTGTATATTTTCCTTTTGAACAATATGGAGCCGCTTAGACTCACCTTGGAGCATTAAAAATGTTGAAATTGATTGCAGTGAGCTACGAGCCCGTAGTCCCCTGACTAGTGCTGTGTTTCATCTTTTCTTAACGCTCATCAGTGATGGTATGGGGTCAAATAAGATTTCGAGAGTGATCAATGGTTGAATTATTGTCCTACCTTTTCCCATTTGATGCGGTATTGCTGCCTATGAATGCTCACGAAAAGCTTCCACCAAAAAAAATATTTAAAGCTGTAACAAAGTTCTCTTTCACTAGCTGCTTTCTTTATCACTTGTTTTTTACAGGCGGTTGCTGCAGCGCGGGCTACTGAAGCTGCGATGGTCCAACAAGGTCACAGCAGCGCATATGAAAATATACCAGGTGACCGATATTATGGTATATTTAAGTATACGGGGGTAAATTTCATCCCAAAATATATACAGTCATACCTCATTTTACGAACTCCCGCTTTACGAAACCTCGGAATTACGAAATAGATTTTTAGAAGTAACAGCTTCAACAAAGAACCAACAAATTTTGTAATTTATCAAACAACTGAAGTATTATATTAATTACAATCGTTGTGCAATATTTTCTGCGGTCTTCAATATTTTCAGCTTGTTTTACGAGCTACATTGAAGAACGAATTAGTTCGTAAAGGTGAGGTATGACTGTACTAACTTTGTACTTTCCGCAATTGCCCTTTCGATCACGTTTTTTCTCTGAACTTGAAAATACGATGGCTGGTTTGCTATTTCACTCCTGTTTCTTTACCGAATCAGAATAGTGAAGCTGCTCGCCCAGCATGTCATGGGAAGCGACTATTCGATATTCACCAATGGCAGATTGCTTTTTTGGAGTGGGTCTATCAGTTTGCAATTTGCATACATGAATGGTTCGAAAGATAAACTGCCGATTTTCCCTAGGCTAGTCTTGATTATGTTTGCCATATGCACTAGAACACAACCTTTCGTACTGTGTCTCCATCTAAAGGAAAAGGAGAGATAAATACATTATAAATTTGGATTTTAACTGAAAAATTTGAAAATACCATGTTTGATTTGCTATTTTACAACTTTTTAGTGATAGCTACGTATAAAATTATTTTTATTACAGTAATTCATCATCAACCTGATTATGAGGAACGAAACTACCAAGCTGGCGCTTGGAGGCCTCAAAAATTTCCGCAGCTGCCAGATTGGGGGGCTCACTTACCCAAAAATGTAAGTGCCTAAATGTGCGTTTTTTTCAATCTTCAACTTTTATCCAGAACTTGTTAAAAACGACTCATCTGGGAACGCTGGTATTAGGTGAAGGCCATTTATTTCCGTGATCAGCGGTAAACTCCTGGAAAGCTTGCCATCTTAATAGGAAAGTTCTAATTTAAAGTAATTTGTTATAATAACTTTTATTTTACGCACAAAACTAGGGAAGACTGGGACAAAAGGAAAGTTGTCCATAAAAATAAAAACCACATCGTCCCTGCATCGTGCATAATCAAGCGCACCAGACTAAATAACAAGATCAGGTTCAAAAAATTTGTCTTATGAGTTTGATGAAATCCTACTCTTGCTTCCCAAAACAATTTACAAACTCTGCCTTTACTTAACTCGCAATTCCAAGATATTGCCAATCCATTCCTACATTGATTTTAGTGTCTCGTTAAACACGATGACCACTTCACCTTTTGAACCTACGACTGCACATGTGGAGAAGCCAGCGAGGCCCAAATTTATTCAATTATTGTGGATAAGATTTTGTCAAAAAATAGCCCACATAATCAGGAAAGCGTGCAGTAGCTACATCATGCTAACGTATAGATACCAGTTTTATATAGAAAAACACTTTATATAGATGCAAAGGTCACGTATTTTCTTAAATGGCTTGTCGACATGTTTTATTACTAGTACTAGTTAAACCAACTTAACTGAAAAACTTTGCATTATTCAGATGGAGAACTTGTGTTTCAGGTGTGGGAACGCATGCGTCTTTTAACTGAAGATATGATGATGAAAAGAAAACAACTCGATGCTAGAATTCGAAATCAAATAGCTGTGAACATTGAAAAGAAGCTAGCATCGCAGTATAAGTAAGCATGGTGCCAGCATTCGCCCGTATTATGGCTTAAAGAAAACTTTTACCAAACAATCTTTCTTTTAAAATTTTAGTATTTTCATCTATTTTGCATGCACTGGTATTTTTACTGAAATTTGAGAGACATGTTGTACTACATAGGATGGTGGGGTTCAACTTCTTTAACATATGAAGAAACCTTTTATTGCATACTCCCTAGCCATGAGAAAACTATGAAGCTACTCTCAGACCGATAACTACTGTGTTCAGACTCGCTTCGGAGTCACTCCTACTTGCTGGTGACTCCGTACATTTTGACCACTATTATTGCAACTCAGCGAAGGAGCTAACTTTCAAAAGCGCAATAATGCTGAGAATCACATGGGAATTGAGCTTCGACCTTGTGATTGCGAGACAATGCTCTATCGCGCTATGTTGCGATGTCTACCACCAGGGCCGTACCAAGATTTCTATAAGTTGGTGGCCAAGACTATTTTGGATCTCCTATCAACGCCGTGGTAGCATGTAGGCCTACGATAATGTAACCTATGCAATAACTCTAGAAGGTTTCCAATACACTTCTCGTCAATATTCGAGAAGTGTATTGGAAAGGTTATTAAACAACTTACAAGGTTATTAAACAACATAAACGTAAATAACAGCATAAAACAGGTTTAGCAAACAATGGCGATCTATGTTCAAAGTCAACTAAAGACTATAAAAATTATCTTTACAAGGGAATAAAGCTACTCATGATACATATGCGCAGTGAGTCCTACATAACCGCCTTCCCTCTGACACGCCACTGTCTACCACCTAATTTTGTTTATAGTTGTCTCTTTTTGAAAGCAGCTTAAGGTCACTTCCCTTCCACTCGTATCGTATAATGGGAATTGTTATACTTAGGAAAAAAAAGGCCCGAAGCTTGAAATTGCTGTAAATCGCCGTAGTATTTGTCGGGAAGCGCATCTGGAAATCCAAGTGCTGTGATCCGGGAAAAAGTTTGGTTCGAAAACAAGTGAATAGAGACAGACACTTACTAAACCATAAAAGAGAGGAAGTGAATGCAAACTCTATCTAGGCTAGTTCATCTAAATCAGTTCCAAATTGCCCACCGAAAGATATGTTGTTCGTAAATTTCTCAATGATTTCTCTGTTGTAGGCTTCAACGAAACGAAAGCGGAATAAATGGTCCACTACAGGATGTCAGTCTTCCCGCTTTGTTTATGCCATCGAGGTCTGGCAACGTTTACAATCCAAGAGCTCGACAATACTTCCATCCGATGGGGACATCTGGAGATTTGAGACTAACGCAGCCCCCATCAATCTTTCAACTTCCCCCTTTGCCGGAAAGAGCTGTATCCTTTTAGAGTTTTGCTTTTATAATCTTACATTAATGCTAGTTTTAGTTTCTACTTTAGGATACTGTCAGATTACATTGCAAAGCGTTTTAGTCAAGTGAAATAATTTATTTACGAATTCATCTTGGCCGGCATGGTGGGAACTTAAGTTAATTCCAAAGCGGAGTCATAGGGGTGGCCAAACGGCAGCTCTTTTGACACATACTGTATTTGGGTACAATGATGTAGTGTGGGGTGTGTAACCTGTTGTGCGGCGCGTTGAGTTTTGGGGCTGGTGGAAGGGCGCAAATACCTAATTTCGTGCTTTGAAAATGATGGTCCCCTGAACAAAACGGAAAAAAATTTTCCGTCCCCTATCTGGACGGAAAATGCGTCAATTTAAATAAACTAAGGATTGTGTAGCGGCTCTTTCAATGATAGCCTCTATCGTTTTTGCGTCTTTATCACGGCAGGTGAGGCCCCCCTACCTTCCATAGACTTAGAAAACGGTACCGATATTTACAGCTTCCCTGCTTGGCACGGAAGGGAAAGTGTAGAGAAAAAGTCGGCAAGATTGGTAGTCATCTCCTTGGGTGAGGCATTAACGAGATTTTTCCATGATTACGCGGCAGACAGGTGTTGGGGTGAAGCACCTACCCGCCGTGGTGGTCCAGTTTTTCAGAAGACTTGCAAACAAAGCATAAGCTCATACGCAGAGAATTCAACCTCATTATAATATAGAATGATACGGACCCGACACCAAGTTTTAAAGGTTGTTGATGAAACAATCCGTGTTCTCTTATGCGATATAACGACAACCTAGTTTTTAGACATCGCTCCGAAACTTGTCAGTCTTGAGAATAAATCAAAATATATATATATTCTGGCCAAGATTTAGTTGGTAATCTTTATGGACAGATTAGTGATACTGTTTTGATTGCGAAAGCAGCACATCTAAAAATCTGAATCTGGTTCTGTAATTCCTCACTTGGGACAGCTTGCCATTTGTAAAATGCGAAATAAGCTTTTTTGAACATCAAATCATGCATTAAATGTACTCTCGATCTTGCAAATCAGGCACCAGTGCATTTGCACGGAACCAAAAGCTGTTGCCGACTTTTACTGGGATAAAATAGTGGAGCTGCTCACCCAGCATCTTTAGAAGAGGCTGTTTTTTTGGTTTTTCACCAAATAGCAGTCCACCTTGTGAGGTCGCAAATCTGCTATTTGCCCCGGTTCAAGACCAATTGTCACTTTCTCTTAACTTTGCTCGGACCGCGTTACGACACGAATTTGAATTGTCGTTTATGCGATATTTCGATTCCAAAAAAAGAAAAGTTGTGAACAAAACCTTGCGCCCAGGTCTAGAAAAATAGAATGTCGTACAGAGCACAGACCGGGCCGTTTCAAAATGAGCCCCAGGTAGTTTGTTGAGCCTTAACTAATATTCCATACAGAAAATGTCGGTGGTTAATCTTTTCGAACTGAGCAAAAACTTTCAACATCCAAACGCTGCTGATTGGCTCAATCGAATGGCGTCTGCTCCTTCTCGTGGGTCACGTGCAACCACAGCAGCGTCACGAACCGCACCTCACACTCCAGCACCTACTGCTAACATTCAATCTTCAGATGTATGCGGTTGAACTGTTTTGTCAGTGTTAGAAGTGCAATAACCTGATAATTTCGATTAAATCTCCCATGTTTTTGAGACTCAGTTATCGGTTACAAGTGATGATGCACCTCACCCAGTGGTGCCACTGAGGTTTTCTTTTAAATCTTGTGGTTTTTGTTTACAATCTAGGATTTTTAAAGTCTCAGAAAGTAAGCTGACTTAACTAAATTTAATCATTATTAGGGAAACATCAAGTAATAATTTACTTTATTTTCGAGTGGACCTTATTGTAAAATGTAGTCGCCGTTGTCTGCCAATTTTAATGGCGTGGAAATCTACAAAACAGTGAATTTTTGGTAGTTATCGCTTGTTTCGTAGGTTACTTTAGCGGTTCAGCTGACACCAAACTAAGTCTACTCTGGGCGAAGGTAAGCACTACCGTACAGTCTGCATTTACGCAAACAATGAAGATTGCACAACTGTAACTCTGCGTTAGATGCTCAGCTTTCTTACCACAGCTGTTTGGCAATGACCACGAGATGTCCTGGACCATTGCTGGCATTAACTACATTTTTTAGCAGTATAGGACCCAACGAATTGTCGTAATAATGGGTTAGAATAAATGAGGCTAGCAAATTTCTGCCTAACTATTGGTGCACAATACAGTCAAAAGTGTGATTGGGTGCCACATAAATCCTTGTTAATAGTCTTGACTCAATAATTTTGGCTTAGCAAGTACTGTAAGCTTTTCGTAATTAGTTTGCTTAGTATTCATAATTTGCCAGTTTTGTCTGTAGCTGATGTTTTGGTCAAAAAGTTTTTTTATGGTTTGCATTCAAGATTTGCTTCTGCTGTCAAATTTCTATGCATTTACATATCATATTGGACTACTATGCGATTTCTTTGTTGCTTTCCAGGATGATGCTTTAATAATATCTTTTGGTTTTTCAAGATTTTGATATTTTTTATAAAAGTTTTTTGCTGGTCTTGCGTTTTTTTGAGAATCGAGTGGTTTTCAGGATGTGGCCAGTGCCAACCCCGACCACAGCTGCTATAGGCAGAGCAAGTGTGCATTATTACTTGTAGTCGACAACCAAGCTACAAAAAATAGAAAAAATAATAGTACGAAACTGTATTGTAGACTTGGGTCACAAATTAGATCTTTGGAGACCATGATTACTGACAAGAACTTTTGTGTTTATATTTTGTTGTGTTTATGCGTTTTGCTACCTATTATGATCGTATTATCTTACCAAAACGCCAATCACCAACATCTTACCTATACAGTTTTTTGTTCGAGCACTTAAAATTAAGCAATTGACTCTTTCCAGTTGTAAATTCCGATAAAACGCTTTTATCCCATTTTGACTTTGCCTACAACCGTGTGCTGTGCGTTTACTATCACTGTGTGTGCATTAAAGCTTTATTCGTGTTTGTAAACGTACTTCACTATATAGGATAGCAAATAAATGAGTTACCATAAGTCAGCAAAAGCAAGTTCGATGTAACGTAAACAAATTACGTTGATAAAGAGCTTTACTACAAACCAATTTTCCAGGCCACAACAACGTACGGTTGGAATAAGGTCACAACTCGGCAACAAACCAGTTTGCAGACGTAGCAGGTTGGGCATTGAAGAAAACTACTCACCGGTAGTTCACACATGATCAGCATCAAAACATTGTGAAGATCGTGCACAAGAGCAAGTAGACTAGAAGTGCAAACTGTTTTCACCAAAATGACTTAAATCTTTCTATTCACCACATGAGACGATGGACATTTCGACCTGTCTTCACAAATAACTTCATTTTCAATCACAGCGTTTTATCCATTAATCAGCATAACGCAATCACTTGTCAATGCCGTCTTCGTTTTACACTTGAAGGAGCTGGACTTCCACGAGTACGCTTGCGACTTCCTTTGGGAGTAGATGATGACTTTTGGGACGCTAAATATATAAGTTGGTGTCAAGTGTAGAATGCTCAATGGGAACACTTTATACAAGATGTGTAAAAACTGCAGTTTGTGGTGTAAAATTGTGCAACCCGTGGAAGGATCCAAAATGTGGTCGAATCCACAAATTGTTCACCCAAGGAAAAAACAAGTTTTCTTATTACAAAAATCTCACCATCCGAGGTTTGACAACGAAAAAAAGATCTTTCATTTGTAAACTTCCCCTGCTTGAGATCAAATTAAAAAAAAATAAACTAGCTGTCAGTAAAAAAACAACTTTTTGAGGTATGCAGCATATCGAAAAAAGTTTTCAGTTGAAGAATTTTGTCATTTTAAATTGATTTCAAACAAGGTCTAACTTTGACAAAGGTGTTGTTGGCCCGCTCTGTCATCCAGTTGAGTGAAATTAGCCAGTCTGCAAAAAAGCTTCTATACCATTGGTTCTCAACCGGTGGGCCACAGCACTTAAGTCGGGTGGGCCACAGACGTTTGCAAACTTAAATAATGGGTTTGCAAGTCAAATGAGGTTGAGTAATAGCAGTGCATATGAACCGCCATACAGACCAGCACCCATGAATTGGAGGCGCAATGACCTTATTTTCCTTTATAAATCAACTCCTATTCCGACCGCAGACTGACCATCGTCGGCACTGGTGAAGCAATGACCTTGTTTTTTTGGAGATCACCTCCGCTGCCATGCATTCTGACGATAATCCCAGCAACTTTGTCATCATCACATCTCAGGCGTAATCAAAGTAGGCAACGGCACACGGAAAAGGCTGGCCATGGCAAGAAATTGGGCCACAAGGATTTGTGGCTCCTTAAAATGGGCCACGGTACGAAAAAGGTTTAAAACCACTGTTCCATACCAACTATTTATCAATTGATTCCCACTGTACTTAAAACTACGAACAAACGGTTACAAATAAATAAATATATGCTATTTCGACCAAAAATGGGTAAAAGTTTTGATGACCAAAAGATAAAAAACTACCCATTAAATTTACAGCTGACTAGATTATTTAAATTAGTAACAAAAACGTATTTTTGATGGTGGTAAAGAATTTTCAAAACTTTGATGGCTCCAGGAAAAAATCAGTTTTGCAAAAGCATTTTTTGACGCCCTAATCACTGAGGTAATTACATCAAACAACAATAGCTAAAGTTTCACATTGTATCTCGGGAATTTGAATTCAAGCATAAAATTTTTCATATCAAATTGGCAAACAAAGCTTACCATCTTCATCCGGTTGGCTATCGTCAAGCAAACTTTTCGTTTGATCATACTTGTAATTTAATATCTCAGCTGGAAGTTTGAATTCCGAACTTCCTGATTTAATGGGATTTATTTCTGAATCATCCTGAAAAAACATATTACAGGTACATGTCAATGCATTTACACAACTATGTGAGCCATTGTATAAACATTAGTTATTTAACGGCAAGATAAGCACTACAAAGCACTTTTCAGCCAATACTTGTACGTAGTTAAGCAAATCGGCAAATAACAGTGATGGCAGAGTGGTTAGAGTGTCCACTTGCTTCACAGTCTGTAGACATAGAGCTCATTTGCCTAGTTGAGTCACACTGAAAGGTATTCAGTTCACAGCTTCCCTGCCAAGGACTCAGCACAAAAAAGAGTGTGGGAAACAAGCTGGCAAGCTTGCTTGTTTCCTTGGGACAAGACATTTAATGGGATGCCTCCATCTTTATGTGACAGACAGGTGGCCAGGCCTAGCAGTACTTGTTGTGGAGGCCCAAACTACCTGAAGAATAGCAAAAAAGGCCAATGAGAAGCTGATAATCTGAGATGGTACTCTAAAAATGAAAGCTCTTGCCCATACAAAGAACCAAGTACTAGCAAAAGAGGCTTATGAGAAGCTCATAATCTGAGATAATTCTCCAAAAATCAAAGATGTTGCCCATACAAAAGGTTTAAATGCAAGGTGTGATAAACTGTTGATATTATAACATAGGCAACAACTCAATATTTACTGTTGCAAATACAGCGCAATAACATGTAATAATTATCAACATCAGTTTGTAACAGGAGTGAGCGTCAGACTTGTTCATTAAAAAACAACAAGTTCACACCTTAAAAGAGTACTATATCACATGGGGCAGCAGGACCAGGTTAGCATTAAACCTCACGTTTAAGGTATAAGCCATACAATATTACTACCATTGACTGCAAGGTTATTTTGCATTCTTTGAAATATCTTTTGATTACTCTGTTGTTTAATGACAGTCTCATCTTCATTAATTTGCTAAAATGGCTTACAATAAGTACATGGTGTAAACTTTAGCTAAGGCACTAGTAACATGAATTTATATCCATTTGTACCATTAAACTTAACTAAAAAAAAACAGCTTTAAAAAAAATTAATGCTTAATTTTACAATCAATTAAGACTAGAGTTATTTTAATTTTAATGCATACCAGAGCTTTCATGTTATACATGGAATTGAGGTGTTGCCATAATTTTTCACTTGAAACAGGTTGACCAAAAGATTCACAAAACTTCTTATGAATGCACAACATGTGGAAATGTTTGTTTACACCTTTAAAAGTCAAAGATAAATATTAAATGAAATGTGCAAGTCTACCTGTAAATAGGCAAGCATTTGTACAAAAAACCAAAAATATGTCGCAGATATTGGGTGTAAAAGGAACTGGATAATCAATGAAGAGCAATTAGTCTTCTTAGCATACAAACAAACTTGCTCCTTTACATGTGGTGTTCGAGTCGCCCATAAGCACAACTATGGGCAATGTTTGGAAAGCACACCATCACCCTTTGACAGAGTAGGTGTGTATAATACATACCCAAAGTCTGCAAGTTATCTATTAAGTGCATCTCTAAATGCTTTGCAAGGAAAGTTATCATATTTATCAGAGTATATTACCCCCTTTCACTGGTTGATCAAAGGGGTTGTAGGCATGCATCTCCCCACCAGCTTTTCCAAATCATGCTTTCATACCGTATATGGTACTTTCATACTTGTGAAAAAAATTTATTCAGAAAAATAAACTTTGAAAATATTTGTTGGTAGATGCTCTTAATTAAGATAAGAAAAACAAAAATACAGACTAAAATGATATCTCCAAATAATGGTTTTTGGCTTTAATCAGGATTGAAATACATTCAGGATTAATCAGGATTGATTGAAGTAAAACTTCAATCAGCAAAAAATGAGAATCTGTGCTAAAAACTTCTGCATCTGCCACTGCCCATTATCTTTTCTCATGAAATCAATCACATTTTCATTTTAAAACCAATATTTCTTAGTTAGTTGACGATTGCTTCCATTGCTTTCAGTGGATGATACTAAACAGGCAAATTCTGCAGAATGCACAAACTAGTCATAACCTTAACTACAATCCAAACTCCCCTAACAAACCTTAATTCTAAGGCAGTGGCTATTTCGCCGTCGACGGCAATTTGCCCTTGGAATCTATTTTGCCGTGATCATTCACGTGTGTTTATATAGCCAAATTTGCTATTATCGCACCAGTGACTCTCTGGTGTAGTGGATAGAGCGCTGGTCATGAGATACCAAGGTATCGGGTTCGAATCTCAGCTGGCCAGGGCTTGAAAAGAAAGGCAGTGTACACTGAAGGGGTAGGCCCGGTATGTAAATGTACGGGGCAGTGTACACTGTAAGGGAGTGTGCAGGGTGGGGGATAGAGACCTGGGGGTGCAAAATTTTTTTTTTTGGTTTTTAAAATTGACCAATCAGAGACGACCAAAAGTCACATGTTTAGTACGTCATTAAGATTGACCAATCACAAACAACTCACGGCAAAATAGTCTCTGAGGGTAAATTGCCGTCGACGGCAAAATAGCCACTGCCTAATTCTAACTCTAACCCAACTCCAAATGAACTATGCTTGCTTTGTGTTACTGGTTAAGTGTGGTACTTAAGACTTAACTATAACCAAGCCTAACCTAACTCCAAATGTCCTATGCCTATTATGTCAGGTTAATGTAAATAATTTCAGGCTGCTCTACTAGGCTAGACGGTCCAAATTTTATCTGTTTATATTGCACTCAGTTAGCACTATCGGCAATTAATAAAATTTTCTCCTTAGCACTGATAGATAGTTCTTGTCAAGTGGTGCACATAATCGCACACATTACACAAAGACATTGGTAGTTTGGAGCACACAGTCACTGATATTTAGCAAGATTTTTTGATGCACTGTAATGCAGCCTGCAATATTTCACAAATGTTGCAGATGCAAAATCCAACCAATGTTAAAGAAAATGCAAAACCTAGCAAATCGCTACGACTTACCAGTTGGTTTTTGACCTCTCATAGCATAGAATAAACATACTTCGGTTTCTGGCGACCAGTTAATCACATTAGAATCCACCATAGTGATCATCTTCGTCACTTGTAAACACAACAATTCTTTAACTCGAACTGGTGGAATCGGATTTCCGAAATCTAAACTTTGGATTGGAGGATCTTGATTTTTACTCAAATCTTTGAATAGCAAAACTATCACCCTCAAATGCGTTATTAGCGGAGCACAAAATATGTTACTTATGTGAATAACTCATAGATTACATAGAGCTGAAAAGACTATTTCGGCTGTGATATGTAATGAGAAATGATTTTCTACGCTGCGTCGCAGCCAGAACGCTCAAACTGCACAAGCAGTAAGCTGCGCATATAGGCGTCGCGACGCGATGCTGCTAAGTAAGGAGCTCAATCTGCATTCTGCGCAGAGACGGTCTAAATATTTACATACCTAGAGTTTTCAATGACTTGAAGATGTTTTGTGCAGATAACTTGCCCACTTTTAGCTATCCCGCAAAACTTATTCTTTAGAAGCCTTATTGCGGTAGTGTAATATAGGGGTTAAGAGCTAAACTGAAGCAGATCACCTTGCTGATATTCACTGCGCCAAATCTAAAATTTTGTTTTGCAAATTTAAGACATAAACTTATTGGTCCTCAGTTTTTTTACTCCTATTTATTTTTCGAGGTAACCATGACAAATTATCGGTTTAGATCCTAAGTGCATCTCTGTTTTAGAGACGAACACAGTACATAGGCTACAGTAACCGCGTCCTCAAGACATACGATTTTCAAAAACTTGCTTTTCCCACGTTTTGTTGAATTTTTTTGATCAATGTATGCATGCTAGGCCGTGTTTTGTTCAGATAGTTAATAACTAGGCTTGATCAACTTACCGAAACGGACGGAAGCTGACCGCAACCAGCCGAAAATTACCAAAACCAAACAAAGCAAACCAAAGTCAACCAAAAATTCTGTCTCAACAATAAATATATTCAATAACTTTTTAAAAAACATTCGCTTTTGAATTGCAGAAATATTTTTTTCAGCGTTGCATTAATGCCGGGAACAAATTGCTACAGGAAGTTGTCAACAGTGTGTCTGCAACTCAGTTAAACGCCATGTTTCTAAATATTGCTAATTTTTTTATTCTATATTTGGGTCTATCTGCCAATAAATTGTGAAAATATTTAGCGATATGAAATTCTTTTTCTTGAGATTTTCTTTAACGCATCTGGTAGTTAACTAAGTTGATGATTCTGTCTAAAGTCATCAACAGCACGTTGGCTTTATATATATCGAACGCCATCTATTTTCATTTTTTATCATGATGGAAGTGACTGGTCGCCACACGGAGGGTCCTCATTTTAACCCGGATTACAGTAAGATGCCTGCCGTTGGGCTACAGTAGGAAAATGTAATAATCCTGATACACATATTTGTCATAATTGTATTGCATAAGTCATACTAAGCTGAACACTGTATGCTTATGCGTTAACTGTTTTTATTATGTTAGAATTGGTTGCTCTCGTGCCTATTGTACTGAATCAGAAATACTTTACACCTGTGCCATAAAGCCTATTACTTTTACTGTTGGGATGACTTTCAGACACTTTTTGCTTTGACATTGACGGTTTTTGAATTTCAAGTTTAACATTTTTAGTTTGGTTTATAACAACCAAAGACAAACCACCATTAAATATTTTTGCTCAGTGTGCAATACCGGTGTGGTGAGTTGTTTGTTGAGTTGTTGTTGTTGAGTGGTTTCCACAGCACATCTGAATCCAAGAACGAATACATTTCAAATCATAGACACAACGTTGAATGCATAAATGTTGACTTGCGATGAATCTTTTGAAATGAATGTTTTTTAAATGCCTTTCAACATTAATGCCTCTTTTTGTATGCTTGTTTACTCAGTCACTTTGCCGTACGTCAGACGAAACCACGCCTGACCAAACGGTTTAGTCACCCAGTATTATTTCATAATATGTATTTATGTTTATTCTTTTGTGACCAGTTTTTAGGCCAACAAATGATTTAGGTATTGAGGTCAACGAATGATTTACAACAACATATTGCAATAACGAGCGCGCGTGAAAAGGACGAGAATATTTGTGAGTCACTCACAATATTTGATTTCAGCAAAACATCAATGATCCAAAGTTTGTATCTCCTTGGGTAGCCATACAGGGAGGGCTGTGAAGAGACCTTTCAGTTACCCAGTAAAACAACCAACCCAACATATCACAATTTAATTACAAAATGTAAATTTATACTAGAAGCAGACTAATAGTATTAAAATGTGTTAAAAACGGACTTGCTGACTCTGCCAGCGTTGCCCAGCAGACATGGCATGGAAAGGGATGGAACGGAATAGAAGGCACACTGTGGCATGGAAGATAGATGATCCTAAGCATGGAAAGGAATGAAAGATTTAGATAATGGAATGAAGGGTGGTCTTTCATTATTCCATTTCAATTCCATCATACCATTTTTTACCACAACATATGAACTTTGTGAAACAAAATTGCATCAAAGTTTCCACATAATTTTATTGGTTGATCTAAAACAATACATTTACTGTTGTTTTGAACAATAGCAATTGCCGACTGTTGCCCATTGCCAACAACAGCTTGCATTGTTTTCACACATTGGTAATTTCTCTGCAGTTCAGTCATTTTACCTGCACTGCATTGCTATGCATGTTCTAGCCAGTGAGAAGGCACTGAAGAGTCTGAGATGCATCTGGATTTCGTTTTGGAATAGAAACAGAAACTGTTAGATTTTGTGCTTTGTGTTTGGAAGACAAAGGAGTAAAAAACGTGTCTGTTTGACAAATTTTTTTGGTATTTGTGGAAATTTAAATTTGAGTCCATTGTAGCAAAAACAGCGTTCGCTTAGTATCTTGGCAGTTGAAGGTGCGTTTCTTTGTCCTCATTTTGTCGTATTTGATGACTCATGAATAGCTTATTGTGTATGAACCTTTGAACCATGGTTTCTCTGATTATTCCCGTCTTTAACCCGAGCTTACAGGGCAATGACGGTACACCGGGTTGCAGGACGGTACACTGGTATACACTTTACACCGGCTTACAGGGTAATGACGGTAGATCTATAAAGCTTTTCAGTAAGGCTGGTTTTCCAGCGTGCATGGTTTAAGGGTTAACAATAATCAATCTTCTTCATTTCATTTGAAACCAATCTTCATTTTGGTTTCAAACAAAATCCCTTATTCAAATAAAATACAAAACAAGAGCTTAATATATAACGTAGAAACAAATTTATTAATTTGTTTCTACGTTATATATTAATCTCTTGTTTTGTATTTTATTTGAATAAGGGATTTTGTTTGAAACCAAAATGAAACAATCTCTACATCTCAAAACCAAAGATTTCTCCCATGACGAGCCACGCCAGTACGCTGTCTGGTCGGATACTTACTCAAGTTGACACGTCGGTGGTGAAGTCAAAATAAAAGTTGCAATAAGAAGTGATATGTAGAAATTAATAGCGCATAAAAAACTAAGATAAACTTGAAAATTTTGTTCAAAATTATCGCCAACATCATATGGACCATACAGTAATCTATTACATTATGTCAATAGCCAGCGATCGGTTTCGACCTTATTGGGTCTTATCAGGCCGGTGTAAAAAACAATAAATAATGAAAATGCTGAAAAAGAACAAATTTATTATTGGGTGCAAAAAAATTGCTACTTAGCAATTAGCAACTCTTATATTTTCTAAAACGATAAAGTCTTAATTATGATTCTACACCCCTATTAGAGCTTACCCATGTGATGTTTGGTCCATGTCATGTGGGTGTGTTTTTAAATGAGACCACCATGATATAGGATTTGGTGTATCGTATTGTCTTTGAATTGCATCATTTTTTGCTCCCAATGGCAAACTTATTCTTTTTCAGCATTATTATTATTTTGTGTTTTTGCACTCGCCTGATGAGACCAATAAGGCCGAAACCGATTGTGGGTTATTAACATGATGAAATAGATTGTCGTATAGTACAGTATCATGTTGGTTATCATTTCTGAGAAAGATTTTCTCGTTTATCTTAGTGTGATGCTGGAAGCAGATTTCTCTTATAGAAGATCGCCTGAAAATTGCTACCTAGCCTCTAGCAATCTCTATATTTTTCCTAAAAAAACTAACCAGGTGAAACAAAGAAAACGGAATTACAAAGTACAGCAGAAGTTTCCTAAATCGTTACCTTTAAGGAAAGTGAAAAGTGATGACTTAGGCAAACTGGTACAAATCATGTGAAAATCATTGCAAAAGGCATAAAAACAACAAGACTGTACACATACTACACTACTGTAGTTTTATTTTTGTCCGAAAAAATCCAAAATTGTAGATTGCTTTTTCTTAGCTAGTTATTGTTTCATAACTATTCATTTTGTGTAGTACAATAGAAAAATCTTCATCTTTGGTTTCTTGACTCATCATGCAAAGCTGCAGTTGTTCGACCATATCGATGGCTTCTTTCGTGAATTGGGGAAGAGGAGCTTCTTTTGTTGTTGTGATTACCTCTCCTCTTCCTCTGGATGGAGGTACGGCAATTCAGGTTCATGCCGTCAACCTAATTGAAATTAGGCTAGGGGGAAGATGGCAGCCCATTTCGAATCAGTCATGTGTGACTGGTAGCCCCACCACCTACAAGGCGGACTGCCACCAGTGGGTACCCAAGAGTCGTCTTTTACGACATACTAGGTTTGCAAGTTCACAATTGTAACCAGGTGAAGTACGGATAGGCCACCTGTCTGCCACATTAAGGTGGAGGCGTCCCATTAAGTGCCTTGCCTAAGGACACAACAAGCAAGCTTGCAGGGTTTTTCTCCATACTATCCCTTTTATATGCTGAGCGCCAAGCAGGGAAGCTGTGGATACCATTTTTTAAAGTCTTTTGGTACGATTCGACTTAGGGAATGAACTCCAGGTCTACCGACTACGAAGCGGTCGACGCTGTAACCACTACGTCATCGAGCCGGTAGCTTCTTCTGAATCATGACCATAACACCAGACAGTTAACAAAAAATGTTTATGTTTAACCCCCATGTTAATAAAATCATCGGTAGAGAGACTATATTATATAGGGGAAGGAGTCTATGGGGAGAAATAGATAAGAATAGTAAAACCGCTGACTGGATATCCTTCAAAATGCAATATAAAATCTTTATTTGAATCTTACGAGTCATGAATTTATAATTCGTCTTAAATTCTCTATCCTGCATTTATTTCAAAAACAACTTTGAATGTGATTCTCATCCTCACATATATCTTCTGGTAATTGACTTCAAGGACATTCTTTGGATCTCGTTTTTTTTTTCTATAGACGCCTACGTGTTGTATTTCGAGTTAAATCTTGCCCTTTGCAGACTAGTTTTACATTAGTTCACTGAAATGATCTTAATGAACAATTTGGTTGTTTGGTGTCGTCTTCGCTGCCTTCTTTAAACTTATCATCAATTTTGAATTCTGCACTTTTTTGTTCAGTATTATTTGCTCGACAGGAAACATATTTGGTCGACAGGAAGCACCTTGACTAGATCTTTGGGTTCTTTGGTGCTTCCTAGTCTGACCAGATCTTTTTTGATTGCTGTGATGGTTTTGTTTTTCTTTTTTTTTGTTGTACAGATTTAGAGCTGAATTTATCGTTTGCTCAAAATTGAATTTATCTTTTATTTACCCAAAAAATAAACTTGATTGATTAGTCCTTGATGATCCACTGAATCTGCTTCCCCATGAAGCTTCTTGCACACAACCTCTTCTCTCATCTTCCATATGCTGATTCAGTTTATGTCTAGGTTCTTGTAGTTTTCATAGCCAATTTTTCTTTGCAAATTCTTGGCCTTTCGGCAATAGCATCTCTCCACTGATGTGAATTTTCTGATCCCTCGCACATTTGCAACACTTCAGCAAATACTTATCAACGTCTTCAAAACAATGTTTTCTTTTTCTTTTTGAGTTGCTGTTATGTCTGGCTTGATAATTGGTAATAATCTTATCAGAACTAACACAAATGGAGTTTAAAGTTGTTCTTTTAATCTCCATATCAACCTTGTTTTGTTTTTGATCTCACCCTTGTTGAGTGTTTGATAATTTCCTACTTTTCTTTTTACGAGAGACTCTTCATTTTTGAGCAAAATCAATCCTGAGAAAATTATTGAAGGTTACACCTTGTTTCACTGCAGCAAATACTGTAAACGCTGTACTAATGAGCTTGTCTACTGTATATTGTTGCGTCATAAATAGCTTTGAAATTGTGTGTGTAGGGTAGTTATGCACTTGAACTGATTAGCAACTGCAGAACTGACTAAAACATTCGTCTAAGTTGGTAGATGATTGACGAAGTAAACAAAATTTTCTTTCACAAGGAAGCAAAATCGGTGACGAGTTATGCAAAATGACGAGTTGCCCGATTGTGACTCAAGCAACTTGATTTGTACACAGACCATACAGTTTTGTTCGGGACTTCTAAAAATTGATGAGTTAGCCGAAGACGATTTAGGTGAGTTCTACTGTAGTACTAGTGCTACACAATCACATTTTTGTGATTATATTGTTTGCTAGTTGCCGTAAGTTGCAGATTTTTTTGGTGACTTTTATTACCAGATCTAAAATTATTTTTAGATTTGTCTCACGAAGCTGCCATACACTTTTTAAGAGTAAATAAAATGGCAAGCAACGCTAGATAACAGACAACAAATATAAGGTAGTAATTCTCAAATTGAAAAAATGGGATTACATTCTTAGCTATTTTGACCAGTGCTTCTAGGATAGATATCATAAATGTATAAATGGAAGACACAATAGAATTGTGGGATGACACAGAAGGTTTCCAGTATGTAATGAAAGAAAAATGGCAGGATGGAAGATGGAAAAAGGTCTTTCATTCCATCCTATACCCTGCCAGCAGGTGAAGGAGATAAGTTCCTTTGAATGTGCAGCGGCTGATTGAACCCCAATTGCTGGGAACTATGGCAGTCACAAGTAAGGAAGCACGACAGTAATCTTTTTATTGCATTGATGTTAAGACTTCAATTAACTCAGTTGTGGCAGACAATCAAAATCACGTCCGTCCTCCACGAAGTCCAGCGATGAAAGAGGTTGTGGCAGATAACTAGAACACGTCCGTCTGCCACGACGATCAACAATGAAAGAAAGCTGAAAATATCCGACCGCATGGTGGGCAACAAAATACTGCACACGTCACCAAACAGTAAGTTGCTGCACACTTCTATGTAAACCAGGTCACTGCACGCGTCATGTGAACAAAAACAATAGACGACAAAAGACGGGGGGGAAAGGCAAGTCGATCAACGAGCTACCATGAGATGAAAAATAAATAAACATTATCTTGCCCTAATAGAAAAAGAAAAACAAATGGGAGTGATTTTAGACACATGCAATGATAATAAACAAATAGGCCTACACGGTGCAATATTAATCACAATCAACTCCAGTCACACCGCAACTGTGGATTAAAAACAATCTGTAAAACTACATGTTGCTGTGCTTAACCAGTCTATGTAGGGGACCACGTGCTAATAAGCCAGCACGGGCAATCACTCCAGTCGCCAACTACGGGGACTATTATTTAAACTGTTTTTCATAAGTACATAACAGATATCAGTCCACGGCTAGATTTCCGGAAAGCCTTAAAGGCCAAACATCATAAGTAACATAATATAATGTATATCAGTCCACGGCTAGATTGCTGAAAAGCCATAAAGGCTAATTATCATAAGTAACAAAATAGGTGTCAGTCTACAGCAAGATTGCTGGAAAGCCATACAGGCTAAAATTTCTGGCGTAAGGTTACATCGCAAGGCGTGCGAACTATGGGATCACGATATTCTTTAAGCGGAGATAGCCGAGCGGTTACAAACCTGACGGTAGACACTTCATCAGTAAATATTACTTTGTCAGTAAAATCGTGGATAAAGCAGTAACGGTACACGGGCTGGGCGTTAAACTGGGGTCTCACGAAGTTGCAAAATAGCAAACACAGCTCGTACAGTAAACAACTAAAATCACACACATCGATGAGAGCAAAGTGCTTAGCCACCAAAAGCAAACTAACAAAAAAATATAAAAAAAGACAAAAAAATGTTTGCTATGGCAGCTCGATGAAGTGTGAGGCGCGACACGCTACACAGGAATACCAGTCGTTTATGTTAGGTTAGAAATATATATTTAGCTGGGAGCGCCAGCTTCACTCAAAAAACATTTTTGAGAGCGGTGACCAAAAGGTAATATAAATTAAGGTGTAGCGTCTATTTCCTAATCCTGACGATCTTGCTCTGAATTAAGACTGGTTTAGTCACGAACTCTTTGGGGTGGGAACTGCTTTACTTTTTCCTCGTCCACCCTGAGCAGTTATAGTAAACTGGCGAAATTTGTAGCAACTTGATAATTTCATCTCATCTCTTCTCATGAACTCTCTATTAGTTCGGAAGTGCTGTCAGTTCCTTCTAGTAAATATAGTGGCACAAACTCAAAGTTGGGAGTAAGTGTGGTAATGGTTTTTGTTTTACTATCACAGAAATAGATTACTTGGTGGTAGGCTTATTTTATAACTTGGGGCAGCTCTGTTGTAATGATATTTATGGCACCGAGTTCCTTGGCTGCTCCTATGTGTGATGGTCCCGGAATAGAGCGAGAGCAGCTACACCTATTCCCAAATGCGTTTCATCCGATCTCCTAGTTGGCTTCATTAACCCTTTTCAACCAAAAATTTCCATCAGTGTTGCAAGGTTCCCGGGTTTTCGCGCTGAATCGGGCTAGTTGGCTAGTTTGGATTTGGCATTACGAGAAAATTTAGCATTTGCGGATTGCAGTTTTTTGGGCTATTTTTTGCCATCCCGTTCGGATAATTTGGGCTAGTTTTTGGAGCGACAACAAGTGTAAAAGTAAGAGATAGCGGCGTACTTTTGTAAGAAATACAGCTCAAAAATAGGCTCAACAGCTATAATCATATTATAGTACTTATTACCAATTTACTAAACACCAGGTTGATTTGACACAGACTGGTAGATGATGACCTTTTCTTTTGAAGATCATTGCCTAGCCGAAGGAAAAGTTACCTAATCTGCGGGTCAAAACGATCACGACAACTGTTTTCTTTGGAAATCATGTTGAAGCACAGGCTGACTTGGCTATGGCCGTCGCTGGGAAATCAAACACTGTGCTGATGCCGGGCCTGGACTGTCAAACGTTTGGCTATTTTGGGCTAGTTTTCTGATACCATTTGGGCTGGAAACTTGAAGAAAATCTGGCAACACTGCTTTTCATGGACTGTAGCAAATCCAGAACATTTGGCTAGGACTGAGGAGTGATGCACTCATTTGTACTAAGCTGCAAAGTTCATGGTAGTTCTAAACAGGCATAGAAGCATAGTACAGCCTACAGGCATGGTACAGGTATAATAGGCATAGTAAATAGGTGAAGGGATAGTAGGCATAGTACAGGGTTCAAGCAGGTTTCTTCACTCGCAGATTATTAGAAACAATTTTATTTTGCTGCTGTTGGAATTGATGGCGAATAAATAAATACTTTTCCAGGATCAATGACAACGATCTAAACCAATGCCTGCATTATGCCAGCCATTACTGACTGATGCATATGCACATCTAACATTCTATTAGTATGTCTACTAATCCTGTACTATGCCTATTTATAATCACCCCTAAGTTCATTTTTCTGCTCTCAGAAATGTAAATTGCGTGTAGGCAATGCAGTTGGTTAGACTGGTATTTCTAAGTCGACCTAACTGACTGTTAGCGTTACTGGTCATTACATGGCAGAGTTGGCTGGTTTGATAAAAAAAAACAACTTCTCTAAAGAATTTAACTGCTCTCCCACTTCTCACCAAAAATAGTGTTGCCCCTGCTAACAGTAGAAAAATCAAGAAGCCCTCCTACTCTAAAGTGTTTTTTAAAATTCCAACTCTAATTAAGTGTTGGCCTCTAATTTTTTGGGCAGTTGCTATTTTGCCATCAATGACATTTTACCTGTGGAGGCTATTTTGCTGTCAGTTATTTGTGATTGGTCAATCTTGACGCATTGAGCACGTGACTTTTGGTCATATCTAATCGGTCAATTTTAGTAACCAATTAAAAAAGATTTGTACCCTCTGTTTGTCATTGTGCTCTCTCACATTGTACACTCCCTACAAGTGTACACTACTCCTTACATTCACACACCAGGCCTCTCTCCAGTGTACATACCTTTCTCTAAGTGCCCTGCCAGCCAAGATTCCAACCGGTAACCATTGCATTTTAAGGTAGGTGCATGATCCATGCACCACAGCATCACCTGCCGAATTTTAGCAATTGTGACAATATGAACACAATGCATGCATGATTATGGCAAAATAGTCTCCAAGGGTAAAATGCTGCTGACATCAAAATAGCCACTTCCCCAATTTTTTATTGTTCAGAAAGCTGGAAAATCTTTTTGCCTTAGGTGATGGTCAGTTTTATTGTATTTTAATTAACTTTTATCTTGTAATTTGGTAGCAGTAGGCTGCCCTCCATACAAATGCCATATTGCATGTAGCATGGAAAGTTCCACGTTTGATGTAGTTCCTAAACTCATTTTTTATTTCTTTGCAGTTACAATAATTGAAAGTGGCATTATTTAACACTTTTACTGCAGAAAGACGTAATTCTACGTCTTTAGAAACAATACGTTGCATGCAAAAGGACACAGATTTACGTCCGAGAAAAAATTCTCACTCGTTTGATTGTTTATATATTTGTGATTTTGTCTTTTCATGAACTAAGCTTGCAAATGAATAGTTTGCAGTGTTTGTATTTGTCAAAACCTTGTGAATATGCTGGTAAAACATGCACGCAAATCAGAAAATATTGCTTTGAGCAAAAACACGATGCACCAAAAGTGTTAAATGAGTTGACCATAAAAGTTTATAGTCAATATAAACTTTAAAGCATTTGACAGATGTGATGACATGCACAATGAGGTTTTTATTTGCATATACTGATTCATTATTTGTGTTGGGCTTTTTCTGGTGGCTTATTTTTTGATTAAGCATACAGTTAGTTTTTGAAATTCAAATAGTATTTTTGCCACTCAAAATGTAATGTCTTCCTGGGAGATTGCTCTCCTCAGGCATCAGGTATGAGGTTCTCAGGAAATCCACCTGGGTGGCAGTTATTATGTTGAGCCTGGATTTTCACATTGGGAATGAGCCAAGTTTCTCAGGGCAACCAAGTTGTGACAGAATAACTTGCATGCAGAGCTGTGGCAGCTAATTGTCCTTGTTTTTCCTTTTCAGTGGAGTTGCCATGTTTTGCTCCAAGATTGTGAGTCATGTCGAGTGCAATCATGTCTCACTGTAATGTCTCTCAGCACATGCTTCCAGTTTGTGAGTCATTAAATGGTAAGTGAATAAGTTACGTTTAGCTGCCCAGTAACTGATTTTATCAAGATCAGTATTTGCATTTTCAAAAATTGTTATTGTTTGCTCTCATCAGATGGCGTTAAGTATGTGTAATTTGCAAACGTACTGACCAAAAATTCAATGTAAATTGATAGATCACTTACATACATGAAAAAAAGTGGGCCTAGCCACGATTCATTAGGAATGCCATGTGTGATAACAAGAAAATATTCAAAATCTTGTGCAAAATAGATAACGCTTATTGATGAGCCTGCTAAGAGATTTTATTGATCTTTTATCAATCAGCAACTGCATGCACTATTTACTACTCGTACATTTGCAGCATGGTGCAATGCACTGTGCATCTGATACGTAGTCAAAAAATTGCAAGTTCAGCATGCAGAGCATTGCATTGCATGTGACATGGCCAAATGGAACTGTTATTTGCAAAAGACCTCACATTTTGGCTTTAAACTATGGCTGGCGCTAATTGCAGTGACATCTGGGTGCTGCGAGTGACTGCTAACATTGCCAGGTCATTTTGCAGTCTTCCAAGCCAGGGGTCGGCAACCCCTGGCACGCGAGAGGATTTTTTATGGCACGCCAAGTGACTTGACGTGCATGCAAAATCTATCCTATAAGCGTGCGCGGCGCACTCCCAAGCTCAAACTGTCTACACTGCACGAAATCAACAGTCCTAAAATTTGTCAAGCATGCAATTCACTTGACAATTTCTATGTTGGCGATGTCTGTTGTAGTTCTGCCAATGACACTCACAACTGGCTTGCTGTGAAAGCGAAAAAATTGGCTCAAGAAAATCCAGTTCATGCGATTTCCCATTAGCACAAACAAATTAGAGTAAACAAAGATGCGATACGCCGCAAGAATGAAAAATTGTGG
Source organism: Trididemnum clinides (assembly GCA_963675345.1). Classification (NCBI taxonomy): domain Eukaryota; kingdom Metazoa; phylum Chordata; class Ascidiacea; order Aplousobranchia; family Didemnidae; genus Trididemnum; species Trididemnum clinides. The sequence goes on from OY776291.1 coordinate 30,849,235, forward strand.
TGTAGACACGCCTAATACTAAAACAGTTATGAAAACACTGTGTTTCTTTGTCGCACACTCTGCTACAACTCACAGACAGTTTTGCTTGAAGAGATGGAAAGTACATACCATGATGTGCTGCTGCACTGCAGTTTCAGATGGTTAAGTTGCAGTAAGATTTTCTTGAGGTTCGTCGAATGTCTAATCGAGATAAGGGTCTTTTTCAGGGGACAAGGAAAGGCCGACCCCGAACTGGAGGATGAAAAGTGGCTTGTAAAACTGATGTTTCTTGCGTACATCACCACGCACCTTAACGAAGTTAATCTTCATCTGCAGGGTACAGGAAAAACAGTGATGTGTCTTTTTGAGGTATGCAAAGGATTTGCATCTAAACTGGATGTCTACACACGGGACATCCGAATCGCCACTTTTCGCTACTTTGAACACCTGAAGGCTTTCTCAGTGGATTACCAAGTTAATTCGGTTAAAATTGATATGTACATTAGGAGTTCAACGTCTCAATTTTGCACCAGATTTCAAGATTTTCAACATTTTGGTTCATTGTTTTCTTTTCTCATCAAGCCCGAGAGCAGCGAAGACTTGAACTTATGTGCATTTGAATGGATGGATATTGAAGACTTCCAGTTGCAGCTGATCGATTTCAAAGCCTCTTTATTGTGGACATCGAAATTTGTTGAATTGCGGAAATCGCTGGAAACGATTGAAAACAAGCAAAAAAACATTTTACCACGTTAGAAATCTTTGCAGGAGAAATTTAGCTGTCTGAAGAAGATGGCAATAGCTTTGCTGTCTGCATTTCAAGCCATTTATTTGTGTGAACAAATATTTTCCCAAGTGAAGTTTATTCTCAGTGCCCATCGCAGCCGACTTACGGAAGATCAATGAAAATTGTGTGTTCAACTGAGTGTATCTAAATTTAGTCCAATATTACTGAGCTGAGCAAGGAAATGCAAGGACAAGGAGTCTGTCTGTAGTTTCATTAAAAAGAGTCTTTTGACTGTATTCGACCTTATCCAATAAAATTAATAAACAAATTTGTTTCTTATGCGTTTGCTATTTACATCGTTGACTGTGCAAACCAAACACATAAAAATGCTTGGCACGCGAAGCTGCTTACATCTTGATATTATTCGTAAACTGGCACACTGCGTTCAAAAGGTTGCCGACCCCTGTTCCAAGCTCTCTGTTTATCTTGTGTTCAACAAGTTAAAAGTTAAGTTTGCTAGTTTAAAGCTTGTAGGATTAACATGACATAAACCTTGTCTAATATACTCTTTTTATATCATTGCAGCTTAAACTTTAATGATAATGGATTTTAGTGATGTATATTATAACAAAGAAAACTACATTGAAACCGCATCTGGGAATAAAGTTAGTCGACATTCAGTCTTATGTGGAAGTCAGAACATAGTTTTAAATGGAAAAGCTATTGTTGAAAAAGGTTGTGTGATAAGAGGTGATTTAGCAAATGTTAGAATTGGAAGAAATTGTGTCATCAAAACTAGATCTGTTATACGACCTCCATTTAAGAAATTCAACAAAGGTGTTGCTTTTTTTCCTTGTGTGATTGGGGATCATGTTTTTATTGAAGAAGACAGTGTAGTAAATGCTGCACAAATTGGATCATATGTTCACATAGGTAAAAACTGTGTAATTGGAAGAAGATGCATATTGAAGGACTGCTGCCAGATTGCTGATAATTCTGTGGTTCCATCTGAAACAGTTGTGCCACCTTTCATGGTTTTTGGTGGCTCTCCTGCCAAACCGGTTGGAGATTTACCAGAATGTACGCAATATTTAATGATGGATGCTACTAAACAGTATTATGATCACTTCAGGCCAGTGAAAAAATGATTTAAGCAACATTCGTCTGTTTCTCCAAGTGATTGCCTGTGAATGAATAGTACACTCAATAATCTTTCGCATTTCTTTTCTAGGCAGAGTGATATTTTTTGCTGGAAGTTTAAAAGCATGAGCCGTGCAACATCACTAGTTTGATAATAAGAATTTAAAACTGTTAAAAGTTGTGGACTTTTTAACAAAAAGACTTGAAAATGTTAGACTTAATGACACATTATTAGTTTACCGTATTTTAACTACAATTTTACAATGAAATTTGATTTTTTGGAAATGTCGGGTGTATGGTATAATTGCAGTTAAACCAGTTTATACTAACACTGATACAAATAGTCTGTCTATTGGTCAAAAACCATAACTTGCAGAAAAGTTATAAAAGTTACAAACTTACTTTATCGGATGAAAAGTTGTCTCAAAATAGTTATGTAAATTCTTAAGCAAAAAATCTTTGTCATAACATAGGTGCATGTTTATCGTATACGTTTATGGTAATTGAAATGCAATACGTAGATTTGTCAAATTGTTTTATTTTTTCCATGTAAAAGAAGGAGTCAAGTCAAGCTTTAAAAGTGGGAATTTTATTTTCCCTCCTGCACCTGCAGCGAAATCATTTAAGTCTTATTTTTTTCAGAAAATTTGACACTTGGATATATGAGATAACTTATGCTTTTTGAAGACGTTTTCCCTGTTGGTTTAAAACTATCTTCAAATATATTTCTCAATACAATCTTGCTTGTCTGCATCATAGATTAGATCTTAAAATGCACGTTAATGTCAAGTGTAGTTTAGAGTATTTTTGTTTATGTTGCTTGCGTAAAATATATTGATTTGTCAAGTACTGCTTGCCAATCTGAAGATTTTTCATTTCGCTTTTGGCAATTTCAAATATTAACAAAAAATGTGCACAGAAGTATTTTTTTTCTTTTGCAAAAGCCATAAAGCATCTAAGAATCGTTGGATTAGATTATCAAGTCGAGAGCCTTCCCGAATTCAAGAGTAGCGCTGTTACTTGGCACGCTGCTTTTGCTCGACAAAACCCTGGATTGCGATCACGCAGTTGCGTGTTCAAGCCATCTTAATTTATGCTTTCTAAAATTTTTTTGTTTCGTTGCACACTTGTAGTATCAAAGCACTATCCGGTGTGTCGGCAGTAGCCTACTGATATCTCCGACGTCGGTCTGATGTTCAAGTTGTTTTTTGCGTTATAGAAGTTAAATCAGGCACATAGCCAGCCGGATATTTTTTGGAGCAAAAGCAAATCTTGGGGGACCAAATATTTTTCGTTTAGTCTGAACGACAGGAGGCATCAATGAAAGAGCCGCTCCGCATTTCTTCGTCCTGAGTTGACGCATTCTCCGTGGTAATGATAAGCGGTGACCTTTTTTCTGTTCGAAGATCACCTTCATGGCAGTCCGAAAGTTGGTATTTGCAGCGCAGTGAAACCTCTACAAAAAATACCCGCATTCAACGACTTCTCCAGCCACATTTTTCGTAGCAGCGGTGGAGGTTGACGTTTTTTTTCGGGAGATCATCATATACTACTAAACATACTTGTAGCTTCCTGGGCACCCCGTGACTTCGCGCCTGAATTACACTCGTCAAACTTGTCCCCATCGGTCAAAGCAAAGATGACAACTCCCCACTGTCATGCAAAACAAAGTGTTTATTAGTACGACATGCCCAACGCATTGTTTTGCCTGACCGTAGGGAGGACTTACGGCATTTTCGTCTCAAAATAAATGTTCTTTTAGATCAAGATTTCGAAAGCAATTTTCTGTTCAAAACAAAGGTGATGACTTTTTTTGGAAATAAACTGAAATTTACTATTTTGTGGGAAGCTGACAATATTCTGGAGGGGCAAAGCAGCTCCCAAGTTCCTTGTTTTTACGCTTGTGGTTAGTGTTTCTATGAAGTGGCGATTGCTACTCGACCTAACAAAATCAGCTTTTTTAGGACAGCGTTTGTTCTGCAAAACCGAATTTTATTCTTTCTCACCAAACGGGGAGAGCATAGGGTGTTTTTCATCTCGTCGCTTACTTGTTGATCTCTTGAAAACTTCGAAGAGCTCTGCTAACCGAACCACTCTTAAGTTTAAAGTCAGTTCTGATTTCAAACGCTTTAACATTTGATGCTATTGTTTGCACGCGAACATGACTGCATGTTTAGGAGCTATTACTTAAACCAAAGTCTAATGTTAGTCTCTGGTAATATGAAGGTAGGATGTTAAAGCACTCGGGGGTGGATTAACGGTTCGTGAACTCTGGGGAAATCGGGGCTGCAAACTTGAACTCGATACACTCGGGTCTTTTTGCCGAACTCAAAAAATGAAAATTCCTGAACTTGAACTCTGAAAAGCATTCGTCTAGTGCGAGTTCATTAATTGAGTAATTTAAAAAAAATGAAAAGTAAATAATACAGTATTATGCAGTGATGAAGAAAGGTCCTAAGACCAGTCTTGGTGTTAGGGTGGTTATAAATTATATCGTAGTGATAGTACAGAGGTAGAACAGGCATTGTAGGCATATAGTGGCAAGGTATAAGCATACAAATATTTTCAATTCCGCCAATTCTACACTTATAATAGTTTAAAAGTAGGCGGCGTATGTTGCAGCGAAGACGAGAAGAACACACAGCGAGCGTGACGAGGAAGCACAAATTCCTCAATAGATGCATAGGGGATGTTGTGTTTCAAAAAATTTTGATGAGCCAACACTCACACAAGTTATGGTACTATAATGTTTTGCTCCCGAAGCGTCGGCAATGTTACCTGGAAGGGCATGCCATAGCAACGATTTTTCTGCTTCCAATGAGTCTTTCCAAGGTACACTTTTTTTTCCCAAAGTTGAACTTCCTTCATCTCACTTTTGGAGTTTTCTTCTTTGCTTCATTGCGATGTCTACAGGAGTTAAAAATTTACTTCAAACAGTCTCATCTGCTTTGCTTCCCCTCCCCAGGCGCGCATACTTTCAACGTGGACTGTAACTCAGCTAACCCCTCTACTCTCAGGTTAGTTCACCTCCATCCCTCTATTTTGTTGACCTCCTATACCCTCTTTGTTCTCTATCTCATACCGCTCCTTCTGAATATTTTTCTCTCCCATTCTGTGCGTGCCGCTGCAAAGGCTGCTCAAGGAGCCCACATTCGACTGGAACTGTGGTCTGATCACTGATATCTTGTTTTAAAGTGCGGATGACTGCTATGCCTACTATACTTGTACTATGCCTGTTTACAACGAAAACTGTTGGTTTAAAAACCGTTTTATCGAGGTCTTGGCCTTGGGTTTGATGGTCTTGGTTTTTAATAGGACTTTGAACTCAAACTCAAAAACTAGATCTTTTTTTTCCAAACTCAAAATTTAACTCGAAAAATTGAAAATGAAGAACTCGAATTCCGACTAGCAAACTTTTTGCAAACTCGAACTTGAACTCGAACAAAAATCAACCGAGTTCGCAATCGTGGGGCAATCAAGTTACAAGGGCCTGCCACCGCAATAAATGTCCCAGTACACATGGAACGTGGGAATACACACCATCACGACTCAATGGTTGCACAAATTACATCTAAATTTTAAAGATTTTAACTTTTCTATTCTCATATTTATCCAAGATGTAGAAACATTGGCTTTCTGGCTTAACTTTGAAAATGGTTTTAGGATGTCAAATGTGCAAAAACAAAAGCTGAACCAAGCCTCGTCAATGGAGACACGCTAAAACGCTGCCAGTGGGATTTGAACCAAAAACGCTCCCAGTGGGATTTGAACCAAAAACGCTGCCAGTGGGATTTGAACCAGCATTTTACTTTATGACTGAAAAAGATAGCCTTTATGACAAGACTCGCGTTACCTTTCTTCTGCAGTCAAAATTCTTTTTGAGACGAAATACCAAGTGATGACTAAGAGTCTTCAACTAGCTTTTGGTAAAATAAATCAAGCATAAGAACAAAATTTTGATTTGAAAGCTTTTGATTTAGGGATGTGGAAGCGGTTATTTTTCAACAGCTTCCGCTTCCGCTTCCAAACCTATCGCTTCCGCTTCCACTAACAAAAAATAAGAAAACGACTGTTGACAATTTTTTTTAACTTTTGTGGGTCTGTAGCCTGCCTTCTCCTACACTTCATCATCTTGAGAAAACAAAAACCTTCATTTATTGCTATTACTTTACTTACTTCGCTTGAGCTTATTGTTCCGAACTACTCTGTGTTTCTTTTTCATAGATATTAGAACTCGCGTTGAATGTAGAACAGTGCTTTTCAATCTTTTTGTCATCGCAGAACAACTAATGTACTTTCGCGTTTGTCACGGAACCACCTCTAACAAAAATTTAGAAATCACAAATTGCTTGCAAGAAAATCAAATATTTCGTTACTAAAATCCAAAAACCAATTAAATACCTCAACAAATAAACAGTTATTATAAGTTCCTTCACTACTTACAACTACTTTTACAATAGTTAACTTAATGCTTCTCAGATCTAAACCGTATGACCATACATTACAGCTCTCGACAATAACCTGTCGTCACAACAACAAATTACACCGTATAGCGCTGATTTTCTCTCTCTATCCTCAACTAACTCTGACTTTGAGTTAACTTTAACTCTAATCATCATTACGGACTTTCTGTCCGTCCCCAAAACACGTATTGACTCCGATCTTTTTGGATAGTGAAGTGCAAAATTTCTGTCGTATATACAGTATATACATGTAAAGCGAGCAAAATTGAACTGCACCAATCAATAGCCGCCTTGACGTGGTGGTGCGGTCCCCAACCCCGTTTGGGTTGGGTTGAAATGGCTGTTGGCCTTCCTGAGGATCCCAGTTACCCCGGGCACTCCCCTCACGCAAACCATTTTTTGCCGTGCAGCCCCCTGAACGACCGCAGAAGGGTAGCACGCAGCCTCTTTAAAATCGGCCTGTCTTCTCCTGCTTTTCTCTTGCCCGTCTTCTCATTCTTCTCCTTCTCCTGATGAACGGCAACGTTCATCCTAAGCCTTGTCCCGTCTTTCCCTGTTCAGTGTGCGCTGGAAATGTGACCTGGCGGGGTAGGTTAGTGCAATGCTGCACATGCTCTAATTAAGTTCATTTAAAGTGCTCACTACTCTCCTTTTCTAGATTCAGAACTCTTGGCAGCTCTCACTCCTGGAGTTGCTCTCCCTGCTGCGTTTCTACTGTTTTTGGAGATCCCACATCTACCAGCACTGTGACTTCCTCCTCGGACTCGTCGAGCTGGTATACCTCCACTGCTCAATCTGGCCCCCTTCTGCTAATGCAGCACTCGCACCCCACCCTCGCCTTCAAACTTCATATCCTTTTTCCGCCCACTTCGTATCTTCTCCCTCTGCACCCTCACCAACACCTCATGCTCCTGGCTGCTGGCTGTTTCTCTTTACCTCCTGCTTCCTCTTCCCCTCCTTAACTCCCTCAGGGATCTTCAATGGAATGCTGGGGGTCTCCAAGCCAGGAGCACTAAACTGCACCACTTTGTTTCGTCTCATCCCGTTTCCCTTATTTATATCCAGGAATCTAACCTAAATTTATCTTCCTCTTTCCGGTTTCCTGGATTCTTAGCTCTGCGATCAGATGGCACCCACTCCTAATCTGGTATTTTTTCGAGTGATGTCACAGACGCTAGCGGCGGCGTCATCATTTTCGTCAGGTAGGGGTTATCCTTTTCTGAGTTTTCTACCTCCTCTCTTTTTTCGCTTGACCCCTACTCTGATTATGTGGGGGTCAACATCTCTCTAAACAACTCCTCCTCGCTCTCATTTCTTAATGTTTATGCTCCTCCTATTCGCTCTTCTACGAAAGATAGCAGAACCAATTTCTTTTCTTTCTCCATTCTTCCCTCCTACGTGGAAGCGGAAGCGGTAGAATATTCGCGCTTCTGCTTCCGCTTCCGCTTCCGCTTCCACAGAAAAAGGACCGCTTCCACCGCTTCCACCGCTTTCGCTTCCACATCCCTGTTTTGATTAGACCAGTGTTGCTCGACCTTTTTCGAGCCGCGACCCACTTCAGAAAGTCACAAATTTTTGCGACCCACTTAAAAAAGATTGTATTGTAATGCCACCAGCATAAGCCTAAAAAATACATAAAATAAAAAATTCATTAGACAAGAAGAACTTTCTATTCCTCCGTGGTTTATAACATAGCTGTAAAGTTGATCTCCATAAAAAAAAGTCTTTACCTTTCCAGTAAACAGGATTAGGTTACAATTTGCTACTTCCTATCACAAGATTCCGTTACTTATTGTTTATATACACCAGCATTTCTCAACTTTTTTAGGCATGTGCCCCATTTTCAAAATACACGATGGTCTGTTGCCCAGTTGCGTTATATTTTTTCAATTTTTAGTGATGTTTTCCGTATTAGTTGAAATTAAAATAAGAAACCATGGCCCACCCGACTTCCGTGCTGTGGTCCACCCGTTGAGAACCATTGGATTAGACAAACGGTATTTTGAAATAAAGTGATTAGACAATATGCAAAAATTTCGCGAATATTTCAGTGAAATTTGTGATTAGCATACAAGCATTTGTGAAAGCATACATTTGGGCATTTTGATATGCCCACGCAGGAAGATTATTTTTTTTTAAAGGAGGAAGCATTCTGTATAAATGTTTACACCATTTACGTGCCACTTTTATTGAAATTGTTATTCATTCAGATTTCAATCAAAGCTACTCAGTTAAAAGTAATTTTATTGTAAAAGACGACCTGATGTTTACCTGATGTGCGGCAAAAATACCTCAATTTACTAAACATCAATCAAAACACGATGCTAGGCACGTGCCATTAAGAAAAAGTGATTCTCTTAAATCAAAGCTTGAGGGCATCCGCCAAGTTTGCCAGATGGTATGCTTGGCCTTGCGTAGCTGCCATGGTCCACCAACATCAGTAGCCAAGAAATCTGCAAATCAATAGTTTTTGTAGTTTTGTACTACTAGCTAGTTGCTACCGAAATTTAGATCAGGAGTCGGCAACTTTTAACGGCCGAAGAGCAATTTGTACCCACTTTCCATGAAAATAAAATATTGGGAGCGGAAAATAGTTAAAAAATATTTTTTTGGAGATTAATTTTTTGAAAGTAATCATTTTTTACTTTTGTCTTCATTCTTTGTTAAAAACCTTTTTTAAGAAGTCAACCGTTTGGAAGTGATTTTAAAAATTTCGCCTTTTCACTTTGTTTGCCTAAAAGTAGTTCAGTTTTTTCAAGCTGACCAGAGCCGCAATTGAAGGATGATGAACCTATAGGTTGCCGACCCCTAGTTTAGGCGCAGGAAAACAATACATTCCGCCTATTTAACTGTAACTACAAGATAGATGTTCCGCTTTGCTAACCTATACTGAAGCAGTTAGTCCATATCAGCGAAGTATTTCTTGGCCATTTTCGGCATTGAGCATAGATTTTTTTAAAAGTATAGGCACATCGAATTTTCTTACTAGAAGGTTAGCATAAATAAAGCCAGCAAATTTTTGTTGCAATATTGGTGCAGTGTGCCATCATAACCTACAAGAGTGTTTGGGTGCCAAATAAATCTTAATTGAAAGATGTTCTGAAAATGAATTGATTAAAAGTGCCATTGATTTTGGCTAAGGAAGTAGCCTACGGTAAGTTTTTATAGTGCGATAGTTTAAATGGTTACCCGGAGAAGAAAATAATTCGGCAAAGCATCAGGTAAATTGTTGAATATTGTCAAATCAATGCATTCTTGATTAGCGATCGACCGTATTATCTTTCAAAATCGTGCGAATCCTCGCAGGACATGATATAAAGGAAGCGATTCTATTCAAACTTGGTAACCTTTTATTTTATCGGTTTTCCTATTGGCAATCGATTGAGAAATAACTAACATTTTTATTTTTTGAATCAAGAAGAAAGTAAATACAGGTGGTGGACAAAATAATGGAAACACCTTAAAAAAATCAACAAATTATAATTTAATATGGTGTAGGTCCGCCTTTTGAGGCAATTACAGCTTCAATTCTTCTAGGTATTGATTCATACAACTTGTGAATTGTTTCCAAAGGAATTGCAAGCCATTCTTCAGTTAGAAAACCCTCCAATTCTTTGTCCAATTCTAATTAAATCCAATTCCAAACCCTCCAATATCTGAAAACAGAAAAATGACACACATTTTACATCAATATACCAAATAGCAAAATTATTATACAGAAAATAGGAACATATGCCAAGTTTTGATTGTACAAATTATGTTCTAAGATTATGATGGGAAATATTAGGTGTTTCCATTATTTTGTCCACCACCTGTAGTTGTGCTGCTTTTAATTGCGCTTCTACGCACTGTTTAGTTTCTTTGAAAATGTGCATCAACTACGCAATAATGCAGTTAGAACAGGCACAGCAAATGCTCTCGTCCAGGGATGCTCATATTCCCTCAGATATGAGGTAAATTATCATGCGAAAACAAATGCTCACCATATTTAACGTTTGAATGTGGCAGCCAGCAGAGGCGCATTTGAATGTGGTTCAGCGAATCGATCCTGATCTAATCTTGGATTTTGCAAGATGCCTGATATAAAATCGCAAAGCAGGCAAGCAACACATGCTTGATCGGGAAAGTTGAAATTTATTCTTGGCATCGAGTAATCCTGCCATTGGATCATTACATGCCACAAAAAGATACCATTTTGAGAGCAGAAGTTTTTCAAAATTTTTGTGATTAAAGGTAACCAAAATTGTAATGGTGTTTTACATAAAAAGGCTCTCAATCATTTTTTGAAGTGTATTTGCGAGTCTCTTACTAAGGTGTTTGTTACTTTTTGACTCGAGATGCCATGGTTAAGAAGGTTTTAAATTCTCTCACCTGGTTGTGCACCCTTCTTAATTGTGTTTGTAAAAGCACTAAAGCTTTTGATAGTCAATTAGGTTTGCATCGCTTTCTTTTGATAATCTACAAGTACTGTCGCCAAGCAAAAACATTTCCATGAAATTTCTGCTGTTTGAAAAGACTCAGATGAAAAACTAATAATCCATAGAATAAGGAGTTTTACAAATTGCTCTCAAGCCCACCCAACTATGCTGCCATCTAGCTCCCAGCCAACAGGGGCACAAAGGCATTTTTACGACGCAGTTGAACGGATCAATACCTTTATCAATGCAAATATTGATTTCTTCTTTCATTTCTGGCAGTTTGTGATCACCACGTTCGCATTAAACCCCTTCGTTTTTTATTTTGCGCAGAAAGATATATATCTGTTATCCCACATTGGGATCACTATATACAAACATTTTTTGTGCTGCCGTGTGGTGTTGCTATTAGACTATGATGCTCAATTAAATGCTCAATTGAACTATGATACCTTTGCAAAAAACGTTTACAAAGTACGCATTTTTTGTCATATGCTCCTACTTCCGGTGGCTGGAAAATCTTTTGTCAGTTGTGCTAAAACTTAGTTTGGTTCAGATCTGCTTCGGAACTACCGCTGCTGTCCGCGCAGTGCATTTCTAGTGCAAGCAGTGAAACAATCAAGGAAAATTGCTGTAAAGTGCTTTTTTATAATGCACAGAAAGATTGCTATTGTCAGGCTTGAACGCACGATTATTGTCATAGCCACTGTCGTATCAACCCAATCGACAGCATTGCCGACAAGTAAAGCAACTTTTGCTAAAAATTCCTTTCAGAGTTTCCCGTACTTCTGGCATAGTTTATTCTATTTAGTTTGGAGCAACCAAGCTGGGTAAATTGCCGTAAACCGTCTTTCTCAAGTGAACCGCAACGTAAAAATCACCTTTAACCTACAAAGATTGAAGTTTAGAGTTTCTCTCACCACACGCTGGCATGTGATCAGCGATTACAAACTACTCATTTCCCTGAACATCATATCGCATTCTTCCTGCTGATCTTCTCCTTGCATATTTACCAAACGGAGCTGTTTCAAGGATTTACCAGGGCCAACTGCCATCTCTTCGGAGTACACATCCTCCCTTTCTTTGGGTGCGCGGTCAGTGGATGAAAGAAACGGAAACGTTTTCTTTTTTTTACGCTCATTGATGTCTCCACGCTTCCTGCTTTTTAATTTTTATTTTAAGACTTCAATAAATTTTTGAAGATTAGGAGAAAAGTTGAATTACTGAATCCCTAAAACAGCAGCCGGATAAAATGTGTGAAAACAGGAATACACCACAAAAATATGAGAAAAATATTCCAGCGCAAAATGCATTGTAAAACGCATTGCATAAACAATGAGGGATCTAAAAAGCAATTGTTTAATTGATCCAGCAAAAAAGTCAAACTCATTTTAAGGCCTACTACCGACACCGAAAGTTGCACCAATATGCTGCGACAACTTAATCGATATTATAAGATCAGGAAAAATCAAAGGCACCAAAATTTCCATTTGATTCTATTTAAATCAGATGGTGTTTTTATAACAAAATTAATTTGTTTTATAAAAGTGTGGCCATATAACTGAATGATTTTAGCTAAAACTTACTGTTAAGTTTTAAGTAAAAGGATATCTCACAAAAAGAAATGAAATAGAGAGGAACACTCTAAGGATAAGAAGATGAAAGGGAGCTAAGTTCTGAGCAAGAGAAGAAAGAAAATTTAGATGGACCCATTTGAGGCAGTTAGAGCACTGCACTGACCAGCTCCTACACTTTACATTGCCGGCACACACAGAACAAGGGAATTGAGGACAATGGACAGAATAACCGCTGCCGCTCATTAGAAAAAAAGGTAAAGAAGACAAGAGAGAGAGAAAGAGGCAAGAGAGCAAAGGTGGAAGAGACACTCTAAAGATTTTTAAAAAAGTGTGAGCTGCCCTGTAACGGTCGCTCAGAGGGCAGCACAAAAAAATAATTTCTAGGAAATTCTCCGGGAATATGTTGGATCATCGAGAAAGCCTACAATTATTTTGACACAACCTAATGGGACTGGAGAGCGTATCGTCGCTGATTGATGTAGCACGAGCAACATTGTAATATAAACTAGTTGTTCCAATAGTCTCAGCCTCAAAATATATTCACCTTCTCGTAGAAGAACTAATGATTTAGAAATTTCTGACAGGATGCACGCTTTCAAAAAGAAAGGCCTTCTTCATAATTTTTAGCGCCTCTAAAGAAACAACGTGGAGTTACTGTGTTTCCCCGAAAATAAGATCTGCCCTGAAAATATTACCCAGCGCGAATTTTCAGAATGATTTTAATATAAGCTCTACCTTAAAAATAAGCCCTAGTTGGTTGAGGGAAACAACTACGTCATAAAAGTAGGTCAGCACATAACATGCTGTAACAGCGAGACAGGTGAACCTAGAAACAATTACGTGATTGCTTGATTTTTAGAGAAATAGTCTAACATTGCCACATTGGATAAAAAAAAACGTGTTATTCATAAGCAAATGTAAATTGGTTTTCAAATTTTTTCTACAATCAGAAATCTCACAATTCTCTTGTAGCAACTTTGTTTTTGATAGACGGAAATGAAAGACATCCCCCAAAAATAAGCCCTAGTGTCATATCTTGGAATGATAATCAATATATGCTCTTTTATATTTTCGGAAAAACACGTTAGTTACGAACTACTTGGCTGAATAACTGATCGAGAGCAACCAGTGGTATCACAATAGGAGGTGATTAGTTGCTCAGGAATAACAGTTTTTTAAAAACATCTTTTTTTGACGACTTTTGAAAAAACTTAAATTGAAGACCTTTTTTGTAGATTGCTTTGAATTCGAAAAAAAATAACAGGTAACGTTTTTCGAGTAAGGCCTAGTAACGTTTTTGATACTGGGAGTGATCCAGTCCGCAGCTAACATTGTATAACACCACTCCCGCAGATAGCTTTATATAGAAAAGTAGCCATATAATAAAATAATAATTTCATGCTATTGATATTGGCAATTATTATATTTATTTGTGCGTATGAGCTCATGCTCCATTTGCATGTCTTTCGTCAGACTGGGCCATTACGACGGGTAGACTGCTTGGCCCCACTACCTGTCTGCCACTTAAAGATGGAGGCGTCCCGTTAAGTGTCTTGTCCAAGGAAACAAGCAAGCTAGCCGACTTATTCTCCACTCAATCCCTATTTTTCTGAGAGCGCCAAACAAGAAAGCTGTTGATACCATTTTTAAAAAGTCTTTTGGTATGGCTCGACTTGGGGAATAAACCCTAGGTCTACCGACTGCGAAGCGGGCGCTCTAACCACTACGCCATCGCGCCGGTTGATATTGGCAATCACCTTTTAAAATCAAGGGCTTCAAGCTCTTAAAGTAATGAGTTTTATCAATACTTGATTGTTTTTTTAAAGCTAATTGATCGTGAATTTTTGAGAAATGTCAACATTTATTCTCAATGCAAGTTTGAGTAATGGTTTTCATGCATGCAGATTTTAAAGATTGTGCAAAATGATGTACATTATCGATATTGAAATAGCTTTTTTGAAGTATTGGCGTAATAAAAAGGATTGCACTCGCAAAGTGTTACCTCCAATTAGAAAAACAATGATAGATTTTTCTTCAACAACCTATTGGTCATTATTTTTTAAAAGACGAGTTTGCCAGAGTGTCATCACCTAAAATCCTGTAATCCTCACGCCGTATTGTCCAGCAGGATCCCTAGCGCATCTTTATTAAAAAGAATCTCTACTCGCAAGTGCGCCTTGCATCTAATAAATTTGATAGGTATTCGCTACACAAAAAGGCTTTGATCTCAGAATCAAGGACGCGTAGTTTTGCCATGACCCTGGTTTACGTGCGCCTGCTGACGCTTAAATCTAGATACCGTAACCCAAGCACTGCTCGGTAGGTCTAATATTTACAGCAATTTGTAGCAATAGAAAGCCATGACTAAATTTGTTAAATCAGTTAGTTTTGAGATGTTGGGCTCACCTATTGAGAGAAATGCTGTACCAAAATACTTAGCAAATATCCAAAAGGTGCAAATTCCTGATAAGAGCAAAATTTCACACGTTCTGGAAAGAGAGTAAGAGATTGAATTCACTTTTTTATAACATAGATAATCGTATTGTAAAAATGATATTCCAAGATAAAACCGCCATGAAAAAACTTAGCCATTTCAATGGCAAAAAGAATATGCTTGCAGACTGTTCGGTGTTCACTCAATGTGACTTTGCTAGCATGCAATACTTTTTTGGCCATCTATTAAAACTTCAATCAATATTTTAAAAAGCGTTGTGAGTATATATAGTCACCTGTTTTTCGATCGTAGACTTATCAGATTAAGTTTTGAGTAAATAGGACGGTGTTTCACTGCTTCTGAACTTGAAGTATTTTTAAGATTTGCGCATGTCTATTTAGTTAAAACAAAGTTTTGGATTACAGCTAACACTTCTACAGAATTTTCTGCTGACTGGACTTGTAAAAATAATTTGTTATGCTCGAGATTTTCGTTGAGCAAATAGATTAGTAGCAAATTACGTTGCTTAATTTTTAAATACTTTTTGCAGACCTACGTTTTTCTTAAATATCGAAGTCAAGTTACCTTTGATGAAAAAACGCTAGAATTTTCCTAATCTGTTTATGTGGTGCAATTCTAGTTTTTTCTTCAGCCATACTCTCCTTCCTCACCTTTGATTAGACCTTCTTGTTAATGTCTAAATTATGTAAAAGTTTTTGTTTTTACAGTGTGAAACTTTATTTTAATGATTTAAAAAAGAGAAATGCAAAATGTTAAGATTTTCTCAGTTTTTACTTGTTTTTTGTTGGATTTCGGTCTTGTTTCAAAGTCTGAAGTCAAGTGAGTGCATTTTTGCTCTTTGAAATATTTATCTAGCTCAGCATCTGCAGCTAATTTGGTTAGGAGAGACAGGGGTGCGGTTTCTAAAGCAACGATAATTGAATGATTTGGCGTCCAAACCTCATCACATAAATGCAGTAAAGTGAAATATAATGCCAGTTCGTAGAAGGTCGCAGTAGGTCGATAGCTTAGCAAATCCATTTCAAATTTTACAAGGTGCTGTCACGGTTGATATATTTTTAAAGTAGTCTGCATTGCAGCGATCTACACGACGTGCTTAAAGAGAAACGTTTCTCTCTTCCTCGCAATCACTCAAGTGCGTCATTAGTTTCTTGTATGGAGGCAATTAATTGCAATGCATTAGAAAAACATGAAACGGTTTCTAAAGCGTCAAAACTTGAGCGAAATAGGTGCACATTCATCAAAGGACAAAACAGCTAGATTAACCTCACTGTTAGGAGTCCTAGCTGATCGATTTTGACACGCGGATAAAACAATTTTTGTGCTAAAAAAACGATCTTAAGTGAACGGCGGACATAACAAACTGTTATAAATGTGCTTCTTGCCTAAGCTTACTCAACGTTAATGTCCTTTTTTAAAACTTTACATTTTTGCCCACAGTTTCCTTTTGATGGTCAATGGCCTGATTTTATAAGAAAATTCAGTTCATTCTGAGCTCAAATCATTGCTCAAGCTACATAAATAAAGGAAAGACTACGCGAGCCAAATATGTTCGAGGCTTCAACCTCGCGCACAGCATAATCAAAGCACGCAAAGCGGAAAACAGCGTAGATCGTCGACGGATCACACAGCTAGGCCGATGTATGTTACAAGTGCTTTCCACAAAGACACATCAACCAAAAAATGATGAATATACTAAAGAATTGGCCGTATTTCATTAACTAATCTTATTCCAAATTTTAACTCTTACTAACTCCAACTGTAACCCTAATCTCAACTCTCACTAATTCCAACCCCTATTCTTACTCTAACCGTAATTCCAACGTTAAAACGCGGATCCCCATTTTAGTAGTATCCAATTCCACATATCCCGCATACAGGGTGCCGCAAAATAATGTAGGCCTATACATTCTTTGATTAATCAATTTAATAATTTTGACTGGTAAATAAGATTGATACATCAAAAAAAAACAAACATCCAAAGAATTTAGGAGCAAAATATAATAAAACATAGCAAATTAACTTTTAATGGAATAAAAGCAATGTTAGCGCTACTTCGCTATAAGTAGATTGATCCCTTGATTATGTGCAAGTTAGTGTTTTCCGGTTACCAGATACTGTTCTTGGCGTGTTTAGCGATTACTCAATTTCTTTGCTAGTCGCTATCCAGCATTCTTGTACAGGGTGTTCCAAAAGAAACAGTGCACTGAGCACTTTCATAAGTATACATCATAATATTATGATGTCACAATACAGAGTTCCATGGTAACCTAAATAACACTAATATGAAAAACAATCCCCACACAATTAGAAACTCACATCAAGTATTCTGAAGTTTCAAGGACCCTTTGAAAATGGTTCTTACTGTACAAGAAAGGATATTTATTGTTGAAAATGTTTTAAGAAAAGGTGGCAAATACACAAAAGAAGTGCAAGAGTTATTCCAAGAAAAATTTGGTGCAGAACAACTTTTATTTGTGGGGTAAATTGAAAGGCTCGATGTATGCAGACAATCCTCGAACCACGGATGAACTGAAGCAGAAAGTAAGTGTTATTCAAAACATCCAACCTGATGAACTTGAGCGTGTTTTTCAAAACACGCAGCGTCGCGCTCGGTTATGTCTGCAGGTGAATGGTGCACACTTCCAGCAGTTATTGTAGATCATATCTTACTGCAAGAGTCAAGCCTCAATCGCACTTTTGTTGAATTGATAAGGTATTGGATTTGTGAATATTTGCAATAAATAGTATGTTTCTGTGAGTTTTGTTTCTTTGGGTTATTAGCACATTTCTACTGCACTGTTTCTTTTGGAATACCCTGTAGAACCTGTGATAATTTAGTGCAGTGGAGTATTAATGTTAATTCTTGGTATAGTTAGGAATAGTAGCTGGTAGCCTACTATGTTCGGTATATTTGGTAGTGTGCTCTGTAGTGCTGGGCCTGGCTTACCTAGGCCTAGCATCATTAGCTATTTGTTTTCCCCTTGCAGGTACAGGTTCAAGGTGTTTTAGTGGTTAGGTTTGCTTGCGTTGTTTGCAGTTTACAGTAGTTAATCGTGTTGATACCGGTCTTTGCGGTTACCGGTGACTGTCTACCTGTATCTATTGTTGCTGTGGAAACCCAGCCTGCATCACTCAAATTAATAGTAGTGTATTGCTTCACGTGGTGCATGCTGCTGGGTGCTGTTGGAGGATTGTAGTTGGTTCACTGTAGTACAATATATTCTTTGATAATCATATTCGTCTGCTGCTGAGCTGATACCGTGCCCATATCCCAAGCTGCTTCACCCCCTGTAGCTCTATCTCAAATAGGATAGTAGGAATAGTCGATTAGCTCACCGCCCATAGCTAATATAATAAGCAACTTGGAGCATCTTTAGAAGGTTTATGTAATGATAAGTTCACATCAAGTGCTCATACTGGTTGCCGTTTTATGAAATAGATTTTTATATCTTAAAGAAATGGACCTAAAAACGTTCAGCAACATTTCCTCCGGTATTTTAGCACATTCTTTTTCAATTGCTGCTCTTAAGCTTATTTCAGCTATGTTTCTGGTTTACCGCTGTAAACTTTTTTCGTTTAGAAAATCCCACAAAGAGAAACCTACAGGAGTCAATTCTGGTGATGTAGATGGACATTCACTTGCCCCTCTTGTTTCAATCCATTTGCTTTGGATATTTTTATCCAGATTAGTTTTCACATCACTATGAAAGTCGGGAGATCCACCATCTTGCTGGAATTTAAAATCAGCATCTTCAAATTATTCTTGGAGGCTTGGCATATCAAACAGTGTAAACATTATTTTGGAACACCCTGTGTTAAATGATACGGCCGATTCTTTAGAAGTCCCGAAATGACGTGGGCATAAACTTACAACTTCATGATGTAAACCAGTACCTTATCACGTTTGACTGTGATCCAACAAAAAGATAACATGGTGTGTTGTGTTGGAAAGAAAAAGTGTTAGTTTTATTTGAAATCTATATTTTGCTTTTAATAGATATTTAAAGCGCAGCGATTATTCTGCATTTCGCACAACCAGACTATGGAAAGGTCATCGAATGAGTTACGGAACCAGAATCGAGGAGCTCTTGAATCCGGAAACGTATCATGAATACATCCGGCCAGGAGTATTTTCAGGTTGGGCTTAAAGTAGTGACTGCTTTCGGGTGAAGAGAAAATGCTAAAAAATATGATATAGAATTAAAAGACAATAATTTCATTCTGAGGAGGAGATTTTGTTTGTAGTAGCGCAAAACTTTGTAAATAATCCAAAGAATAGTCCTTAAAATACAATCCTACAAACAAGAGCAAATGCCAGAAAGTATCGAAACACCATGTAGTTATGGAGACAAGGCACAATACCTGATTTTTACAATTGTATGAAATAGAACGACGTGCATTCTTCGTCGTATGAGCTATTTGTTGTAAGTATTATGCAAAAAGATGTACATATATTATACAATGTTAGCTGCGGACTGGATCACTTCCAGTATCAAAAACGGTTTTAACGCGTGCATGAACAATGTTCAATTCAGCAACAAAAATGAAGCGTAAAACTAAATATCAAGAAAAAATATGTGTGTTAAAAAGATTTTTGTATTTCAGATTTTCCCCTCAAAGTAAACGTTACAGTTGCTGTGTCAAGTATTCATGAAATATCTGACGCCAATGTGGTGAGTGGCAGCGCCTGACGGTGATATTCATAGTGAAAATAAACTCGTAATAGTTCTCGAACATACGTTTGCTTATAATGTTGTGAGATTAGAAGACATATTTTGAGAACGTTGTAGAGATGTTGTTCCTGGTAACCTTACAAAAATCTCTCTCAACACTTGTTTGTTTGTTGTTTGTGGTTACCCCTCCTCTTCCTCGGGATGGAGGTACGGCATGCCGTCAACCTAATTGAATTAGACTAGGGGAAAGATGGCAGCACATTTCGAACCAGTCTTTAATCACTAGTAGCCCCATCACCAACAAGGCGGACTGCCACTGGTGGCTACCGAAGAATCGTCTTTTTACGACATGCTGGGTTAGCAACAATCTACCGGCGCGATGGTGTAGTGGTGAGAGCGTCCGCATCGCAGTCGGTAGACCTGGAGATCATTCCCTAAGTCGAGTCTTTCAACACTTTGCAACTATAGTTTTAGCTGCATGACAATTGAGTGTGCACCTACTGACGTAGCCCTATTTTTTATGAGCTTATGTGATAGGAAGTAACTCCTTATAAAGTTTTGTCAGATGTCGGTTACCAGTAAACCTGCGATTTTCAGTGACTTTATTTCATCTTTCTATTTTCATCAAAGAACACATTGGTCGTATAACCGTACTGTTAGTGTTCATTAATGATAAAATATTTTGTAAAATTACAGTGTTAAAGCTCCGTATTAGCCAATTCACAAAACTCGAAATGTTAGTTAGAAAACACAAATTTTAACCCACAGGCTACAAGTACGAAGTACCGCTCCGCAGGAGCCACAGACTTTTTGCAACTGGGAGCTACTTCAAGGGTTTTTAGTAATGTCAAGGGCTAACAGTTTGATAACACACCTCTGAAATAACAAAATTGTCCTGTTTTAGTTTAATTTTAGCCTATAAATAATATTTTGAGGTCATTGATGATCAGCACTATATTTTTAGAACCACATTAAACGCAACTGATGTAGTACCGCGTGTGGTAACAGTGCTGGTGATCCTTAAATTACTAAATTAACCTGACTAGCGATACATTGAATGATCACAATTTATTTGCATCACATGTTTCGGAGTCAAGGAAATAATAATTGGCACTACTTCTTGATCTTGCCGCTCTTAGCACTTTGAAAGCAATGATAAAAATAAGATTCGGGCGCACTATTACACGAACCATTAGAACAGTTGCCATTTTGGCTTATTGATATTAGAGCAAAGTTCAACCGGAGACATGACTTGAACCGGAGCAAAGATAGATTTGAGAGACAAGTTTATTTTTGTCTATAAAACGCAAGTTGTATAATGCAAATCGCAAAAGCGATAACGTGGACTTGGAAACAGCAAAAACCCAATATTTTCCTGAAGCTTGCTCAAGTGTAGAATAAAGCAAAACTGAAAAAAAACTGTAAAACATAGCAAATTTTGATATAACAGCTAGAGTTATTAATCTCGCGAAGGAAAGACAGCTAATGAGAAAAATCAAGCATCTCGTTTATTGCTAAATGAAACAAACGCAAGCATTGCAGAAGATAATA
Source organism: Trididemnum clinides (assembly GCA_963675345.1). Classification (NCBI taxonomy): domain Eukaryota; kingdom Metazoa; phylum Chordata; class Ascidiacea; order Aplousobranchia; family Didemnidae; genus Trididemnum; species Trididemnum clinides. Next base: position 30,870,218 of record OY776291.1, read on the forward strand.
GCCTATCAATTTAGTCGCATCTAGCTTCTTATTGGTCACCAACAGCACTGAAGAGACCTGATAGGTCGAAATAGCGTCACTGTCTGCAGTTTGCTAAGTGCATCGCTAGCCTCTTGCATTACTGTACATTTAAGACCTTATAACTGACTTTATTTGACTAAAAAGGCACTCCACTGGAGCTGACCAAGCAAGGGCACAAAACGATATTATGGCAAGTGTTGATTGCTTTATAAATTATTCTGGACAACAAATTTTTGCTGAATACAAGTGATTAGCTCTCCGGTTTTTTAAAAAGCTAGTGAGCAGTTTTTAAAATTCTGAGGAAACCAGCAATCTTTTGTGTTTTCTGTTGAAGACTTTTTTGAAGATTAAGTTTTCAGAGTGAACTTTTGCCAATTTTAGCTTCAAATTCAAGTGAAAGAACTTTTTTGTTTTTTTCGGAAATCAAGTTTTTTAAAGTGATTTTGTTTGCTGTTTTGTTACTTTTCTCCACCATTTTTGCTTATTTTTCTAATTTCTTGAGGGATGAAAAAGTGGAAGAAGCTTCAGCCTCCTACTTTGTTGCCTATGATCTCCATAACAACTTATGCGTTGCTACCGACTTTCACAATGCATGCACATTCGTTTAAAAATAGCGAAAATTACAATAACTCATTTTTCCCAAAATATCTCTTTTTAGGTTCTTGCAAAGACAAGAGATCCGATTTGGAATACTGAAAAGCAACTAAATTTAAATGTTTAATCCGTTTTTTTGTCATATCAAGATGTTAAAGAGATTTTCAGTTAAAATATTGTTTGTTAAATTTTTTTGCACTGCAAAGTGCATTTCGTATCAATTAAATTATTGTAATATCTATGGTTGTTTATTAATTTGAAGTAATTGTTATTGAATAATGTGGTGTGAGTTTAAAGCAAACAATTGGCACTTCATCTCGAACCAAGCGTTTAGCTGTAAACACAAACTATCACCAGCATCTCTATTTTGCGGTAGTTATCAGGGTCATAGGGCGGGACGAAGGACCAAAATTGCTTCCCGTGAGATTTGAATCCATAGGCCTCCAAGTAATCTTTAATTCTTCGATATATCTGCATCTGATGAAACACGAAACCGGTACACCTGGGGGGATGCTAATTAGGTTACTTATATATTCAAGTGCAGACGCAGCAGCGTTGGAGTTACAAAACACACTTAAGCCTTTACACGAAATGTCATGTTTCTAGCTACCTGTCTCATATCATGAAGAAATGCTGTACTTATTTTGTACATGCTCAAACTTTGGGCTACTTTTTACACCCCCTGTATATCTCAGGCTTAACTTGGTGACATTTTTAAATATTACCTTATAGTCTTTTCTAAGTTGGTCGCAAAGATTTGTGGCTTTTTGAAGTGGGCCGCGGCACAAAAAAGGTTGGGAAACACTTGCGTAGACCATGTTTGCGATCTCGATTGGTTTTCTACAGAGTTTACACTTGAGATTACAACATTTTAACCACTAACAACATAGCCTACATAGCCTAGAGCATTTTGAGATAATTTTTGTCTAATAAAATCCAGAGAAATAGGTCCAGTTCTGAGCTAGGCTCACTCATGGCTTCGAGTAGTATTATAGAAGACCATGACTTACGGCAAAATGTTTAGGACTATACGATCACTTGTTTCAATCTTGGAGAGATGAGCATCTTGACAAACTGAAACTAGACAAAGAATTGAAGGTAAAATATTTCTCGAAGTAATGTTGTAAATAGTATTTTAATCTTTGTTTGATGGCAACGACCATGAAATTCTCGAAGAATTTCGTAAACTTAGCTTACTGCGGAGTTTGCCCCTTGCATTGACAAGTTTTTTATGTTAATTATTGCTGCATATTAAACTAAAACTAAAATTAAAGAAATCACTGTAAAAAGATATCACTGAGCGCTAAAAAACGATCTGTGCAAGACGTTAATTCACAAATTTATTGATTAAGTTGTCAAAGTACCACAGGCCTGTTAATCTGCTGCAGTGGGCAAACTATGTCTTACTTTAAAAAGACGGTAAGTGGGATACAAAGCTTGCCGAAAACATTTTTCATTGTCAGGGCCTAAAAGCTAAGTTAATGAAAAATTTGCAAACGAAGCACAGGGCAGCACTAAAACACAAAAACAAGGAAAAACATCAATTGAATCACGGAAATTTTGAAATATGGAAACTTAGTAAAATGCAGAATTGAGTAATCTTAATTTACCTGAATCGGTGGTTTTATTTTATGTCCGTTTCCGTAAACTTCCGTATTTTTAAAAAATCCGAACGTGTTTAATTGGCACTTTTTCTGTATCTCCGTAACTCCATATTTTAAATCACCAGAACCAACAATCAACATCATGGCTAGCAATGTTAAAATTGAACAAGTTCAACATTTCAATTACTTAGGTTCATGGATTACATCAGATGCCAGATGCGAAAAAGAAATCAAAGGTCGCATTATTCTAGCAAAAGCAAGTTTCAGTAACATGAAAAACATTTTCAGGGATCATAAATTAACAATTTCTCTAAAAACAAGACTTTTGAAGTTCTTTGTATGGTTAGTACTTTTGTATGGCTGTGAAACATGGATATTGACAACCAAAACTAAACAAAGAATTGAGGCAGTAGAAATGTGGTTCTACTCCAGAATTTTACATATCCGATGGACAGCACATCAAACAAACGAGAAGGTTCTCCAGAAAATGAATCAAAAACGAAATTTGCTTCGATGTATAGAAAAAAAACAGTTGGAATTTGTTGGACACGTAATCCGCAAAGAAAAAATAGAGAACCTCGCACTAAGTAGAAGACTTCCGGGAAAACGTGCAAGGGGGTCACAACGATATACATTTACAAAAAACTTTAAAAAAATTTTCAAACACCGTACTGAATTATGGGAAACTGCACGAAACCGAACTTTATGGCGATCCATCGTAGTACATCAAGGGCTGAAACAGCCATGACACAGAAAGAAGAAGATATTTTAAATGTTGACTAAAATCGTAATTTCCGTATTACCATAATTAAGTAATTCCGTATTTCTGTGTGTGAATTTCCACATTTTCCTAAACTGAAATTTTCGAATTTTAGGTTTGTTTGAAACAAACATCAATCGGCTCTTCATCCGTGTGAGCTCATGTTTCATTTGCTAATTTTTGTACAACTGAGCTTTTGCGGCTGGAGACCCATCACCTGCCTGCCACACAAAGACAAAAAAACCTGCTAAAACTCAAAATCAAGCGAGTGTCACAAATAAAAAAATTAACAACCAACTATGGTTTTGGTTTTTTATCTTTTAAAGCCTTCCGAAAAGATAACAAATCTTTAAATTTTAAAATAAGAAAAAAATTCTCGTGATCCATATCTTCCAAATCTTGTTCTTCACGACTGCGATTTTACGTCATGACGTCATGGATATTCCAGAATTTGAACTTTGAAATCTGCGAATTTTGTGGTCCAGGTTGCCTAGCCTAGACTAGCTAAAATGTTCTGCTAATATAGTGGTGGATCCAAAGAAGTGGGGTGGGGGAATCGCATTCCCTAAAATCTTACAAAGCCACCACATTCTAGATTCGTACGATTTGGAAAACAACATATTAAAAGCAATCTTGTACAAATATTAAATGAATCCTGTTCTGCGCCGCACTGGAATTGATTAATTATTCAAGACATGGGCATTTTCTTTTATCTTTTGCTTTGTCACTGCCCAGTTGTAGCATCTACAATGACTCTCTAACCAAAAGAAGACTGTTATGAGACCACTGGCCAAATTAATGATAATGGTAGCCAGTAGCGTACCGAGGAGCTTTGAAAAAATGGAGTATCAAGATAAATCAGCTAATTTTTTGATTTTTGGCCAGAGCTAGGTTGCTCTGTCTCTGTTTTTCAATTTTTTACAGCCATTATATAATATCAGTGAAAATTTCAGTCGTTTAAGGACCAAAAATTAACAACGTATGCTGCTGCGAAATATTTATGAAATCGCTCCCTCTCTAGCATTACTAGCTGTATCCTTCCTGGTGCTGATGTGGATGATTATTTTTAAAATCTTATAGATTAGGTCTACTCGGTAAACAATCCACCTCTTTGGCATCAAACGTTGTTTCTTTTTTTTTGGAAAAAGGCTTGCAATGTTGTAAGCCACGTCGGTTTAGTTGCAATAGTGCAGATCAGGTTTATTTAGAAGTATATTATTTACTAACACACTTATTGTAAGTCAAGCATCATGCGGCATGCATAAGCTGATAGGGACAAGGTTAAAAATTTACTACTTTTTCTGTAAAGCCGTCCGCACTGCAAACTTTATTTTATTTACGGCCACCAGTGAGTCTAAATCATATTTTTATGGAATACAAATTACAAAAAATAAAAGTTGTTTGATGTCAAACTAAGTAATGAATTTATTTAAGCATTATATTACCAACTTTTTATGACGTCACTTTTCATATTTTTACGCTACAAGTCGCTTGTAATTTTCGAATTGCTTTCCTGCTCTAAATTTCTAATTCTGCGTAGCGTGAGACCAGCAGCTACATAGAAACCTTGCGTTTAGTTCTTCTAGACCAGTTTCAAAAACCAAATATGAGCATACCCAAGCCACAGAAGAAAAATGTTTTCAAAAAGTTTTAATGATTAATTTTACCTTGTTGATATATTACGGTGCTTTTGATATTATACTACTACCACTTTACAGTGTTTCAAATTATGTGAAAAAATGTTTTAGTATAAAATTAAAAATAATTTTAATTTATAATTTTTTGAATTTTTCCATTTTTAATCGGAGAAATAATTTAACATAAAAGTGGCTGCTCAAAATCATTTATCATTTGGCTGCAAATTCAAAACAAAATTTATCAAAAACAGCAAATTGACTTCATGTAAAACAGTTTGATCTCTTTCTGTTAAGTTGAATAAAATTTGGATCGATTGTCACTATATATGTTCACTAGACAAAAGCTTTATGAGAAGCTGCGTGAAAACTACGAATAACTATATTGAGTAAATAAGACAAATTTTTAAGTTGTAATTTTTGAAAGGGGACTGTATGTCGGTTTACAGTTTTTGCGAAGGGCTTCACAGGCTTCCTCTTTCATATGAATATCTACATGTGAGACAGGCTTTTTTCTATGGAGGCATTTTTATCATTTTTCGACAATACTTTTTCAACACTTTTTGCTTTAGCTTAGAACGAAAAATTTAGTTGTTTTGAAGATAAAAGGTTACAAGAGTAAGGGCCTAAATATCAGGATAAGAGATCAATTTTCTATAGGTTGGCCTAAAAGTCTTTATTTCTCCCAGAATTCTTTACCTTTTACTGACATTTTTTCTAAAAATTTCTGTGACGTAAGTTTAAATTCTGTTTCTAAATTCGCTTCAGCTAAGCTCTGTCTAGGTATTTTTTGTGCTAATTTTATTAACCTACTTTAAGCCTGCTACTATGGATGCATCAGTGAGCAGCCGGATATGGCTTCCTGACACGTACATTCTCAACGCTCGTAATTTTTTCATTCATGACGTCACAACTACCAATGGATTGTGGATTCTCTATCCCAATGGAACAATCATTTACTCGCAGCATATTACAAGTGTTGTAAGTTTTTTTGTTAAAAGATTTTGCAAACGATGAACGTGTGTACTAAGGATAGGTCAGATAGTGAATTTTGCGGATATCTGGATAGTCGGATATCCGCAAATATCCGCATCAGAATGCGGATAATTTCAAAATTATAAGATTTTAGTATGTAATTTTCTTAGAAAACATCAGTTTGTTTATATAAAAGCAATGCTAAATAAAAACTACAACAAATAAAAATTAATTGAAGAGATTAATGAAAAGAGACAATGCAGTATAGAGATTAAAAATATTAAAATAATATCACTTAAACATTTTAAGTTTTTTAAAGAGCAAAATCAATTCTCTATAAATGACTAGTTTTTCTACATTTTCCGGATTCAGTTGAGATCTTCGTTTCGAACAGATTTCTCCAGTTCCACTGAACAATCTTTCAGAACTGACTGAACTCGGTGGAGCAGTTAGAAGATACAACGCCTACATTTTCAATTTAGGAAATTCGCATTGAAGTGCTTTCCAATATGACACAGGATCACAACTCATTTCCAACACATCAGCATTGGCATAAAGGGCAATTTCTTCTTTCTTCCCTCACTTCCTCGTGCCTACTGAAAAAATGAGACAGAAAATTTCAAAGCAAGTTAAAAGGCTGTTTGTGAGCAAAACAGTTCTACTTTCAGAGTAGGATATTGTGATTAGGGCGCTTTGGCGTTTAACTATAGCATCAATTAGTTCTTCGTGAAAGAAAGGAAAAATTTGTTGTGTAGTTTTTACTATTTAAGCTTTTGCTTCTTCGATATGACTAATGCACTATTTATCCATAGCAGAGCGATTTCTTCACTGTTTGCACATTTGATAGCTTTAAAAAAAGTAATGCAAGAGGCCAACGGTGACTTAGTGCACCTCTGACAACTGCCATTCATTTACAAGTGATACAATTGCGCAGAGCACTGACAAAACTTCCACCACAGTGGACCTAGTTTAGGCCCCTCGAGGGTGACGTTCCAGCCTATGCTGCATTTAAAGCCTCAGGCTACTTGTTGGTCAACAACTGCACTGAAAAGACTTGATAGGTCGAAACAGCGCCATTGCTAACTTTACTTTGACAAATTTCTTCAGTGATGGCCAGGTTTGTTACAGTTAAAACAATGCGCTTTCGCTTGACATGCCACAGCAATATCACAAAAACGATTACATTTGCGGCAGTGCGAAGTGATTTAGAAATAAATAATTTCCGAAACGGTATATATCCAGTGGTTGCTGAAGTAGGCGATCTTGGATGTGTAACAGCAGCAGAACAGCGCAACTCATCTGATTGGCGCCTCTTCCATCTTTTTCAATTTTGCTTAAGAAACGTTATGATCCACTCTTTTGGCACATTGTAGTTGAAGCCGCTGAGGTCATTACAGAAACCGTAGCTTTTGCTAAGTCAAAAATAATTTGCAAGTTTGGTGCGCTGAATTTAAGATGCATTGCTGTATTGTACTGGAAGGTTGCTACTTCGTTTAGGTCTATGCAGTTAGTTTTAGTCAAAGGCAATTTTTTTTACATCGATTGACTTCAGTAGCGCTGTAAGATTCTGATCATTCTTTAATCACATTGTTAAATAAGTCTACTACGGTTGGTATTTCAGTAGCAGGGGCAAGCTTTTTCGAATTGCATGCAATGATTCACTGGTGTTCAATACTGACTAACATTTTTTGGGTTTTTGTTTGGTTGCCTGTTTTAATTATTGACATTGACAGGAAGACCATTTTTACAGTCTGTGACATTACTCAGAAAGGGATATAAACCCAGGTTTTTTGATTGCTAGCGGACGCTCTGACCGCTACACAATCCGGTTTTACGCTGTAGCCTCATTTGAATTTGCTTGCACCATGACTTACCAACTTGCACTATGCCTTACCAACTAGATTGCGCCTCGCGCGTGGAATTCACGTCCGAAAAATTAATTGTGTTTTGTCGTGGGTCAAAACAGCGTGTGACTAAATTAACACCTAATATTTACTCAATCCCTATTATTTTTTCTTTAAATGACAACAAATTTGTGTTTTCACCGGCCTTCAGAATTAAAAGTTTTACAATCTGACTAACTGCTGGTTTTTATTGTTGTTGTTTTATTTGTTATTTGGGAGACAGACTAAATGCTGGTGGTGGTTGTGAAGCGGCAGTCACAGCAAGAGTAAGAATCGGTTGGGTAAGATTCAGGAAATGTGGAGAGTTGTTGCTTGGAAATAGCAGACATTTCCCATGGGATTCCCATGGGAATCCCATGGTAAATGTCCCATGAGATGGGACTGCACGCATTGCATTTCCCATGGGACCTATGGGACAGTAGCCATGTGATAGCCTTTTGATAACGTCATACCTAAATAGATAGGCAAGCATTGGTAAGGGATACTAAACCCTAAAATTTATGATGATCTGGCCACTTTGGGCGATCGAGCTCAAGGCCACTCCCAACGGTGCAATCCAACAATCGAAAGAGAAGGGGCAAGGCAGAAAATTTCAGTTTTGAATAAATTCGCTTTTAAATGAGGTTAGCCTTGGTCCTGGTTTAGTTTTAGCGTTAGATTTGAAGTTTGGTGGGCTTGATGAGTGAGTTAAATTGCATCTTATTGAGAGAGCTAGATTTCTGCCTTACCCCTTGTCTTTCAATTGCTAAATAGATAGGCAAATAGTTTTTAAAGATAACTTGAAACTTTAGTCATATTCAGTAAGTGGTTTATCGGTGTTTCTTTGATTTTAGATGGTTTTTGAGAAAAATCTTAGATGGTGTAATTTTGTCCTCTCTGTGGTATAGGAGCTTCGTTTCAATCTGGCAACACTGCTTTGCGCATCATGCTCGTTGATGAGCAGGAAATTGAAAATTTGCTGAATGAGCACAGTGACTCGGAATATGAGTGGCAAAATGATAATGAATTGTGAACTCTTCTGAACTTTAAAGTTAGCAAAGTCAATAAATTTTGTCGTTTTGTATCTCTCTTTGTACGTGTAGTCCTATCTAGTACACATTATACTTAAATTTTCATAAATTTAATAACTTTTATAGAATTGTATTTTGATGGGAATCCCATGGGATGGGATGGGATGGGACAGCCATGAACTGCTATGGAATGGGATGGGATGGGACAGAAAAATATGTCCCATGGACAAGCCTGTGAAATAGGTTTCCTCTGAAGATGAAAGGTAAAGTTTATTGTTGTTGCGTAAGATCAGCGATACTGTATGGAAGTGAGACATGGTGTCTCAAAGAAAATGAAAAAGCAATTTTAAGGAGAACAGAGAGAGCTATGGTGAGAGCCATGTGCGGTCAGAAAATTGTAAACAGAAAGACGACTGAAGAACAGATGGATATGTTAGGGTTGAAGGAAACTCTAGACCGGTTAGCAACAGCAAATGGAGTTAGATGGTACGGACATGTACTGAGGAGGGATGACGATAGTGTTTTGAGGGTTGCTCTGAATCTTGAAGTGACTGGCAAGAGAAAGCGAGGACGACCGAAGAAGACCTGGAAGAAGCAAGTGGAAGAGGAGACAGAGAAGGTTGGTTTGAAGAAGGAGGATGCTCTAAAACGAGGCAAGTGGAGGGACGGAGTGCGAGAAATTGCAGAAGGAATGGGGTAAATCCGGCCATCTCTGCTAAAGGGAAAACACCGGATAAAAACTGAATAACTACTGCTACTACTGAATAACTACTACTTGTGTTTACTCTTCCTTTTTCTTGGAATGGAAGCACGGCATGAAACAATTTTCTAGATTCATGCCACAAACCTAATTAAATTAGGCTAAAGGAAAAGTGGCAGCCCATTTAGAACCAGTCGTAAATGCAAATTACAGACTCGTAGCCCCACCCCTAACAAGACGCACTGCCATTGGCTGGCACCCAAAAATCCCCTCTTATGAAATGCTGGGTGAGCAGCTTCACTGTTTTAATCCTGTAAAGCACGAATTGCTGGTTTTAATTTGTTTAATCATTTGCTGTTTTAGGTAGCATGCCCGATGAAGTTGGTAAAATATCCCATGGACGAGCAAGTGTACCAATTACTGTTATCTAGCTGTAAGTGTGACATAAATTTCGCCTCTTCGCACTTTCCCGATAAAGTTCTAACCAAGCAATTTGCTTTGATGTTTGGTGATTCTATTTAGGCCAACGTTTATTAGTATTTGATTAGTGAATAAGAATGCGGGAAGCAGAGTAATGTTGGGTAATACCCGAGCTTCGTTGCTTTTGTCAGCCGTGACGGTATTGATGCCACAGGGGAGGGGGAGCCAACCTGAGGTCTAGAGATAATACAGTCAAGAAAAGCGGCTGTGCCGAAATGTACTCGGAAAATAAGGTTGATTTAAGTACGGATTGTTCAGAAAAGGGGCCGCTGGCAGTTTTAAGGGAAAGAATTTGGAGTTGCTATTTTGATTGCTCCATATTACGGAACAGGGAGCCGCAGCGGTGGCATTGTTGAATAAGCTGCTGCTTGCACTTATAACATAATTCTGCAGAATCGTGATTCAGCACGTTTCTCTATGCTTCACATACCACTGTGCCAAAGATTTTATACTCACGTATAAGCCTTTTTAAAACCTTTACTTGCACTACATACACTCATTTCTAGCAAGAGATTATAACAAGGCTCTTACCTGGATATTATAATGGATTTCATGTTATGTTCACTTGAATATAATACAGACAAATAGAAAGAGATTGTGTCATCTTCACTTTTCTTATTTGACACAATTCAATCATTGATGAATGTGTCATGCAAAGCTTTCGCCAAAATCTGTGCTTTCAAAAATAATAGCACTTATTACGCTAAATGCATACATTACTGAGGTGCAAAAGAAAGTGAAGACGTAGCAACCACACCATTAACAATGCTGCCCACCATTTAAATTCTTTCCTTTACAGGGTCGTTTACTAAACAAATTTTGCAATACGCTTGGATTGGAAAAGAATATTGCAATTCCTCTGCAAAAGCAGTAATGGGGATAGAAGACGTTGTCTTGCATCAATTTAATCTTACTAAGTGCGCAGTTTATTCGCAGACACATGCTAGAATTTTAGGTGAATATTTAATGCGGTAGCTTGTTATCACCATCACTGGCCAATCTATACTATAAAGCACAATTCTGTCTGTGTCTGTCTATGTGTCTGTTTTCACTCCTCTGAAACTGCTTGAGGTACAATCATCAAACTTGGTGCGATTGATCATCACCCCCTGGAAAGTGCCATAAAGAGATTTGTGACGTCACCATGACGTCATTGCCAAAAATTATATTTTTTTAAAATTTGCATTACTTGACAGAGGACAACCGTTTTTTGCTCAAATCAAAACCAACTTCCAACTTACCACATTACGTAAACTTTCATTTGTTTGGGGTCTAAAATCACGTCGCAATAAACGATTTATTGTTCAACATGTTATTTGTTCTTTCTTAAAAAGTACTGATCGCCCAAACGCGATTAAACGCTGTTTCAGGAGATATTAATAAGGTGCTTTCGATAAAAACAACTTTACAACAATTAAAGCCTATTTGGCAATGCTACAAGCACTTCTTTATTTAAGCACTTTAAGCCATTTTTGTTCTCTTTTTTTTGCACGCTTAAAACTGGCTCTACGATGTCATAATATGTCTCGTACGATTAACATAAATGTTCGCTACCGCAGATCATTATATGAAGATGTTTACAAAAATTGCACACTTTTTGCAAAATCAGTTTATCAAAAAACTCATTTGTGACCTCATTTTTCAACTGATTTTCAAACTTTAATTAACAAATTAAAGATTATTTCAAGGAAATTCCGATAGTGTATGATATGTACAATTAATATTAGTTTTTATAATGAAAAAACTAAATTTAAAACATGTGGTGTAACTTTTTACCCGTCCCAAAAAATGGTAAGCTTAGTAAAAACAGATGACTTTAATACAAAAAACGTAATGATAAAGTACTAACAATTACTATCCTTTGAAAGCTTAGGAAATTTGTTTTCCAGCAATATGTGACTCCAATTACTTAAGGCTAAGGATTAATTTATAATGGCTTATCAAAACTTGGTTTCCATACATCATGTTTTATTTTTAATTGAACAATTATCTTACCTGACCTAACAAATTCGCAATTCTTAGACAAAGTTTGGTCTTTAGTACATTTTGACCAATTTTCCTCACAAGCATGGTTATTTTGCATTATCTGTCGACGTTTTCAAAAACATTCATCAAAAATAAATGCTATTGTAAGTCATCGTCATTAAGACTTTGTTGTCTCTCCACATTATCAACGTTATCTCCACGTTATTGAATTGATTTAAATTAGGTACTTTGATCTGTGATTTGTTATGTCTGCAGACTTAATTATTTTATGTAGATGCTACAATTTTTGTTGTTTGACCTTTGAATCAACAAAGGGAAAGTTATTAAATAATGTTGGATTCCAGATGATATTTTGTCCAACTCTATTAGTCTAACTACTGTTTTTTGTCTAATCTGGCATAGGTGACCCTGACAGGAACAACAGTCCGACCAATACTGCAGTAGGGAGTCGTTAAAGTACAAAAACGTCCTCCTTGCAATAATGAAGCGATCCGAAAGAAATACCGAGCTAATAATATACCTTAATTGAAAGTTATTGAAGTGTTTGGCTTAAACTACCGCAAATGCTGACATTGGCTGCTGTGAATTCATCGCTCAAAGTATTCTTTTGCACGCATTTGGTTCAATTGTTGTTTACTCCTTCCTTTCTCTATTGTTTATCATCATTGCTTTGAAGGTAACTATTCAGAATTGGTTGTGGAGTTTAGTTTGAAGAGAAACATTCAATTCTTGATCATGCAAACTTATATTCAATCCATTTTACTGGTCATACTTTCGTGGGTGTCATTCTGGATCAATGTCAATTCTGTGCCTGCCAGAGTAGCTTTGGGAATTACAACTGTACTTTCAATGACAACTCTCATAATCGGAGTTTACAGCAGTGGACCAAAATCAACGTCGTGTATTAAAGGTAAAAAATTCAAATAGGTTTATGTTTTACAGAAAAGCGATAATTTAAGTGAGTTGCCACTGTGAACAAGTACGTAGTCGATACAATGAACACGCTTAATAGTGTTACTAATGCGTCGAAAGTCTGAGATTAAAACCCAATTCGGCAGCGCTGGTTTGAGTATTTGCATTGAAGCGAGTTGTCATATTTGTAACCTGTGCGACCACATGATTTTTAGTAAGAGATAAAAACTCAAAAATGACACTCGTAGTCGACTTAAAGATTTGATATTGCAAGCTTTCGTGACCCAATGTTTACTTCATCAGGAAACATAAATGAGAGATTAAAGATTCTTGGTGAACAAATGAAATTTAGTGATGTCAAGTTTATGTGCACCTGCCATTAATTCACGGCTGGCGGTAGGGCTCATTTTTGTTCAACACCTCACTTTTATAACTCGGTGTAGCAGTTGAAATATATTTAAAAAGCAAGATATTCTGAGAAAAAGAAATAGAAGTTTTGAAAAAAGCCTTATTCCTTTTTTTTTGCCTAGTTTTTCCCGTTCTAGAAGTCATGAGAGACTACTAGTTCATCGGAAAACTATATTGTAATAGTAATAAACAAGCGCGTGTTTAAATATATGTACACAATGACTTCATTGAAACGAGCAAGCTTTGCAGCTCCAAAGCTACTCGGTAGGAATATCGTCATTGTTTAATCAACAGCAGTAGAATTTGCGACAAATGCACAAAACAACTCTTTCTCTGAATAGGTGATTTTATTTGGAGAGTTAAAATTTCGCTCATATTGGCCCACGCAAAAATATTGTACTAAAAAATGTTGTTTCTGATTCCTAAACAGAGATTTAAAGGGATATTTTTTCAATTTAAATAACTTCACCAAACATCTGTTATCTAATTCATCCCTGTGGGCATTCCTTTTGATCTGTCCTTGTGCACATTAGCTGAATAGAAGTGCTACATTTCTTTTTTCTACTTAAGCATTTGTTTCAAGTTTAATGTTGTACAGAACGTCCATAAAGTCCCAGTCTCTTTAAAAGTATTTACTGCTCAGAAACCACGTAACATAAAGTAATGCGGTTTTTGGAGAATTTTCAACAAACGTTCAAGTTTATAGGGGTGAAATCGCAGCCGTTTATTGAGGACCTCATGTATGGTTGATTTGGATACCTGCAAAACTCGTGATGCACAACAGATAAACTTTTGAGGACTACGTTGAAATGTTGCTTGCACAAAACCGACTGTTTCTTCACTCACATTCGGTCGCCCACTCAGAGGCAAGTCTATAACCAGTGGCGTGCGCAGAAAGTTTCCGAGAGGGGCCAAAGTTTCGTCACAATTGTGTGACGTCACAAGTCAACTTTTTCGGGAGTGCCGAAGGAACGACCATTCTTGGGTGGTCCGGGGGCATGCCCTGGAAAAATTTTGCAAAATTACACCTAAAAATTCGCATTTTTGTGAATTCTGGAAGTACGTTTTGGTATAATGCTTTTACGAGACTTATTAGAAGAATGAAATTGTAAAATGAAAATCAAGCATAAAACAAAGTCAGTTTATTTTAAATTGAGGCGACAGTTCCCTTTCGCAAATTGGCCAATCACTTGACTATAATCAAGTTTAGTGTTGCTGTTTATATACAACAGAGCCAATGAATTGAGCCGATTTTCTTGCATGCTCATATGTAAGTACGTTTCAATCAGCTTTAAGGCGCTAAATGACCGTTCGCCCGTTGCCGTTGTAAATAGCAACGTTGCGAAAATATACAGAAAGCTGATATTTCGCATAAGTAGCAGAGTTAATTGATCTAATTAATCAAGTATCGCTTTTATAATAGTGGTTTGTGCGACTACAGTATATGTCTTCCCTCTACAAGGTTTTGTCAGCCCTCTACAACTCTTATTCACTTTCAAGAGCATAACAAATTTTGATAACTGTTTTACTTTAACCAGATAGTCCAGTCCAGATTTCTACCAGCAAGTGGTCTGAGCGACGAGTGTTTTTTCACAGGAAAATCGAAATCCAAAGCGAACCCCTAGTACTCGCGAAAAGCCAGCTTGGCTTTTGCTAAAATTGCTTAGCTTTGTTTTACATTTTTAGGGCCTGAGGAGGGGGAGAGGGGCATGGCATAGTGGCCTACCCTTCGGTACGCTAGTGCTTATAACTTAGTCTCCTGAAAGTTTTTGAGCCATCTCATTATGAAGGATTTGGAAGGAAGATCTCTTTCATATCCCTGTTGGAATTGTCGCTGAACGGTAATTGGTGATTTGCTTTTAGCATACCACCACACACATAAGTTTTGTTTTCTCCTCTAGTGTCGTCATTGTCTTTCAATTCAATTTAATGTAAATAATACAAAATATATAATAATGATTCAAAAATAATGTTTAAAATCAATTATAAAATTCTGCAAAATCCCGCATTACTCTACGCCAGTAGTAAAGGGTTGCTCATTTGGCAACGTTTTAGGCGGAGCAATTAGGCGGACCAATGACGTAACGAGTTGGGGAATTTTTGTTGAAGTATGTGGGTAAACGTAATGGGTATGATGTGATACGATGGTGGGGGGAGATTGGGGTCCTACTGATCGGTAAAGTGTTTTGCATCATTAGAGGTCGGTAAGGAGTCAATTGTCGAAAGTTTTTAGAATATGAATTATATAATGTATAAAGATTACGTTTTATTCAGCTGTTTGTAGGGACATGATGCGATCTTTGCTTTTGTGTTGTGTAGACTGGTCCGCACTTGTCCGTCAAAAGTTTTTAGAATATGAGTTATATCATAATGTATAAAGGTTACGTTTCATTCAGCTGTTTGTTAGGATGTGACGCAATGTTTGTCTCCGTCTTGTCCAAACTTGCCAGAGCTCGTATCTTTTTCTCCGTACTATGCTTACATGATGAGCTAACCATAGTTTTAAAGAAGCTAACCCTAGATTTTATTTGGAGGAGGTTGGAGGGAGATAACCCTAGACACTAATTTTATTTGAAGGAGGTCGGAGGGAGCTAATTATAGGACACTAATTTTATGTGGGGGAGGTCTGAGGGAGTTAACACCAATCTGAGGAAGCTAGTTCTAACACTGTGCGGATGTCATATTGAATATTTCAAAGAGTTTGGTGCAATCCCTGCCACCTTACGACTTGTCATTACACAATTAAGTAGTGGTTTTCAGGGTGTGGTTCTTTATTTCAAATGTTTCATGACGTAATTGGTTCTGTTTTTTAACTAAACCGTGGGAATGCGATTGCATCCCAGATCTAAAGGAACTAATGCTATGTGAGAAAGTTAATTCTGTTCTAAACCTAACATGGGGTGGATGTCAGGTAAAATATTTCTTGTGGTACTTGTCCAACGTATTACACAATCACATAGCGTTTTTCAGGGTGTAATTACTTATTTCAATGCTTCATGAGGTAATCGATTCTGTTTTTAACAAGACCGTGGAAATGTAGTTACATCTCTATTGCGCTATCCATCATGGTAGAAGCGATGCTGTATAAAGCGGATAAATGAGAATAGTTATAATATACCATTGTGTGGTTCTTTGTGTCCAAAAAGTTGCTACCATTCAAAAATCTATGTATTATCCATCATTTATTGAACAAAAAATGTAATAAAGTGGCTAGCGTTCAAATTGTCTCGCTTTTAATGTAAAAATAAATTTCAACGTTATTTGCATTACTGTCTATTGAAACAGGACTATGAATGTATGCATTGATTTTCTAAATTCATTACCTAGATATCAAACATTTTGAATTTACAGCAACTTCTCATTTCCCATGTACATAATTGATATTTCGTAGTTTATTCAGTAAAAATGGTTGATACAACGGCTGAATATAGAGTTTGTATACAGTGCTTCCAAAAAGCTGCTACCGTTCAAAAATCTATGTATTATCTATCATATATTGTTCAAAGAATGGGATAAAGTCGCTCCTAGAACTATCCAAGGCATACAGTTTTGAGGCTAGCTGTTTTTTAACATTTTACAATTAAGATCGGTCAAAGTCTGTTGCGCATTTGTTTCCAAAAAAATGTTCACAAGATTTTATGACAAAAATTTTATCAATTTAGCTAGCTATTCATGCGGTTTCTGCATTACGTAATTACAATGCCAGGATTTCAGGCAGACAGACTAGGTCACTAGGTTGTTCAATTCGGGAAGTTTATTTAGCAATTGAAACTAGAAATTTGTATAAATGCAGAAAATGTAATTTCGTCCCCTGACAATGAGACGGCGAAAAGACCATGAGGTTATCAAAATCAATTGCCGCGCCTATCAACAAAACATACAACTTTGTCAATAACATATAGAAAAACACGTCAAAGATACAATTTTTAAATAGAAACACATTTTTCTTCATTTACGTCCAAACATCGTCTTATTATGAGACAAAACTAATTGATCTGCACGATGCAATACTATTAAACACGACTTTAGACCAAGAAGCACCCGCTACTTCGAGGTCAAAAGTTTTATTTAAACAGCCTCGATTCTATATGACAGCGTTTTTACTCAAAGGCTCTTGTAAGCAAGTTGTTGTATTGTCTTATTGTGCAAAGGCTAATGTGATCAAGCCGTAGACTTGTTATTCAACGTTACAGATCTCTAGGTATCCGTTAAGAATCACGTAAATTTTTTGTCTTATTTGAATCTTATTACGTAGATCTTATGTCACAGATTAAGAATTAAAGCAAAATTATTGCTTTAGACTGGTTGCATAAATAATTTAAGCGTTTTATAGTAAAACTGTCAATTTTTGTAGATTAGCAAAAAAATCGACAGACCAATAAAATTTGTTTTATTTTAAAACAATACAGAAACTTTTGTCAACGACATATTGCTGGTTCCAAGTGGTTACGATCGACAGAGAGCGTCTTATAAGCGAGAAACAAAACAACAAAGCGAGTCCTGCAGGCGCGAGGCTTCGGAAGGAAGCAATGCTATTGAGAGATATATTTAAATTTACAAAGCCATCCCTGGACGCGTTTCGTCCTTTTGGACTCATCAGCAGGGCTTGCCAAGGGCCGAGAGGTCCCCCCAATAGCATCAACGTTGACTATTATAAAACAGACCAACACCAAACACAAGACTTACGTGCCGTTTACTATTGAGCGAGGATCGTTTTGACGTAGTTCTAGCCGCTCGACCATGGACTGATACTGATATCCTTATGCGAAGTTGATCACACAAGCAGTAATTATGCATAAAAAGGTCTTCCAAAGGTTACAAACTAAATGCGGTGCCTTAAGGCATAGCTGGCAGCACGTGGTGCATGGCAGCAAAAAATCGGCGCGCGAGGAAGCCAGATCCAAAGACGCAGGTTCGAATCCCTCAGGCGCGTCGCACTAGCGCCGACTTTTAAGAATGCAATGCATGCGTAACGTCAAAAGGGCGCTTAACTAATTTCGGTGGATCCCAAATGACTGCACCGCCGCTTATATAATGCACGGCCGCCAAAGGTCAGCCACTTCGCCTATTCCACTCCGAGCGTAGCTACCGATTCCGACGACTAGCCCACCGCACGGGTAATAACTAGTGTTTTACATAGCGTAGCCCGATCAGTAGATATTTAAGGTTTAGGTTTTATCAATGAAACCTTGTGTATAGATCGTTTAAGCCAGTGCTACTCAAACGTTTTAATATAGTGTACCGGCAGCGCACTTTCTGTTATCCGACGTACCGGTCATGTATTGCAAACACTACTTTAATGACGATTTCGGCCGAATTTGATACAAAACGGGCAGGCAAACAGGTGGTGACCTTTTTTTTTGGAGATCACCCCCACCATAGACGCGCCCGCGGTCTCGTGCTGAATTTTAGCGTCGCCTTTGATCAAGAAACTAGCAAAAAATACTCAGGCCACTGTGTCAAAACATGCTCTGGTCAATGTAAACAATACTCAGCATATTCATTTTCTAACTGACCGCGTACCGGCAGTCATCTGCTTGCGTACCGGCACCGTACGCGTACCACAGTTTGAGTAGCACTGGTTTAAGCATACAACTTAGCTTGAAATAATTCACCGAGCATTGAATTTGCAATCCTAAATAAGTTTTATACGACATTAGAAAACTATCATTATTTTTAAATGTTTGATTTTTACTTTTTTGATTCTTGGTAACACACTTACAGTACATCGCTACAAATAATCTCTAACAAACATTAAAAATAATCTAAGACGCAGGCTTATTACATCATTCAGTCACTTCTCTTCATTTTTTTGTGCTTTTTCGCTTTTAATTTCATTCACCACCGTTGTTCCTCCTGTGAAATATCTTCTTCTCTAGAACACTGTTCTTACACGCAACCATGTCTTAAAATGTGAATCAATCATCTTTTTTTCGTGATATCGGTTGTGTAGTTTCCGTGTTTTATTTGCAAGATTTGGGACTTTCTGCATTTTTCAACTTTTCTGTCCGCTTTACTCGCTCAACTGTTAGATTTGCGACCTTAGAGAAAATTTTATAGTCTTTGGTCATCGTCAGATACAAAACTTCATTTTCGTTATAGCAAAGGTGAAACAAGGGCGTAGCCAGAAAAAAATTGAGAGGGGGGCCAAATTTTGCAACTTTTAATGTGACGTCATTTACTTATAACGGCATTTTGCCTTTCGTGAACTACGCTTGTCGCTACTATAAAAATTGCTGTACAAAACTGAGAAAGTGCGAATGCGATTTCACTGATCTAATGTAGTTTTATCAAGAACCGCTTTAATAGTTTAACTTCAATTATGACGTATAACGTACTATTTAACGAATTTCAAGGAAACCACTCCCCACTGGTAGGTTGAACGTTTTTATAAAAGAAGCGACGTCGTTGTAGTAGTCCGCATCGCAATAAAACAAGAAAGCGCTCAGCAAGACGCTTATTTCTTGCGATTATCATAACTTAGATTATCAGTTCATCACTCGATTGCAACGTAGAAGAAAAACTTCGACGATATTTAGTGTGTAAAATGTACACATCTTGCTTGATAAAATTTAAAAGTTTAAAAACTTAAAAAGCCACGTCCGACCCACCCCCTTGCTAAAAGTCAACAATAAACTCTAATGTACCTGCAGAGGCGCAAAAAAAATTATGTTTTATTTTTTTGATACTGTTTTGTAATTTGACTTAAAATTCAGGGGGGCCATGGCCCCTTTGGCCCCCTCTGGATACGCCTATGAGGTGAAATGTCATGAATTATGCTCAAAACGTCATCACGCAATCGCTAACCAGGTGATAGACAAGTAAAAAGGGATTGTTTGGTTGAATTGCAAAGAATTGCGGAGAGCAGTTACATGGATTGACGTCATAAGAGAGTATTTTTTTAAAGAATAAACCGCCTGAAGCCGAGACGTAAATTATAGTGCGTAAGACATCATCATGTAACCGTTCAACACACAGTGGATTTTGTTACCACCAATTTGAACGAATTTATTTTCTGAAGAGAACGATGCACACAGTGAGCCAGCGAGGGAAATACAACACATACTGGTGCTCTTCACCACTGTCGTATGTACACAAAACAATTGCCTTTGATTACTAACATGACCCAAAAAGGTGTTTTAAAGAAATGTAATTTTGACGTCTTTTTTAGTTCAAATAACTTGTTTAAATATTGTCACAACAACTGGATTGTTATCATTTAATTTTAACACAATATAACGTATTACGGTAATCCTAAACTTTTAAATGCTTAAGCTAATAAATCAAGCAATATTTTCAATCTCATAAAACTTAATATTATACATCAGAGCCGACATAACTGAAAAAGAATCTTAGGTCTCTCGCTTTATCACCAATTTTTTCTCTGTTTGTAGTGGTTATGCAACTTATCCTCGTAGCTACTTTTAATAAAAACCTTAAGAATTCGACTTCCATCATACATTTCTTGAGTTATCAGCGCTGCTCCAAACATCACAACTTAATCGCAGATTTGAAAACTTTACCGCTTGTTTTAGCCAATATCTTCGTATTTCTGCAATAACCGCTTTTCCCGAACCGTACAACCTTGCTTAATCCCGTTCCACAATCAGTCCCGTAGCACTCCAACTTCGGGCCCCCCCAAAGTAAGCGCAAGAGCCCCTGCGCACAGGTCATATCACTTTAGAGGTGTAAAATTGAAAAGCTGCATTAAGAAAATACACCACAATTTGTACATAAGTAAACAGGCTAATGTCAGAATAAAGCATGCCGATACCGAAGGTGCAAGTCATAAAAAATTCGGCACCGATGCCAGAGTTCAGTAGGACATTTATGCAGACACTGCGAAACGAAAGCAATGACACTGAAAAACATGAAAAACTTATAAAAACACAGTATCTTTTAAATAGTCTGGAGCGAACCTTTTTGTTCGCAAATGCTGTTATGACATTGTCATAATCAAGAGATCGGGCGCAGTCATTTTCGATTGACAACATGGCTAATGAAGATAGTCTACTGTCTGTCATAGACGTTCTATTAAAAGTTTTGATCAGTTTCAATTTGCTGAAGCTTCTTTCAGCGCTGGCAACAGTCACGGGGCAAGTTAGTAAGATTCGAAGTGTGATGTACACATTCGGATACAATTCAAATAAATGAGTCTTTAGAAGATAGTTCAGAAAGTCTTGAGCCGTATTGAGATTGCGTTTTTTTTTGTGAAATTAAAACAAACCGCTGTAGCTCAGCGCTCATTTCATCAGAATCAATGTCACCGAACTTTTTTTGGAACTCTTTACAGCAAGTAAGAAGAGCATTTTCTTGTTGCACAAGCAAAAGTTTGTCTCGTGTGTACAAAAACGAAAAGGCGGAAGAAACCTCACGTAACAAATTAAAGCGCTCCTTTATTGACATAATAGCCTGGTCTACTAATGGATAGAAAAAGTTGCTTTTAAATTTCAGTTCAGGAGTAGCTCGTTGTTCCTCTTCACCTTGGTAATCAAACAATCTTCTTTTCTTTCCACTTCTTGACGGAGGAAAAGAAGGATCAATATCCAATTCCTGTGCTATTTCAACAGCAGATGTTGCGGCACTGTCATAACCCGTTGTGCGATAGTTTTGCAAAAACTTTTCAGTTTCCTGGATTTCCGTTTCCATTGTATGAAGGGAGACTCCATACGATTGAAGAATCTTGCTTGCTTTATTGACTTGGAATAGGATATCATACCAAATAAACACCGACAAAAGAAAACTCCATTTTGATAAATGAGCTATCAACGATTTTGTTTCTGAGGCAGCTCTTCCATCTTTTCTTTCTATGGAAATGGCTTCCAAGTCTTTCAGTGCCAGCAACACCTCTTTTAAATTGTATCGAAGAGGTTTGATGCATTTAATTCTGCTTTCCCAACGAGTATCAGATTGTGACGTTATGGACAGCTCCACATGTTTCTTCAAAATTTCCCAACGCTGGGCAGAGGAAGAAAACAGCACATACAACCTTGTAAGTACTCCAAAGAATGTCAATGCTTCCGTCGATGAATTAGCACTGTCAACAACAACTAAGTTAAAGGTATGGTTAGCACAGGGCACGTAAACAGCTTTGGGATTGATGTCTAGCATTCTTGCTTGGACCCCAGAATGTTTTCCTTTCATGTTAGCACCATTATCATATGACTGACCTCGACAATCAGACAATTCGAGTTGCAGTTCGGTCGCTTTTTCTAAGAAAGCGTCCAACAAGCCTTTCCCAGTACTGTCACTTATTCTCAAGTAGCCAAAAAATGTTTTTTTAACAACAGCAGCTTCTTCATTACATAGTACATAACGGAGACCGACAGACATTTGTTCATGATGTGACATATCTGGAGTGCAGTCCAAAATTATAGAAAAATATTTTGCCAATTTCAATTGCTGTAAATTTTCTTTTTCAACTTCTGTCGCTAGCAATTCAATTAGTTCATTTTGTATGGTAGGACTCAAATAGTGATCTTTAGTGTTTTTATTCTTGATTCTGTCTTGAAGCTCTTTTAGGATCGGATCTCTTCTTGCCAAAAGCTCAAATATACCCAGAAAATTTCCATTGTGAGGAGATCCTAAGACTTCTTCAGATCCTCTAAAAGCAAGATTCCTTTCCGATAGAAACAAGGCAATGTCGATAAGTCTCTCTAAAACATTTCTCCAAAAACGTCTTTCATTGAAAAAAATATTCATCTCGCGTTTGTCGATAGTGGATGAATTTCTTATCCCTTCAGCTAGCAACATCCATTGACTGCAGCATTCTTGGTGGGAAATGCCGTTTTCATGGTCTTTCAGTTTTTTCGAAAAACCCTCCCATGTATTTATACCACTACAAAAGGGGCTTAGTGTTTTTCCAAATAGCTTAGAACAAAAGCAAAAAACTTGATCTGATTCCCCAGAATAAACTAGCCACGACCGTGAAACACTTTCACCATTAGGTAACACACGTTTATAATGGTTGGAGGAAAAACGTCGCCTTGGAGTTGTGTTATTATATGGAAAATTCATTATTAGTTGATGTGGTCCACGCTTTACTATATCACATCGTTGAGCATCAGAAATACTTTCAGGCCATTTACATGGGTCATCAGGGATAGGGGTAAATTGAGATTCAGTTATTTTTGATATTGAAGGTTGCGTATTGGCAGGTAAATCACAACTTACATTTTCTGGAAATTTACAATCACTTTGATGCTGATCGTCATAGTCTTCTTTTTCTTGTACACTATAGTTTTCTTCATCCCTCTCGGTACTAGTGCCAGGTCTACTCTGCTCAGTAATCTTGAAAAAATCTGTCATCTTGGGCAATTTCGCTACAGCATCTCGAGCAGTGGCTGCTTCTTTTCTCTTTTGAGCACCACTTTTTGAACGTTTCATTCTATACAATGTCAATAAAATACTTTATCTGCACTCTGCAGTGTATATATATTGTCCCGGTATTTATAGCCAAACAGAATTCCAGACCATTCTATGATTGTTGCGTAACAACGGCATTGTTACGTCAATCGAATATTCAAGATTCTACCAGAAAATCAATCGAAATATTCTAGATTCTGCGAGATAAAATGATGTAGCATTCACTTATGATGTCACAAGCCAATTTCTTCCTACAGTTTAAATCGGTTGTAAACAAGTCTGCTGAACTGAAAATAGTCACGTAGCCAAAAAGCAATTTCAGACTAACTTGGGCCCCCAAAGTTGGCCTGGGCCCCCCCCCAATTGGGGGGTTTGGGGGGCGGCTGCTACGTTTCTGTCCACAATCATCATTTTCTAAAATGACCGATTCCAAATACTATCCGTTTTTCTAAATTTGGTGTCATGTAATTTTTTGTCGTTCTGTAGTCCTGTACATTAACACACAGGTATAACATCTTGTGAACACTCATTAGTTCCAGATTGTTAGAAATTATTTAGGTGAAAATTTTAAAAACTCATCAAACTTTTTGTATATAAAATTACCAAGTCACAACTTTCAACAGTTTTGGGCTGCTTATCAATGTAAAATAATTTGAGCTTTCAGTCTCTTTTTGCAACTTTCACGCTTTTACTCAAACCCAAATCTACATCTGTTATCAATTTTATTAGTGAACAAACACAAGATTATCGTTTATCGAATATTTTATCAACTTTTCAAGATATAAGAATCGCACTCACAACTTTTTTCAGAGCGTTTGTTACCAACCACAAAATGTGTCATACTCATCAACTCTACTTCAACTTTAACTAAACATCCAATTTTTTACTCTTGTTTAATGTTGAATAAAAACAATTATATTTAATAATCTCAAATCTCACTACCACTTATACGCATTTACAAAACAAAAAACTTCAACGTAATTGGTAATTTACACAAATCCGCCTTTAACATTGCATAACCCTACAAATAAAAGCTCACAACACCACGCATACGCCTTATTAAAGCGAAAAAATCATCAATCGATGATCGCGGGAGCGAAAGAGTTAAAGAGCTGATTAATGCAAAATGCATACAAATTGAGGTCATGCAATTATGCAAGGATGCAGAGACATTCAAAATAATAGGGGTCAGGGGCGGCTCGTAGCTAAAATTAATAGGGGGGGCTGCTTCAGAAAATTTTAGCCATTGTTTTAATAAACAAACAATAAAAAAGAAAAGTTATACATAAACTTGAAAAACTCTAAGCAAAACAAAAAAAAAATTACTTACGAATAGCCTAAACTGTTACATTAATTTAAAAAAGAAATTTATACACCAGCACACAAGGGTCGTTACTGCATGATCGACAGTTCTCTTTCTACAGCTGCATTGCAATCTACTGCTAATTTCAAACGCCATATCACAGGAGCTTTGAAGCAAAAAGATTTATATATTTTTTTCATAAACTTAGAATGGTTATTGAGATTAATCTTATGTGTTATATAATGTAACTACAAGTATAAGAAAAACAAAGAAAAAAAAGATTGATTATTTATATGGAATGTCATCGATAAGAAGGAGTGGGGACTGGGGGTGCCGCAGTTCCACAGTACCATACACGAGCCGCCCCTAATAGGGGTAGTATAAAAGTAATGTAACATTAAAGCGGACGATTAGTCTAAATACAAAGTTATCAAACAGTTACTGTAGCATTTACTAGAATTTGAGTCAATGAAAAAAAGATCATAACCTCCAGGCGACATGAACACAGAACTTAAAACCACTAATATAGCAATAGCAATAATAAGCCAGAATAATATCGGCGTAAAAGATATCAGTCAATAAGATTGCCCTGCATCAGGATTTTCCTTGATATGTAAAGAATTTTGTTGAACAGTGCTTAAAATTCATGAGTTGCTCTGAACATTGAGGTTGATCTCCAATATAATAAACAAATTTTCACATTTATTTCGAGAAAAATGTTTGCGGTTGGTTCTCAGCCGGAAACGATTTGGCTCCATAATGGAGAAATTATTTATGCGTCCGAGGAAATTTGTCCTAGAGAAGAATTGGAGAGGATACATAAGAGAGTAAATTTTTATTTTACGATTTTCATAAGCCTTCAGTGCTTCAGCGTAAGTATGTAAATGATCTTCGAAAAATGCAATAAAATACTCGCCTTAAACTTGGATCAAAATTACGTCAATTCAGATTTTAAAAATATTGATCTTCAAAAAAAGTTCTCACCTTCACTTGACATTGCTAGTGTTTATAAATGTGAACGCAACCAACTTAATTTGTCAGGGATTGCGCGTTTTCAAATATGGTAATCCTATATTACGGCATACCTTACTCAAATAGGCCCTCGCAATGGTAAAGTAAGAAAATATAGCAGAGTAGCAAGAGCACAAAAAGCAGTATAGTGCAATGCATAATGCAATGTATGTACTACGTCTTGTCGGTCAAGTGGTGGCACCTATAATAACAGTGAAAAAGATGTGCATCCTGAAAGCATGTAAAGTTGATGACCAGTAAACTGACAGCATAAATAGCCATAAGATGTTGAAAATGATGGAAGGGTAGGTTAATTCCTAACAAAATTAGTTAAGTAGGAGGAATCAAGATGTGTATTTCAATGAGATCGATATCCAGGGCATATTGCCTATCATTTCTAGAAGCAAATTCTCGGAAAGAGGAGAAAATGTGATTACAAGTGAGAAGCCTCAAGAGATCTGTGCAACTAAACTGATTTAGTCCTCAAGGATATGTGCTAGCTTGACATTGCCGAAGGTAACAGACAACATGGCGTCCTTTTTGAACTATAAAAACTTTGTCATTGTGTAAAAGAACTAGGAATGGTCCCGAGTCAATATGTGTGAAATTCGGATATAGGTTCTTTTTTTTAAATTTGTGTGCAAGTATGAAACACAAGGGGAATTTTGAGCTTTATAGTTTGACAAATTCTGGTTGGCGTCACTTTTAAAGATTGAGGTAAATCTCTCATACTACTCGATGCACCAGTGATCTCATTCACTCCTGTAATATGAGCCAATTTCCGCTCATCAGCTGCATGTTTCCTTTTTTCGGTGTCGGCAGCCAATCTTGGTTCTTCAAGCCTGGTTTTGTCTTCGGCTTCCGTTTCGGCGGCACTTACTCACTAACCAGCGCCATGGAGTAGTGGTTGGAGCATCGGCTTTGTAGTCGGCAGACCTGGGGTTTATTTCCCAAGTCCAGTCATCCAAAAGACTTTAAAAAATGGGACTCACAGCTTCCTTGCTTGGCGCTCAGCAAATAGGAATAGTGTGGAGAACAAGCTGGCAAGCTTGCTTGTTGTGTCCTTGGGCAAGGTACTTAACGGGACGCCTCTATCTTTATGTGGCAGTCAGGTGGTGGGCCCAAGCAATCCACCCGTCATGGTGGTCCCAGTCAAACTGAAGACATGCAAACCGAGTGTGAGCGCTAACGCAGTGTAACCTATATATATATCTTCCTGCATAACGCTAACAACAAATAGCTCATACGACGACAAAGAAAAAGACTCATTCACTAGAAGGCTATTCTTTTCTTCTCCTACAAATCCAACAATTCTACCTGTTTCTTTAGATTCTCATACTGCTAAGTAATAAATTCTTTTGCAGCCGTATTAATTGCCAATTGATAAGTGTTCCAGGACAAGCCACCATATGTTGCAATATCGAGTTGCGGTTCCGTCTTATTAACGGTACTTTATAATCGAGACAAGGTAATAGTTTGCTCGAACAATTGGTCTGACTGCAGCTTTACTGAGATAGTTCAATATCAAATTCTTTATAGATCCATCCCACTTCTAGTTTGAAATAACAAAAATATATCGACAAATAAACTTTATCTTTAACTGCATCACTAACTACACCAATCATCAGTTTTACTTGGCCTTTATGGCTAATATTACAACAATTATTCTTTGAATAAACACGCACAGATTTACATGAGTACAATCAAACAGTTTTCTTTCCATTTCTGAAGATTTTTGGTCATCTTTATACTCACTAAGCAAAAAACAACCTTTTTTTGTTCAAAAAGATTGCAGATTAACAACAATTGCTTTTGCGTGATGTGCTTTAGATGTGTTCCCCGTTTTTCCAAGTACACTTGCATAAGACTGGCAAAATTTTTGATTACTCGAATACATTTCTCCTTTGATGATGGCCTGATTGCAGTTGCAATTGTCATCTATATTACAGGAATTGTTTGTGGGTTGCTTGTCAAAATTGTTCTTCAGATAATCCCCATAGCCAAAGATCTGGATGGTTTAAGTTTGGGAAATATGGAGTCCACTCTGGGTCACACTCCAACTCCATCCTGAAATCCTTCGGGTGGCCATTACACATAGTCATTTGATGTCTGGAGAGTTTCCATTCTTCTGAAACCACTGCTAATTTTTGCCAAATGATGTTCAAAGCTTTTGAAGAATCCTCACGTAACGCTCAGTATTAAATGTGATGTCACGTTTATATTTATTCTCTTTCTAGAATGGTCAAATGAGCCCATGTTATAATTATGTACGCTGTCCACTTGTTGAGATTTGTTGAAATTCACCCAAGCTATACACCTGTGGAAATAAAGTGGTCTTTTCATGCAGTCTTGTGGAGGAAAACTGCCTGTCCATAAATGCTATTCCTTGAGTTCACGTGTCCAGATATTTAGAAATGAGCTTCATCTGAAAACCATAAATCCTTCAAGAAATATGGGTCATAATCAACATTCTTACAGAATCATTCACACACATAATCACACAACTTCTCCGGTCCTCTTGGATGAGTTTATGCTTAATATGCATTCTGTATAAATACAACTGCAGATTCTGTACTAGGATGCTTCTCACAGACCCACAAGAACTTCCATGCTTTTAACTTCGTTGAAACAAGCACTTTCTTGGACCACGGACAACTGAATCTCTGACAAACTTGATATGGTCTGAGTTCTAGTCGACCTGAATGGGACCATTCAGTGTTTTTTCTGCCCTTAGCTTGAAAATTTAAGATTTTTTCCTGGAAATTTATAAGTATCTTTCTATAGATGAGTTACTTGTGCGAATAATTGTAACACTGAAATTGTTTATTAAATCCGTCTTGCTCAACAACCATCAATTTTATCTCAAAATATGTTTCCATGACAAATGTTTTTTCAGCTACTGTCCAAGACATCTTTTAAAAAACACTGCTCCAAAGGTTCTTGCATAGAATATTCTTCCCAAATTTGAAAAATAAAACGGCAGCTTCATAAATAAAAAGTGATAGGGATTTTCATGGAGGCCATTTTTTGGATGTTCTTGGAATCCAATCTGGCAACCGTGATGGCGTAGCATTGCAGATGCAACGCAGAAGTAGCGCATGACAAAATAAGTAGACTAACCAATATACTGGCAGAATAGAAACTGAATGATGAAGAGAACGAGGTTTGTATCAGGGGTCACTAAACTTTTCTCATAAAGGGCCAAATAACTGTGAAGATAGCGGAGCGGATACGAAAGAAGTACTTTCGTTGCATGTATGGTTATCAGTTTCCACAAAAAAGTTCTTTAGTACCTATTTTTCATTAAACAGGCGACGCTCAGCATCTTTCTTTCTTTTTAATAGTTGTTTAAAGGGTATTACGACATAACCTAAATATTAAAATATAGTGCTATACAAAATGTAAGGAAAAATGTCTATAAACTTGCTTGTAATTGTGTTTCCTATAAACTAGGTTATTTGCTACAAACCGGTTTGGATTATTTTAACAAGGCTGTGAGCTTTTGTTTTCGTTATAGATAGTAACTTGTTTGCTGCTTTGTATGCTAGAAGTGTCGAGAGATATTAACCAGAAAGCTAAAGAGATATCAATCAGAAGAAGCAATGATGCTTTAATAATGGAAGTTTGAGTGGAATAAGAATCTTGGGTACAAACAAAAAATCCAAGTCATTTGTAGATTTCTTAAGGTCCTACGATTAAAATTAAAATTTTAATTTTATGTAAAATTTATACGGAAATATGGTATTTTAGCTTCTTTTTCACAAAATGTGGTGGGCCGAAAGACCTAATTTCAGGAACCACACCCGGCCCAGCGGTTGTAGTTAGGTGATCACTGATCTACTGTATATCATGTATCAGAGAGCAAGCCAAAACTTACGCGGCGGCAATAGTTAAAAGCTTAATCTGGAGTAAATTTACTCCACGAAAAGAAATGCTGCTCTAATCATTATGCAGTGGTGAGGGAGTAAACTTGTTATTTTTTCCGGTATATTTTATATTCCATTTTTTTGATGATATTGCGGCGATGACTTATTGGCTATGTCACAAACATGTGTTCACAATTAAAAAAGTTTTCGCGGTGAACTTACGCTATTATTGAATATCAATTATTGTTTGTTATCATTTTAGCTGGCTGTATGGAATGATTTAATGTCTCTGAACACAGTATGCAATTCTGTCCAGTTTTGTAGGTATTTGCTCTCATTCATTGTTGCACGAAAACTTTTATCCGCTTTGCAGTAGCCTTTATGATGTTTTTTTGATGGTCCAATTTTCTCCGCAAAGTACGTACCAAAAGCGTAATTGCTTTGACCGACAAGAGCGTACAAAATATTTTTGTTGGCAAAACTGAGGTTCACACAATACGTTGCACTATGTGGCACCATTTAGACATCCAAGCGAATAAAATTCCTTATCAAAAATGCTTGAAAGCAAAAAACATACAAAGCTGACAAAAAACGTTCAATACCTGAAATAACTGTACAAAAACATATACTGTATACATCCACATTAAGATAGTGAAAAGTTTTTGTTTTTGCAGTAACAACGGTAACCCAAATGTTATGGGATTTTGTTTCTACATGATGTTTGATCGGGTCCTTTGTGGGAAAAAGTTTGCAAGGGGAGAGCCAGCATTATCTCCTCTCAAACTGTATAAAGACTACTATTGGCTGTAATGTAAGAAGCTCAACACCGTTGTTTTTGCATTGGTTGACCATCCGTAGGTCTATCAGTAGATGAGACTAATGAATGTCCGATGCAGACAAAAGATATTTTTCTGCATTTGGTAAAGGAAAAATAATGCTTTATGAAAATTCATAAAATCACCTGCTATTGCCCATCCACTAGCATTGGCAATGCAAACGTGATCTACGGGCCATTAGAAATAAAGTGATCCCAGAAGTGATCTTAAGGGGAAAAAATGAGGTGGAACAAAGGGAATAGCTGCATTTATGCAACCGTCAATGTTGCTTAGATTTTCTCTCCGATAAAGTTATGGCCTCCTTTGGTCTAACTCTTTTATTTGTCACAATTCGGTCTGGTTTGTGTTCCGTACATTTGCAAAGCCATTTTTTTCTGTATTAAAAGTTTCACATGGACTCAATATGTGCGTTCGTACAACAGCTAACAGGCTATCAAAAACATTTTAAAAATTATATCTGTTGAAAGTGGTAGGCCAAGCAAAATTGCTTGCTTCAAGTTTTTCATCAACAGGATTTCGTTTCTGTTTAAAAATTCATTTAACCAATCCGTACCTGCAGAGGAATTGCAATTTTTTTTGTCAAGTAAACTTAATTTTTCTTTCGTAAGCCATAACCTATATGCGGTCAAAGTTTATTTCACTTTGGCATTACTGCGATGGAGCAATCTTTTCCGAAATAAAGCTGCGATTTTATAATATTGCCGAAGGATCGGAGCTGTCAAAAGTATGATCTCATCAAGCTTTTGATTGGCGTTCCAAAATTAACATTTCGAATAAGAAAGTTGTGTTGTGGTCTACGACTAGTAGCTCATCAAATTGCTACCAGGACAGCTTTATTTGTGACAAATTCCTATTTGAAACGAAAACGTGCGATCGAATTGTAAATTCACGTTTTCTTTTATTGATCTCGGATACGTTTAACCCTCTGAGGATCTAATAAATCACCAAGAAGGAATATGAAAAAACTTTCAAATCCAATCTCTGTAAAGAATGACTAAAAATCTTGTTACGCTTCTAATTACTTTTGCTCGCCCAGCTTCTGCTTTAATTAGTGATCACAAATGAAACACGTGACACCATGACATTGACATTAACAAAAAATGCGATGTCAATCAATTACAAATATGCACAATATAAATCGTAAAAACTTTTGTCAAGACAGGCAATTCCTTTGTGGAAATAACCAAGCAGATATCTAGAGTAGTTCGAAAAATTGCCGCCGGTAACTGACTTAGATAAATTAGGTGTTTTCAATGTCAACGTGAGTAATTCAAAATGTTTTTTGCAAGATTTCAATTATTGTATTGTAATAGATATGTTTTCTTTAGAACTTTAGTAACAGTTAGATTTTGACAGAGCTGCAACTAATGAGTGGCTGTGGTTACATCACTCCCTTGCAAATTGTATGCCCTACATGCAAAATTTGTAAGATTATGACTTGCAAATATTTTTAATTTAGTATTTACCTTTATTCTCTAAAATGATTTTGAGGAATTTTAAACGCGAGGACAGAAATATTGTTTGGAAATATCTATAATCGATAACAACGTTTAACCAAATTCATAGTGTTTCAATCCATGTATTTTAATTCTGGAGGTGTCGGTAAATTTTTCATTTAAATTGAACGAAGTTACTTTAGCTGCAACTTAATTTTATACTAAGAAAGAAATTAAATTAAAGTTAAATAAAAGTTGAAGTTTAAAAAAAAAATCATAAAAAATTATCTTAGTCAGCAAGAGCGTCAAAATCAGAAGAAATTGTTGTGTCACTTAAAAAATATCTAAAAATGGAGTTTGACTCAAAAAATTTTAGGAAAGAACACGATCCCTCGTGGTTTCTCATCTTCTCTCCGAAAAGAATATGTAATATGTAAAGCAAAATTCTGTGTGCACGAACGTGAGCTTTAACTCCTCCCAAACTGCTGGGCATACAATCATGATACTTGCTACGATTTATCTCCACTGCGAAGTGAGAATCATAATGGGGTTTGCGATGTAATGATGACGTTATGCCAAAAGATAATCTTTTACTTTTCGTTTTTAACGGAGGAAAGAGGTTTTTCCTCAAACGAAAGCCAGCCTCCAACTTACCAACACGCAAAACTTTTTCTCCATCGTGGGTTAACGGTGCTTGATTGCAGATATTATTTTCTTCATTTTTTCAAAAAATAAACACCGTAGGATTGCGGTTAAAAGCTATTTCAAGAGGCATTAACAAGTTGATTCTGATAGAAAAATTTACATGGTGAATTATTTTGATCACGCAAGAAGCAGTTTTTTTAAGATTTTTATAACTTCAAACATTATTTTCTCCATTTTTCAAATCACACGCTTTTTGTGAAAAGACTATCACACATTTATGAGTAGAGAGATTGATATTTGGGGTACTTTGGCGCTCACCGGCAAATTAAACTATTTTTCTTCCCTCCATGTACGTAAGGAAACGGATGAATACTTATAATTAATAAGCAATATGAAAGACCAATCTTGAATTAAAAGTAGGAAAGTTGAGATTAGGAGCAAAATTATCTGTAATAATGTATCAAGGCAAAGAAAACATCATAATAATAGACCCATTATTTGTATAATTGAACCTGAAAGCGAAACTTTATTCTTGAAAATAGTTTAATAAGCGCACTGGGATAGTGTGCGTGACTTTGGTAGAAGGGGAGGCCTCTTTTCTTACCATGTCAGAAGCTAGGCAAATAACGCAGCCAAAGAACTAAATATCACACATATAATGCTATAACGGGAAATCTAACTCGTAAAATAGGCCTACCACTAAATAGTTCGTTTCTGTGATTTAGAAAACGATCACAATTTTTGAGTCATTATCATTTTTAACTTTGCCTCCAACTCCTCTGCTTTTAAAAAGAACAAACTATAGTTTGCGAAATTATATTTAATGAACTTTACCAGTCTTCATCAATAGAACAGAATAATTACAATTACGGGAAGAAGAACTATGACCTTTATTTACAATAAATTATTTTTACTGCTCTCACAAATGTTTGTACTGTGAAGCAGGTGCGGCTGCCTAAATTATCACTTCTAAATGGGCATAGATGGCAAACCTACCGGTAAAAATAGCACCACAATTGGGAAAAACATGGTTGCTGTTTGGTTTTATAATAACTGCATAGGATAAAACCAGGATCGAAGCGAAAAATTTGGGGGGAATGCAAGATCCCTTTTAACTCCTCCTATGAGTACACCTAGGCAGGAAACACAAGACGTAGCTGACAGAAATTTGAAAAAATTTAAGGGAAAGTCAAAAGAAGACAACAACTCTGCATGATTTTACTTCGTATTGAAATTATTAGCTCTATATTTCTAGAATATAACTTAATAGCAGAAATATCTTCCAAAATATTGAAAATGCCAAACCCCCTTTGCTCAGCGGAAGCAAAAAATAGTACACATAAAGCTAAAGCGTAGCTAGAACCTTGAGGTCCCAGATTGGAATACGAAACGAAGCGCACCAAGTCGTGACATAGGCCCACTACTTAATATCTAATGCTTGTATTTTTGGAAGCAGCCGCCACTTTGGAGTCGCCATCCTCCACGTTTGACTTAAACTGTGCCCTAGTTGGCTACTCATTTATAGAAATTCAAAAATCAGTGTTACGGAAATAAGATACATGCCTATCCTGCCCATGATGCTTTTGACTCGATTTCTTTTTGAACCACATTTGATTGAGAAACGAGAATTAAATGCGCCGAAAAACATTACCTTTTCATTACTATTCTCACTGACCCCCATTAAGTTAAGTCCAGCTCAGCTGGTGAACCATATTGTTAACCTCCACGTCATTATTGGGGAGCTCTGTTGCAAGTTTAGAATTTTAGATATTCGGGTGAGCCCTCTTTTTGGTGCAAACCTAGATTAAAATTGAAAAATTGTAGTTATACCTTGAAACAGGTAACGGTTATGACAAAATGGTATGTAGCCTATTCTTTTTTATTTATAGCAGCATAAAAAAGTCATAAGTCTGTGTCATCAAAAGAAATATAAATGCATTTATTTCTCAATCTGAGAAATTATATCAACGTAAAATCAATGAATATTCTGTGAGTTCGTTATAGCCTAGTGTAAAGAATAAAAAATCCGTGCAAACTTCTGATCACTGAACTTAATTTGCAAGAGCTAACTTTGTTTGCAAAGAGGAAACAAACATGTAATTTAGTTTATGCAGTTAAGCGTTTTTTGATCAATTTTGCAAGTTAAGAAGGAAATTGTCACTCTGAGCTATTTGTTACGACAACGGTGATTGGTTATATTAAAACCAGTGTTATAGTTTAGTCTTGATAAAAACTGTTTTAAATATTGCTTATCTATATTTAGCAGAAGTGAAAAAGTTACTACGACAACTATTTTTAATTTACATTTATGCTAATGCAATTTGATTGCGTACAAGATATTCGGATCAATTGATTGTTTTTTAATCTGCTTATGATACATGGCCATTCTGATGAGAAAATTAAAACAGTTTACCAAGTACTGCAAAGTGGTTGATTAAATGTCTTTTGAAAAAGAGTCAAAATGAAATCTATTTTTATTCTGGCTTTTTCCTTGACAGTAGCAAGTATCTGATGGTTAAATCTAAAAAACAATTATTACTACAAGTTAAGGTTAGCATTAACTTTGTGGGGAGGTGGGGGGAAAAGGGAGGGGGAAATGGGGTTGATGTAATTAATGTAAGTCATATCAACGAACAACTTTGGTTTCGACAACAAATAAAGCTATGACCGTAATTAGTAAGAAGTAAATTGAATTCAAGCACTCTTTCAAAGATTTTAAAATGTCTTAGTCTTCGTCTTTCTTTAATGCACAGTAGAAACGTTTTCGTCTTCTTAAAAATTAAATCAGAAGCTCACTCCGGAACCACCTGGAAACCAATAAATACGGCTTTGTGGCAAAGTATTGGAAGAAAATATTAAAAATTTCTCCACGCGTTAGCAAACTTTTTTTACATTTTAGAGAAGATTTAGGCATTTGATTGACCCCATGTAGCAGTCACTCAAAATGCAGTTCAACTAAAAAAATTTAGGATTATTCGGTTGCGCATTTCTGAGCAAAGCGTTGCAATTATTGTTTATGAAATTATGACTGCTGTTACTCAACAGCAGCAAGTAATTTGTTTGCTTTGGTTTCGCTGAAACGCATTCCTTTTCCTTTTCAGCGAACTCCGATTCATCTTTTGGGATTTGATCTCGTCTGTCTCACAACGATCAAAGCAAATAGGTATATTGCAAGTTACCGTTGACAAAGTGACAAACAAAAAACGTGAATTACAGGATTTGGGACGTTGGAGCGGTTTTTATTAAAACAACAACAACAAATGTGGTCTTAGGGGAATGTGAACGTAATGTTACTTTGCATTAACCTATATTTAGTTCATTAAATCAGAAGTAAGTTGAAGAAAAGTATAAAATATTTATCACGCTATTGGGCAAAAGCTTTTGCTGTAGATATTGCCATCAGATCAATACTCAGCGCGGAAAGCCTGGGCAATTTGAACAATTAGCAAAACTACAAACTAAATAAAACTCAACTGTATCACAACGGCAATATTTCCATAAATAAACTATTACACTGCAATGTACTTCATACAGATTGGGCAAATTAATGTCAAGTGTTTGGGACAATAATTAAAAACTGACACACCCTTTACTTGGGATAGTGCTGACCACAGTAAACAATATGCAGATGGTTGAACAAATCAAATTAATAAGATAAAATTAATTTTGTCAGCTTCACATTGAAAAACAAAGCAATAGCAAAGCCAATTTCTTTTAACAAATTTACATTTCTTTCTATAAATTCACTGCATGTGCCAACCACTGATTTAATTCTCCGAGTTCTTGATTACAGTTAGTTTAGAAATTAACTCAAAGTGTGAATTAGTACGTCGCGTTACAATGCAAAATTCCCAACAATAGCAGGAAAAGCGTTAAAAATTATTTTCATCTGGCTGGCGGTCACACAAAACGACATAGCTTTGTTTTAGGTTCATCAACTATGTCTCAGTCCTAAGATATAGGTTCAAACGTGCAAAAGAATAAACTGCTTTGAAGTTAAATAGTTAGCAGCTCAGCAGTTTTGGTGTAGGCCAAAGAAGGAAACAGCTGTTACAGGTTAATGATTCAAATGATGATGGTTACATGGCCGTAGAGCGAAGTCAACTCATGGCTTTAAAACTTGAGCGCTGTTCGACTCCAATATTGTTCTTCTACTAGTGGTCATTGTCATTACCGAGGTGGTTAAGGTGTAAAGGGATCTAGTCAAAAGCTTTGACCAATCGAAAACTGAGCAATTACTGTATAGCTGAAGATCACTAGTGGCCGCATCTCAAAGATAACTAAACGTAGGCAATCATTCAGCTTCATCTTTTATTCAAAGATTGGTCATAAGATTCGACTATCTATTAGTCATCATCAGTTCTTTATGATTCTATTTGAATAAGGAACTGATGATGACTAATAGATAGTCGAATCTTATGACCAATCTTTGAATAAAAGATGAAGCTAAATGATTGCCTAGGTTTAATTATCTAAAAGATGTTCTTTTACTACTCACGTTATTTTAGTTCGCCAAACTCGGGAAGACTTTGATAAGTGCCACTGTCAAACTGAACAATTGCTTCTAATTCAGAAGTGTTCTATTGAGTTAGATAAGAGATATGCAACCTAACCAACTCCAACGAATCTGAGCGATTCTGTTGCTTTTTCTAAAATCTCAGTAATGTTGAATTGATATTAACTAAATTGAATCAATTTGTTCTAAAAATCTAAAATACTACAAAACAAATTCATTTCGCTATAATATCATGAGCTGTAAAAGATTAAGATGATCAAACATAAAAATCTAACAATTTTGGCGACCATAATGCTATTTATATGTTTCAATCTTAGCTTCAAATTTGAATTTATTATGCTTTAATAATACTAAATATTGCGGTAGGTAAAATTTTCAGTTTCCTTATGTTTAGTTATTTTTAAAGCTTATTATGGCACTGAAGATGCTAGAGCGAAATGCATGGTTTTATAATTTTCTTAGTTTTTAGCAAAAGTTGAGCGCGATGTGGTTCATATTAATCGAACCTAATTCAGAAGTGCTTTCCGAAATAGATCGGGACACTGAAGCGGCTCATCAGCATGTGCTGCAGAATCCCAAACTTATTGTGCTTGCCCATTTTTTTGCTATTTTTCTATCAATTTTTGAAGAAATAAAGTTAAATATTTTTGTACCATAAAAATATGGAAAACCGTTTTTACATCAAAAGATGCGTTAGGGATAAAAACCATATTGCGTGAAAAATTGTCAAAATAACGTCATAATTAAAAATATTTTTTTTAAATTTTGCATTGTTTGAAAGAGGACAACCGCTTTTTGTTCAAACGAAAACCAATTTTCCGCATACCACACAACAAAAACTTTCAATTGTTTGGGGTCTAAAACCACGTCACAATCAACGTTTCATTGCACAATCTGTTTTTTGTTCTTTCGCAAAAAGTACTGATCCCAAAAACGTGATTAAACGTTCTTTCAGGAGATATTAATGAGGTACTTTCGATAAAAACAACTTTGCAACGATTATACCCTATTTGACGATAACACGAGCAATTCTTTATTTAAGCTCTAGAAGCATTTTTCTTCTGTTTCGCTGCACGCTTAAACTGGCTCTACAACGTCATAATATGTCTCTTATGATACAAATCTCACTACCGTAGATCACAATATCAAGATGTTTTCAAAAAATGCACCCTTTTTGCAAAATCAGTTTACTTAAAAAACTAATTTGTTACCTCATTTCCAAACTTTATTCAACAAATTAAACGTTATTTTAAGGCGATTCCGATGGTGTATAATATGTACAATTAGTATTAGTTTTTATACTGAAAAAACCTGAACTTTAACACCTGTGATGTAACTTTTAACCTCTCTCAAAAAGTAGTAAGCTCAACAAAGACAGGTAACTATAATGCAAAAGCGTTATAATAAAGTAATAACAATTACCATCTTTCGAAAGTGTAGAAAATTTGCTTTGCAGCAATATGTGGCTCCAATTACTTAAAGCTAATGATTAGTTTATAATAGGTTGCCATATAGCATGTTTCATTTTTAGTTGAACAATTATCCTATTTCACCTAACAAACTTGCAATTGCTAGACAAAGTTAGTTTTTTGGTACATTTTCATTACTTTTCCTCTCAAACCTGTTTCTTTTGCGTTATCTGTCGACGTTTTCAAAAAGATCCATCAAAAACTGAAGTCTCCAAATGTTTGCAAAATGTACTCTACCGGTTAGAAACACATAAAATTTTAGTGCGTGCACTTTACAAAAAATTGCAGTTTCTAGAAAAAGTAAGTTTTTTGGTACATTTTGTCTATTCTTTCTCGATAGCATGGATCTTTGGCATTATCCATAAAATTATTCAAAACGACTCATCGCAAAATGAAGTCCAAAAAATTTAAATACGTAGCCTACTCCAAGAAAAACACATAGTGATCACCCAAGAAAAAGACGATGGGGTACAGATGTTTGATTTTTTTTGCAACACAATGTTAGTCTTATCTTATGATCTTAATGTTGAAGCAATTTCCTTTGCAATTGTGCAAGGCTGGCGCAGCAGCTACCTGATTTGATATTCTTAACCTCGAGATTATTGATAGGGCCCCCGCTACTGCTATAACTGAACGGTGAGTGCTTTGTTTTGGGTTAGTTTGCTCTTTGCGTGGCGGCGTTTATGCCAGGGCCAAGGAACATGCACGCAGTCAGAGACGTTAGTTCATATTAATTCGCCTACAGTAACGAAAAAGTGGTAAGTTGCGATCCTAATACAGTCAACTCCCGTTAATCGGACACCATTTGTTCCAGTGAATAATGTCCGATTAGCGAGGTTGTCAGATTAACGAGTTAGCCTAGTTTGTGGTTGGTAATGTCGGTACGTCAATCACGCAATGCCGATCTGCACTTGGTGGCTTTGGTTGGCACAGGTACGAGGTAAATCATTATAGTCAACGCAACTGCAAAATAAGTCACAAAATTCGTTTTATCTAACGAAACTTTATTTACAGCATAAATCACAAAGAGGCACAGTCCACGACAGGTCATTGCTTTTCAAAAAAATTCATTAAAGTGGTTTGCACAAGCGCTTGTTGATTTAAAAGATCAATGTCCCGTTTCAAAGCCCAAGTACCGTGTAAATGATCGCTAACATGCTGTAGCTTTGGGTGCTGCTCCATGTATGTAATCAAAGTTTCAAGAGCAGCTGTTGCTTCCCTTGTCGTTACGATACGTGGCGGTTTCTCTACCTCTTCATCACTTTCACCACTCTCGTTTTCTCTAATTGCAGGTGGTTGTACAATCTCAATGATAGCTTCATCCGACAAAGTTTCTCCCGTTTCTTCATTGCGATCAATGTCAAGCCATTCGTTCACTGACATGCATGTTCATTTGGAATGGCGGTCAGATTTTGTAGCCCCTCGCTAATTTCTCTTATCACTTCTTCTTCAGCCTAACCTATTTCGGTTGGGTCATCATTCAAAAGATCACGGCGCGCTATAATGCCCGTGTGCTCCCAGCATTTGTTTATTGTTTGAGATTTTACGTCATTCCACGCATCCTTAATGAGACGAAGTGCTTCTCGGAGATTTATAGACATAGGTTTGTCATCCTCCATTGCACGTAGAAATGTTCCTTTAGTCCCTTTCGGTAATAAAGCTTGAAATTGCGTATGATTCCGGCATCGTTTGGCTTGAGGTGTGAAGTCATTATCGGTGGCAAAAAATGGACTCGTACATTTTGTAAATCCTCCGGTACCTTGTGGCTTGTTGCATTGTCAAGAAGCAGAAGAACTTTGCGTTTTTTTGATCTCATTGTTCGTTCGAAATTTTCTAACCATTCTGTAAACAGGTCGCTTGTTATCCAGGCCTTTTTATTGTAACGGTAGATGGCATAAACATTTGGATCAAAGTCTTTTCCAAAACAACGGGGCCTCGCTGTTCTTGCGATCAAAAGCGGTTTTTGTTTATCCACTCCGGTTGCATTCGCGAAAAGTGCGACCATAATTCGTTCTTTATTCTTTTTCTTTCACTTTTAAAAATTACGAATGGTAGTTTGTGACATCATTCTTTCTTTTCGAATACTTCCAGTCTTGATTAATAGATTTAACATGGCATGTACAGGAACTATGGCTTATATTTATTAAGACATTTTGCTCTCGCAAATATTTGTACGGTGAAGCTGGCGCAGCTCCATTACTTGATACGTTTTAAATCGGCATGGGTAATAGTATGCCCTTCAAGTGAAAAAACTTATATGAGAAACATTTTTTCTATTTTGCTTGATAATAGCTTTATAGAGCTATCGGGATCAAATCTGAAAATTGGGCAAAAGTAAGGACTCTTTTTTAATTTTTCGGAGCGTACCTAAGAAAGAAATAAAATGAATCATAATGCGTAGCCAGCAGGGACTTACACCGGCGCGATGGCGTAGTGGTTGGAGCATCCGCTTCGCAGTCGGTAGACCTGGGGTTCATTTTCCAAGTCGAGTCATACCAAAAGACTTTAAAGAATGGTATTCCTAGCTTCCCCACTTGGCGCTCAGCACATAGGGATAGTGTGGAAAACAAGCCGGCAGCCTTGCTTGATGTATCCTTGGGCAAGGCACTTAACGAGATTCTTCCATCTTTATGTGGCAGACAAATAATGGGGCCAAGCAGTCTACTCGTCGTGGTGGCCCCAGTCTAACTGAAGACATGCAAACCGAGCATGAGCGCTAACGCAATGTATATATATCTTCCTACATAATGCTCATAACAAAAAGCTCCAACGACAAAGAAGCAGGCGCAGGCGCTCGAGAAAGTTTGAGCAGAAATCAAAAAATACAACGCCACTGTGTCAAATCGCTCCGCATGCAATTGGTATTTTGCTTTGTAATAGCTTTGTAGAGCTACCGGGATCAAAAAACATTTGGAGAAAATTAAGAACAATTTTACTTAACGAGTGTTTTAATTCACATATCAGTGCGAAATGTGACCACTGCAATTATTAAGAAGCGTTATGATGCGTTTGGGCATTGAGTCGATAAATTTTGAGCAATCTTTTAAGATTTGGGGGCCCTTGTACCACACTGGAATTAGAGCATGAATCAGCTTTTCCTTCCATGTACAGTGCATTGTACGAAGTCTTTGCTTGCAAATAGACCACAAATTTTCAATTGGGTTTAGGTCGGTAGAGCTTCCCGGCCACTCCAGCAATTTAATGTGATTTTTATTAATAAATCTTTTGACTTGTTTTGATGTGTGACATGGGGCTGAAGTTTGTTGAAACATATCAGACCCATGTGGAATCAATCGGTCTATCTCTGAAATAACTCTTTGTTGGACCACTTCAATATATTGCGGGGAGCGCATCATACCTTCATTTGGGTGCAAGCTACCAATGTTGTAATAACTGAAACATTCCCGAAACATCTTTTTTGAGGGTGTTTTACGCGCTGGTCAATGTGGGCATTGCGAATCTTTTCGTTTTGTAAATCTTTTCGAGCATACTGATATCTTTGTCACTGGACATAATATGAGTTTCATCGCTGAAAATTACGTGCCTCCAGCCTTCCTTTGTCCAGTTTTTGTATTTGAGTCCCCATTTGTAGCGTTTTTATCTTTATTATTTTTGTAAGGAGGTGCTTTTTAACACGGCGGTATGCTTTTCCTCCAACATTCAGGAGGCGATTACGAACTGTTGAGGAGCTTATCTCTATTCCTTTTTCCCCCAGAGTAATTTTTATGGCGTCACTTGTTTTTCTTGGGTCTTTCACACTCTCCCGTATTAGCTAGACATCATCTCTGGGAATCGTTTTCCTCTTACGACCGCATTTGTCTTTGTGTTTTGGGGCAACAGACCCTGTTTTTTCTTTATTTTCACAACACAACTTATGGTAGATATACTGACACCTACAGTCTTTGATATCTCCTTACCGGTCTTTTCTATGTTTTCAAGTAAAGTTAAGATACCAGCACGCTTTCCAGGGCTAACATCCATTTGGAAACAACTGTATAATATTCTAACTTATAGTTACAAATTCTGCATAAATAATTATGACGTCACAAACGAAGTCCTCACGTCATCAAGATTTTATTTTATTAAAAATTTATCTAATAAACATTTTCTCAAAAAAGGCAACATAGGAAGCCAGTTCATTCTAATATCAGCTAAGAAATGACAATATGTAAAAATTTGGAGGTTTGTTTTAATTAATTTGCACAAGGATGTAATGTGTGGCCTGCGAGAACTTGAAAAAGTTTAAGGAAAAATTAAAGAAATCAGCGTCACTGTGTAAGATCGCACCACACGAAAGGCATTTTTGCTGTTTTGCTTAAAAATCGCTTAATATCAGAAATGTGTTTCCTACTTCCAAACTACGGGAAACGCAAGGCCCCCTTGGTTTCGTGTCAGTAATGATCAGAGCACATAGGCCTAAGGCATAGCCAGAATCTTGAAATGAGATATTCTATTGGAAAAAGGAGCACAAAAAGTCGTGAACATCTTATGTGCAGAAAAGTGTTGGCTAAACCGACATTTTCAATCCCGACATTACTGATGGTGGCTCTGCGGACGACGCCTTCGTATATACTGTAAAGCAAGGATGATTTCTTGATACGCTGCCGGTTATGTATTTATGTTTGTACTCTACAGCATTGTAATAAAATCTCAAGTTTAAGAAAAAATTAACGCAAAACCATAACAAGTTGTAAAACTGAATTTAAAGAGGGCATTTGTTTGAAATCAAGTCGGCCTGATAGGCGTCTACTAAAATATGGCGAATGATTTTGAGGAAGCTCTAGCCGCTTTTGCTGCTATGTCCGAAACAAGACAAACAGCGCGGTAAAAAACTTAACATCACACATATAAATTGGAGAGGGGCAGCACGACATCGAAAAATAGGCTTACCATAAATAGTTAATGTCTGTAATAGTGAAAGCAACCATCGTTTCGCCGCTACCATCAGTTTTGATTGTGTTTCAATCCATCCTCCGTTACAAGTATTGCAACAGATCTTTTAACTCAGCGGGGGCCAAGTGCTGTCATATGCCCGGTCAAAGCTTTTAGCCAACGCGTCTCAAGTTCGCCTCCCTTTTTTGTTGCTGTTCTGTCAAGGGTACGCATCTATGCAACTCCTTATATTTCCAAGTAAACGCGACAGCCACACGGGCGACACAGAGCGTACTTAAAAACGGCTTCTGTTTACGTAGAAAATAAGTCATAAATAATCGTAAAAAGCGCTAACATGTCTACAGCAGAATGATATAGAAATAAATGTTTACCTAACTATCAAGCTTCTAAAGAACTTGACCCAAGCAATAGAAAACGCAAATTTTTTAAGATTCTGTGGAGGGCAAGTAGCAAATCTTCCAACAACAAAGGGGTAAAAAAACTGCCGTCCGCTCGCTGGCAACTCAAAACTACTACTGGCCTAAAGCCAATAAACAAGTGTAATTGCAGCGGCGTGAAGGCAGCCTTAAGCCTAAACAGGCAAGATAAGCGCCAAATGAATTAACTCACTTGCTATCAATGATAGACGAAGCATGAGGCCAAGGTTTCAAAACTCACACGCAGCAACACAATAAAATGTGTGAACAATATTTAACAAGTATTATCGATAATTTGTGGCAAGATTCTTTGTGAGCATTACCGGTCATGATTAAGCGAACACGATGATCACGATTTCGTGTACAAGATTTGTGAAAGTGCATAAAATTCATTAATTTTTCACTATTGCTCACACAAGAGCTCGATGGGTGAAGCCAGCGCAGCCGGTTAAATTGAAATACTAAACCCCGACATTACAGATGGAGGGCCCCTGCCGGGAGACGCTGGCAAGGCCGGCTAGTAATCTATTAACAAGAAATATTTCTTGGGCTGCTATGCTGTTGGTTAAATTTTCTATATTTATAGTATAAGGCAATGTATTACATTCCAAGTTAAAAAAAAGCGATATAAACCATAACAATTTGTAAAACTAATTTTAAAAGAAATATTTTGTTCGAAAATACCTTGGTATAATGGGCTCCTACTAAAATATCGTAAATGAGTTTGGGGAAGCCATAACCGCTTTTGTCGCTATGCCAGAAACAAGGAAAATAGCGCAGCCAGAGAACTTAACACCGCAAATATAAATAGCAAAGGGGCCGTAGCAAA
The DNA here is from genome assembly GCA_963675345.1 of Trididemnum clinides. Lineage (NCBI taxonomy): Eukaryota > Metazoa > Chordata > Ascidiacea > Aplousobranchia > Didemnidae > Trididemnum > Trididemnum clinides. The sequence continues at coordinate 30,914,791 of OY776291.1, forward strand.
TCGCAAAATAGGCTTGCCAAAAATAATTTATTTTTGTAATCATCATTTTTGACTCAATTATTATTTTGACTGTGTTTCAATTTCTCTCCCCTCATACTGTTTAGAAGTATTAATGATAGTTTGCGGCAAGGTTCTTTGTTTGTGAGGATTTCCAATCTTAATTAAGAGATTAAGATGATCACCATTACGTGAAGAAGAATTATGGATAGGCATGTAAAACACAATGGTATCGTTTCTGTTCACACAGGGGCATGATGGGTAAAGCCGGCTTGGCCGTCTGAACCGATTATTTTTAACCCCGACGTTTCTGATGGGAGGAGGGGGCGCTGCCGGGCGACGCCGGCAGAGCCGGCTAGTTAATATATATCATTTGTGTATTATGATGTGGATTGGTCTACTAGATGTTATTGTCAATTTCGAACTCGTAAATTTGCCTAAAGTTGTGCTAATTTTTGTTCTGCAAATGGCTTAAATCATGGTTTAGCACTAAAGCAATTCGATCGTTGAAAGCTTGGAATGCTGAAAATATTCTTTTGCATAATGTGGATGTAAAGTAATATCGGCGGACGTTTCGAAGTAGACAAGCCCGTTTTGGCAGAATTGTTTTGGAATCTTTCAGGTGTAATAACTCTGTGAGGTTTCTCTGTAATGTGCTAGTAGTAGCCATTCGCTGCCGAGTCTTGGATTTCCTTTAATGGGTACATTAAAAACTCTTTCTCTTTAAAATCATTTTGATGAAATTAAAAACGTTTGTACAAAACAATTACACATAAAATTCACCAATTTCTTTCTTTACTTCTTTAACTAATTTTAAATGCTACTTATCTAGAGGACGCAAAGGTTACAAAGAATTAATCTGCTTAAAGATGACTGCTCGACTAAAAAGCCATGTCGGTTCGATCTCAACTTTTGCTGCTGTCCATGTTCACTGCTATAGTATAGAGTTCCTCATATTTCTTGTGTTCGTTTCTTGAGTGTCATGTAGTAAATAATGCATTGATCAAATGATTAAGATGGTGTAACATTAGAGTCGCTAGTCCTACAGATAATTTTTTTACTTTAAATTTAAACGACAGTCAATTAGAATAATTTTCGGTAACAAGCGACCGGAATCGGTACTAAGATGGAAAAACATTCAGGAAAATTTTGCGTTAATTAATGCTACCACATTTTCAAAAGTTTGAAATAATTCTTTTTCTTAAATGCAAGATGAAGTTTGTATTGTGATGAAGTAAAATAAGAAACGTATTTAGCTCATCGAACACGAGGAGGAACAAAAAGTTTTAGAGATTGAAAAATCAAAGCATAATTAATGAGACATCAGCCACTATAATATGTCGTTATGGTTGATGAAAATTGTTTTAAATACAAAGAAGTGCTAAACTAAATAAGCCCACAGGTGCAGGAAAGAATTTTGAGAGCATAACCTTAATATTTCTTTTCCAAGGTTCAAGATATCAGCACACTTATTCAAAATTACGAACCATCAGTGCCGAGATAGACTACCTAGTCTCAAAAAGCCATTGAGTTCTACCAAAACATTGATAAATGTACTCAGGAAAACTTCAAATAGCACCAAATTTACCATCATAAAACCACTTCAGCAAACCATTTATTGATTGATGTCAAAGTTTGTGCTTGTTGCTAGTTAACTAACTCAGTGAAGTGGTTTAATATAGAGTTTGAGTTGTCTTTTTTGCAATCACAAAACAGAATTAAAAATGCGTTTGAAAAAATTATCAAATAGAATCATATCAGTGAGAAGTTAACATTGCGAACAAAATTCTTAATGTTTTATACCGCAATGGTGAAGATATTAAAATAAAAGTGGCCAGTAACTAGCTTCTAACGAAGCAATCAGTTAAATTTTTTTGACTTTTATACAAAGAAATAAAACGTTATCGGTTTGGCTGTATATACTAGTTAACACCGTGTAATAAATATGTTGTCCTTGGTTCAATGACATATTTTTCTGCTTTTTTACGGCATGAATAAATAAAAATAAGCGTTTGCAAAAATCGGACTTTGGTCCTGCTTTCAATAGATCATCTTTTTGGATGTTTTTATTAGTTTTTTATATAGTTTAAAGATTCTTTTTCAACTCCTGCATTAAAATGAAACAATTTTTGTTGAGTGTAGTATTACTTAATCATATGGTCAATTTTGATTGTCTTACCGTAACGATATTAATATATTCCACGCTGTGTCTATAAGAATGTAATTAAATGGGTAATAATATGGTGCGAGAGGAAAGAGCTGAAAAATGCTAAGCGTGGCAGCCATTATGGGGTAGCTCTACCAATGCAGAATGTTGATAAAAATTATTTAAAGAGAGAATGTATGAATTGTCACATTTTTCAATTAACAAAAGTAATCATTTAGATCACTATTTGATTAAAAAGAAATTTTCTTGCATGTCTGCTGATCGAACGTCAGCTCACTTTCCCGCAGAACGTTTCAAATGTAGTCCTCATACCTTCAACACACTGGCCTTTATAGTGTTTCTCAAAAAATTTGACAACTTGGTGAAAACTTTCTCCTTGCTCTTCTGAGTAATCGCTCATGTCATCCTTGACTTTATCTTCTTTTTCTTTTTTATTTTTATTGTGGGCAAAAAGACAAGAACACAAAAATAAAAACAGAAGATAAAGCATAAATACAATGTCTAAATTAAATTAGACCATTTCTTGTAATGAAATTGCAATTTGTAATGCTTTTTAGCAATATAATGTTCTGATTTTTTTATGGATTTGATTGCATAAAAGTACTGGAGCATATTGGGAGTTGTTTTTTATTATTTACACCGCTAAATCAAGAATGTTGCAGATAAAAGCATCTGATTGACTAATTGATTATCAACATATTGTACATGAATCCCTAACAGTTTGTGAAAGTTATTCGAATGGGTATAAATAACCGGCGCGATGGCGTAGTGGCTAGAGCGTCCGCTTCGCAGTCGGTATACCTGGGATTCAATCCCCTTGTCGAGTGATACCAAATGACTTTAAAAAATGGTATTCACAGCTTCCCTGCTTGGGCTCGGCATTTAGGGAAGGTTGTGGAGAACAAGCCGGCAAGTTCGGTTGTTGTGTCCTTGGGCAAGGCACTTAACGAGACGCTTCCACCTTTATGTGGAAGACAGGTGGCCCAGTTTTCCCTACGAAGAGAGGGTTGGTGGCAGGAAGGGCATTCGACCGCAAAAACAAAAGTGCCATATTACAAAATGCAGATTACCGGCTGTGGCGACCCCTAAACAGGAAAAAGCCGAAAGAAAATGAAGATTCAAATGAGTATTAATACAAAATCTTGCTAAAATCCAATCAAATACATCATTCCAGAAAGTGTCAACAATTTTGCAATCACAAAATAAATGTATCAAAGTTTTCGGTTCCTCACAATAAAACGTACATAAATTATTAGAAGCAATATTAAGAACGTACAGTTGTACATTAGTAACTATCGATCTTAGGTTTAATCTGCTTTGTAATGACCGTAGTTTAGTTTCATTTTGTAGCAAAGTAGTTATTTTTATAAATAGTTGACCAATCAATCGCATCGGATGAAAGTTGCAATATATCACACCAGTTTAGTTGCTGTTCAACAGGTAGCACTTTAACTTTGTCTCTCAAAAACTTATATGCAGTCTTGCTCGAGCTACCCAGAGCTGTAATCTGTTGTTTTACAGTTTGCTTAAAGTCAGAAATAGAGTAAGAAGGTTTATGAAAATTACAATTTGAAGTTGTAATCGAGGTCATTGGAATAGCTGAAATGAGTTTAATGTATTTGATAAAGCTCGTATTATTTGGGATTATGTGAAAATCTGATGCCACTTCATCTTATGAGTATAATTTATAGTCCGAATTAAGTAGCTGAAAATAATCAAAAATTCTGGCTTTGCAAAATTCTTTAACAAACATTCGTTGATTTCAATATTTAACCGCTTTATTAAACCATAAATATTTGGAATCATTGTCGACATTGGTGTATGTTGTAAAGTTCTTAAAGTCGTAAGGGTAAAATGTAAAAAAGCTACCCTACCAACTAGCATGCTATTCAGCTTTAGATTAGAACGTAAAATGCCGAAAAGGACATTGTCATCAATACATCGATTTTCAAGCGATTTCCAACTGGATTGGTAATTATTATCAAATAGTAGGAAAATGAAGTTAAACCTGAGAGAAAGTACATACTGATTGATGTCAGATATTTTACCTCCTCTTTCTTTCACATCACAACATAGTTGAGACGACCGATCTTTTCCCATTTGGAGCCCCAATGAAATTTATTTGATTGAGTATCTTTATAAAAATTTCTGGCAATACTACCGGTAAAAAAGTGGCTTTATACACAATTTTGGAAATTGCCCGACTTGTAATTTTTCCTAACAACGTGAGACCGCGAGATGACCGAATGTTTATAAGTGTTTGCACTTCTCGCGTTATACTTAGAAAATTTTTGCTAAAAGCACGTCTGAGCCTGCCAAACGCGGGAAAAATGACGTAAAATCGACTTTCTTTCTGTCAAAGGTATTAATCGGTATATTAACAGCCAAATATTTGAGGAGATTTTGAGGCCAAGATAAGCCGTTAACGGAAAAGGGTGGAGACTCGCTGCCCTTACTAGATTCAACATAAAAGGCACTGGATTTCTTCATACTGACTTTGCAGCCTGATTTTTGCCCGAATGCATTTAAAATGTCAAAGTCGTAGTTAAATTGTAAAGCATTTTCATTTAAAAAAATAGCAACATCGTCTGCGAACAAAGATACTTTTAAATGTCTGTTTGTTTAATGCCTTTGTATTGCCTGCTCTGACGCAACATGATAGCTAAACACTCTATACATAAAATAAAGATAGTTGGAGACGGGAGGTTTTCTCGCCTTACCCCTTCTTGATATCAAAAAAAAGCTTAGAAAATCATTGTTTACAACACTGCCTTTAGAGTTTTTGTATAAAACTCTTATCCAATTAAATTAAAAAATTACCTAAATCATAACATTTTAACATAGCAAAAATAAAAGACCAGTTTAGATAATCAAACGCTTTGTGTAGATCTACTGTACTAACAATACAGCGCCTGGCATCTTTTTGTGATTTGCGTAATCAATAATATCAAATAGTAAACGAATGTCATCTACAATGTTTCTGGCTTTTATAAACCCATGTTGTTCTTTTTTTATATGGTCATCCAAAAAAGGGTCTATTGTGTTGTTTCTAACTTTGGATATTATTTTATAATCACAATTTACAATGTGATTGGCCTGGAATTATAGGCAGACAAATAGTCTTTTCCGGGTTTAACCCCTTCAGACCGGTACTTTTATCTCGCCGAAAGTTACTGAAACTTTTTTATTTTACTGAGCTTCTGACTACTCAAAAACACCTGAAAAGGAAAAAAATAATTTTTTTGCATCCACAGACGTAGGAGAAGCGTCGGAAAAATTGGGACTAATTAGTCCCAATCGGTCTCATGTGTACTTTTCGCTTTTTAATAAAATCTGAATCTTTTCTCTTTTGATGCAAGAATTCTGGGGCAAAAAATACGCAATCCATTGTCTTATGTTTCAAAACTCAAATTTGCAAGCTTTTGTTTTCAATTTTGTTATTTTATCTAAAAGACATCAGCTCAGCGATTAACACGGGTCGCCAAAAGCTACTCTGTGTAAAAAGTGTACTGAAAATTTGCACAGTAATCATCTACAGCTGGCGCTAAATGTCTTAGGGGCTAGCATTGCTGAATGAAAAAAATTACATCTCAGTTGTCAATTGTTTCGCTTATATGATTGTGATTTGCAACATAATGATGGGTCACAATCATATATGCGAAATAGTCGACGAATGAGATGCAATGCTTTTACATGTAGCAAAATGCATAATATTGATGCTTGGCCCTACGTCATTTTGCCTTAACTGTACTTCAACGACGTTTTGCCTTAACTGTACTTCAGCAAACTGGAATATTTATTTTTACTTTGATGTCAGTAGATCAGCATCTAGGCACACCCATGCATTGGTTTTTCACAATTATGACGTTAAGCAAAACCAGCTTTGAGAACAGTTTTACTTTATTTTCAAAATAAAACTACAGGGTATTTTCGCTTCGGCTACATAATGGTGTATTTCTAAAAACACAAAAGTCAAAGAAAAGTAAAGAATAAATGTGACAAAAATATCAAAAATCATCCACAAAAATTACAAAATGAAATCACTGCTGGACACCACTGTGCCATTCTGCAAAGCAGTCTTTCTTGCTTGTTTGGCACAGATACAGGTTGCAACTGTTGCAACGAATGCAAGTACGAGAGTCAATTTTGCGTTTGGTGCAAAGCTTGCACCGTGCTCTTTCTTTGACTGAAACTCTGGTTACATGATGCTCACCAGAGTTTTGCATAGGCAGTCTCAAGGATAAAGATTTCTTTAGTCGTTTGCGACATGAAAAGCTTCCTATCAAATGCATAGCCACACCATGTTTAAAGTCCTTGAGTGTCTTCAAACGCCTGCTGTGTGGAAAGTTTTCCTCCATCAATTTTGTATACACAATAAAAGCATTCACAAACCCAATGTCAATAAGGTCAAAAAACAGGCGAAGATAGAATTTTCGGGGGTACCTTCGATCAACCTCATATGTTACTTTTAACTGATCCATAACATCAGTTCCTTTCATTCCCTGATTGTACGCTTTTACAATAATGGGACATGGTGCAGTGACTTTCTCTTTTTGTCCTTTGACCCGTCGCTTTACATTCACTGTAGGCACACATGAGTCTATAGTGGAAAGCAGAACAACACCTTTAGTGTCCATCCATTTTGCAAGGTGCAGGCCTTGAGATCTTCTTCGGTTGATCTCTCCTCTTGCCATGTCTTTGTCTTTTTTTAAATCTTTCGGCATGCCTTTTCTGTTTTGCCGAACAGTCCCACAGCAAAATATTTTTTCTTGTTGTAGCTTGTGTACAAGGGCTGGTGATGTAAAAAAGTTGTCAAAGAACAACCTCACATTTGTACCCACCAATGACCTTGAAAGCTGGATTATGACATTTTCACCCAAACTTCCCACATTGCTTTCCTGCTTACCGCCATACATATCAAACTGAAAAAGATATCCAGTAGCAGAGTCATTGCGACACCACATTTTAAATCCTCGTTTGATAGGCTTAATGGGCATGTATTGCTTCATAGCATGCTGCCCTTTAAATTTTACCATATGCTCATCTATAGCCTGCTGGGCAGTTGGGCTCATAGCATGTGAAAAAGAATTGTTAAAATGGTTTATTACAGGTCTCATCTTCCAGGCTTTATCTTTTGTATCATGTGGCTGTTCATTGTCAACAAAGTGCAATGCTGTTCGTATCTCAAAAAAGCGATCACGAGGCATTACATTAGCAACCACATTTATCCCAAGACCAGGATCTTGACTCCAGTAATCCCGCAGGCATGGAACAACATGGTAACCCATAAATGAGGTAATGCCAATAAATGCTTTCATCTCCTCCAAATCAATCTGGAAGACTTTTCCTTTTTGTTGCATGTACAACTGACTCTACACAATCACGGACTCCAATAAAGTATTGAAATCTGTCACATCCAAAAACACATCTGCAGGTTGTGGCTCATGATCATATTTTAAATTGACAGCACCAGATAAAGTACAGACAGGAATATCAACAGTATTACTGCCAGAAGTTATTTTTTGCCAAGAAAATATATAGTCTAATGGGAAAGAATCAATTGGAATTTGTGTGTCTGCTCGAGCATCATCAATAGTAACCAACACTTCATTTTCAGAGCCTGTTTCTGGAGTAGCTTCTTCAAGAAAAACAGTGTCTTCTTCATCAATAGGATCATCTCCATCAGAATTATCAGCTGTAGTTAGCTGGACTACTTGATCAATGCCTACAATGAATTCCCTTGATCTAATTTGCCTGTTTGACATCTGCATATAATACTGTATAGTGTTAAATGAAAAGTACATATAAAACCGAAAGGGACTAAAAAGTCCCACTTTCTAAAACAATATGAAAATTGCATAAAACATGCAATCTATTAAACCACGGCTGATAGTGTAACTAAAATACATTTCACACCTAACAACAACTACTTTACGTTCAAAAATAGGTTTTACGTAAATTTAGGTATATTTAAAGTTAGGCAGTGGCTATTTTGCCGTCGATGGCAATTTGCCCTTGGAATCTATTTTGCCGTGATCATTCACGTGTGTTTATATAGCCAAATTTGCTATTATCGCACTAGTGACTCTGTGGTCTAGTGGATAGAGCGCTGGTCTTGAGATACCAAGGTATCGGGTTTGAATCTCAGCTGGCCAGGGCTTGAAAAGAAAGGCAGTGTACACTGAAGGGGCAGGCCCGGTATGTAAATGTACGGGGCAGTGTACACTGCAAGGGAGTGTGCAGGGTGGGGGATAGAGACCTGGGGGTGCAAAATTTTTTTTTTTTGTTTTTAAAATTGACCAATCAGAGACGACCAAAAGTCACATGTTTAGTACGTCATTAAGATTGACCAATCACAAACAACTCACGGCAAAATAGTCTCTGAGGGTAAATTGCCGTCGACGGCAAAATAGCCACTGCCTTAAAGTTACACAATATTGAAGATCAATTTCATAAACTTCAATAAGCTTTAAAATTTATAACTCAGCATTTTCAAAACTTTAAAAGCATTTTCTGGGTTGCCAAATTAGTTTGACGAAAATATTTAATAATTAAAATAATCTGACAGGGACATGCACCAAGCAGTAGGCAAAAATTCCGAATGGGACTAATTAGTCCTATCGGTCTGAAGGGGTTAAGCAATAACGTTATTACACCCTCATATTAGGAATCACTGAATTGGTTGGTAAGTTTGGAAAAATCATGGCATTCCATAAATAGACTCTTAATTTCAGTCAAGAAAATTTTATAAAATTCAATAGAAAAGCTATCAAGACCTGGAGATTTATTGTTGGCTAGTTGAAAAATGACTTGCAGGCATTCATTATCAGTTATAGGCTTTTCGCATTCGGACAATTTTGCCTTATTAATACTTAGTAGCGATAGTGTTCGTATAAAATCGCAACAATCTTTTTTACAGCGTTGTTGTTTTCAGAATATAAGGATTCATAAAAAGTTAAAAGTACTTTTAAAATATTTTCTTGTTTATCAGTTTTCCACCTTGAGCGCTGCGTAAAGATTAGATGGATTATTTTTCTGCATGCCATTTTTCCAAATGGAAAAATACTTAGTATTTTTGCCCCCATTTTATCCAACGGTCTCTACTTCATGTAGCAGCGACTTTAGTTTTGATTTCTGTTAGCTTGTTGAGATCGTCTCGAGTGTGATTTACTGTATATTATTGAAAATTTCTTCTTTTTGCTTTGGATCGAAGGATAATAAATTTGATTCCATGACATTAAGTTTTGATTCTAGTACTGACTATTCTTTGTTGGAGGTCTCTTTTAGTAAAAAGCGGTACTTAATAGTTTCCCCCCTAATTACACATTTAAGAGTTCCCACCTCATATAAGGTGTAACATGTCCTTCGGGATTATTGGTTTCAAAATCACTGATCAGATTTTTAATGAGCGCTATACAATCATCATTTAGCAATATAGAATTATTGATTTTCCAATATCCTTTGCCCCGTTTCTCTATTCCCGTTTTAATCGTTAATAAAGCAATTTTGTGATCTGACTTAATGCTTTGGCAGATGTTGGCTGATTGAATGTGCTGGTGCAGCCCATTTGAGGTAGGAAAAAAATCCAGCCATGTGGCAGTGTATGGTGGTGACTGATATCTCGTAAAGCCTTTCTTAAAAGGATTAAGCTCTCTGAAAACGTCACATAGATCAAAAACATTGAGATGACTTTATTTTTCTTTGGATAATTGGTTTGAGTGAATTGGGCCTCCATCTTTATCTAGTTTATTGTCAAGCACTAGATTCCAATCCCCGCGTAAAACCAAGCCATGTTTTGAAAAATTTACAGCTGTTGAAAAAAAAGCGTCAAAGAAAGTTGGTTTGCCCTTTGTGGGGCATAAACATTGCCGATGATAAAAACCTTGTTAAATTTAATTTCGATAAGCAGTATTCTGCGTATCTATTCTGCCTTGATCAATATATGTTGCGGTTCTTTTGCATCTAAGAGTTTTTAACTAGTATTGCCACAACCTTATTACCTTTGATTATTACCATGAAAATAAAGTATATCCCTTCCCCATTCACATTTCCACAGCTTTTCATCCTGTGTGATTGGAATGGGTTTCTTGTGGAAGAATAAGGTCAAATTTCTTGGTTATAAGAAAACGAAATATCGTTTTACGTTTAAGGTTATTCCTCGACCCATTAACATTAAAGCTTACAATTGTTAACAGTGTTGTCAGTTTAATAGAAGTTAGGACACAGAAAAATGCGGTGCAAATTATGCCCTAATTAGTTTTAACTCCAAGGTTTGCATCATATTCGCAAGGACATTGGTAAAGGCTTTTAAACTCTTTTTACATTATTCTACTACAATTGCAGTACCCTGTGAAATGTGAACAATTGAAATTAGTACATTTGAAGTTCATTGACTTAGGTGGTAACTTGTTTACATTTGGCACGCACAAACAATGGAATATTTTGCGCACTTTGAGCATAACCAGATTATTGCAAGCTGCTGTATGGGTTGAAACAGATTGCAGCACGGAATTTGCATCATGTCTGATTTGCAGACACAATATTCTGTCTAGCGTTTGTTCATCTTGACAGAAAAGCGTTGATTTGAATCTTGTTTATCACAGCAAGGGCGCAGCACATATTGTTCCTCGCCGCGTTGTCGCAAGCGGTTTCAACAGAGGTTTCTTTGCTCAGAACTTGGGCGTTACACGAGATGCTGGCAATCTGGCCTGAAGCCTGCCACCAATCTTGAGATAATGTGGGTTACTGAATTTGACTATCATTTTGGTTGTTTCCTTTAAGTTTGTGTTCTGTTGTTGGCGATATTTCAGTAAGCAAATGCAGGTCGTTGTCGAATTCAATATAATCAATTGCTTCGCTTTGATTTTCCACCTGATCAGTTTCAAGGTGGTTGGAAGTGTTCTTGAGTTGTTTCTATATTTTTATTGAGCTTGCAATAAATGCTGAATCCGTTTCGTCCAACTGTGATTGAGAAATCTTTCTTTTTTTTGGCAAGTTAACTGGTTCAGGGTTCACATTCGTTTCAGGCAGAGCTGTACTTGATTCACATGATTTGCTACATGTTAGTGCAGGAAATCAGTTGCCGGCTTGTGGCATTCTGATTGCAGATGGCCTGCTTCACCATAGTGTTTACAAGTGATTACCTACCCCTGGTAGGGAGCATATATTTCGCAAACACTAACCTGACTGTAACTTGGAATAGGATTGCTTTGAAGATCAGATTTTTTCATTGTGATAATTCTCATGCCTGAACGTAAACAATTTCTGAGCTTTTTATCTGTAATTTTTAGAACAGTACCAAAATTTGCTTTTTATTCTTGTTTTATTGCTTTGTTGGGCATGGGGATCGGTACTCACCCGAATAATATGCTTACCTCATAAAGCTCCATGTTGTAAATGAATTAGATATCTTTGAGTTATGTGTACAACTCTAGAACATTCTCCTTGGTTTTGCATGTTATGTCGATGCTTCTGTTTTATTATTTCTACTACTCCGATTAAGATTTCAGTTTTAAAGTTAATTTCTAATAACATTTGTAATACTTCAACTCTTCTTATATTCGTCCTTGTTTAAAAATTCAAACATGTTGGTCTAGCTAGGTTGATAGCTGTATTGCCTCGGACTCTTTGGGCAAAAGATGGCTAGTAGTTACTCCATACCATCTAACTCCAGTTGCTGTCGCTACCTGGTCTGTAGTTTTTTTCATAAAGCATTAAAAACTGCTTTGCAACTGAGATGTGCTGCAACTGTGCAAGGTTATGAATATCTGAGGCAATTTATTTCATTTCTATTGCTTAGCTTAAAAACTGTGTGTCGGCATCTACAAAATATTAAATTTTACCCTGGATTGCTCAATGTCATTCTGGATAGGATTTGTCAGAAAGGTTTCTGCTGAACTTAGTGGTGATAGTGAATCAGAGAAAAAGCATCTTTGACTTTATCGATATGAGAGGGCAGAGCATGCAGTTTTTGCAACATACTGCAGCTCAACTTCTCACATGCGTTCACAAGCTCTTTTACAATTTTTCTAAAGTTATCTGCTCCAAGATTTCCGAGAAATCTTTAAAAGCTTCCAAAGGTTTTTCTCAGAAAACTCTCTAACTTTATGAGCCGCTTTGCTTGAGCACCCACTAACAATCCAGCTTTGATCTTTGCTTCTAACAACATTGGAAACAACTCGTCGATGTACTTGAATGCATCACTTTCTGGGTTAAACTTCTTTACAAACTGCTTGTTGAGGCCCAGTTTGATGTAAAGAGGTGGCAATAGCACTTTTTTCGGCTCCACCAACGATGCTTTTTGATGTTATAAGCCACAACATTGTAGATGGATCTGGTAAGCCAGTTTCTCTAAACTTAGTGAAAGGCTGTATTTCTGCTATCCCGAATACAGAGGTAGCAACGAAACTAAGTAAAGCTCCAGTTAGAAGATCACCATCTTGAAATTTCTATCACCTGCCAGTTGCATTGTATATACATGAGAGAACTGAGCAAAATTTTTACGTTCTCGTAATTATCTTTCATGTGCACTTGAATGGTTCAAAAGAATGGAGGGGCACTTATTAGTGTCATGCAGTAATACAGCCTTGAGACTTCTTGACGAGCTGTGAGTAAAGAGCCGCCAATTAGAGGTATTACTGGAAATTCCTATAGCTTTCAAGAGGCGCATAGCAGTAGCAAAACTAACTTTGGAAGAGAAAAGTTTTGGAAAATTTCTTTTCTTCAATGAAGTTATTCGAAGACCATCATCAAGTAAATTCCGCTGCTTCAATCTAGATACTAAAATCTCGGCATTGGACTTTGTGAATGCCATCTTTCGAATGAGGTATTGATTTCTTCTTGATTAAGGTATGATAATGATGCACCTTCCTCCTTATTTGAATCCTCAGAATTTGTTTGTGCTGGACAAGATTGATTTCTTTCGGGTATTGTGGCAAAAGCAGGCCAGTGATATTATGAGAAACAAGTGGAATAAGTGACGAAATGTTAGAACACTCGATAGGAGATGCATTTTTCCCTTTCTTTCAATTTGTTGAATCCGCTATACTAAGGTAGCATTCTGTATGATGATTTAAAGACTCATGCCAGATACCGAGATAGCAAAACGCATAGCTCTTTTTCTGCTCTTAATCAGCTTTCATGAGAGCTAAGACAGCTGTCAGAGATGACATTTGATGCCTAAGTTTTATCTTGGTTACCAATTGGCATTTCAAAGTAAGCAAGATAGGCTTCTTTTTGTATGAATGCATTTGATCAGACAGTGCGTTTTAGCTCTTTTTGCAGTGTAAATTTATTGTCAAAAAATTGTCGCTCACACACACACACACAGCCGAAGGAATTGGATGAATACAGTAGATTCCGCTTAATTGGGCCGCCGGTTAATCGGGTCAGCCGTTTGATTGGGCCAAATTGTTAAGAACAAAATCCAATCAAAGATAATGCACTACGTTAAAGCCGCTTAATCGGGCCACTATTCCGCTTAATCGGGCCACAACTGTAGTCAGACATACACTGGTTTAATTGCAAAACCGCCTTTGTAATGTAATAGAACTCAATATCACAAAGCCAACTATATTATGTAACTATTGAACAATACAAGAGCAAATTATTTTGTCATTTCATGCCCTTGGACATGGTAATTGTTGTGTTTTGTTGCAAATTTTGTGAAGTCCCAAGCAGAAATGCCACAAAAAGAATTAACAATTGCTGAAAAGATTTTTGTCCTAAGAAAAATTAGAGAGCAACCTCCAAACATTAGTCATCGCCAGCTAGCTGAGATAACTGGTGTATCAAGGACAATCCTGGTACAGATACTGCAAGATTTCGGATAATCGGGTCAGCCGCTTAATCGGGCCAAATGGTGCTTATCCCGATGTGACCCGATTAAGCGGAATCTACTGTATTTGTGACCCTCGGTATCCATAGTACAATTTTTTTGAGATTATGTTGCACTAAATTAGAACTTAATTTGTAACATCAAAAAAAGAAATGGTTAGATGTACCATTCCAAACTAAGTAATAAAAACTCTAGAAATAACAATTAACTATTGAAAATCAAAAAACTGATATATTTTTTGCAAATCCAAAGTTTCCAGACGATGATTGTTATTTTCCAGTGTTTCCAAGTATATCAAATCAGAAACTGGAGGCTACTTCCAAGAAACACAAGAAACAAAAAAAATTTATTACGCGGTGTAATTATCCCTTCACAAGATCACCTACATACATTTTGATATTATAGTAATTACACAAATTGAGTTTTTTGATTGGTGCAAAGGAGCAGATACTGCAGTGAATACTTAAGTTGAGCTAATACATTCGCAAGAAGGCAGCATGTAGGCTACAGATTAGTATCAGGTTTGATCACTATGATTACTAAACGTTTTGTTGTTCTTTTAAAAGTGCTTAGATATTGAAAACATTAGTACTGTTATAATGAAGCTGTTGTCTTTCCATTGTATTTTGTATTACATGAACGTCATATTTTTATCGAAATCAGATACAAAGTAAGTAACATCACTGTGGTTTGAAAGATTGTAAAAGAATTGAAGAATTTCTCTTTAACTGTAAAACACTTTTATGCTAAAGCGATTTTAACAGCGATTCAATGGCGAAACATGTTTTAGTGGCGTCTCGATGGACTCGGTGTTGCTCGCGGTCATTCGCAATCAGTCGCAGCCGAGTTGCAGTAATTCACCACGGTCTTGTATTTTTCACATGTTGAATACTTTAAAGGAAAATTTTCTAGTCGCGGTGCAGTCGCATTGGATTCGCTAACACTCGGAGCGGAATCACTTTTAATTTTCTGGCAAAATCATGGCGACGGTTTTGCGCGCTTATTGTTGCATGACTGTAACTCGTGGCGAATCCATTGCAACGACAAATAAAAAAAAATTAACTTTGTGGCGTAACTGATCATCAAAAAATAATCATCGTGAGTTGCAAAAAAAAGAATCACTGAACTAACGTGAAAAAATAAATCTGCAACGCTCTATTTATTTATATAAAGAATGCCAAGTAGCACACGGTTGAGGAAAGACCATGCGAGCCAAAAAGAAACCCGCCTTTTGCATACAAAACTTGCAGTCGGCACTAACCAGGGCCAGTAAGAAAATAGAATAAACCTTTGTAGTTGTAACAAAACGAACCTCCGTTGCATGGGCTGCAAAAGAAATTAGTTTGTCATCGAGTGCACCGATAGTGTCGTGGATGTTTCTTCAAGCTAAAAGCTTTGTAGCCACTTCTCTACGTACGTTCTTCTAAAGTATTGGAGCAATTGATATTTCGATACAATAGCTTTGCAGACTTTAGAAACAATCCAGTTGATGGTGCTGTAGATCTCTCTAAATCCACACTGTTAGCAAATGAATGAAATAACAGTCACTTTGGTATTGAATTTTTGTTTGGTAACTATAAAAACGTGCAATGCGTAACAAGATGAAAAATACCCAAAGCATCGTCACGTTGGACGAACTGTTAATACCTTGCACTAATGTTGCTATCGCTAATAATCTCAAGTGAGATTTTTCTAAGCAGAAAACTCTTCATTTTGATATCAAAAGCGCATTTTTTCTCATGGACTCTAGAACCCTGTGATTTTGCCTTAATCCAGCGCTGGATGCTGTACAATAACGTCAAGAACGAAATCTCGAGTTAATGATTACAGTAGATTCCGCTTAATTGGGCCGCCGGTTAATCGGGTCAGCCGTTTAATTGGGCCAAATTGTTAAGAACAAAATCCAATCAAAGATAATGCACTACGTTAAAGCCGCTTAATCGGGCCACTATTCCGCTTAATCGGGCCACAACTGTAGTCAGACATACACTGGTTTAATTGCAAAACCGCCTTTGTAATGTAATAGAACTCAATATCACAAAGCCAACTATATTATGTAACTATTGAACAATACAAGAGCAAATTATTTTGTCATTTCATGCCCTTGGACATGGTAGTTATTGTGTTTTGTTGCAAATTTTGTGAAGTCCCAAGCAGAAATGCCACAAAAAGAATTAACAATTGCTGAAAAGATTTTTGTCCTAAGAAAAATTAGAGAGCAACCTCCAAACATTAGTCATCGCCAGCTAGCTGAGATAACTGGTGTACCAAGGACAATCCTGGTACAGATACTGCAAGATTTCGGATAATCGGGTCAGCCGCTTAATCGGGCCAAATGGTGCTTATCCCGATGTGACCCGATTAAGCGGAATCTACTGTAATTTTAAATCAAAAGGGTGTTGGATTTTTCATCAAAACTATTGATTATGGCACATTTAATCATAATGTTATGTCCTTAGTTTGTTTCGTTCAAAGCGATACATGTATCATCAGCGTAGTCAGATGAATCCCATTCGATTGTTTGGATATGGAAATCAAGTGGAAGAGCTCCTAGATCCTGACACTTATCACAAATATATAAGACCTGGAATTACATCAGGTACAATTATGTTATTTTTATATTTCAAGTAACAGCAATTGTACACATTTAACTTGATTCACGATAAGAGTGTATCTGTTATTTAAAGCCAATTCCCATAAATTTATCTAGGGTTGTAATATCAAAAAGGAAAGCAAGAAGCACAACTTGCAACAGCAAAATTGTCTTTCCTAAAAATGCTATTTTGCCGCCAGAGTGGTTATCTTTTTCAGCTTGTCCCTTATTCCCATTTTAGAGATTTTCTTTTTGCATAAGTTGTAGCAAGTTGGATGAAAATACAGCTTTGTTCTTTTATACCAATAATAAAGTACAGTACTTCTAGGTGAAAATACAGATGCATTCCTAAAGATATTCCTGTCACTATAATACAGAAAGTACAATTCCCACTCAGTACATCCTCAGTAACGTGGCTTGAGGGCGGTCTGCCTCTGGTGACACTATCTTCGAAGGAAACAAAACGTATTTTAAGGGTGATAGCATTCTTTCCTCGAAAAACAATTCTAAATTAGGATAAGTTTTTTCAATGAGAAGGTAATGCTTTTCAAAGTTCCCAAGTACCGCGACCTTAAGTGACGCTCTTGCAAACTGCAAACATTAAGCTACCATTTACTAAGCTTGAAAATTATTAAAAACTACCTGGCAAAGGTGCAACGTTGCAACTAGAGCCTACGTAATGAACTTACTTTCTTTTGAAAAAGCATAGGTATACTGTATTTTTATGTGTTAAAAGATAGAAAATAGTATTAAAATACTTTTTTCAGCAAATCCTTTGAATGTCAACATCAGCATCGCAATAACAAGCCTGGACAAAATATCTGATGCTGACATGGTATGTTGCTTTGGCGGAGACGCTTGAAAAGCCGGGTAGGGCTGAAATTCCCTAAATTTTCAGAATACTCCTCATATGTGTATGACGGCGAGTAGCACACTACGTCATGACAGTTCAGAAGCTTCATCGCAAGTAATTTGGCATTTACTCGCTGTTTCTGCAGGTTCTGCCCGCAAGGCTCCGGTCAGTGAAACAGGAGTTAGAAATACTGGCTCAGCTGGCTAAGCTTGTTACATTGAAGAGACAGTTGTGAGAATGGAATAAAAATTGGTAGTTTATTGCCATATACTTAAAAAAATTATGCGTAGATAAACCTATCGTAATTTTCTCCGACCAATTGGTTCACTGTTTTAAATGAGTACAGGGCACAATTGAAATCCTAATAGGGCAAGGAACACCAAAAGAGTGAGTTTTTACAAATGCAAAAATAGAATAGCAAATGGTATGCCTGTTCCACAATTAAATGCATTCTCTTATGTAACTGCATTTGTGATCTCGACTTGCTGGCTTTGCATCATGTGCCCAGCTCCCTACCTTGGATGGGATATAACCTGGAAGACCAAGAAGCCATGCCTCTAGCGACTTCTATCCCTGGACCGGTAGCACTGTAATGATATTTTCAAGCAATATAGCTAAAATGTTCTCGTATATACTTGCGATGCAACTTTACACAGGAATGCTGTTTTCTTTTGATATGGCTTAAAACTTTCTTAAGTTTCTTGCAATGCATTATGTGCCATTTTCCCTAAATTAGCATTGCCAAAGGGGTGAAAGAAGTCATGACTAAAATTTGGCAAGAGACCTCTTTTCTTTCACCATCTCTGATTTTGCCTGTAAAGAGATGAGAACAAAAAAGGCATAACCAAAGGATTAAAAGGAGTCACATCTCCAACCAAATTTGTAATCCCGATTTCGGTTGGTCAAACGAGCTTTTTTTAAGTAAAATGGAAAAAAGATTTTTCCTGTTGATGATACGATTTTATACCACGTGTTGTTTTTGATTTTTTCTTGAATACAAATTTAAATTAACTTTTTCTTGTTTTGATGTCATGAAAGGACAATTTATGGATCTAGAATCAAATACAAAATTTTAGTCAAAGCCGTTTGATGAGTCTTTTTAGATGCTAAATAAGTCTTCCAAAATGTCATAAATTTGCTGATAAAACATTCTTTTTTTCGAAAAATGGTTTTGCCTGGCCAAGCGTTTTTGAATTTCATGGCGCTTCCACTAAATTCTATGGTGGTCTCCCACAATCAATAAAAGCATGGAAATTCATTGATAAATGCACAAACTCAACCAAATGTTTTCTGCTTGTTTTTCCAAATTATATTTCGTATCATAAAATCAACTTAAGTTATATATTTTCTGTGTTTAATAGAAGCTATTTAAATATCTCGCTTTTTTAAACTACAATACATTTCTGCTTTCGTAATAACTGTTGAAACTTACTTTATATGGTGAAATCCTACTAGGCGGCATTGTAATGTCACAAAAAGTTATGCAAAAGAAATATTTGAAACTTTTCATGAAAATAAGCATCATTTAAAAATGAATCGCTCTAATAAAAGTTAATATGTTGTAGAATTCAATCAGAAGAACTTCTTAAATACCTCTGACAACAGTTTTTAGTTGCGTTTTTACAGTGAGTTTTTTGAGAATAAGTAAAAAATTGATATAAAATTGTCGGTAAATGCAAAATTACCCTTGATACCAAACTCCCTTTTCTTAAATCAAATGTGCTTTTGTTCACAAAAAGCGTAACTTTTCACGCAGTTTTATTCTTTCCATTTACAATGTGAAAAGTGGACACGAATTGAAAGTGGACGCCAAAGTGATTGACAGGTTCACATAACTGATCTATCAACTGATAGGCCTATTTAAAACACTTTTGTTATTGCGTGTGTGAGCTCAAGATCTTGCTGTTGTTATGCTCCCTAGTTCCGGCATAAGCACAGTCAGAGATACAAAACGGGTCCCAGGCAATAAGGCCCAGGGTCTCTCCCCATCAGTGAGTTGAGGAACTCTAATCCAAAGTCCAGCATCTACAAATCTGTTGTCTCAACAATTTATTGCTTCAGCGAATAACCCACTCACCAAATTTTTATGCAAAGGAGGCAACTATTTTTCCAAAAGCTGCAGGAGTTTACATCAAAATTTTACTGTTTTTCCAAAAGCTGCCAAAATTTTCCAAAATTTTACATCTTGATCCACTTTTCTATACGCGATCAACAAGCTTTGGAGGTTGGAATTAGTTAGGTGTGCAACACGACTGTAAAAGGAATAAACTAAAAGTAGCCTGAAATCCATCTTTAGTTCAATTATAATGATTTTCATACTTGCCATTGGATTTTTGAAAAACTAGATTTATGTATTAGTAACAGACCTTACTATCTGCAAATACCTTAGCATAACAGTTTGCAGCAACTATAGGCATTGATTTTTGTTAAAATGGTATCTGGTTGAACTGCAACGTCACTAAGCTTTTGAAAAAGAATCGTGTTTTTGAAGCCTTTAATAAAAAAAAGCAGATTTGATTAAATATGCTTGAAATAAAAATTGCTCATCGTTTTGCTATTAAAAGATTAATCGCAATTTTTTTTGTCAAAAGTAGCTTATAAATGTCTTTTAAAAAAGCTTTTAAATATGTTTCTATGGTCAGCATTTTACCAGAAAAAATGAAAACAAGTTCTACAATTAATCGTTATGACCAGCAGTTTTGGAGGAGTTAAGGCACTTGCACACTTACACACACCAAATTAATCTTTACAGCAGTGCTTTTCCACGGGGCGCCTATTTCAATTCTCATAGGTGCTGGAAGAAGTGGTGTATATAGTGCTACTAAATCTACTGTTTAATTCGGTTTATAAAGTATTTCTAGAAATTACAAGTTGAAGTGAAAGCTAATATGTTGTTTGCATTAATTTTGTCTTTATTTGTCACCTGTGCAATTTTAGATCCAAACACAAGCCCATTTCTTACACTTGGATGTGTGGGTTTTGGTAGCCTAACACGTGTTAAAACAGCTTGGCAGTAAGCTAAAGACAAAGTGCTCCCAAGCAAATCTAGTAAATTTTTATCGAGAGAAAACGCCATCATTGTTGTCTGAGTCCAAGCTTGAGTGCCTTTGGTATCTTGGGTCACAGAATACTTCGCGAGTTTGCGAGAAAAAAATACACCTGGTGTTGTTTTGAATACATGTGTCTTGAAAACTTATATAGTTGGCATATTTCCCAAAGAATACAGCAAAAAAGTCGGCTGAAAAAGAACTCGTAAAATAGATTTTTGATGCAGTTGTCATCTAGTTTTTGGTCATATTGAAAAGAGACTGTTTTCCATAAACGGAAAGAAATTCATCTACGAAATTAAATCGTAAATAAAATCAATTTCGTGAATGCATTTCAGTTTCTCTAAAAAATATCAATATCGCCCAAAAAAAATCGCAAAAATTTATATATAAACAAAACTGACCAAAAATAGTTAAAATGAATACCATAAAAAATTATATCATAAAATACGCGTAGACATTTGAAAATTTTATTTGAAATGTGAAAAGTCGGAAAGAGAAAGTAGACAGCTACAGAAGAAACTCAAGGAGAAATCAAATCGTAAGTATATTAATAAGCCTAGTGGAAAAGCCAAAAGAAAACCCCAAGGCTAGGCTATTAAAAAATAAGTAGCTACAAAGAAAAAAATCTGAAAAAAAAAGAAATAAATCCCAATAAACTATAAAGAGCAAATGAATTGCAAAACTAAAAGCCTAAAAGTCAGGCGTAGAAAATTGAAAAAACTTTAAGTTGTCCCTTATCCCAAATCAGCAATCGACCAATTATAGCAAAGTAAAAATAACACCAGGAAAAACCCACAGGAATAAAAAAATCATAAAACAACAAACTAATAGAGACCAACAACAACAACAACCAGATTAGACGCTAAAAACGTCATCTAGGATACACCTAATCCTTCTACTCAAAGTATTGTAAGATGTTTTTCCCACTTTAAATATTGATGATGCAACAGTCTTACAATCATTTTTGCAAACTTTGTGTGCCTTTCTTAGATACATTAGAAATAATGCTTCAAGTTTTTTTATTGGTAAAACAGAAAGGATAGCCTAGAACTTAAATTGTAATAGCTAATTGATTGTGTAATATTTTGACTAGGAAATGGTCTACCAAGTAAACTAATTTGTAAACCTCTGCATGGCACTGCATGTCAGTGATGTAAAATCTGCGCTGTTTGTTGAGTCAAAGTTTCCGCTTTGACCTTATGTGATACAACGACTTGTTCGTTTGCTGGCTTGTGGAATTGCGCGGTGCAGTGAGTTACGAATCTCAATCTCAGTAGAGTGCTAGGGCGCCAATCCTGACTATCGTACTCTTGTATTGCATTTACTTCAGAATACTTGTGTTTGCAAAAGCCTCGACGAAGACAAAAAAATAAAAAGCTCAAGGCCCAACTGGAAAAACGCCAACACGAGACAAAACTCGAACTACAGGAAGAACAAAAATCTTCAAAACTTTATAAGATTAAGAAAAGTCGATAAAGGGTGTATTAGATATACAATTATAGCCTTCTAAAATTCTCTAAGATTTAGAAAAACAAGTAAGGGGGTCTATAAAAACGTACAACTATAGATATTATAAGAAATAGAGCTAGATCCGAATCCTCACAAATTATATTCAAACTACAATAATAGGTGAAATTATATAGACGTTGGTATAAGTAATATACTAAATATAACCCTTATTAGAAAGATTTTACAGCACGCTTTAGGTCGTCCTTCACTTTCTTTTTATTGCTTTCTTCATTCTCCTTGTAGTTTTCCCCCCTTTTTATTTCAGATTTTGCAAGCGCCTCCGCGTATTTTATATTGTTCTTTTCATACGGTCTGTTTCAACTATTGACTAGTAATTATTATTTGCATGAAATTTTTATGCTTTTTGTGAGATTTTGATTCTATACAGCAGCGGATGATGTGTTAGGGAAATCGATATTTCTTATGATAAATTAATTTCTCAGCTAAATTTATTACTGTTTATAAAAGTAGACTCTTTTTAATATTTTTGCTGATATGTAGTGAAGTCATTTAGAAAAAACATCCTTCAATTTGGGTTTGATTATTTTTGCCACTTTCAATTTTGTTTTGTTATAAGCATATTCATTTTAGAAAATGTTGTATGAATGTTTAATCTTATAAGGTCTATAAGTTTTTAGGCTGAGCTAGTCCAGTAAAGAGTAACATTGATTAGGCAATATAAAAATTGCTTTGACTATAAACAGAGTTTTATAAATTTGATTAGATTGTAGCTTTGAAGCTATCCACGGTATTTTGGCAAGAAATCAAATACCAATTTTACGCGGACGAATGAATAAATTGTACTATCGTTACAATTTATTTTGCGTTTTGTGTATTACATTTTTCGTGCCGCACAAATGTTCTAGGCAAAATTCTTTTGAGTATACTACAAATTGTCGCATACTATTTATCTTTTTCGTAGGGAGCCGTAAGCCTAAAAGGTAGGGAACCACTTCTGTATAGTGTAGACACGCAATAATTCAAGATTTATTTTACGTTTATTTCTTATCATTACCATTCTATGAAATAATTAGCCCAGGCAGAATATATTGCTCTACAACTGTGTACGTGTACCATCGCAAAGTTAAGATGGAAAAAGCTAAGCCAAACATCATACTCTCAAAAAAGTGTTTTGAAACTAAAAGCATTGCAAAAATAAAAAGAAGTTGATGGAAATAGTGCAGATTAGAAGCGCAGCAGAATTTTATACCAGAAGACTTTTTGATGCTTGTAGCCGCACAGCATCCAGAGAAGAATCATCTACAGTCGTTATAGAAAGCATCTTACAATGAAACTTTATTTTAAAGATCAACAATTTAAAAATAAATTTTTTTTTAATTTGAATCCATCATTTGTTCAAATTAAAGTTTTTTTGTTTTCAATGATTTTTTTCGTTAGATTTTAACTTTAAATCTTTGGTTAGTATTTCAATTTGATAATCTTTGCTTTTACAAACTGCGTGGCCAATACTTGAATTGTGTGCGACCCACTTAAAAGTATCAATAATCCCAAATTTGGGCCGAGGTCCACAGTTTTCCGAACACTGGTTAAAAAGATATAGAGCCTGCCCAACCTAGCTTGACTTCATTTCCGAAAACCAAATTTGAAAACCAAAGATGTTTACTCAACTTATTTTAAATTCCTTGCTTATGTTGTTTCTTGCTTATGCTCAAGCCAGTCCAAATGTTTAAATTTTAAAAAGTAGTCAACTCAATTTGAAAGTTTTCGACTAATTAGGCTAATTACAAAAATCTTGCTCTACTAAGGAATCTGTCCTAAACAATTCCCTTAATTTTGTTTTTTTATATTGTGTATTTTTCTGATAGAAAAACACTACTTTCCGAATTTGCCTATACGTTTAAATTTTGTATACTTTCCTTCTAAAATATTAGCCCTCCAATTGCTAAGGCTACGGCCTCTCGTAGTAGCATCTTGTTAATGAATTCGCAACTTTTAAAACATATTTTTAAAGCTCTTGTTGCATTAAATTATGTATCTTTATCCTTTGACTTCCAATGTTGAAAAATATGCAGATATAAAAAAAGAATGCTATTTGAATAATTCTGTTTGAATAAGATCATAAGATCACTTGATGCTCGCATTGATGAGTAGAACCAGTATGCAGCAAAAATAAAATATTTCAATAACTGTTGCCTGATACTAATCTTCTGTGGTTGCAAAATTTAGTGATTGCTGGCTGTGTAAAAGAGCATGTTTTCAATAGAAGGAAAACTTTTGCAGCATGTCGTTGACATTGCTACAATTCCATGCCGTCTATGTTGCTACTCGGCAAATCATTTTAGTATAAGTTTCAGCAATCGAGCATTTTCAGCGCTAGATTTTGTTCAATTCATTTTAATTCAAGCTGCGCATAGTCTACATATTTTACATTTAATGAATGCGAAATGTATATATTGCGTAAAGATTCCGCAGAAGGCGAAGCTTATTGCCGAAAACGATTAATACATAAAACTTTTTGTAAATTTTTTGATGGTGTAGTGCAAATAGCAATATTGACAACATACATCAAATAAGCTTTCATATCCTTTCAAGAGTGTATTACCCACCCTCACAAGCATGACAAAAAAGGGGTTTTCCCAAAAGTGTAAGAAAAACAAAGAAATTACTCAAGCATTTAACTCGTTCCATTACATTGCGAGTAAACATTTTAACCCGTTGTAAAAGATAACCAATAAATATGTTTTATCTTTTCCAGGAATACACGGTTACTTTTACCCTGTACCAAACCTGGTTGGATGAACGATTAAAAAAACGCAAAGCTTCCGGAAGTGTCTCAAAAGTAAGTTCAAGTATTCGCTTTTTTTCGTATATCAATTTATAATTCACTTACCGGCCACGCCGGCGTCGTCTGCTAGGTAGACGTCAGCAACGTCGGAGTAAAGAATATCGGTTCAGCCAGCGGCACCTGCTTCACCCAAAAAAGATTGGGGAAAACAGAAACGGAAATTGATTACTAATTGGGGAGACATCCACCAATCCCACTTCCTCAAATCAAAACTAGTCTTACTTACAAACATCCTATCTTGTCCGTTTTTCTTTAAGAGTGGGAGTGAGGAAACGTAAATACATGCGTGGGCCCCAATATAGTGTTCTTCTTACGACTGCAGACATAAAGTATTCATTTGCTACGCATATTTCACAACTAGACGTAGCTGAGGGAAAGAGTGATAAGAGCTGTGTCTCATCAAATTTCTAGAACTTGATTTCAATTGGCCTTATTTAGCTATTTAAGCAAAGTAAAACTTTCCATGCGTATATTTGTGGCGCGATTTTACGCAGAGATGTTTATTTCTTTTAATTTCTCTTCAAACTTTGGATTTCATTAACTGTCTCTTAATTTGATACTATCGAACAACGATGTTTTTTAATTTTTAGGTACAAAAGCAATTATGAAATTGCAGTAAAAGCCATTTCATAAACTTATACAAAATTATGGTAGAAAAAAACATTACGGAAAATTGATATGGAAAAGGATAAAAGTATGGGTTAGAATACCATAATATTAGTTGAGCTTTTTTCAGAAGAATGAAAAGATTTGAAAAAATTTATTCCTTTCTAAATTTTGTGCAAGTTGACCTTAAGTTACAGTCACTCACGTCTTAGTTATAGATTGGTCGTTCGCTCATTAAATGCACAATGACTGATTTATATCATGCAACACCTCCTTGATAAAATTTTATTTGGATTACTTTTCGTAACTGTGTCGCGCCCTCAATTCACATTAGCTATTCATCGTCTATTTTCCAGTAAAGTCTATAAAATATAACTTGGGTTACCATCTACCTAGACAAGAAAACAACAACGCTACAGCGCAACGGTAACAAACTTTAATAAGAACGATAGTTTTGCGCTTTTGCAAGGTGACACACACATATTTTTGAGATTGACACGCTTCTTAGAAATAAGTTCATTTGTAAGTTCAAAGACGTTTTTCTTGAAAATAAGCACAAAACTTACAAATAGCACCAAATGACAATCTTGCATATAATCTATTGTAATAAATAAACTGCGCACCTGCTTTAGTTTCTTTTTAACTACCGTATATAAGTAAACAGTAGAATAGTGCTAATTCTGTTGTTTTTACTATACCATTATTATTATGACGTCACCACGCATTATGACCAACCAGAGCTATCTTATAGGTTTGTAAGAAATAAGCAGTAGAAAGCATGCAAAAAGGAAATTGCTTTTTGCGATGCTAATAAAGCTAAAATTGTTGTAGCCTACTGTAAATTTTTGGTATTCATCTAAGTTGATTTCTTTGTCAAAATAAACGGATTTTACAAAATTTATCTTAAATATGACATTATCATGAGGTCAGCAACCCCCGTCATTTCCGAGCGGTGACAAATCGTAACTCTTTCAGAAAGTTTCATTTCAGAAAGTCTAATACAAACGTAACTTTCTAAAATATTTCAACTTGTCAGCAGCGTAGCTCAGAGCGATAAAGCGATTGTTCATATATACAAGACTGTGAGTTTAGTGCCCACATGGGTCGGCATAGTGGCGCACTTGAAAAGACTTTTTATGGCGATTTCCCCCGTTGGGGTGCAGGCTTCTAGTTGCAGTGCACTACGCCAGCAGTACTGACAACTCTAAAGCGGGTATAAAAGCAGCAATGCTTTATGCATGAACGCAAAGGTTTTGCCGTGATCGGAAAACAAAGGTATGATGATTGCAATAATGCAAAATATCAACTGTGGTAGCAATTAAAAATATATTTAATTGCCAACAATAATATGGTTTGTGATTGTATTGAGCTGCAGCATGGCTTTAAAAAAGCTGTTAAGTATTAAAGCGAGTATTCGTTTGAGCTAATCAGCTAAACACCTGGATCTGATCCAAAAGAATTGCTGAGTAATCAACTTTTAACTATTTTGATTTAAAGCAAGAAATTCGCTGGATCGAAACTCTTGAGCAGTCCCCTAAACCGATACTGTACTCTGAGACGAAGCCAAATTATTGAAAGACCGAGCCCGCTTCCTCTCGCACACTCTTTTCCTTCGCAACCTGAAATAATAACTAGCTGGCTCTGCCGGCGCCACTCGGCACGCTACTTGTCGGTCATTTTGAGTAAGAAATATCGGTTCAGCTGGCTGTGTCACCTTTACCGACATAACATTAAAAAATCGGTAACGATAAGTTGGTTCAAATGAGGGCATCGACCGTCATGCTCACAATTGCAATCGTCATACCAGTACTTGGAAGTAAGACTGGTTTTGGTTACAAATTATCTGTCGTTATTATCGTTATCGTTATCCCAATAATTTCAGTATTGGGACACAACAATAAAAATTGGTAGTTGGTGCGGTAACGATTTTTGTTTTATCATTGCACAAATTATTTGAAGGTAGGCTACACTTATTTCACAACTTGGTGTAGTATCCCATGTTTGTGACTTTTTTTATATTTGTGACACCAAGTTCCTTGGGTGCATCCATTTGGATTAGTCCCGAAATACAGCAAAAGGGACTATATTTCATTGGCGGATCCAGGGGGGTGCGGACAATTCATACGTCCAGCAGCCATTTTTGGTCTTGTTTTTACGAACTTATTTTTTGCATTAGTCGCGAAAAAAATGTTGTCTAAAAAAATTCTAAAAAAAAGTTTTTGCCTCCAATAATAATGCATCCATTTAGACTTCTCACCCTCCCACAAAACGTTTCTACGGTAGATCCGCTTCTACGATTACTTTTGCATCCGATCATTCGTTGGTCTTATAATCCATAAAAATTTTTTTCCATACTTGTGATTGTATATTTGGTGGCTGTGATTCGACACAGTGGTGAAGACTTGCTGACTAATCTTTTTCCATTGATTTCTCTCAATCTTTGGACTTCTATGAACTATGTTCATTACATCGACCTCCCTGCTAATAAATAAAAACAAAGGTTGCCTACAAGTAGCAAATGATTTTAGAAACTTTCATGAGTTCTTTTAACTAAGAGAATAAATAGGAATACATTAATAAATCCAAAGTTGTGGAAGAATTCTTAAGTGATTAATGAATTTACATGAACTACGTGATGAAGCAAACTTAAAGCCTCTGGCTTCACATATGTAACTTGCTCCCTGCACAAACTCAGCCAGAGAAGGGTGAACTGACCCGGAGCCCATACTCCAGCATTTACCGTTCAGTTTTTACAAGTTAGGTAATGGGTAAAGTGCTTAACCTAGCTACCGGGTTTTTTGCTGAGAAAGAAGATATTTTCTAAATTCTGCTTAATTTCACAGTAAAAGTCGCCGTTCTGTTCCATTTTGCTACAAGTGATAAAACTATGTTAAGAATTAAAAGTACTCAGGCGTGGTGCATGAGTGTACTATATAGATATTCTAACGTAGAGTATACCTACACTTCAGTCGTATTATATTATTGTCTTTTAAAGGCAGCATATCAGTAATAAGATTTACTATTTGCGTTTACCTTAAAAATGACTGTCGATAAATAAGATGGCTACTGCCTGCTCATAGGTTCCAACTGGAAATGTGCAAAAATCTCAAAATTGGATAAAAAATCCAAAAAATGGCTATTTTTGCGTAAAAAATCTAAAGTTTTTGAAATGCTTTGGCACTTTGTGTTTTTGGGTTTCGCCACAACTAAAGTCTTTTCGACATCAGCAAAATTCTCCTTGATATGGTGTTAACTTCTAAAAAAAGGCATCACTTTTTGAGGCACACAAATTTTCAGAATTTGACGTTCCAGTCAGCGTAAATTCCCAAAATTTTGCAGTGCGACCTCTAAAAAAACAAAAAACTAAAAAAAATTTTCACTTTTTTGCTAATTTATCCCAGGAAATGTTTACAAAAAATATCCCAAAAAAATCGCAAAGACCTCCAAAATTCCAAAGATCTTGAAGTAAATTCCCAAGATTGATAACTGTGGGCCTGCGGCTGATTTCACTTCAGTGAAACCAGATACCATTGTGACGATACTAAACGTTTTGACAAAACAATGCTTCTTTGAAGCGTTCATGAAACAAAAAAATATAAGCTTTTGTTTAAGCAAAAACCCGGTTTTGTGTGTTCAACCCCCTTGTGGCACTCCCCCGGAATTAGAGATCATTCGCACCAAGTTTCATATTTGTATGTTCACTCGTTTCGGAGGAGTTTAACACACCTTCCAGACAGAAGACATTGTGCTTTATAGAATAGAATAGATATTAAACCAACTACACGCAGAGACCAACAACGTATGACAGAAGACTTGGAAATCGCGATGTTGAAAAGCAAGCAAAACGTAGCAAAGAGTAGCGTAGCGGTTTTAAAACTATTTTCAGCTGAAGTAGTTACTTTGTCACCACGATTAAACCAACAATTTAGAGAACGACCTTCCAATCGAAATTGATTGTTGTGTTTCTACTCAAATGTTGCTCAACTAACCAATAGATAAGCGTTCCTTCTAGTAAGTCTTGAACTGACAGAATCAAGTTGCAACGTCATTTTAAGGCAGGTGGCGTTGTATCGCTCGAAATGCAATTTTTTGGTAAACAAATTTACCAAACAAGTGCTGTGATAAAGTGCAAAGGCGCCTGTCTGAAACGATAACAAGTATACGTGAGGTGACAACGACATAAGACAACTTTAATTCTTGTATTGGCAATGCCGCAAACTAACTAATTAAAAATTTGTGTATCTTAGACATTGTAATAAAATTTGCTTAGGCTATCACGATGGATGCTTCAGTGAGTGATCGAATGTGGATTCCCGATACTTACATAGTTAATGCTAAGACCTCTTTCGTCCATGACGTCACAACAAGGAACGGGCTCCTAATCCTTTACCCAAACGGAACAGTTATTTATGTCTTGAGAATTACCAGCAGGGTAAGAGCAACATTAATTTTGCATTCACTTGCAAAGGATTATCATTTGGAAGCAATTTTTCCTTTGTCTAGCTTCCAAAAATATCAAAAAAATTGAGTTTTGCAAAAAATGTGAAAGTTTTGTGCAAGGTTAACGGCTGGAGTTGCTTTTGCTCTGGACAAGCCTACGGCTTCAGATGACGTAGGGTAGAAACGGACACAGCGGATCATTGACATATCATGTCATTAAATAAATTGGTTTATGATGACAATCAGCAAAATTTTAATTGAATTTACCGCAAAGTGGATAATATTTTTTCATCAGCTCTTCTTCTTTTAGGTCGATTGTCCGATGAAACTATTCAAATACCCAATGGACAAGCAAGTTTGTAAATTGAGAATGGCGAGTTGTAAGTTTTAGTCGTTTCAGCTTGGATTCCCATTTGGCGGTAGCAATATTTTGGCTAGGCAAAGAAAAATAATTGCTAAGCTTAAAGTTTTGCTCACCTTGTTTTAGTGCTTTCAACACAAATCAAACTCAAGCTCTGAAAACAAATGACAATCAATAAAAGTGGTTATGAAAAAAGCCATTTGTTGTCCAGGTCGAAATTTTCACGTTTGAAATTTATTTGTCATTTGATTCCTAGTGTACAGTAGATTAGTTTTACACCAACGGCCAACTTTTATATCTTATATCATTTCAATCGGTAAAGTTAGTTGTAATATGGACCTTTATGATACAGTATTTTATTTATATAGGGTCGTTTACACAAAATGATGTTTTGTATCGATGGAATGGAAAAGAATTTTGTGGATCTTTACATAGATCCGTAATTGGAATGGAATACGTCATTCTTCCTCAGTTTAATGTGACCAGATGCTCTATCTACACCTCCAGTTACGAAAGAATTTTAGGTTTGCCAGATAGCTACAGATGTAACTTTACAGTCGGTCTTAGGTTGGAGGAGGTCAGAGATAAGTCTTGCGAAAGGAAGGTGAAGGGGGATAGATTTAACCAGATATCTTACAAAAAAGTACCTAGAGTCGAAAATAACTGTCATAAGCTTATTTAGAATTAGTATATCAACGGTTACCAACTTACATTAGCAATCAATTTACCAGTTGCCATCAAATGTGCACAGTGCTTGATCGTGAGCAATAAATTTAGAAAGGTTTGGAATCTGCTAAGTATAGGCTACGAGGATGCATAATTTTGCAAAGATGATCGGTTCTGCAGTACGCAGTCATCAAAAATTTTTACTTAAAACGCGTGGGTAAAGAATACTGGTGTACATGAAGCATTTTTTTATAGCTATTTCCATAAAAAAAGCTATGAATTTGTAACTGGGCCGTATAATCCATAAGCTTGCTGCCTAAGTTTGAGTACAATAACTGACTTCAACCAAATGTATTTTGATTGCAAGAAAACTTAAAATGCCATAAATCTGTAAAAATTTAGCTACTGGTATAAAATTTGAGAGTAGATTGAATCAAAATATGTTTGATGCTGGAGTGAGAATAAAAATTTTGTCAGTTCGTAATCAAAACTTGGTGTTTTTCATTACTGGTAGGCTTTTGGAAAAAGACTATTATTAGGTTTATGTACTGTAACTATACAAACCGTTCTGATATCTTCAGTTTCAATTTAAGTGTCTGACTTCACATGCTTTAAAAAAAACTGCCTCACATTAAAGCCAACACTAGTTAACAGATGCTCATTTGCATTGAGAAAACTTTCAATTTCTTAAACATTGGAATATTAATCGTTAAGTAGAAAAACAAACGACACGTATATTTTTTGGATAACATACGTAAGTGAGTGTTTCTAAAATGAAGAGTTTCCAAAACATAGGTCTGCACAAATACTTGGCATAATCCACTTTTGCCTTGCAATTATGAATGCCATGCTCGTGAAATTTCTGCATGATTGTACACTTGAAAAATGCGTTTTAAATACACAGTAATTTTTCTGTGTAGCTGCGATTCTTATGGTAAAATGAGCCTTGCCAGCAACCTTACCCATTTTGAAGTTGACCTAAACTCATATTGTTTGTCAAAATGTTGAACAATTCTTTGGTTTAACAGGTTGCAGTCATATAACGCAAATAGCCTACAAACGTTCGAAATATTCTTCATCATCAATTCTCCACTCAGTAAAGTACAATTAAGCAACTAAGTTTTACACGTATTGATTTATTTAGGAACTTATTCCCAACTTGTGATGGAATTTGAATTGGAAAGAAATATCGGATTTTTTGTTTTGCAAACTTATATTCCATCCTTTTTACTGGTTATGCTTTCGTGGGTTTCGTTTTGGATCAGTGTCAATGCTGTGCCTGCCAGAGTAGCTTTGGGAATTACCACTGTACTTTCAATGACAACTCTCCTAATCGGAGTTTACAGCAGTGGACCAAAATCAACGTCGTGTATTAAAGGTAAAAAACTCAAATAGGTTTATGTTTTACAGAAAAGCGATAATTTAAGTGAGTTGCCACTGTGAACAAGTACGTAGTCGATACAATGAACACGCTTAATAGTGTTACTAATACGTCGAAAGTCTGAGATTAAAACCCAATTCGGCAGCGCTGGTTTGAGTATTTGCATTGAAGCGAGTTGTCATATTTGTAACCTGTGCGACCACATGATTTTTAGTAAGAGATAAAAACTCAAAAATGACACTTGTAGTCGACTTAAAGATTTAATATTGCAAGCTTTCGTGACCCCTATGTTTACTTCATCAGGAAACACAAATGAGAGATTAAAAATTCTTGGTTAACAAATGAAATTTGATCATGACTAGGGCCATTTTTTTTGACCTACAAAATATATTTTTGACTTTATTTTAGCAAAATTTTGACTTTATTTTGACCTAACTGCTTTCGCCTATTTTATGTCTTGTTGCACTTTTTTGATTAAATATGTTTTATAATCCGCAATTTACATAAGTTTTTAAAGAAGAAGGTAGCCTACTTTAAACATTTTCTCAATCACTCAGTCTTGAAGCTAATG
The DNA here is from genome assembly GCA_963675345.1 of Trididemnum clinides. Classification (NCBI taxonomy): domain Eukaryota; kingdom Metazoa; phylum Chordata; class Ascidiacea; order Aplousobranchia; family Didemnidae; genus Trididemnum; species Trididemnum clinides. The sequence goes on from OY776291.1 coordinate 30,947,627, forward strand.
CAACAAAGCGACGCATGACGTCAAAACCTAGGATAACGAGCCATTGTGTGTACCGGTATCAATTAGTGTGTAATACAAAAAATGCGTTGTTATCACAATTGTACTGTGCATTAACAGTCTGTCTATGATGTTTTTAACGAAAGCCACACAGTATAATTACCAGTACTTTTTATTGTAATATAGCATCATATATTTTTTTACGTTCTTAACATCAAAAAAAACTCTCATGATTGGAGTTTACAGCTGTGGACCAAAATCAACGTCATATATCAAAGGTGCCTTTTGCCGCGTTACATATGCAAGTAAATGCTTGAAAGACTGTTTTAATCAACATTTTGATTCCTAGATTTTAATGCGTCTAAAAGTAAGAAGACTATATTATACAAGAGTTGTATCTTCTATCAATTAAGAAAACTTTTATGCTAAAAATTCGTAATGCTAGAAACATAAAAACCATTAAATTATAAATGAGGCTGGCGATTTACTTTAGAGCATTACTGCAGACAGCCTTCACCGTTTCTACCTTTTTGGCTTTACGAATAAAATTCGGGATCGTGTCGGTTGCCAACTCTACACACCGCTACGACCTAAAAGTGCAAACGCTTTTTGCAAGCCTGCCAAATTCACTAAATTTTGCGAATAAAAGTATTTTTAAAATCGAGTCTTTTTTAAAAAATTATCTCAAAACATGCAAAGTTTTCTTGTTAAAGATTTTGGATTATGGAAAGTAAGTTTACAAGGGAAGTTTGAAATAAATCACGTCATTTTGTGGGCCGCACAATTTCTCCTATAAAGCCATAGGTTGCACACCTCTACTATAAACAGAAGAACAGTGTTTATTTAGAGAAATGATTGCGTCGAATCCTTAATTGAAACTTATTTCTAACCTGCGGTTACGTTTGCTTTTTTCAGCAATTGACTTGTACGTTTTGGTGTGCTACGGCTTTACCTTTTGTGCAATCATTGAGTATGCGGGAATACATTATTATCTACGTCATGTAACCAACAAATTACAGTTAGCAAATAGCAAGTTAGTATAGCTTGTAAATGGATGCAAAAATATGAATTAGCTAAACTTAACTCGGCGATTTAGCTTTGCAAAAAATAATGTGATTAAACATCATGGCCGTTTACAAAATAATGACGGAAAAGAAGAGAAAAGCAATAGTTCAACATTTTTTTAAATAAGCAACTTTACCTAGTTATTTTAGGTATTTTTGGATCTTAATTTTGGAAAACTTTTCAAAATTTGATTGTACTTGATAATTTTTCATTTTTTGCCATGCAAATTAAACCTTGGTTTGTTAGTTGGTGATTAATTATTGTGTTATCCATTTTTTTTCAGAACACAAAAGCAAAACAATCATAACCATGAGGACAAAAAAGTAAGAATGTTGTTTCTACTTTGCAAGACATTTTAGCAAAATGAATATTTTTTAAAAATGTCCTTGCAAGGGTTCAAATACTTTTTACAAAGATGTATTTTTCCTGCAGCTAATCCGAATAAAATCTTTATTTAATGTTGTGCATTTTTAGGACAACAGCCATGTGACAGTGATCACATTTGAAAAATCAGGTAAGTTTCATCATCAATTTCCACTTAAATTCATTTTTATAAAAATTTTAAGAACAAAGCTCTTGCTGCCATCTCATTTAACTGAAGTGGCAATCAAAATTCTCTTTTTCAGATGTGAGTACAAGCAATCTCTGTAGTCGAAACAGTGAAGTGGTTAGAGCAACTTCTCTCAAAAAAGAAACTGGAAGCAAATTTGAGAAAGAAACTGGCGTCACACCCAAACTCCACCATTTGCTTTGGGTTGAGAAAATAGACATGATGTTTATGATAGCTTTTCCATCCCTTTTTTTGCTGTTCAACCTTGTTTACTGGTGGAAATATTTTTCCATGTAACAATAGTTACCTGCAATTAGTTTATAGCTGAAAAATATTTGTTGTGCTTTTGTTTGCAATTTGCATGCGTAATCGGCCTATGATTGTATGTATATACTCTACACAATACAACACACCATACACCTACACGAAAAGACTATTTCTGATTTAAGAGGTCCTAATGTGACAAACAAAAAAAGCTAGCGCTTATTCGAACACAAAACTGTTGAATGACAACCACTGTTCACGGTAAGGGCGACTATAATTCGAGCCTTGGCGGACCCAGAAATTTTATCGGAGTAAACGAAGTTATAAAAACAGTCATCAGAATCACAAAAATCTTGTTGGTGGTACAGAATTTTAATATAGCTTTGAAAAAAGCTGTTTGAGCCATAAGCTTTTCATGACGCTCTCATTAGTGGCGGTATCGCGTCAAAAGGGAAGATCTAGAGTGAATAAGTGTGTTATATGTGAATAATTTGGACGTTACGCAATCAGGACAAGCCAATGATAGCGCTAGTATTGCAAAGCGCGCCAAAGAAAGATTTCGCAATTGCGAAAGTTAGAGAAGGCGCAGCAAAATGGTATATTTGAAGAATATTACTTCTTATCAATAATATTTTGCTATAAACGAGTAGTCAAAAAGTCAGTCTAAATACTTCTAAGCGCATTAATAAGAGTGGATTCTACTTGTATAAGAAACTGATGACTGTCACGAAAAAGTGTGATTGATAGGCTAAACCAGCTCAAATTTTATTAAAGCTTTATGATGCAACAAAACAAAAGCATTAAGCTAAAATCGCATCTTCAGCGCTGTAAACTTGTCCAAAAATTTACAGCACTGAAGATACGATTTTAACGAAACTCATATGTTGTATCCCATTTTGAAGTTTTACTACAATTTGAGCTGGTTTAGTATATCGATCATACTTTACCGAGTTGAAAGAAACAGCAATGAAATCGTTCGAATTTTTCGGAGTTGGATGGGTTGCAAATCTCTCATCATACTCAACTAAACTGTTACGAAAAAAGTACCAAATTAATTTCTATTAAGCTCTTTGCTACATCATTAGACGAACGGCTCAGCCACACCTTCTGCACCAACTAAATTCGTTCCTGCATGTAGGTTGGCCTTTTACTTCTGTCGAACTCAAAACCGTGTAGGCCTACATAACTTTGGAGAAAATTGGAAGCAAAAGTTTTTTGAACCAATTTTTTAAAGTTTGAATGGTGAAATTTTTGAAAAGCTGAAGGTTTAATACGATGCGGATGTGGCTGGAGCCTCAAATTCTTTTTGAAGATATACCAATATTAAAAATAATAAGCACAAGAATATTATTGGAAGTTCAGTGGCGGCTGATTCTTTCAAATGAAAACATCATCCCGGTAATCATGGCCAAAAGTTAAAGTTTTAATAGTATTTAGATTGACAGAGGCGTATCAGGTTTTTCGAGGGGGCTCAGAACATTAAGTGAGCTCAATGATATTATTGAATTGATGTAATAAAATAGAATATCTCAACCATTTTGTCGGGAGGGATGGAGGTAGAGCATTTAGAAAGGGAAACTGTTTTAAAGTGGATATTAGGATGCCCAACTCTTGTTTACTAAATTTTTTTTCTAATTTTATATCGCATACCATCCCATTTAAAGAAGTTTGACAAAAAATGATGTTGCAAAAATAATAAGTCAATTGAAGAAGGAGAAGTGGTCTCTCTCAACCCTACAATGTAGGTTTTATGGTAAGTTTGAGCGCACAGGGAGCTGCTTATTTTTGTTTACTGCTATTCTGTTGTTTTATGAAAGTTCATTACTTTGTATTTAATTATTTATATAATTTTGCATTTTAGTGTGACTTTAGATTTGTTAGTTGTAGATCTTCACCAAAAACTATTAAAGATAAATAAAAATCATAATGAATAAAGTAAAAAGTAGCACTTTAAAAAAAATAGTAAAACTTGTAAATTAAAATATCTGATGTGAAATTCCAATCAATTTGCAAAATAATTTGAAACTATCATAAATATTAGTGTCTAAGGTTATGGAAAACGCCGTACAGCGAAATATTACGTGGTTCAGGGGTGTCCAAACTGCGGCCCGCGGGCCGAACCCGGCTCGCGAAGACTTTTTATCCCGCCTGCGGAGACCGTTTTTGTCTGGCCCGCGAAGCCCTTTTCACAATTGCAAAACAAATTTACATCACGAAAAGCATAATTTGGGACAACAAGAGGAGGTGATGAACTTTTTATTTTGGAGATTTCCTAACTTTTGGGCAAAATAACGCGTTCTCCAACGTTGCTGACCGTTGGTTCCCATCTACTTTGAGTTAACTCTGCCCGCGGGTCTTAAACATGTCAGCAACATGGCCCTTGATGAAAAAGATTAATCATAATTATGTACCTCAAGTTTGTTTGTAAATCATTACTCAGCTGTCTACTTCTACATTAAGTGTGATATATTGTTGAAATCTACATTTCTTGAGGATTTCAAATAGAAAAAAAAACATTTTTTTTGAGTATGCAAATTTTATACACATTAACCCTCCCAACTGGGGGGTAGTTGTCTTCAAAATTAAAGAGGTACCCTCACCTCAAAGATCACTACAGATTTAATTTTCTACCAATTTAGAAAACCAATTTTTTTAGAAATGGTCGCAAGATGATGCTAAGGAAATGAGCTTTCAAGGTACATCAATCAAAACTTACCTAAAAGCCTAGGTTTTCTACAATTTGCAATTTTCTGAGGCACATGATCTTTTTTTTGACCGGTACCGACCGGTACCAAATTTTGGTAGTTAAATTTAGTACCTAAAATATGATCAGTTATTATCTGATAGAGGTTAGCCTAAACCATGTAACATTATGTATTTTTGAACAGGGAATTTCTTCAAGATTCAGAAAATATCAAGTTTAAATAGAATATGCTGTCACTAACAATAAAACAGCCGCTTGTTTACACCCTTCCCATTTCTTGAGAAACAAGGGGGATACAGCAAACTTTGATTTAGAGAAGCCAAACTTCTGATAGCTTTTAAACTTGTATTTCAGTCTTTGTCTCCTTGGAAACTTGATACAAAATGACGACTTTAGTGGTGAAACATTTGCAATTTATTTTATCTTTTTATAGGGTGTAGTTTTTCTAAAAATTATAATTTAATGAAGGTAAGTCAAAAAATTTTTGGGGGTTTTGAACTGACATGATGTACAGTACTCATTTTTGATCAGCAAATATTATATACCACGTAGTCGAAACTATTTAAAGTTATATATTGCTAGAAAGCAAATTTCCTAAGCTTTCAAATGAGACCAGTATTTAGCAACATATCATATATTTTACGCACTAAATTTACTTTTATCTACTTACCATTTAAATTTGTTTGGGGGGTTTTGAGACCCCTAAAAAATTTGGAAATTCAAAAACGTAAAATTTATCATTATCGCTTGAAATTTTGTCAAATGATGCCCCAAAAGAGTACTTTTCAGACTGTGTTAATGATAAAGGGTTTGGTTATGTGGTAAAGATGTAATCTCAATTTGATTTTAGCGTAGTTGACACGTGCTGAGAATTTGGCCGATTTTGTCGTCTGCAACTGGGTTTTTGGTCTTTTTAACCGTTTTTGGGTATAAAAATCCAAGAATTAGAGCACAAATTATACATCTTCCGATGCATGAAGAAATAAGCGTGATCTTTTGAAAATTTTATGAAAATCGGATGAAAAATAAAGTCACAAATCGATTTTTAAGTAAACTAATTTTGTAACTCAATTTAAAAAAATTTGAGGTAAACACTAAAAACACGAGATCATCAATCGATGATCGCGGGAGCGAAAGAGTTAAACGAATCATATTTCTCTTAACGATTGTTCAAGATTGGCCGATAGCACATTCACACGACTTAACCCTGGCCTATATGAGCAAAGAGTTGCAGTTGATGCTTACGAAATTATAATTCAATACAATTTTGAACTGGAGTGAATGAAGTTTTGTACTATTTGATGAACCAGCCAGCAATTAAGCGAGTATGCGGCAGGTCAACGCTGTTCATCTACTCACTGGCTTATGATGAGCTTAAGATTGATGATGGTAGCAAAGAGGAAGGACCTATTCATGGAAGTTACTAGAGCCAGATATCTTTATATGATGCGAGAGAAATTTTTGCGAAAAGCTCCCCACAAAGAAATAATGAAACGGTTTGTGATCCCCTCTTTTTCTTGCTTATCATTTAAATGAAGCTAGAATATTTACGTCCTGAAACGGCTGCAAAATCTTTCGTTCAATAACTATTCAGTTATAGCCAAGAATTTTAGTCGGTGACTGTGTCACATTCAAGAAGGCTTTTATTCCAAAATCCTTTAAGCTTATACTACGTCACTGTAACGTGCCATTACTCCCTAGCAGTGTTTTACATTCTAGCCGTCAACTGAGCAAAGCAAACAAACGGTGTAAACCTTTTTCTTGCCATAACGCTTGCGGCGCAATTTTTCCAAAAGTTAACGAAGGTAATAGGGCGGGGAATATTTTGTTAAATTTTTATTGTTAGCGCAAAGTGTTTATCTTTTTCAGGAAATATCCTACTAACTTTTTCTTCCATTTCAACTCTGTTTTTGTTATTGATATGCTATACAGGGGTTCATGAATTATCAGTACAATTTCAAAAGTTCAACAAAATTATATTGTTTGAGATATTTTTATTTGCTTTGTTTGATATTAAAGGGATACACTCAGATTTTTTTATCTTTTGACTGGCATTTTTTGAAATAATCAGGTTTGAAATAATGATTTATTTAGTAATTAAGCAGAATCGTTTGAATATAGCAGCGAAAGTGGAGTTTATGAAAATGAGCACTTCGCATGAAAGAGACAAATTTATTTCCTGGCTTATAGAAACAAAGTCTGACATCCAAAGCCAGAGAATTTCAGAGGCAAATGTTGAAGAGAGCTACCTGCGAGGTCTACCATTCGATCATGGCACAGAAAGTTTGGAGACTGGTAGAATGCTACAATGAAAGAGAGCTGGCCGACCTCATATATCAGAAGGAATTAAATTTGTGCGTGCGGCATTTACCAGAATGTCCTAGCAAGTCCATTCGCAGGGGTTCTACGCAGTTATATACCGAACTGCGCTATGTTCATAAAGTTTTGCATAAAGTTTGTGATTTTATGCATATAAATTGCACACACTGCAGGCCCGTAAGCCAGAAGATAAATTGCTACGAATGAAGTTTTCATTGAGTATGCTGGATAGGTTAGATTTAGATCCAGGGTCCTTAAAGCATAATTGCTGCCGTGACGAGACACATTTAGAAAACCTGGGGCACGAAGGACGGTCTACCGAACCATAGTCCGGGACATTATTGATAAGCAGCACCGAATAACTGTAACAGGTGTTACTGTTACTCTAAACATGTTAGCAAGAACATGGCAAGAAATAGAACACGGGATGGATATCCTTCATGCGATTGATGGTGCACACGTAGAAATGTACAAATACATGTAAAAAACTTTTCCGCTATTGCATTCCGCTACGATAAACAGACCGAATGAAAACATCACAAGCAATAATATTTGGTTGAATTTTTGAAATTTTAGCAGTAATTTATAAACGCCTTCTGCATGCAAGCCTGCAGCAATTCATAGCATATTCATCAGTCTGTATGAATACTGACAGTACGCAAGCTTTTGATAAGACATGAGTTTATCAGGTTTGAGTTGAGTGAAAAGGAGAATGTCGACATTCACCTTAGCCACTAAGCGTAGTGGATAAATGAATACTTGCCGTGGTGACATTTAATCATGGCAAGTAATGGTTCATGTCATCGGTTACTAGTAATTTCGTGACACAACCTTAACTCTAACCCTAAAAGCAACCAAACCGAATCGGCAATCAGCAGAAAATCTATCTTTCATCGCGACTAGGCTTGTGCGTGGCAATTTTTTTCATCCCCCCTAATTTTATCCTTTATTCTTGAAATCACTGAATTGAATCAGTAAAACGGAAAAGATGTGTTGGCCATTAGGATTGCGTGCAAGCACAAAGACTTCAATACAATGTCGTTCGATCGGATTGGATTAAATATGCCAAGTAACCAGTCGTTGAATCGGAAATGTAACTTTTGTAAATTAGGGTGAGGGCTGAACATTTTTTCGTACTGTTCGGCTGCTGTTAAATAAAGTCAAATGGGTTTCGTCAGAATTACTGGCTATAACTGAATAGTTATTGAACGAAAGATTTTGCAACCGTTTCAGGACGTAAATATTCTAGCTTCATTTAAATGATAAGCAAGAAAAAGAGGGGATCACAAACCGTTTCATTATTTCTTTGTGGGGAGCTTTTCGCAAAAATTTCTCTCGCATCATATAAAGATATCTGGCTCTAGTAACTTCCATGAATAGGTCCTTCCTCTTTGCTACCATCATCAATCTTAAGCTCATCATAAGCCAGTGAGTAGATGAACAGCGTTGACCTGCCGCATACTCGCTTAATTGCTGGCTGGTTCATCAAATAGTACAAAACTTCATTCACTCCAGTTCAAAATTGTATTGAATTATAATTTCGTAAGCATCAACTGCAACTCTTTGCTCATATAGGCCAGGGTTAAGTCGTGTGAGTGTGCTATCGGCCAATCTTGAACAATCGTTAAGAGAAATATGATTCGTTTAATCGTTTTCATTACCTGTCTGCCATACATTGCTAAAGTGAATTTTCTACTTTTGAAAGTAAGTAAAATGAATGAGATGAATGGATATTGGTAAAGCCTCATCCGTTGTCAAAATGTAAAAAATCTTCCTGATGGCCAGCTTGGTTTTCGAACCAAGGTGCAATAACACGGATAAAATATCGTTTTAAAGAACAGGCGGCCAAAAAAGAAGAAACTGGTTCCTTACTCTCATAAGTGGTGCAGGTCCCCAGGCTATAGATGCCTCAACCTTCTCAACTTCAAAGCTCGAACTCGAGTATGAAGTTATCTTCACCGTATACCGGCATCTACATCTTGTATTGGTCTACTCTAAGACTGGGCTGTATAAAATTGGCTCGGTGAATACTTGGGACCCCAAGTCTTGGCATATTTTTGAAAATAGCTGAGCATTTTTACTTTAAGCAATGATTTATCTCCTGCTAAAGATTTTTATCAGTTTAATGAAAGCTTGGAACCATCTCGTCTATTTTTAAAGGCCCTATGGGCTCACCTCCATCAAAATCAATCTTGCACTCACTTACGTGAATCCGTACCCTCCTCTGTGCCATTTTTGTTGAATTTATTCAAATGTGATCACCAGATATGAAAAGATCAGACTACAATCAAGCAACAGCCAGAAAATATAGAGAGAAGATTTGATTCTTTTCTGGTCTTATAGTATTTATTGATTTTTTATACAGAACTCCATAAAGGTTTGTCAAGTCGAAAGTAAAGACTGAAAGCTTTCTGCAAAACAGCTCATATTCAATACACTTTTAAAGATGTTTACAAAAACAAATCTTACAGCTTTCTGAATATAAAAACAAGTAATTGAGAAAAGTTATGTAAACACAAAGAGCTTGATGATGTCATGTGGCAATCAGCAAATCAGATATTCCAGTCTAAGTGAAGGAACACCACGGTAGTCGACCACTTCAACTCGGAAGTATTGAGCTGTGATCGGACGAGAAAACTTGTTTACTTTGAAACTGTTCCTGTCAATGTTGCCGCTGAATACCTGAGAACAAAAAAATTATTGTGCGACAAAACAGTTTATTTGAAAATTTTTTATTTGTATACTTTTGTTAGAATATAAATCATAATGATTTTAGGAGAATCTCCACACAAGTGAAATTAATAAATGACGATTCCATTAAGAATATCAGTAGATTGAAACTTTATAGAGTAAAGTTGTGACTGGAATCAGTCAATAGTAGAACTCACACTTTATTAACAAATCGATTTTACTAAATTAGCATTATCAGTGTTCTGCAAAGCAACCGCAATGATAAATTATATATACTTACGTCAAATTGAACTAACTCTATAACAAACCGAACTGACTGCAACAAGAAAAACACTGCACACTTTAAGCTGATACAACGATATGAAGTTTTCCTAACTGGATCTGCTAAGTAACTAGAAAATTTAACAGGTTGCCAGAGTAATACATATGATAACGATTATGACAAGGTATTACTAATAATCAGATTACGTAAAAAATGTAATAATGAACTACTGCAGGCGTAACAAACAGTTTATATAGAAGAAGATACCATTACAATAAATTTATAATGCAAAATAAAAAAGTAACAACCAAACAGTGGCATAAAAAAGGGGGGGGGGGTCAAAAAAATTTTGGTAATAAAGTTCTATTTATATTTATTGTAGCTTTTAATTTTCTGATCCATTTGCTTTCGAAAGCAATGCAAATGGATCAGAAAATTAAAAGCAAATGGAGGCAAAAGCAAAAGCAAACGAAAGCAAATGGATCAGAAAATTAAAAGCTACAATAAATATAAATAGAACTTTATTACCAAAATTTTTTTGACCCCCCCCCCTTTTTTATGCCACTGTTTGGTTGTTACTTTTTTATTTTGCATTATAAATTTATTGTAATGGTATCTTCTTCTATATAAACTGTTTGTTACGCCTGTAGTATTTCATTATTACATTTTTTACGTAATCTGATTATTAGTAATACCTTGTCATAATCGTTATCATATGTATTACTCTGGCAACCTGTTAAATTTTCTAGTTACTTAGCAGCTCCAGTTAGGAAAACTTCATATCGTTGTATCAGCTTAAAGTGTGCAGTGTTTTTCTTGTTGCAGTCAGTTCGGTTTGTTATAGAGTTAGTTCAATTTGACGTAAGTATATATAATTTATCATTACGGTTGCTTTGCAGAACACTGATGATGCTAATTTAGTGAAATCGATTTGTTAATAAAGTGTGAGTTCTACTATTGACTGATTCCAGTCACAACTTTACTCTATAAAGTTTCAGTATACTTTTGTTACCATTAAATCAAGAAAAAGCAATCGCGGACTCCATCAAAAATTCAAATGGAGACCTTACCAAATTTAGGTGAGGAACTTTCTACAAAAATACCGATATTCATCTCACAGCAGTAATACAAGTTGTGATTGAGAATCATTTGAGGTGAGGAGAATTCGGACTTAGTGGGTCAAGGCTTGAGGTTTTCAACAATTTTCATGTTGTAAATTCTATTCTGGTCTTATATAACCTTTACAATTACATCAAACCGTTTGTGTTTAGACCTGCTTTAAAATTTTGATTCCTGCAAGCAAGGTGTATCACAGACCTTTCAACAAAGCGGTAAAAATTGTCAAAGAAATGCTCTTTTATGACGCAGCACAGCATGCATTATGAGAGTTGTGAACTCACATACTAACCAGGGTAAGCTTTGCTCATTTCACCTCCAATCCTAAGTCACCAATGAAAATAGCATTCAGTTGTTGATTTTATTTACGCCTCAACCTTGGCTAGTTATAAAAAGTAATTTTCTGTATACTTACAACGTCGTTTTGAGAAGTCGGGTCTTGTATAGGATAAAGAACAGCGGTAGAATTGCCATACAATATCTTGAATCTTGTTAAATATTGGGTGTAGGTATGTGGGTCGGGTGGTCTTCCTTGTGTCACAATAGCAATAATTGTAGTTGGTCTGCCCATATCAACCTGCAGCCACTCTCCATGAAACACTGATGGGGGATCTACAATAGAGATATTTGATTTTGATAGCAAATAGTCTAGCTTAGTTGCTTTCTGCGCCATTTAGAAATACAAAGTACATAAATTGTAAAACCCCAACACTTTACTTTTGAATTTTTGATTGTAGCGATCTTGACTTTAAAGACAAAGTATAAAAAGCAAATTCCTTTGTAAAAGCAGAGCTGAATGATAAACTCTAAACTAACTGTTCTATTGTAATAATTGTCGTAGAAGAAAAGCATGCAGCTTTTTAACTATTATCTTAAATTCTTGAGGCATTGCAAATTTCAAATCGCAAAACATGCTGCTGGCTTCAACTTGTAAAATGTAGGTTTTCTAGATATATCGATTTAAAGAGAGTTGTTATTTAGATTTAAAAACACAATCTACATGCAGGATGCCAGTAGGTGTCACCGCCAAGTCTAGCTTTGTAAGCGCTGAATTCTTCCTGCGAAGAAGAAGCAGTCATAGCTGAGTCTGGTATGCGACCATCACCGATTCCAACACCACAGTATTTGTCTGAAAGCATATTTTAAGTAATTTGACTACAACATAAATTACTGACGATTTTTAAGGGGTTCGCAGGGGTAAACAAAGCCATTCGTTTAATTTGCATAATCCTTAGACCAGGGGTTGCCAAACAGCGGTTTGCAAGCCGCATGCGGCTCTTTGGTCCGTTGAACGTAGCTCTTTTATTCTGATTTGGTTTCATAATCAATGATGTAACTCAAGGGTTAATGTCAATTAACACACATTAAAAATGTCTCCGCATTTGATTTGGATACAAAATACATGAGTCCAAGTTTTGAAAATTGTGATACTCCCCCAAGAGGTATTTGCCTTGATTTTGGATGCAAAACTTTTATTCTGATCAATTAAGTTTAGTAGCATTAATCTTCAAAATCGGTTTTCACTTTAAACGTGAATGCATTAAATATGTAACCCAGCGTTGCGGTTATTTCAAATTTTGTTTGTGTTTTATGTGACTTTAGCGTGAGGCATGTCTTGACACCCCTGCCATATTCGACCTAGATGAAAGCACTAAATTAATGGGCTTCCTTGAAAAATGATTTCACTTATGTCAGAAAAGGAATTGAAAGGATTGCGAACGAAGAATGTCCAATAGGCAATCAGCCTCAGATTTTTTGTTTCTGCTGTGAAAAACTATTTGCACATCATGTTTTTGTCATATCTTTTTATGACCAGTATAAAAATAATTAATTAATGTTTGGTACATAGCATGTTTTGAATTCAAACTCAATAAAATGCGTGGCATGCTGGAATAAACAGCGTAACTGTAACGAGTTCGTGGAACAGAGACCCTTGGGGTAGTCTCCAAACCAGAGACAGATTGTTGTGAAGCTAAGAATAGATAAATCGCGCGCCTTGCACTTCCTTTCTTCTGTCGCCTAAACTTTCGTGCACCAATCCTTTGATAAACGCATATTGACGATAAAGAACTGAAACTTGAAATTAAGATTATACAATTGACAGAAAAACAAAATGGGATGGTGGTGGCGTTGTTGGCCGTTGGCGACGTTAGCGTTGTTACCGGTGTTAGCGGTATAGCAGTGTAGCGATGCAGCGTAGTTAGCGATGTAGCGGCGTAGCGGTTTCAAGCTAGTTTGACCCACAAGTACCTTCTCTACTACAGCTCCACAAAGACGATCAACAAAAAAACAACTTATCCAACTTTATCTACTTGGGTTCTTACAAGCTTCTTTTGACACTTTCGTCTTTTGCTCAAAGGTGCAGGTTTACAAAACAACGTAATCCTTCCTGCTACGTGTCTACTTGAGAATCATGTAACATGTGATAAGAAGGCAGTTTTCGCAGCGTCGCTTTAGGGTCAACTTTGCCAAATTCAACAACTAATCAATAAAAACAATACCTCAAGAGAAACAAGCATAACAACCACACAACGCGGGTTCAAATCACAGATTGGCTACGCGAAAACTATAGATTTAAAGCGTTAGGTGTTGCCAAATATTGTAACAATATTTACAGTAACCACAGTAACCTGGGAAGAAAAAAAGATCAAAAATACAAAATTTGTTAGATGATTTTATTTGGAGATCGAGATATTCAGGCCTTCAATTTGTTAATTTGTAGGCTACCTCAAATTTGGTGAATGGCTTTTGTTTAAGAAATCGATATATACTTGGATGTTATTTTTTGAAGATTGACGATTTGAAGCCATTTTAATTCAAATGCCTTTATTTCTTGATCGGACCTGATTCATAAAATTTTGGGAGCTATGCCCCTGTGCTCCCCTAGCTACGACTATGGTTGAAACAGGAGTATTAATAATATTGCTGAAAATCTGGTATAAAAGCTTGCTGAAATTTCTAAGTATACAACAAAATGCGTTATTGAAGTTAGCTGCCCGATATCAGGAGTCACTAACCACGTAAATGAGCTTTAATTGTATTGTAGCTTAAATTCGTGACCTGCAGCATAACTAGCTTGAAAAGTTATGCGCAATCAAAGTGTATACCCGCGACCTTCTTGCTATTTAATTTAAATGTTATCACTGGCCTAGATGAACTGTGTTTTTGGTTAGTCAGATACATATTGACGTGTCGCAATCCCATAAGTCGCTCTGACAATATTGTATAGTGTTCAGTTAACTGACTTTACTGCTGTTAAATATCTAGTCATGGCTCCATTTGGTGAGGGGGCGTCGTAATTTGCTTTGGCCAACGGTAGGATTTCAAATGCGGCCCGCCATGTGAGCATTTGTTGGCAACCTATCAAGTGCATCTCGGAAAGACCGATCTCCTTAAAAAAAGGTCGTTACCATGATTTGGACGAACGCTGTCACCAAATCCTGATTCGGGGCTTATTTAGCACAGAAACGCTATGGATTACGAACTCTTACTGGCCGGCGAAATTTTCAAGAAGTTTAAAATTGACCTGCCTGCAAAAAGCGTTGCACGCTCCTGATTCAGAGCATTGCTGACTGAACTTATTACAACACATGTTTTTCCGTCGCAAAGCTTTCGCCTTTCATGTGTTCACTTGCATTATTGTCCGGCACACGCTGCTGCAGTTCTGCAGCGTGGCAGTTTTTTATTAGATTTTTAAAGAAAGTGATTGGTCTTGACAAGAACAAGAAAGCGTTTAGATCATCGACCGTTGAAACTAACTTCCGTGTATTGTTGAGATACCGCCGCCATTTAATGCTGCACCACTACAAACAATGGAGACTTTAACTTAATCCAAGAATAATAAGAAGTAAATTAACCTAACGTTGCAGGTCAGTAGCTTGGGTTGATCATTTTGAAGAATAGGGCGTTTAGAACCAAAACGTATGAATTTTTGAAAACATTTGTGATTTGCAAATTTTGGTGGTTGAATTCTATCAAACCTACCGATCCTCTCTGAATAGAAATTGATTGGGAGTATAAGCAGTAACTTCCTTAACCTTTTGAATAATCTACTGAGTAGAAAGTACAATAAAGAGATAAGCCATAAAATTCAAATGAACCCTCAAATCAACCAGTCCCGGATCTAGAACTGGTGGGGGAGGATGAATTATTTTCGTTATTGAAATAAAGTGTCATAAAATCTGTGGTTTAAAGTCTCTTGGTAATCTAGCATTTAGCAAAATCAAACTACGAAATATCACATTGAAATAAAGCAAGTGTGTATAAACTACTTGATTTTGACGCGTATTAGGCTAATTGAAAAGCTTGTAAAATCAGAAGTTGCTGTTTGTTGTTTCTTCATTTTGTGGCCAAATGTAACTTTAGCGTAGTAATGTTAGCTACGTCGGCGTCTGGGCTGATAAAGCGAAAAGAAAAATTACAATATTGTGATCTTGGGTTACAAAGCACAAAAGTACGCATAATACGCTTGTTTAAAACCTGGACCTAGACTACAATTTTTCTGAAACACTAAGTAAAAACAAATAGGCTTTTTCTCACATAATTTGTTCTATTTTGAAAGAAATAGTATCCAGAAAACTGCGATTTTGTGCAAGTAAATTAGCTTGTTGGGACCAATCCATTAAAACTTAAATAAAGCGTGTCAGCCAGACAAGCAATTTTTTTTACGACCTCTTTTGGTTTTCGCTTAGCATGCTATTTTGATACATGTTATAGTTGAGCAAAAACAGAGCCAATATTGGAACAGCTAATAATTCAAAAACAGAACCAATAATTCAGCTTTTCATCTACGCTAGATCCACCCAGTATTGATGTTAACAGTAAGTGCTATCGTCTAAGCCACTACACACTTAATAACACAGATTTTTTAAGTATACGAAACACGATTTGGATAGGCTGGTGGGGGTATGCATTCCCTGGCACCCTAAATCCATCAACTTCCTTTGGCATTTGCTCCAAGCTTTTTGACGGTAGAATCAATACTAAAATCAAGCTACTTACAATAATTTGATTCTTTGGCCACTCGTTCCAAATTGTTCAGAATTTCTATAAAACAGAAGAAAACACATGATTTAGCAACATTGGGCTACATTTACTGGAGCAATTAAGAGATTTCAAATTCATTACTTCTATGTTGGTTGCAAGTGTAAGCAACCACCATAAAAATCTTGACCACAGCTTGGCAGGAATTGCCAAGTTTGGGTCGGTAAGGATATGAAAAAAAATATAAAAATCCAACATACATGTTGCACTCCTTTTATACTATGTGTTGGACTTCCACATAAACGCGCATGAAAGGAGTTTTTAAACCTTCAATTATCAATGCACTTTGCTTATTGTTTTTTAACAAGTGTGCTTAGGAATTTATTGCTCATCAATATGCGCTTCCAATTGCAAGCAAGCTTATGCTCCAGGATTAGCTTGTTTAATTGTGTGAAAAAAATCAAGTTTGCAACGCTTACATTCTTAAAACAAAGGAAAATGTCTAGTGACGTAAGTGACAGTGATGATTATTCGCAATGCAGAGCACAAAATAAAGAACAAAAAATTACAAAAATATGTTAAGAAGTATATTAGGCTTGGCGTTGTTGGAAGTTCTATGCTATTATGTTAGCAAGAAAATATCATTCAATTCCGTTGTTTTGTATTTTTTGGGCCGATTTAACACAAAAATTGATGCAAAACAAAATTAACGTCTGAGATAAATCAGATTGACAAATTGAGACCTTAAGGCCAAAAAATTTCGGAAAACCTGCAATATACTGGCATGTTTTTCATAAGTTTTGTTTTAGGAATAGGCCGTGCCAGTAGGACTGGTGTATAAGAATGCCAGAAGGTCCCAAAAACAAATGGGACAAACTTTAAAAGGGCACTTTCCATTTTTTAAAACAACATTATACTTTAGATAGAGGTATGATACAATGAACAATACATATGAAGAGCATGTTTATATATTTAAGAGCCCACACAAAAGCAAAACAGCTTTCATCGCAAATTTGAGCTGAAAAAAGTTAAATCTCGATCATAAGCTAAAAAAATAGGGCCACATAGATTCCTATCACAAATATTCATCAAAGGTGTAAAATTTTCTCAGCAAATTAGTTATCTAATGCAAATTTATCTACAATTGGCAAAATTTTGAAGGAAATTAAGCTCAAACTTTCTTTTGTTTAAAAGAATATTTATACCCTCAATGTCCTCTCTACATTCCCATCCCTGCCGTAGCAGGTTTATAGCTCACGCTTTTGGTGTACAGTCGAAAACGCTTTCCAGTCATCTAAAGATAAGTCTATTTTTTCCATTTTTTATCATAAAATAGTTGGAGGGAGTTTTGAAGAAGTTCAAACGAAACCACATGCAATTCGTTGTAGCAGATTTTCAAAGCTGTATATCATATTTTTTCGCAATTACTTCAGAGTATCAAGTTTAATGCTTTGACATAAACCTTTAATAATGTACTAAAACTTATCTAACAACATTAAAAAATGCAAGTATCCCAAAAGTCAGTGTCGGGGTTAAATTTTCTTTTTTCACCTAGGATATAGTTCAAAAATATGAAGATATCAGCATTGAACATTTTCGATGATAAATTGCTCGTAAGTACATCATTTCCTGACTGATATTATTTACCAATCGACATAAAAAAACCTTTCAGAAAATGGCACAGGGCAAAAAAGTGTTTCGATCTCATATTTGTGCCGGTTGATTTTGAGAAATTGTGTAATTGCCTCACAGATCCAACGCACATTAAAAACAACGCTGTCTATGACAAGTTTCTTGCAGCCGGATCTGTTTTTGACAAAGCCTTAACTATTAATAACATTTGGTAAACACGCTGAACTATTAAATCAGTCGTTGGAGCATCAAATTATGAGAATTGGTTTCTTGTTTGAAGGTTGTTGTGATTGATAATAGCTGCAATTCTTCGACGTATAAAGTAGAGGGGGAGGAGAAGGGTAATATTTATCAACAACCAGTCCTATTTCGGAAAATTTCACTTGAGTAATGCCAAAGGTATTAAGTATTGTAGCAGTTTGATAATTTGCGTAGTATCGCCTTCGAAAAACTACAGCAAGTGACACAAAGTAACGCTCTTACAAAATCAAATGAAACAATCACAAGATGCTTTACATCTTTATGGTGGTTTCAAAAACAAAATACTGAATAAAAAAGAAGTTTATAACAAATTTCGAACAATTTTGGGACAACTTTTGGATAGGTCTGATTGGCTCGTGCTGTTTTGCAACCAAGAACTTCTGGATTGCGCGATCAGCTTTGTCATTTCAACTCAGAGGCGTTGCACGGGGTTCCTGTAATACTTACGTACTTTGTATTTGAAAATGATTTATGTGGTTTGTGGGCGGATGTTTTGTAACGTCGCTTTACAATTTAAAATCAAAAAAACTTTTTGAAAATTCTTTTTCCCAAAAGACTCGTTTTTGGAAAAAACTTGGGTGAGTCTCCATAAACATCAATGAATTCTGCTAAAAGTATTTAAAATCACCCCTGAGGTTACCTCTCAACGTCTCTGCATTAAGCAACCATTGTTGATTAGCTAATATCATGTATAGAGCAATGTAGGCCTGACAAAAAATAGCTCAAATTTTACTTTTCATTTCAAAAAGTTCTTTTTTCAGTTGGTTATCTTCACTGAGATCACACAAACATTTTCCATCTTTTCCACGATCTCCTTTCATGCCTGGAGGTCCCACAGATCCAGGTTGGCCAGGAGGACCTTGGCTAATTGGAAAGTTTGATTGGTTTTCACCATCTTGAATTACAGGTCGGATGGGAACGCAATATTGCTGACTCTCCTGACTTTGTACCAAACTTCCCACGGTTAGGATCAAGACAATCAATGAAGTTATTAAAGTTTTCATATTTTTGAAACTGTTATACACAACCTAAAGTGTGCAAAAAAATTTGGAAAAACTAAAGCGACTGAAGGCTACTCATAATATTAATCAAAATAATTGTCTGTCTTTTGACAGCAAATGGCTAAATGCTTCATATGCCAATTGCCAAGCGCAACCCTAGTATTGAACGTGATTACCATAAAAAGCAAACAGAAGCCCAGCGTTTTGTAGTCAGATAAAATTTACATTTACTGCTGATGCATCTCGCTTCATAAAATTTTCCTGCGCACCTCACAAAAATGCATATCCATAGATCACTTGGCGGATAAAACTTTTTTTGTGAGAGGCCAAAAACAAATCATGCTTACACAAATTCGGGTTCACAATGCTACTTAGTGTTTACAAAAATAATTATAAAATATGTAAATAAAACATGGAAAGGGCTTGACACCGCTCAGTCAAATTTTTAGAAATACTGTATTTCATCGTAAGTAAAGCCTTGATTGCTGTATGGGCTATTTTTAACCTCATGTTTAAAAAGCTAAATATTCAAAGCTGGGCCAACTTATTGCAATAACTAAATTTTACAACCGAAAGTACTGTAACTTAAACTCTCACTGGCCAAAACTAATGTTTTCATAACAACGACTCGCTATTGTATAAATACCGTTCATATTGTTCCAACTCCTTCCAGGTTGAAAGTAGATGATTCCCGATATATCGATAATGAATAGTTAGGCACTACTATTTGCTGACTATCGTATTTAATGTAGTGTGATAGCAGTACCTTCATAGTAATTTACTTTGATGTCTTTCATGAGCCTTTGTTGGTATGTTGTTATTGATATCTCTGGTTACTCTGGTCACTGTTACATACATATAAAGCACTGTGTTCATAATGCTTTCCAAAGCTTGCTCCACCTTCATTATTTTCTCCGCCGTCTTACAACATTAGATCTATCGTTATTACTTTTCGGCAAGGATTTTCAACAACCATGTATGGCTGTGTCTAAAAGCGAGCGAAAAAAGGTCAAAGTTGTATTCCTCCTCCTTGACCTTTTTATTTGTTTTTTTTCAGACACTGATATTTCCTCATACTTAACGGCGTGAAAAAGAGCTTCTTCTGCTTATTGATGGAAGAAAGAAAATCTAAAAAATATTTCAGCTTGACATATTAAATTCATTCAAAAGCTGCAGCCTCGAATGTAAAATGTAAGGCTCTGTCTTCCTGGTAACATTACTGCCTACGTAAGTAGCCCAAATCTAATATGCTATAGCAATTCTCAATTATAGTGATTAGCGACAACTTTGAATATGGGCTGATGTAGCCAGTAGTAAAACAAATCAATAAAACAATGTACTCCGACCCCGATGCGACGCTCTGTTAGCAGATAAAACTACGAGTGTCGGCAGCGTTTCACGCAAATCCCTGGTTGAAATGGAGCTTGTCATTCTTCTGCAATTTAAATTGAGTGCGTGCTCCATCTATGTTTGCACTTTTCATGACAGAAACAGTTTGAGTTTGTTAGTTTGTTTATTAATGTCTATTTGCACACACAACTTTAAAATAGGCCTGTTTTCATGAACACAAACATATTGGTCCTAAGATACAAAATCGATTGAGTTCGAATTTGTTAATTTGAATGTGACTGTTAATATAAAAGTGACCTTTAGTCACTGCTTCTAATGTTTGTGATAATGTCACCATCACAGTGATAAACCATCATGCTCGCAGTCAGAAAGCAAATGATTCTGCCGTTGCTACTTTTTGTTGCTTCAGATATAAGTTTTCCTAAGTGCTGTTTTTTCCTTGGTTACAGTGGTAGTAGTAGAAACCCCTTCTAGGCGAGAGAAATGACAACTCTGCACTTGGTTTAAACGCAAGTTGTTCTATGTATGACCGAAAATGATTTTGAAGATCGAAGGATTAAATGTGTAATTTTTATAGCGCAACTCAAATGCGTATAGTGAAAGTTGCAGCTTAATTATTTTGCCATAAATATGCTATTGGACAAGGAACGATATATAGGAATTCAAATAAATTTTATCAGCATAAGAAACCACTTACAACTGGTCATGCAATAGGGACCGAAAAAAACGTCTGATTCCAGTTTGTGAAAGTTGATGTGCATTACAATCCAGTATATTTCTGATGCTTTGGTGCAGTGGCGAATTAAGGGTAGGAACGGACAGGGCTGAAGCCCGAGGCCCCACACAATTTAGAAGCCCGCCAAGATTTGGGAGTTTTGCAAAATTTGCTGTTGCCACTACGTGTAGGCTGACAGCCAATACAGGCACTTCAAGACTTACTAACATCAAACCAACAAATATCCGTAGATAAAAAAACAAAATATTCTTCAATTTCAAATTTTCATTTGGTGCACTATATTACTTGTGGCTACTACCCAAAGCCGTACAGGACTGTAACAGAGATTTATTTGATAAAAGAGATACAACAACCGGCTTTGGAATGACCGAACAATAGGCATTCACCCTGTTCCCAATCAACAATGGCTACAATTCTTCAACAAAAATTTCTTTTTGCCGCTTCAATAACTACTGTACTATACAGTGCTGCACTGCAGCCTAAATGTCGAACGCAGTGATTTTTTTCCGAAAAAAATTTGTTAATCTTAGCCGAATTTTCAAGGCAGGCGTACCCGCAATCACTAGTAACAAGCGTAAGGCTAGTGATAATAGTGGTAAAGCTAGAAAACGGCAAACCATTTCAATGGAAATACTGGATAACGAAAAAGCTTGATAGTGGTGAAAGAATGGTGAATGTAACTCGCGCGTTCAATATAACTTGTTCCGCTGTCGGCACGATTTAAAGGAGCAAAGACCATATCTTGAAACATGAAAAAAGTGCGGTACCTATGCAATCTACCATTATCAACAAGAGACAGGGAAGCTAATAAAAGAAAAGAAAAAGCTTTTCAGTCTTTGGATGGAGCACCAGTGGCAGCGGTGTGTACGATGATTCAGGAGAAGGCTACGTTACTCTTGGAAGACTTGAAGGCTAAAGTTGGTGAAAGTGATGAAGAGGAAACGTTCGCTGTGGTTTCAATGTTTCAAGAAACCAGCAAATTGCATCGTGTTTCTGTTCCGGTGAAGCGGTGAGCGTCAACACAAGCGCTGCCGAGACATTTCCGTTTCAAATAAAAGAAATCATTGTTGCCGGTGGCTGTGCTCCTCAGCAAATTTTCAACGTGAACGAGACAGACCTCTTCTGGAAAAAATTGCCCCAGAAAACGTACATTAGCCGTAAAGAGAAGACGATGCCAGGATTTAAAGCAGCGAGGGATAAGTTAACTTTGATGTGGGACGGCAATGGTTTCCCGAGGTCTTAAGCTAAAGCCACTTTAAGATACTTTACGCGGCTCCTGGCTAGCCCCAATATCCTACATAGAACTATCACGAAACGCGCCGGTTCACCCTCAACAGCACGACGATTTTATTGTCTCTTTCACGAATACAATTACATGAAGCGGATGAACGAAGGCGGTTTCTAAAACATAAGGCAAGATTCAAATAACAATCCAACACAAAGCACAAGACTTACATACCGTTTACTTTTGAACCAGGATTCCTTGTTGTTACTGCTAGCCGTACCAAGTATTGATTAAATTGAAAAACTGATATCTTTACATGAAGTTGGTCACACAAAAGGTAATTAGGCAAAGAAACGTTCCGATGATTACACTAAATGTTGCGTTTAAAGACGTGCGTGATTACATGATAGTAAGTCTTGGCATGTGTGGAACAATAGCTTGAATGGCCCGGGTTCGAGGCTCAGTAGAACAAGATACGACGTAACATACCCCCGGCAAAAATTAAATAAAATTTACATTTTTCGATTAGCCAGTCGTATCATTAAATTATGCACACAACAATACACAAATCACTCTTCATCGGAATTTAGTATTATGCACAACTTTGAGATGGGTCGTTTTAAAACGGTGGTACTCATCTTCACATTTGCAGTTCGAACTAGTCCGTGTTTGTCCGTGAAGGTCTCTACTACGCGGCCTATCGTCCACTTGGAACGGGGCAGGGAATCATCGACGATGAGCACAATGTCTTCCAATTTAAGATTTCGACGCCTTTGCTGCCATTTTTGGCGGTAGGCAATATTTGGCAAAAACTCCTTCGCCCAGCGTCGCCAAAATTCGTTGGCTAGATATTGAGTTTGGGCCCATCGCCGCCGCGCATAAGAGTCTCTTTTGTTAAACAGTCCTGGAGGCAAGTTAACGCTGCCTCGTAGCAATAGCAAATGGTTGGGTGTTAAGGGTTCATCCTCCAGATCGAAGGTGACGGGAACGAGTGGTCTAGAGTTGATGATTGATTCAACTTCAGTCATCAGGGTGTTCAAAACTTCATCAGTGACGACTTGTTCTTTCATCAAGGCGCACAGAATGCGCCGCGTCGAGCGAATCAATCTTTCCCATGCACCTCCCATGTGGCTTGCAGCAGGAGGATTAAATGACCATCGAACTTCGTGTTGACGAAGAAAATCATGAATTTGTGACTGGTTCCACAATTGCAGCGAATCTCGAAGGATTTTCTCCGCCCCCACAAAGTTCGTTCCGTTGTCGCTGTAAATTTGTTGTGGTCTTCCTCTGCGAGATATGAATCTACGAAGAGCTTGTAAAAAGGAATCAGTCGTTAGATTGTGAGTTACTTCTAAGTGAACAGCGCGCATGGATAAGCATGTGAATATGCATCCATAACGCTTTACTTGGCTTCGGCCTTGCTTCACAAGAAAAGGCCCGAAGTAGTCAATTTCGACATGTGAAAAGGGTGGTTCGTTAACTTGAAGACGGCCTAAGGGGAGATCAGCCATTAACTGCTGACCGACAGAAGCATTTCGTTTTTTGCAAAAGACACAGTTGCCAATCACCCGTCGTACTGCCTCACTACCTTTCACAATCCAGTACGACTGCCGCAAGGATGCCCACGTGTGGCCCATCCCTGAATGGCCTACTAATTGGTGATGGTGTAAGATCAAAAGCGCTGTGAAATGCGAGTCGCTTGGGAGTATTACGGGATGCCGAACAGAGAAGTCGACTGGTGCTTTGTCTAATCTTCCTCCAACGCGAAGGACTCCATCAACGAGAATTGGTTTGAGCTTCAGTAGGTAGCGAGGAGAGGAACCTCTAAGTAAACCGTCGTTGTCATAAAGCTAATAATGGCAGAAAATTCTCTTTTTTGGATATATTTAATTACACATAACTCTGCATTTTGCAATTCGTCTACAGACAACGCTGAACAGTCGAATTTAGAATCATTGTTTTTAACCTTTAAATGCAAAAAGTGTTTGCATCGAATTAGCCAAGCTACGCATTTTTTTAATCGATCAAGGGAAGAATAACGGTTGATCAGGGTTTCAATTGGACAAGGCTTACTTTTGCTTACTGCAGCGAATACTTTAGCTGTAGAAGGAGAGGATAAAGGAGAAAGATCACCTGGTAAGTCAAGAAGTAATGGAGGGGGTTCTGGCCAATTGTCCTGAGAAAGCGACAGAAACTTTGGACCATTCAATCAAGTTTTGGAATTCAAGAATGCTTCCATAGTGATTGGTCTGGTGGTAATATCGGCAGGATTGACTTTAGAGGGAATGTATTTCCAGTCGGAGACATCAGTATGACGCTCAGTAATGGACACTCTATTGGCGACAAATACTGGAAAACGTTTCCTTGAGTTGTGAATGATGTGAAGCACAGCAGTGAAGTCGCTCCAAAAGGTTGAAGTGCAAGCCGTAATCTGTAATTCTTTTCGAAGCAGTATATCTAATCTCACCGAGAAGACAGCTGCTGTGAGTTCAAGTCTTGGTATGCTCACTGTTTTCACAGGAGCAAGTCTGGATTTTGCTATAACTAATGAACATTGTATCCTACCGTGATCATCCACGACACGAAGATTACTGCAGGCACCATACGCGTTCGCAGAAGCATCAGAAAAATGATGGAGTTTGTAGGAGATAATTCTACCAAAGTCGGCTGGTTTGTAGCATCTGCTAACAGTAAATTTTTGCAATTGAATTAATGTTTGAAGCCATGCTTGCCACTGCACTGCTCCTGTATCTGATATATCATCATCCCAGTTCAATCCCTGCTTGCAGAAATTTTGAAGCAAAATCTTGGGATTCAAGCAAGTTCTCAGCGCAAGAAGCATAGCATTTGATATTGCATAGCAATGTGGGATGCTCTTAGGTGGTCTCGTACGTCACAGAGTTGATTGATTCATAGAATAATTTTTGATACGTTATAATAGAGCATTTTTGTGCAAGCAACTATAAAAAACAACTGTTAATTTATAGCAATAATGATAGCGAGGCTAAAAATTGTTGGACGCTTGGGTCTGGTATTGCTGGTAGTAAACAATGGTTTACGACAAAGGAGTAAATTAGTCATAGCAACATAGACGTAGTATCCAGGAGTGCCACAGAAGATATAGTCACCAACTTTTTTGAAACCGATCAAGGAATAAAGATGTTTTCTGGACTTAGAATATAAAACTCCGATCTTAAAAGTAGATCATCTACCAAATTTGAGGTTTAGATTGACAAAACTGAAGGTTAGTGTCACGAATAAGGAAATTTGCCTTGTAAGAATGGTTTTCATATATGTATAGTTGCTGCAATTTTATCGCTTTATTCTGCAGTATTATTTTGTTCGCTCGGCTGATGATAAAAAAAAGATGTTTTTTCCTTCGCCTTTAAATTTGCTGCAGACACGCTTCTTCTTACATCACAATTGTTTATGACGTAATAGTTCTAGAGTGATCGAGGAAATCTGATTTCTTTGAGAATTTTCGTTTGCCGGTTATGTAACTTATTAGCGGTGCTTTTATTCTTCCTTTTTTTCACATGATGTTGCTCTAGCGTTTTTTGGATTATTTTTTCCATTTATATATAACGCGGCGAGATTTTTACGATTCACCAGAAGTGTTGTAGTGGGAAGAAAGAGATAGAGAGAGACAGAGAGAGAGATTGACGGAGTAGAAAAAAGGCCTGTTGCTCTGTGGTAATTTATTGTGGATTCTATTAATGTGACGAGTATTGAACGGTTATTTGTGGAATTAGTTTTGGCTGTTTCCTGATTGTATGGTAAAGTGATTAGTTCTGAGTTCGTCGAACAAAGGAGCTTGAAATCTTAAAGTATTATTTCTGTGAATATATTGTTCTGTACTTGACGTGGTTCAAAGCATTTTTAGTAGAAGCCAATCTTTTCCTAGCTATTAAGTTGCAGTCATACCTAATTATTCGAGCGATACTATACGTCGCCTCAATCTTAAGAATAAAATTAAAGTTAAGATAGGACCATAAACTTTATTGAAACGCGACAGTTAGAAAATCGATCTTCAAGATAAAGATAAATATATTAATCTAAAAAAAGTCATCTGACAAAATTGAGGAACCAAAAAATAATATTTTCCCCTTAAAACTTGCTTGTAGTTACGCTGACGCTCAAAACAGCAGTGTTTGTTTAAAATAGAAAAAGCCAAGATCGCCTTCAGGGCTAAGCTGTGAGTAGTCACGCTTGACCGAATTCGTTAGCGCTACCGGAAATGGTTGCTGAGTGACCTTTACTCCATTAGAGTATGGCGCTGAGACCTGAGCACTCACGAGGCCATGGCATGCAACGTTGATAGTTTTGATAGTAGGGCTCTTAGATTTTTGAAACACATCAAGAGGCATCCCCATCCTGAATACATATCGCAGGAAAAGAACTAAACAACTTTCCGGCTTTACTCTTGCAATGCGTCGCCGTTTTCTCAGGCTTGACCTTCTCCTCCGCGCCTCCAGCAATTCTACAGTTAAAATTCTCAAGTTTGAACCAAAAATTGAAGACCAGATTCGCCTTCGTGACGCTCCTCGTAGGCTACTCGCTGGTTTTACGTTGCGACTGAAGACTTAAAAGATCTCAACTTGACCCTGGACGATGCGTCGAATACTGCCTATGACAGAAGAGCGTGGAAAAAGATCGTGAACTTGATTGGTTTCACAATTAACTAATGCGCACAAGATATGATAATGATAACTAATAGTGATACAAATAAGCGTAACACTTTCTTTCCTATGGGGGGACGGGGTAAACGTATAAAAAAGCGCAATTCTGTTTGTGTGTCTGTCTTATCTGCCTCAATATTGCCTGGCCTACTAACATCAAATTTGACACGATTAATCACTTCCTCGGAGTGAGTGTCATATGGGGCTTTGTAAAGTCATGATGACGTCATAATCAAAGATAATATTTTTTAAAATCGCAATTTTGGACTGAGAACGCGGTTTTTGGCTGAAACGAAAGCCAGTACTTGACTTACCAACTTTAACAAATTTTACTTTTTTACGATGTCACAAGACGTCATAGTTAACAACTAATTGCAAAATTTGTTTTCCTAACTTACTCAAAAAATACAAATCGTAGAAACGCGATTAATAGCTTTTTCGGGAGATCTTAGCAAGATGCCTTCGATAAAAAAAAACTCTACGGCAGGCCTGCACAACATACGGCCTGCAAATGCGTTTCGTTCTGCCCGCGAAATCATTTTAAAGTCAGTCAACAGCTGAACTCTGTCTTTTCTGTATTCCACCTGCTGTGTGTAATAGAAAGCATTTCGATTACATCTTATTCTTCAATTATTACGTAACACTTACTTGTCTTATGATGCCCTATTCCATGTTTGTTAGAAGTTCTCGTAGATTAATAGCTGGTGATCTTAACCTAGATGAGCCAGAGAAGAGCATCAAGAATAGAAAATTTTAGAATTCTGTACTAGGGCCATTGCGCAGGCAAAAAAACGATCAGATACAAGTAGCCTACGAATTGAAGTTCATCTATCCATAGGGAGTGGTTCACTTGCTTTTTTTACAGTTATAGCTTCAGTGTTGTTTATGTGCTAGTATTACGTAATCTGCTTGTAGCTGAACTTCGTTTTTTACTGGTAAACAATGTCTGAAGGGAAGAAAAGGAAAATAGACAGCGAACACAGAGCGTTTAACTCTGAGTGGACCAACAAGAACTTGCTTGTGACGAACAAAGACAAAATAATCTGTCTAGTCTGTCGAGAAACGGTAGCCGTTCCCAAGGAATATAATTTGAGACGACATTTGGAAACCCAGCATCCTACTATCGCTAAATTAAATCGAAATCAAAAGAGCCTTAAAGCAGCCAGCCTCATGAAAAGCCTTGGCAAGGAATAACAATTTCTCAAAGTATTCGACAACGAAAGTGCAAAAGCTACAAATGTTAGCTTCAAAATTTCGAGGGAAATTGCTGCTTCTGGGAAGTGTTTTACCGACGGAGAGTTTGAGAAAAAGTGCATGCTGCTGGCTGTATCAGAGCTTTGTCCAGAAAAGATGCGGGTGTTCCATAACATCAGTCTCTCACGCATGACTGTACAAAGAAGGGTGACTGACATAGCTGCCAACTTAATGGATCAGTTAATGCAGAAAGTAAAAGAATTATATTTTTATTCATTGGCTATGAATGAAAGTATCGATTGTTGCGATACAGTTCAGCTTGTCATATATATTCGAGGCGTTGACAAGGATTTTAATATTAGTGAAGAACTTGCTGGGCCATGCAATCAATGAAGGCCCGTACTATTGGGAAATACATCTGTAACGAATTAATTAATTGTGTAAACAAGAAGTGCTCGGTTGTGCTCGCTGAAAGTGACGGTGCTCCAGCTATGTGTGAAAAACATACTGGAGCAGTTTCTCTAATTCAGGAAGTCATTGAAAGATGTTTAACCACACACCACTGCATTATTCACCAGCAGACTTTGTGTGATAAGATTTTAAAATTTGACCACGTGATGTCTGCAGTAGTTTCGGTTGTGAATTACCTTCGTGCTCGCGCTCTAAAACACAGAACATTTTGAGCATTTCTGGAAGAGGTTGGTGCAGAATACAAAGACCTAGTATACCATACAAAAGTGAGAGGTTGAGCCGAGGAAGAGTGCTACAGCGTTTTGTTGCTTTGAAAGAGGAAGTTTTACAGTTCCTTAAAAATGAACCAAAATAATTCGAAGACCTTGAAAGTGAATCCTGGAATCACGATTTATTTTTCCCTAATGATATCACTGCTCATCTAAACAATCTCAACACGCAGCTTCAGGGAAAACAGCTGCTAATATTTCAGTTGATAGGAGCAGTGAAAGCTTTCAAAATGAAACAACGACTTTTCAGAAGTCAGTTGTTGAAAGGTGATATGACCGACTTTTCTAACTGTACACAACATATTTCCCAGTGCCAACATCTTGAGATAGGAAAAAAATTTGCACAGCAAATTGAGATACTGATGCAAAAGTTTGACCAACGACTCACTTTGTCTCAGGAAAAAAATCTTCAATTCAAACTAGTTGAAGACTCATTTTCTATGGGTCCAGAAGTGCCCTTACAGACAATTGCAGTTGGAGATGATCGAATTGCAAGCTTTGTCTGTGTTCAAGACTAAACACAAAGAAAGCAGCCTGCTAGACTTATATAGAAATCTGAACAGTGATAAATATAAAAACTTTGTCCAACTTGCAAAGAAAATGTTGAGTATTTTTGGCAGTACCTACTTATGCGAACAAACTTTTTCGATTATGGATATGAACAAGAACAAGCAGTGCTCTTCTTTGTCTAATGAAGGTCTGGAGGACATCCTGAAAATATCTATTTTCCGTATGCATCCAAATTAGGACAAACTTGCTGCCGGGAAGCAATGCAATGCTTCACATTAGTGTTTGTCATTAAAGTGTGCATAAGTTTCTACTGAGTTTGAAGTATTACACAATGATAATGTACGCTTAATTGCATTATAACTAGTGATTTAACGTAAAAATAATGCTCATGCGGCCCTCGACCAATTTTCTCTAGTCAATGTGGCCCGAGCTTTTTTGAGTTGTGCAGGCCTGCTCTACCGCAATCAATGATGAATTGGCAATGCAACAACAAATTCTTTAAGCTTTCTAAGCAAGCTTTTCTTGCTTTTTTTCTGTACGCTTCAACTAGCTCTTGATGTGATAATGCTGCCTTGCACGATTAACACAGTCTTTTGCTACCACAGATCATAATTTCATGATTTTTTCAATAATTGCAACACTTTTACAAAATCAACTTAGTTAAAAACTGATTTGCGACCTTATTTCTTAACCAATTTTCAAACTTTTTTTAAAAACAGTAAAGAGTATTTCAAGGCGATTTTGATAATATATAACATATACGTTTACCATTAGTTTTTATAGCAAAAGGCTGAACTTTATGACCTGTAGTGTAACTTTATTTTCCCAGAAATGTGGTTAGATGAGTAAAAAGAGTTTAGTTTTATGTGTAAATGTTGCGATAAAGAACTACCGTATTTGCCGGTGTATAAGTCGACTCGTTGTATAAGTCGACCCCCTAAAATTCGACGGAAATTTACGATTTTATGATATATCCTTTGTATAAGTCGAGCTCAATTGTTTCATTATCTTAAACTTTAAAATTCAACCAGAAATATGCGAAATTTATTGACGAAATCTATACGCCATTTTGAATACTATTTACTTTGTAACCCTGTGATATTACGCGCCGAGAGAGGCAACCACATTATTCTGCTTTTACTGGCTTATAACTTTTTGTGAAGTGTAGTAATTACCATCACATTTGAAGCGATGAATACAAAGTTGAATTTCATGACTCGGTGTATAAGTCGAGGTCGATTTTTTTAGGTCGATTTTTGATCGAAAAAGGTCGACTTATACACCGGCAAATACGGTAACTCGGTGTCGTTCGAAAGCTAAAGAAATTTGTTTTCCGGTAATATGTCATTGCAATTAGTTAAGGCTAAGGATTGGTCATAATGGCTGATCCAAATTGGTGCCATACGTCATGTTTCATTGTTAGCCGAACAATTTTCCTACTAGACCTAAGAAAACTGCAATTTTTCAAAAAAGGTAGTTTTTTGGTATACTTTGACTACTTTTTCCGAGCAAGCATGGTTCTTTGGCATTATCTATCTGAATTTGCAAATGATTCATGAAAAACTGAAAATTCAAAAAATTTTCT
The DNA here is from genome assembly GCA_963675345.1 of Trididemnum clinides. Taxonomy (NCBI): domain Eukaryota; kingdom Metazoa; phylum Chordata; class Ascidiacea; order Aplousobranchia; family Didemnidae; genus Trididemnum; species Trididemnum clinides. The sequence goes on from OY776291.1 coordinate 30,978,491, forward strand.
GGTGTAGCTTACCGGTTAAAATCATTCAAAATTTTGGTTCCAACATTTCACAAAATTGCAATTTCTAGAAAAAGTTAGTTCTTTGGTACATTTTTACTATTTTTTCTCAAAAGCATGATTCTTTGGCATTAGCTATCTACATTTTCTAAAAGACTTATTGAAAAATCAATTCTCTAAACACTTTGAAATGTAGCCGCCTGCTCCAAACAAACAATTGGTGATCCCCCTACAAAAACGTTGAAGCAAAGATGGTCCTGTTTCATGTTTTGCTACATAATATTTGTTTTGAGCTACGCTTCATCTCAATGTTGAAGCCATTATTTCCTTTGCAATTGGGTGAAGCCGACGCAATCGTCTGATTTGATATTCTTAGCCTCATCATTACTAATGGCTACTATTATAATAACTTAACTGTAGGTGCATCACTTCGGGTTACTTTGTTCTTTCCAGCTGCGTATATGCCGAGACCAAGCAACATGTGCGCAGCCAGTGGCTTAAGGTCGCATTCAGCTGCCAAAAAGTTGAAGCTGGTCCTAATATATTACAGGGTATTCCTAAAAATACTTAGGTAAATTACTTTGGCGTCTCTCCTACTCATAACTATAAAATTTTGCTTCGATGCACTTCATAGAATTGAACAAATAAAACTTTTTGGAATCGCTGACTGCTCCAATTGCGAGCAAGTTCAATTCTTACGTAGAACATAAGCCAAGTAAGATGTAGCCAGGAATCCCAGAAATTTTTGGAAAATAATGGCCGCTATGCACAACCCCGTAATAGCTTTATAAAGCTTAATCGATTTCCTTTATAAAAACGGTATTTTTGATTTTGGAACGACAATCGGCTGCGTCAACAGCACATTAACTTTTTGTCGCTGCTCTTACAAATATCAATTTGGTGAAGCCGGCTAAACCGATGTTCTTATACTCCACAATACTGATGAGGGCGCTGCTATTTTCACAACTTAACCGCGAGGTTTGCTTTTTGCCTGACTGCGTTTATGCTAGGACCACGTAACATGCGTCCAGCCAGAGATGTTAGCTCATACAAATACCCAAAGAGCTATGATAAAATTGTAAGTCGTGGGCATAATATTTAATAGCTTTATCCGAAAAATACCTACCAGTTACTTTAGTGCCCTTCCACGACTTTGATGTACTTTCAATTGAAGCTCTAACTTATTTTAACGAATGAAAGTTTATTAGGTTTAAGACCTATTATGGTAAAATCAGTGCAATAAGACGTTGCCAGAGGTTTCAGAAACTCGAAGACATGTGGCAGCTATGCGCAACCCCACCCATATATTTTTTATCGAATGCATTTTAAAAACAATAGTTTCATTTTTGGAACGAGATTTTGCTATGTGAAAAAAACACAAACATTTTATTTCTGTTTTCATAACTAACCATTGCGTGGAGCCGGCTAGTGATGAATATGATGAACTTTTTTCACAGATCAAGATTTCCTGAATGACTTTTTAAACATTTTTGTCGCCAAAGCAAGGCCAAGGCTTGTCTTTGAGATCACCGTTTTGAAAGTGAATGTTTTCTCTATTTTTCTAACATTGAGAGCTAGGGACTAACTATATTCTCTGGGGAGCTGAGCCTCACCAATTTTAGGCCTATTGTGAAACGTACATATTATTGTTCTAGCAATTGGCTTTCAAAATAAGCTTCAGTTTATTTGTGGAATTTTGCTCCACTGTGAGTAATCTGCATTGGCAAAAGTGGTGAAACTTTGAAGCATTTTCCCGGTAAAGTAAGTTCGGTTTCACAGCTTAGCTTAACCCGTCTTTGTTAAAACAGATCGCTGGTTCGAAGCGTTTTTGTGAGTTTCCAACTCAGCTTTTGCTTTTGTAATTTCGGCATTTTGAAACTATTTTTAAAATGCGAGGCAGCTGATATTACTATCTTGTGGATGAAAAAGCGGATCAAATAGTTTTGTGATGAACATTTGCAATCAGAATTGAGTGGTGATTGGAGTGTTTTCTCAGGTCTCATTCGTTAAGAGATATTCATTGCCTGAAGAGGCTCGCAACTAAGTTAGCCGTAAGGCCCAACTTCTGTCAATGCGCCCCTGCTTTAGTAGATGTTGTTCTGAATTAATATCAGTACTGTTATGCCAAAGTAGCTCTGATAGATCGGTTTGGGAAGTACTTGAAGATCCGGGCACGGTACCAACTTAAGAAGTTCCGATTGTTTGAAAATGCCGCGCAGGGGAAAAAAAGTTTGTGCTTTAATTTGTGAATTGTAACTTCTTTTGTAAAAAATTTGGAAACTTTCTGAAAAAGGACCTCGTTCTGATTATCAAAAGTTTTGGTACTGGGTCCAGATAACTTTTCCTGAGAATCACCACTGTAGCTTGTTTTCAATGGCAACGTTAGCGATTGCTGTCTACAGCAACGTACCAACATCAACATTACCTGTTAAAAGTGACATTGATGTCGGTATATTACTTATACCGTATTGTGAAAATTTAAAGGGAACATGTCGTGAAAAAATTTAATAAAGGGTTTGAGGTAATTATTGGTGCACATAATATTCAATGTTCATATACAGCATAAGGTCCATATTTAAGAGAAATTGACTTCTCTCCGGAAACGACTTCTGCTGTGTCGGCAAATGTAGTCTTAATCCACCTGATCGTATATTTAATCAGCGCAATGCAACCATTAATACAGAGATAAAATTTGTTCTTTTGTGCTAGAGCGAACTCACCGTAAATAGAAAAGCTAATTTTCACTGGAGCAATAAACTGCTTAACTTTTACAATTATTTTGTATGAAGTTAGCTACTTGTTCATGCAAATTTGACTAATTTAAGTCAAAATAACAGCCCTGTTGAAAAACAAATTTTGGAGAACTGTACTTAGAAACAATTAAAAAGTGAGCCCCCACAAAGCTTTTTCTCAATCTAGATGGAAAAATTTTTCCGAGGATTGGCTTAAGATGTGCATATTTGCATGTGGGGAAGGAATAGAGCATTTTTCTCGAAATACAATCTTGATTAAAATATTCAACACGAAGTATAAACGAAAACAGCTTCTTTCAAACAACAGATACATCAGAGGGGGAAATATAGTCAAAAATTAAACAAATTTCAATGAAATTCAAAATGAATTGTAGTCGACTTGAAAGCAGGCTTTTTTAATCTAGAAATTACTCGCTAATATTTGTGAGGTTCTTTCTTGCCCGGAAAATCGATACCCTTTGTTTAAGATCCCCAAACGGGAAGGAAAACGGAAGTTTACAGTCTTTTCCTTGCTTTGCATATCATCAGTGTTTCCGAAAGTTACGTCATAAAATCCTACGCGATCCTGTCGGTGCTTATGCCTGTAAAGCAGTATTGCACAGAATATGCTTAGCAACAAAATCAGTAATGCTCCGAGAACAATGAAAATAACACCAGCAGCTGAAAGTGAACCGTCTTCGCCAGATGAAATTGGTATTGTATTAGAGGTTGCCACTGGAGATGTCGTACCTTCAACTATTGTAGTAGGAGTTTGTTGAGTCGCTATTGCAAAAGCGCTTGTTTTTGTGCTCGTAAATTCGTTAATGTGCGATGACAAAGATGCAATGGATGTAGCAATTGAGGTTATTATTGTAGTTGGTTTTTCAGATGATAAAGTTTTCGGTTGCTGACCACTCGTAGATGTAGTTGCATTTACAATAAAAAACCTGCTGATGCTCGTTGCATAGCCTTTGGAAATGCTGGCAGTAGTTATTTTGCTTTCAGAATGATTAGGTGCAGTTGTTTTGGTTTTAGAAGTACTGAATGTGGTCGATTTACTTTCAGAAGTACTGCTGATAATTGTTGTACTTCTAGAAGTACTGGCTGCTCTTGATTTAGTTTTAAAAGTATTGACGGTGGTTGTTTTACTGCCAGAATCACTGTTGAGTGAAATGGTTTTAGGTTTGGTGATTTGTTTGGTTGACATTGTTGTAGTAAATAGAAACGTAGAGCTACTTGCTGTTGTCATTTTAGGGCAAGATTTTGTTTCTCTCGTTTTACTTTCACCTCCTGGGCAAAACTTGCTTGGGATTTCATCAGAACAGAGTTTGCAATGACGAGTACGGGTTGATACTAGTCGGTTACTGCTGCAGCTACTGTATGATGTCCATGTGGACCACAAAATTTGACCGCACTTCTGAATAGCAAGAGAGAATTTACATCGAAAAACTGTGGTTGGTGCAAATAAGGAGGCGCACTGGACTTCTGTTTGGGCACTTGTTGTTTGACAGCTAGAACTGCAGAATGGCTGAGTTGTAAAATGACAATTATAAGGAAATGGTTGAGGATTTAAGTTGTATTGTGTTTCCGCTGTATAGCTGCCGCTGTTTCTTACACAGCCTCTTGTATTACTTTCAACTGCAAATAATAATGGAATGGAAACTTGAAAAAAATTGCAAGTTTGTGTAATGCGTTGGGTCTGCTGATTAATAACTTCTGGTGCGATCCCATTTTCACATTGAAGGGCTAAACACTTGTGGCTGAGAAGTATCAGAATACAAAACTTAAAACAGCTTTCCATTTAGCACTCTTTCTCAAATAAAGTTCTTTATTTTATAGTTGTAATTTTTTTCAATCAACACACTGGTGGAGCTGCAATATAGCTGTACTTTAATTAGCAATTAAACTGCATTGTTCAGGCGAAAATTTATAGCCAACCTGTGGCGGATGCAGTTTGTAAAAAGTGTCCCACGCAATACATTGTTATGTCATAAAGGTTGTGAAATAAATTTTGTCGTGGGAGCTCACGTGCTTATGACATAACCTAAATAGCAATCTCCTATACATTGTTGCCAACCTTGATTTTTCCCACAATCTTGGGAATTTTTAGATGAGTTACTGTGAATACTTTTTAGTAATTTTGATTTCGTAAAAAATAGCGGGAAAAATTTTGTAGGTCTGCATAATTTTCTCGTTTTGAAAGAAATTATTTTTTTTTTTGGTGATTAATCGAAACTTAGAGAATTTGATATTATGTTTTGGCCAAGATCAGAGAATCTGTTGCATGTATTCAGCCAAAGACCTTTTGAGACAATCCACAAAGGGCTCCCCATTCAGGAAGGAGGGGGTTTGAAAATTGCGGTTATTTGTAAACAAGGCGGAAGGGAAGATTTCTGGTAGGCAGATGTACTTACAATTGATTGCCAACTTTCGGTATCAGTTCATTTAATTACCGTAAAACCTCTATTTCACTGCCATGGCGCTCTATTTTTTAACCCTTCCCCCATAGTGGTGTTCTATTAGAGGTGACGCTCAATTAGAGGGTGGCGCTCTATTTTTCGACTAGCTGGTGAGAATTTTGAGAGAATAAATTTCATGAATGAAAAGAAAAAACATCGAACACATTTACCGTATACAATTAGCAAAAGACACGAATATAGGGTGATTACTGGTAAGTTGGGACTTTCCAGCGTTCAAAAAATTGTGCGAGGTAGCTACATAGAATGGGACTTCCCAGCGTCTGGAAATAAACGAGCAATTCGACCATCCAATCTTTTCTTCTTATGCCTACAAAGGCGATTTCAGCCGTAATTATTATCAAAATAGAAGAATTCATCAAAGTGGCGTTCAATTAGAGGGTGGCGCCCTATTTTTCAAATGTTCCCTTATAGTGATGTTTTATTTGAGGTGGTGTTCAAATAAAGGCTTTACGGTACTTATTATACCGGATTGGTTATCAACAACATTAACATTAATTGATATGTGACACCTGAAGTGCGTGCACGACACTTCCAGTTGCGTAGTTGACAAGGAGGTGGTGCAAACCGCCTTTTCCGAAGCAAACTAAATGTAAAAGCCGATTTCTCCCTGGCTTTGCATAAGGCTTGCTATTTGAAGTGTAGTATTGAGGATGAACCGAACATCGGAAGATTAAGTACCTGTGACATCAGTGAATGAGCTAAAAATTAGTACTGATGCTGTAAGGCAATATTGTGTGTGATAAGTACGGTACTAGCTCTACTGACTAATTCAAGAAATGAAAGCATATTTTTGATCACTTGGATCAGACAATCATAAGACCGTTAATGTGGCCTCTTACACCTTGGATGTACCAGTCATAATATCCGCTGGATGTAGAAAAGGGGAGGTCAGCACAAATGCCAGAGAAAGAAGAGATTGACAAAAGGCAGACATTTTGCGAAAAGAAGATGAGGGAGTAAAGTTTTTGCGGACGTCTTTTATGGATAGCTCCTTTTTATATATTTCATTTTGGAAAAGAAAATAAATTTTTGACCGATTTCCTGTTGATATCAATCTGAAATATTTTTTGCGTTCAAACATTTTAGAACCTTGGGACATTTTACACAATAATTGCCTTTTTTAATTTTTGCGTCTTTTTTGGGATTTTTGCAAATTTTAAGTCGGCCCTTCTGGTCTTATTAGTAATCAAGCAAGCTGTACGTTGTAGTTTGCAGTGTGCAGCTGTTTAGGTGTTATTGAATTTGGGTAATGAGAAGCATAACTAACAGCAATCTTCATGCTCATTGAAACAGCCCTACACTGACTCATCAATCCATGGTAGGGGACGGTGGGGTTTGCAAGGTGTGAAGTGACAATAAGGGCTGAAACCTTTCCCCACCTGCAGACACACTGAAACTTGTTAAATATTGATGACCACTTTTTAACAAAAAGTCAATCTCGATTCATACGTTTTTTCTGGTTTCAAGCCCATGAATATGAGAAGGTTGAAACAAAATGTTAAAAAATTTTCCGTATATCAAGACTAGCTGGCTCCACCGGCGTCCCCTGTAGGGCTTCCCGTCAGTTATACGGAAGTAATGAATACTGAATCAGCTGGCAGTGGAGAATTAATCTAACGATAAATTAAAAAACATCCTATTGCACCTGCATGCTCTAAAATTTTGTGATTTCCTGTTGGTGCCAGTAATTAAAAACTTGATGGAAAAAACTTTATGATTTCATAAAGTTTTTTAAAATAAGTATTTTTGAGTGTGCTTGTCTTCTACCATTAGAAGCCAATGTTTGTATTGCCATGTTTTTCTGGTCCCCGTTAGTTATAGCCTTAATTTATCTGCAATCATTTGTACGATGAACTAAAGCGAAAGCAATGCTGATTTGTAGCATTACATTTACGTCCGGTGATAACGCCATTGGCGAAGTTGACCAAACCAAAAAAATTTAAGTGACCGCTATACAATGGGATCGGCCATGTATTTCTACAACATTGCAATATATATAATCTCTGCAAACCAAGCTAACATTTTCTCCGTTATTAAACTCAAAGTAAATAAGAAAAAAAACATCTAATCGAAGCCTAAAAGGGGATGCTTGGGTTCCACCCTGCCGCTCTCGAACGAAACTTTATTACTTGAATATTAGTGAGTTTCCACTTTAGCAGACAGTAGATAGTAGATTATCGATCTTGGCACCGTTTAGTGAGTTTGTAGAAAAGCATTCTTCAATAGCAGAGCTTGCCGTTGTCGCCAGGCAGGACTACCAATAAGTTATGTTAAGTTAAAAAACATTGGTTCAGCTGTTTGCACTCTCCTCAGAAGCATTTGCTTGGGCAGCAACAAAACGTTATTATAAATGAGGTGCGTTGCCCCCTTTGATCTAAAATGGCGTTATTGTAACCCACATTCCTCAGAAAGACGTTTAATTGCGTAACGTTAACGCACAATTAACGCGGACGTGCGATAAGAAACGTAAAGGAGACACCACCAGCATCACAAACAATTCTTTGAAACTGCACTTATAAATGAGTTTTGAGTTCTTAGCTGGAACTTTTCATTTTCCTTTGAAGATGAAATTGATTTATTCAAAAGCAATGAAGATTGCTTGACCAAGCAGAGATGGCCGGGTCGTGCCGTAACAACCGGCGGTTGTAATCGGCTAAGTTCTGGGGCTCTCAATGCAATTAGAATCACGTGATTAGCATACAATGTGCTTCTTTATATTTAAAATTTTGGAACTAACTTTGGAAAAGATAACTTGAACGCTTTCAATTCGTGGTGACATAAATATTAATTTTCAAGTACTGCAACACTTTTTTGCTTTAATTTCAGCTTTGTAATCCCTGATCAAATTATTTGTAACCTCGCCGTTAGCATCAGCGCTACTCATTCATTGAAGTTGCATATCTTGTATTCTTTTCAATCAATTTAATGTGCAGGATAATATTGAAGTGGCTAAATGGAGAACAGGCCACTCATAGCAAAACAGGCAGTGGTCAGTTGTAGCTTGCAGCAACATTATTGCGCTACAACAAACGTTGGTAAGAGTCGTCAGAAAAAAGAAGGGGAAAAACTAACGTCTTTGCTTCATTGTTGTTGTTGCCTCATGCTTCCGCGAATTATTGTTAACTAGCCGGCGTAGCCCGGCAGAGGCCCTCTATCAGTAATGTTCGGGTTTAGTATTTCGGTTCAACCGGATAAGCAGGCTTCACCCATCCGGTTCCTGTGTGAGCAGTAGCGAAAAGTTAATGAATTTTATGCATTTTCACAATTCTTCTACACAAAATTGTGATCATCATATTCTCTTAATCATGACTGGCAATGCTCACAAAAACTCTTGCCTCAAATTATCGTTAATACTTGTGAGGGAGCAGGGATTGTACATAATCAAAACTGATTGTAGCGGCGAAATGGTGGTTGCTTTCACAATTACAGAAAAAACTATTTAATGGTAAGCTTATTTTGCCAATTGGTGCTGGCCCTTTCCTGTTTATATTTATGGTATTAAGTTCCTAATTTGGCTGCGCTATTGGTCTTGTTTCTGGCATAGCGACAAAAGCGGCTATTGTTCTCTCTATATTCAGTTTGACAAATTGTTATGGTTATGGTCTGATGTTGCTTTTTACTTAAACTTGAAATTTTGTTACAATGATGTAGAGTCTAGACATCAATGACAAAATACCATAACAGGTAGCATATCAGCATAGGAAAAAATCCTTGCGTTATAGTATACATGACGGCGTCACCCACAGAAACCCCATCAGTAACGTCGGGACTGAGAGTGTCGGTTCAGTCGGCCAAGCCGGCTTTACCTATCAGGATCTTGTATGAAGTGTTATCAAACGTTTATGTGTTTTCTGCACATAAAATGTTTTCGACTTTGTGCACTCCTTTTCCTAATAGAATATCTTATTTCAAGATCCTGGCTATGCCTTAGTGCCATGTGCTTTGTTTATTGCCGACACGATTCCAAGGGAGCTTTGCGTTTCCCGTAGTTAGGAAGTAGGAATTTCATTTCTGATATTAACTTATTCTAAAGAAAAAGGGCAAAAATGTTTTCGTGTGGTTCGATTTAACGCAATTAACACAATTTTTAAATTTAACACATTTAATACAATTTTATTATTTCATTGTAACATTTTTTATAACTAAGTTGTGTGTACATTCTTAGGTAAACGCCCATGCTTCCGTGTACGTGGAAGACTCAGCCAGACAAGGAAGGGAGAGAGAAGCTTTCTGGTAGGCAAGAAGAACCCGAAGTTGCGTCTGGTTTAAATAATACGGGTGCATGTAAAGAAGATCAACGAAATCAATCTCCAACAGATATCGTCAATTCAGCAATAGATCCCAGTGGTAATTTATTACCGTGTTTCCCCGATAATAAGACAGGGCTTATATTAATTTTTACTCCAAAATATGGCACTAGGGCTTATTATTTTTGGGGGATGTATTATTTTGATATATCAAAAAATGAAGTTACAAAGTAAAAATTACGAGATTTTAAATAAACAGAAATTACGAAAAAAGATCTACATTTACTTGCCATTAACATGTTTTTTATTCAGAAACTCATTAACAACAATTTATTCAAGAACAATCATATCATCATCCTCTGGAATATCTTGCAAGTCATCAGTTTCCAAAATTGCAGCGGAGTTTTCGCTCACCGGTAACTCAATTTCACGCAGAATTTTTGGCCCTACTCTCTTTCGTCTTTCTGTCGCTCTCAACTAGGGCTTATTTTAAGGGTAGGGCTTACATTAAAATCATCCTCAAAAATCACGCTAGGTCTTATTGTGCGGGTAGGTCTTATTATCGGGAAAACACGGTAGTTGCACCTGATAGTACGCAGTGGACTAAAATTGTTTATGGAACGCACTCAAGAGGCAGGTATTTGCAGCAAAACATTCTAAGAAAATGTTCAGGAGCAACATTTTATGCTCGGAGGAATGTTAGAATAAACAGTCCAGCGAGTGCATGGCGTCTGATCTTTGATAAGTTTATTCTTGAGCACATACAAAGTTGTACTGTAACAGAAGCTCATCTTCAGACAAAGTGTAAAGATTTTACTCTTACTGTCGAAGAACTGGAAGCTTTGATTGGCATTATGTATGCACGTGGGGTGACTGGAAAAAATGATATGCCGGTGACCGACCTTTGGAGTAAGACTTGGGGTGTTGCATTTTGAAAGCAAGTGATGTCCAGAAATCGTTTCAAGGAAATCCTCCAATTTTTGCGATTTGATGAAAAATCGAGTCGGTCAGGAAGGCTACGAATCGACAAGTTTGCTTTGTTTTTGATGCTATCGAGCCGGTTTGTTGAAAGCAGTATTGTGTGCTATAAACCTGGAGCCTTTCTTACTGCAGATGAGCAGCTGTTCCCAAGTAAAGCAAGATGCCCTTTCACTCAATTCGTGGCATCTAAACCGAACAAAAGTATTGGCTAGCAGTAGACAAAAACAACAAGTACAGTATGTAGTAAATGGATTTCCGTATGTTGGAAAAGACTAGTTGCGATCAAAAGAAGAACGCGTTTCTGACCACGTCGACATGAAGCTAGCTGAACCATATCTCAAAAAAGGAAGAAACATAACAATTGACAACTACTTTACTTCAACAAAGTTGGCAAACCTTTTGAAAAGTAAAAACACGAGCCTATTAGGAACGTTGAATAAAGTGCGAAGAGAAGTTTCTAACAAAATCAAGAGCATGAGAAACAAACAGTATGCTACCAACCTTTACAAGTCTGGAGATATGCTACTTACTGTTTATCAAGAAAAGCCAACAAAGAACGTTTTGTTGCTAAGCACTCTGCACACAAATGCTGCTATAAGCGAAAACAAAAAAAACCCGGAAACAGTGAAGTGCTACAACGAAACGAAATATGGAGTGGAAGCGGTGGACCAAATGGCTCGCAAGTACACTGTCAGGACAATGACAAGAAGGTGGCCTGTCCATTCTTTTCAAAATACTTTGGATCTTGCTCCTATAAATGCCTGGGTTTTGTACAAGGAAATCAATGACACACAAATTCCAATACGATACTTTCTTCATAACTTAGCAGAAGAACTTGGAATGCCTTTCATGAATAGAATCAGCACTCCTGATGTAAGTGGGACTGTGGAAGAAGCGGATCAGTACCAACAACAACCAACAAGAAGCTGACAAGTCAAGGAACATTGTAAAAAACCGCTCTAAACTTCATTAAAATTATCTTGCGGATTTCAAACTTCTAGGGTGTCAAATTGACACCCTAGGTTGTTCCCTGTAAGTTAAAATCCGGTCTTTCTAGTGTTAAGGTAAGCGGTGCCAACAACAGCTTGTCACCCACTTTTTTGAGGCGGGTAGTTTCAAAATATAATTAAGTTTGCTCTTGGAAAGTTTTTAGCAGCTGCTCGACATAAACTTCATCTTCCGGGTAATTACTCATCAAGCTTGAAATAAATAATAATTTATTTAAAAGTGTTATGGACGTAAATGCACTAAAGTAAATACTTTTATTTTACAACCAGATCAAGTCATTGTTTCGACAAATTTATTCTTCAAAATTAACGTTTCGCTCCCCTAGCAATATTGTTACACTCGACAAACGAAAATTGCCTGCTATATTTTTGTTTTATCAGCGTTGACGTTAGAACAACGTAAATACTGGAGTGTTTTTAGCGTTGGCGTAAAACCGGAAACACAGTGCGCTATTTACGTAACTCCATGATGTAACAAAAACACGTTAGCAACGTCATTGATTTGATAATATAGAAATGAACAAATAACCTCTAAAAATCTTGGCAAACCTCAACGTCAGCAGCAACTTAATTTGAGTACCGGAAATGCTGTTGAAACAAAGTTTTACCACAGTCAGAATTATTCAAAGGCAAATGTTTCCTAAAGAATTTTGTCATATCAACCCCAAAAATATTCGATGCATTGGACTCCGCTAAGAGCGGTGTTTTACACTTCAAATCTTTTTTTATACATCATCTGCAGTTTCGTACTGAGTCTCATTTTTCGATAGAAAAACAAAAAATATCGTTCTAATCCTGTAAGCAGTTAAAAAATCTACTTGACGTTACAAGCTTGTCAATGATGGACTTTATTCATAATCTCACGCTTTTCAATGCCGTTTTTAAAATCATCGCCTCAATTCTCTTCTCTGCTTCCATGCCTGTAGCCCCTTCTCTCTACGTTGGGTCATGCCTTTAATTTTCCCAAAAGGTGACCAACCTCTAGCGTGTAGACTACTGGGTAGAGAGGTAAATTTTCACGCTTTGAACCTATTGCGTCAGTCTTAACGAGCATGAATGCACTTTAGATACAGGTTTGAGAAATCTGTTTAAATAACTTTTTAAACCACTTTTAAAAGTAGTAGTATCAGGTCTATTATCAATTTCCACATACTATACGAACGCTAGAGCATGCAACTCTTGCACTAGCGTTCAAAAGTCATACCTCTTTCAGACGCCCAAACAAAATTTCTCGTTTTTTTTCAATGCACAGTTTGACAAAACAAAATTTGAGTTTCATTTTTTCTAAAAGTCTGCTAAAGGCAGATATTAACTTTCTTGACTCTTATGATCAAATATCAACAGTACTTACCACCGTACGTAAATTCTCTCACACGAACCAGTGACATATAGAATCAGTTTTTCAATTCAATGCACTTTCCGTGAAAAATAAGTAATTTTTAAATATTTTATTACACTTTTCCTAAAAATCTGCATTACTAGCCAGCGCACGCGCCAGGGCTATCAGTCAGTTGAGTCGGGTAATATGTTTAGGCTATCGTTTTTGCAGCCTGGACTGGCTTCACTTGAAGACCGTTTCTGAGCGCAGTGACAAAAAGTTGTTTTGAATGGGGACATCACCCTTAATTCCTATCATCGAGTACTTCTGGATCAAGACGCATACTAATCACAAACTTCCTTTCATTTCAGAAATTTTATCCGTTCCTCCCAAAAAGGTAGAGAAGTACAAAGTTAAAGTTAGGCGTAGGTGTGGCAATGATAGTCGTTTTGCGATTAAAGAAATAAGCTGATGCCTTTATAGCAACTTATCGTCACTGTCTCGTAATTCCGATATATATATGATCCGACACAACTAACTGGTAGATCTACCGGGCGATATCTCAGCGCCGTCTTCACCTTACGGGTAGTTGTGAGAACAGTAACGAAGAGTTGATATTTTTCTGCTTACCCAATACTCGTTTCTACTTGTTTCTAAATCGTGTGCACTTTAAAAAGGAATGGAGGAAAAACATTAGGGGCGGTGTTGGCATAGCCCTTATTCTCCTGATCACAATCTCACTATTCCATTAAATAAGTATCCAAAGGGGAAGAATTAAAAGTTAAACAGTGGGAAATGGCAGGTCCAAAGTACTGATTGTTTACAAAAAGAAATGCATTTGATATTAAATAGAACACCTTTGTCACAATGTGGCACGCTTCTTTTCGTAGTTTAATTCGTAACTTCAATGTCTTGGCTACGCCTTAAAGCTTATGCGCTCTGTTTGTTGCTCACGGGTAGCTAGGGAAACAAAGGAGGCCTTGCACTTTCCTTAGTTTTTAACCTAGTCTCCTGCAGGCCAATAACGTTGCTTTGAAGCAAAATAGCAAAATGTCTTCCATACGGTGTGATTTCACACTGATGTGTTGTTTTCTTTTATTTCCTCCTAAGATGTCTTAATTATCTGTTGGCTACGCTTTATTTGCCTGTTCGCTGCATAGACGTATCAGCGGGAGTTGAAAGGGACCTTGCTTTACCTTAAGTTTTAGTTTTGATCCCAGTAGCTCCATAAAGCTGTTATGAAGCAAAAATCTTTCTCTCAAATATGCTTCGATTTTACCCCGAAATGACCAACCTCTGCTATGCCGAGTGATCAAAGTATCAGCTCAGGCTTTGAAACATTTGTGAGAGCAGTTCACTGTAAAAACATTTGTGAAAGCAAAAACAAAAGGTTGTTTGTTGTAAATGGAATCCAAAGTTCCAATACCCGCAATTGTGATTATTTTACTCTATTTATCAAAACTGACAATACTCACAATGTATGCAATTTTACAAATATTGTTTGTTCTTTCCAAAAAATAGTGAAAGAAACCATTTCAAAATGATGATGACACCATAATGTCGGTCGTTTTCACAACTATAAAAGCAAACTATTTAGTGGTCGGCTTATTTCACAACTTGGTGGGGCACCTTTTGTATTCATATTTGTGATATTAGGTTCTTTGGGTGCGGTGTGGGCCTTGATTTCTGTAAAGCGAGAAAAGAGACAATACAAAAGTCATGCAATCTGTCCAAATACGACTATTATGGCATTTTCAAGCAAATTTGCTGCCTCTAGGTTCAATTTTACAAATTGATTGGTCGATTGATTAATTTTGATATTTTACTTGGGATTCCATTACATTTAACTTTGTCCCTAATTCCGACCCAACTACTTTTAAATCCAGGGTAATTTTACTTACAGATAGCCTATCACTTACAAGTATTGTGCTTGCGCGGTGATAAAACGCTTAAAAGCAGGGGTGGAAAAGCTACGCCCCGCACAGCAAAATCGTCTGGTCCGCTGCTCTTCAGTTAATCATTAAAGCTGACCTGTATTGCCTGCGTGTGAATTTCTCTTCATTTATTAAAGCATGAATCGTCTCTAAGCCTAGTTATTTATTATGTATTACGGACTTTTCTATTCGTTTTAGTCAGCCTAATGTATTCTTACTACAGGGAGTATGCCTTGTTTAGTTACACTTCAAATAGACCTTTAGCTATCAGTCTTAACATGTGATTTAGAGTTTACACAACAATTGTAAAGAAAAGTTTTTTGGTCTGCCGCAAGTAATTCTATATTGTAACTTGCATTGAAGTAGGAATCAACTCCTAATGTTTGCAAATTCAGTTTGCAAACTGAATTTGCAAAGTGAATGCCGATACAAAAACATTTATAAGGTAATTAAAAGACGAACAACGAAGGGAAGTTCAGCTGTTACAATAATTTTCGAAAGATTGCGCCAAGGCATTGTGCAGTTTCACGTTTGAGCTTGGCTCGAGTATTTAGGCTGTACTGTGGAATAAAAATTTATGCCGAAGATGCATCACTGACTGACTTGAAGAAAAATATCTTCAAAGCGAATTATAATTCAATTTGACTTGACATACGACTAGAGCGCACTTTTACACAAGTGAACAACTATTTTCGGAAATGAAATACACCAAAAGTGAGTTGAGAACACAAATAACTGACGGCTCTTTGCAAAATACTATGCATCTTGCATAGGCGTAGCCGGGGAGATAAAGTGGCTGTCTCCTCTCCCAATTTCTTAAACCCAGTCTTGAAAAAAAGTATTTTTAAGTGCAACGGCAATAAAACTTCGAACTCTGCAAAAAACGATCAAACAAAGTTGAAGGGCAGAAAGACCCCAACTATTTTTTGCCTCTCTTGAAATTAGCTTCTGGTCTCAGCCATTCTACCATCTAAACTTTCCGAAATTTTCAAGCCTTAAGTCACGTGTCACACTAGTGCTGTCTGGTAAATAAATATAATTTGTAATTTGAACTGTTAGTTATGTGATTGGAACTAATCGGTTGCCAAATAGTTTGTTAAAAAAATCAAGTAAGGAAACGAATTAAAAAACCCTCACATTATAAAATTATATTGTTTTCTTTCAATTTACGTCCGCACAGTTCAACTCGGCAAAAACAGTGAAAGAAATGTATTCGCTGGGGGGAAATTTAACTTGGCCCGTCAAGATCCTACAAAATTTACTTTTGGCCCACGACTCGGAAGAATTGCCAACTTCTGGGGCAGAGGGTCTGTTTCGCAGTCGGTAAACCTTAGTTCGATTCCCATATCGTGTCATACCAAAAGTTTCTAAAAAATGGTATTCATAGCTTTCCTGTATGACACTCAGCACAAAAAGCATAGTGTAGAGAACAAGCTGGCAAGTTTACTACTTGTTTTCTTGCGAATGACAATTAACGGATTTCTTCATCTTCATGTGACACGCAGGTGGTGAGGCCAAGCAGTCTACCCATGGTGGTGACCCATTCTAACTTGAGACGTGGAAATAGACCATAAATTCACACGCGAATGAAAAAAGATTCCAAAAATTGGTTGATTCCTTTATCCGAGAGTGGGTAGCGAAACTAATTTAAAATTATGGTTTGGCACCAGTGTGGTCGTTTTCAAAATTAAAGAAAGTAACTATTTAATGATACGACTAATTCATGAATCGATGGCCCCCTTTTTAAATTTTATGTTTGTGATATTTAAGTCTTTGGCTGGGCTCTTTGTCATAGTTCCTAATAGCTAAAAAAGAAGCCATACATTTACCCATGACGAGAAAAGTCATGCAACCTATTTAAGCACGGCTGTCATGTTATTTCCATTTACTTGGAATGGGGTGGAAATAAATGTGAAATTGTGTCAGTGCTACAGGATCACAAATGTCGACCTTTCTGCTTACAAATGTAAAGTAGTCTAGTTCACGAAAAGCGTAACGTTTAGCAGACAATCTGCTTCAGTGATTACTGATCAGTAAACTGCAATAAATTACACTCTAACAGAAATACATATTTTCACGGCTAAAACAAACAAAGGTTTGAAAACATACAACAGGATTTTGTAAGAAGTTGGGACTGCTACGAAACTAAAATTACATTAAAAGATGTAATGGGATTCGGACACGTGATTAAACTTTATAAAAATTTTTCAAAAATAATTGGCAGCGAAAATATTGCGTTGATTCGTTCATAGATCTGCGTGGCTCACTACAGGAGCTGACATCACAACTTTCCTCTTTTTACATGTGACGACCATTTTTTTTGCAGATCAGTTATTTTAAGATGTAATTGATAGATTTGCCATCCAAAGGCGAAAAATTTCACGTCGCGGGTCGCATTTGGAATCCTTCCATCGGGCCACAAAATTTTACCTCACGGGCCGCATTTTTCCGCGGGCCAAAGGCTGCACACCCCTGTCTAAAAAGATTAAAGTTTTGGAAGTTGGTAAATTCAAGACTGAGTTTTGTTTGAGAAAAACCGTTTTCCTCGGCCGAGAAATGAAAATTTGCAAAATTTCTTCAGGCATGACGTCACTAATCCTCTTATGACACATATCCTGGGACAGTGACTAACCATCGCGCGTTTCGTGTTGTACACCCGGTTATTTATTTACGCGTATGAGCTCATGCTCTGTTTGCATGTCTTTCGTCAGACTGGGCCACCACGACGGGTAGACTGCTTGGCCCCACCATCTGTCCGCCACATAAAGACGGAGGCGTCCCGTTAAGTGCCTTGCCCAAGGACACAACAAGCAAGCTTGCCGGCTTGTTCTCCACGCTATCCCCTATGTGATGAGCGCCAAGCAGGGAAGCTGATACACCCGGTAATTTCGGAGGAGTCAAAGCGAACGTTGCATACGCACGCAAGCGCGTAAGCAATAGGCCAGCGGTCGGCAAATTGTGGGCACCTACCCAACGGTGGGCTTGTTTGCAGATTTTAGTGAACTGCAGGCTATCTGCCAATATTTCACTTTTACCAAGTAGTTGTGGGCCGCTTGAGAGCTTTAGATACATTGTAAAATAAAAGTTGATGTGGTGAAGAGTTTTAACTTATTGCTGCAACACAGTTTTGTAGTTAGTTAGTTAATTAGTTAGTAGTTGTAGTTAAATCTGGCATTCTTGTTTGCTTGGCTATCTTTAAGTTGGTGGGTATTTATTTACTATAGTTTAGGGCCAGTTACTTTACAAAGTGAATAAAGGTAATGTTAGCCAGTAGAGTTTGATTTTGCAAGAAGTTGCAATTTTGAGTAGAAGAACTGCTTAACTTCGGGGATTTTACTATAAACTGGTTTTTGTGTTCCATACTGCCTTCCATCTAGTTTTGGAAGAAAAATTTCGAAGTAACCTGCGCCAGACAGTGCAGGCAATAGATTGAATCTGAAATCTTATGTAGTTAGATTATTACATAGGACAAATACTATCTGTTTCAAAAAAGAAATATATTAATCGAAAGTAGAATACATAATGGGAAAAGAAGTACTTTTTCACGGAAGGAGAGAATCATGATCCTCACTGTCTTATCCACTATCAGACTGCATTAAAAAAAAAAAGAATAAAAGTTGTTTTCTAGTAACCTATTAGCTTTTCGAGTCATCACAAAACTTATGACAAAAATATCCTTTGGGGTTACAGTCGCGGACTGATTAGTTTGTTTAATCTGTCACAAAAAGGTTTGAGGCAGCAGTAGCCGGTGTTCAAAGAGCAAGCAAAGAAAAGAGCTTTAGCTGTCGCTTGAAGTATAAGCCTGACATACAAACGGCTTTTAAAGTGATTTTACTTTCCGAAAGATTGTTGCACAGCAAGCAGATATGCTATCAGGCAACATTTAAGAGCAGCTGGATGAGGATATTGCATAATCCCAGCTCTTATATTTGGCTTCAGATGAACCTATTGATAATACTGGATGTGCGCAGCTGCGCATATTTATGTGACACGTTTTGGAAATTCGATAATGAAGGAAGAATTGCTTGATTTCGTGTCGCTGCCAAAAATGACTACTGGCCAGGACATCAGTGATGGTTGATTAAAGTAATGAAGAAACAAAACAAGCCCATTGGACAAAAATTTTTTTGATTGCTACAGATAGAGCCCCATCAATGGTTGAAAAAACAAAGGAATAATTGCGCTAATAAAAAAGCCAACCTATCATCAGATTTCAAAGCATCGCACTGTTTATTGTACCAGCAATCTCTTTGTCCTAAACACGTTGCAATTTAAGATGCTATAACCTCTGTGGTAAAGACTGTGAATTATCTTTGTGCACAGCCACTTTACCGTCGTCAGTTTCGTCTTTTGCTTGATGATTATGAGTATGGTGATATTCAGTTAACACTGAGGTTCGACAAAAATGCAGAGAATATGTATTGAAACGATTCAGTGAGTGTTTGCCTCAGATACTGACCTTTCTGTTCGTAAAAAAGAAGTTTTTGCAGTAAATAACCTGCCTATCTCTAAATAATAACTAGGTCGCCTGACAAGTATCACGTCAAAATTTAGTTAAATGTATTTGATGTTGCAAGGCAAAAGACTTTTTGTTATGCGACATGTTGTATCAAATTTAATTTAATGAAAAGGAAGTTAATTCTTTTTAAAGCATAGTCGCAAAATAGAGATTTCACTCACCTTGCAGGTAACTGATGAAAATGCACACTTTTGTAAAGAAGAGATGAAAGCAGTTGCTCAAAATTTTCATCACTTTTATAAAGAAATGGAAAATTGATTTTCTGAATTTACTGACCTAAGTGTTTCTGAGAACGTACTTCGCAGTCTATTTAATGTTGACATCAGCGACTTCAGACCAAAATATGATGACTTATGAGCTAAATTTCAAATGGAGTTATGGCAACTTCAAAGGGAAGCGGATCTACAGAGCAAAGTCCTACAAAAGAATGTCAACAGTAATTGCAGAGCATTTGTTTTGCAGTTTTGGCAGGAGCTTCATCACAAGGAAGTTCAATATTTGAAAAAAACAACCGCATTCACCATCTGTGTGTGCAAGCAGCCTGTTTCAGCCGTAAACCACATAAAAAACATCAACTATCAGGAACCGCGAGCTAGATACAAACTTCAAAACTTGCTGGTTGCGAAAACAACAAACTTTCCTCCAGGTTTTGCTAAAAATAAATGTAGGCAATTTTACAAAGCGCATGGAGTGGCAACATAAAAAAATAGGTGTTGCAAGTCGTTGTGCCGCACAAAGTAACGATGTGTTTGCTTAACAATTGTACGTTTTATCGTAGTAGTTCTGGATGTAGTGGGCCTTCAACAACTATTGAACGGGTGACTTAGGCCACGATAAAAAAAGTTTGCCGAGCACTGGAATAAACAGAACTTTGCTTTATAGGTCAGGTGAGTAAAACTGGCGGCTTGTTGGCCAAAATCTGGCTTATTATGGCCCGCTTTGTGACCCTCGTCATGCTATTATTGTGATGGACAAAAGAAATTGATTAGGCTTTTTGGTACAACAAACCACCAACCTAACTTATACACCCCTTGAGCATTCTGCTCGAGTAATTATCTACTCAACGCAATTTATTTACCTTGCAGTCTCGCACGCATCCGCTCAAATCCGTTCTAAAACAAGATTTTTTTTCACTGAGCAATTCCATGGCACAGGGTGAGCGTTTTATTAATAGAGAAATCTTTTGCCGTAATTTTGCGTGAATCTACTGCTTGCCAACTGCATGTTGAGAATAAAAAAGTCGGAAATTTAGCCTTTGTTTGCCAATGTTTTTTTGATGACTTTGAGTTCAAAATTTTTAAAATAGCAAGCAAGTGAGTAATGCATGATGACTTTTTCGCTTTCTTGGTTGACTTCTTTCGTTGTATAAGCAGTTATCATAAATATAAGGTAAACCAAGTAGGGCAATGCGGGAAGTGCTGTCACAGGGGCATGTCATCACAGCCATTTTTTCTGCCTTATGGAGACCATATCGTAAGTTATATAACGCTAACATTTTTTGTGGCCATTCGCAGTTTGATGATAGTGAGGTTAATGTAGTAAATTTAAAAAAATTTTTTTCAATTTTCAGGTCGAAAAGTAGTGTATAGGTCAAAGGTTAGGGGTGTGCCACCAGCGGCCTGCAACGTGAAATTTTGTGGCCCTCGGAAAGAATCTGAATTGTGAGTCGTGACTTTAAATTGAGTTGCCGTGAAAGAAAAATCTGTTTCTTACATCTCGGAAAGACCGAACTTTATAGCAAAAGGTCCTCACACGCAAAATTGAGAAAATTTGGCAAAGAGTTCCATCAAGAGCATTGATCTCTAAAAAAAAGCTTTTTCCAGGTTTCTGCCATTAGGTTTGTGTGTAAGCTTAGGTGATTTAACACAGCTCAGCTAGATCGGATTAGACCAGCATTTCTTAATCTGGGGTAAATTTACCCCTGGGGGTAAATTTCCTCGTTGCAGGGGTAAATGAGCAACAAACGCTCTACTTTGTTAATGTCGGTAACGCTATGCTTCGCTAATTGATACTTGTTAGCGCTACGATTTGTGATTTTTATTGGCAACATCCTTATCTCTTAGTTGCCTCATTGTTACGTCATTTACTGTTTCATTGCATCAGCTTTTTCGGCAATCACGGCATAGATTTAGGTAATGTGTCTGCGAGCCGATAGTGTGTTTTAAGTTCAATGTTTGTGCAGTTTAGGCCTAGAAAGTTCAGCGATAGCGGTTTTATGTGCGTTATTAATAAGTAGCGACAATTCAGCTTAGCAACCAAGAAACTATAGCTTTTCTTCGTTGCCTACCCTAGCTGTTCAATCTTTCTTTGTTATGAGTTTTAAGTTATTACTTTTATTTATTCGCAGCATAAAATTTAATCCTAAAATAGCATGTCACAAAAGAAGAGAAAGTACCATGAAAAATATTTGGATTTTAGATTTACATATCTTATTGAGGATGGTCTTCAAATTCCTCAGTGTTTTGTGTGCATGAAAACATTTTCAAACAGTACCATGAAACCTGCTCCTTTAAAACGACACCTAGCAAATGCTCATCCAAGTATGATGAGCAAAAACCGGTCCTTTTTTGAGTCAAAACTGTCCAGTCTGAAAAGACAAAACTAGACCAAACTGGAATGTTTCGGCGAACCAACAAAGCCGCTGCAGATGTATCATATGCCGTTGCTTTACATGTGGCAAAAACTAAAAAGCCACATAACATTGGCGAAAGCCTTTTGAAACTTTGCATACTGGACAGTGTGAAGTTGGTGCTGGGAGAAAAAGCATCTCAAACAATGAAACAAATATCATTGTCTAATGACACAATAAAATCCCGAATCCATGAAATGTCGGATGATATTAAGAGCAAAGTGTTATCGAAGATTGACTCTTCTCCTGTTTTTGCTCTTCAGCTGGATGAAAGCACCGATATATCCAATGTCTCACAGCTACTTGTCTATGTCAGATATGTTGCAGATGAAAGGATTAATGAGAAATTTCTGTTCTGTCAACCGTTGGAAACAACATCAAAGGCAGTCGATGTTTTTCAAATGCTGATTGACTTTTTGACAAAACCGAATTGAGTTGGAGTAAGCTTGTTGGGGTATGCACTGATGGTGCTCCAGCCATGATTGGTGCACAATCTGGATTGATTTCCCTGGTAAAGCAGAAAAATCCAGCAATTCAAGGAACACATTGCATGATTCACAAAGCGGCGCGTGTTTCAAAGACCATTCCGAGAAGACTTCACGAACATATGTCTGTGGTAATTAAAGTCGTTAATTATGTAAAAAGTTCAGCACTCAACACTCGACTCTTTAGCAAGCTTTGTAAAGATATGGATACTGATCATAGTGCACTTTTATATCACACTCAAGTTCGCTGGCTGTCAAAAGGGAACGTGCTCTCTCGTATTTTCGAACTAAGAGAAGAAATCAAATTGTTTTTACTTGCAAGACAAAAACACGATCTTTTGTTAGCATTTGGTGGAGACGGATTTTTTACACACTTAGCTTACCTTGCTGACATATTTGAAGCATTAAATCAACTAAACAAGAAACTGCAAGGCCCAGGAACTAACATAATCGTACACAGTGATGCCATCAATGCGTTTGTGGTAAAGCTCAATCTTTGGAGGCAAGGAGCAGAAAATAATAATTTTGCATCATTTCACCCCTTGACTGAGATAACTGGAGATGATTTCAATCAAAACTTGAAGGAGGACATTATCAGCCATCTTCGAAACTTGCCGGATGAATTTGAACGATATTTTCCCGAGATGAATACTGGTAACATTTTGATGAAAGTAGCAAGAAATCCTTTTGTACATAAAGTGGAAGATGTTCCTGAAGCAATCCAAGAAGAATTTATGGAATTAACAAACGATTCTTTCGCAAAAGATGAGTTTCACTCTTGCAAACTGGAGGAGTTTTGGGTTAAAATGCAACATTGCTATCCAAGGATAGGTATTCAAGCTCTGATCATTCTGGTTCCATTTTCTTCAACTTACCTATGCGAATGCGGCTTCTCTGCATTGCTTACTATCAAATCCAAAGCAAGAAACCGACTTCATGTTCAATCTGATATTCGTTGTGCATTATCTACTACTTTACCAGATATTGAACAACTCGTTGCCAAAAAGCAAGGGCATCCGTCGCATTAAATATAACTGATGTAATTTGTTTCTTTAGTTTTTTAATAAATGAGCACCATTTTATATATTAGGGGTAAATCTGATAATCATCATTGTTAAAAGGGTAAAACATACGAAAAAGTTTAAGAACCTCTGGATTAGACAGAGACATTAAATAGGATGTAATTAAATCGGAAATGTAACTTTGGTGTGTGGGAGTCTAAGAAATTTTCTATGCTTTAAATTGCTATTAAATGAAGTCGAGTGGCTGTGAAACGTAGTTACTAGCAACACGCCAGCCACGTCGTATAACAAACTTCGAAGACACTCATCTGGTACCAGCATCGGACAGATTTACAAAATCAGTTTTTGGTATTTAAATTACGAGCAGTGGCAATTTGGCATCTGCAGTTTCATGGGATTAAAAACTATTTGTCATCGGTAGTTGTAATTAGTACATGTTCACGATGTAGGCAAAATACAAGGCTAAGGCTAGGATTAGGGTTAGGTTTTCGTTTAGAGTTAAGATTGCTTGATATGGCAAGGCAGCGCTGTAGACATTGCGGATAGGCACTAGTTAGTAGAACCCTTTGTCATAGTTAGTTTGGCTGATAATTATTTGATGTATGTTTGATCGTGTGAAAAATAAAAAGCTTCCCTAGGTTGGTGAAAGCTACAAATAATTGCCTTATGTCAAGTAGCAAATAAAAACATTTAAAAAGTTAGCCATATTCAAGTTTTGTATTGCTGATATTCTTACACCAGTTGGACTAATCTTTTTATGCAACTTTTAATGGTTTGCTAAAAATAGTAGCATGGGTTCCAACCAGCTAAGTTATGCCCTTTGATAATTAAATCAGTCACCAGACCCACATCATAAGCCAATGGTTGGTTCCACAAGGCACATCATTGGTTGTTTTTTGTTTGTGATCTTCTTCCAGTTGATTTTAATTAGAAATCAACTTGATATTTTATATATTGAGAGCTGTAGTGCAGTTGCATCGACATCCTAGTAAGCTTGAAAAATCCTGTTTTATCTTAATAAATGATCATTTGCAAAAGAGCCTATTAAAAAGAAAAAAAAATTGCCAATAAAGGCTACTATCTGCTATGTTGAAAACCAGTCGCTTAATTAAGTTCGAGTCGCGAGCCGATTAATGAGTCATTGATGTCGAGTTGAGCCATTTCGTCCAACGACTCGAGTCAAATCGAGTCCTTTTTTACCAGGATTCGAGTCTTTCCATCACTCCTTTGCTGGTGTTTTATCTCCTGTAATTTTTTGATGATTGCTGCCGAAAGCGAGGATACTGAAACAGTGTATTTCTATCACAAGCACTGCACCAAGCGGGAGAAATTGCCTTCAAGTGTCTTTTTTAAAAACAACTACTCAGAACGCACGTTTTATACTAGCTAGTTGGTTTTAAAGTAAACTAGCAACTTATTTGTTACAGCCATCGCCTTATTACATTTGCTTAACTATTAGCGACAAAGACCATGGGTTTTTAATATAATTATTGATTATTACGTTACACTGAGCTATTACTTCCTACGTGCCCGAGAAACACAGCTACAAAAACTAATCGTTTGTTTTCATTTTTCCGATAAGTCTACTATAAACAAAAAAAGGAGAATACAAAAGCTTGTTGGACTGCGATAATTACGCGTTAACAGCAATTAAAAGTAAATCATTCCTACCACGTTTTACTTTTCAATTTAAAAACGAATAAAATTGAATTGGAGCTGAAGAAATGCAAAATTTTATGAGTTTAGAAGCATCATGTTTCCGAAGCTTTTGATCTGTGACCAACGTTCCGAGAAAAAGCTGTTTAGAAACACTGCTTTGATTTTGAAAAGATTTTGATTTCTTCAAAGAAGGCTTACCTTCTCTTTTAAACACTGTTAACTGATATAATTTTTTTGTGACGGTTTATCCTAAATAATAAACTACAAGACAGTTAGACACAGACTAAAAGTTTCGGAAAAATGTTACTTTAAGCAATCTTTAAATTTTGTAGTCCCAACAAAATAAAACTTTTCAAAAATCAATGGATTACTTGCAATACTCATCTCAAATCTGGCGAATATTATCTCCTCAATACCAACGCTGATGTTATTGTCAAGTAAACAAATATCTAAATTGCAATAAAAATAGTAGCTGATCCCAGGTGTCTTATTTTTCCAGTTACTCTCTTTTTTCCGATTTTTGCAGGCTTTAAAGATCTAATTCAGGGTGTGTCTACCACTACACACTCACATTTTGTTGGAACAATGAAGCTCATCAAATTACGGATGACTTGCTAGGAGAACACCAATATAAATTTTATCAAGTTTTAACTATATGCCACTATACCTAGGAGGCTGTTTTACAAGATTCACTCAAGTCTTTATCTCGATATCTGACTAACAGCTACTTCAGTCATTTTATCTAAGCTGTTATTTATCAATTTGGTCAAATCTTGCATTTTGTTATAGTTTTCACATTTTTGTCCTCAAATCACGGAAGGATATTTGTGATTATTGCATGAAATAACTCAAGTACTGCTGGCTCAGTGAATTTCCATCATATCCAAGCTGCAAACAAGCAGAGAAAATTCTGACAAAATGCTTTACCGAAGAACACAACAAAGCAAAACCTATGACGCCATTTTAGTCGCATGTTACGACCAGCGGTTTCTCGGGCGAAGCTGCAGTGCCGACCACTGTTGATAACAACCGAATCAAAATATAAAGGGTCGTTTTTATACTTTTCCTTGTTTACTAGCAAAGTTATGTGCAAAAGTATAGAAACTTAAATGCTACAAAATTCCCATAAGCTATTATAACGTCTGAAAATTTTCGTTGATATGTCTTCTGTTCTTTAGTACATTTCTATCCGTATTTAAACTTTTTTAGGTTTAATACGTAAAAATTTTAGTTGTTGGCACATGCGAATAATGTAGCAAATAGAAATTGTTTTTTAGCATTTCTTATAAACTATAGCTTTTGATGTAAGCCTTGAAACTGCAAACAGCGGCTCTGGTCTTGGTATTGAGTTTCGTCTTACTCTTGGCAGCTAATTCCATTATGAGCAGACCGGTCGAATCTTGACTCGAGTTTTGAGTCATAGCACTCCAATCTTGAGTTATTGATGGTGAATCCCGAGTCGACCCGAACCATTTCGTGCAAAAGACTAGAGTGAAGTCGAGTCTTTTTTTATACCGACTTGGGTCGAGTCATTGACTCAAGTTGAGTCGAGTCATTGACTCAAGTTTCCTCAACACTGAATGTTTGCCAAGAAAGCCATATTTGTCTTGTGTTTTTGTGATGGCGATATAAAAAAATATCTGTATTTTTCAGCATATTTTTTTTAATCTATGCGTTCATAGCACATATTCTTTCATAACTTTGGCAACACTCCTTGGAAGCCATTAAAGTTTGTATCACGCGTTCGCGATTTCGTTTTTATAGCAATCTATTTTGGTTCTCACTGTTAGAAAAAATTGCCATTTAAGGTTTGAATCGATTCAAGAATTGGATGCAAAAGAATCAAAATTTTGAAATGCCTATCTCTACCTGTAGTAGTGTTGGATATATCGTGACTTAAATTTTACAAAATAGGCTGGCCCGTTTAAATCTAAGTTCGTAGAAAAGCTCACAGCCCAGCATGAATTTGACATTTCTGGTGTAGATATAATCTGCAAGTACTTCTTGAATACTACAAATATACATGATGGCTGATATCTGATGACGTCGTGTAGTGATGTTATTCTTGCGTAACGGCCTGATATTAACTGGTGCTATAAAGCACTATCAAATAACTTTATGTGGCTAAACTGAAAACGTAATCCAAAAGTGATTAAATAAGTAACATTATAAATACGGCAATCGAAGTTTTATGTGAAAATTAAATCGAAAATTCTGACTTTACTGACACATTTAAGAGAGGGACCGATATCAGAACATGTGACAAAAAGTGCCCTTGACTTCTGATATCAGAAAAAAATCAAACAAAAAGTGGATTTTTTAAAAAACAGCTCACAAAATTGCAAAGGTGTCAGATGTAGGTGCGTATATACCTGTAGAATTAGGAAAATATACTAGAGTATCACTACACAGGTGTGCTGAGCATTTCTTTGTACAAAAATTTTTTTGAGGTAAGCAGCCTTCAAAAGAGCTTCTACAATAGTCAGAAGCGGAAATTATTCATGTTGACAAGATACAGTAAACAACAATATTGCATTACTGTTCTCTCTTCTCACTCACGCTTCTTGGGTAAGGTCCAGCTGATATTTTTTAAACTGAACATATTGAGTAAGTCATTTGCAAGCAACTTTAATGCAGCCTGCAGACCATCAATAAAAAATGTTGTGAAGTATGTAACAAAATTCGTTTCCAAGTGTTTGTTTAATATCCAAATGGACAGAAAACCGCTACCAATACCTGTCTGATATTTGTAGAGATAAATGCACTACCGTATGTGATGTTTGGCACGAGATTTTCAACATTGTGATTGGTTTATTTGATTCTAATTATTTTCTTTCCAAACACAAAAATAAGGTATAACTTCGTATTGAAGACGATACTATTTTTTAAAGATATTCCAGCTCCACTACCGGCAAAAAAAGAAATGTGCTTTAAATTTGTTGTCATTTTAGATCAGGTCTATTTGCCAACAAAGTAAATAAGCCAATATCTGAATAACTTACACAAAATATTTTTAAGCTGTAATCAGCTTTCTTAAGGATAGGCTAAGCGTGACCAGTGCCACAAGCAAAATAAGCTCTTGACCCGTTCTCAAAAGAATCTTGGCTTTTGATGTAGGACAAAAATACCCACGAAAAAATCGTCTTTTTAAAAAATGCCTAGCAAATCAAACAACTCACATAGCGCCATCGTATGTGAGATTTTTTACCGTAAAATTATAGTCCTTTTTTGGTAGAAGAAACGTTTAAAATGCATTTAATTTAGTTAGTTTTAGAGCGAGAATTTGTCGACTTGGCAAACAAACTATTTACAACATCATTTCGGTCCTGATGTCACAACAGTTTGTTTGGTGAAGTCTTCACTTTTGAATGACCGGTATTCTTTACTCCGTCATCGTTAACAGGACCCCTGAGGGCAAATTCAGCATAATCTTCCCATCATCTATTGGAAATATTGCAAAGCATACAAGGAAACTTGTTGTTAACTGTTAATAATTGCTCAATTTCTTATTAGATCGAAATCTTATGATAAAGTTTTCCTAACGTTGTGATGTTAAAAAATGTTGAATGCAGATGACATTCATTGACTCGAATTACAACGTTTGTGGTGGTTAAATGTGTCCGGGTTCAAGCTGTTAAGTGGATGGCGTGGTCTGTGAACGTCCAATGCTCGAAGCACCGTCCAGCATTTTTAGATGTGAGTAATATTTGGGTTGCCTGTGACCATTAACTGAAACATAAATTTTGTTTTATAATTTACTTGGCAGCGCGAGTATTGTGCATACGGAAATATGAACTGTTTTGCATAATGTAATTTTGCTTGAATTCATCACTCAAAAAAGCATGATGCAAATCAAAAAAGGAAATACAACTGTGTAAAAGTGCTAAAGCTCCTTTAGTATGCCACTCTTTGCCAGTCAGAAAAAAACTATTCATAACAACACAAATATTTAAAGTATAATTTTGAGAAATCAAACTTTTCAAGGCAGAAATTATTTTTCATGCAAGTAATTTCATTACCAGCAGACCAGTCGGGTCATAGCACTCAAGTCTCGAGTTACTGGTGTCGAGTCCGAGTCGAGTCGAGTCTTTTTTCAAACCGACTCGAGTCAAGTCATTGATTCGAGTTTCCCCAATACTGGCAAATGGTAAAATAAACAGATTAGATTTGATGAAATTACTGGTTCTTTTAATTGATACCAAGTCCACTCCCTAACTGCGTACTGAAAACAGGGCAAATAAAACGTTGCTAGAAAATTCACAAAGTTCGCGAGAAATATAGCGGCTATGTGCAACCTCCTAGCGTTTTTCTACTCGATTTCTATTTGAAGCACGGTACTTTTGATTACAGAACGACAGTTGGTTATGTCAAAAAAAATTCACTTTTCATCAGTGTTCTCACAACTACCTTTTGGGTTAAGCCGGCTTTACCGACATTTTTAACCTCGACATTGCTGATGGGGGTCCTGCCATTATAATAACCAAAATGTAAGTGCTTTATTTCAGGTTGGTTTGCTCTTTTCCTGGCTGCGATGATGCCAGGACCAAGCAACATGCGCGCAGCCAGAGGCGTCAGCTCATACAGATACCCTTACAGCAGTGAACAAGTCCTAAGTTGTGGTCCTAATACAGTATTTAGTGGACTATTCCCGAATATACTAATCCATAATTTTGTTGCCCTCACACAACTTTTCAATTATGCTTCCTGGCATTTTATTACATGAATGAGTAAAACTTTTCAAAACCTTTGGATGTTTCAATTGAGACGAAGTTCAGTTTCTAAGTGATGTCTAAGCTGAAAACACGGCGAGCAAGAGGTAGTCACGGACTCCACAATGTCTATCCACGTCCTTGTCTTATTGGCCACGCCGTGATCACCGTATAACTGCAAAAAGTTTGCTATTAAGAAGGGCATGGTGGTTCTAATTACTAATCAGAGGCGTATTTTGAAACAATTTTTCTTTTTGAGAAGTGAGGAGTGGGCGGAGCTTTATTGAAACACATATACATACACAATCACATTTTTTTCTTTTGCAGATCTAGTTTTTAAACGATTGTTATACCCTGTGGGAGCATTGCCTTTTATTTTTCCCATAATGGAACAAGGCATTATTAAGACTTTTTAAGAGTGATCACCTCCCCGGAGAGTATCATAAGGCGGCTTGTGACGCCACGATAACGTCACAATAGAAAATATATGTTTTCCAATTTGCATCTCTTGACGTAGGAAAACACTTTTGTGGTTAAAAGAACCAGCAATGAATTTACCAAATTTTCAACAACTTCATTTCTCTGCTGTTAACGATTAATTGTGAAAGTTATTTTTTTCATTTTTTCACAAAATACTCACCGTGCAAACACAGTTGAAATTTTTTTTAAAATATGAAATATTAGGCCGTTTTATTTCTTAGATGTATATGACCCTAGCTTACATCAAAAAGTAGGGTGTATTTTAAGAAAAGCAGTTGATTTATTATTTTATTCCTTACTTAATATTACAACTAAATCATCTCTTTTCCTCCATTTGCAGTAGTGCTCGTTTTCGTGAGAAATAATTAATTCTAGGTCTCTCAGCCTTAAATGGGTTAGTAATTCGGTAGAATAGCTACTCTTTGGCATTAATGATTATTGGTTATTGTCAGTTCCATTGTATTGTACTGACTGACCTGGATCGCTACTTGGGTCAATCAATATCAGGTGTTTGACTGTGTCATTTTTGTTATGGGCTGTAGGTAAGACAACTTGTTAAATATTGTTCGTGCGTTCTATTGTGTCGCTGAGTACGAGTTTTGAAGCCTTGGCCTCTTGCGTCGCTCTACCATTGACAGCAAGTGAGTTAATTTATTTTGGCATTTATCTCGCCTATTAAAGCTTCAGGCTGCATCCAAACCGCTGTAATTGCACTTGGCATTGGTTTTGTGTCAGTTGTTGTTGGAGTTGCCAGCAAACGGACGGCAGTTTTCACCATTTGTTGTTGGAAGAACGTGTTACTTGCCCTCGACAGAGTATTAAGGAATTGAAGTTGTCTCTACTTTTGGGTCAAGCTCTTGGAAGCTTAATTGGTTAGGTAAATACTTATTTCAGTATTATTCTGTTGTAGGCAAGTTAGCGCATTTTACCATTATTTATGCCTTGTTTTTTTGCATTAACAGAAACCGTTTTCGAGTACGCTCTGTGTCGCCAGAGTGGCTGTCGCGTTTATTTTGGAATAAAGGAGTTGCAATAGACGCGTACGCTTGACAGAACGGCGGCAGAGGAAGGGAGGCGAACTTGAGACGCGTTGGCTAAAAGCTTCGACCATTATCATTTCAGGCAAAGCTTGTACCTTTTTCAATTTTGTTATCATCGTGCATAGTTTAAAGTAAAGCCACAGCTTTGTTTTTTTCGAGGTGGCTAAGCAAGAAATTTCACCATGTAAGCCGACAAGCCAACGTTTCTCTGATTTTTTTGACATCCAGTACATGGCAACTTATTGAATATGTAGCTGAAGAGTCACTCGCACAACAAAAACAATTTTTATTCCATATTTGTCTGCCTTGCTGAGCATATACTGCCTAAAACTACCGAAACCCCAAAATGGTATCAGTTTTTCATCTGCTGTTGCAAACGAATCCTGACCATAATTTTTTATGAAATTGTCAATACGCTGTCGCCATATTTATTCGACATGGTGCAAAGTTGTCATCCATGTTACGATTTTCACAACTGTAGAAACGCAGCTTTGCTTCAATTTGCTCAAAGTATTGATGGCCAGCTGAAGCGGGATATATATTTTTTTCTAGTGGGCCAAATGACCATAGAAAGGGAAACCTGTTGAGAACGACAGATACCAATGAGGTGCAAAGGACAAACAATGACCTTGATTTCACACCAGTCTACTGTCGGCCATTCATCTGAACTCTTGCCCTTTGTTCTTTGGTCTCTTCTTTCACGATCGTTGTTATGCTTGACAACCTGCTGTCTAAATCAATAAAGCAAGCAAAAGCATATACTTTATTCCGAATGTCTTTCGCAGCAGTAAGTGGTCATCAGTGGTGTGTCTAAGATTGCATGCACCTGTTTGTGATCGTGGGAGGCACCAAGGAATCCACACACGGCTATTTTCTTTCTTTGAATGAGCTTCAGGCCGCCAGATCATTGCTGTCAATAGAATCTTAGCTGTCGCTCTTTCCCTGACCACTGTCAATAAATCCATTTTTTACGCTTGTATGTACATTATGGCAGTTGACTTGGGTAGATGGGTCATCCATACTCCCATTTGTCACATTATTACGTCCTTCAGGTAATGGACAGTCATTTTCAAAATCCCCGCTTTCAACGTTGTTTTCATTTTCAGTAATATAGTTCTTTAAATTCGATTAAGCTGCCATTTGCTTTCCGCCTGTTGTTGTGTCCAATGGCCTTCTTGCTATTTTGCTTAAAAAGATAATTGGGTCGATAATTGAAAAGAGAATGAAAGTTCGTTTAAGTTTATTTTATGGGAACGTAAATTTCTTTGTTTGGGATACTTTGAAAATCACTGCTAACAAAGTCAGTTGCTATTCCAAAAAACTTGCACTATTACGTGATTGGGTCTCTGAATATCTTTTAAGTATTTTTATCTAAAACCTCATAAACTATTTTGCCAGTGGCATATTTTTACAGTTATAAACACAAAGTAGGAGGAGATAAAAAGCGTTGAGAATAGTGGAAGCCACACAAAATGAAGCTAGACGCCAAAGGAGAGTCTCACTAATTTAATCATTTCGGAATTGTCGGAAATGTCGGAAAACTCACTAATTTGATGAAATGACGGAACTGTTTGAAACGTGTGAAACGTTGCAAATCCAATTTAAAGAACGGGCAGAATTGTCAGAATAAAGTAAATTCTAATCGATTAAACCTATTCTTAACGAAAACAAACTGCATGATTTTATAAGACTTTCACAGCTATCTCAATGGAAATTTTTGTACTCTTTAAAGTTATATAAATATGAAAAAACAAACAAACTAAAAAGTATGGCAAATTCATTTACAAGCTTCTTGAACAACAAGAAAAACGTGGAAAGAATGTTAACATTCTTCTGAATAGAAATAGAATGGTAGATGTCAAAAATTCATTTACAAGCCTCTGAATAAAACCAATAAGCGTCGTAAACTCATAAATATGATTTTGAAACAACGCAATAAATGCCGAAAACTCATTCAAAAGCATCTTAAACAGAGAAATTACTGTAGGACTTTTATTTACAATCTCTGAAATACAACAATAAGCGTTGGAAATTAACTATTAAGCATCTGCAATAAAGTAATAACTGTTGGAAATTCATTTGCAAGCCTCTGAAAATATGGCAATAAGTTTCGAAATTCATTTACAAGCACTTGCAACCGATTAATAATTGTCGGAATTATATTTTAGAAGTGTTTGAAATATGGCAATAAGTGTCGGAATTTTATTAACAGGCTTTTGGATGCGAGTAAGAACTGACGGAAATTCCCTAACACTCTTCTGAAACAGCGTAATTAAGTGTTAAAGTTTTTATCTACTTCTTATCCAGAATATAAATATTTTTTAGACAAAGTATGACATAAATATGTCTTTACCCTGAAAAGTACTAGTGTGACAATGTCTTTTTAACCGTAGCAATGGTACACTGGTTAAAGATGTGGTTTTCAAATAGGGTGGTAGACCTTTTCAACGGGAGTTAAAATTAAATTTTAGAGAAGATGAGCGGAGACTTGCGAAAGTGGTTCACGTGAGACCTATTTTTTGTTTTAATTCTTGAAACCATTCGCGTATAAGTAGGTGCATCTGAGAAGCTACGTTTTTATTATGCACAGATTGTTTTGCTGCTCACATAAACTGTCAGCCTATATTGACAAAAAATATATGTGCAGTTCAATATCTCAATAAACGTTGTTGAGAGAAAAGAAGTAAAACAAAACAATGACTTTGTATCCGTAAATATGGTACATTTAAACTTTCAGTCCACCTAGTATATAGGTTTATGCATAGGTTGTTTTCTAAAGTTAGTTTATAACATGGTCTATTAACAGAAAGGATATCAAAAATCCTTCCGTCAACAAATTCTCAAAAACTGCAAGCATCAGGGCTTTGAGAATTTTTGATTTCTCCTGTCAAGAAATCCGTCATAACGTTTTGAAAACTTATGCTGGCACACCTTATATTTCATGGGCAAATTGTTTTTTTTATACAAAATTTTGTTTTAAATTAATGGTGTTTGAATTTGCGACGGTCTTTTAGCCATAATTCGTCAATATGACCTCAAGTTACGGCGATGCTGCTGTCAAAGCGGCAGGCATAAAGTTTAATGTTACAACCTGGAATCGTTTGTCATTGTTACAAACAAAATTCCTTTCCACATATGGTATTGAACATCTCAAAAGAGATCTTCATCTGGGTTTTGAAGCCGAGTTATTGAGCGCATCGCTTAAAAAACGTGAATAGCGAGTAGAGCCTCAGCATTAGAGCTCCTTCTGTTTGCGTTATTGATGCATCGAGCTCTTATTTCAAGATTTCATCATGAATTTCCGACATTTCAGATACTGATACAAAAATCAAATTTCTAACGGTTATTAAATGAAATTCCTAGACTTGCTGCTGCATTTCAGAGGCTTGTAAACAAAATTCCGATACTTATTACTCGGTTGCAGATGCTTGTGAATGAAATTCCGACACTTGCTGCTGTACTTTGGAGGCTTGTAAATAAATTTCCGTCAGTAATTGCTGTATTTCAGAAGATTGTAAATGAACTTACGACACTTATAATTCGCTTGCATATGCTTGTAAATGAAATTCCGACACCTATTGCCGTATTTCAGAGGCCTGTATATAAAATTCCAACACTTATTGCTGTATTTCAGAGGCTTCTAAATATAATTCCGATAGATATTACTCGTTTCAGGGGCTTGAAAACGAATTTCCGACACTTATTGCTATAATGCGGAGGGTTGTAAATGATATTGCGACAGCTATTGCTCGCTTGCAGATGTTTGTAAATGAAATTCCAACCCTTACTGCAGTATTTTGGAGGCTTGTAAATGAAATTCCAACAATTAGTTATCTGCTTCATAGGCATAAAAATACACTTCCAATACTTTTTACTCGGTTTCAGATGCTTAATAATAAAATTTCGATGCTTGTTGCCGTATTTTGGATGCTTGTGAATTAATTTCTGACAGTTATTACTTTGTTTCAGATGTTAGCAATATAATTTTCTGACACCAAACTAATTTTCAACGATTATTACTTTGTTTCAGCTTGTGAATAATTTTGTGACATCTATTTGCTTTGTTTCAAAAGCTTATGAATGGTTTTCGACAGTTATTACTCGGTTTCAGAGTTCAAAAATGCTCTTCCAACACTTGGAAGTCTCATTCGAAAGCTTAAAAATGAAATACCGGAACCAAGGTGTAGTGGTTAGAGTGTCCTCTTCGCAGTCGGTACACCTCGGGTTCATTCCCTAAGTTGGGTCATACCAAAAGACTTTTAAAAATAGTATTCACAGCTTCCCTGCTTGGCGCTCAGCATAAAAAAGGGATAATGTGGAGAACAAGCCGGCAAGCTTGCTTGTTGTGTCCTTGGGCAAGGCACGTAACGAGACGCCAGCAGCATTATGTGGCAAACATGTGGCCTAGCGGTACTTTACCGGGTTACAATTGTGAAGTTGCTAACCAATCATGTCGTTAAAAGGCGACGCTTGGGTACCCACCGGTGGCAGACAGCCTTGTTGGTGGTGGGGCTACCAGTCACTCATGACTGGTTCGAAATGGGCTGCCATCTTTCCCCTAGCCTAGTTCAATCAGATTGATGGCATAAACTTAAATTGCCATTCGTGCTGTACCTCGATCCCGAGAAGAGGTGGGGTAATCGCAAAAACAACAACAAGGCTTATAAATGAAATTCCGACAGTTATTACTCTACTGCAGATGCCTAATAGTTAATTTCCAACGCTTACTGCTGTATTTCAGAGACTTGTAAATAAAATCCGACTGTTATTTCTCTGTTTAAGAGCTTTCGAATGAGTTTTCGGTATTTATTGCGTTGTTTCAAAAGCATTTTTATGAGTTTACGACGCTTATTGGTTTTATTCAGAGGCTTGTAAATGAATTTGCCATACTTTTTGGTTTCATTGTTTTTTCATATTTATATAACTTTAAAGAGTACAAAAATTTCCATTGAGATAGCTGTGAAAGTCTTATAAAATCATGCAGTTTGTTTTCGTTAAGAATAGGTTTAACCGATTAGAGTTTACTTTATTCTGACAATTCTGCCCGTTCTTTAAATTGGATTTGCAACGTTTCACACGTTTCAAACAGTTCCGTCATTTCATCAAATTAGTGAGTTTTCCGACATTTCCGACAAACTGATTACAGACCTCAAGCATTGTTGAGGTTTCTCCAATCACTATGATGTTGCGGTATTTCAAAAAATGTGCATTTTCTTCAGTGTAAAGTCAATATTTTGTTTTTGTGTTAATATATGCTGAGCAACTAACATAATGAAATTATAATGTGATACCCAAAAAATGACAAACATATTGTGGAGAATCTTATGATAAATCTCAATATGTTTGTCACTTTAAACAACAGACACGTTGCGCTCTGGCAATTTATCTCAATTAATGAAGAGAAATGAAAGCCTATAAATAAGTTTTGCAAAGAAGTTTGGAATAAATTTTGTCTGCATGGTATTTGATTATGCTGTTTGTGCCAAAACATTTTGAATGATCGAAAATTAAAGTTGTGGTATGCCTGAAAAAAAATTCGAAAAGTCCTGGATTAAAAGTCGTTCAGTGTTGTCACTGTCATTAATAGCGTATTAAAGAGCAGCAAAGTTTCAACAAATATTTTGATAATTTAATATCCATGCTTTTGGTATGGCACTTTTTAAAACAATTGATGTGCTTTGTTTGGTAATAGTTTGTAATGATTTTTGATAGCATACCAGTTTAAAATCCATAAAATGCAGAAGTTACGCAGAACTAGCTGCTTTTTTTTGTAAATCTGTTTTATAATTTCCTCTAGTTTCAAGGAATAGATGTGCAACAGTCCAACGGTCATGTAAATGTTAACCAAGTTTTGCAAACAAGTCGCAAAGAAACAAATAATTCGCATCAAAATTACATTTGTGTAACAATTAAAATTTGGTTGACTATACTAACTTTGAATCTTTTATGTCCATTCAAAAAATTTGGTCCTAACTAGCTTTAGTGATAGTTACAAAATAGTATCATCTTTAAACTAAGCTTACAAAAAATGTTTTGATTTTGTTTTCATTGAATTTTGATTTTTCTACATAACGGCTGTTCTTTTCTATGAAATATTGGCAACGCGTGATCGCATGTTAGCAGCTGACTATGTTGAAAATATTTCCTCAATAAATGTTTATAGAGCAGCATAAGACTAGAGATTTTTAGAAGTTTTAAAGAATTGTGGAACACCTATATTTATAAAGGTGACTATTTTTAACAGTAACTAGCTGGTTTCGCCGGCGTCGCCCGGCAGGGCCCCCATCAGTCATGTCGTAATTAACAACATCGGTTTAGCCGGCAAAACCGGCTTCATCCAATAGACAGTTGTCAAAATAGTAAAAAAACTTTATGTTTTTTCGCATAGCCAAACCTCGTTCCGAAACAAAACTATCGATTTTTGAAACGCAATTAATAAAAAACATTAGCAAGGGGTTGCGCATAGCAACTACATGTCTCCGAGTTTGTTAACTACCTGGCAATGTCTTATTTGCCCTGTTTTCAATCTAGGTATCGTTAATCTTAACAAACTATTATGCGTTTAATTGGGCAAGTGCTTGAACTGAAAGCATATGAAAGTATTGGAAGGGCTCCAAAATCAAACGTGCCGTTGTTTTTAACCCTTTGAGGGAGGGACATAAGATTCCAATTAATAAAATTTGAGACAATTTCTTAATTGTTTGGTAACAACAAAATTACAATGAATTTCAGAAAAATGGTTATTACGTCATAATGATATAACAATTAACTATCATGCAACACATGTGTGGCATTGTCCCTCAACGGGTTAAAGAAAATCCATTAAGCCTTATCAAACACATTACACGGGGCTTGCGCATAGCCGCCATTATTTTCCAAAAATTTTGGGAGCTCCTGGCGATGTCTTACTTGCCTTGTTTGGTATGTAGAAACAGGACTTGCTTGCCAGAGAAACAGTTAACGATTTCAAAAAGTTTTATTTGTTCATTTTGCTAAGTGTATGAAAGCATAATTTCAACGTTGTGGGGCAGTAAAGGAATAGGAATTTCAGAAATAGCCTGATAATATTAGGACCAGTATTGGCAACTTTTTTATAGCTGAAAGCCTATTTGCACGACCTAAAGCCTCTGACTGCGAGCGTGTTACTTGTTCCTGGCATAAACGCAAACAGGAAAAGAACAAACTAACCAGAAGTGATGCATCTACAGTTAAGTTATTACAACAGCAGCTATCAATAATATTGAGGTTAAGAATATGAAATCAGCCGTCTGCGTCGGCTTCACCCGATTGCAATGGAAATTGCTTCATTACACTGCGCCACAAAAAAATATGACCCAAAAGTTACTCTGAACAAACCATCTGTTCTAGATGGAATTTGGGCTGCTGATTCCGAATCTGAACTCCGTTTTGCTCTATCACGTCAGGATTTTAAGTTATTTGCATTTTTTTGATTTTACCGATTTGTATGATTTTGTTACAAAAATGCCAAAGCTAAGCTTATGCAGTATGGTTCAAAGACGTTTCAACAACATTCAATATACTCGCAAACACAACAAAATCAATGAAAAATATTGTTTATTCAAATGAAAAGTAAACCACCAATAAAGCTTAGACACATCAAAAGTGTTGGGGGCATCTTCGTTTTCTGCGGTGGTCTTCATCCGTGTCTCTTTGAAGAGACCAACAAAAATCGGCCATCATGGCAGGGCTGACATTTCCCTGATATCTTCCTTCGATAATTTTTATTTCCTGGTGGAATCTTTCTCCATGCTCATCGCTAACATCTCCATTGTTTTCCGGAAAGAAATCTAGGTGCGCATGCAAAAAATGCATTTTAAGTGACATGCGTGCCCCCATTTCTTTGTAAGCATGAAGCATTTTGTCAATCTCTTCTTTGTGGTTAGCAGCTTTGTACTTTCCCAAAAGGTTTTGAACAACCGACTCAAATGCATTCCAGGCAGCGAGTTCATTTGGATTTAATTTTTCTCTAAAGTTTTCATCTTTTAATAGTTTTCTTATTTCAGGTCCAATAAAAACTCCTTGCTTCAGCTTTGCTTCTGTTTTGTTGGGAAAAAGTTCACATATGTGCTTGAAGCCTTCACCTAAGTGATCCAAAGCTTTCACGAAGTTTTTTATCAAGCCAAGCTTGATATCAAGTGGAGGTAGAAAAATATTTTTGGGGTTGACAAGTGGCACATGCATCACATTGAAACTGCCTGGAGTTAGATTTGTACGAGCAGGCCATTCACGAGTACTGTAATGTTCATCATCTGCCCTACTGTTCCACAAACATAAGAAGCACATGTACTTAGTATATCCCATCTGCAACCCTAGCAACAGTCCAATCACTTTCAGATCTTCACAGACATGCCATTGATGAGTGTCATAACGGATACATGCTAACAGTTGCTTCATTTTCTTTGGTCTAAAATATATGTTTCTTTGGTCTTGGTGCAATAAGCAATTGGAACTGAAGGTTTTCTGTTTCCATTGTGTAGCAGGACAGCTTTCAAGCTGGTTTTATTTGAATCTACAAAAAGTCTCCATTCGCTTGGTTCATATTGCTGATCCAAAGACTGCATGAGACCATAGATATCAATGCAGTAACAAACATCATCTTGTTTGTTGAAGAAGGAAGCCAAATCAATGTGTCTTTCTCGAAAAAACGAAATGCTGACACCTTTTTGCAATAAGTTCCATTGCTTCAGTCTCGATCCAAGTAATTCAGACTTTTCTTTTGATAAATTTAAATCTCTCGATAAATCTTGCAAATCTCCTTGGGATAAAAAATGATGCGTTGTATCGGGATTTATTGATGCTCTTTCGTCGGCACAATCTTCAAATTCAGAAGCACTACTTGTTCCCACATCCGTGCTTGCTTCTGATTCGGAATGAAATGGCATGATTTCAGCTGGAAGTTCTGGAACTGGAAGTTCAGTGTTGTGAGGCATGGGCTTTATAGCAGAGGAGCAATCAGGGTATTTGATTTTTGATTTTGTTTTCTTCGAAAATCCAGAAATTTTGGTCATGCAAAAGTAACAATCTGTAAAATGATCTTTTTGTTCACGCCAAACCATTGGAGACCAAAATGCCATCTTCTTCTTTCTACCATTAAGCCATTGGGTTAGGAGAGAGTAACAAGACAAACAGCTTACATGTGGAGCCCAGGATTTATATTGATCGCCCAATTTAACCTCACAAAAAGTAATAGATTTTGTTTTCTTCGAAAATCCAGAAATTTTGGTCATGCAAAAGTAACAATCTGTAAAATGATCTTTTTGTTCACGCCAAACCATTGGAGACCAAAATGCCATCTTCTTCTTTTTACCATTAAGCCATTGGGTTAGGAGAGAGTAACAAGACGAACAACTTACATGTGGGGCCCAGGATTTATCTTGATCGCCCAATTTAACCTTGAAATACAGTTTGTAAGCAAGTTTCAGTCTGTCAGTAATAGATTTGCGAAGATCTTGAGGGATAAATTTTCCACAAATGTAGCAGAAGTTGTCAGCATCATTTACACAGCAGCGTTTACGTTCACTCATTGTAGTGGATACTGTATCTTATAAAATATAAAAACTATATCTTCTAAAATATATGAAATTGAAGGAGCCGATGTAAGCTTGTTTAAGATATTAACAACAAGAAAGGGTTAGGCTAGAAAGCTTACTGAGAATGAGTGCTGTAAAAATCCGGTCTTGTGACTATAGTTTCGCGGTTTACGCTCATCAGACAAGCTTGGATTTCAACCCGCGACCTCATGACCGGATAATTTGCAGTTAAAATTCATTGTATTGGTTAGAACCTATAACTTACGTAAAGGTATGTACACAATAAAATTATTAAGACAAGGGCATTCGCAGAAATATGTGTCCTCTCGAAAACTTGATAAGTGCCAATTCTCCTTATTTTGCTTATTTTAAAAAAATTGAAAAATGCAAATAACTTAAAATCCTGACGTGATAGAGCAAAACAGAGTTCAGATTCGGAATCAGCAGCCCAAATTCCATCTAGAACAGATGGTTTGTTCAGAGTAACTTTTGGGTCATATTTTTTTGTGGCGCAGTGTTATTTAGATCAGGGGTCGGCAACCTTTTTCGTACTGCGGACCGGTTTAAAACTCAAAATTTTTCGCGGACCGGCTTTCAATAAACCACAAATACTCAACAATAAAAAGTTATAAAAGCTCAAAAGTATTTACATTTTTAATTCAATGAGAACCTTGAGCTTGTTTTGCCGCCACGAGACGCTCCCACCTAGGAATCATGGTACTCAATGACACCCGTAATGTGCCCCTGACGTCCAGTCTGTTACGCGGTTTCGTCTTTGTTGCTGCCATCACTGAAAATCCAGACTCGCATAAGTAGGATGTTGGAAATGGCAGTAGAGCTTTTAATGCTTGTATGGCAAGATCAGGGTATTCTGGCAAGACCTTCAACCAAAATATTGGCAGAGTCGTTGTATGAAAAATACCTTTCAGACTACCATCATTTGCAATGTCCAACGGCTGGTCTTCTTGTCGTACAGGTAAGGTCGAATCACCTGGTTTGAAACTAAACGGATTACGGATCCATTTCTTTGAAGTTCGAGGGCCTTTGGCGCTTAGAAAATAACGCTTAAACTCCTGTCTGAGAACACGCAAATGACTGCTCACAAGGTCCGAGAACTCTTGGTCAGGCTCGCTGTCTTTCAAAGTCTCTGCTAACGTTTGAAACATATCAAATACTCCTTTGCTTACGCGCTGCTCCCACAATTCAAGTTTGTCTTTAAAAGCAGCCACTTTATCTGCCAACTTGAATACAGATGTCATTTTTCCCTGAAGTGAAAGATTTAGTTCGTTCAGCAGATTGAATATGTCACCCAAGTATGCAAGCTTTAGAAGCCACTTTTCATCACTAAATTTGTTTGCAAGATCAGAATTTTTTTCCAATAGAAACCTTTGCAATGGTTCACGTAATTCAAACACTCTGTTCAACGATTTTCCTCGGGAGAGCCATCGCACTTCTGTGTGCAAAAGAAGACATTTGTGCTCTGCATCCATGTCCTCGCATATCTGCTCAAACAGCCGGGTGTTAAGTGCATGAGCTTTAATGAGGTTAATCATTAGAACTGCATCAGTGAATACACTGTGAAGCTCAGGTGATATTTTTCGGCTAGCCAGCATTTCCCTGTAAATGACGCAATGAGTGGCCTCGCACTCTGGTGCGACCTCTTTAATGGGAACAGTCAAACCAGACAGACGGCCAATCATGGCTGCAGCTCCATCCGTGCACACCCCAACACAAAACAACCAATTGATCTGTTTTTCTATGAAATAATTATTTACAGCCTTAAACAGTTCGGAGGCTGTGGTGTTTTTTGGCAACAGCAAAGCACATAAGATATCTTCATGAATATCCTCTTCATAAAGATATCGAACAAACACTAGCAACACAGCTTTGTTTTCAATATCTGTAGACTCATCACACTGAATCGTAAACCATGGTGACTTTACAATTCGCTCTATTAACTGAGCTTCAATGTCTTCCGCCATAACCTCAATTCGTCTCGCAACAGTGCGAGCCGAAAGAGGAACCTGCGCTATCTTTTTAGCTGCCGGTTCTCCTAAAATTTCACGGCAAATATCAGTACTCGCAGGTCGAATCAATTCTTCTCCAATAGTAAATGGTTTATTGGTCTTAGCAATGCGATGAGATACCAAATACGATGCTCTGAGTGCATTTGAATTTGTTGATAAAACAGTCTTCAATAATCGTTTTTCACCTTCGTGATCACGTTTCCTTCTTTCAAAAAACTCCAGAGGTTTGTCTTTTATTTCTGGGTGCTTGGTCTTCATGTGCCGAAGTAGTTTTGATGGCTTTATTGCCTCGTTTGATAACTTGCTCTTGCAAATTAAACAGAGTGGACAAGGTGCTTCGGAATCGCCAGTTGAAATAAATCCGTACTTTAGGTACGACTCATTATATTGTCGGTTGAAAGAAGCTTTCCTTTTTTTAGGATTGTAGGACCCTCGGTCTCGACGTCAGATTCTTCAGATGATATTGGTCCATTCCCAAAAAAACTCAGCATGGATGTTCGTTTTGTAGGCCTACCGGTGCTCATTTTTCTCGGACTAAAAATTTAAATGCTAAAACTTTTTAAATCTGTAATACAATTGCCCATTAAAGCAATTGTATTACAGATTTGCTAATCTGTAATACAATTTAAGCTTCAGTAATAATTTCTATTCAAGTGTCCCAATTTAACTGCTATTGTATCTTTACTCTAATACCTTATCAAAAATCTAATTCCTAACGCAATATGATCTTACTACACTTGCTAATCTAGCCTAACCTAACTAAAGTTGGAATGCGTCAAAATCTTTTGCTTCGTCGAACAAAAATTCGCCCCTGCAGTGCCAAAGCAACCACATCAAAGCAATTTTCATCGCTATAGTTGGCAACGCTAGCTAGACGTTTCAAGCCGCAAGCGCAAGCCACTGCAGCGAGGGACTCTACTGGCAAGCAGTTAGTCTACGATCAGAGAAGGGTAGCAAATTCAGATATTATCTCTGATAAGTGACGATGAATTTGCATTATTTCATCACAAGATGCTAACAATCGAATATTGCGAGCAATCAAGGCTTTAAACAAAGCTCCTAAAACAATAACATTTTGCGTCAAGCTTTAAAAAAATGTTTCAAAGCTTTAGTCTGAAATGCTAAAAAACTATACGGCCCGGTAGCAGACTCCTTGCGGACCGGCACCGGGCCGCGGCCCAGTGGTTGCCGACCACTGATTTAGATGATATGTAGCTCGACACTAATATTTCGTTGCAAAAAACAAAACAGTACTATCTTTTCCTCCATATTTTTGTAGGAAATCACCAACTTGTTTGCCACATTTTAAAATGTTTGAAGGTTTCATTTTTTGATGAATCTTTTATAAAATTTTGGTACATAATGCCAAAGAGCCATGCTTTTTAGGAAGAATAGTAAAAATTTACCAAACGACTAAGTTTTTCACAAAATTGCAATTGTGTGAAGCCCAAACACCAAAATTTGGAGTGTTTTTGACCGGTAGACTGCATTTGAAAGTCTTCGGGGACTTCATTTGGCGATAAGTCTTTTTAAAAATTT
Organism: Trididemnum clinides; assembly: GCA_963675345.1. NCBI lineage: Eukaryota > Metazoa > Chordata > Ascidiacea > Aplousobranchia > Didemnidae > Trididemnum > Trididemnum clinides. The sequence goes on from OY776291.1 coordinate 31,022,847, forward strand.
AGATAAATAATAGCGAAGAAGCATGCTGTCGATGTGAAATATTCAAAATGTACCAAAGAACTAACATTTTAATAAAAATTGGTAGTTACTTAGGTCTAGTAGAAAAAATTTTAACTGAAAATGAAAAATCACGCATGGTAACCAGATTTTGATCTGTCATTATAAACTAATCCTTAGCCCTAACTACATATTGCTGGAAAGACCTTAACTGTTAATAGTTTATTACAACCTTTATATATTAAACTTACCATCTTTTACTCAGCTTACTATTTTTTGGAAAGGATTAAAAAGTTACACCACAGGTGCTAAAGCTCAATTTTTTCAGCATAAAAACAAATCGCAAAATTGCAAATCACATATTATCGGAGTTGGCTTAAAATAATCTTCAATTTTGTTAAAAATTTCAAAATTCGGTAAGAAAATGAGATCGCAAAATAGTTTTCAAAAAAACTCATTTGTAAAAATGTTGCATCATTTGAAAAAATCTTTGTATTGCGATCTCTGATAGCGAAACACTATATTGATCGTATCAGACGTATTGTGACACCATAGAGCAAGTTTGAAGCGAGCAGAAAAGATGAGAGAGCATACTTAGAAGGCTTAAAATGCTTCAATAAATAATCGGTTGTTGCGTCGTCAAGTCAGCTTAAATTGTTATAGATTCGTTTTTACCAAAATCATCTTGTTGATATCTTTCAATGAAGAGTTTAATGGTGTTTCTACGATTACTAGTTTTGGAGCAAATTAAGAAAATAAAGTTTACAATTTATTGTTAATTATGACGTCATATGAGATCCTAAGAAAGTGAAATTTGTTGAAGTTGGTAAGTCGGCTACTGGCTTTTGTTTGAATTCGGAACCGCTTTCATCAATCAAGAAATGCGACTTAAATAAATTATATTTGATTGTGAGGTCATCATGACGTCATGACCCCGTTATGTCACTTAGTCTTGAGTGGTAATCAGTCGTGCCAAATATGATGTTCCTACGTTCAGTAGTTTGGGAGGAGTTAACATACACACACATACAAATAGAGAGACAGAATTGCGCTTGGTGATATAGATGATATGGGGTAATGTCTCCCAAAAAGCACGGCTCGTTTTGGGGTTTTGACTGCTGATTTGTGCTTTCATTTGTAGCAGCACTGCTTTTAACCATCTTTTGTAATATTCAATGTTTCTACAAAACATTTGGTAAGTAAAAATATAATTTCTGATTGGCAGCCATAGAAAAGCTTAAACATTTCAAAATGGTGACCAGTGTTCGGATTCAGCCTGCTCTTACCGTTGCCGGTTTCTGCGAAGCTGTTCTTGAATGTCATGAGCTCCCGAACCGGTTGTTAAAAATAGACTTGTAAACGCATCAATCAATACATGATAATTTGACATCTGCACTCTACTTGTTTACGACTATACTTCTATTATAGAGCAAATCTGTAGCTAAAATCTATAAATCCCACTTTTGATCGTAACATATGTTATATTACATGTTAGTAACATTTGAATAACTTTTAATATGTTTATTTTTATGTATGTTTGGAATTTCCATTCCATATTTTTATTGTATTATTTTTTTATCATATCACAACAACATTTGTGTATTACAATAGTTTGGGCTTTATATTTTTTGTATGTTGAACAATTAATCTTTCTTGACGAATTTTGGTTATGTCATCGTAAACCAATTCCAGTATTAGCCAGTATTGCGATCAAATACGGTAAATCGATGTGGAACACTGGCAAAGTAGAAACTTGGTGTTTGGGGGAGCCAGAGAGCGTTGTAAAATTGATGACCTATTTTTGGATAACTTTTTGACCCAAAAAATTTTGCTCAATTTGGTGTCCAAGCAGAAGTTAAAACATTTTTCTCATTTGGTTGTCTTCACACATATGACAATCTTTTCTTTTATCGTTATTTGCTACTGCCATACTATTTTAGGTACATTACTCTTTATCACCCTCTTTCGTAATTCGTGAGTGGTCAGTAATATCATTTTAGTATCATCTGTTTAGGTAAATTGCCCATGTCGATCTCCAGACTTTGTGATCAACCATTTTGATGCTGTGAACATACTATTTGAACCCCAAACACCCAACAGTGGGGCGAGTCTTGTCGCTGTCCACTGTGACATAACTAAACAAATCCGATGAAATTTTGAGCTAAAATCAGCAACATCTTTTAGTCTGTGCTCAAGGGTCTCTTGTAATTTAATTGTTGTGCGACACAAACTTGACACATGCCTATTTGGTAAACCTATGTCTCCCTAACATTTGATCATAGGAGTCAAGGAGTATCTGCATGTTTTGTAGAAGTTTTCAAAAAGTTACATTGAAGATCATATTTTGTGTTATCATTCATTGGCGCACTCAAGAGTTTTGACGGGGCACGGGGAGAGATTGCGCAAGCAGTAAGGCCTTCAAGCTTTATTTTTTAATATGTTAAACTCTTTACGTTGCTCTTAGATAATCAATTTAGAAATTTCGATACCGAGTATTCGCTACGACAAAAATCACGTCAATCGTTTTATATTTTAATAGCAGATACGATTTTGCTGACTTTTAGCGCTATGGTGTAGTGGTTCGATTTTTTACTTCGCAGTCGGTAGACCTGGGCTCCTTTCCCTTGTTGGGTCATACCAAGATACTTTATAAATGATATTCATATTTCCCTTGCTTGGCTTCAACACGAAGAAAATATTACTGATTCTGTGGTGGAGAAAACGTCGACAATTTGCTTGTTGTGTTCTTGTACATAGCAGATTGCTCCATTTTCATGAGGAAGACGTGGAGCAGATCAGTCTACACGTAGCGATTGTTCATTCTAGGTAATGACATGCCAGCAGAGCATCAGCTCATATACATAAACGAATGAATATAGCACTTTTCACCACTTTCTAAAACTACGAGGTCGAAATTGAGTTGCACTAACGTATGGCGAGCTTATACGTACATCACAGACGCCTTTGAATACGCATAACATAACAATGCCATCATGTTCATGCACATGCACATCACAAACTCTTTTGATGGCTCATAAGGAGGCAATGCCATCAATACTTATGAGAACTGGTATCAATTTGGGTATGCCAGCAGTTACAAAATAGTTGAGCATATTGTAACAGGTATATAAAGCTCTGCTTTATAAGAATATTAAAAACATTGAAATATTTGATTAAACAGTGCAATTGAATATAGCAGGCATTTTCTTTGGTCGTGTACATTGATATGACAAACACATAATGATCGTTCTTTCGATAATTTTGTTTGTAAACTTAACGTTTTATTCCTCTTAGTAACCTGGAAACTTGCTCGGAAAACGATAGATATTATAACCTGTGTAAGGTATATACTGTCAAACTTTGAAGTTAATAAAGTTGTTTTTTAACTGTTAAGTTGGTTGTAGTGTTAAATAATATACATTGTCTTGATATTTTTGTGTTAAAAGAGTTTATATGTCTCACTGATAACAGCATCTACCGTACTCTTAGGAATCTCTATGGTTACTAACCTAAGCGAAACTTAAGAGAGACACATCCAAAGATATAATTTAACTACCACATAGCGATAGAAAGTAAAAAGACAGAATTTAGTTCTAAAAACGTTTTTGATTATTATCCGAACGCCTGCCGTTTCTTCCTTTGTTGCGTCATCATTGGAACATAGAGGGCTCTGGCAGTCACTGCTAACCACAAATTTATCTTTTTAGAAAAAACATTTTGTCCTTGGCACGTAATGACTTTGCTACACCATGTCGCAGGTAGATTCAAAACTACACAGATAGATATCTACTCACAATCGCAGTGCGATAGGATACTGCTCGAGTGCTCTTGATATGCTGGTTATTACCTGAGTGTGTCAATGAAACTGACTTGATTAAATAATTCCAAAAATCAGTTGATTTCTCTTACAACTTATTAATTCTTAACATTTTCTAATGCTTGCCTGTTTGCTCCTCTCCAAAAACTCTTCTTCTAGCAACTCTGTGCACAATTTTCCCTTTCTGCTTCAAAAGTACTTGACACAGCAATGTTGCATTTAGACCTGGGTGCAACTACGATTTTGGTAAAGGAGAAGAAAGAAAGGGCTTATCCTAGGGTAAAAGTAAATTTTATTTGACCTTCGTTTTAAGGGGCATCTTGGTCAAAGTTGTGTTGAGCCACATAATATAATGTGTTTGGACCTACCGGCAAATTGTAGAGGCCCGTTACATGAAAATCAATGGTTTCAATGAAAATTGCTTTTCATATCACATATTTTTTTTGTATTTTAACTTAAATGTTGTTTGTGTTGTTGCGTGTGTTGAAGTAAAATAAATTACTTCTTTTTTTTCTTTCATTTTCCTGTTATCACTTGATTGCATTTGTCGTTGCAGGTGATATACAACAGTTTTAAGCCATGCAAATTTTTGCAATTTTATGCATTGTTGCAACAATCCTAAACGCTGGGAGTTTAGTCCTAGGTCAGGAGACTCAGCAATATTGTGTTCCTATCCGACCGGTAGTTCAAGATGGGGAAAGCCAACCCAATCTCCCTATCAGCCAAGGCCCTCCTGGCCCAACCGGATCTCCGGGGGCTCCCGGCATGAAAGGAGATCGTGGAAATGATGGGAAATGTTTGTGTGATCTCAGCGATGACAAACAACTGAAAACAGAACTTTTTGCTGTGAAAAGTAAAGCGTAGGCTACTTTTTGATAGACATCCAGCATTGCGGCGACATAAACTATGCGACAACCATTGCTAAGAACTACAGCGCTGGTCTGGCAAGTGATAAGTTGTCAGTTGAAAACCGGCGAGAAATATCCACAGAGTGATATAATTCCTATAAACTGTGGTTTCTCTGTTTTGCTTCAGGAATCATTGGAAAGACGTGAGGCAGTTTGCACATAACCTGCTAAACGTGACACATTTGATCTTAAAAGCTTTTGCTAAGCATTGTTTTCTGGACCACAGTTTGTCATTAATTCAAACATTTATTCAGAAGTGCCACCTGGTAAAAAGTGTTTTACTAGTTACACTTTCTGTAAGTTTAAAAAATTTTACGTTTGCCATCCAAATGCAACGTAAAACATAAATTACGTTGTACACAAAAAGTTTTTTGAAACAGCATTGGTTATGGATGATTCATAAAAGGCTTGCTACTACCACGATTAATCAAACCTGAGTTTGCGCTAATGGTATAATTCCCACCTTTGTATGGGTGAATGCTTGATTTAAGAGCTAGTGTGTTTCAACAGAAATGGTAGTGGAAGATTTTTTGTCAAATGATTGATCAACAACTGATCTAGATTCCAGAAATTTTGCGTGTACTGCATCAATTTTACTAGACGTTGAGGTAGTGTGGCAACTAAAAATTATAAAAAAACTATAAATTTACAAGTTTATTGGAAGTATGATAGAGAAACCGAAACTCTTTCGCTAGGTAAAACTGAATTTTAAAGTTAAAACACTTTTGCAATGTAGCCATTTTTCCGAAACTGTCAGAAAATAATGGTCGCATAAAAGTTTCATGATCAAACGCGTTCCTTTAATGGTGTGCATATTGCCTACCTTCTCTTATGGTTTCTTATGAAAACTAGGACGAATTCATGGCAATTTTTTAAACAATTGTATTCATTGCGGACAAGTGTGAAATCGTATTTCGAAAATGTGCTGCAACTACTGTGATGAGGGCATGTTGAGCTTCAACATAATTTTCACTCACAGTTTTGAAATGAAAATAATAATAATTGTAATCATCTTCATGCTCCGATCCCAAGAAAATCTTTGCGCTTATAGATCAAGCTGTTTGTGTTCAGACCTGCTTTGAAGTTACCACTGCTTGCTGACCCATTGCGTTTCTGTCACTATTACGGCAGCCAATCAAGTTGAATTGGCAAAAAGTATTCTATCTTTTCCAAAAGCACACCAACGAAGCAAGTACAACGTCACTAAACTAATAATATAAGTTGCCATATATCTTTTTGCATTTAATTATTTTCTGTTTTATAGAAAAGCTGAGCGATTTGCAAGAGTTCCTTGAAAAGAAATTTTATTGTAAGTAGCCCAATAATTTTAATGTCAAAAGAGCTAAAACAGGGGCCGACAAACTTTTCCTAGTCACGGGCAAAAAGTAAATTTTGAAAAGATGTCTTCGGCTAATTTTTTCCCAACGAATTTGCTTTCTACTGGTTTTATAAAGTTAAAGCATTTTATACCGCGTTTTTGTAATATGTTTTTCCCTGTTTTCCCTAAAAACTTGATTACGTTAAAAACTTGATTATGCAAAAGATTGGTTAGTCCAAATCAAACTAGTAACAATTCATAACAAAATAATCAAATACATGGTCAGTAGAGCATTGATGCGATACGTGATATAATTTGAGCAGTGCAGGCAACTTGCGGCTTTTCCAACCGTACATTTTGGCTTCGCATGACTTGGAAAATTCTATAAGTTACTGTAATGCAGAGTTTTTCAGTGCGTTAACGCATTTGCTTTACCATTTCTGAAACTATTTCGGGTAAAAACGTGAAGCTGGTTACAATTGATCAGCGCCCAGAAATGAGTCTCACAAAATCGATAATTTTTTGTAGAAGAGCACCGATTTGAAGAGGTTGAGAAACAAAAGTCCCAAATAACCAAGTAACATAAATGAACATGCAAATATTCATGTTTTTTTACTTGATGATTTTACGTCATTTTCCAATTTGATTTCTAGCTTTATGTCAAGGATCCGTTACCCGCTTTAAATGCCATAGATGATGGACGATAGTTCACGGCATTGTTTGTTGGTTACATAAGTGATTGATGTTTAGCTTATTAATGCATTTGAAAGAGACCTTCGACCAGGGGTGTTTTTGTTGTTATTTTCAAAAAGTTTGAATTGTTCTAGATGTGTTCAATAAATGAGTGAAATTCCATTTACTCTACATCTTTATGGATTTTATAGGCAATACACTATAGTTGTTTATACAAAAGGTAAAATTAAAAAGAACAATTATATGCGCTACAAAGCTGTCTTCATTTAGATGTCAAAAAGCATTTGCGGTACAGTGTTTTCTTTTCCGTAAAACTTGGTAACAAATAGCTCTTTGAACCATTACGATGCCCATTCTTAAATTAGGGAAAGTTCATTTGATCATGCTGTAATGGTCTTCCAAAATCAAGTCAAAAACGTGTGCGACATTAGGAAAAAACAAAACGTTAATTTTCTTTACATTTTTGGGATAGTTTCTTGTCAAGACCTTTTATCAAGACATTTTTCTATGAAGATGGAGGGGAGGTATGGACAATGTATGTTTCAGCATAACTTAAAAAAGAACTAGGGTCAGATATACCGTACCGGGTATTTTTTATCGCCTTTTGATGAAAAATCCAAATATAGGTTTAAAAATAGAGATATTTGAATAAAAAAAATGTAGTGATCGGATGGTACGTATTGCTGGAACAAATTATATATAACCGCCAAATGCAAGAAGACTTGAGTTATTTCAATTGAAAAAAAAAGATTCAACGGTTGAACGGATGTCTAGTCATTTAAGACCAAGATATAAAATGACCGAGTAGTTTTGGCTTTAGTATCAAACAGAAATGATGAAACAAGTAGTCAGAACTTGTATGAGTCCGCCACAGAATCGGTCATAAACATGAACAAGATATAAATACATTGGAAAAGTAAACACACTGGTATACACTGTTCAATTTAACTTCATTTTAATATATTGGTACAATAAACGTATTTCGTGTCTCATCGGCGTGTAGTGTTCCGTTGGCATCAAGGTACTAAAAAGTATGAGTTTTGTTTAATATAAGAATTTGGTTTCTTTTTCGCTAGAGCAACATTTTTGATACATTTGAGGGGGTGCAGATCCAGTGACCGATCTAACAAAGCAAAATGATCTGTCTTTACCGTCTACTTGCAGACTTTAACGGTTGAAAAAAAAGAGCGTGTGAAGCGACGCTTTATTAGACATTTTTACATTAAAATACATGTATTTGAAATGATTCACTGGTTACAAAATAAGTGGTACTCTATAACATAACAACACAGCAAGTCGTTTTTACTACAAAGTTATAAATATGCCAATATTTGGTTTTGATAAAGCAGTTGATTTCTACGCTCAAAATTGATAAAAAGGATACCCAACATGTTATATCTACCGTTTACACAGCCAACGTTTAGAAACCAAGAAAGTGGAGGTTGTGACCCCTCAAAATTATCAGGTAGGAAAGCGTAGGTGGTGTCCTTTGACAAAAAGGTGTGTTACTAGTAAATTACTCTGAGAAAAAATGCACATTTAAGGGTTCTGGAAATCTTAAATTTTTTCATTTCTCTTTAATTGTTGTTCATGCTTGAAAGTTTCTGACGTTCAGGTTATACACTGAATGAGCTCAAATGCATAACATCTAAAAAATGATGGTCGCTTATTCGCGTAAATAACTTCACGCAGATAGCTTTAAAAATTTCTAGTGCGGCAAAATTCGATAACATCGATTCTTTTGTTTTACATTTTTAAATGAATTTTGTTTATTTATATCGGCATTTGCTTCGGAATTTAATTTGTAACCGCTGATAGCTTTTTAGTTAATTTCCGCTTTAATGCAAGTTGCCTCGAAAAGGTCTCCCGCCGCTGACCAAAGACTATTTTACACAGTTGTTGTGTAAACACCAAGTCACGTTTTATAACTATATGTGCAAGTGTGATAGAGCGAAGCTAAATAAAGCATTCGCGAAAAGATAATATTGTAAGACTGGTAAATACCTAGATTTGTAATTGATTCAAGCCGAACAGAAGCAGAAAAATTCAATTGGTGGGCTATATATACAATGACAACAATTACCTGAAGAGCCATGGGCCAGACAATTTTGCTTGGCCGGCCTTAGGTTTCAACCATTGGACTAGAACGACTGTTGAAAAAAGATTTCATATTTTCATATAAAAAAATCAAATTACTTCGAGGATTGATTTGTGTGTGAAAACTTTTCAGTAAAAAAAGGGACTTTTTAGCAATTGTGAAGAAATTCGCAGAAGACCGCGACTGCCACTTTGTTTGCCCGTACAGAAACCACTACTGGTTGTCTCTATTACTTTATTTAAATGGTTAAACAATACTGTTTTTGAGTAAAACCATTGCAATTTACCACTGGGATCATTTAGAAACGTTGTTATGAGTTAATTTTTGTAGACGATTGACTAAAGTTATAATTTATCGAATTATTTTGCTTCAAACATTATATATTATGAGGAAATAATTTTTTGTGTCTTCCTCCTAGGTGGTAGCCTGTATATAGGGTCCAGAGAATAGGAAGGTACGTACGCTTCCAAAATGCAACGAATTATCAAATTCTATTCTGTAAGAAGTTTTTGACATTTGATATCCTATTCGCTTGTTGATAATAGTTTTACTCTTCATCTTTAAAATAAGCTGCTGATGTGCAATTCGCAATTTTAAGCTACTTTCTGAGTATAATTTGACCCATTTCGATCCCTCGTGGATGAAGTTTTACGTAAATCTACTACACTCTTTCAGCGTTTGATACTGAGGCAGTGAGCTCTAAACATACGGTATTAATACCTGAAACTAAATTACGTTAGAAGTTAATGCTAGCAGACGTGACAGAAGTTGTTGCCAACAGACCCACACATGAATTCCTTTCAAATATAATGATCTTGGCCAAAAACAAGAAAAGTGTTCTACGTTAAAAAATATTTTAATTCCTCAATTTCTATGGCGACGGCTCTAGCCCAGGGGTGTGCAAAGCAAAGCCTTCGAATCATATTCAACATGTCTTACAGATTACATTCAGCCCGCCAAACAGTGCTACAAACCTTGATTTTGCTTTTTTGCTGCTAATTGTATCAAAACGTGTACAAAGTTGATCTGTGCACGAAACGTATACAAGTGCAAAAGCATTCAAAACCATGCTAAACTTTATTTTCAAGACACAGGTCTAACAGCTCTTTTTCTTATTTTCTTGCATCTGCCTGATTGAAACAGATCCTCAGCAAGTAAATAAATGAATACATAAAACATTTAGACAACTTACATGTAGAGTTCTGCCGTTGATTTTTAGATTTTAAAAACTTAAAGATTGCACTCAATATTGAGTCATGTTTCCTTACAAAAGACTACAAATGAGCTTCGAAAGAGTCGCAAATCGAGCTGATTGATCTGCAATGTGACTGCGTTTTATTCGAAAAAATGAATTATGTGCTTCTTTAAGTGAAATCACATTTCAAAATTGCAAAAGTTGGTACTGAGAATGGGTGTGTTACATTTTGGTTGTGTTGTTGGTCAACTTCCACGTACACATGTGAGCAGACATTCAGTATAATTGATATCAACAAAGTTTGCTGCTGATCTCATTTAACTGACAAACTTCTCAAATTTGCTCTGAGAATTGCCACAACCACATTAAAACTTAACTTTGATGAATCGGAAAAAACTAACCAATTGCATTGAAAAAAACACTGTTGTGTCATTTTGTTTGTTTTATTTGTGGGTCATGTTCTCGATTGGTGCTATGACATCGTTACAAATAATTGCGTTTTTGTGCTCATCTGGCCAGTCAACAAACTTAAAAATCTTTGGACCGCACGCTAGAATGTTTGCCCGTCCCTGCTCTAACCTACGTGGCATAACTTCATGCCCCGTTCCTGAACTGTGTTTATTGCATGAGCAGGCAATAATTACCATAAATCCAAAACAAAACTTTGGAAAACTACCAAATTTGTCAGAAAGGCTAAAAAGATGTACCAACTGGTAACTTGTTAGCCAAACATGGTTCATCTACAACAGTGTTTCTCAAACTGTTTTGGCCCATCGCCCCCTTATCATTCCCGACATAACATTATCGCCCCCCACGCCGTATAAAGTACAGCTAAGCAAACAAAAGATAGTTTTTTAAAGAATTTTATTCAAAGAAAATCAACACATAGTATGGTCCCCAGTTCAGTGTGATGGATGTGCTTGGTGACCTTCACAAAGCTTCGAAACATTGGGAGACATTTTAGTGAGGTACAGTCGTAGATCACCTCGCTTAGTAATTGATAAGCGGTTTCTTTGCTTTGAGAGCATGAGGGTCACAGCCGAAAACCCTTTTTCAACCAAATATGATGTGGGAAATGATATAACCCACATTGTAGCTTCTTTCCATAGGAGTGGATATTTGCTAGCTACCTGGCACCAAAATAAATCATATCGATCCTCTTTGAAGCTCAACCTGGATTCATCATCACTTTGCAAATCGATAAACTGCTCTTGAAGTTCAAGTTCTATGTCTGTAGGTTCTGCACAAAATGGCTTAAGTACCCAACTTGGAACATGAAGGTCAACAAGATCTGCAAAGCGAATTTTCATATCTTCTAGAAGGGTATCTAAATGCGAACAGTATTTTAGTCGTTCCTCTTCTGTAACAACATTATCGCTGAGATTTGGAAACTGATATAGAATGTTTCTGCCCAAATTTTGTTTGTAGAGAGAAAGCTTTGAAATAAATGAAGTTATCACACTCTTGCACTTAATAAGAGTGATCATTTCTCCCTGAAGCTTTTTGTTTACTTCATTCATGGCATTGAAAATATCAGCTAAATAAGCAATATCATTTTTTAATGGTTTCACTGTTTCAGCCAATTGATCATCAACGCTAGAGAGGAGTTCGATAACTGAATCATAAAGGGCATAAAAGCGACTCAAACAAACACCCTTTGAAAGCCATCGTACTGCAGTATGCAATAACAGACGTTGAAAATCTTCGTCGTTTTCACAACAAAGTAAGCGGAATAGTCTATCATTGAGAGCATGAGCTTTTATCTTGTTCACACATTTTATCACAATATTGAGTGAATGATGCAGTTCAGGACTGAGGTTACGGGCGACCAAATGCTGCCGGTGGATTACACAATGAATTGCAATAAGCTCAGGAATTTCTCTTTTCATAAGTGCGATAAATCCTCGATGCTTCCCAACCATAGCCGGCGCACCATCTGTAGCACATTGCAGTATATTCCTCATTGGGATCCCCTGTTCTTCATAGAAGTTCTTCACTGCATTAAAGATACTTGATGCCTGAGTGTCTGTAGGAAGACTGATTACAAAAATCATTTCTTCTTGAGGTCGCATATTATGCACAAATCGCACATATCCCAGCAGCAGCGATACATTGTCATCCGAGGTAGATTCATCTATTTGCAGTGAATGTTTAGTCACGGACAGAATCTCAACAAGTTGTTTCAGCACATCAGAACTCATTTCATCAATGCGACGCTGAACTGTATCGTTGCTTAGAGGCACAGCACGCAAAACTGAGGAAGCATTCTGTTCCATAACCGTTTCAATGATTTCTTTTGCAGCTGGTAGCAAAAGATCTTCGCCAATAGTGTGTGCCTTTGCTGTTTTTGCAATTAACAAAGAGATGTTATACGAGGCAATAAGACCTTTATCCTGTCTCATGCCAGTCTTGGTAAAGAGAGTTCGAATTGTAAGTTGCTTTGCTTTTTCATTTCGAAGCTTCTTAAAGTCGCTGCCAATTTTGTTTGGATGTTTTCTCTTGAGGTGATCTTTGAGCCGACTCGGTTTCATTGCCTCATTAGATAAGATGGAGCCGCACACGAGGCACATTGGTCGACTGGAATCATGCGGAGCAGTAACAAAGCCAAATTTCAAATAATTACTGTCATAATGCCGCATTTTTACTTTCTTGATCTTCCGCAACTTTGCAGGAGGTTGGGATGAGCTACTTTCATCCGATGATGCTGATGACATATTTCGAGACTTGAACAAAATAGAATGCACCTGAACAATTCAGCACTTTCTGATCTAGCACTCAAGTTAACAACATAACAGCGTTTTGCCTAAAACAATACGATCTGCACGAGTTAGCTAGCCTTTACTGTACTGTGCTGTATCAAAACAACTTAGGCTACTTCGTTTCTAATCAAAACAGCTTTCGCTCGCAGAAACTCCCACCACGCTATCCTAGAAATTAGATAATGCACTAAAAGTCGTCGTATCAGTGGAACTAACTACCTTACAGTTGCGCTATTAAAGTTCCGATAAGTTATCCATTTGTATTATGCAAGTTTGCGGTACCATAGCGTAATAATGCAATCTTTTACGTCATAGTTGAGCCAAACAATCGTACTATGAAGCCGATAATAGGTTTTGGAATTATTGTGACAGTAAACTACACTGTAGCCGAGCGCGTCGACCATCGGCAGTAAAAAAATCACCCGCGTTAGCAGCAATCTCCAACGATTAAAAAATTGAATTGAAGTTAGCAAGAAACAAAGCAGTTGATTGTGTGTATTATAATAGTAGCTAAAGTTAGCGATCGATTAGCGTTTTTGCCCCCTTCATAATTTTTCGCCCCCCTATCGCCCCCTTCGTTTTTTTCGCCCACTTTGAGAATCACTGATCTACAACAACGAAGTCAAGTTATTTAAAATATGCTTTTATAGATGAGTTCTGTGGTGTTGGAATCGCTGATGGTCGCATACCAGACTCTGCTATGACTGCTTCGTCTTCTCATACTGCACAAGTCAGCGCTTCTAAGGCTAGACTAGGCAGGAACACTTTCTGGCATCCTAATTGTAAGTTGTGGTTTGAGATCTATATGATAGTTTTAAGCCCATTTGTAATGAAAACTTAGCAGTTAAAGCAAGCTGCATGCATTGCGCTGCGCTTTTATCAATTTTACAACAACGATGAGAAAAGTTAATCTTAAAGTTCTTGCTTCACCTGTGATTATTCTAGTGGCGTGCGGTTTTAAGTGCTGACTGGTAGCCTGCTATTTCTATTATATCAAGATTGTTGCAAAATAATGTCTTTTGGGTAGAAGCAGTGTGTACTGACCACCATTATGTATTAGTTAAGTCAGTGGCTTTCACTATATTTCGTCCGCGTACCATTTGGAAGTGTTATACAGTCGCTGCCCATTATCAAAGACATCATCAGAAAACTGGGGCCTGCTTTATCCATATGCCTATCAACTCTGCTCAAAAATCGTACTTTTAAGAGATAAACAATAAATTTATTTGACGCTAAACTTTGTGTATACCGGCTCTGTGGCGTGGTGACTAGAGCGTCTGCTTTGCAGTAGGCACATTCGGGGTGTATTTTTCCTGTGAAGTCACATCATAACACTTTAAAAATGATATTAACATTTTCTTGCATGGCGCTCAGTGCAAAAGGAATCGTGTGGAGAGCATGCCAGGAAGTTCGCTAGTTGTCCTTGGCAAGTTACTTAACGGGATGACTCTATGTTCATGTGGCATACATGTAACGCGGCAAGCAGTCTACCCATCGCGGTGGACCAGCCTGACTGAGGAAATGGCGGACGAATCGCGGCCTCATGCACACGAGATGCTTTAATTATCACCCTCAATAATAATTTCAGTTTACTCACTCTTGATTAAAAAATAGGGTGCAAGGAATCTAAAATGGCCTCAGTACATTATTGCATAAAAATATTTACATGTGACTTTGTAGCTGTTTGCTTGCCACCTTGAACAAGCTAATGTACTGCAGTTCAAGAACCACTGCTCTAGAGGCTTGAAAATAATTCTATTTGTAATTAAAGTCAAAATCTTGGTTGCAGACCCTCCCGTAGAATTCGTTGGCGAGTGGCTTCAGGTTGATATGGGCAAACCAACAACTATTGTTGGTATTGTAACACAAGGAAGACCACTTTTATCGAATCTCTACGATGAGTATTTAAAAAGCTACAAAATATTGTATGGCAATTCAACCACGGCCCTTTCCCCAATCGAAGACCAGAGCACACAAACCGATGTCGTAAGTTACTTTATAATATTACTTAGTTAGTGGCATATGCTGGGACGTTTTATGTTATTGATGGTAAATCACTCAGCATGAGATTGCTTGGTTTACAATCGTAAGGTTCTGATGTTAGTGCTCGGTTGAAACATGCGTGGTTGCGTCATCGAGAAGAGCATTATTTGACAAATGTTTGAACTGCGGTTTTGCACTTTGTGGTGGAAATACGCCATGATCACAGTAACGGCACCACAGTAACTGACAGAAGCTCCGAGATCCAAAGCATCTCAACATACTTTCAACTTTCTATTTCTTTTGAGAGATCAATCAGCTATCTTTATGTTTAGAGAACACTGCGGCACCAATTGTTTAAGAATACATCTTGAATTTTGTTACAGGATCCGCGATTGATTAATTATTTGATCTTATTGGTGACAGCAGAAAGTATTATTTTTAAAAAGTTTTGCTCTGGAAAGTTAAATCCATTGCTTTGTTGCACTATAGCATTTTTTGTTTTTAGGTATTCAACGGTAACATTGACAGAATCAGTTATAAGATGAACAAGTTTCCTCAACCAATCACAGCTCGATACTTCCGGCTTCTAGTGGTCACATACCACTACGTTCCGTCACTCAGATTGGAATATCTAGTTTGTTGATCACTTCTCGACGTCTAAAAGCTCTTTATCATTACATTGCTTCATCATATGCTCATTTTTATCTCAGAAAGTTGACACCATCTGTTGTTAAAAGTTTAAAATAGCTTTGAATATAAAAGGCTGTTTTTGTTGAATGTTTTTCGTAAATTGTCAAATATCATCTGGATACTATCATACATGCTTAGTTTTCTTTTTTGATTTGATACCACTATCAGTGAGTGTGTCTTAAAAAATTAAGAAAACTAATTTTAAACTGTGATAAAGTTGAGATTGTAAAAATGTTCCCAGAAGCGATGATGAAATGGGTTCAAGAATATGGTAAGCCTGGTTAACGAGAAGACAACCCAATTATTCATCAACAGTTTTCGAGCAAGTTTTTAATAATACCATAAATAACCTCAAGATATATCCTTACTTGGGGAGAACGAATTTAAAAGTGTGGGAGACCATGATTAAGAGACATTCAAAATTCTGGTCTCTTCGCTAGTCATCACTGATCAGCTTGTTCTGATTTTTAAATTACTGAAAGAAGAACACAATCTATAGCAGGGATTCCCAACCTTTTTGTTGTTGTGTACCACTTATGGAGTTATTCTGTAGCTGCGTACCACCTAATTTGACAATTAATTTTTGTCCATAAAAGAACTGTACAAAAAGGTTAACAGGAATAATAACATACAAATATAATACAAGTAAACGAATCCGCAATTAAAAAATATACAAAACTAAACTTAACTTATTTGCTCATGTATATAAACATAAACAAGCAAAATATTTAACTTATCGACCAATAAGTGCTTGTAAGTCAATGCGATGGCTGCGCTTGCTTTTCTTTTACTACAGTCAACTTCGGATATAAGAGATCCGCCGGGACCAGCTTAATCAGTCTCTTATAACCGACTTATTAGTTTATATTGAAAATCATTTGGGATCTTTTGCGTAGTCCCTTATAAGCGAAAATCTCTTCTATCCGAAATTGACTGTAGTCTTGCAAGCCGCGGAGATATTTTGCTTACAGAACATTGGAAATTGTGCTCTGGGCTTACGATACGATTTCTTGTCTTCGACTTGATTGCAAGAAAAGTAGAAAATCCTTGTTCGCATTCCCGTGTCGTTGGAAATAGGAGAAGCTGAGGAATTGCATTTTTTGCTAGTGCCGGATAGGAGAGACTTTCATTCAACTAGAGCTCGCCCAATTTATGATTTTATACTTTTCCTGTGCCCTTTCATCGCACTGCAAATCTATGAGTTCTTCTTGTTCTCCAGTTCCCACTGGGAGATCGCTAGGCTTGACAGTGAATGGATTCCGAATGTAAGTGTATGCTTGTGTATCACCATCATTGAAGAAGTACTGCTTGATTTCATCTTTTAACAGAAGGAGGTGTTTGATGATCTCTTGACCAAACGCAATACTAGGCTCCCCTGCAAGTGACGCCACATTCTCAAACATTCCGAATTATCTGTTCTCGTATTTTTTTATCCACAAATCGAGTTTTCGAATAAATGCAGTCAATTTGATTGAGAAATCAATGATGTTGCTCTCATACCCCTGAAGAGAACAATTGAAGTGATTCATGACTCCAAAAATATCTGACAGGTAGGCGAGGTGACGAATGAAGTTTTCGTCTTCAAGAATCTTCTGAAATTTGTGATCTTTTGTTTGGAAAAACTGAAGCAGCTCACCACAAAATAACGCATTGTGGTATTCCCTCGAGACAGCCACCTCACTTCCGTATGAAACAGCAATGACGTGTATTCTGATCCGACATCCCCACAGATGACCTTCAAGAGACGACTATTTAAGGCATATGTCTTAATGTAGATTACCATCTTAACAACCAGGTCCTAGCTTGTCTTTATATCGGGAGGTAAAAGTTTAGCTGCAAGAGAGAATCGGTGTAAGAAGCAATGAACAGAAGTGGCAGATGGACACAACCCAGATTTTCTGCCAAGCATAGCCGGAGCGCCGTCAGTGGTACTACCAACTAGCTTAGTTCATTGGAGACCATTTTTTTGAAAAAGTTGTCAACAAACTCGAACAAGTCTTTTCCTTTTGTTGTAGTTCTCATTTCATTGATCAATAGTAATTCACTTCGAATTGCATATTTAGTAACATAACGGACATAGACCAGAAGCTGTGCGCAGTTTGACACGTCGGTGAATTCGTCCAATTGTATAGCAAATCCATATTTTGAGCCCTGTTCTTCCATAATGACTTGTTCTTTGATATCAGAAGACGTTTCTGTAATATGCTGCTGTATTGTATTATTTGACACCGAAACACTGTTTAATTTTTACACTGCTTCATTGCCGATCACATACTTCACCAGCACTTTTGCTGCAGGCATGATGAGTTCCTCAGGTATTGTGTGAGGCTTTTTGTTCTTCGCCACAGGAAGTGCAATTTCATAAGAGGCTGTCACTATCCCCATCGACTGCTGATATTGCTTTCCGTTTTGTCTAGTCGTTGTTTTTTCGCATTTCTCCAAGTCGCCTAAAATAATTAGGATCGCGGTCCTTCTTGTCTGATGATTACTTTGGAGATGGCGTTGTAGAAGACTTGGCTTCATTGATGCATTTGATAATGTCTTCATACACATCACACACTGTGGCATATATTCTCCACTATTCTTCAATTCAATAAAACTAAAATTAATATATTGATCGCTATACTGTCGTTTAGGCATCTTGATTTGACATGATAATAATATGAAATAAAACCAAATACTGCTTTTTATATATTAACTATATACAATAAGTTACATAATCGATAAAAATAATTTAGTAAGTTAATTAATTACAGCACTGTACCAACTCAGTCAGCAGAACGTGTGTGTATGCGTTCCTGAGTCTATGCCGCCAACTTAGGAAAGGTTGTTGAAAGGCAGTTGGGAGTAGCACTTTCGACTATGCTTTCCTAACTAGCTGCGAAAAGAAAGACAAAATTCACAGCAAGACCTGGCGTTCAATCTTCTGCATTCAATTGACGTACACAAATTAGTTCCGAGCACCTATTGCAGCTTTCCGAGCATACAGTATATAACAGCCAGATTCCAACAGCAAAGAAAAATATAGTCAGGTAGAACAGCAGATAAAATGTAGCTAGCTGGGGCAGCAAAATTTTATTTCAAAATTCACAAAGCCTCTATCGGTCTGTCACTGAATCAACTCCCAAACGCCAATAAACAAAAATATGAGGCACAAGCACAAGTCAGTATATACACTAACGAAAAAACTTTCGAGAAGGTTTTTCACTGATAAGCCTATCACATGTCTTTCTAAAAAATCTGTATAAACCAGTTCTTTTCGCGTTTATTACATCATAATAAATTTTAACCAAATGTGAGCTCGTTACTGGAGATATTGCTTAACACGCTAGCTAGAATATTTGATCGTGTTGCAGCTGCCTGCTGCTGCAGATCCGCTGTAGAAAGGAAAAAAAGCGCCAATCGAGCTATCTAGTCAACATAACAATATGCTACATTATATATACAGGGTGGTTCAAAAGTAGGTGGACAGTAGTCAAAATTGGCTTATACCTAAATTAGGTGAATATTAGTAAAAAAAAGATTATTTGTTGGTTATATTTATGCAATTTTCTGTTAAAACTACGTTATTTGTGGTGTATAATTGCTATTTTACAATAAAATTTATTTTAATTTAATTTTTTCTCATTTTTTAGATTGTTTAAACTGTCCTTTTACTGTCCACCTACTTTTGGACCACCCTGTATATGTAGATATTTAATGTATATGTATTACAATTGAGAAGCAAAACAAAATGAACTGGGGCCAAATTCACATTACCGCATTTCTCTGGGCGGGAATTTTTGTGAAAACAAATACTTTTTTTTACATTGTTGAAAAAACATCTCGCGTACTACGTGGAAAGTTTACGCATACCACAGGTTGGGAACCCCTGATGTAAATCACTCTGGCGTAAAATATATTCGCATAGGTCCACCATAGCAAAAAATTTGGTGACATAATGCGTTAAATCAGTGGCAGGCTGCGTCAAAACACCTCGAGACAACGTTGAAAGGTATTCAAAGCATTCAGAGGCAGACTGGTTTTCAGTGTTGTAAATTAAACATGACCTACAGTCTAAACAGAAGGTCCTCTTGATCATCTTTTTTGCAATATATCCTGATACAACGGCAGCAACTTCGGTTAAGTTTTGATCCAAACAGCAGCTTTCAATCTCAGAAGATATGTTTTCTAGATTTTCATTGACATGCAGCAGGGCGAAATCTTTGCTACTGTCAGGACGAATATTTTCTTGCCAGAAGGAAATCGACTCTTTGAGAAGAAATTTCAGTGCTAATATTCGCTCATTATTTGTTGCTTCTCGCAGTCCAACTAAAAATCGTCCGCCTCTCATTTGACGATATTTTGAAAACTGCCGTTCCAAAGGATCAGTTTGAAATCGTGCTGTGAGAACATATGCATAGCGTTTTTGAAGCAAATCTTCAATTAGTGTAGCGGTGCGTCTCAAATTGGTTACCCATGCAGAAGTGGTCTGCTTGCTGAGGGTAAACTTTTCCGTGTTGGCAGGTTGCTGAGTTTTCCATTCAGAAAACCAATCAGCCAATTTTCGGAGAAATGTTGGTTTGCAATCATTTGCTTTTGCAGCATCTCCACAAAGAAAGCTCATATTAAGTTGTTGTTTGCTGTTGCTTATTGTCCACCAGAGATTGATTAAGCGTAAAAATTGTGCCGCAGCATTGCGTTCTGGAAAATAGCTTTTTATGGCAGCGGAAGTGGTCGGGTCAAATATCGCCAAAGCTAATGGTACATTTTGCTTGTTGTCTCCTGAATGTAGAACTTTGTATGTGAGCTTGTTGGCCATTCTCAATTTCGCTTGTAGTTTCTCATGTTCATCAAAGACAGAGTGAAGTAGCTTTCGTGAAATCTCCCAGCAGGAAGACTAATAAAGTCAGAAAAATGAAATTCAGAAAAAAATAAATTGCCTGGAGTTCAATAGATTGATTCGTACATTCTTTAACAAATGTACGGATTCATAAAATAAATATGTTCTCTGATATGACGTAGAATGATGCAAAACTGCTTTTTCATGCGATTCACTTCCATATTTTGAGAAAAGTTTGTTGAAGGCGGGCACGTTGCTGGGGTGATTGTCTGAAATTACTGCTCGTACGTGAAAGCCTATTTCATGGTGAAATTGTATGCTTTCTATTATTTGGCCAGACAACCATTTTCCTTCTATTTTCGATTCTGGCACAGCTTTGAACACGAAAGGCACATTCTTCCGTAGTCCCACAATCATAAATGCCATAATTCCTTGAAGCAAATTACGGTGCTGGTTTAGTATGTGATCTACCCAAGAAATATAACCTACCACTACCATACATAAGAACATTTAGCTACTGTAAAAAGAATTTATTTTATACAATCATGCATAAGAATCCACATAAGAAATTATGATGAATTAGGGTTAGGATTAGGTGTAGGAACGTGTAGAAACACGTGCTCTCTTATCGTGGCATTTTTTAGGTAGATCACCAGCTAAACTTGAAACATGTGGGTAGATCAGATACTAAGCCTGCACCCAGATTACCATTGTATCGCAGCCGATCAGCTTACCTTGGTGAAATTGCAACTCTTTTCGTAGATACATTTTGTCGGTTAACAACACAATGTCTTTACCAATTTTGCATTCGTTTAGCAATAGTTTGACTGCTTTCAATTACTCCACTCTTCCTTGGCTTAACCTCTTTAGAAGGCTGATCGAAGGCAAAGGAAAATGTTTGACAAGTAGTTGGTATGTTGGCAACGAAGTGTAGCGCAACATCAGGGCAAGTTGCAAAAGCTCTGACGTAAATTTTGGTCTATCATCAGGTTTTTTATATCGGATTTGCTGTATTCATCCATGATATTTGTGGCTCTGTTATCTAAAAATCTTCTGATGTATGGTGGAAAGTTTTCCAGATAAGACTTTTTTGTCAGTCGACAATCCTTTCCTTTAACAAACCATGGAGGGAGGGGTACAGGGGAACCAGAAAAGAAAAGCTTAACATGGAGGTCGTCATCAATTACGATGGCTTTAGAAAATGTATGAATGTCGAATGTTTTGCAATTTTCCAATATATAAAACACTGCTCTGTATTTATCAATTTGCAACTTTTAGCCACTGGGACACAGGCTTCCACCAATACTGGAAAAATCTGAAATTTTCTCATGGTCATTAAAATCATCAAGCTGATTAGGTAATGCAGTCACTCTACTTAAAGGCTTTCTTTGGCTTTTGAGTGTAGGCATAAATGACGGGGGTATGGATTCATTGCCAGAGTATATAGAAGGAACTGGTTGTAATTCCCATCGTAAGCTTGCTCGTTTGCCAATTTTCAAAAACTTTTCTGCAAAATGTTGAGAACAAACACCAGAACGTCGCGTTGGAGCCCAGTCTCTTCTATTGACAAATCTAATCCATTTTCTGTTTAATTCTGGGTTTTTCAAAGAAAAACGAAATACATGTACTAGGAATTTTTCAGGAATAACATTAATTTTATGTTGGCGCTTTTTGTATCCCGTTTTGAAATAGGCATCATACATGTACGAGTATTTACCATAAATATGCCAAAACCATCATTGAAAGTACCTAAAACAAAGTAAACTCTTTTTTGTATAGATTGCTTTGAACTTGAAGAACAATTGTACCTACAGAAGGGAAATCAAAATTGGCCTTGCGTTTTAATAGTGCTATATTAAGTGCAGCTAGCTGGCCAAAGCTCGAATCAACAAGCTAAATATTCTTTATAATAAATATGATGAACTTAGATTAACTGTTATGTCATCAGAATTTAAGACTTCATCCATGGCTTTATCTGCCATGTCGTTTGTCTAACGGTACTGGTGAATGTCCTCTCAACACTCTTACATTGTAGCTTACAGCAAAATTAATAACTGATAACAATAGCTAGAACTGCAGATATTAAGATAATTTCTACTACCTAGCTGGACTTTTTAAACTGTGCTGTGCATCCTAGCACTGTCAAGCGATTAGAGAAAACAACGCTAAAAAGCACTGTGTTGGTTTTGTGACGGATCAGCTCTGCTGGAAACCAACAGTTGAAGAAAAGTAAATAACTGCCGCGCAAAAATTACCTGTCTAATTTTCGCGCTGAAAGGTGGAATGTCTGGCCATCTTCTCTTTTAAGTAGGCTATAAGAGTGTCATTTTCAAACTTTCTCATGTTCACCAACAAATTTATGTGCAAAAGTATAGAAACTTGAAGTCTATAAAATTCCCGTAAACTATCAAAACTTTTGAAGATTTACCTTGCAATCGCAGTTTATCATTTTATAATCAGACTGAAACTTTGTTTTCTAAATTTGTTTAAAACCTGGTGTAGCGGTTGATTATGACGTCACCGCTACGTATGTATATAAACCGCCTGCTCTGCCTTTTTCCTTCTTCAGTCTTTAGACTTCTTCAGTCGTGCGAGTTTTGCTCTTAAAAAGTAATTGCGTCAATAAAAATGTATAAAGTTCTATTTTATGTAAGCGAGGTGCGGTTCAGGAACAAACAGCGAATAGACGTGGTAGACAGCCACAATACCAGCCGTCAGAGCCCTTCATCCATCCGCTCCTGTGGCTCCACCCTACAACCACCGCACTCATCGCTACACTGGAAACTAATTTCATTATCAGGAGACCGATCGAATCTCGACTGGAGTTTTGAGTCATAGCACTCGAGTCTAGAGTTATTGGTGTTAAATCCCGAGTCGACCCAAATCATTTCATACAAATGATTAGAGTCAAGTCGAGTCTTATTCTATGACAATTTGAGTCGAGTCATTGATTCGAGTTTCCCCAACACTGAGTGTTTTCCGAGAAAGCCATATTTGTCTTGTGTTGTTGTGATGGCGGCATAACAAATCTAGCCTTTTTCAACAAATTTTTTTTAATTTATCCGTTCATAGCATATTGTTTTAATCTATCCGTTCATAGCATATATTTTCAATCGAGCTGTTCATAGCATATTTTTTAAAATTTATCCGTATATAGCATATATTGTTTTAATCTATCCGTTCATTGCATATATTGTTTTAATCTATCCGTTCATAGCATATATTGTTTTAATCTATCTGTCTATAGCATATTTTTTTAATTTATCCGTTCATAGCATATTTTTTTGATCTAACCTTCATATCAATCGAGCCGTTCATAGCATATTTTTTAAAATTTATCCGTTCATAGCATATATTTTTTTAATCAATCCATTCATAGTATATTTTTTTAATCTATCCGTTCATAGCATATTGTTTTAATCTATCCGTTCATAGCATATTTTTTTAAATCTATTTGTTCATAGCATATTGTTTTTTAATCTATCCGTTCATAGCATATAGTTTTTTAATCTATCCGTTTTTAGCATATTTTTTTAATCTATCCGATCAATCCCTTCATAGCATGTATTTTTTTAATCAATTCGTTCATAGCATATTGTTTTAATCTATCCGTTCATAGCATATTTTTTTATTCAATCCGTTTATAGCATATTTTTTTATTCAATCCGTTCATAGCATATTGTTTTAATCTATCCATTCATAGCATGTATTGTTTTAATCAATGCGTTCATAGCTTATATTATTTTAATCTATCCGTTCATAGCATATTGTTTTAATCTATCCGTTCATAGCATATATTTTTTAATCTATCCGTTCATAGCATATGTTTTAACCTATTCGTTCATAGCATATTTTTTAGAATTTATTAGCTCATAGCATATATTTTTTTAATCTATCCGTTCATAGCATATTGTTTTAATCAACCTGTTCATAGCATATTTTTTAATCAATCCGTTCATGGTCTATTTTTTAATTTAGTCGTTCATAATATATTTTTTAATTTATCCGTTCATAGCATATTGTTTTAATCTAGCTTTTTTGACAACAAACTTTTAGCATCACCGCTTGAAAGCCATTAAAATTTGTATCCCGCGTTCGCGATTTTGTTTTTATAGCGATCTATTTTGGTTTCCACTATCAGAAAAAATTGCGATTTGAGATTTGAATCGATTTTTAGAGTAGGATGCAAAAGATTCGAAATTCTGAAATGTTTATCTCTACCTGTAGTAGTGTTGATGTTTCATGATTTACATTTTACAAAATAGGCTGGCCCGTTTTAACTTAAGTTTGTAAAAAGGCTTACAGTTCAGCATGAATTTGACTTCTCTGGTATAGATATGATCTGTAGTACTTTTTCAATGCAGCATTTTATAAACTATGGTTGATATCTGATGACGTCATGTAGTGATGTTATTCTTGCGTTACAACCTGATATTAACTGGTGCTATAAAGCGCTATCAAATAACTTTATGCGACTAAACTGAAAACGTTATCAAAAAGTGATTAAAGAAGTGATATCATGATAACGGCAAACGTGGTTTTATGTGAAAATCAAAAACAAAAATTCTATTTACTGATACATTTAAGAGAGGGACCGATATCAGAGCATGTGATAAAAAGTGCTCTTGACTTCTGATGTCGGAAAAAAAATCAAAAATACTTGCATTTTTTAAAAAACAGCTCACAAAACTGCAGTGATATTAGATATTAGGTTTAAGAAAATATACTAGAGTATCACTACACAAGCGTGCCGAACTTTTGTTTTGTACAAAAATTTTTTTGAGGAAAGCAATCTTCAAAAGAGCTTCTACAATAGTCAGAAGCGGAAGTAATTTATGTTGACAACATACAGTAAACAACAATATTGCATTACTGTTCTCACTTCTCAATCACGCATCTTGGGTGAGGTCCAGCTGATATTTTTTAAACTGAACATATTGAGTAAGTCATTTGCAAGCAGCTTTAATGCAGCCTGCAAACCATCAACAAAAAATGTTGTGAAGTACATAACTAGCTCGTAAACTTGCTGTCAAGTATTTGTTTAATTTCCGAATGGATAGAAAACTATTGCCAATACGTGTCTGATATTTGTAGTCCGAGATTTTCAACATTGCTATTGCTTTGTTTGATTCTAATTATTTTTTTTCCGAACACAAAAATAAGGTATAACTTTGTATTGAAGGCGATGCTATTTTATTAAACATATTCCAGCTCCACTACCGACAAAAAAGTGAATATGCTTTAAATTTGCAGCGATTTTAAATCAGGTCTATTTGCCAACAAAGTAAACAATAAATTATTTGAAGAACTTACACAAAATATTTTTAAGCTGTAATCAGCTTTCTGTAAGAGAGGCTAAGCGTTATTAATAATTGCTCAATTTCCAAATAGATCGAAATCTTATGACAAAGTTTTCTAACGTTGTAATGTTTAAAAATATTGAATGCAGATGACATTCATTGGCTTGAATTACAACATTTTGTGGTGTTTAAATATGTCCGGGTTCAAACTGTCAACTGGATGGCGTGGTCTGTGAACGTCCAATGCTCAAACCACCGCTTAATATTTTTAGATGTGAGTAATATTTGGGTTGCCTGTGACCATTAACTAAAACATAAATTTTATTTTATAATTTGCTCGGCAGCGCGAGCATTGTGCATATAAAATTATAAACTGTTTTATATAACGTAATTTTACTTGAATTCAATACTCAAAAAAGCATGATGCAAATCGGAAGAGAAGATATGACTGTACATTAGTATGATACTTGCCATTGTTTTACGAAAGACTAGGCTTTTTGACCACCCGCCATATTAATATGGTGATGTATTATTCTGCTTCAACAAGCAGCATGTCGTTTTTTTGCTTTCCAAATAACAGTTAATAAAAGCTTTATGGTAGCTTGCTGCTCTGTACTTTTTACACCTTTTTTTACATCAGTCGTACAGGCACATTATGACATCATACAGAAAGTTGAAGCGTGCAAGAAAAAGGGGGGGCAGCATGTTCGGAAAGCTAAAAATGTTTGAAAAAAGGATCCTTTGCTGCATCATCAATTTAGATTTAACTATTGTAGAGAGTTTTTTTCATCGAAAGCATGTTTTTAATATCTGTCAAAATCGATTTCAATCGCTTTTCCACGGTCAGCACTTATTGAGAAAATATCGAGAACAAATTGCGCAATTAAACGTTAGTTGTGACATCATCTTGCACCCCTAGCAGACAGAATTTGTTAAAGTTGGTAAGTTGGGTGCTGACTTCCGTTTGAGCAAAAAACTGTTTTCCTCTGTAAAGGAATCCAAATTAAAAAATTATTCTTGATTATGACGTAAAGAACCCTTGATTATCCTTGATTATGACGTCAAGAACCCCATTACGACACTCACCATTGGGAGGTAATTTCCTAGTCTTTGCCACTGCTACACCTGAGAAATTAGTACCTGCTTGCGTTTTTACACGTACGACCGGTATTCTGCAGCTCGTGTATGGTACTGTGGAACTGCAGCACTCCCAGTCCCCACTCCATCTTATCGATGACATTCGATATAAATGATAATCTTTTTTTTCTTTATTTTTCTTATACTTGTAGTTACATTACATAATACATAAGGTTAATCTTAACAACCATCCTAAGTTTATGAAAAAAATATAAAAACCTTTTTGCTTCAAAGCTCCTGTGATATGGGGTTTAAAATTAGCATTAGATTGCAATGCAGCTGTAGAAAGAGACCTATCGCTCATGCAGTACAGACCCTTGGGTGCTGAAGTAATAAGGGTTTCTTTTTGACGGACAACTGGCGAGCTGTGTGTGTGTGTGTGTAAAGCTGATAGATAGTGACAAAAATTAGGCCTATTGGGTGATTTTCTGAAGTAGCCCCCCAATTAATTTCAGCTACGAGCCGCCCCTGGTCGAATCCCAAGACGAGTCGAGTCATTTCGCGCAAATGACTAGAATCGAGTCTAGTCTTTTTCTATATCCACTCGAGTCGAGTCATTGACTCGAGTTTTCCCAATACTGGCAAATGGTAAAATAAACAGATTAGATTTGGTGAAATTACTGGTTTTTTCAATTGTCAGCAAGTCCACTCCCTAATTGCATACTGAAAACAGGGCAGATAAAACGTTGCTAGAAAATTCAAAAAGTTCGCGAGAAATATAGCGTCTATGTGCAACCTCCTAGCGTTTTTCTATTTGATTTCTATTTTAAGTTCGTTACTTTTGATTAGGGAACCACAGTTGGCTATGTAAAAAAAATTCACTTTTTATCAGTGTTCACACAACTACCTTTTGGGTTAAGCCGGCTTAACCGACATTTTTGACCTCGACATTGCTGATGGGGGCCCTGCCATTATAATAACCAAAATGTAAGTGCTTTGATTCAGGTTGGTTTGCTCTTTTCCTGGCCGCGATTATGCCAGAACCAAGCAACATGCACGCAGCCAGAGGCGTCAGCTCATACATATACGCTTGCAGTTATGAACAAGTCGTAAGTAGTGGTTCTAACATTTAATTGACTATTCCTGAATACACTAATCAATCGTTTTGTTGCCCTCACACAACTTTTCAATTATGCTTCCTGGCATTTTATTGCATGAATGAATAAAACTTTTCAAAATCTTTGAATGTTTCAATTAAGACGAAGTTCAGTTTCTAAGTGACGTCTAAGCTGGAAACACGGCAAGCAAGACATAGTCAGAGACTCTACAATGTTAATTGTTAATCCATGTCTTTATGTTATTGGCCTCGTCGTGAAACTCGCCGTATAACTGCAAAACATTAGCTACTAATAAGGGTGCGGTGGTTCTAATTACTAGTCAGTGGCGTATTTTGAAATAATTTTTCTTTTTGAGAAGTGAGGAGTGGGCGGAGCATTAAATAAACTCAGTTATGTTATCAAGTAATCTTGCAGCACAAGTAAGCATTATCTTATTTGGGGAAGGGAGTGTAGGGTAGGCATTAATGGAGATAACCTGTTTAGATGTGAGAGTTTTGCCAATATTTGTCTCCAAACAAGCATGACTACCTTTTTGCAAATCAACATTTTGAAAGCAAAACATTTACCCATATTCATGTCCAACATACACAATTACATTTTTTTCTTTTGTGGATCAAGTTTCTAATGCTCTGTCATACTGTGTGGGGGGATTGCCTTTTATTTCTTCCTCAATTGAACAATACACTATTAAGATTTTTCAAGAGTAATCACCTCCCTGGGTGAATATCATAAGGGAGTTTGTGACGCCACTGTAACGTCACAAAAGAAAGGAAGTTTTTCACTTCGCATATCTTGACGGAGGAAAACACTTTCGTTCTTGAAAAAACCAGCATCTCATTCACCAAATATTTAATGATTTTATTTTCATGTTGTTAATGATTGATTGTGAAAGTTATTTTCGTCATTTCCTAACAAAATACTCGCCGTACAAATGCAGTTGAAATTTTTTTGGAAATATGAAATAATAGACTGTTTTGTAAATGACACCAGCTCACATCAAAAAGTACGGAGTAATTTAAGAAAAGCAGTTGATTTATTATTTTATACCTTGCTTAATGTTACAACTAAATTATCTCTTTTCCTCTAGTTGCAGTAGGGCTCGTTTTTGAGAGGAAGTTAGTTCTAAGTGCCTCAACCTTAAATGCGTTAGTAATTCGGTGGAAAAGCTGCACTTTGCCATAGAAGGTTATTGGTTGTAATCCGCTTCATTGTGTTTTAACTGTCTGACCTTCATTGCTACTTGGCTCAATATTAGGTGTTTGACTGTGTCATTTTTGTTATGAGCTGTAGGCAAGACAACTCAATTCACTTACTACCAGCAATTCGCTGGGAAGCGTGCCGCATGAAAAAGCAACAGCAAGGTCAGCACTAGGGACATCTTTTAGGCTGATGATTTCTTTGCTTTTTTATTGTTTATTATTTTCACGAGGGAGTTGTGCCAAGTCTTGAAATGTGTATACCGCCAAATAACTGGTTTATGGAATCGTAAAACAAAAGCCATTGCGGCGCCCACTACTAACTTTGCGTTTGCTCTCCTATACTTAGTTGAAGAAACGAAAAGAATTTGTGAAATAATACAGAGTTTATAAGATCTCTTTTGATTCAAAGTACTCGAGCTATGATTGGGGTTAGGGGATAGAGGCGATACCTTTATTGGTTCCAACTTATTGCTTTTGATCTTAAAGATATAGTTCGGTTGAAGCCGGCCCAGCCGTTTGTACTAATGTTACAAACCTGACACTACCAACAGGTAGGCCTTCTGTCCAGTAGTCTATAAAAACACCTATTAAGGCATACCCATCTATCACAGTCTCGTACTATTAGTATCAAAGTGCTCATCATGGCATACTCATGAGGAATTGCATGGAGATATGTTACAAAAGCACATCACAATGCAATCATTGGAAAATTATATCACAAAATAAAGCTTATCGTGTTTCACTGAAAAGTAACAGTATCTTGGAGTATATAAAGCATGTGTGCGTGTGTGTGTGTGTGTGTGCGCGCGCGTGTGTGCGAAAATGGAGTAGGTGAATGCAGGATGCAAGTGTGAGTACATGCGTTTTAACCAGAACTACAGCGTTTTAACCTTTCCGTGTCACGCTTTCGTGTACACAAAAATTCATGTTCTTAAGTTGGTAGTGATCGATATGAGTTATACGCAGGGGGCTCGTGGCTAAAATTAATGGGAGGCTGTTTCAGAAAATCACCCAATAGGCCTAATTTTGTCACTATCTATCAGCTTTACACACACAGACACACACACACACACACACACACACACACACACACACACACACACACACACACACACGCACGCACGCACGCACACGCACACACACACACACATACACACACACACAAACACACACACACACACAGCTTGCCAGTTGTCCGTCAAAAAGAAACCCTTATTACATCAGCTTACAAGGGTCTGTACTGCATGAGCGACAGTTCTCTTTCTACAGCTGCATTGCAATCTACTGCTAATTTTAAACACCATATCACAGGAGCTTTGAAGCAAAAAGGTTTTTATATTTTTTTCATAAACTTAGGATGATTGTTGAGATTAACCTTATGTATTATATAATGTAACTACAAGTATAAGAAAAATAAAGAAAAAAAAGATTATTATTTATATCGAATGTCATCGATAAGATGGAGTGGGGACTGGGAGTGCTGCAGTTCCACAGTACCTTACACGAGCCTCCCCTGGTTGTATGCCTTACTTTTAGCATCAATTCAGGAGAGATTTGGCGGAGTTGGGAAGTGAAGCTTACCAACCAGCAATTCACATGAACGTTTTTGCCAAACTTTAAAAGTATTTTAAAAATTTATAAAGTTTTCTAGTTCGAAAGTTTATGCACATCTTTCGCAAAATCTAATCGGAAGTTTGCAAACATTGCTCCTCCTATAACCAAAGTTCTAATATACCATTTCCTTTTATTTAGAATGAACAACTGGCGGCACCTCCATGCCAATTCTACTGCTTGTAATACCTATTTCTTCAATTTGATAAGTTTGGTGATGTGTTGATGTGCATGCATTTCTCGACTCACATGATCAGCTTTTCGGATAAATTATATGTTTTTAAAAATTTGATTAGCTTTCAAATTGTAAAGTGCACATGTTTGCGTGAACCCCCTCCTCCCGCCCTTTTCATCTATCACAACTTTTTCCTTGGATTTCCTCGCTAACATACTACAAGGTCATGTGCATCCACCTCCAACAAGAAGCCATTGAATTTACAAGCAATGCCCAGCGAAACGAGTCACATTTAAACGTTTTTGAGACTGGCCTTCCTTTTCTGGCGCCATGCTCAACCCCTCTGCAGCAATATTAACGCTATGCTCTGCTCTCCTACAACGAATTGACTTCGTTGTCGTAGCTGATAACAAATGTCATCGAAGTATGAACTGATATAATGGCAATATGTGATCTTACATCCGTATACAATTTTATAGCAGGTTAAGCGGAAAACCAGAAGCTATAAAAATGATTAGTTTTTCAGCTGGTTCGCGATTGTGAAAAGGCGTCTTGCAATTAACCAACTAAAACAAATTTACTATTTGTTTTTTGATTTTACAATTTTTGCATCATGAAAGAACCAGTTGTAGTAAATGTAATAAACACTGGTTTTGTTCTATTTACATGATAAAAAGCAAAAATTTAAAAATGCGGAATTTGTGTAATTGTACTAGTTTTAAGTAAGCTTGACTTAAGAATAGTAATAAAAGTAAAACCTCTTTTGTGATTTTTGTTGTTCAACCACAAAAAATTTCTGAGTACGCCATTGTTTTTGGTCTTCCTACTTGTTTAAAGAAACGCATAAAAGTTTGGGAAGTGATAGGCTGCTTATGTCTAATACTAATCGCATCAGGTAAAAGGAGGGGAAATCGAAATCAGGAGCACAGGGCATTTACCACAACATTTTTTTGTTGTTTTAACAATGGTTTCTTGTGTAAAGTAGACGTTGCCGACTAAACTGATATTCTTTATTCTGATGTTATTAAGGGGCCCTGCCGGCGATGCCGGCGCAGCTGGCTCGAGTCATAAAAAACACAATGCAACATGCTCATGGGTTACGCTGTTACAGCTTTACATCATAGTAAAAGCTTGTTATGTCACGCTTATTGGTAATAGTATAGTTTTATGTTTGACGGTGTAGTTATTGGTAGCAGTATCGTGTCTTGTGATGAAATTAATTCCAATAGCCTTATATGGTTTTTCGAAAACATGTAAAGTTTTACATCAATTTTAAAATATAGAAAATTGCAAAACAACAAATCGCGCAATGAATATGCAGTTGTTTTAGATGTAATTCAATCGCCTTTTGTCTTGCTTATAGCTTTTGGAAAGTTATTTTTTGTGTGATTCCTTGCTTAGCTTGTAAGAAATGATTTGGGAAAATTGAAATGAAATCATTTTAAACCAATTCAATTCATAAACGCATGTACACAATGTGCTGATGTCTGCGGCATTCAGTCTCAGAAAAAACAGTTTCATATGTTTGATTAATGGTGGAGTCGTGGCGGTCAAAACGCAATGCGCCTGCAGGAAGTCTGTTAATTGCTTCGAAGTGAGCCTCAACGCAACTTATTCGTTTAACAAGGTTATACAAGCAAAAACAATACAACAATTTTAAACGACTGGATACAGCAAACGATAATTGTGCAGTGATATCTCATTGTCATCAGTCTCATGAATCTGTGCTTTAATTGCTTAACAATCTTTGATACTAGAACTATCACAGCTTCTACTTTGAATGCTTGAAATCTACTGTATATGAAAAACTGTTGACATCCACGAACAGGGTAAAGCAAAGTATTGCACATTTATTTTTTAGTGACTTTGGGGTTAAGAGGATCAGAATCCTTTTTGCTCTCCTCTGCTTACGAATCATGATAGGACAATATGAAAAGTGTCATTAATTTTTCATGCAAAAACTACAAAGACAAAGAAAAAATTTGAGATTTATCACCGTAGTAATCGCTAGCTGGAATATGTTTATCACTTTACCATGTCCATTTAATCTAGTGTAGAGTAGAACAGCGCCTTGACGTGGGAGGCACAGGATGATCACGATCCCATTAAAACTCTTGCTTTCCTCGTATTTTCAAGTAGAAATGTGAAAAATTGTACTGAGAAGCAAACGATTATTTTTGTTGTGCTTTACCATAATCATTGCAAAAAATAGACATTTTATCAGCGTGAGAAAGATTTCTGTCAAATTACGTCAAGCGTAGACTAATGCACAAAATTATCTCGGAACACAAGCTGTATTCTAAAAACAAAGAAATGATGTTGTTCTTCCGATGTAAAAAAATAATATATGGAACAAGCAATGTAAAAATGCTCTTTGATTTACGTTTTGCCAGGCAGACACGCCCCGCTCCAACTGAAAGACAGTGCTCAGGGTGTTATTCCAACCCTGAGCACGAGCAGCAAATATCAAGCAAATAACATTGTGATTTTTTGTCAACTGACTACATTAAAACGCTAAAGGTAGACAAATATGGGGAAAATACGAAAAAGATTGGTCAGTATAGTGGCTGAACTAAAATATAAATTTACTATTAATATCCTAGGTCTAAGGAAACGATGATAAATTAATTTGCTTCTAACGATATATATGAAAGATCAGACGATACCGTGGCTGTAACTGTAACAAAAACAATTTAAACAGCTAAAGGTAGATAAACATGGGTAGACCATCCCCATCTGATCTACTTATGACATTGGGATACGAGTTAATAAACCATTCTTTAGCGGTAAGACGTCAAAAGTAGTTGGTCTCAACTCTCAAAATGTTGGAATTACTCAATCAATTAAATGCTCTAACTGTATGACATGTTCGCATAGGGCAAATTGCTCTGGTCTTTGATATCCGATTGCTCGTTTGTGTTCAGCCAAACGAGATCTCGTTTGTTTTTCCCAAAGTATACGTATTAACAATTAGAACAAACACCGTAATGAATTACTAAAATCTTTTCTTTATCAGTCGTTGATCCTTGGATACTCTGACTCCTACTTCGTTTAGTACTCGTCTAATCTTTTCTAATACGCCTGAAACGAGTGGTATAGAAGAAGAATGATTAAGCTGGGTTGCATTGGCTGTGTTTGGTGAGAAGAGAAATAAATAGTTTTTGCTGGAAATCCGCTAAGACGTAAGGTAGAGCGCATGCTGATTTATATACTCTTTTTCTTCGTATGAAAGGGCATCCATTTACTCTCGGGATTAGATGCTGGCAGTGATGGTGTTAACCCAACATCGAGTATCGTCATCCACAACCGTTAAAGCAGCCACTCTCGAGGTTTACGATGTATGGAGCAGGCTGAGATAACATGGCCTATTGTTTGTTCAGTGGCGCCACACTAGTAATATGGCTTCCTTTCTTCCTGCTTGCGTCTACTCAAAATTCCCAAAATCTGGAGGAGACGCTGATAGTCGCGATCCCGAAGTCAAAAAATCTGTGGAGGACCTAACAGCCATCGCGCAATACCTCTCCTTTGTGTCCGCTGCAAGATCCTCGAGAGGCTTATCACACCCGTGTTGAACCAGTTGTCCATTCACAGTTCCTTAGAGAGCAGTCTAGATTTTGACACCGAAGATCAATTTAGACAAAGTTGTCTTGCTCGGGCAAAAAATCGAGAACTTTTTTGAGTCTAAAACAAGGTCTGGGGTGTGTTTGTCTATCTGACAGAGGCTTATAACACTGCCTGGTACCCCGGCCTCACCTGCAAGCTGCTGAGTCTTCTCCCGGAAAAGCGCATGGTCCAGATGATCTATGTTTTTATTTGAATGGAAGCTTCATCTTTACCATCGGTGGCAGGTGGTAAGAGTGGAGTGGGAGTTGGTAAGGGTGAAGGTAAGGGTAAATCCCTGGGAAACAATCTCCTTCAGGGATCGGTCTTGGCTTCTTCCTTTTTAATATCGAGTAATTCACTCTGTAAATGGTTTTTGTCAGAAACGAAAGTGTTTCCTCTATGGATCAATATTTTTGAAACTGTGAGTTTCTGATGTTTAAGGTGATGAGACATGTAGTGAAGATACTTGTTGGTGTGAGTGGTTTTTTTGTAGACGCTTGTAGATAATATGTTGCTGGTAGTATCATTCTGTTCACGTACTTCACAGGTAACCAGGACGTCGGAAAAAGAGATCTTCTCCAGCTGATAGGGTAATTTGAATTTACGATCGTGGTTTAAGAGGCAATGCCTGCGACCTTCTAATTAAAAAAGTTGAAGATATGGAAAACCACAAAAGAACGTTTATATATGTGTTCAAGTATTTCATTTTAATATGTAGTCACCCCCATTTCTAATGCATTTTGGCTCACGATAAAAAGGGCCTACATGCGGCTTTGGTAAAGTCTGTTCATTCGTGGAGATTTGTTTCTTCGCTGCGCCAGTGACAACGCTGTTGGCAACAAAACTTGTTTTGATTGTCTTTTTGAGGCCCAAACAAGCGAGAGTCGAAAAAAAAATCTGGGCTTTATGGCGATTGGAGCAGCACTGCCCAGCCAAACTTGATCACTCATTCTTTGACCTTCAGACTTGTGTGTGGCCTGGCATTATTGTGCTGTACAAAGAAAGTTCTCTTCTTTTTTCGCATAATGCAGGTAATAAGGTCCTTCAGTTTGGTCAACATTTTTATCTGACATGCAAGATTGACAATTGCTGCAGTTTCGACGAAATGCAAGTGAATAATGCTTCTTGTGTTCCGGAAGACGGTGCTGAAAGTTTGCTAGCCGACAGCTGCAACTTGAACTTCTTTACTGCTGGGTAGTGTGAATGATGTCATTCCATTGCCTGCTCCTTACAACGTTCCCACGTGACGGTGACACCAAGCATCGTCATCATTGACTAGTCCTGTGATGCATTTTCTGCCTCATCGATGCAGCAACTGTTGACTGATCGTCACGGGTGGTCTTTTTGCTCCCGGATGAACAACCGTGGAACCAATCCGTCACGCATTTTGCTGTAGACAAAGTGAAAAAAAGGGTGTAAATTTTTCTATTTCGCCCAGTCGCCCGTGCTAGCACTAAATTCTACGAAAAATTTGTTTACATTTATCTGCAATTACGTTTGATAAGCTGATCAAAGCGGCCTTTATATTATCTTGGATGCTGGATTTGTTTGGGCAATAAGTACGAGATTTGTCACTCACGTCTCTGTCACCACTCTGAAATTAACGACATTACTCTCATTCGCTGCCTCGCCGCCACAAACAATCACTACGCGTTCGCCAATTACGATTGGACTCTGGTAGCACTTTTTCTGCCTTGAAGAACTCAAAAACTCTGCTTTCTTTCTGACAGACAATTATATGACGAAATTTGTGTTCTAAACTTTATAGCCAAAATTTTGCACAAGGTTTGAAAGTTTCCTGTTACTATTCGCAATGTTTAACAACGAAAACTACTATGGGGAGTAAAATTCTTGGGGAAATTAATTAGGCCCGTTGAATCTAGCAGAGTTTACTTTTGGTCACCGAACAGGAAGATGTTGCCGACCTCTGAGCTAGAACTATAAATAAATATTTAGATGTGGCTTTTGTTTGCAAACGTTGTGGCATAATGCAATCATTTCTTTAGTTTTTACTGAAAAGAGTAATAATATCGCAAGCAAAAACCCTGTTTTGAAGTGTTGAATCGTGTTAGAATTCATGCGCCAAAAGTCGTTCAGTGCATTTTTCATTTCAAATATCACACATATATTGGCAAAAGTTTTAACAGTTTTCAGTTTGGTTAAAATTTAAGTGATTTTTGTCAACAATCTTAGCTATCCTTCACGGCATAAATTGATTGATTACAAGCCGGAATCGCTTGCAAGGGCCCGTTGTTCATGCTGTGGCAAAGTACATCGATTTAGCCGAAGTCACCCAAAAAACTGTCGCGAACAGTTATGAATTGCTGTTGTTGTTGAATTCGTTGCTTTTTGACGTGGCTCACTTCCGCTGCTTGTAACCTAACTATAATTCAAAGGTTGTGTTAATGAAAAGGTCATCTTTGTTGAGTGCAAAAAAATTTTTGTTCGAGCTTCGGTGTTATCCGAATGGGGAGCGTTTTACTTGTCTGTACTGTAAGCTTTCACACTTCGGAGATATGTTCTTTAAAAGAAAGGATTTTCTCAATTAAATTTTCTGATAAATGAGGAGCCAAAAGCTTTTTCAAAGTGGGTCAGAAATATATTATTTTACCCAGGCTACTAAACTCACTCTCCCTTCTCTTAAGTTTGGTCATAGCCAAGACGTTTTGTAGGCATTTTTGGTAACAATCCATAAACTGCTCTATTCAGCACAATTGTGCATTGTTTGCAAAAGCTCTGTTCTATTGTGTTTAGCAATATACTGTAGTTCTCAAACTGTGCGTCACGACGTCCTGGAGGATAGAGAGAGTTGTTTTTACTTTTTGAGTGCGTTGCAGAAGGGCCCAAATCTGCTGAAGATCCCCCTTTCTTAAAAAGACGCTCAATATTCCAAATTGTATGGTCTATTATCACTAAAATAGGTCTTCAGCTTTTACGAAAGTTTTATGACATTGATTTCAACTATAGATGTCGGAAAATTTTGTGCAAAAAAGAGCGCGCAAAGGCATTGGACCGAAAATTGTTTAAAAAAGTTGATTGCACAAAACAAAAAGGTTTTAACTGGACAAATAGTTTAATATTTTGCTGAATGGCAAAAAGACCTCAACCTGTTATGTGCCTAGACCGTGGCTAGCTAGTTGTTTTTTAACCAATGAGCGCCCTAGAGTTTCACCATGTGATTAACACCTGCAATTATGAGGCAATCGTAGAAGTATACAGGCAGTTAGCGCTACATTCTTTTTCCCTACTGTAAATGTGACTTAGTTTGTGAACTTGGCCAACAGCTGCTGTAGGTGCAATATAGTCCACTATCATTTCATGCAAACATGTACCTTTGTAGATTTTGTTGTCATCGTGCATAGTCAAAATTAAAGCAGCAGCTTTGTTTCTTCAAGCTGCAGACGATACTCTAGCGTTTGCCAGTCACTAAAACCAAACAAGCTTGATCTAACTCTCCTTGTCTTTTCTGTTGCAAGTTTAACAAAAAGCAATTACCTGTTTTTCTCATCGTTCCTAACAGCATGATCTGTTTCCCAGAGACGTAGCAGCCGCCCCCCAAACCCCCCAATTGGGGGGGGCCCAGGCCAACTTTGGGGGCCCAAGTTAGTCTGAAATTGCTTTTTGGCTACGTGACTATTTTCAGTTCAGCAGACTTGTTTACAACCGATTTAAACTGTAGGAAGAAATTGGCTTGTGACATCATAAGTGAATGCAACGTCATTTTATCTCGCAGAATCTAGAATATTTCGATTGATTTTCTGGTAGAATCTTGAATATTCGATTGACGTAACAATGCCGTTGTTACGCAACAATCATAGAATGGTCTGGAATTCTGTTTGGCTAGAAATACCGGGACAATATATATACACTGCAGAGTGCAGATAAAGTATTTTATTGACATTGTATAGAATGAAACGTTCAAAAAGTGGTGATCAAAAGAGAAAAGAAGCAGCCACTGCTCGAGATGCTGTAGCGAAATTGCCCAAGATGACAGATTTTTTCAAGATTACTGAGCAGAGTAGACCTGGCACTAGTACCGAGAGGGATGAAGAAAACTATAGTGTACAAGAAAAAGAAGACTATGACGATCAGCATCAAAGTGATTGTGAATTTACAGAAAATGTAAGTTGTGATTTACCTGCCAATACGCAACCTTCAATATCAAAAATAACTGAATCTCAATTTACCCCTATCCCTGATGACCCATGTAAATGGCCTGAAAGTATTTCTGATGCTCAACGATGTGATATAGTAAAGCGTGGACCACATGAACTAATAATGAATTTTCCATATAATAACACAACTCCAAGGCGACGTTTTTCCTCCAACCATTATAAACGTGTGTTACCTAATGGTGAAAGTGTTTCACGGTCGTGGCTAGTTTATTCTGGGGAATCAGATCAAGTTTTTTGCTTTTGTTGTAAGCTATTTGGAAAAACACTAAGCCCCTTTTGTAGTGGTATAAATACATGGGAGGGTTTTTCGAAAAAACTGAAAGACCATGAAAACGGCATTTCCCATCAAGAATGCTGCAGTCAATGGATGTTGCTAGCTGAAGGGATAAGAAATTCATCCACTATCGACAAACGCGAGATGAATATTTTTTTCAATGAAAGACGTTTTTGGAGAAATGTTTTAGAGAGACTTATCGACATTGCCTTGTTTCTATCGGAAAGGAATCTTGCTTTTAGAGGATCTGAAGAAGTCTTAGGATCTCCTCACAATGGAAATTTTCTGGGTATATTTGAGCTTTTGGCAAAAAGAGATCCGATCCTAAAAGAGCTTCAAGACAGAATCAAGAATAAAAACACTAAAGATCACTATTTGAGTCCTACCATACAAAATGAACTAATTGAATTGCTAGCGACAGAAGTTGAAAAAGAACATTTACAGCAATTGAAATTGGCAAAATATTTTTCTATAATTTTGGACTGCACTCCAGATATGTGACATCATGAACAAATGTCTGTCATTCTCCGTTATGTACTATGTAATGAAGAAGCTGCTGTTGTTAAAGAAACATTTTTTGGCTACTTGAGAATAAGTGACAGTACTGGGAAAGGCTTATTGGACGCTTTCTTAGAAAAAGCGACCGAACTGCAACTCGAATTGTCTGATTGTCGAGGTCAGTCATATGATAATGGTGCTAACATGAAAGGAAAACATTCTGGGGTCCAAGCAAGAATGCTAGACATCAATCCCAAAGCTGTTTACGTGCCCTGTGCAAACCATACCCTTAACTTAGTTGTTGTTGACAGTGCTAATTGATCGACGGAAGCATTGACATTTTTTGGAGTACTTACAAGGTTGTATGTGCTGTTTTCTTCCTCTGCTCAGCGTTGGGAAATTTTGAAGAAACATGTGGAGCTGTCCATAAAGTTACAATCTGATACTCGTTGGGAAAGCAGAATTAAATGCATCAAACCTCTTCGATACAATTTAAAAGAGGTGTTGCTGGCACTGAAAGACTTGGAAGCCATTTCCATAGAAAGAAAAGATGGAAGAGCTGCCTCAGAAACAAAATCGTTGATAGCAGAAACAATATCAAAATGGAGTTTTCTTTTGTCGGTGTTTATTTGGTATGATATCCTATTCCAAGTCAATAAAGCAAGCAAGATTCTTCAATCGTATGGAGTCTCCCTTCATACAATGGAAACGGAAATCCAGGCAACTGAAAAGTTTTTGCAAAACTATCGCACAACGGGTTATGACAGTGCCGCAACATCTGCTGTTGAAATAGCACAGGAATTGGATATTGATCCTTCTTTTCCTCCGTCAAGAAGTGGAAAGAAAAGAAGATTGTTTGATTACCAAGGTGAAGAGGAACAACGAGCTACTCCTGAACTGAAATTTAAAAGCAACTTTTTCTATCCATTAGTAGACCAGGCTATTATGTCAATAAAGGAGCGCTTTAATTTGTTACGTGAGGTTTCTTCCGCCTTTTCGTTTTTGTACACACGAGACAAACTTTTGCTTGTGCAACAAGAAAATGCTCTTCTTACTTGCTGTAAAGAGTTCCAAAAAAAGTTCGGTGACATTGATTCTGATGAAATGAGCGCTGAGTTACAGCGGTTTGTTTTAATTTTACAAAAAAAACGCAATCTCAATACGGCTCAAGACTTTCTGAAGTATCTTCTAAAGACTCATGTATTTGAATTGTATCCGAATGTGTACATCGCACTTCGAATCTTACTAACTTGCCCCGTGACTGTTGCCAGCGCTGAAAGAAGCTTCAGCAAATTGAAACTGATCAAAACTTTTAATAGAACGTCTATGACAAACAGTAGACTATCTTCATTAGCCATGTTGTCAATCGAAAATGACTGCGCCCGATCTCTTGATTATGACAATGTCATAACAGCATTTGCGAACAAAAAGGTTCGCTCCAGACTATTTAAATGATAGTGTGTTTTTATAACTTTTTCATGTTTTTCGGTGTCATTGCTTTCGTTTCGCAGTGTCTGCATAAATGTCCTACTGAACTCTGGCATCGGTGCCGAATTTTTTATGACTTGCACCTTCGGTATCGGCATGCTTTATTCTGACATTAGCCTGTTTACTTATGTACAAATTGTGGTGTATTTTCTTAATGCAGCTTTTCAATTTTACACCTCTAAAGTGATATGACCTGTGCGCAGGGGCTCTTGCGCTTACATAGGGGGGGGCCCGAAGTTGGAGTGCTACGGGACTGCTGTTTCCGGAGAAAGCCAGCTGCAAGTTGGGAACTGGTAAACTAATCGTCAGCTATTATACTAATTTCAGAAAACTGCAGTGGCTAAGCAAGAAATTCTACCACGTAAGCCGACAAGCCAACGTTTCTCTGATTTTCTGGACATTCAGTGCATGGCTCCTATTAAATGTCTAGCTAGACAAACATTCGCACAACAAAAAGAGCTTCATTCCATATTTGTCTGCCTTGCTAAGCATATACTGCCTAAAACTACAGAAAGCTCAAAATGGTATCAGTTTTTCATCTGCCGTTAAAAAGGAATCTTGAGCATAATTTTTTCTGAAATTGTCAATACGCTGTCGCCATATTGGTGCGACATGGCGCAAACTTGTCATCCATGTTACGATTTTCAAAACTGTAAAAACCCAGGTGTGAATCAATTTGCTCAAAGCAATGATGGTGAAATGAGGCGGGATATATACAGTAGTTTCTCCTTGTGGGCTAGATGACCACATGAAAGGGAAGAGAAACGTGTTGAGAACGACAGATACCCATAAGATAGAAAAGACTAACAATGTCCTTAAATTCACACCAGTCAACTGTTGCCCATTCATCTAAATTCTTGCCCTTTGTTTTTGGTCTCTTCTTGCGCGATCGTTGCTATGCTTTACAACCCGCTGTAGCTTGTCTTCATCAATAAAGCAAGCAAAAGCGTATACTTTATTCCAAATGTCTTTCGCAGCAGTGACTGGCCATCAGTGGTGTGTCTGAGATTATATGCACCTGTTTGTGATGGTGGGAGACACGTTGGAACCCACACACGGCTATTTTTTTCTTTGAATGAGCTTCTGGCCGCCAGATCATTGGTGTCAATACAGTCTTAACTGTCGCTCTTTCACTCACCACTGTCAATCAATTTATTTTCTACGCTTGTATGTGCATTATGGTAGTTGACGGTAAGAGAGTCATCCATACTCTCACTGTCACTTTATTTCGCCCTTCAAGCAATAGACGGCCCTTTTCAAAATCCTTGCTTTCAACATTGTTTTCATTATCAGAAATATTGTTTTCTAAATTTGACTGATCTGCCATTTGTTTTCCCCCAGTTGCTGTGTCCAATAGCCTTGTTGCTATTTTGCTTGAAAGGTAATTGCGTCAATAATTGAAAAGAGAGTGAGAGTTCTTTTAAGTTTATTTTATTGGAACGTAAATTTTTATGTTTGTGGTACTTTGAAAGTAACTGCTTGCAAAATCAGTTGCTATTCAAAAAAACTTGCACTATTACTTAACTGGGTCTCTGAATGTCCTTCAAGTTTTTTTATCTAAAGTCTCATAAATTATTTTGTCAGTGGCATATTTTCAGAGTTATAAACGTAAAATAGGAGAAGGTTAAAAACTTTGAGAATAGTGGAAGTCACACAAAATGAAGCTAGATACCCAAAGAGATATGAGCAAAAAAGATACACCTTTAAACGTTAAATGCCTTTTAAAGTTTAAGGGTTGAATGCGTCTCAAAGAAAAAAACTTTGAACACCATTGGTTTAGCGCAATAACCTAAACTAACCGGTGCGATGGCGCAGTGGTTAAAGAGTCCGCCTTGCAGTCGGTAAACAGGAAGTTCATTTTCCAAGTCGAGTCATACCAAAAACTTTGAAAAAATGGTATTCACAGATTTCCTTCTTGGCGCTCCGCACAAAAGGAAAAGTGTGGAGAATAAGCCGCCAAGTTTACTTGTTGCGTCCTTGGGCAAGACATTTAATGGGATACCTCCATCTTCATGTGGTAAACAGATGGCGGGGCCGAGGAGACTACCAATCGTGGTGGCCCAGTCTACCTAAAGACTAGTAAAACCGGCTAGTGAGAAACTGATAATTATAATCTGAGAAGCTTCTCCAAAAACAAAGATTTTGCCCATACGAAGAAGAAGAAGAATAACCTAAACTGGTGACAGACCTCAAGCAGTATTAAGGTTTCTCCAATCAGTATGCTATTGCGGTATTTCAAAAAATGGAATTCCTTTAGTGTAAAGTCAATATTTTGTGTTATTATATGCTGAGCAACAAACACAATGAAATCATAATGTGGTACATAACAAACGACAAACCTTTTTTAAAAAATCTTATGATAAATGTCAGTATGTTTATCATTTCAAACATCAGACACATTGTGCTCTGACAATTTATGTCAATTAAAGCGCAAAAATCATCAATCGATGATCGCGGGAGCGAAAGAGTTAATGAAGAGAAATAAAAGCTTTTAAATAAGTAGTGTAAAGTAGCTTTGAATAAATTTTTGTCTGCATGGTTTTTGATTTATGCTCTTTTGCGCACAAACCTAAAATGTTTACAGACTGAACTATACATGGTGCCAAAACATTTTTGATAAATTGAAAATTAAATGTGATATGATTGAAAAAAGAAATCCGAAAAGTCCTGCATAAAAAGTTGTTCAGTGTTGTCACTGTCATTAATACCGTACTAAAGAGCAGCAAAGTTTCAACAAATATTTTGACAATGTAGCATCCAGGCTTTTGATTTGGCACTTTTTAAAACAATTGATGTGCTTTGGTTGGTAATAGTTTGTAATGATTTTTGATAGCATACCCAGTTTAAAATCCATAAAATGCAGAAGTTACAGCGGAACTTGCGGCGTTTTTTTGTAAACCTGTTTTTTTAATTTTCTCTAGCTTTAAGGAATAGATGTGCAACAGTCCAACTGTCATGTAAATGTTAACCAAGTTTTGCAAACAAGTCGCAAAGAAACAAATAATTTACAATAAAATCATATTTATATAACAATTAAAATTTGGAAGGCTATTAGCTCTGAAACTTTTATGACTAATTTAAAAATTTATCTAAACTAGCTTTAGTGACAGATACAAAATAGTACCATTTTTAAACTACGCTTACAAAAGATGTTTTGATTTTGTTTTTATTGAATTTTGATTTTTCTACGTAACTGTTGTTTTTTGTTATGAAATATTGGCAACGCGTGATCGCAACGTGTTATAGCAGCTGACTATGTTGAAAATATTTCCTTAATAAATGTTTGTAGAGTAGCACAAGACTAGAGATTTTTAGAAGTTTTAAAGA
This sequence comes from Trididemnum clinides, assembly GCA_963675345.1. Classification (NCBI taxonomy): domain Eukaryota; kingdom Metazoa; phylum Chordata; class Ascidiacea; order Aplousobranchia; family Didemnidae; genus Trididemnum; species Trididemnum clinides. The sequence continues at coordinate 31,066,972 of OY776291.1, forward strand.
ATTGTGGAACACCTATATTTATAAAGCTGACTATTTTTAACAGTAACTAGCTGGTTTAGCCGGCGTCGCCCGGCAGGGCCCCCATCAGTCATGTCGAAATTAACAACATCGGTTTCGCCGGCTTTACCCAATGGACAGTTGTCAAAATAGTAATAAAAACTTTATGTTTTTTCGCATCGCCAAACCTCGTTCCGAAACCAAACTATTGTTTTTTTAAACGCAATTAATAAAAAACATTGGCGAGGAGTTGCGTATAGCAACTACATGTCTCCGAGTTTGTTAAGCACCTGCCAATGTCTTATTTGCCCTGTTTTCAATCTAGGTATCGTTAATCTTAACAACGTTTATGCGTTTAATTAGGCAAGTGCTTGAATTGAAACCATGTAAAAGTATTGGAAGGGTGCCGAGTTATTGACATGTATTTTCGCGATTAAGCTTTTAAATATTACGCCCACTACTTACGACTTGTTCATAACTGCACCGGTATTTGTATAAGTTAACGCTTCTGGTTAGGCGCATTGCTCTTTGGTCCTGGCATAAACGCAGCCAGGCAAAGAGCAAATCAATCCGGAATCAATCACTCGCGCTAAAGTTATTACAATAGCAGCATCAGAAATGTCGAGTTTAAGAATATTGGTTTAGCCAACTTCAACCAAGTAATATTTGTGAGAACAACAATAAAAAGTTAATGTATTGTTTGCATAGCCAATTGTCGTTCCAAAATCAAACGTACCGTTGTTTTAAAAAAATCGATTAAGCCTTATTAAACACATTACGGGGGATTGTGCATAGCAACCATTATTTCCAAAAGTTTCTGGAGCTCCTGACGATGTCTTACTTGGGTGGTTTGGTATGTAAAAACAAGACTTGCTGGCAAGTGAAACAGTTAACGATTTCAAAAAGTTCTATTCGTTCATTTTGCTAAGTGTATGAAAGCATAATTTCAAAGTTGTGGGGAGCAGAGCCGCCAAAGAATTGACATACGTATTTTCAAGAATAACCTATTAAATACTAGGAATACTATTTACGATTTTTCATAGCTAAAAGCCTATTTGTACAACCTAAAGCCTTTGACTGCGAACGTGTTACTTGTTCCTGGCATAAACGCAACCAGGAAAAGAACAAACTAACCAGAAGCGTTGCACTTACAGTTAAGTTATTACAATAGTAGCCATTAGTAATATTGAGGTTAAGAATATGAAATCAGCTGTCTGCGTCGGCTTCACCCGATTGCAATGGAAATTGCTTCATTATTTAGATGATAATTAGCTCGACACTAATATTTCGTTGCAAAAGACAAAACAGTACTATCTTTTCCTTCATATTTTTGTAGGAAATCACCAATTCGTTTGCCACATTATAAAATGTTTGGAGGTTTCATTTTTCGATGAATCTTTTCTAAAATTTTGTTAGATAATGCCAAAGAGTCACGCTTTTTAGGAAGAATAGTAAAAATTTACCAAACGACTAAGTTTTTCAAAAAACTGACATTATGTGAAGCCCAAACACCAAAATTTGGAGTGTTTTTGACCGGTAGACTACATTTCAAAGTTTGTAGAGACTTCATTTTGCAATAAATCTTTTTAAAAATTTAGATAAATAATACATTATAGCAAAGAAGCATGCTGTCGATAAAAAATGTTTAAAATGTACCAAAGAGCTAACTTTATATAAAAATTAGTAGTTACTTAGGTCTAGTAGAAAAAATTTTAACTAAAAATGCAAAATCATGTATTTCCACCAATTTCTGATGAGATGTTATAAGCTGATCCTTAGCCCTAAACTAATTCGAGTTGCATATTGCTGGAAAGACCTGAACTGCTCATGCACTACCAAAAATCCTTACATATTAAACTTACCTTTTTTACTCAGCTTACCATTTTATGGAAAGGAGTAAAATGTTACACTACAGATGTTAAAGCTCAATTTTTTTAACATAAAAACAAATAGCAAAAGTACTAATTACGTATTATCGGAATTGGTTTAAAATAAATTTCAATTTTGTAAAAATTTCGAATTTCGATTGGGAAATGAGATCACAAATTAATTTTTAAACAACTGATTTTGTGAAAATGTTGCATCATATGAAAAATCATTGTATTATGATCTCTGTTAGCAAAAAACTGTGTTGATCGTACCAGGCTTATTATGACATCATAGAGCAAGTTTGAAGCAAACAGAAAAAAAGCGAGAGAGCGTACTTAGAAGGTTAAAATGTTTGAATATGTAATCTATCATTAAATATGTAATCGTGAATTCTGCTTCAATTGTTATAGATTTGTTTTTATTATATTAATAAGATGTGTGGATTTGTTTTATCAAATTATTGTAGGTATTAACGAGAGCACCTTGCTAATACCTCCCATTAAAGCGCTTAATTGTGTTTCTACAATCACTAGTTTTTAAGCAAATTAAAAAAACAAAAATTAAAATATATCGTTAATTATGACGTCATGTGGGATCCTAAGAAAGTCAAATTTGTTGAAGTTGGAAGTCGGGTACTGGCTTTCGCTTAAGTTCGGAACCGCTTTCCTCAGTCAAGAAATAAAAATTTTTTAAAAATTTTCTTAGATTGTGACGCCACCATGACGTCACCAACTCCTTTATGACCAACCCTTTATGTCATCGTGCCAAATGTGATGCTCCTACGTTCGGTAGTTTTGGACAAGTTAACACACACACACAGAAACAGAATTGCGCTTTGTAGTATAGACCATATAGATAAATGTCTTTCAAAAAGAGCTGCTCTTTTTTGATTGTTGACTGCTGTTTTGTGCTTTCATTTGTAGCAGCACTGTTTTTAACCATCTTTTGTAATGATTTAATATTTCTACGGAACATTCTGCAAGTCAAAGAATAATTTCTGATTAGCAGCTGTAGAAACATTTTAAAATGGTAATCAGTATTAGGATTCAGCCTGTTCTTACCGTTACCGGTTTCTGCGAAGCTGTTCTTGAATGCCATGAGCTCCCCGAACCGGCAATTAAAAATTGACTTATAGACGTGTCAATCAATACATAGTAATTTGACATTTGCTTGCTACTTGCGTACTTCTATACCTCTATTATAGAGCAAACCTGTCGCTGAAATCTATAAATCCCACTTTTGATCACAATATATGTTATATTACCTGTTATATTACATCTTAGTAACATTTGCATATCGTATATACTCATGTATACGTCGATCTCATGTATAGGTCGATGTGTATTTTAAGACAAAAATTACATCATCATAAGTATTACTCGTGTATAGGTCGACTCGGCATTACAACATGCTTTTATGGACTTGCGGTATTGAGGAATGGACTGAACTGTTTGGGGATAGCAATACCGATGCTGAGAATTGCTTTGAAGGATTGAAATAAACTTTTTATTAGACTACTATTTACGTAAATGTTGACTGTTTGATGAATTTAAAATGTTTGTATGTTTGGATAATTACCGGTATATATAGATCAAGGTCTATTTAAAAATTAGACTTTATTTGAAATTTACAGTAACAAAATTTCGTTTAATGATTTTCTGGATATATTAATCTGTTAAACTCAAAACCGACAGGTGGCAATACAGCACAACAATGGCGGCTCCCATGTTACGATTGACCGTGCCGTTGTAAGCTTGTTTACTGATAATATATACCGCATATTTCAAGCTAATTCAACACCTCTACAATAAATTTCACCGATATTTGACAATTTTGTGAAGTAAGGTTAACATTTATAAGGTGAAGCACCATATTATCAGCGTTTGTTAAGGCTTCATACCGCGGTGTGTATATTGCATGTATAATAACGGAGTTTTTTTCAAATTCACATTCTGTACAACTCGGCAGCAACATGTCCATAAACATTACCCTTGTATAAGTCAACCCCAAAAATTTTACCTTAAAATCGTCTCCCAGAAATTCGACTTATACATGAGTATTATACTGTACATCAATTCTTTGCACTCTATTTTTTTGTATACACATAGTATTTTCAATTCCATATTTTATTGTATTATTTTTTTATCATATCACAACAATATTTGTCTATTACAGTAGTTTGCGCTCTAAATTTTTTTGTATGTTAAACAATTAGTCTTTCTTGAAGAATTTTGGTTATGTCATCGTAAACCAATTGCAGTGTTACCCGGTATTGCAATCAAATACAATAAATTGATCTAGAACACTGGCAAAATGAAAACCAGGTTTTTGGGAGAGCCAGAGACTTTTGTAAAATTGATGACCTATTTTTTGAATTAACTTTTTGAAACAAAGAATTTTGCTCAAATTGGTGTCCAAGCAGAACTTAAAAGTTTTTCTCATTTGGTTATCTTCACACATATGACGATCTTTTCGCTTCACGTTGTTTGCTACTACCATATTGTTTGGGGTGCATTACTCTTGATCACCCTCCTTCGTAATTCGTGAGTGGTCAGCAATATTATTTTAGTATTATCTGTTTAGGTAAATTGCCCGGTTTTAGGACACTTAACCCCGGAAACTTACCCTCCGGTCACATACATAAACCTCAAACACCCGACATTGGAGCAAGTCTTGTCGCTGTCCACTGTGACATAACTAAACAAATCCGATGACATTTTTAGCTGAAATCACTAACCTTTTTGGGTCTGTGCTCAAATGTCTCTTGTAATTTACTAGTTTTTCGACGCAAACTTGACACAAGCCTATTTGGTAGATCTATGTCTCCCTAACATTTGTTCATGAGATTCAAGAATTATCTTCATGTTTTGTAGAAGAAGAAATTCCGATACTGAGTATTCGCTACGACAAAAATCACGTCAATCGTTTAACACTTGAACGGCCGATATGATTTTACTAACTTTTAACGCTTTAAATGACCGGGCCAATGGTGTAGTGGTTCAATTTTTCGCTTCGCAGTGGGTAAATTGGGTCTTCTTGCTCTTGTCAGATGATACCAAGATACTTTATAAATGGTATTTATATTTCCCTTGCTTGGCTTCAACACGAAGAAAATACTGCTGATTCTGTGACGGAGAAAAAGTTGACAATTTGCTTGTTATGTCCTTGTACATAGCAGATTGCTCAATCTTCATGAGGCAGATGTGGAGCAGATCAGTCTACACATGGCGATTACCCATTCTAGATAATAACATGCCAGCAGAGCATCAGTTTATATACATAAACGAATGAATAAAGCACTTTTCACCACTCTCTAAAACTACGAGGTCGAAATTGAGTTGCACTAACGTATGGCGAGCTTATACGTACATCACAGACGCCTTTGAACAGGCATAACATTACAATGCCATCATGTACATGCACATGCACATCACAAACTCCTTTGATGGCTCATAAGAAGGCAATGCCATCAATAGTTACGAGAATCGGTATCAACATAGGTATGCCAGCAGTTACAAAATAGTTAAGCTTTTTGTGACAAGTAAACAAATAAAACTCTTCTTTATAAGAATATTAAAAATATTGAAATATTTCATTAAACAGTGCAATTGAATATAGCAGGGATTTTTCTTTGGTTGTGTACATTGATATGATAAGCACGTAATGATCGTTCTTTCGACAATTTTGTTTGCAAACTTAACGTTTCATTCCTCTCAGTAACCTGGAAACTTGCTCAGAATACGATAGATATTATAATCTGTGCAACACACATATACTGTTAAACTTTAAAGTTAGTGATCTTAGTTTTTAACTGTTAAGTTGGTTGTAGTGTTAAATAATATACATTGTCTTGATATTTTTGTGTTTAAAGAGTTTATATGTCTCACTGATAACAGCATCTACGGTACTCTTAGGAATCTCCCCTGTTACGAAGGGTGAGCGAAATGTTAAGTTTACAAACCAAATTGTCAATAGAACCAACATATCTGTTTATGAAATAGTACCAGGCATTAAAATAGAACCAAATCCTGCTTCACTTCGTCTGAAGATGTGTAGTTAACCACAGAAATTTCTTGGGCAGCGCCTTTATTTTTAATCTGGAGTTTTGTTGGCCAGAAAGTCAAATGTCTTCAGAGCATCAAAACAACAGCAATATCATAACCCCAACGTATTCACCTGAAGAGAGACACAACCAAAGACACATTTTGATTATCACTTGGCGATAGAAAGAAAAAAGACAGAATTTAGTTCTAAAAATGTTATTGATCAATATCAGAACGCTACCGTTTCTTCCTTTGTGGCGTCATCATTGGAACATAGAGCGCTCTGCCAGGTACTGCTACCTCAAATTTATCTCTTAGAAAAGACGTTTTGTTTTTGGCACGTAACGACTTTGTCACACCATGTCGCAGATAGATTCAAAACTGAACAGATAGATATCTACTCATAATCGCAGTGCGATAGGATACTGCCCGAGTGCTCTTGTTATGTTGGTTGTTACCTGAGTGTGTCGATCAAACTGACTCGATTAAAGAATACCAAAAACTAGTTGATCCCTCTTTACAACTCATTAATTCTTAACATTTTTTAATGCTTGCTTGTTTGCTCTTCTCCAAAAAGTTTTCTGCTGGGGCCTCTGAGTACAATTTTCCCTTTCTGCTTCAAACTTACTGGAGACAACAATGCCGCATTTTAGATCTGGGTGCAACTACGATTTAAAGGAGAAGAAAGAAAGAGCTTACCCTGGTCTAAAAGCAAATTTTATTTGACCTTTGTTTTATGGGGGATCTTGGTCAGAACTGGTGTTGAGCCACATAATATGATGTGTTTGGACCTACCGACAAATTGTAGAGGCCCATCACATGAAAATCAATGGTTTCAACTGAAATTGTTTTTCATATCACATATTTTTTGTGTATTTTAACTTAAATGTTTGTGCTGTTGCGTGAGTTGAGGTAAAATAAATTACTTCCTTTTTTCACTTCATTTTTCTGTTATCACTTGATTGCATTTGTCGTTGCAGGTGATACACAACAGTTTTAAGTCATGCAATTTTTCGAGATTTCATGCATTGTTGCGACAATCCTAAACGCTGGGAGTTTAGTCCTAGGTCAGGAGACTCAGCAATATTGTGTTCCTATCCGACCGGTAGTTCAAGATGGGGAAAGCCAACCCAATCTCCCCATCAGCCAAGGCCCTCCTGGCCCAACCGGATCTCCGGGGGTTCCCGGCATGAAAGGAGATCGTGGAAATGATGGGAAATGTTTGTGTGATCTCAGCGATGACAAACAACTGAAAACAGAACTTTTTGCTGTGAAAAGTAAAGCGTAGGCTACTTTTTGATAGACATCCAGCATTGCGGCGACATAAACTATTCGACAATCATTGCTAAGAGCGACAGCGCTGGTCTGGCAAGTGATAAGTTGTCAGTTGAAAACCGACGAGAAATAACCAGAGAGTGATATAATTCCTTGTTTTTTTTCTGTTTTGCTTCAGGAATCATTGGAAAGACGTGAGGCAATTTGCACATCATCTGCTAAACGTGATACATTTGATCTTAAAAGCTTTTGCTAAGCATTGTTTTCCGGACCACAGTTTGTCATTAATTCAAACATTTATTCAAAAGTGCCACCTGATAAAAAATGTTTCACTTGTCACCCTTTCTATGAGTTTAAAAAATTTTTCGTTTGCCATCCAAATGCAACGCATAACATAAATTAGGTTCTACATAAAAAGTTTTTTGAAACAGTATTTGTTATGATTCGTAAAAGGCTTGCTACTACCACCACTAACCAAACCTGAGTTTGCGCTAATGCTATAATTCCCACCTTTGTATGGGTGAATGCTTAATTTAAGAGCTTAGCGTGCTTGAACAAAAATGGTAGTGGGAGATTTTTTGTCAAATGATTGATCAACAACTGATCTAGATTTTAAAAATTTTGGGTGTAATGCATCAATTTTACTAGACGTTGAGGTAGTGTCGCAACTAAAATTTTACTAGTTTACTGGAAGTATGATCGAGAAACTGAAACTCTTTTACCAGGTAAAAGATAAAGATATGGTAAAACTGAATTACTAGATAAAACTGAATTTTATAGTTAAAACATTTTTGCAATGTAGCCATTTTTCCAAAACTGCTTCAAATCTTTGGTCAGAAAATAATGGTCGCATAAAAGTTTCATGATCGGACGCGTTTCTTAATGGTGTGCATATTGCCTACCTTCTCTTATTGTTCCGTATAAAAACTAAAACAAATTCATGGCAATTTTTTAAACAATTGTATTCATTGCGGACAAGTGTGAAATCGTACTTCGAAAACGTGCTGCAACTACTGTGATGAGGGCATGTTGAGCTTCAACATAATTTTCACTCACAGTTTTGAAATGAAAATAATAATAACTGTATTCATCTTCATGCTCCGATCCCAAGAAAATCTTTGCGTTTATAGATGAAGCTGTTTGTGTTCAGACCTGCTTTGGAATTACCACTGCTTGCTGACCCACTGGATTTCTGTCACAAGCACTGCAGCCAATCAAGTTGAATTGGCAAAAAGTATTCTACCTTTACCAAAAGCACACCAACGAAGCAAGCACAACGTCACTCAACTAGTAAGGTTTTGATGGCAAGTTCGAACCTTATAGCGCAAGGATATAAGTTTCTATGTACGTTTTTGTAGTAAATTATTTTCTGTTTTATAGAAAAGCTGAGCAAATTTGAAGAAGTTCTTAAAAAGCACTTTTATTGTAAGTAGCCCAATAATTTTAATGCCAAAAGAGCTAGAACAGGGTGGGCAATCTCTTCCTAGTCTCGGGCAAAAAGTAAATTTTGAAAAGATTCTTTAAGCTGATTTAATTTTTTCCCGACCAATTTGCTTTTCTACTGTTTTTATGAAGTTATTTTATACCGTGTTTTTATATTTTGTGTTATCCCTGTTTTCCCTAAAAACTTGATTATGCGAAAGATTAGTCCAAACGAGCAACAATTTACAATGAAATTATCAAATACGTTGGCAGTCCAGAATCAATGTGATACGCGATATCGTTAGAGCTGTGCCAACAACCCGCGGCTCTTTTATTCTTATACTGCGGCTCCGCCTGACTTAAAAAATTCTATAAGTTACTGTGATATCGAGCTTTTTCCGTGCGCAAACGCGGTCGCTTTGCCACTTTCAAAACTACTTAGCGTAAAAAGATTAAGCCAGGCACGATTGATGGGTGCCGAGGAATGAATGCCATATGATCAGCAATTTTGTGCAGACAAGAACCGATTTCCAGAGATTCAGAAACAAAAGTCCCAAATAACCAAGTAGTATAAATGAGCATGTAAATATTCATGTTTTTTGCTTCATGACAAAATACTTTTTTCTAATTTGATTTTTAATTTCATGTCAAGGGCTTGCTATCCGCTTAGAATGCCCCAAGACGATTTAAGGATGATTGCTCACGGGGGTTTACCGACATTTCATCACCCGACATTCAATCACTCGACTGTTAATCACGGACATTTAATCACTAAACAACTAATAACGTAGACTTCACAACACGACCATATTGCAAGTGGACTAGAATCAATCACGCTAACACTAACCCTAACGTGATTAAGTGTCTCGTCTCTAACCCTAAACCCTAACCCTATCGAGTGATTAAATGTCTGGTGGTGAAATGTCTATACACCCTCACGGGAATGTTGGTTGGTTATATGAACAATTGATGTCAAGCTTACCAATTCATATGAAAAAGACGCTTAATTTGGAGTGTTTTTTGTTGTTATTTTCAAATAGTTTAAATTGTTCGAGATGTTTTCATTACGTTAGTAAAAATCAATTTACTCTACACCTTTATAGATTTTATAAGCAATACTCTATAGTTGTTTGTACAAAAGATAAAAGTAAAAAGAAGAACTATATGGGCCATATTGTTGTTTTATTTTAGATGTCAAAGTGCAATTACAGCTTAGAGTTTTTTCCGTGAAACTTGGGTCAAAATAGCTCTTTGAGCTGTTAACGATGCCGATTTGATCATATTGCAATTGCTTCCAAAAACAGGCTAAAAAGAGTCCGATCTTTAGAAAAATCAAAACTTTTATTTTCTTTTTGAGTTTTTGTAGTTCCTTTTCCAAACTTCTGCCTAGACCTATTTCTCGGGGATGGGAAGGGAATAAGGGCATGGGCAATACGTGTTTTTTGGAACTTAAAAAATAATTAGTGTCGCATACATCATACTGAGTAACTTTTTTTATCGTCCTTGGATGAAAAAACCAAATATGTGTTTACAAATACTGATATTTGGATAAAAAATTTAGTCGTCAGGTGATACGCATTGCAGTACATTGCCATCAAATGCAAAAAGATTTTTGTTCTTTTGGTTCAAAAAAATAGAGTCAACGGCTGAACGGATATCTAGTCATTTAAGACCAAGACAAAAGATGGTCAAGTAGTTTTGATTTCAGTATCAAACAGAAATGATGACACAAGTAGTGAGGACTTGTATGAGTCCGCTAGAGAATTAGTGATAAACAGGGACAAAATGTAAATTCACTGGAAAAATAGAAACACTGGTACCAACTATACAATTTAACTGCACGTTTATTACTTGTACAAAAAACGTGTATTGCGTCTCATTTGCGTGTAGTGTTCTTTCGGCATCAAAGTACTCAACAAGAATGGATTTTGTTTAATATAAGCGTTTGGTTTCTTTTTCGCAAGTGAAACATTTTTGATACATTTGAGAGGGTGAAGATCTAGTGAGCAATTTGACAAAGCGACATGATCCGTCTTTACCCCTCACTCACGGACTTTAACGATTAAAATGAAATACCGCATGCAATGGCGCTTTATTAGTGACAAGGATGTTGTAGTTAGGCCAGTAAATGAAATGAAATTTTGTTGCTAATAGCTTGCCGTTTGCGCTTTTGGATTCAGAGTTTAAAAATAACGAGTGTTTAATGCAAGACTTTAAGTTTGTAATTAGTATTCAAATTCAAAATTGTAAAATTAGTAATCAATATTCAAAATGTCATTGACAGTCGAACACCACGCATTTATTGTTGACGATTTTTAAAGTATATTGATTCCTACACTGCAACTGTAAGAAATTTTAAGAATCATAAACTGAACAGACAGAATCATGTCGTCACTCGAAAGTCTGTAATGCTGTGGGTCAATAACTTCAGGACTACAGGATCAGCTCTGAAGCGAAAGCCTCCTGGAAGACCCCATAGTGTTCGAACTCGAGAAAACATTTTGACCCACAGCATTCTAGTGGTCACATGATCGTGTGTCTTCAGCTTTTGATTTTTAAATTTCCTTACAGTTGCAGTGTAAGAATCATCATATTTTAAAAATTGTCAACAATGAATGCATGGTGTTCGTCTGTCAATAATATTTTTCGAATTGATTACTAATTTTACAATTTTGATTTTGAACACCAGATACAAACTTTACAGTCTTGCATTAAACACTCGTTATTTTTAAACTCTGAATCTAAAATCACAAATGACAAGTTATTTGCGACAAAATTTCATTTCAACCACAGGCCTAAGTGCAACACACTTATCAGGGTAACTATTTCAAATGATAGGTTGTATTGTGGTAGGTTTTTCTGTCGAAACCCTGTATAATTTGAAATGATTCACTGGTTGCAACACAAGAGGTACTCTATGACATAGCAAAACAGCAAGTCTTTATTACTTCAAGGTTATAAGTATGCCAATGCGTAGTTTTAATAAGAAGTTAAATGCTATGCTTAAAACTTGTGAAAAGGATACTCATCATGTTGTATCTATCGGTTTCACAGCCGACGTTATGAAGCCAAGTTAGTGGAAGTTGTGATCCCCTCAAAATTATCCGGTGGGAGAGCGTAGGTATCCCCTCAAAATTATCCGGTGGGAGAGCGTAGGGAGTGCCCCTCAACAAAAAAGTGTATTAGCTGCAAATTACTTTGTGAGAAAGAATGCACTTTCAAGGATTCCGGGAATCATTAACTTTTTTATTTCCCCTAAATTTTGTTCACGCTTGAAAGTTTCTGAAGTTCAGGTTATAAACTGAATGAACCCAAAGGCACAACATAAAAAAATGAGGGTCACTTTTTGTGTAAATAACTTGACTCAACCTTTAAACAATTCTAGTGCCACAGAGTTTGATAACATCAACCCTTTTATTTTTCATTTTTATATAGGTTTTGCTTGTTTATATTGGTGCTTGCTTTGGAATTTAGTCTGTAAGCTGTGATAGCCTGCCAGCTAATTCCCGCTGCAATGCAAGCTAAGTGTACCTCAAAGAATTTCTTACGCTGACCTAAAAACTTTTTGAATAGTTATTGTGTAAACACCAAGCCACGTTTTATAACTGCATGTGCAAGTGTGATACACCGAAGCTAAATAGAACATTTGCGAAAAGATAATATTGTAAGGCTGGTAAAATATCTAGACATTAAGTGATTCAAGCCGAACAGAAGCATAGAAATTTGCTTGGCGGGCGATACATTTCGTAATAACAATTACATGAAGAGCTGCAGGCCAGGCCATTTTACTTGGAGGGCTGTAGGTTCCAATCATTGGACTAAAACAAATGTTAAAAACGGTGTGATGTGAAAATCTCGAAATCGAATTATTGATAGGGTTGATTTGTGTGTGAAAACCTTTCAGTCGAAAATGTTACTTTTTAGCAATTTTGAAGGAATTTACGGAAGGCTGCGACAGATACTTTGTTTGCTTGCATAAAAAGAAGTGCTGGATGCCTCTATTAGTTTGTTTGGATGGTTTAACAATGCATTTTTGTGTAAAACCATTGCAATTTAGCCTTGAGCTCACTAAGAAACATTGTGATAAGATTGATTTTTGTAGACGATTGCCTAAAGTTATAATTTTTTGAATCATTTTGCTTCAAACTTTATACGTTGTCAGGGCAATGGTTTTTTGTGTTTTCCTTATAGGTGGTAGCTTGTTTGAAAGGTCGAGAGTATAGACAGGCAAACTTCCAAAATGCAACCAATCATCAAATTCTATTCTGTAAGAAGTTTTTGACATTTGATATCCTATTCGTTTATTGATAATAGTTTAACTCTCCATCTTTAAAATAAGCTGCTGATGTGCAATTCGCAATTTTAAGCTACTTCCTACATATAATTTGACCCAATTTGATCACTCTTGGATGAAGTTTTACGTAATTCTACTACACTGTTTCAGTGTTTAATACTGAGGCAATGAGCTCCAAACATACGATATTGATACCTGAAACTAAGTTACGTTAGAAGCTGATGCTAACAGATGTGATAGAAGTTGTTGCCAACAGACCCACACATGATTTCCTTTCAAATATAATGATCTTGGCCAAAAACAAGAAAAGTGTTCTACGTTAAAAAATATTTTAATTCCTCATTTTCTATGACGAAGGCTCCAACCCAGGGGTGTGCAAAGCAAAGCCCACGGACCACATTCAACATGTCTTACAGATTACATTTTGCCCGCCAAATAGCTCAAGCAAACTTGGTTCTGCTTTTTCAGTTTCAGATTCGCTGCTAATTGTATCAAAACGTGTACAAAGTTGATCTGTGTGCGAAACGTATACAAGTGTGAAAGAGTTCAAAACTATGCTAAACTTTATTTTCAAGACACATGTCCAACAGCTCTTTTTCTTATTTTTCTGCATCTTCCTCATTGAAACAAGTTCTTAACATGTAAATAAAAGAATACATGAATCGTTTTTTAGATTTTGAAAAATTTAAGATTTCACTTAATATTGTCTCATGTTTCCTTACAAAAGACTACAAATGGGCTCCAAAAGAGTTGCAAATGGAGCTTATTGATTTTCAATGTGACTGCGTTTTATTCGAAAAAATGAATTTTGTGCTTCCTTAAAAGTGAAATCACATTTTAAAAGTTGCGAAAGTTGGTACTGAGAATGGTTATATTGTTTGGTCAACTTCCACGTACACATGTGAGCAGACATTCAGTTTGATTAATATCAACAAAATCTGTCACTGATCTCATTTAACTAACAAACTTTTCAAATCTGAGAATTTCCACAACCACAGTAAAAATTAGCTTTGATGATTTGGAAAAAACTAACCAATGGTATTGAAAAAAACTGTGTAGTCTTTTTGTTTGTTTTATTTTTTGGGTCATGCTATCGATTGGTGCTATGACATCGTCACAAATAATTGCGTTTTTGTGCTCATTTAGTCGGCCGTCAAACTTAATTAAAAATCTTTGGCCCGTACACTAAAATGTTTGCCCGTCCCTGCTCTAACCTACGTAGCATAACTTCATGCCCCGTTTCTGAATTCCGTCTGTTGCATGCAGCTGGTAACAATTACCACAAATCAAAAACAAAATTTTGGAAAACTACAAATATCTGTCAGAAAGGCTAAAAAGATGTACCAACTGGTAACTTGTTAGCCAAACACGGTTCATCAACAACAACGAAGTCAAGTTATTTAAAATATGCTTTTATAGATGAGTTCTGTGGTGTTGGAATCGCTGATGGTCGCATACCAGACTCTGCTATGACTGCTTCGTCTTCTGTGAATGCACAATTTAGCGCTTCTAAGGCTAGACTAGAGAGTGACACTTACTGGCATCCTAATTGTAAGTTGTGGTTTGAGATCCATATGTTAATTTTAAGCTGATTCATATTGAAAACTTTGCAGTTAAAGCAAGCTGCATGCATTGCGCTGCGCTTTTATCAATTTTACAACAACGACGAGAAAAGTTAATCTTAAAGTTCTTGATTCACTTGTGATTATTCCAGTGGTATGCGGTTTTTAAGTGCTAAGTGGTAGCCTGCTACTTCTATCATATCAAGATTGTTGCAAAATAATGTCTTTTGGGTAGAAGCAGTGTGTACTGACTATCATTGTGCCTTGCTCGATATAAAGTATCCTTCAAGTCAGTGTTTTTTTTGTCCGCTTACCACTTGGAAGTGGCTGCTTATCGCCAAAGACATCATCAGAAGGCAGGAGCCTGGCTACCTCCTGCTTTAGCCATATGCCTAACAACTGCTCAAACATCGTACTTCTAAGTGATAAACAATAAATTTATTTGACGCTAAATTTTGTGTATACCGGCTCTATAGGGTAATGACTAGAGCGTTTGCTTTGCTGTCGGCAAACCCGGAGTTTATTTCTTTTGTCGAGTCACACCATAAAACTTTTAAAATGGAATTCAGATCTTTCCAGTATGGCGCTCAGTGCAAAAGGAATCGCGTGGAGAGCATGCCAGGAAGTTTGCTTGTTATGTCCTTGGCAAAGTACTTAACGAGATGACTCTGCGTTGATGTGTTAGACATGTAACGCGGCCAAGCAGTCTAGCCATCGCGGTAGTCCAGGCTGACTGAGGAAATGGCGGATGAATCGCGGCCTCATACGCACGAGATGCTTTAATAATTACTTTCAATAATGACTTGAGTTTACTCACTCTTGATTATAAAATAGGGTGCAAGGAATCTAAAATGGCCTCAGTACATAATTGCATAAAAATATTTACATGTGGCTTTGTAGCTGCTTGCTTGCCAACTTGAACGAGCTAATGTACTGCAGTTCAAGAACCACTTCTGTAGAGGCTTGAAAATAATTCTATTTGTAATTAAAGTCAAAATCTTGGTTGCAGACCCTCCCGTAGAATTCGTTGGCGAGTGGCTTCAGGTTGATATGGGCAAACCAACAACTATTGTTGGTGTAGTAACACAAGGAAGACCACCAGAACCGGATACCTATACCCAGTATTTAAAAAGCTACAAAATACTGTATGGCAATTCAACCACGGCCCTTTATCCAATCAAAGACCCGATCACAAAAAACGACGTCGTAAGTTAATTGAAAGTTACTTTATATTATTACTTAGTTAGTGGCATATGCTGAGACGTTTCATTTTATTGATTGCAAATCACTCAGCATGATGTGGCCTGGTTCACAATCGTAAGGCTCTGAATTCAGTGTTCGGTTGATACATGCGTGGTTGCGTCATCGAGAAGAGCATTTTTTGACAAATGTTTGAACTTTGGGTTTTGCACTTTGTGGTAGAAATACACCGTGACCACAGTAAAGAAAGTAACTGCCACAAATTCAGAGATCCAAAGCACCTCAACATACTTTCAACTTTCTGTTTCGTTTGAAAGATCAATCAGCTATCTTCATGTTTTAGAGAATACTGCGTGACCAATTTCTTAAGGTTACGTCTTGAATTTTGTTACGGGATCCGCGATTGATTATTTGACCTTATCGGTGACAGCAGAACGTATTATTTTTAAAAAGTTTCGACCTAAGGAGTTAAATCCACTGTTGTGTTGCACTATAGCATTTTTTGCTTCTAGGTATTCAGCGGCAACATTGACAGAACCAATTATAAGATGAACAAGTTTCCTCAACCAATCACAGCTCGATACTTCCGGCTTCTAGTGGTCACATACCACGGCGTTCCGTCACTCAGATTGGAATATCTAGTTTGTTGATCACTTCTCGACGTCTAAAAGCTCTTTATCATTACATTGCTTCATTATATGCTCATTTTTATCTCAGAAAGTTGACACCATCTGTTGTTAAAAGTTTAAAATAGCTTTGAATATAAAAGGCTGTTTTTGTTGAATGTTTTTCGTAAATTGTCAAATATCATCTGGATACTATCATACATGCTTTGTTTTGCTTTTTTGATCTGATTTCACTACCAATGAGTGTGTTTTAAAAAGTTAAGAAAACTAATTTTAAACTGTGATAAAGTTGAGATTGTAAAAATGTTCCCTGAAGCGATGACGAAATGGGTTCAAGAACATGGTAAGCCTGGTTAACGAGAAGACAACCCAATTATCCAGCAACAGATTTTTGAGCAAGTTTTTAAATATGACCATAAATAACCTCAAGACGTGTCCTTACTTGGAGAGAGTGGATTTAAAAGTGTGGGAGGAGATGATTAAAAGAGACATTTAAAATCTTGGCCTCTTCGCTGGTCATCACTAATCAGCTTGTTCTGATTTTTAAAGTTAGTAAAGGAAGAACATAATAATGATAAAAAATTTACCGTAAAGTGCTTCCTGTAATAAAATCACAAATAATTTGCCTAAAACACATGGACTGCAAACAATTTTAATATTTGAGCCTACGATAGTTGTTCGTTTCGAGTTAGGAAACGGTAGTTACGAACAATTGGATCCCCCAAAGTCCCAGGCCTGGGCGGTAGATGCCTAATTGACTCTGCGCTACCGCTAGCAAGAAGCAAATGCTTGAAATTAATTGGCTTTGTGATAAAATGATGCAATGTTAATGAAGTTCTAGCTGTTAGGTCCACCAAAAAAATATTTTGAAAGGTGAAGTAACCTCCTTCAGAAATAAATAATCTAATTCAATACTTTACTTCTAACACTACCGGAATCCATTATGGACTTGGTGAAATCAATAAATACCAAAAATAATCAAAAAATGACCATCAGCTTCTCAAATGGCAGCTTATAGGTTACATCCAGGCAGTAGACTAAAAAGTGCTTCCTCCTGTTGTAATGTCATTCATCAACTACTAATATTAATTAAAAATTTAGTTCCTAATAACGGCTTTATATTATATTATTAAGCAATCCTGTAGAATAAGTGATGTTAATTATCTTCCTAAGAAGGGGTAGAGCTTTGTAGAATACTAAGGTGGTTTAAAGCAAAAAAGAATCTAGTCAAATAATTTAACCAGCTAAAAACTAAGCACTTATCACTGAAGATTACCAGTGGCCGTATTTGCATACTTTAGATAATAATTAAATACAAGCAATCGTTCAGTTTTAACTTTTAATAACGGAAAATATAACATTTTTCTACAACAGCCAGAAGCGGTGTTTCTAGATTTTTGTAAAGATTTTTGGTGGCACATATTTAAACCTTCATTTAACATTCAGCCAATGATACGACAACAATTCGATAATTTTTACTTCTTGGTGTTCATTTCCGAGCTTCTCCATTTTATGTAGCTTAATGTTTACATTGATAAGTTATTACTCTCTTTCTTCTGTCACATCGTTTGGAGAGGGCCATCGATCTCTATCCTCCCCTAAAGATCACACTGCTTGCACACTCACTCACACACACACACACACACACACACACACACACACACACGCACGCACACACACAGACCTATACATGGTCTGCCTCTTTTTTCTTTTTTTCATCTAATCATCAAAACAGCTTGACAATTGGCTGTGGTTAAAAATAGACAATCCACAACCTCCTGAGCAAATGTTTTTGGACCAAAATCGCTGCAACAAAAAGCCTTAAAACTATTACCTACAGGCATTTGTTCAGACTCTTGACGTATTGGAAAAGAGATGACAGATAGGCCTACCGCCGTTGGCGCAATACGGATTTCAAAAAGAAGGATGCTAAACTCTAAATATAGCAGGCATTTTTCGTATGTCGAGTGTAACGATATTTCAACCAGATCGATTCGTTCTTTCGACAATTTATTTCTCGAATTTAACGTTTCGCTCCCCTTAGTTACCGGGGAGCTTCTTCAGAAAACGGTTGATGTTAGTAGTGTAACATATAAACTGTACAACATAAAAACAATTATTTATGTACAACATAAAAACAACTATTTATGTTGTACAGTTGAAATGTTACACTACTAACATCAACCGTTTTCTGAAGAAGCTCCCCTGTAACTAAGGGGAGCGAAACGTTAAATTTGAAAAATAAATTGTCGAAAGAACGAATCGATCTGGTTGAAATAGCTGAACTCTAAATCAATTTTTTATCAAAATTTTGTGAATTTTACAAGAACATCAATCAATCAATCATTTTATTTTATTTTTGCCCAAATCAGCATATATAAAAAATATATTTGACCGCAGTGGACAAAAAAAGGAGACGATGGCAAAACGATATACGTTGATACGTGCATATGAACAGAATTTAGTTTAAATTTGAAGATAGTGGCATAGCCATTGCACATGGCCATCGCACCTGCAAAGGATACCTTCTTTACTGTAGTTGCCTGGGAGAAATCGATGAATTCTTATTTTTATATTTGATGTGCTATAGTGCTCTTTTGTTTTCAGCTTCATATCCCACACCCGTTGAACCTATGTAAAGCAGAAGGTGCCATTTTTAAAAGCGATAGGCACCCTTTTAAAAGCTTACAAGCGAGGAGTTTTCTGGCACCCCTTCCTACAAGTCCGGGTCCAGAATTTGGGCGCTTGGTGCAATGTAGAGCAGTTTTTCTTAGTTTTTTGGGTATGTGGCACATTTTCAAACTAAACCTAAGTCTGTGGCCCGATTATGTCATATTTTTGGCAATTTCAATGATGTTCGCTACATTAGGAATATAGAAATAACAGGCAGTATTCAACCTTATGATGAGACTCACCGGTTGAGAACCATTGGTTTTAAGCAACCAAATCTTTTGGAAATGCAGCACCACGATTTGATTCGAAAAAAATTTTGGTTTTCACCTTAATTCTTTTCATGAAAGCACCCAGTTTTGATAAAAATTGGAGTTTCGTCCAAAGAATATTGAACGTCGTCGTTCTGACCTAAGATAATTCAGCACCGGTTGCGAGTTAGCCGCTCATCGTTTCTGGCAATTGACTGGATGAAGTATTGTTGATCTGCTGGTTCATTTTGTTTCGGTAAGAAATTTCTGTTTGAGTGTTTAAAATTTTTCGAATTTATTCTCGACTAGACCCATCATCAAATAGCAAATTGATGGGCGACGATTTGAGAAAGCCATTAGGGTTCGGCTGATTTATAAAGCTTAAGAACAACTGATGTAGCAGTAGAAGCCCTTTCCGTCTTTTTTTAATAAACGAAAGTCTTTAAAGAAACAGTTGTGGCGGTAAAACTCGTATATTTTTTCCATAATAGTCGAATCCCAAACAGAGGGGCATGACACATGGTCCTCCTAAATGCGCTATTGAGTAGCTTACAGAACGACTTACCTCAAGTTCTTGTTAATTTCCAGTAAGAGTTCAAGTTCTTGTAATTTTCCAGTAAAAGCTATGAATACGGCAAATTGGGGCGAACTTTTAAAGCAATCTTTTTGGTTTACAACTGTTCCTCTAAAGCTAACGTTGCCGTATCATAATCTGCTAGCATAATTATGAGAATAAGTTTAGGATTCCATTAACTCGTAAGCTGCAAAACGTTAGAAAAAGTTATTCAAAAAATCAAATTTCATAATAACCTCAAAAATTGTTCAAAATTTTTATGTAGTAAGGTAGCTTGTGCAAGAAACAGTAGACTGATAAAGAATCTGCTTTCATGTCTGTTGGCCCACAAAGATTTAGAAATATTTTTTGAGTAGGCTATTCGCGTTGGTGAATTGTCACAATGCAATCACACCTTTTTTTTATAGGCAAGAAATAATAGACCGATATAGAATCTGCTTGAATGTCTGTATGGTCACATAGATTTAAATTTTTTTCTAAATAGGCTATTCGCGTTGTAGAGTCGTCACAAAGCAACCACACTTTTTTTATGCTAATCTCTTTTTTTTTATGTTATTTCTTAGCTACAGAAGACTACAGAAAGCATTAAAACTGGGTAAGAGAACAATACTGTAATAAGGTTTAGTAAGGTATAACCTAAACCAGGGGTGGGCAAACTACGGCCCACGGGTCTTAATTTGTGCCAGAGCATTTTGTGCGGCCTGCCAACACCTGTAGAAACTATATTTCAATCAAATCACTTCGTTCTTTTGACAAATTTTCTATTCAAATTTAACGTTTCGCTCTCCTTAGTTACCGGGGAGCTTCTTCAGAACACGGTAGATGTAAATAATGTGACATACAAACTGTACAACATAAAATTACAAAGACTACCTGTATTACTAAACACTAAAAATTATTTATCAACAGGGCAGGCAATCACGTAATAACAAAAACATTGTTACATCACAGATACAGGAGTGGCCAAGTGAAAAGTGTTGTGAGAAACATAAGACATTACTTATTGGAGACGAACACACTATAAACAGTCGGAAAATTCGCACCATCATTGCGATTAATAACATTACATGAACAAGCCTTTTGATTTATCAAAAAACTTTCCGCAACGCGACGTCTGTATGCATGTGATTCTGACTTCAGAATTTTGACATTATCCCAATCTATTCTATGATCGAATTCCATAACATGTTGACTCAGCGCTGACTTTTTAGTGTTAAAAGTCTTGACCGCATCAACATGTTCCCGTTTTCTGGTTCTAACACTACGTCCTGTTTCACCTACATACACAGCATTGCAATCCCGGAAAGAAATTTGATACACCAAACCACGCTTTTGTTCAAAATTAATAACATCTTTAGGTTTACGAAACAACAAAGACAACGTGTGATGTGGTTTTAAAGCCACTCCGATACCAACTTGAGTCAAAATTCGGCTAATAGTTTCGGAGACACCTTGCACGTAGGGAATCGAAGTGAACCGTTGCAGTTTTTCTGTTTTTCTAAAATTATGATTTTTCAAGTACTTCTTAAAACTACATTTGTTACTGGGAAATCCGTTATTTTTTAAGGTTTTTGTTATGTGATGAAACTCTTCAATCTTTTTTTCGTTATTGGATATGATACTGTTGGCTCTGGAGAATAATGTATGAGCCACACTAACCTTTTGATTAACCGGGTGATGAGACGAATATTGAAGATACCTGTCCGTGTGTGTTGGTTTCCTGTATACGCATGTAGCAAGGGATCCATCTTCCATCTGTTGTATGCTTACGTCCAAAAAGGCTAATTGTCCTGATTTTTCCAATTCTTTAGTGAACTTTATTGAAGTAGATATAGTATTTAAGTAATCATGAAAGGGCTCGACCTCAGTTTTTTTCATAATAGCATACACATCATCAGTAAGTAATACAGGTAGTCTTTGTAATTTTATGTTGTACAGTTTGTATGTCACATTATTTACATCTACCGTGTTCTGAAGAAGCTCCCCGGTAACTAAGGAGAGCGAAACGTTAAATTTGAATAGAAAATTTGTCGAAAGAACAAAGTGATTTGATTGAAATATCGTTACACTCGACATACGAGGAATGCCTGCTATATTTAACCTGTAGAAACTTCCATGTATCTATTTTAATATGACGGGGATGGCCACACTTGCCGTGCTAAAGAGACGCAAACGATAGAAGCCAATATTGAAAGTAGCCGCTACGCAATTCTTAGTTTGAATTGACGTATTTTCAGTCCAAATAAACGGTGACGACCTTTTCTTTTAGAGACTATCATTTTCAAAGTCCGAAATTAGACATTTGCACTCTTCCACTGGTCGCCGGCATTGCACTGGCTCTCGGCCAACTTTTGAAAGGTCAATGCGGCCTTTAGGCTAAAAAGTTTGCCCACCCCAGGCTTAAGAAATTTAAATCAAGAAGAACAAAAATTTATAGTTTTTCGCTTTGCCCTGAATGCTTTGAGAAATAACAATGGGCGATTGTTTGTATTTCAACAAAAAACTGGCAAATAGATGCTTTTGTCTCATTTAAAAATAAACTTGACATAAGTTGCAAACAAGCTGACAGACAATTGAATCATTTTAATGTGGTTAAGGCTTTAACAAACTTGCCAAACCCACCCAAAGCGATTATCTTGTAGGTTTTTTGAACCAATGATGCTCTTATCATTGCTTTGTAGAGCACAGCACCATACAAAAGCGATCTTAACATGATTTTGTCGTACAACTGCTGTGTTCCATGACAAAGCAAGTTGCCTCACGTCAAGAAGCAGATTGTCACAAGCTAATCGGTCAAATCGACATGAGATAAACAACTTTTTCAGGTTTGAAAACTGCTGAATATCTTGAAAAAAGGTGTGATCAAACTCTTGACTTGACAAAAAGCAATGAAAAGCGCTTAGCATTGTCAAAGCAATTACTGATTATGATAGCATTCTACACGTACTTTATCGCTTCTAACCTAATTTCTTGCAGCACAAAAATTAGGTTAAATTAAAAAAGGAAAGTTTATGACCCCACATCCCACTTTTTCTTACATTCCAATTGCTTATTATTGTTATAGATTTTTCTCAAGGTGACTGTAAATAAGAATTTTTGTGTTTTTTTTCACAGCAGGAGCTTTTCTATTTCGCTTTGTCTTTGTTATCGTAAATGCGAGCTAACGTACCTTATTTTATATTAACTGGAGAACTGAGTTTAGAATGAATTGCATTAAATTGGCTCATACGAGTTTGATAGCTAAGTGTGAAATTTGTTGGGTTCTTCAGTATGAAAAGTTGTTCTGTACTAATGTGACTACATATTCAGACTATTTGATGAAATTTATTCAAGTTGAAAACACCTCAACAGTCTGTTTCGCCGTCGCACAAGAACTACCTCCTGACGAGTCACCTTAGGCGAAACAGACTGTTGAAGTCAGAGACGTAGCAGCCGCCCCCCAAACCCCCCAATTGGGGGGGCCCAGGCCAACTTTGGGGGCCCAAGTTAGTCTGAAATTGCTTTTTTGCTACGTGACTATTTTCAGTTCAGCAGACTTGTTTACAACCGATTTAAACTGTAGGAAGAAATTGGCTTGTGACATCATAAGTGAATGCAACGTCATTTTATCTCGCAGAATCTAGAATATTTCGATTGATTTTCTGGTAGAATCTTGAATATTCGATTGACGTAACAATGCCGTTGTTACGCAACAATCATAGAATGGTCTGGAATTCTGTTTGGCTAGAAATACCGGGACAATATATATACACTGCAGAGTGCAGATAAAGTATTTTATTGACATTGTATAGAATGAAACGTTCAAAAAGTGGTGCTCAAAAGAGAAAAGAAGCAGCCACTGCTCGAGATGCTGTAGCGAAATTGCCCAAGATGACAGATTTTTTCAAGATTACTGAGCAGAGTAGACCTGGCACTAGTACCGAGAGGGATGAAGAAAACTATAGTGTACAAGAAAAAGAAGACTATGACGATCAGCATCAAAGTGATTGTGAATTTCCAGAAAATGTAAGTTGTGATTTACCTGCCAATACGCAACCTTCAATATCAAAAATAACTGAATCTCAATTTACCCCTATCCCTGATGACCCATGTAAATGGCCTGAAAGTATTTCTGATGCTCAACGATGTGATATAGTAAAGCGTGGACCACATGAACTAATAATGAATTTTCCATATAATAACACAACTCCAAGGCGACGTTTTTCCTCCAACCATTATAAACGTGTGTTACCTAATGGTGAAAGTGTTTCACGGTCGTGGCTAGTTTATTCTGGGGAATCAGATCAAGTTTTTTGCTTTTGTTGTAAGCTATTTGGAAAAACACTAAGCCCCTTTTGTAGTGGTATAAATACATGGGAGGGTTTTTCGAAAAAACTGAAAAACCATGAAAACGGCATTTCCCACCAAGAATGCTGCAGTCAATGGATGTTGCTAGCTGAAGGGATAAGAAATTCATCCACTATCGACAAACGCGAGATGAATATTTTTTTCAATGAAAGACGTTTTTGGAGAAATGTTTTAGAGAGACTTATCGACATTGCCTTGTTTCTATCGGAAAGGAATCTTGCTTTTAGAGGATCTGAAGAAGTCTTAGGATCTCCTCACAATGGAAATTTTCTGAGTATATTTGAGCTTTTGGCAAGAAGAGATCCGATCCTAAAAGAGCTTCAAGACAGAATCAAGAATAAAAACACTAAAGATCACTATTTGAGTCCTACCATACAAAATGAACTAATTGAATTGCTAGCGACAGAAGTTGAAAAAGAAAATTTACAGCAATTGAAATTGGCAAAATATTTTTCTATAATTTTGGACTGCACTCCAGATATGTCACATCATGAACAAATGTCTGTCATTCTCCGTTATGTACTATGTAATGAAGAAGCTGCTGTTGTTAAAGAAACATTTTTTGGCTACTTGAGAATAAGTGACAGTACTGGGAAAGGCTTGTTGGACGCTTTCTTAGAAAAAGCGACCGAACTGCAACTCGAATTGTCTGATTGTCGAGGTCAGTCATATGATAATGGTGCTAACATGAAAGGAAAACATTCTGGGGTCCAAGCAAGAATGCTAGACATCAATCCCAAAGCTGTTTACGTGCCCTGTGCAAACCATACCCTTAACTTAGTTGTTGTTGACAGTGCTAATTGATCGACGGAAGCATTGACATTTTTTGGAGTACTTACAAGGTTGTATGTGCTGTTTTCTTCCTCTGCTCAGCGTTGGGAAATTTTGAAGAAACATGTGGAGCTGTCCATAAAGTCACAATCTGATACTCGTTGGGAAAGCAGAATTAAATGCATCAAACCTCTTCGATACAATTTAAAAGAGGTGTTGCTGGCACTGAAAGACTTGGAAGCCATTTCCATAGAAAGAAAAGATGGAAGAGCTGCCTCAGAAACAAAATCGTTGATAGCAGAAACAATATCAAAATGGAGTTTTCTTTTGTCGGTGTTTATTTGGTATGATATCCTATTCCAAGTCAATAAAGCAAGCAAGATTCTTCAATCGTATGGAGTCTCCCTTCATACAATGGAAACGGAAATCCAGGCAACTGAAAAGTTTTTGCAAAACTATCGCACAACGGGTTATGACAGTGCCGCAACATCTGCTGTTGAAATAGCACAGGAATTGGATATTGATCCTTCTTTTCCTCCGTCAAGAAGTGGAAAGAAAAGAAGATTGTTTGATTACCAAGGTGAAGAGGAACAACGAGCTACTCCTGAACTGAAATTTAAAAGCGACTTTTTCTATCCATTAGTAGACCAGGCTATTATGTCAATAAAGGAGCGCTTTAATTTGTTACGTGAGGTTTCTTCCGCCTTTTCGTTTTTGTACACACGAGACAAACTTTTGCTTGTGCAACAAGAAAATGCTCTTCTTACTTGCTGTAAAGAGTTCCAAAAAAGTTCGGTGACATTGATTCTGATGAAATGAGCGCTGAGCTAAAGCGGTTTGTTTTAATTTTACAAAAAAAACGCAATCTCAATACGGCTCAAGACTTTCTGAACTATCTTCTAAAGACTCATTTATTTGAATTGTATCCGAATGTGTACATCGCACTTCGAATCTTACTAACTTGCCCCGTGACTGTTGCCAGCGCTGAAAGAAGCTTCAGCAAATTGAAACTGATCAAAACTTTTAATAGAACGTCTATGACAAACAGTAGACTATCTTCATTAGCCATGTTGTCAATCGAAAATGACTGCGCCCGATCTCTTGATTATGACAATGTCATAACAGCATTTGCGAACAAAAAGGTTCGCTCCAGACTATTTAAATGATAGTGTGTTTTTATAACTTTTTCATGTTTTTCGGTGTCATTGCTTTCGTTTCGCAGTGTCTGCATAAATGTCCTACTGAACTCTGGCATCGGTGCCGAATTTTTTATGACTTGCACCTTCGGTATCGGCATGCTTTATTCTGACATTAGCCTGTTTACTTATGTACAAATTGTGGTGTATTTTCTTAATGCAGCTTTTCAATTTTACACCTCTAAAGTGATATGACCTGTGCGCAGGGGCTCTTGCGCTTACTTAGGGGGGGGGCCCGAAGTTGGAGTGCTACGGGACTGGTTGAGGTGTTTTTAACTTGAATAAACTTCATCTTGTTGCTCTGATTCGATCATTGAGCTCTCTAGTGTCAAATCGACTAACTATGTATTCAGACTACTATGTTGGTACCGGTAATAGTTCTAGACTGTCAGAAAGTAAAAGTTGTTGATTCGATCGCAATCTGCTGGCAAATGATAGCCATTTGGAAAAAGCTCGTTATGTCAAATTGGCCTTTAACCTATATGCTTCATACTGCAAACGACTCTAGATTGTTCTTGCAATACTTGACGAATGAAATGTACGATTTGGTTACTGTTATACTGTAGATACTATTTAAATTGAGTCTTAATATACTGTATATAAATCAAGTTTAGTGTTGCTATTTGCTTATGCCCGTTTCCATTGTTGCAGATAAGCGGTGCTCGCGTGCGTCTTCTGGTGTTCTTTTGTTACGTATTTCTGTTTTTCAAATGAAGATTTGATTGCGATTATGTTGTTGGTCGTAATTATTATGTCACGAGCACGCGATCAAGACTGTTTACAAACATTTGATTGCACCGTATGTTTATATTCGGGCGATAAAGTCTGCCCTTTGAAGAATAGTTTACAATTACAATCCTGTTTCGATATAGCGAGCGTTTATGGATTGCTAAAGTGTTTCGACTTTGCTCAGTCCCTTTTTGTCTCCTCAAACACGCAGGGAGGGTTTTGGTGGGATTAAAATTTCTTATGTCCATGAAATAGTTTAAATGAGTGATTAGTTGCATTGCAAGAAAAATGCAATAAAAAAACGTGACAAAGAAACTGCTCGCGCTTATTTTTAAAATAAAAAACTGCCAATGACATTGCTTGTAAATTTTGTAAATTGGGTTATAGCTTAGTTAATCTTTTTAAAAATTTAAATTTTACTCTGCTTTTGTGAAAATGGCTTTCACATTAAAACAAAAAAAATTTTTCTCATGCTTTTTTTGGTATTTTCTTCAACCGTTTGTTGCAATCCATATTTGGCGGTATCTCAAATCATGCTCCAATAAAGTCTTTAACAGTGATAGGCATGAGTCCCATGAATTCGAGTCGCTACTCCTTGATGTCGGGCTTCATTTCGCGCAAACGACTGGAGTCAAGTCAAATCTGTTTTTACAACGACTCGAGTTTTTCCACCGCCATTTGCCAGTGTTAAGTTTCCTGTAATTTTTCAATAATTCTAGTTAAAGACGTGAACCATTAAAACAGTCGGTAGATTTCCCTCAAAAACACTGCACCAAACTGTTCAAACTGCCGTTTAGTGTTTTTTTCAAGGACACAACAGTGTTGAAACCACGACGGTTTCAACTCTCAACTTCTAGGTCACTGCCATCGCTATATCACTCCCAGCTACTGTTACCACCAACAAGAAGAGCCCTGTCCTTTTGACATGATGACTAGTTATTACGTTATACAAAGCAATTATTTTGTTGGCGGTTGTGAAAGATTAGTATCAAACAGAAAATAGAAACTAATCGTTCATCTTCATTTTACAAGTAGCCTACAAAAATCCTGTTTCACAATAGCCTACCATCGAAAAGTGCTTCCCAATCTTTTCAAGTCAGCATCAAGATCTGCTGTTTTGAAGGTTCGCTTCACAAAAGAAATCATTTTTTGCTTGGGGTCTCAGAAGATCATTTATTTCCAATATCTTGTTGGATCCGTTCCTTTTCAACTTAAACTCAAAGATTTTTTCGAAATTTTTTAATGTTTATTGCATTGTTTTGTCGACAATCCATGGCTATTTACGTAAAAAAGCAGTTTTATCATAGTTAAAATATAATGATTTAGCGTAGGAAAGACTCAATTTTCGCAAGTTATCACTCTCTTGCGCTGAAAAAATAAGATGAGCGAAAGCAGGAATCCATCATTTGGGGATGCATTAGGGCAATAGAAAGTTTGTGCGTAAATCTGGCCAGGTTGGACCTATAATAGATTTTCCACTGTTGCAGCAGGCAAAGAAGCATAGATTTTAGAAAATGTGGTTTGAGCAACACAGCTGGTCGAATATTTCATGTCTAAAGATATTGCATTCTGCTTCACTTGCAAATGTTTAGGTTAACCAAACAAGTTTTGTATTTGCCTTTTTAATCAAAGATTCGGCTACTTAATTTTAACAATTGAGACCCCTTTCACACGAGCTAGGACTGAAAAGCAACCAGTTTCATTGGACAGCAGAAGTTCTAGAAGTTCGGTTATTGCATTGGTCTAAGCCCCAGCTCTAGGCTGTAGACTTTGTAGAGTATCGGCAGCGTTGTGCAATTTGAAGTTGTGATAAAGTTCATTCGAAGCATGTGGCAATTTTTTAACTACAGCTCAAACGCTAGTAGGCTATACTGGCAGTGGTTCTCATATGGGGGTATGCGTACCCCAAGGGGTACGCGAGGGTCGCGCAAGGGG
Source organism: Trididemnum clinides (assembly GCA_963675345.1). NCBI lineage: Eukaryota > Metazoa > Chordata > Ascidiacea > Aplousobranchia > Didemnidae > Trididemnum > Trididemnum clinides. The sequence goes on from OY776291.1 coordinate 31,095,733, forward strand.
TACGTGAGTACAAGTGATAGAAAGCATTAATCTCAGATACCACCTTAATACCAATCTCAGATACCAACTTATACCAAGATTAACCGATAGATGATGTTTTTTGAATAAAGAATTCGTTTGAAAACTAATTTGAGTCTCGTGTTTTGAAAGTTATAAATTAAATGACAATGCAAGGGGGTACGTAAAACAAAAAATATTTTCCAAGGGGTACGCAATGACACAATGGCTGAGAACCATTGGGCTATAGTAATAGTGAGACCTATGATGACATTTCGGGCAAAAATCATCTGTTAAACGCTGTGTTGGCTTATTGCTTTGAATATTTTGGGCCTATATTTATTTTGCATTTAAATGCTTTAATAAAGAATCTGTTGTTGCATCGTCTATTCAGCTTAAATCGTTTTAGGTTTGTTTCTATCAAAAGAATCTTGTTAACATCTCCCAAACGAACGTTCAATCGCCTTTATACGATAATTAGTTTTTGAAAAAATACAGATAACCAACTGTACAATAAAGCCTTGTTTGCGACGTCATCTTAGACCCCAAAAAGATGTCTAACTTATGACACTTACTCCGAGGTGGTGGTTTCGGAGGAGTTATGCTGCGCGTACGTAGGCACTCACGTGCATACATATATACGTACAGACACAATTGCGTTTTATAATTTAAATTTTGGGCGTGTCTGATTGATGGAAATCAAAGTTGTGTCTTTTAATGATTCGATTTTCTTTCATATAAATCTTTTGCTCCGAATTATTACTGCTCGAATATCCTTGATTGCAAGCGTAACGTTTTTGATAGAAGACAAGGAACCGCTCCTTTCAAGTTTATTTGCTACATCAGATAGGGGTACCGGTGCTATGTTTATTGTGTTGTCTGTGATTTCGAGCAGGCATTCACCTTCGGACATGATGTAACATAGAAAATGCTCAACACTGTTTGAAATTCCAAATTGAGCTATCACTACTACTGAATGATAGCCAAAAGTACCTTGATCGCAACTTCTTCTTATTCCAATATTTGGACTGAAAGCAACCGCTCTCTTGTCTTTACCGCTGCCTTTATTATTTTGAAGACAAATTACTAGCAAAATTCTAAGAATCTCAAACTTGATTTTTGTACAATGGATGGAATCTTTCGGACAATTAGTACACAATATCGTCTAACTATTTTTTTCAAAGTAATTAACATAATCTTGTAATGATGATTTTTCTCTTACATCAGTGTTTCCCAAACTTTTTTGTCTGCCGGCACATGAAATCAGTTGAACAAATTTCGCTGCACACCATCCATTGGAATCTATTCCAATTGATATCGAGCGACATCATAGGCGACAGCGATAATGATAAGATCTTTTTTTATTTTTTTGGAGATCACCACTTTTCTGGGCCACGACCTACGGAAATCGCGAGATGCAGTCCCAAATGGTGCTAATTTTTAAAAAAAAAGGTCATTACTTCTCTCGGCGTGACCTGCATTGGCAGCATTTTTTCAATTTTGGCAGAAAATTTGTAACAACAAAAAACACTTTAAACGGACTAGCAGCACACCACGGCACATCACGGCAAACCGCGGCACACCTGCAAATTTTCCACGGCACACAGTTTGGGAAGCACTGTCCAACATGTCCAACAAATGTAAATGCTTGTCGAAAGTTTTCGTATCAGAGTCGATGACCGCATTTTCATGTGTTCGGCACTGAGATTGTTTAGTCCAACTAAACGTACAATTTATGTTGCTGTTCATTGAAAATACTGGAAACCGCGAAAGTACAAAAATTTCTCTGGATCTTGCTGCTGACTGGTTTCGAATTAGCACTGCTCTCATGTATTGCTAACCGTCGCAACGAACAGCTCTGGCCCAACATTTTTATTTTGTAATAATTCAGTCGTTATGAAAAAAATATGTTTAGATGACAATCTTTTATCTCTTAGTTTATTTAAGTCTTCAAAACAAATGTCCAGCTCTTTCAACACGGCCACCACTGCTTGAATAACACAGTTCAATCAGCATGCATTGCCAAAGCTATCGAATTCACGTGCACATTGCAGCCAATTTTTTCTGCAAATGTGTTTAAACTCCAAGCTACATTTTGATGATCTCGCATATAATGTGAGTGTCATCCAGCAACAAAACAAGCACAACACTACTTGGGGTTTTATTAGAAATTTTATGGTTAGTGGGTAGACATTTTTACACATTCTTACTCGCCATGCACAAACTCCGCAGCTGTTCGAATCTAATTCAGCAAAATATCGAGCGAGTTCAAAAGGTACACCACTTGCCGTAAAACCAAAATTTCTCAGAAATGGAGTAGGTCCTAAACATTATTTTAACGTTAATGCATTTCAAATGCTTCATGAATGCTTTCGTAAGCCTCATAAATGCCTCCCATGTTTATGCTTTTAATGTCTTTTTTTACGTTTGCTTACAGATCAGTCTGCCGTACGTCAGACAGAACTACGCTGGCCATACAGCTTAGTCACCCAGTGTTATTGCTTCAAGATATGTAGCTTAGTGTATTCTTTTATAAAAAGTTTTTAGGCCCATGAATAATTTTAGTTTATGCCAATCAAACTGCCATCAAATCTTTTCTTTGGCCTATTGATCTTTTTTGTTTAAATTACAAAAAATCGATTTCTCTCATTAATAGCCAATAGCTTGAAACGGTCAATATTAATCTCGTTTTGTTGCTTTTAAGCAGAAGTTTCCCATTCATTGCTGTAAAAAATGTCTTTTGCTGGTAATTTACCTAAAAATTTAACCTTTTCCCTTAGAGGTTTGGAAGAACAATAATCAGACATTTGTTTCTTATGACTTTTTAAAATTTTAATTCAACTATTGAAACTCATTTTTATGAATTCTTATGAAGAAGTGTTGCGGGAGGATCTAAACCAGAATATGATGAGTTTTTTTTTTATTTCAATAAAATTTTATTGATATTTGCATAACTCATGTGCTTTAAATCTTGATGATAAGCATGATTACTAAAAGTTTTTGCGATATGATAATTTCTTTTTGTTGCTGTTTTACCAAATCATCAATTCGGTCAGTACGTTTTCGAAAAAAGGCGCAATATTCAGCTACACGCCCCACGTTCTAAAAACAACTGCTGTTTTCTAGACAGTGTTTTAGATTTGGCCTATGTGTCACGTTTAAGGTCAGGCTGAAACATTATTCACAACTTTGCACTTCAATTGATTATGCCTATGGTGAAGAAAAATTAATAAGTTTTCCAAAAAAAACGTAGTTATAAGGTGGGCACGTTTGTCGAAAGAGTCCCAATTGTTAGTTGTACACGATCTGCTCAAAAAACAACGGCTGCTTTCGAGACGCCGTTTTAGATTATGTCACGTTCAAAGTTTTGATTGAACACTTTCCAAAATTTTGTACCTCAACTGACTATGTTTTTGTTAAAGAAAATTTAATGAGCTCTTCAAAAAGTATAATTATATAGTGGGCACGTTTTCGGAAAGGGGCGCCATATTCAATTTTACGCGTACCGCTTTAAAAATAAGGGCTGTTTTCAGGTCATCGTCTTAAAATATGAGTCAAGTTTCAAGTGATTTTTACTTAGGTTTGAAAGTGTTTTTTGTAGTAAGATTATGCTTGTGAAGAGTGGATGATTTGTGATTGATGAGTTTTTTTTAACAAAGATTCGGTGGTAAAGTTGCTTTTTATCAATAGCTACACTTACTGTTTTGCCGTAAATTTACTCTTCCAGAATTACAATTGACAATAGCCACATTTACGTGTTCTTTTTTATTATATGAGAAATTAGTGGTATTAATTCCGCATTGGCTGACAGGCCAGTAATGCATAAATGTGTATTCGTGATGTACGTGTCTGCAAAGTTAGTATATCTGAAGGTTAGATCACAACAACGACTGTAAGCATTACTCTTATGCGTGCAGTCATTTTCAGTTTATATCTCTTTGCTAAAAAATGTTTTTTGCGAAGGAATCACCAGTGTGGCACAATAGACTGGAGGCTGGGTGAAATCAGAATATCTGCACCGCACCGGTCTGAAGCGGAATCGCACCGGCGTGGTGCGGAACCTCACCGGGGCGGTGCAAATTTTCATTCTACCCCTGTTAATAGACTGAGTGTCAGAACTGTTATCATAGGCTTTGAACTGAGTTGAATGCTTATAGCGATCGGGATGAAAATCATAATCATTGCGAGTAGTGATCAAAGTTATACCATACCTGTAGCATTTACGTTTAGCTAATATTTTGAATTAAAATTACTGCACGAGTTGACTGTAAGGTCAGTTTGCAGTTGCCCAACTTGTCTATTTTGCTGGCGTTTGATGATGTTGATGCATTTTTGTCATTTTGTTTCATTCAAGTTGGGCTTTCATATGGCCTCTTTGCAAGAGCATAAACATGCATTAATAACACAATTTTTTTGTATGTGTCATTTCTACCCTTGACAGGCTGTTAAGTTACACTAATGATTCTAAATTAACTATAAACATGTTCAAATTTTAAATAACTGCAGTCTGAGATGTACTCTTTTGATTGTATTCCTTTGTTAAGTGGTGCAGCTGCTGGCTTGTCTGTTGACTTCATACTTTTCCCAGTTGACACACTTAAAACTCGACTTCAAAGTAGATCAGGATTTTTTGCTGCTGGAGGTTTTCGTCAACTATATTCTGGAATAGGTTCGGTTGTAATTGGTTCCATGCCTGGTGCTGCTGTATTTTTTGCTGGCTATGAAGCTACACGGCATGCAACAAGACAAGAGAAGAGCACCAAAACTGTACAAGCAGCCTCAGACATACTTGCAGCTTCATTGGGTGAAGTGTTAGCTTGCATGGTTCGTGTTCCAGTTGAAGTTGTAAAACAGCGAGCTCAGATTAACACTGGCATAAGCAGTTTCGCAGTGTTTCGGCACTGTCTTGAAAACGAGGGTTGGATGGGGCTGTATCGTGGTTTTAAAAGCACTATAATGCGTGAAATTCCATTTTCTGTTATTCAGTTTCCTTTGTGGGAATTTTTTAAGTCAAGTTTGTCCAATCATCAAGAAAGTGATTTATCAAGCTTGCAAAGTGGTGGTTGCGGTTTTGTATCAGGGGGTGTAGCAGCAGCAGTAACAACACCTCTTGATGTGGTAAAAACAAGAATCATGCTTGCAAGCAAACATGAACATACTGCTAAGGGGAAAATAATCTCAGTACTACTGGAAGTATCACGAAATGAAGGTGCTACTGCCCTTTTTTCGGGCATGGTACCTAGGGTAATTACAGTGTCTGTTGGTGGATTTATATTTCTTGGAATGTATGACTTCACTAAAAGTCTACTAACTTCAAAATTAGGTTAGAGTTTGATATCTGCTCTAATCTTTTATTGTGTTTGCACATTCATACACTCATGTTACACAATTTAAAAGTAATGTGTATTGAGTGTAGTTGAGTTAAATGCTTGTTGAAATGATTTTGTTGTTTAAAAACTATGCAAATTATTATTAAAATTATAAGAACATATATTGTATACTGTAATTTTTTTGCAATGTGTTATACCACATGCCATTATAGTAACTTTTCTTTGTGTATTTGTAATAAAAAAATTGTTCTGTTGCTATACATTTTAGCAATAATGCAATAATATATATAGCATGCATTAACACTGATCAAGGTACATTGTTCCCTTTAAACGCCAAAAAAGTGCGAATTTGCAAAATTATGTCCAGCGGATTTGCAGTTAATATTCAACAGTGCGTAAAAAAGTCTGGCGGTTTTTGGTACCTTTTTCCGTTTGTTAAAATTTTTGCAATTTTTAAATGCGTGGGAGTTAAATGCTGTTTAGTGCATGGGAGATAGTGAATGGGAATGAAAGGTGGGACAGCTGCTTTTTTATGGCAATGCAACGTCTAGCGTAAATGTCACTCGGCTCTGATTCAACAATGAGTGACAGCGACTAAAAATATCGCACATGCCGTTGCCAAACTTCTTTTGTATCACAAATCAACCCCAAAGCAAGTAACATAAAATAAACTGGCCAATTTCTATCATAGCTAAAGAGCAGTTATAGCAAGTAGCTCTCAAACTTCACTTTAACACAAGACATTGGTTTTCGAGGGAAGTTTAAAACTGGAATTGCTTAACTTACATTTTCTCTACGTTTCAACACTAATTTCAATCGTGCTTGTTAAGATCAAAAAGTGCATAGCTCTTGGTTTCACTTTAGTGTACAAAACGCCATTTTGTAAATCAGAAATAAATAACATCTCACTTGCTATTTATAAAAACTAACAGCAAAAAAAAGAGTACGATTTCTCACCAATTTTAGTTTTAAATCCCCATAAATTTTTTTTTTAATAAAATGCAGCTGACAGCCATGTACTGTGATAGTTTACCAGTCATGATTGAAATAATAAGCCTTGAGACGAGAAGAAAAAATATAAGTGCAGTTTCAATTTCTTTAAACACGTTTTTTGTTGAAGTCTAGCCTTTTTTCAATTGCTGGAAAGGAAAACTTTTTCTTGACTTGTTTTTTTATTTTAGTTGGACAACACTTCTGAAATTTACTTTGATAACTTTTTTGAAGTTGCGCATGAAAACGAGAAAAAATATAACCGGACCACATGCCTCTGTGCATTTCGAAAATGGGCCAAATGCCAAAAACACTCACGAAAATGGAGAAAATGTGTTACCAGGCTATATGCCTCTGTGCATTTCAAAAATGGGCCGAATGCCAAAAATGGTTGAAAAGCACTGAACTAAATAAAAAGTTTCTTAATTAAAGTACATCTGAGGGGAAATGAAGAATGTTGTTGTACGCCAACCAACATTATCGGCAAACTGTAAGCTATGCAAAGTCAGCTTAGCTTATACACTGACTAAATAACAGTAGGCTACAGCAAGCATCTATTTTTAGTAGTAGTTATTCAGTTTTTATCCGGTGTTTTCCCTTTAGCAGAGATGGCTGGATTTACCCCATTCCTTCTGCAATTTCTCGCACTCCGTCCCTCCACTTATCTCGTCTCCGAGCATCCTCCTTCTTCAAACCAACTTTCTCTGTCTCCTCTTCCACTTGCTTCTTCCAGGTCTTCTTCGGTCGTCCTCGCTTTCTATTGCCAGTCACTTCAAGATTCAGAGCAACCCTCAAAACACTATCGTCATCCCTCCTCAGTACATGTCCATACCATCTAACTCCATTTGCTGTTGCTAACCGATCTATCGTTTCCTTCAACCCTAACATATCCATCTGTTCTTCAGTCGTCTTTCTGTCTACCACTTTCTGACTGCACATGGCTCTCACCATAGCTCTCTCCGTTCTCCTTAAAATTGCTTTTTCATTTTCTTTGAGACACTATGTCTCACTTCCATACAGTCTCACTTCCATACAGTCTCACTATGTCTCACTTCCACTTCCGTACAGTATTCCATACAGTATTCCATACAGTATCTTACGCAACAACAATAAACTTTACCTTTCATCTTTAGAGGAAACCTGTTTCCAAGCAACAACTCTCCACATTTCCTGAATCTTACCCAACCGATTCTTACTCTTGCTGTGACTGCCGCTTCACAACCTTCAAAATATGTTACTAAGGCTGGTGTAACTATTTGTTCAGCAATGTGTGCCAAAACTTGTCCGGCAGTTTTCATACATTTGCTAGCGATTTCACATTTGCGCCAGCAGTTACGCACTTACTAAAATCTTAGAGGGAACAGTGTCAAGGTACATTATTCCCCAAAGATTTTTCACTGCTCTTTTGGGGTTGTTAGAGGCACTGATTCGGAAAATTATATTTATTATATCAGATTGCCACTAATTTTGAGATTATTGCATTATTTTAATTTGCATGATGACCAGAATTTTAAACAAAATCATGAAAACACTAAGACTATTATAATAGGGTTTATTTTACACTATGTCGACAGAAAATATTGTCCAAATTAGGCATTATCATAAAATAAGTAGTAATTGTTGCTTTCTGTTGTCCAAAAATACCCGTTATTAGCTTGCAAACAATATATATGTTGTGATATTGTAAAAAAAATATGACAATGCAAAACGGCAGAATTTTAAAGTACCGTAAAACCTCTATTTCACCGCCATGGCGCTCTATTTTTCAACTCTTCCTTAAAAGTGGCGTTCTATTAGAGGTGACGTTCAATTAGAGGTTGGTGCTCTATTTTTCGACTAGCTGGTCAGAACTTTGTGAAGATAAATTTCATGAACGGAAAGAAAAAGCATCGAACACATTTATACAATTAGCAAAAGACATGAATAAAGGGTGATTACTGGTAAGTAATCACAAATTCACTGGTGAAAATTAAGTGACACGTCGCTGTTGTAGCCGTCCTTGTCATTTTCAACATCTTCCGCGTCAACGTCAAGTTGCTGAATAAGTTCACGTTTACCGGTAAAGTTTCAAAGTGGTATATTTGTTTAAAAGTGGTTTGGTATGTTTGTTTTGTTCGTGACCGAGAAGTGTGTGGTTCAAAGTATCTTAGTAGAAGCCAATCTTCACCTAGCTGTTAAGTTGTAGTAAGACTTAATTATTCTAGCGATAATATAAGACGGCCCAATTCAAAAAATAACTAATTAAAAAATTTGAAACAGAACCTAAAATTCTATTAAACGCAACAGTGTTAAAGATGCACGTTGGGACTTTGCAGCATCTAAAAAAAACGTGCGATGTAGCTCCATAGAATGGGACTTCCCAGCGTCTAAAAATAAACATGCAATTCGACAATCCATTCTTCCCTTCTTACAACTAGAAGGATGATTTCAGCCGTAACTATTGCCAAAATAGAAGAATTCATGAGAGTGGCGTTTAATTAGAGGTGGCGTTCAATTAGAGGGTGGCGCTCTATTTTTCAACCCTTTCCCCATAGTGGCGTTCTATTAGAGGTGGCGTTCAAATAGAGGTGGCGCTCAAATAGAGGTTTTACAGTAAATTCTAAAATGTAATCAACAATACTGTACACATGAGTTGAAAAGATTGGAATGCAACAAATCAATCATCAAGAGCTAATTGTATTTTGTTAGATTTTCTTGTGGGAAGCAACTAGACAGTAACAGGAAAGTGTCCAACAGTAATTAGCCATCACAGGAATCTTTCTATCATAATGTTTATAACTAAATGAAATCTTTCCCCTTCTTCTTGGCTTAAATCTCTCTTTTTTTAAATCTATTCTAATTACTTAAAAGATAATGGATTTTTGATGATCATCATGATTCCTAAATTTTTGAATGAACTAACTCATAATTGCTTGCCTTGGTGTTTCCCAGAATGCCCTTCACATAAAAATGATGACTCCACATCAGTCACAAATTATAAATTCTGGACACCTCGCAAGTTTTGAGATATCATTCACAAACTGTAAAATCTGAATTCCTTATGAGTTTTTTGATCTGTGGGCCTGAAATTCCCTGCTTTAAGTTTTTTTGTTGCTTATTCCAGGAAAGAATTTACAAAAATAATTGAAATCACAACCATTGACTGTCAATGTTTTACAATTTGCTTCATATTCTTAGTTTGATGTGGAGTAGAGGGATAATGCTCCTTTCTCTGGGGACATGAGAACCATTTATGAATTGGCTGCATTAATTTTCAAATCAATTCTTGTGGGCCACCTCTTTACCTGGTAGTAATCTTAAGCACTGCTATACCACATGCTCAAAAGACCAGGATATTAGGTAAAAGTACTCTGTTAAGGCTAAGTAAAAAATTGATTGTGTTAAGGTCAACCCAAGTAAGCCACTGGTCATTACAACAGCTGAGCTCTTCCAGCACACATTCAGTATAGCTGTGTTTTTTGAACTCTGTTGAGTGGCCGATTGGAAGGTAGGCATACTTGTTTCTGGTGTGCAAAAAAATGCACTTCAAGCTTACCTTAAAACTGTCATTAAATAGTCACCAATTTTGAGATCTGTATGTAGGTACTTTCATATCCAGTAGAAGCCCGTTAACATTATGGTGGTAAACAAAACCTTCCAAACCAGAAATTAGCAACCTTTTTTAAACTCAAGGGCAGCTTGGAAAAATATTGTGTTTTCGAGGGGATGCACTGGAAATAAATACTGCTTCCTATTTTTGCTTTTAATAAAAAGTCCCTGCTAATACTTGCATATGTGAAGTATATGCAGATAGATATATATGTGCATGGTGTAGTGGTATAGATGTGGGCTTCAGAACAAAAGGTCTGGAGGTCAAAACTCTATAGAAACGTTACGGTATTTGTCAGCAAAGGCATTCGGAATTTGATGTGCTATGTTTCTTCAGTGCAAAGTCTGGTTCAAAAGCAGTGGGTAGTGGTTGACACTGTAGATATAAATAGGCATAATAGAGGCATAGTACAGGCATGATACAGGCAAAGCACAGAAATAGTAAAGCTTTTAATGAAACATGATACAGGCAAAGCACAGAAATAGTAGAGCTTTCTGAAATCTGATTGCACCCCCTCAATGCTTAAATGTAAACTAATAAAATTAATTTTTTTTTTAAAGGAAAGAGGTAAGGCTTCTTTATATTGGTGCAACTGGTTTTCGGTTGCACTCTTTTCCAACTATCTTTGTGCCTTTACTATGCCTATTTATAACCACCCGTGGTAGACATACATTGAATCAGCACATCTGAGCTTGCAAAATGTGGGAAAATGGCATAAAATCAACATGACACTGCATGGTCAAATAGTTGTTGATGATACAGTTAATGTTGAATGCTTCAAGCTAAGTAATTAATGCCTTATTCTATTCTTGGTGTGCACAGATGTAGCTATTCAGCTACTGACTGTCAGATTACTTCTTAACTTGATTTTCACAAACAATTGCTTACAGGTATACATACTTTCAAACATGCGAACAAACGTTTTGGTAAATTGCTTCAAGTTGTAGTATTCTGCCACTGGCAGAGACTTGTAAGAGTTAACGAGGTCCGTCTCGCTGAAATTTTGTGCAATAGTGTCATCTCAATGCAGTGCATGCAATTCCAACTGGAGTTCTACATGGGCAGTACTTATTTCACTGCTGTGTGGGAGTAAGAAGATAGTCATATTACTTATAAATTCTGTAAGTTTAGAAGAAAATTTTTCTCAATACTGTGACTCTTCCAGCGTAACTATCCAAGCTGTCATTACTATGATCACATACACTTTTAAGTGTGGAGAAAACTATCAACTTTGTGTTCACACAAGCTTAGTGTATAGATTTGAAGATCTCACTTAAATGTTTAAAAGTGTATGAACAATATGTACTGATTTGTGTATTCTTTGCAGCTTGACGTTGAACCTAGCCATTGCTTGTGAAATATCATTCAGACAGTCAGAATCAGAAAGCTGTGGCACCTCTTTCCTATCAAGTTCATGAACATATGACCTCGTGTTTCAGTAGCCTGAAGCAGTGCAGAGCTGATGCTCTTCAAAGATAACATACCAGTGTGAAGTAAACAACATTCCTAGTGCTGGCTTTTGATTTGGCCCAAAGACTCCCTGAAATTCTCAGTTTGGTAATTTTTGGGAATGGATGTAGTTTACTGTCTTTGCTACTACTGAAGTAACACGTTCCACATTCATTACTTTAGCACTCAAGTTTTTGTGGTGTATAATGCAATTCACAGCAGCAATGTCTAGTATAAGCTTCCAAACGTTGACAAAGAGACCATTGCAACAGCCAACCATTAATGATGTACCATCTGTTGCAACGGATATACATTTACTGAAGTCCTTAGTTTCAATATTTTGTGGTTATGATTGGAGGTGTTGATTGCATTTGAATCAACCAGTTCTTTGAGTACATAAAAACCCTTTGTTGAATGAAGACTGATAATTGAAGTGTGTCTCTGATGTCTGTGCTTTTGTCCAGTGCTAGTGAAATCAGTGAATAGTATTTTTAGTTACTCACATTTACCTTTATGTGATACATATTTGAAAGCATGACCTGAACTCATCTGACTGTAGTGTTAAGTGAAAGAGGTAGGACTGGAACACTTGTCACAACTTATGGACTGTTAGATTCAGCAAATACAATCAAGCATTTTTTCATAATATCACCATTAGAAAATAGCTTTTGGTGTTGGCTAAAAATCTTGGCTGTCTTGTAACGCGAAGCAGTAGTAGCAAAATCCGTCTCAAACGTTTCAGTTAATACTTGCTGTTGCACTTGGAGGTTCCTGACTAATTACAAGTAGTTTCAAAGCTATTTTGTCCCTGTATGTGTACTTGTACTTTTTATCATGATTTTTTCAAAGTGTCTTTAATCAATGTACTCTTTAGTTGAAGCTGCTGAATTTTTGCAGTATAAGCATGCTGCTTTGTTATGTACTGAAGTGAATTAGTGTGATCTCTTCATTCATCTTTAAATTTTCGGTTTTCTTCTGCTGCAGTTCTTTTTCTTGTAGTAGCTATAATAACTAGATGTAACAAATAACTGGTCGTGCATTTACACAAATTGCAGCCCTCACGTGAACGATTACTGTACCAGTGTTGCCAGACAGTAATTGCATTTGAACAGGAGAATGCAACCGCAAAAGTTTCAACTTGACTAACTACATAACTTTTTGAGGGAAAATAACTGGAAGAAGATAAAGAGCCACACAAAACGTGGCAAAAGGTCATATGCGTCTGTTTGGCTGCTGGTTGCACATCTCTGTTTTAAACTGAAGAAATAAGCTCTATTTTCCATGTACAGTGTAGTGTTACTTTTGTATCTTTGGCAAGATAATCTTGTAGGCTCTTTGAAACATCTTTGAAAAGATTATTATCCCTTACGAATTGCTGAGCTCTTCCTGGTTAAATTGTGTGGGTGTAGCAGAGCTTCTTCAAAAACACTTTGATCGCTATTGGTCAAGCTTTCTTACCTTTCATTCACATAATCTTGGTGGATTGATGTAGTTGGGGTAAATGAATAAATTGCAACGCTGATAATAATTATTCTGAATGGGGTACAGGATGCCTGGTAGACTCTAAATTGGGATAATTTTATGACTTTCTATGTGCCAATCAATCCCCTTTTAAATCTTACCACACAGAAGTATGAGTCATGAAAGTGATTTTCGGTAGACTATGTCTAAACTTTTTTTTTCATTTTTCCACAGTTGCAGATGTTTGATGCAGACAACCTGCGGTGCTCATCGTTTGTGTTGGTTGCCAAGCTAACCGCAAACTAAGCAAGTTACACAAGGACAATATTGTCGATAGCTCTTTTTTAGACCTTTTGGGATACATTCTTTACAAATGCTGCAGTATTTCTCAGGATCATTACAGCAACTTCTTTTTTAGCCACTCAAACCATTCGATATACCGTCACTTAAAATGCGAATAGATTATAAAACTCTAGACATGTAGAATTAACAAAAGTCATAAAATCATCAACTAATTTAGCATTTGTTAATCCTTATCTGCTTATTTGCAGTAGTTTAAGATTGTTAGTTTACTCATTGTAGGACTGCGAGCAAACTTACCGACCTTTGCTAAGTACAATTTGCATGTAAATGATAATTCAGTTTCACTTGTTCACTCGTATAGTGCTTGTGATACATTACCAGTGTCTTTACTGTTAAATGTTACCTATCAACTCTCATTTACGTATAGCAATGTGTTGCTGCATTAATGCTAACCAAATGAAAATTAATGAGAATTTCAGTGCAATAAACAGTCAAGTGAAAATGCAATTCAATGCTCAGTAAACGTTCTTTGTTGGTAGAGCAAAATTTTGCAAATAAATGTTTTACGTATTTCCAAAAACTTGTACTAATTTGTAAAATGTAAACAAAAAATGGCTGTTATCTCAAAAACTAGAGGCAATTCCGCAGAAATAATGTCATTTTTGGTTTTAGGAACCTTATTTACCCTAAAAACGATATAATATCTTTGGCAAAATAAAAGTTATTTTTTTGGTGACACGTGCTGTATACGCAATTTAGTTACTCGTAATGTTGAATATGGCTGTTATTCTCGCGATTTCTCTATCATGTCTAGTTGTATTGTATTGACGTCATATTACATGTATATTTTACGACTAGTCGTTGGTCTTCAACATGAGGATTACAGAACATAGCGTGTGGGTAATGACTGATTATTGAAATTGATAAAGCTTCTTATCGATCAACGCGCTATGATTAGAGCTATGCATTGGTGTCGATTCGTTCAAACATTCTTTTTGGAGGCGATATGTTTGTTAGTTATTAAAAATGTTTGTTTCTTTTCTGGTTTTAGGACCACTAACGATCTTCTTGATTAGGAATTAGGCTTAGTGATTTAATAGATTGAAAACATTGAACGATTGCCTAATTGATAACTCTATGTGATAGTGAAGTGTAAACGTTACAGGATTGTTTTAGGAACTAGTGCTTAAGTGTCAATAACGTGCAATGTCTGGAAATTTCTGGCATAGTTCTCATTGGAAACAATGGATGTTAACGCCGGAGTACCTTATCCGTGAAAGGAGTGCTGACTTACAAGTGCTATCAGAAACGGAATATCAAAAATTAATTATATTTTTTTCCAATTTCATTCAAGCTATTGGCGAATATATGAAAATGCGACAACAAGTTATTGCAACAGCAACTGTTTATTTCAAGCGTTTTTATGCTAAGCATCCTCTTCGGAGTTGTGATCCTGTGCTTCTAGCTCCAACCTGTCTGTTTTTAGCTACAAAAGTTGAAGAGTTTGGACTTATTTCACACTCGAAAGTCATAGCCTCTGCTAGTACTGTTATCAGAAGTAAATTTTCTTATGCATTTCCCAATGATTTTCAATATCGTAGCAGCCAACTTTTGGAATGTGAATTTTATTTACTAGAAATGATGGATTGCTGTCTTATTATTTTCCACCCTTACCGTCCACTCTTGCTTTACGTAAACGACCTCAATCTCGGAGACTCTATCTTGCCAACTGCGTGGTATATTGTCAATGACAGTCTTCGAACAGATGTTGTATTGCTGTATGCGCCATTTCAAATTGCACTAGCGTGTCTGCATATGGCTTGCGTCATTGAAAAGAAGGAAAATGCAGCAAAGCAATGGTTTGCTGAACTCAACGTTGACATGAACAAAATTATTGAAATAACAAAAGCAATATTGAATCTCTATGAATTATGGAAGTCTTTTGATGAGAAACGAGAAATACCGGAATTGTTATTAAAAATGCCGAAAGCAATTCCAAAAGGGGAAAATCCATCGGGAAGAGCTAGTGCACCTATTACTGCCAGCTAAGATGTTGCGACAAATCCACAATTATTACTGTTAAAAATTTATTTTTACCTCTTTAAGACTGTTGAAGCTGAATCAAAATGCTTTTGCAGAATAACTTGTTGGTTAAGTGTAATTTTTATTGAAATTTTAGCAACATTTTGTATAGAATCTGATGAATTGTAGTAATTTAGTTTACAGTACTGTACTGATATTAACGTTTGCTGCAATTGAATGTGATATTACTCGCCTATATAATCTGAAATCAAGCAAGCTATCGCTTTTAGTACATGTAATTCTGTTTTGTAATTGGATTTATAAACAACTGTCAGGTATTTAGAACAAATTTACGACGTTCAAACGTAACTTTCAAATTTAGCTTTTTCAGCAATTGTGTCATCTAAGTAAAAGTCGGTCGGTTTCATATGATATTTTTGTCAAATGCTGGCACTTTGCATTATTTGTTCTGATTAGTAAAAATATTTTAATTGAAGTAATTGATTTCGTTCAGAACCCATTCGATCGTTAATTACTACAAAATGTTATATTCGTCAGTGTTTTATGTGTAATATTTTTCCTTGTTTTTAGCCAGTTTCGTGTGGTCATAAAACTAACTGTTTATTCTGAATACTTAGTCGCTTTTAACTCATAAGATGCAGGTATGTTTTTCAAGTTTTTATTGCAATCTTTGTTGATAATTATAAAGAGGTTAGTTGCAACGTTGTTCAATGGCTCTGATTACAGTTTATGGTGGCAATAATGATACTATCAAATTGTTGCTATGTCTTCAGGAAAGAAACTTTGCAGCAATTTTCCCTGCTTTATTGCACTGCTGATGGTAGAAAAACACTGCGCCAGCAGCATTAGCTACTCCAAAGTGAGGGTTACACGAATAAATGTTTCACAAATACTGACAAAAAGTTTACCGTGACCCGACCAGAAAAAATGTATTACTCAACTGACTTGATGTGCTAACCATAATCCCAATAAGGTGAGCTCCCTCGGCAAGTCCTTACTTAACGGAAAACAGTAAAAACTGTACTTACCTGAGCCAAAATGAATCGCTTTTATCAAGGCGGTTAAATCATGTGGGTTTTGTCTTTAGATAGGGCTTACGGCAGAGCACCAGGAACTGAAAAGTTCTCCAGAGCTTGGTATCAGTGATCGGATGAAGTATAAGCGAGAGAGAGGAGTTGACAACAAAAGTCAGTAACTGTGGCAGGATTGAATTGTATAAAAAGCGTCATGGGTCAAGTGACCTCAAACGCTGTACAAGATAGTCTTAATTTTGTTTATTCTACATTGAGAAATAGCAGGGGATTGTGAAGTGCTAAGTTCTAGTAATTTCCAAGTGATAGCAGATAAAGAAAATAAATTATGAATTTGCAGAACCAAGAAGAAGATACTGAATGGAACGATGCTTTAAGAAAACATGGGATTATTCCTCAAAAAGAAAAGAAAGTCGTAGACCTTGAAGAACCTGATCTTTCTGAACCAGGTAACATTTTGCACTGCTTAATTTAACACTTTAATGGCAATTACTATTTCAATCTCTGTCTTAAAATCCTGACTTCGTGAAGTTCAAGAATCAACAATCAAAGAAATTAGTCAGAATAGGGTTTAAGGGCTGTAAAGCAACTAATTTTCTAAAAATTTATTGTTTTTGTAGTCGTAGGGTTTTGTCTCTCAATAGTCGTGCTTCCTTTTTTGCAGTGTAAAGTTAAATATCTGTCTTGTGTGCAGTGAACAACTATGAGGACATGACGTTGGACGAGCTTGCTGAGTTTGAAGACGAAGAAGAAGAAAGAATCATGGAAGCTTACAGGTGAGTGGTACGCGATCTTTTTCAATGCGCACTTAGCATGTTCCATGCGTATCATTTTTATAATTAGGTTGATTCCTGACCTACTCTCCAATTACTGTAAACTGCAGCCTTCTGGGCATCAGCGCTGATCAGTGCCTCTGGAAAATGTGTTGCAAAACTAAGCATGTCTCGCGTGCAACATTTGATCAGAACAGCAAAATTTACTCATCAAACTTGTTGCAAAAGTCGATTACTGCATTGAGCATCATCAATGGTAATTGGCCTGGATTATGCATTTTGGCTAATATCAGTGGCTGCTGCTTTTCCTTAACCTAATTAGCCCGTTTCTACTTGATTAGTCGGATTTGTAGTGTTGAAATGTTCCGTTTCACATCCCAAGAAATAAGGGGTAGTCATCATCAATTTTATTAAGCAATTACTTCTTTGTTCTATCTCGACCACTTCAAGTGGTTCAATTTTGACGTGTTGCTATTGCTACCATTTATCCATTTTTGGCTCACTTGCTTTTACATTTATAGACAAAAGCGAATTGCAGAAATGAAAGCGATGCAATTAAAGGCGAAATATGGTGATGTGATAGAAATAAGTGCTGTTGATTACGTGGAACAGGTTAATAAAGCTGGTGAAGGAGTCTGGGTGGTTTTGCATCTATATAAGCAAGGGTAAGCTTTTTTGGTTCAGAGATATTCAGAGTAGCGTAATTTCTATACTGTTAGTAGGTGCATAATGTTGGAGAGCCACTGAATTATTCTCTTTGAAATGATCACACTTATAACTTCTCAGATTAATGCTTTAAGATAATTAAATCTATCTTTTTATGTGATGCACCACCAACCTGATTAACTGAAATTACAACTCTGTATACTGGCGCAGTTTAAAGTTCTAGAATGTAGCTTTTAAAGTTGGTAACATTTCCTCGCTTCTGCTGAGCGTGTTGTCGTTGTTGTTACCCGACCCCTTCAGAGGGATGGGTGCATGGCAAAAGATAATTGTCACAAATAAGGAAATTTGCCTCGTAAGAATTGTTTTATATTTGTGTAAAGTGCTGTGTCATTTGTTCGCTCGGCTACTGATTGAGGAAAAAAGACCTTTTTCCTCGCAATAGGATTTTGCTGTAAGTACGCCTTAATTACGTCACAATCCTTTATTACGACACAGTAAAATTCCAGATTGATCTAGAGATTCTAGCTTCTTCAAAGAATTTCGATAGCTGATTACATAACTTGAAATGCTTTTTTTCTTTTTTCACGTGATTTTGTTCTAGCGTTTTCTGGTTGTTTTTTTGTCAGTTTATATATAAGGCGACGGAATTTTTTTTTAGTTAGAGTTAGTTAGAGAGTAGAGAGAATATAGAAAAGCGTGTAACAGGGAGAGAGAGAGAGATTGATTGACAGAGTAAAGAAGGGATATTGTTTTTTGTGATAATTTATTGTGGATTCTGTGGACGTGGCGAGTATTAAGCAGTTATTGGTGAAATTAATTTTGGCGGTTTTCTGATTGTGTGATAAAGTGATTAATTTTGAGATCGTTGAGCGAAGAAGCTTGAAGTTGTGAAATATTATTTCTGTGAATACATTATTCTGTTCTTAACGTGGTTTAAGGTGTTTTTAGTGGAAGCCAATCTTTTCCAAGTTTTATTAAGTTGCAGTCAGACCTAATTATCCGAGCGATTATCATACGTTGCCTCAATTTTAAAACAAATTTAAGATTGAGATAGAACCGAAAGTTCTATATTAATATTATTATATTATCAAAACGCGACAATAATGAAGCCCCAGAAACTGGGCAACTGCCCAAGGCCTGGACCAGAGATCGTAGAGAGACTAAAGTGTCACCAAAGAGCGAGCGGTTCAAAGAGTTTGTAACTGGGCGGTGCAGAATGAGATAAAAAGTGTTTTGGGTCAGATGACTGCATGCGCTGCATGGAGAATTTTCATTTTTGCCAATTCTAGAGAGATAAGAGTTTAACAGAAGGCTGTGTCCATTGCAGCAAAGATGATAGAGGACACAGGGAGCGTGACAAGGGAGCACAAATTCCTCAGGAGAAACTGAGGGGACTTGAGTGTCGAAGAATTTAGTTGAGATTGTACGCCTCAAGTCTGAGGAAAAGAAGAGTGTGCACGAGAGGTCAGAGAAGAGAGACTACGAGGGATTGCAGAGGGCAGGAATAGCGCACCCCAACTGGCCAACTCATTAGCTGCGTCGTTGCCCACGAGAAATAAATGTTTGGGAACCCATTGTAGCCTGATAGTAAAGGAGAGAGAAGACAGTTCTACCGGATCTTCCAGAGAGTTTAAAGGTAAAGGAAAGACCGAGGAAAGGAGAGTGTGGCCAGGACGGAGCGAAAGTCCAAGAGGAGAAGAGATATGGTAGACTGGTTGGTGCTGCTGAGATCAGTGGATGGCTTGCAAAATGCTGCAAGCTTCAGTAGAAAAATTTTGAAGAGACTGGGTCTATCAAAAAGGAAAGAGTGGCCTTGCTGTTTCAACGTGAGCAGTTGGCAAGGAGGCCAGAACCACTTTTGCCAAAGAAAAAAGGAACAAAGCAATCACACCGGATCACCATATCGTGAGACGGGAGAGAGTCAATATGAGCGAAAGCAACACTTTTGCAAAAAATATAAGAATCAGAGTGGGAGCAGGGAGAGTAAAGGATGAGCATCACAGTGAAGGAAAGCGGGTTTGAAGGAGGAAAGGGACGACAAGCAATGAGAATCCTTTTGGGAGGAGTATGGAAATGGTGAGTGGACGCAAAAACTCTCCAGGAGGATCTGGAGAGTCTTGGCTTCACTCCAAATCTGGCCAAACCTGAAATGGGAAAGGAGGTTGGAAGACAAAGGACCCACTCATAAGAAGCCTGGGTGAAATCAGTCGGAGTGTCTTAAAGGGGAGGTAGAAAGGACTCAGAAAGAAAAAGTTGATTAGAGGAAGACGAGAGGCAGACAGTGATGGCGCGACTGGTTGGTCGGTGAAGGTGTTCCAATTTGGAAGGAGGGTAGAATGTTTGTAGGTAAGGGTGGGGCAGAGCACTGCATTGGCAGAAGAGGGCCAGATGGACCACATTGATTAGTGCATGTATGCGTTCTGGGCGGAGCCCAAATACGAAATCACTGTGTTGGAAGGTGGGGGACCTCCCATGGCCATGAGGAGCGGGGACACAGCAAGGAGGACAGCTCCGGGAATTAGAGCTACCTAGAAACATTAAACCTGGAAGAGAGCAGTGAACACATTAAACGGATCTTTTTGGAGTAGGTGTAGCATTGCGCCGACTTACCCCTCCAGGTCACTTTTTCAGCGCACACTAAACAGGAAAAGATTGGGCTGGAGTTGGGATGAACGTTGCCGCTCATCAGGAAAAGAAAGAGAGTCATAATATGGGCAAGAGAGAGGCAGGAGAAGAGAAGAAAAATCAGGCGATTGATCGTAAAGAGACTGAGTGCTGCCCTTCTGTGGTCGTTCAGAGGGCAGAACGGCAAAAAAATGGATGTATGAAAGAAGTGCCTGGGATAACTGAGACCCTTGGGAATGCCAACAGCCATTTATTAAACCCACCACAGATGGGTTCGGGGACTACACCACCACGTTAATTTGTGCAGAACGTATGTTTGTCGGCAAAGTGGTTGAGTGGGTTGAAGCACCGTTTATGGTGGTAATGATCATCTAGTCTTGTGTTCAAAGCTCTGGATAAGAGTGAATTTTTCTGCAATGAAAATGTGTTGTGACAGTAATAGGGATTAAGTGGGGCTCCGGCGCCGGCTATAGATGGCAATTTCAACCAAAGTTCTGCTTCAGCTTGGGCTCTTTCAAGTTAAGGCCGGAAATCATCAAAGCATGTGATTGTATAATTTAAACGGTACAAGTATTGTTCGGAAGTTTTAAAGCGCCAAGTTTACTGTATGATAACAAGCCCAAAATCGGTGAAATGTGTAAACTTCGTCAATCCATAAATCAGTACCTTGGTGGGCTTCATCGTTCAGAGTTTTTGTAAATTCCGGCCCCTGCTAGGGAAGACAAAAAACCCAGTCCCGGCCAGAACTCTTGACCCGGTCGCTCTCTATTGCTTGAATAGTTCTGGCAACTTGACAGCAGTATAAAACAAAGCTGTTTTATTTATTGCCGTTAAAGGTTTGTCCGCGACCGGAAGATCAACACTGATAACTGAGCCGCTCATACTGAGATGCGAGTGCTTTGTAATGTAGCGTTAGTTATTTTACAGTTTTGCCAGATTTCGTAGGTTGCTGGAAACACGTATAAGAATGCAAACTCTTGTATTAGGTGCCGTTGAACTTTTTTCTTTTGATTTGTTTCAAGTCTTGAAAAAAGTGTAGTAAGCAGTTGCATTGCGTGTCGTGTAAGTTCTTTTTCATTCGCTTGCATGGCTACATCTTTCCAGCCGATGCTACAAAAGTATCTGTGTATCGTTGTGAACGTTATTGATTAAAGGCAGCTGAAATTATTAAGACTACTGAAGTTAAAAGCAAAGCATTGAAAACATATTGGTTGAGCACTATTTTCATACAGCTGTTTGTGCTGATTCTTAGATTTGGAAAGAAGTCCTGTTTAAACTTGATGGGTCCGGGTTAAGTCCCTAATGTAGTTTTAAGAGTCTGTGACGGTTAGAAGAATCTGAATGCCGATTTCAATGGCAATCACTTCCTAACTATTGCGACTGATATGATTTATTTGCTTGTCATAAGTTTTCCACTTGTCTATTCGTTGTTGATTGTTGTGCAAATGTCAGTGGTGCCGAGTACCAAGCAATGCCTCCCCAAAACTTTTTACTGGGGGCAGCCCCCCTTTGATCACGTAAGCTAAATCGGTTATAAATGGAGTCCTTTTTGTTATTTTGTTACCCTGGCCCATTATTTTGATATTAGATTAATTGAAATCGCGATATAAAATTATTTGCAATTTCCAAAAAAAGCTCGGTCTTTCACCTCTGCTGATCTAAATTAGCGACAGCTTGTTGGCTCAGTTAGTTATGCGAATTTTTACGTCTACAAAGCTTGACGTCACAGTTTTGCCCACCCAAAAAACTTTTGAAAACCCGGCGCCTGTGGCAAATGTTACTACTTGTTTGGTGAGACAAAAGCAAGTAATATTTTTTTTAACGTTTCATGAATATTATTTGCTCAGTCATAAATCGCTGTTTTCATGGATAATGGTGCCGTGTGATTTAATTTCAAGTATATTTAAAAGCCATAATGCAGTTTTTAATGCTCAATCGAATCTACTACCTGATATGATCGTTAGATGTCAGTTAGTCTAAATACGTATTGTACAATAAAAAGACGTTACAGCATGCCATACTCAGTTTCTATTTTAGCTTGGTTTCCGATTTATGTGCTCATGCAGCTTTTAACCATTAGCTAGTAACTTTCTGATTAGTCACGAACTGTGCCTTAAGTTCCTGAGAGCAGAGAAAAACTTACTGTTGTGAATAAAACAACTTTTGTTTGGACTTGATCCAAAGTAACTGGGAGCCTACTACAATTAGTACCGTATATTTGTTCAGTAAGCTCTATCTCAAATGCTTCCACCTAGCAAGGTCATGAAGTTGTTTTCCCGGACTTCCGGTCACAACAACCTTGTACCAAACGGGCTAATAATTCCCCTGTTGTGAGACCATCGCTCGCTCTGAACTAACGTTTGTTGACTCGGTGAAAATCCATTGTTTTTGTCTGGATTTGAACAAAAAAATCATTTTTTTCAGTATTCCTCTTTGTGCATTGATCAACCAACATATGGTAAATCTCGCTCGCAAGTTCCCTGCTGTGAAATTCATAAAGAGTATTTCAACTACTTGCATTCCAAACTACCCAGACAAGAACTTGCCGACCATCTTCATTTATAAGGATGGCGACATGGTGACGCAATGGGTCGGACCATTTGAATTTGGCGGAATGAATTTTAAGCAAGATGGTACGATGTAAACTTTATAATATAGCGGTTGCCAGTTATTTTTCTTTCTGCGACCTTATGAAAACTTATATAAAATACTTGCGACGTCCTAGTTAAATTCAATATTTGCCTAAATTAAAGTTAAGACCTCTTTAGGAGATCAACTTTTGAAATCATTTGTTGTGCACAAATTTTCCATACGTTTTTCGACCCTGAACTTGCTTGTTTTAAAATTCAGTTGAAGACCTTTTGGTGATCAAGTATCTAAAACTATTTTTGTTCGATTTTCGCAGCGTCCCTCTGCCGTGATATGGCAAAACCTATTAACTACAAAAATCATGTTTTCGACTGGTTAGAATGGTGAAGCTGCTCACCCAGCATGCCGTAAGAGGCAGCTTTTGGGTGCCCACCAATGGTAGTTCGCCTTGTTGCTGGCGGAGCTACCAGTCGGCAATTTGCATTCATGACTGGTTCGAAATGGGCTGCCACTTTTCCCCTAGCCTAATTTAATTGGGTTGATGGCCTGGGCCTGGATTGCTGTTCGCGCCGTACCTCCATCCCAAGGAAGAGGAGGGGTAAGCCAACCAACAATATTGACTTGGTTGTCACTTATTATTGTTCAACAAGGAAACAACGTAACCATTTCTTTTCCAGTTTTGCCTTGAAGCTGTGAACAAGCAATAATTGCTCGTTTGCTGATCAGTAGCTTCACATTAACGAAAAAAAGTCAAGGTTGTTATGGCATCTGAAATGTAGTTATTAGGTTTTGCGATATCACGACAGCCCTGGTAAAGTCTGGCGGCGCCCATTTTTGGAACAGTTGTAATTGACTTGTGCGAGATCGTTTGAAAGGCATGCGCTCTATCGGGCTATCATAACAAAGCTACTTGCCCAATCTGTTGTGGTGACAAGGAGACATCCACCAAAGGCAATCCGGATTGATGGAGGGAGCTAGTAGTCCAAACATGTGACTGGTTCGTTAACTGTTGTTTCCTCTTAACGTAATCACCATGTTTTTAATAGGCGGTGCGAGTCTGAGTGTTCTCACAGTTCTCTTTGATGCGGTATTGTCATGTCAAGATAGCATGAAAGATGATCGTATTAGGGTTACATTAAGCTGGGATAAAACTCTTCTTAGACGTGGCGTTAACCTAGTATTTACCAATTGCGGTATGTGTTCTTGTTGGCGTCATCACTTGGTAAGACTGCATAAATTGACTGAAGTTGTGCTCATCATGTGTTTATTAATAGCACTCGAGTGGCGCCTTCACAAACAAGGAGTGGTGTCCAGCAATCTTGAATCCGATCCAACTCCAAAAGTGCACGACGTTATGACGTCATCGATACGTTCGTCTTACGACAAGCGTGGTGACGTAAGCTCAGATGACGAATAGAAAACGCATGCTAATGCTTGGATAATTGCCTGCAGCGCCTCCTATGGTTGCTAGTCGAGTGATAAAGAGATTGCCTGGCAACTCTTGCATGCAGTATGACATATTTATATGGAAAGTGTACTTCTAAAAGTCTTTTGCAAGGCATAAACTCGTTTTGAATAATTAAAAAAGAATGTGTTGACTCCCCTTTGTCAAAGCTTTATAATCGTCTGTTAAGCAAAGTTTTTAGCAAAAACTATGTGCTTTTAGTTTTGCAGATTTACATTGACTTTATTAAGTAGACTACATCTTTTGATGATTTTATGTTTGAGCAATGCAGTGTGTTAATAGATGATCGTAGTGTGATATCTAATATATAAAGCGCAATTCGATCTGTGTGTCTGTCTTGACTCCTACGAAACTACCTGGCGTACAAACATAAAATTTGGTGTAATTAATCACCTCCTCTGTGTTAGTGTTATACGGGGTTCGTGACGTCATAAATAATTTTTTAGAAAATCGTATTTTTGGACCAAGAAAAGCAGTTTTAGGCATAAACGAAAGCCAGTACCCGACTTACCACCTTCAACAAGTTTTATTTCTTTAGAATGTCACATGATTGTCATAATTAACAGTTAATTGTTTCCTTTATTTACTCAGGAAATACTGATCGTAGAAACGCGTTTAAAAGTTTTTTTGGCAGATCTTGGCAAGATGCATTCGTTGAAAGAAGCTGTACAACAACTAAAGCTCAATTGGCAATGCAACGAGCGATTCCTTTTAAGCATTTTAGCTATCCTACCTTGCTTTTTTCTTTTTTTTGCACGCTTAACTTGCTCTATAATGTCACAATATTGCCTGGTACGATTACACGCTACCAGAGATCATCATTTGATGATTTTTCAAAAATTTAAAGTTTTGCAAAATCAGTTTAGTTAAGAACTGATTTGTGACATTTCTCAATCAATTTCAAACTTTTTTTAAAAAATTAAGGGTATTTTTAAGCCAATTCCGATCATAAATAACATGTTCATTTACTGTTAGTTTTTATACTAAAAAAACTTTATTTAGGAACTCTACTGTATCTTTATTTCCCCGAAAAGCAGTAAGCTGAGTAAAAAAAGGGAAGTTGAATACGTAAAGGTTATGGGATTAACTTATCAGTCTCGTTTGAAAGAGAGAGATCCAGTATTTTAAATCCGGTTTTGTCCACGTTAACGCAGGTGGCCGGATTCACTTCTTGCTTCGACAGTTCGTTACCACAACTACGCCACTTCACTCTGTCAATGGCATTTTTCCTTTTCAGTCCAATCCGATTGATATGCTCTTTCACTTGCCTCTCGCGTCATATTCGGCCGCCCACGCCCTCTTCTTTCCGCCACTTCAAAATTCAACGCTCTTCTCAAAACATGCCCATACCGTCGCCCTAGCTAGTCCATCAAAAGTATTCTTTGAACCCAGCAAACTCACAAGTTCTTGGCTCCTTCTTTTCTCAATGATCTTACCTCCACACATTGCTCTTATCATTGCTTTTTCAGTTCTCAAAAATGTCATCTCATGAAAGCTGAGGAAATTTGATTTCCAGCGAAATGCAGCTCTTAATTAGTTTGAGCTAAGGACTCTTTTTATAATGGTCAATCAAAAATTGGTTGCCATACATCTCGTTCATTACAATTTTGTTAAACAATTTTCCTACAAGACCTAAGAAGCTTGCAGTTAAAAAAAAATTTTTTGGTATATTCTAAGATTTTAAATGTAAATTTTGTAAAATGTCGCCTACCGGTTAAAAACGCTCGGAATTTCGGTGCCTGGACTTAACGAAATTGCAATTTCTAGAAAAACTAAATTTTTTGGCATATTTTCAGTACTCTTTCATAAAAGCATGGCTCTCTAGCATTATCTATCAAAATTTGCTAAAAGATTTATTGAAGAATGAAGTCTCAACATTTTAAAAAGGTTGCCTGCTTCAAGCAAACAAAAGATAATTTCTCTATCATATACAGGGTGATCAGACCAAATGTTTATTGAAATACAAGTACAGTCAACTTCGGATATAAGAGATCCGCTGGGACCAGCTTAATCAGTCTCATAACCGACTGCCGCAAAGTTTGATCCGATCATTTGGGACCTTTTGCGTAGTTCCTTATAAGCGAAAATCCCTTATATCTGAATCTCTTATATCCGAAGTTGACTGTATATTAACGCACGAAGTAATGAAAAATTTTTTGAAGATAGCATAAACATACTAAAGAAATGGATTAACAGTTATTTTTCGATATAACCGCTCTTTACCTTCACAGCACGCCCCAATCTGTCAGCAACTTGATTGCACGAGGCCCGTATGGTTTCTTGGGAAATTTCGTCCCAACAAGATTTTAATTCAAGCATAAGTGACTCAATATTTTGGTGATTGGAAGAGCAGGCTTTGCTCTCTAGAATACTCCAAATGGCAAAGTCCATGGGGTTTGCATCTGGAGAAGAGGGTGGCCTTAATTCCTTCGGCCAAAAACCCACCATATTCTTCTTACACCATTCTTGGATAAGATGTGGGATGTGGCTCCATCCTGCGGAAGAGTGATTCCGCTTTCTCCAATCGTAGCGTTCACCCAGGGCACCAATTTGTCTTTCAGTAGCTCCAAACACGTGCTGATTCACTTTTACCCCTTCTTCAATAAAAAAGAGAGAAGTTTTCTCTCCTTTTTGCGATGTGCACATTTACTTTCAAAATATGTCTACACTTGATTTGATCGCCCTGTACAGTGGCAAGCAAAAAAGTAAGACTTTTTTTATCAATTATAATTATATACCCCAAGTTTGTTTGTAAATCATTATTCATCTTTGTTTAATTTTGCATTATGTGTTATATATCATTAAAATCTCCATTTCTTGAAGACTTCAAATATATAAAAAAATCTTTTTGAGTCTGCAAATTAACCCCTCTTTTCCCCCAATATGTATTGAGTTGTCTTCGAAATTATATAGTAGTACCCTTCCTCAAAGATCACTACAGATTATATTTTTACCAATTTTTTTAGAAATGGTCGCTAGATGATGCTAAGGAAATAAGCTTTCAAGGAAGGTTAGTCATAACTTATGTAAAAGCAGGGATGTGGAAGCGGTTATTTTTCAAACGCTTCCGCTTCCACCAACAACGAAAAAACGACCGTTGACAATTTTTTTAAACTTTTGTGGGTCTGTAGCCTGCCTTCTCTTACACTTTATCATTTTGTGGAGGCACAAACCTTCATTTATTGATATTACTTTACCTACTTCGCTTGAGCTTCTTGTTTCGAACTACTCTGTAGTTGTTTTTCTTAGATATCAGAACTCGTGTTGAATGTAAAACAGTGCTTTTCAATCTTTTTGTCATCGCGGAGCCCCTAATGTACTTTCACGTTTCTCACGGAACTCCCACTAACAAAAATTTAGAAATCACGAATTGCTTGCAAGAAAATTGAATATTTCGTTACTAAAATTCAAAAAATAATTAAACACTTCAACAAATAGACACTTATTACAAGTTCCTTCAATACTTACAACTACTTTTAAAACAGTTAACCTAATGCTTCTTAGATCTAAATCGTATGACCACATATCACAGCTCTCGACAATAACCTGTCGCCACAACAACAAATTACACCGTATAGCGTTGATTTTCCCTCTTTTTTCTTAACTGACTCTGACTTTGAGTTAACTTTAAGTCTAATCATCATTACGGGCCTTCTGTCCGTCCTCAAAACACGTATTGACTCCGATCTTTTTGGATAGTGAAGTGCGAAATTTCTGTCGTATATATAGTATATATATGTAAAGCGAACAAAATTGAACTGCGCCAATCAACAGCCGCCTCAACGTGGTGGTGCGGTCCCCGACCCGTTTGGGTTGGGTCGAAATGGCTGTTGGCCTTCCCGAGGATCCCAGTTACCCCGGGCACTCCCCTCACACAAACCATTTTTTCGCCGTGCAGCCCCCTGAACGACCGCAGAAAAGTAGCACGCAGCCGCTTTAAAATCGGCGTGTCTTCTCTTTACTCCTGCCTTTCTCTTGACTGTCTTCTCATCCTTCTCCTGATGAGTGGCAACGTTCATCCTAACCCTTGTCCTGTCTTTCCCTGTTTAGTGTGCGCTGGAAATGTGACCTGGCGGGGTAGGTCAGTGCAATGCTGCACATGCTCTAATTGGGTTCATTTAAAGTGCTCACTACTCTCCTTTTCTAGATTCAGAACTCTTGGCAGCTCTCACTTCTGGAGCTGCCCTCCCTGCTATTTTTGGAGATTCTACACCTACCAGCACTGTGACTTCTTCCTCGGACTCCTCCAGCTGGTATACCTCCACTGCTCAATCTGGCTCTCTTCTACTAATGCAGCACTCGCACCCCACCCTCACTTTCAAACTTCTTATTCTTTTTCCGCCCACTTTGTATCTTCTCCCTGTGCACCCTCACCACCGCCTCATGCTCCTGGCTGTTTCTCTTTACTTCCTGCTTTCTCTTTTCCTCCATAGCTCTCTTAGGGCTCTTCAATGGAATGCTGGGGGTCTTCAAGCCAGGAGCAGTAAACTACTACAATTTATTTTGTCTCATCCCGTTGACCTTATTTACATCCAGGAATCTAACCTTAATTTATCTTCCTCTTTTCGGATCCCTGGATTCTCTGCTCTGCAATCCCATGGCACCCACTCCCGATCTGGTATTTTTTTCTACTGATGTCGCAGACGCTAGTGGCGGCGTCATCATTTTCGTCAAGTAGGGCTTATTCTCCTCTGAGCTTCCTACCTCCTCTCTTTCTTTGCTTGGCCCCTACTCTGATTATGTAGAGGTCAACATCTCTCTAAACGACTCCTCCTCGCTCTCATTTCCTATTTGTTTTGTTTTGTTTGCCATATTTATCCTCCATTCACAAGAAAGCGAATTGTATCGCTATACTTTGGACGGTAAGTCCGCACTCGCTTGGGAGTTGCCTTTTTCGAGGTTTATGGGTCACCTGTCTTCCACATGAAGGTGGGGCGTCCCGTTAAGTGCCTTACCCAAGGACACAACAAGCGAACTTGCCGGCTTGTTCTCCACAACCTCCCCTAAATGCCGAGCGCCAAGCAGGGAAGCTGTGAATACCATTTTTTAAAGTCTTTTGGTATGACTCGACAAGGGGAATGAACCCCAGGTCTACCGACTGCAAAGCGGACGCTCTAACCACTACGCCATCGCGTCGGTTTTTGTTTATTGTTTATGCTCCCCCTGTTCGTTCTTTTACGAAGGATAGCAGAACCAATTTCTTTTCGCCCTCCATTCTTCCCTCCTATGTGGAAGAGGAAGCGATGGATTTTTCGAGCTTCCGCTTCCACAGAAAAGGTACAGCTTCCGCTTCCACATCCCTGCGTAAAAACCAAGGTTTTCTACAATTTTCAACTTTCTGAGACCCATGACCTTTTTTTTGGCCGGTACTAAATTTAGTGCCTAAAACATGATCAGTCATTATTCGCTAGAGGTTAGCCTAAACCA
This sequence comes from Trididemnum clinides, assembly GCA_963675345.1. NCBI lineage: Eukaryota > Metazoa > Chordata > Ascidiacea > Aplousobranchia > Didemnidae > Trididemnum > Trididemnum clinides. The sequence goes on from OY776291.1 coordinate 31,125,471, forward strand.
TGTAACATTATGTATTTTTGAAAAAAGAATGTCTTCAAGATTCAGAAAATATCAAGTTTAAATAGAATATGTTGTCGCTAACAATGGAACAGAAGCTTTTTTACTCCCCTCCCATTTGCTAAGAAACAAAAGGGATACAGCAAATTTTGATTTAGAGAAGCCAAATATCTGCCAGCTTTCAAACTTTATTTTAGCTTCTATCTTCTTGGAAACTTGATAAAAAACAATGACCTTAATGGTGAAATATTTGCAATTTATTTTATGTTTTTCAGCATGTAGTTTTTCCAAAAACTCTAATTTAGTGAAATAGTTGAAAATTTTTGGGGTTTTTGAACTGATATGATGTACGGTACTCATTTTTGATCAGTAAATATAATACACCGCTTTGCACACTTTCCCGCGCCGGTATGATTACCGGCACGCGCTTTTTATGCGCTCGCTCCCGCGACGGTAAATATACCGGCAAAAAATTTTTGATGGAAGCTCTGTTTACGTGCGCGCCAGTGTTACAAGATGGCGCACGGGAGCGAAAGAGTTAAAATTATATATTGCTAGAAAGCAAATTTTTGAAGCTTTCAAATGAGACCGGTATTTAGCAACATATATTTTTTACGCACCGAATCTACTTTTTTTTACTTACCACTAAATTTGGCAAAATAAAAAAGTCTTACTTTTTTGCTCGCCACTGTATATACAGTACATCATTTGAAGCCATTTCCCTACAATTGGGTGAAGCCGACGCAGCCGGCTCATTTTATATGTTCAAGCTCACCATTATTAATGGCTGCTATTGTAATAACTTCGGGTTAGTTAACTGTTTCGCTAGCTTCTAGGAGCGTTAACTCGTTAAATTCCGTTGCAAACGCCCATCGGAAAACAGCTATTTTTTTCAAGTCGGAATGACCTTGATTTGCGTAAAAATACCGACTCAGCACAAAAGTGTGAAAAAATTTTACTTGCATTTTATGTAACTACAAAGCCTTCAAAAGGTAGTGCTTTATCAGTTTTTGCGCGGTTTTGTCTCTGAAGTAATCATTTTTACGTTTACTTTTTTTGTTCCTCTACAGGAACAATGGTCCAAAACGCTATCACCAGCTAACATTGCGCAAAAAAATTTTGCTGCGCTGTCTTCTCTGTAAGCACTTTCTATTGCGGAAACACTCCAAATGACAGGAAACAACGACAAAAATACGGGAAAAAGACACAAACTTATCACTTATGGTGCTCCAAGAAGAACATAGGATGCAAGCGAACGCTACACTTTTTTTACAGTGTTTTTTGCAGCGTCCTTGAGTTTTCGAGTTGACAGGGTAGTGCAGACCAACAATGGTATTTATTATTATCCTTCCATTAGGGCCCGAGGACACAGAACTAGTAGTTTTCAACAAGTCACCTACAACTGACTGGATAAATTCAAGAAAATCTAAACGCAGGGAAGTTTCCATGGTGACAAGGAGCCTCCTCGAAGCCACTGTCAGCATCTCTATTCAGTTGACAAATAGCGGCCAATACTACTTCTTTGTTTGAATTGTTGGTCTATATTGGCTTATGAACTGATCAAACAGATCGACGCCTCCCATCCCTTGATTGTATTGGTAGAAGCAGAACGGTTGAACACAACTGATATTTTTTTTCACGCTGGCTGTAGAGTTTCACCATTTTGGTTGGCTCTATGTTGCTGAAATTTGAATCAAAGCAAACGACCTTGTTGTCCTTCCATTGCACTATGGACGCGTAATTGTCCAAGCGGTGGTCAAAGAAACCACGCTCCTCTTTTTCAACACTTTTTGATGGTCACAGTGGGCACTTCATTGTACGGCTTTTACGTATAGTCCCAAGAGCCCAGAAAATCTTTTCGTGCAAATCTCGTAGTAAATAATATGCAAAAAATTGTCAAAATAAACACAAAGACAGGCAGAATTTTCAACTATCGAAAAAAGAGCACAAGCACACACAACTAGTGGTTCAAGAGGCTTGCTGCTGTCCTTAGTGTCACACGCTCCAGCATAAGTCTCAAATTTGTAAGGGTAGCTATCACTTGATGCTAAAACCCAGTTTTGGTGGCCAAATCTGATCGGCTTGACACAAATGAACATCTTTGCAGAGTGCCTACCTACTAAAGTACGGTACCATTTGTTCATCAATGGCCAGATCTTTTGCAAACTGCCGAAGTAAAGCATTGATTATATTCTGTAGAGGTCGAATTTTAGCAAGCTTATCTACAGCAGGAAAGTTATTATCAGAAAAGTGGATTAACTTCTTTATATCTTCAAACCTTTTTCTTGACATTGACCTTGATATCAGTGGACAGTTGATATCATCATTTTTGCTCCAGTACAAACGCTAACGCGGTCGGCTGCTGTATTCTGTCAACGGAAGAATTCCAACAAAAGCTTTGATTTTCTGTGGTGTAAGATGAATGACCTCATCCAGATGGGACGCATATCGCTCCGTTTCGCAAGCAATTAGGCTATTGATTTCCTCGTTGAATAATAATCGAAAAAATGCAACTGGCTCGAGCAGGGTGAGATCAGGGTGGCTGTCAGCTAAGTACATAACATTTGCTTCTGGTAATTCCTTCAAGTTGCTTTACTTCTTTCAGAGCACTGCTTCGGCATTTTTTCTCTTTTTCTTTGGGGATGGTTTGTTTTCTTTACTTTGAACTGCTGATACGTCGGAAGCGACTTTGCATTCATCGTTGTTATGTACCTCTAAAGTTCCTGCAAAATCGTTTGGAAGCAAATCATTTTTATGGCACTCATCTACATCCGTAGCATAAGCATCACCTTGCGCTGGTGGCAAAATAATAATATCTTTCTCTTCACTTTTTGTTGACCCTAAAACATCGTCAACTGCTTCCTACAGAGTCTTCGGTGTAACTAGTTATTGGTCATCTTTAACAGACAAATAATTCACTATCAATTTGAAGAAACTGTTCCGAAAAAGATAAATTTCGTGTAAGGTTTTCAGAGAAAAATAAACACTGGTACTCAGTAACGAAGTTTTTATATCAAATGTATTCTGTAACTTTTTTTTGAAAAAGGTACTGTTTGTTGTATCTTCCTAGACAGGATTGTGTATTGTTGCACAGATGTCCTGCTAATAATTTCGTACGGTAAACCAATACAGGCAAGCCACCTCCAGCCTTACTAATCTGGAACAGCTGCACTAAATCTGCAGCAGATTTGCACCCGTATTGAACCATTGTTCCTCTAGAAGAACATTGCGTTGCTAGGCAACCAAAACCGGGTGGCAAAATTTTTTTACATTTTTCTCTTAATTAAAACAACAATAATTAAATACTAAAAACTTACAAGAAAGTGACTTGTATTTCTGGTAGTGGTCATTAATGGGTTAAGGCCGATGTTTTTCTATTTTCAATCCTATTTTGCGAAAGTTTTTTTTGTTTTAAACAGTGACGACTATTGGTGCTAATTTTAAGTTGATTTTGGTAAATGGGTGAGCTTAGGCATCCATGTTGTTAGTATTGCTACCAGCAATAGACTATACCACAAATAGCCACTGTTCCTCTAAAAAGTCTGCCAGTTCATTTACTGCATTTCTCTACAGCGCTGGCGCCTAAACTTTGTTTTCGTGACCTCAATTTTTTTAAATTTAAGTCTGGAGAAACTTGCGAACCTGTCCATATGCTCCGATTGTTGCAACAAAATATGAGAACCAATAGTAATAGGTAACCAGAATCTTTTCAGAGGGCTGACCACTATTTTTTATGGCAAGGCTGATGGGTGTCTTGAAAAAGGTTTTTAAAATATTTTTTAAAACAAGGTGCACTGGTTAACGTCCCTGAGTGGAAATACACAAAAACTACGCATGCTGAAGTTTATAAAGGTGAAATTATTAGAAATGGCCTAGCTAGAAAATGAAATTATGGTACATAATTGGGCCGTTCTTGTTGAAACAATATTAGTGAGGTTCTTTAGCACGTCCAATAAAAATTGCTTTATTCAGAGGATTGCAGTTATTACTAGAAGGATGTCTTCTCTACATTAGTCATGCATTTTTTGAAGCTACTAAATTTTTTACCATGAAAAAATTATCTACCAGTATTATAAAAACTTATTCCCGGGGGAAATTTTTTATCCGCAAAAAATCGAAAATCCAAATGCAGAATTATGAACCATGCTAGCCTTAGGGATTATGTGTAATTTTGAATGGTAAAACCCTCACCAGAAACCAAGTAAAAAGTAACGTTTTGGGAATCAGATGTTAAAACTTAAATGTACCCAAGTAGTGTTTCGTCTTTTTTAATAGTTTAACATAACTTTGCTTAGAACTTGAATTATGGTTTTTATACTAAAACCTGTGGTTTATGCTTTGAAAATCATGCAGTTCAAAATACGAGGAAAATTGTTAGAATGCAGCTGTTTACAGCCTTAACTCTTACTCAACTCAGAAATATAAAAAACTGAGGGGAGATGGTTTCTATGGCTACTCCAATGCAGCGATCAAACTAGTATCAGCAACGTAATGCAACCATCTTTGAAGCAGTTTTAACGGTCAATAACCGTTTGGTTTTAAAGAACGTTGCTACTTGCAGGAGCGGCAGTTGCTGCTTGAAAATTTTAACCAAAATGTAATTTCCATTCGAAATTGGGCCTGCATCACAAAATTGTGCCTTGGCTTGTGAATAGCGACTTACATTTGATACTCGCCACAAACGGTTAAAATAAATTTTGCAAGGAACAGCAACATTTCTCAAATGTGCAAAGCAGTAAGTGACCCCCAAAAAATGATGCTGGGATCGCAACTTACAGTTTGGGGACCACTGATGAACAGCGTTCATAATAAACATATAGACTAAATCACACCATACTGCAACAGCACGCAGGTTTCCTTAGCCTACAGTTAAAAATAAAAAACAACTTTTAAAGCAAGACAAACGATTTATTGAAACGACACTATATAAATATGAAGCACCCAATTAAGACGCGGACTATGTAAACGATAATAAGCAACAGCTAAATAGCGCATTGCTATCAACAAATTTAATGGAGCGACCCGCAAGTTCTCCCAACAGCCTATCTACTTTTAACGAGGTAGGACTCGCTAACCGAATACTCTACGAACACGTACCAACATAATGAATGTAAATACGCAATTGGGAGAACCAACAGAAGATATTGCACACAAAGCGATCAACGGCTTTTGTAAACACTTGAAGCAGTATCTACGGTACAAAAGTGCGCTAAAATGCGATAAAAGTACTGCACTAGTGTAGTTTACGAACAAAAATCACTCTTCCTGCGCTAAGGCACTAAATAATCACGGTCTTCGCCATTACAATTCCAAAACACATCTGATAGTGAATGCATGAAGGATTATGAAATAGACCGCAGCCAATATTCGATAGATGTTGGGACGAATACGACGTCCAAGAGATCGGCTTTTTATCCACTGCGAACCAAAGCTGGTGAAACGCTTTGCCTAAACAAAAACATTATAAACACGATATATTGAAGCTAGGCACAAAAATAAAGCTGGCACCAGGGTCAATATGCAAGCAGCACGTCAGGGTTTTGTTGTAATTTGGTAAAGGTGAGATCACCACAGCAACTGACAAATAAAATGCGTCATCGTACCCCTTGTATAGCTTGGAAAAAGCAGCGAAAACATGTAAATCGTTCATGCCACTATCCGCGTGTTCGACATCATTTCACTGCTGCCAACACACTGCGGTGCATCAGCCACAAGCATTGCTAAGTGTGATTTGCGAAAAACAATGACCAAAGTTCAAATTAAACACCAAAACCAGTAGTTTTTGAGCATCTTTTATTGAAAGCAAGCGTTTATTTTAAGAGATATGAATTAACAACGTCAAGGCATCCAAAACGAATAGATTACTTACTTTGCGGGTTAACGATGTCGGCTTAAGCAGCACAGCGTCTTCCTTGACACCTTCAATGTTAACAGTAGTTGACGAGCTGCGAAGAGACAGAGCTGCTACTTCCGCTTTCCATTGAGATTCAATCTGTAACAGAAGGATTTAGCACAAAAGTTATACTGAATCGTAATCTATAAATTATTACCAACTTAAGCCAACTACATTTTGTTCAGAAAGTATGTGACGAATAACCATTTAACGAAGCAAGCGTAATATTGGCCAGCTTAATGAAAGTTCAAGGGAAAATATCAATTCAATAAGCAAGGGCCTGCATTGTTTAATGTTCATTAATATTTCTTGGTTTTTGCAAAAACAGAAAATTTGTTCTACGCTTACTCAATCTATCGCTCACGTAACCATAGTCGTTTAAACAAAGGTTAAAATGGCAGCTGGATTTAAACACAGGTAGCTAGTGCAATTAAGAACACAGTTTCGAGTTGCATACCTTGCCAAGCTAGCGCAAAGGTTTAGCAGGAAACATTCTCTATTTTCCAGTTCGACGAAATAGTTTTCAGACCAGCACCAAAACACTTTTTGAATTCTGATAGAAGAGAAGCGAATCTGTTCAGCCCATTTTTACCACAACGCAGCTATCAAGTTAAGAAAACTGCCAACAAGTGCACAAATGCAATGACACCACAACGCAGATGCAACGATCTCCAAGCAATATCTTATGTCACAATGCTACATTGCTTTCTCGCATCAACGCAGAATTGTCTCGAAAAAGGCCATTGGTTACGCAATGACAATATCACACAGTGTATTATACCTGCTTATTATGTTCCTGCTCAGCGCGAACTCGGGCTTCAAGTTGAAGCACCTGGTCAGATAAAGACTGCCTTTCACTGTTCAACTCTGTTAACCTAGAAAGAAATAAGAGCAATTGGTATAGTTTATAAATAAATTTAACGAAGTCTGACCCTGTAAGCTTTCTGGCATAAGGTTGCTAGGAATTCAATTGTCCTCTAACAAAAGTCCTAATTCACGGTAAGATTATAACTTGAATCAGAAATTTTCATAAAACATCTGCGGTACTTCATATCGGCAGGTAGTTTTTTGAATGACCTTCATAATTATACCAAAATAAGACTGCTTCCTCTCACCTGAATTGAAGTTCTTCCAATTGAACTTGGGTTGCAGAATCGGCATGAGAAGAATCGGATGGCTTCTGGACAAAGTTATTCTGAAAAACTATCGCATTAGCAACAAAACTACTTCTTTGAAATAAAATTACCGTAAATTCCGGCCTACAAGTCAACCTAGTTTTTTTATAGATAAAAATTCATGATTTAGGCCTAGACCTGCCGTATAAGTCGACCCAACTTTTTCGTAACAAAAATCATTAGGCTAGCCTAGCTATTTTGTATCAAAAGTATTAGCCTAGCTATATTTGTAACCTAATGCATTTTTAATTAAAAGGGGCGGTCAGTTGCGGTCAAATAACTTTTTTCTAAGGATAACCCTAATGATAGGTAATCCTAAATGATAGCCAAGATGTTGAACGTCTGAAAACTGGACCTGGCGCATAAGTCGACTAGTGATTTTCTAGGCAATTTGTTAGGCTCGAAACGTCGACAGATAGGCCGGGATTTAAGGTAATGACATTTCCTCTTTGGTCGATGTGCAGCATACGGCCACCCGATTGCTAACCTGCCACATCAGAAGTCATGTAGTTTTTACTACCAATCTAAGTAAGGCCCTACCTTGTCACCGTCCCCTTTACGTTGCATTTCTTCATTAAGTTTCGTGTACTCCACTCTCAGATTATTATAGTGGCTTTGATACTGTCGGCAGGAATTGGTAGCATGTATTAGTTGCGACTGCAATTGCTCATGTTTCTGTGTGACGTCTTGAAGCTGAATATAGGGAGTTCATAAGAACAGTAACAATTTACCTTGCAAATTGTGCATCAAATACCATTTCAAGCCCTACATAACCTCAGCCAAATGATGAAGTTAAAAGGTGTCATAATCTCTTTCTAGTGCTTAGCATAGGTCGCAAGCGCTCAGGTTTTAAAAACACTTGCAGAAAATTTACACCTCGAATAAATGTAACTGCCTCTTCCAATTGTTAGTTTTAAAGTCTAGTTAGCAGTGCAGCAAACTATAAATTGAAATACTCCTTGACTTTGCACAAGTAGTTGTAAAACAACGTATTTTTACTAACTTACTTGAAGTGCTTGTTGGTTGACTTTTTCACGTGAAACACTGATTTCTTGTTCTAAAGCGCGCACTTGTTCGATTGAAACATTGCTTGAAAGATTATGACGTAATACCTTGCCTAACTGATCCATTTGGTATTGAATAAAAGTTAACAATTCATCATTGTTGACGGCGTTATCATCTGCAAATTGTTGGTGAGCTTCTACAACTACTGGTGGCTGTGAGACGTCAAGCATTTCTTTAAAAATAGAGTCTTCTTTCACAAACTGATCTTTGAGATTGGCAATCTTTTCTTTGATTGGCATCATCAGTGCTTCTTCTTGCTCGATTTTAATTTGTTTTTCTTTTAGCAAATCTTGTAGTCTATCGACTTCGTCAGCACTTTCAGAAAAGTTTTGATTACATTCATTTAATTGTAGTTGTAGGTGTTGCAGTACTTTTTCAGTTTCATTCTTGGCGTCCATTTGTTTGTCTATTTCAAGAATGAATTTAGTCTTTTCCATTTCCCATCTCTTTCTTGAATCACTCAACACTTCTTCAAGTTGGTAGTAGTTGTCGTCTGTCGTTGACTTCTTACGCTGCATGTCTTCAAGTTCCTGCTGACTGGCAGCAAGTTCTTGTTGAAGATTATCAAAATCAAACCGAAGATCTTCAATGTCTCGAAGCAAACTGTCTTTCTCTTCAAGCAGCTCTTCTTCATTTACTCTTAAAGCTTTGATATCTTCGATCTTGCGATGGAGTTCTGACTTAAGAGCTTTGATTTCATTCACATAAGTTGTCAGCAGCATCTGTAAATCTTTTGCGGAAGTAACACCAAACTCTTCTAGCAGTGTACGATTTTTATTTCTAAACGCATCCACTTCTTCTTGCTGCCTGTGTATTACTCTGTCTTTGTCAGCGAGCTCAGATTTTAAATGATTTTCGTTTGTTTCATACTGAGCTTTTAAAGCTAGCAGAGATTTCGTTTGCAAGGACAAGCTGGCTACATCTTCCTTATCTTTTTCGCTTTCACTTTTCGCAGCACTTAACTCATTCTTCAACCTCATGCAGTCTGACACAAGATCTGATATCAGTGATTGCCTCTTCTTCAACTCTACCTGTAAATTTTCTTTTTCAGACTTAAAAAGTTCATCATTACTAGCGCCTTGCAATGCTTCTGCCTCTACTTTTGAAACGAAACTGAGATGCTCTTGTTCTTTTTTGCGCAACAAATTCTCCGTGAGTTCGAAAGACGACTTTAAAGCACTACCTTCTTCCCTTAATTTGTTGTTTGCAGTAAAAAGTACGTCAATTTCCTTTCTTTCGGAAGCGAGTTCTTCTTCTAACCTCGCCACGGTCGCATGCAAATCTGTAACAGCTTGTTCTTTGTCTTCAGATAACTGTTGCAACTTTTTATTCAGGTCTTCAGTCTCGGAAGATGAATTGCGAGCAAAGATGGCCAACTCTGCACCAGACTCGGACAATTTGACCTACAAAGAGAAAGCCTCAGTCAGTTTTTGGATGTCATCATCTGTTACCACTAAGTCATTCGGAATAAAAACATTCAAAACTTTGTAGCTAGGCAGTTGTTATTGTAATTGGTACAGCGGCCCATAACGCTTTCGGCTTTCTCGCACAAGTTAATCACCAAACGTTTGTTTTTCCCAGTGTTTATTTGTAACTCAGTTACCCAAAATAATTACAATGGTTAATAGTTTCCCTCTTGACTTGCACCAATTGGCATTTCACAATGCTAGTTCTGTTACGCATTGCATAATTCTGGTTCAATGCACATTTTCAAAAGTTTGGTTTTGATCTTAAAAGCTAAGAAGATATTTGTACAACATTGCATACATACCTGCAGTAATTGATTATCATTGGATAGCTCTGTGGCTTGATTCTCCGCAACTGCGAGCTTTTCTTCAGTTTCGTGTAATGCAGTTTTAATGTCATTCAAATGCTGCGTGGTCTCTGCCTTGTACTGGTCAAAGCTTGCTTGAATGGCATTGTTATTCGAAAGTGAACTGTCCATGCTTGATCTAACTTGTATCACTGTGGTTTGTAGCTCGGAACATTGTTGTGTTAAAGACGCACAATTTTTATTTGAATCTTGAAGAAGCTGGCCTAGTTGGGTTACTTCTTTGTTTGAAGCATCAATCTTTTGTCGAAGTATGGAATTTTCTCGATCTACTTTCTTCAGCATTAAATCGTTTTGCTCTTTCTCGGTTTGAAGAGCAGAGTTAAGGTAATCAGAATCTCGCTGCAAAGCTTCGTGTTTCTTCTTCAAAAGGTCATATTCTTTTTGGACACTCTGCAACTGATCAATCTTATTTTGTAGTTTTTCTTGTATCTCTTTCTCTTTTTCCAAAGACTTACACATATTTTCATTTTCTCTAGTAGCAGCATTGAGGTCGTTCTGAACCTTTTCAAGTTCAAAGTTTAATTTTTCAGCTGCATCATCATTAGCAGTATCACTGGGAGGCACTCTTAGCAAAGACTCTCTTTCTAGTCTTGATTTAACACCGTTTTTATTATCTCCTCGAATTTCAACCATTTCTTGAGCTTTTAGGTTTAAATCACTATTAGGATCCAACACTTTTGTGCTCAAGTTTTCGAGATCTAAAGCCTGCTTTTTAGTCTGCTCAAGCAATTTTTCTTTCTCACGCAGTAACTTATTGTTACAAGTTTCTAGATCAGAGCATTTTCCTTTCAATTCGGCGAGATTTTTCAATAGCTTATCGGGATCAACTTTCAACTTTGCAAAATCCTCAGAGCTCAATAAATCATGTTCAGTACTTTCTCTTGTCTGGAGCAACCGCTCCATTTCATTAAACCTTGCAAGTAAATCTTCCTTCGCAACCACTTCTTTTTCGAAATCACCAGTTACTTGCTCAAGCATTTTCACTTTTTCCCTTTTCTCTGCTTCCAGCTGATCACAATTTTCTGACAAATGATCACATTTTTCTTCTAACAATTTAAATTTCTTTTTCATTTCTTCTGCCTCTTTTATTCCAACTTCTCCCTGTCCAAGAGTGTTTTCCAACTTCCGAATGCATTTCTGCGCAGATCGAAGGGCGTCTGTGCGCTCGGCAATTGTCTTTTCCAGCTTTGTCGACCTTGCTTCAATAGCAGACACCATCTCATTCATGTCAGTGTTGCATGTTTGTAATGTTTTCACTTCTAGCAGAAGCTCGTCAATCTTATTTTCAAGTGAAAGCTTTTGCTCTTGAAGTGTTTGATTCAAAACCTTGCTTTGTTCATATTCATCCATCACATCTTTTATTGCTGCCTCTTTTTTTTCCAAAAGTGATTTTAATTTTATCAAATCCTCTCCCAATAAAGTCGATTCTTCAAGTTTGTTTTGCATAGCATCTTGCAAAATTTTGATTTCACTCAAACATTTTTCATGAAGCATAGTTTTCTCTTGAATCAGTTGATCTTTTGATTTTGTTTCAGCAATCAATTCTTTTCGAGATAAAAGAGCCGCTTTTAACTTTCGCTGAAGTTGATTAAGTTTCTCATTACTAGTTGCCGCCTGTTGAAGTTGGTCTTGCTGAATCATGTTTGAGGATTTAGTGAGTTTTTCTTTTAAATCAGCAATTAGCATATTGAGCTGCTCAACTTGGACAGTGTGGGATTGTGCAAGAAAAGTGATTTCGTCTTTTAAATTGTTTATCGTTGCTTGTAATACTTGGGAGTTCTCTCTCTGCTCTTCAACAGTTTTTTCCTGAATAGCGTTCTGATCTAACAGTGATATTTTTTCTTGTGAAAGTCTCGACACTTCTTCCTCATGACCAGCTACCAAGTTTTCAAAATAAGACACTTTTTTAGATAGATCACTGTTACACGAAACTAGATTTTCTATCTCTTTTTCAAGATTTTTTATTTCAGCATCTTTAGAAGAGCATTGGTTTGCCATGGACTGGCTTTCACTAGCGGAACTTAGTACAAAGCCTTCAATTTCAAGTTTTGCAGTGTCGAGTTGATTTTTCAACTCACTTATTTCATGTTCAAGAGTGGACGTTGACTTTGAACCATGACTAGTCAGTTCACTATGAATTTCTTCCAGTTCACTCACCTGTTTTTTCAACTGGTCAACCTTTTCGCTCATGAATAGCAGTTCATTTTCAATGCTCTTTTTCTCATTTTCAACATCTAATTTGCTTTTCTTTGCATCTAACAAATATTCTTTTAGTTTTTCGATTTCTTGTAATTTTAATTTAATTTCGCTCCGATTTTCGAGCAACATCTCATTCATTTTTGATATTTCTTCATCAGCATGTTGTAAATTTAACTGGTTTTTTCTTTCCAAGTTGTTAATGACATCAGAAAGATTTGAATTTTCCTCTTTGATATCAACTAACTGTTGTTCTAACTTTGAACTACCAAGCAGGATTTCTGACAAACTTTTTCCTTTTGCTTCATTATCTAAACGTAATTGCGACATCTCTTTGTTAAGTGCATCATATTTTGCTTGAATATCTTCACAGAGTGTGGATGTGTTGAGAGATTCGTCTAAGCGCATTGAAAGATTGGCCTTTTCATTTTCCAGTGAAGTATACAGGGCTTCTAATTCACCTTTTTCTGATTCAAGTTCTTTGACTTTGGCCATCAACGACTTCCTGGAAGTCAGTGCTGCTTTTAGTTTCTTGTGAACCTCAGACAGAACTTTGTCCTTTTCCTCAAGCAAGCTGCTCAGTTCTTTAGTTTTATCTTGATTAATATCTTGAAAATCTTCATTGGATTTTTGAAGTTGTTCAGAAACAAGTGCATGAGCGTCTTTTAATCGCAAGATTTCTTGACTTTTGTTTTCCAAATCAATATTTGCTGCTTCTATAAGAGCTTCTTTTGACACAAGATCGGATTTCAGTGCATCGATCTACGAAAAACAAATAAGTTCAAAATAATCGAAAAAATTTCTACATTGCTTAATTGTATTAATGTAAAACTTGTGAGTGCTACTTTTGTTGGCTTCAACCGACAATAGCATACGTCATTGAGTAGTTTTGGGCGACTTTTCCACTAAGACCCCAAGTATATCTTCTAGTATTCCATTTATGACTGACTAAGTGCTATCCCAATTAATCCTAATTGTTTGATATGATTTTCTACTCTTAAAAAGGAAAAGTACACTAAGTGCATTTGTGCAAAAAGTAGCGTAGCGTATTATGGTACAATCTTTTCTAAAATAACATGCACGTTTTTTAAACAAATAGGAATCATAAATTCTTCTCAACAATGTAGCAAACCCAAGTCTGAAGAATACTGTATAAAACATTTTGTTCATTTAGCTGTTTCATGTGTCACACACGTTGAGATCGTAAGTCAATTTAGAGAGCATATAATTGTTTTGAAGATTCTCGAGTTTAATTATGTGACATTGGCAAATGGTAATTAAACTAAAAACAAAATCGACTGTAATTAAGAAAGCTCTAAGTGCTAGACCGTTTACAATTATTCAAGAAACTCGCATGAGGTGGTCTTTTCCGTTGATTAGCGAGACTATAATTTTAGTAGAACTCTGCGTATGAAGTTGCAGTGAGCACTAACTAAATCGCTAAAACGATCAACACTAAACAACACAACTCAAGTAGCAATTTTGACATGCTCTATTGATGTCTCTATTGATAAAAGCCAAGGTTGTTCATGAAAACCATTTTACAGCCACGTGATATAAAAACACAAAAACTCTTTCTACAAATGCCAATACAATTACTAAATTCAACATATTTACCTCTGCAGTGCTTTCATTTGTTTCTTGATTTAATGCATGCATCTTTTCAAGTTGTGCAGCTAGCTTAGTTTCTGTTATTTTTCTTTCTGACTCAGCAGCGACGATTTTTTCTTCATATAATTGAACAGACTCGAAAAGTTGTTTGCATTCAAACTCTTTTTCTTTTAAAAGCGTCAGAGCTTCAGATGCCTCATTTTGAGATGTGTCAAGAGATTCTGATAGCTGTGCGGAAAGATTGGCCTTTTCTTCCGTAAGTAAGGTGAATCGAGTCTCCCATTCAACTTTTTCTGATTCGAATTCTTTGACTTTAGCCATTAATGATTTTCTGGAAACCAACGCTGCTTTCAATTTTTTTTGCATATCACTCAAGTGCTTTTCTTGTTCGGCAACCATTTTTCTCAATTCTTCAGCTTCATTTTTGTTTACATCTTTCAGCTCTTCATTGGATTTTTGAAGTTGTTCAGAAACAATTGCATGGGCATTTTCCAATCGTAATATTTCTTGACTTTTATTTTCCAAATCATCATTTGCTGCTTCTATTAAAGTTTCCTTTGATGAAAGATCAGATTTCAGTGTATCAATCTAGAAACAATAAAATGAGCTAGAAATACTTACAAATTCATAAATAGAAATGATAAAGATAAAAACTATTTTCTAAGAAAGCTGAGCATGGAAGGTGAAGCTATTTTAGGTTTTTCTTACTATAATCAAATGGTTGATTAAGTTGAAAATGTGTAGTCTGAACTAGATTGCGTGGCATTCAAAACCACTTTCTTGTTATTAGATTGACGAACATGTATGTTAAGTAATAAATTGCTCCTGTTCTATGCTCTTGCAAGAGGGCGGCCAAGAACGCTGCACTTACTGCAAAAGTAACAACTGCGTGTATTACTGTAGTTCTATTTTCTTTTTTATAGAGAAAAACATGGCTATTGGTTATACATAAAAGTTTGTTGTAACTACTGTGTACTTTGGAATTCCTCATTATGACCTAATAGCCCGCTGTAACTACACAAAGCAATATCCTTAAAGACAATATTTTTCCAAAAATAATTTTACGTTTTTACCAGTGGGTTATATCAAACAGCGGAAAACTACATTTTATGGCAACTAAAGTGTACTTGACTGTGTGATCAAAAGGGTAGTTTAGAGAGAGGTAAGTGCGGCTACGAAAAATTTTGTTTTAAAATCAAGAGAACTGTGGCCAGTGTGGTCGCACGCGAAGTCCATCCGTCAAATTATACACTATTGCTTTGTGCGTTTAACAAAACTTCAAAATCATTGTGTGATATAGATTTGCTAACGTATGTAGAGTGGAATCTGCTGTATTTCAAAGCTAAGCAATACATTTTATTATAGGTCTGTACGCAGTGATATTTTCTGCACATTAACATACCTACAATTCAGCAGATAAAAAGTATAAGAAAAGTTTCAATAATCCCCAATTGAGTTCTGCTTAAACTGTTCAATATCACACGTAGGAAGCTGATTGGCAATAAACGTTAAAGTGTCTAGTTGAGAGTTATTTTCCTACTCCCGTATACAGATGTGTGGGTCAAACAAATCTTTTACTAAGATCGGTTTTTGAGGCGCAAATTACGAATTCTGAAAACGGCAGTGAGTATAAACGTATTTACCTCTGCAGCGTTTTGAAGTTTTTCTTGAGTTAATGCATGTATTTCATCAAGTTGTGAAGCCAGTTTTGTTTCCAAAATGTTTCTTTCAGAATCGGCAAAAACAAGTTTTTCTTTAACCTCCTCAACACATTCAGAAAGTTTCTTGCACTCCAATTCTCTTTCATTCAAAAGCGCCAGGGCTTCTGATGCCTCATTTTGAGAAGCGTTGAGAGACTCCGATAGCTGCATTGAAAGATTGACTTTTTCTTCTTCAAGAGAGGAACGCAGGACTTCCAATTCACTTTTTTCTGCTTTAAGTTCTTTCACGTTGGCTATCAAGGACTTTCTGGAAACCAATGCTGCTTTCAATTTCTTTTGAACTTCAGCCAAAAGTTTTTCTTTTTCACCAAGCATATTTCTCAATTCTACATTCTCATCTTTTTCTCCATCCCGTAGATCTGTATTGGATTTTTGAAGTGATTCAGAAACTGGTGGAGGAGCATCAGCATCTTTTAGTCGCAAGATTTCTTGACTTCTACTTTCTAATTCCAAGTTCGCTGCTTCTATCAATGCTTCTTTTGAGGCCAGATCAGATTTTAGTGCTTCAATCTAAAAACAAAACAAGAAACTTCTAAAGCAGTTAAAGTATGTTTTCACTCAGCATTAAGCTTCGAGTTGATAGTATAAGTGCGATCTACATATGTGTAATCCGACTAATTCAATGGAGCATAAAACTAATCATGTTTGTAAACGCATCTGGAGATTGTTAGGTACCGTTAAAACTGATAAGATTGCTGCCCCTGCAATCTACCTTAGATAAAAATGCAGGTTTAGAAGATACACATAGGTAAATCACAACACCAATTTACTTGAGCTCTGTTTTCAAATTTTGCTTGATTTAATTCATGTATTTCATCCATCTGTAAACCCAGTTTAGAATTCAACATTTCTCTTTCAGAATCAGCAGCCACCAGTTTCTCTTCAGCTACTTGAGCAGATTCAAAAAGTTTCTTGCATTCCAGTTCTTTTTCATTCAAACGCGATAACGTCTCTGATGCTACCTGTTTGGAAGAGTCTAATCTTTTCTCGCAATCTTTTACTTTTGCTTCAAATTCAGACAAAACTTTTATATTGTTTTCCTTAGCAGCGCTAGAAAGATCTAAAATTTCTTTCTTCAATTCATCAACAATCAAATCCTTTTCACCAGCGATGACAGAAAGTTCTGATACTTGTTTCTGTAGTCCATCAATAACTGAATCCTTTTCGGAGGCAATGGTAGAAAGCTCTAGCATTTGCTTCTTAAATTCATCATTGATTGCCTTAGTTTCCTCAGCTTGTGCATGAAGTGCATTTGACGCTTTTCTTTCAACTTCCAACAAAGATAAGCTATCTTCAAGTTTGTCATTTTGTTGCATAAACTCTTTCTCAAAATCACTAATTTTTCTTTCAAGCGATGAATTTTCTTCATCTTTTAAATCAGCCTCTCGAGTTATATTTTTAATTTCATCTTTAGCTAAATCAAGTTGATTCTTTAAGTCGCTCATTTGCTCTTGAAGTGTAGATGTAGCCTCTGAATGAAGACTAAGCAACTCACTTTGTGTTTTGTTATATTCACCCAGCTGCTTTGTCAGCTGCGAAGCTCTTTCGTTCATGGATTGCAGTTCATTTTGCATGACAGCTATTTCATTTTCTGCAGCCTCCTTCTTATCACCGGCAACAGACAACAGCTCTTTGAGTTTTTCAGTTTCTTGTGATTTTATGCTCAATTCTTTTTGACTTTCGGCAAAAAAATTATTTAGATCAGATAATTCATTGCTAACTTTTTGCAATTCTAGATCGGCATTAGATTTTTCAATTGCATAAGCCTGTAGTTGCTCTGTATACCTATTGTTTATGGAGGTTAAGTCCTTAACGGATTGGAAAAGATCTTGATTTTTCTTTTCCAATTCGTCTATGACTTCGGAAAGTTTTGAATTTTCTGCTCTGACATCAGCCAGTTGTTGTTCAAAATTTGCAGAAATGAGACGAGTTTCTGACATACTTTCTTCTTTGGCTTCAATAGCTGAGCGCAACTGCAACATCTCTTCATTTAGAGAATCATATTTTTCTCGAAAATCTTCACAAAGTGCAGATGCGTTAAGAGATTCTGATAACTGAATTAAAATATCAGCTTTTTCTTGTTCAAGTGAAGCCTGCGAGGTTTCCAATTTCGTTTTTTCAGATTCAAGTTCCTTGACTTTGGTCACGAGCGACTTTCTGGAGACTAGAGAAGCTTTTAACTTTCGTTGAACTTCGGCCAAAAGTTTCTCTTTTTCATCAAGCATATTTTTTAGCTCATCCGTTTCATCTTTATTGACTCCTTGAAGACATTCATTGGATTTTTGGCGTTGTTCAGAAATAAGTACATGAGCATCATTTAACCGCAAGATTTCTTGACTTTTATTTTCTGATTCAACTCTTGCTGCTTCTATTAAAGCTTCTTTAGAGGCCAGATCACATTTCAGTGTTTCAATCTAAAAAGAAAATGCATCAATTACCTACAGAAAAATTAAGCTAATTTACCCTGATAATGCATAAAAACCGTTAACACCAAATGCAAAATCTTTTTTGCATTTAAAAGCCATGACATAAAGACATTTTATTAAAAATTCAGATGTAATTAATATCGAATTTCCCGTAAGTGAGATATACTATCTTGTTTAGCATACTGAGGCTCAATCCAGCTTGGCTCAATTCTGCTATTCACAACAGTGCCATCAAAAAGCACATAATATGCTCTTTCAACCAACAATATGGAACATAAATTGTTTTACACTATAAAAAAATTTTAATTTACCTCTGCAGTATTTCCAAGTTTTTCTTGATTTAATTCATGAATTGTTTCAAGCTGTGAAGTCAGGTTGGTTTCCAATATCTTTCTTTCTGCATCAGCAGTGACAAGTTTCTCTTCAATTGCTTGAACAGTTTCAAAAAGTCTCTTGCACTCTAATTCTTTTTTATTTAAAAGTGCAAGTGCGTCAGATGCCTCATTTGATAAGGAGTTTGTACTGGTAAGATCCAGTATCTGTTTTTGTAATTCATTCACAAGCATTCTAGCTTCTTCAGCTTGTATCAAAGACGCATTGGCTGTTTTCTTTTCAGCTTCTAACAAAGAAAAGGTTTCTTTGAGTTCCTCATTTCTCTGTAATAATGCATCATTTAAAGAGCCTATTCTGCTTTCCAGTTTTGATATTTCTTCTTCCCTCATCTGAGCAGTAAGAGATGCATTTTTGTTTTCACTTTTAGTAGAATCAAGCTGATTTTTCAAACCCGATACTTCGGCTTGAAGAGTGGATGCTGCCACAGAGCCATGATTGTGAGCTTCTTGCAAATCAGCCAGTTGCTTCGTCAACTGCTCAGCCTTTTCATTGGCCAACTGCAGTTCATCCTGAATGTTTGCTTTTTCATTTTCCGCGGCCAACTTCTTTTCAACAGCAATCGAAAGAAATTCTTTAAATTTTTCAATCTCTTTTACCATCACGTCTGTTTCTTCTTGGTTATTATGTAATGCTTCTTCCAATTTGGATGCTTTTTCATTGGCTAAGTGCAATTGCTCTTTCACAGCTGTTGTTTCATTCGCATTTCCTTGCAATTGCTCCATAAACTCATTATTGGTAGTAGTCAATTCATCAATAGTTTGAGAAAGATTTTGATTTCTTTTTTCAAGTGTATCCACAACCGTCAAGAGATTAGAATTTTCTTCTTTTGCATCAACTAACTGTTGCTCTAGCTTTGAAGCAACGAGATGAATTTCCGACAAACTTTCTTCTTTGGTTTCATTAACTATACGTAATTGCAACATCTCTTCATTGAGTGCATCGTGTTTAGCTTGGAGTTCCTCACAAAGTGCAGATGTCTTAAGAGATTCTGATAATTGTATCAAAAGATCAGCTTTTTCTTCTTTAAGAGAAGCCTGTAAGGATTCCAATTCCGTTTTTTTGCATTCAATTTCCTTGACTTTGGTCATGAGTGACTTCCGTGAGACCAAAGAAGCTTTCAGTTTTCGCTGTATTTCAGTCACAAATTTTTCTTTTTCATCAAGGAGGTTTCTTAGATCATCAGTTTCATCTTTTTTTATATCTTTAAGATCTTCATTAGATTTTTGAAGTTGTTCTGAAACAAGTGCGTAATCATCTTTCAACCGCAAGATCTCGCGACTTTTATTTCCTGAATCCAGGTTTGCTGCTTCAATCAAAGCTTCTTTTGAGGCCAAATCAGATTGCAACGTTTCTACCTAAAACATCACATTATTACTAGAGCTAGTTTAGCACAGGAGCATAAACAAGACCCAGCGCAAACAACCACGTGGTAATGCCGAACCAGACATCGGTTAATGATCATATCACTATGCCAGGCTTTTGATTAATTGTATTTTTAACGGGTCAGGCTTTTATAAGCGTTGCTCCGAACTTCATATACACAATTATACAGTCGTGGTCAAAAGTTTATAACCAGACTTGATTTATGACGTGTTTGTTGCGTCATAATATTATTTATTCTGGAAAAAATCTAACGCAATCAATCTTTTTTTTATTTATGCGTTTGAGCTCATGCTCTGTTTGCATGTTTCGTCAGACTGGGCCACCACGATGAGTAGATTACTTGGCCCCGCCACCAGAAAATGGAGGAATTCCGTTAAGTGCCTTGCCCAAGGGCACAATAAGCAAGCTTGCTGGCTTGTTCTCCACACTGACCCTATTTTGCGAGCGTCAAGCAGGGAAGCTAGGAATACCATTTTTCAAGGTCTTTTGGTAATACTCGACTTGGGAAATGAACCTCAGGTCTACCGACTGCGAAGCGGACGCTCTAACCACTATGCCATGCGTAAACGAGCCTGAGCGCACACGCAGTGTATGCAATCAATCTTTATCAAGCACATATCAACTTGACGTTAACAAGTGGAGATTAATTTTCTGTATTTTATATCTGCCTGAAATTGGTGAAAAATCCTCTTTTTCAGAAGCTCAGTGAGGTCAAATTGTTGTTCACAAGGAAGGCTGCACAGAACGTCTAACTGGTGATCAGCTTGGATGTAGTAAAACTGCTGTGCATCAGGAAATTGCGAAATTTAAGAAATCAGAAACTTATGCTGTTGCAAAACTAAGTAGTCGTCTGGGGAAAACAACTTCCAAAACTGGCATTTTAAAGGATGAGGAAAGTGATGATGTCCCCGACATGTTTAGCCAAGAAAATTAGGGCCGATTTGAATGAAACTGGCATTTCGATCAGCAAGGGGACTATTTGTCTCGGTTTAGTTAAAGAATTGGGTCTGAAGTAACGAAAACCAGCAAGAAAACCGAGGCTTACTCAAGTGATGCAAAAGAAAAGCCTCCACATGGCATAGCAGCACAAAGATTGAACTTAAGCCCAAGGGTCAAAAGCTTTTATTTTCGGATGAATCCACAGTCTAACGGTTGCTGCGAAAAAACAAAATGTCAGTCGACCCCCAGGAACACAATGTGATGAAAGGTATACCCAGCAAATGGTTGAACATCACGCAAGTGTAATGGTTTAGGGAGCTATTTTCATTAAAGGTAGAGCCAGACTCTTTTCTCTATAACCAAAAACCACGATGAATGGCCATAAACACTTGAACGTAATGAAAGAGCTATAACTGCTCATGTCGGCGCGTGACTACGCGATTTTTATGCAACACGGAGCACCATGTATGTTATCGTTCAAAGATCGCAACAGACTTTGTAGGACTAATAAAATTACTCCCTGAGGTGGCCAGGAAACAGTACCGACCTTAACCTTATCGAAAACTTTTAAACTGTTTTTAAGGATAAAGTTGCTAAAAACTTCCCCCAAATATTCCTAATCGAATTGAAGCAATTAAATTAGTCTGATCAGTTAAACAGCTGAAGAATTTCGCAAAAATTTAATTGAAAAAATGCACAGACGAATCAAGGCTCTGATCAATGCAAAAGGACGACTCACTAAATATCAAAAACTTGACATTTTCATATAAATTAACAATATAAATGCTAATTACTGTCTTTTTAGGCTTTCATGTGGGTTCTTCTTTTGAGCCAAGAGTAAAAAAGAGACCACAAATAGGACGGAAAATTGTCTTTCTCAAAAAATGCGGTTAGGTCTTAAACTTTTGGCCATGACAGTAATGTACCTAGTTCGTTGTTACAGTCAACGAAATGAAACGATTTACGCATCTCATCTCTATGCAATAATCAAATTTCGTTTATGTGGATATTAACACCCACTTGAAAAGAATTCAAAAGAAAATACAATTTTTTGTTTAATTTAAAATAGAAGAAGTCAAGGTTGATATAAATATATGAGCCATTTTTTGATGTACACAGAGCCTACGGCAGTACACTTAGCACTGAAATTATCACCAAAGTTTTAATCTGCATACCTTGATTTGGAATCCAGATAAACCCTCTTGAAGCTGTTCGTATTTGGCATTATTTTCCACCATCAATTGTCGTAAAGTATCACATTGGTCTTGAGAATCCTTCAGATCAGCAGTCACTGTCAACATTTCCTGTAAGGAAGTAGGTAAAATTACATGCAGCAGGTTGAACGATATATGGTTTCATGCTATGGATTTATGCCAGGAAAAAGAACAGTGGATGCAATATTTATTGTGATGAGAATGAAGGAGGAATATCAAAAGAAGGACGAGAAGTTGTATATGTGTTTTGTTGACATGGAAAAACCTTTTGATAGAGTGCCAAGAGAAGTGATAAAATGGGCCATGAGAAAGAAGGGTCTATCAGAAGTAATGATTGATTGGGGCAGTTATGGGCTTGTATGATGGTGCAAACACAAGAGTGAGGGTGGGATCTGCATATTCAGTGGAATTTGAAGTAAAAGTTGGTGTACATCAAGGATCTGTGCTGTCGCCACTATTTTTTGCAATAGTGGAGGATGTTATTACAGAAAATGCAAGAAGGGGTGTGGTTATTGAATTACTATATGCAGATGACCTTGTTATCATGAGCGAAGACATGGAAGACTTGAAAGAAAGGTTTTGGAATTGGAAGGATGCACTGGGAAGTAAAAGTTTAAAGGTCAACACCAAAGAAACAAAAGTGACGGTAAACGGGTCAGAAGGAGAACAATTCAAAAGCAAGATAGATCCATGTGGAGTTTGTGGGAGGAGAGTCATGGCCAATTCAGTGTTGTGCACAAAATGTGGAAACTGGGTTCATGGCAAATGTGCAAAAATAAAGTGAGTTACCGCTAGGTTGGCAATGCATTTTGTTTGCTTGAAATGCAAAGGAATAATGGAAAGGACGATGGATTCGATCGAGAAATTGTGCAATGAGGTGAAGACTGCACCAATCAACAGCTGCCTCAACGTGGTGGTGCGATCTCCGACCCCGTTTGGGTTGGCTCAAAATGGCTGTTGGCCTTCCCGAGGGTCCCAGTTATCCTGGGCACTCCCCTTCATTTTTCGCTATGCTGCCAACTGAACGACAGCAGTAGGGCAGCTCACAGCTTTTTCAAAATCGGTCGCCTATTTTTTCTTTTTCTTTTCCTCTGCCCTTCTTTGTCTCCTCATTCTTCTCCTTCTCTTGATGAGGGGTAACGTTCATCCTAACCCCGGCCCCATCTTTCCTTGCTCTGTTTGCGCTGGAAACGTCACCTGGCAGGGCAAGTCAGTGCAATGCTGCACCTGCTCCAAATGGGTCCATCTAAGGTGCTCACAACTTTTCCTCTCCGAATTCAGACCTCTTGGCAGCTCTCACTCTTGGAGCTTCCCCTCCTGCCATAACACTGTGACTCCCTCCTCGGACTCCTCTGACATGTATACCTCCACTGTACAATCCGGTCCGCTGTCTGCTAATGCAGCACTCTTGCCCCATCCTCGTCTCCAAACCTCTTATCCCCCAGCTGCTCATCCTCGTCTCCAAACCTCTTATCCCCCATCTCTCTTCTCCTTCTGCCCCCTCACCACCTTCCCCTGCTCCTGGCTGTTTTTCTGCGCCTCCTGCCTCCTCTCCCCCTTCACTCTTTCAGGGTTCTTCAATGGAATGCTGAAGGTCTTTGAGCCAGGAGCACTGAACTACTTCACTTTCTCTCGTCCCATCCTGTCAACCTTATCTGCATCCAGGAATCCAATCTTAACTCATCTTCCTCTTTCCAGATTCCTGGATTTTCTAGTGGCAACACGCACACTAGTGGCGGCATCACCATTTTCGTCAGGCAGGGCCTATTTTTTTCTGAACTTTCTACCTCCTCTCTTTCTTCGCTTGATCCCTACTTTGATTACGTGGGGGTCAACATCTCTCTTAACAACTCCTCCTCACTCTCTTTTCTCAATGTGCACACTGCCCCTATTCACTCCTCTCCAACGAATGGCAGAACCGACGCCTTTTCTTTCTCCATTCTTCCCTCCTCCAGAAATCTCTTCATTCTGGGGGACTTCAATTGCTATCTCCCCCTCTGGCACTCAAGAGGTACTTCCAACCCCTGCTAGCAGGAAGTATTTGACTGGGTCATCTCTTCTGATCTCCTTCCCCTCAATGACCCTGACACACCCACCCTTCTACATTGCTCCTCTCCTGACATCTCCTTTGCTCCCTCTTCTCTTGCTCCTGGAAGGTGCTTCAGGACTTGAGTTCTGACCACCTACCAATTCTTCTATTCGTCCCTCTTTCTCCAGCATATTGCCCCAACAAGCGTCCCCCTGCCTTCAATTTTTAGAAAGCTCCTTCTGCAGAGGAATACTCGTCTCTTTCTCTTTCCTCTGCAGCTGCTCCCTTTTCCTCTCTGGCATTGAATGCGGCCAAATCTTCCATTCTTTTCGACTGCATCAAACGCCATCCTAAAGCCTAGTGGTCTGCTAAGGTGGAAGGTGCGGTTAGAGAAAGACACAAGGCTTTCGCTGCTGCTCACAGAAGTGATGAAGATCGCTAGGCTTACATCTTTGATTCTCAATGTGCCTCATCAGTCATCGCCAAGGCTGAGGCATGGCAGATGACTTGCTCTTCCCTTTCACCTAAATCTAACCCTAAATCTGTACACTCTCTTCTTCACTCTATCGCTGGCTCTCCTTCCTCGTCTTCCTCCTCTCCTAACTTTTCCAACTGTTCTTCTCCCAGAGAATCAACTTTGGCCTATGCCACTTCCCTGAGATCCCACTTTTCTGTTTCTCAGCCAAAGGCCCTGCGTAGCAGAGCCAGAGGCTACCTCTCTGAGCTCCGCAAAGCCACATGCCCTGTGGAGTCTCACTTGTCCTTTTGCTCACCTTTCTCTCCCGCTGAATTTCTTGCAGCTGCCTCCAACCTTTCCTCATCCACTGCCACTGGCCCAGACAAAGTTGCCTATCCCATGCTAAAGCATCTTCCTTGCTCTGGCATGGATTTTTTTCGTCACATTTTCAATTTCTCCTGGACTTTGCATTCCTTAAAGCCTCTCGACTCTCCTGCTTCCTTCCACCCTATCTCTCTCTCACCTCCTGCGTAAAAGCTTTTTGAACACATCATTCTATCGCGTCTACTCTTCTTTCTGGAATCTAATTCCATTCTCTCTCCCTGCCAGGCTGGTTTCTGCCCTGAATGGTCTACTCTAGATCAAATTCTGCACCTTTCTCAGTCCATTTCGGATGGGTTTAACTAACCCAAACCAGGCTCTTGGACAATTCTCTCTACTATCGATTTCACTAAAGCCTTTGACTAGTGATGTACCGATACTTTAGTATCGGTATCGACCTATTTTTATGGTATCAGGTAGTAGTATCGGTATCGGTTAAGTAAAGCCGATACCTACCGATACTTATTAGGCACAAAATAAATATATAATTTTTTGTAATATTTTTTCATAGAATATAAAAAATTTTTGTTCCCACCCTGGAACTGGATTGCATTTGTAATATAACTAACGATTTGTAGTGTATCAATAATGACCAGGGAGAGGGCGGTCTTCCAAACAGGACCCAAATATCGTGCAACACTCAATATTGGGTTTATATAAATATACATATTAAAAGTATTCTACAAATTTCAGTTTCTCTTTTAACTTCAGAGGCAGTGGTTAATAGAAATCACTTCTAATAAAAGCATAGATGAAAATTTCTTAATGTTATAGCTACTAATGCCAAAAAAGTTATCTGCAATTTATGTAATAATGAACTTTTGAGAGGGAGTGATGAGAAAGTTTTTGGTTTTGACTTTAATATGAAGGCAGTTTATTTGATAAAAAGAGTGTGCAGTTTGTGAATGGTTTTGATTCTTCCAAGTATGGTAAACACATTTTTCAGTTTTGACTTACCAAGCTGTTGTTTTGGCTAGAAAAGCTGCAGTTTAGTAGTATATATTTTTAGTTTTGACTTGTGAGTGCTGTTTGTTTGATAATAGCTGCAACTGGCTAATACTTTTTTATTAATACGTCTATGGGAAATTTTCATTTGCCGAGGTATTTTCATTATGTTGTCAAGTTTTTTTTTTTCGGTTACGACATTGTTACTTTCTCATTTTATTTTATTTTTTTAATCTTTTGTATTTGTAACGTAAGCCTATTTTCTTTGAATAATAGTATTCAATCCATTGTTTTAGTATTTTGCTATAAAAAAGTACTGCTTGATTAGTTCAACTTTCTTTTACAGATTTGCAATAAAATTGCAATGAAAAACGATAGATAAATACCTACAAAAAATTCAAATTCTTTGGTACTGCTTACAAAAGCTTTTATTGCTGGTGCTGAATAGATAAAAAGTGTCGGTGGTATCGGCTTAAAATTTGGTATCGATACATCTCTACTTTTGACTCTGTCTGGCATCCCACCCTTTTCCACAAGCTTATTTTGGCTGGCCTCCCTCCTTGCTTTGCTCGTTGGACTCAATCTTTCCTTTCTGATTGGCACACTTATGTCCTTTTTCAAAATCACAAAAGTCATTCTTTTTGAGTCCGTCAAGGTGTTCCGCAAGGATCCGTTCTTGGTCCTGTTCTTTTCTCTCTCTTCATTAATGATCTTCCAGCCTCTCTGCCTTCTTCCGTCAGCTGCTCTCTTTACACTGACAATCTGGCCATTTGGTCCTCCTTGCTCTCGGTCCCTACTGCAGTGGAGGCCACACAAGGAGCTCTGTTTCGATTGGTGCGCTGATCTGAGTACTGGTGTCTTCTCAATCCGAGCAGATGTGAGGCCTCCTTCTTCTCAGTATATCCCAACCACGCTAACCTCCAGCCCAACCTCCTCTTACTCTGCTCCCACCTCCATTACAATCCCACTCCAACTTTTCTTGGGGTCACCTTCGACCGCACTCTTTCCTTTTTTAAACATTATCTTTGCTGAAGGCCAAGTTTTTCCGACGTCTCAAGGCCTTACGCTGTATCTCTGCTTCCTCATGGGGCCCCTCTAAGAAGTCCCTCTCTCTTCTGTATAAAGCTTTTTTTCGACCTCTTCTCATGCTTCACCCAGATGGTTTTCTTTCCCAAGTGCTACCAATTTCACCAAATTGGAACGCCTCCACCGAGCAGCCAGTCGCACCATCACTGGCTACCTGTCGTCCTCCCCTATCCCTCTTCTTCTTTCCGAGGTTTCTTTACCTATCCTACGAGTCACTCTGACTCATTTTACTCTTTTTTCTTATGAGCGGGCTCTTCATTTCCCAACCTCCTTTTCTATTTTAGGTTTGGCCAGGCTAGGAGTGAAACCAAGACTCTGCTGATCGTCCTGGAGATCTCTTGCATCTACTCACCTGCTCATGCTTCCTTCTACTTCTTCTAGGGAGGCTCTTCTTGCTTGTCCTCCCTTTCCTCCTCGGGATCTACCTCCCTTCACCGTGGAGTCCACCTTTTTTTATCCATGCTCTCTCTCTGATCTCCCCCTCTCTCGCCAAGGTGTGGCTCTTGCCCACCTTGACTCTCTCCCCCCCTCATGATCTGGTACTCTGGACAGACGGCTCTGTTCCTTTTCCCTTTGGCAAAAGCGGCTCTGGCATTCTTGCCAACTGCTCTCTCTGTGGCACTGAGGCCACTCTTTCCTTTTTGGCAGGCCCAGTATGCTCAAGTTTTTCTGCTAAAGCCTGCGCCATTCTGCATGCTCTTTGCTGGTCTCGGCAGCACCATAAAGTCTGCCATTTCACTTCTCCTACTATCGGACTCTCATTCTGTCCTCCCCGCCCTATCCTCTCCTCCATCTTTCCTCTTATCTCAAACTCTGTGGCAGATCTGGCAGGAACTGTCTTCTCTCTCCTCCTGTTCTATCAGACTACAATGGGTCCCCGGACACTCGTTTCTCCTGGGGAACAACGCAGCTGATGAGCTGGCCAGACAGGAAGTGCTACTTGCGCCCTCCACAATACCTTGTAGTCTTTCTCCTCTTATCTCTCGTATCCACTCTCGTCTTTTCTCGAACTAGAGGCATACTGTCTCATCAAAATTATTTGACACACAGGTTCCCTCGATTTCCACCGAGAAACTTGTGCTCCCTCGTCATGCTTGCTATGTCCTCTCTCATCTTTGCTGCAATGGACACAGCCTTCTATTAGGTTTTATCACTATAGGATTGGCAGAATCGAGAATCTTTCCTGCAGCACCTGTGGACACTATAGTCCCAGGACACCTCTCATCTCATTCTGCACTGTCCAGCTACGGACTCTTTGCGCCGCTCACTCTTTGGTAATTCTCTATCTCTTTACGACCTCTGGTCCAGACCCTGGGGAGTTGCTTGGCTTCTGGGGCTCCATGGTCTTCCACCATGCCCCCATCCCTGAGAAGGGGTTGGGTAACCAACAATAACAGCAACATGAGGTGGAGACAGTGGATGGATTTGTTGTTTGGGAGACAGACTAAATGCTAATGGAGGCCGTGAAGCGGCAGTTACAGCAAGAGTAAGAATCGGTTAGGTAAGATTCAGGGAATGTGGAGAATTGTTGCTTAAAAATAGGTTTCCTCTAATGATGAAAGCTAAGTTTATCGTTGTTGCGTAAGATCAGCAATACTGTATGGAAGTGAGACATGGTGTCTAAAAGAAAATGAAAAAGCAATTTTAAGGAAAATAGAGAGAGCTATGGTGAGCCAAGTGCCGTCAGAAAGTTGTTGACAGGAAGACGACTGAAGAACAGATGAACATGTTGGGATTGAAAGAAACTATAGACCGGATAGCAACAGCGAATGGAGTTTGATGGTATGGACATGTGCTGAAGGGGGATGACAATAGTGTTTTGAGGGTTACTCTGGATCTTGAAGCGAGTGGCAAGAGAAAGCGAGAACGACCAAAGAAGACCTCAAAGAATCAAGTGGAAGAGGAGACAGAGAAGATGGGTTTGGAAGAAGGATGCCCCGAGATGAGACAAGTGGAAAGACTGAGTGCAAGCAATTACAGAAGGAATGGGGTAAATCCGGACATCTCTGCTAAGGGGACAACACTGGATAAAAACTGAATAACTACTACTACTACTACTTATCTCCTCAGATACATTTTTGACAAAAATGTGAACGATGATAAACTAATGGGTCACAAACTTTGAAGTAACTAACAAACTAGTACAAACTAAACTAATGTTAGTTCAGTGCCTAAGAACCAACAAGTAATCCAACGTACAATAACGTAAAAGCCACAGCATTAAAAAGCCTGCATTTCAAGTCTTTCTTAATAAGCTCATACTGTTATTCACATCATACTGACAAAACTTTTACCTCATCTTTTTTTAGGAGCAACTGTTTTAGTTTCTTTAGTTCTTCGACGTGTTTTTGATTGTTTGATTCGGAGATTTCAGTAGTATGATCTATTTCCTTTTGCATGGCTTCTATCATGTCATTGTTTTTTCTCACCTGTCAAATCAATGATAAAAACAGAATGACGCAGTAACAAAAAACGTATTATTTAAAGGCTCATTTGTAACTGCAAAAACTTTTTCAAGGCAAGGTAATGAAAGTAGAAATACGCACTAGCCACGATCGTACATGATACAGAATTTATGCTAGAAGCAAAAATGTTAAAGCTATGCGGCTGAAACAAGCTTTAATGCACTCACTATAAAAAAAATGATCACTCAATGGCATCAGCACAGGTGTATTAAGAGAAAACACCATGCGATGGAAGACAAAGCAAACTGCTTTGACAGAAAGAAAAAAGTCATAGTAATTCAAAATAGTACAAGTATTTGTAGTTAAGCACCTGTTCAGTAAGAAAGTCATTTTCCTTTTCAAGACAAGTTATTTTTTTTCTTAATTCAGGAAGTTCGTTTTCGTATTTCTCTTTTTCGTCATTGATTACTAGGAGCTCTTCCATTTTTTCCTAATAATATAGGTCTTAAGCACAGTAAGGGTGAAATGCAGACACTCAAGGCAAGTAAACCTGCGTAACATTCTGTTTAAATACGCCATTGCTTTTAAGTAGGGCTGTAGTTACAGACTGAGTAAGACTAATGTAACTTCGTAAAAAGATAATTATTTCTATGCACTTTTAAGCATAATAAATTTTAGTTCATTGACAATGTTTCGACCTATCAGGTCATTTCAGTGCAGTTGGTGACCGACAAGAAGCTAGAGGCTTTTAATAAAGCATCTTAAGTCTAGTTCTGCATAACACACTACAAGCCTGCATTGCTTGATAAATACATTGCAAGCAAATAAAGGGCAACAACGAAACAGCTTAAAACAATGTATAAAAACTATAAACACGAGCAGTGTTTGGTTGAAGCTACATGGACTTTGAAGCACGTCAGTAAATGACCAGATTTATAAAACAACTTTAAAAGCTATTAAATCAGAGTAAAGGAATGAAGAACGAAATGCAAATTAATAAACTAATAAACAAAATTCAGAATAATTATTCTTACTTTTGTTTATCAGTTCATTGATTTGCAATAAATAATTACAAATATTAATAAACAAAACTTAAATCATATTTGCAAAAATATTATGTAAATAAGCAAGCAAACGAAGTACAAAAAAGCAAGTAAAAACATTTAACCATTTGCAATACTAACTGGTAATTCCAGCACATGTAATTACCGTATCTAAACAATCGTATTTCAGATTGACTGACAGGCTAAACCACAACAAAACGTTTTAAGATCGAATTACACATATTAACATAACAGTTAATCAAAAAAATTCGTACGTAGTATTTTCCTTGCAAAGAACTTTAAGATCGAATTACACATATTAACATAACAGTTAATCAAAAAATTCGTACCTTGTATTTTCCTTGCAAAGAACTGTATTTGCTTTCTAGTTGTTGCAAATTTTTGGTACTTTTATCGGCATAAACAGTAAAATTTTCCTGGGAGGCTTGAGCTGCTACCAGACTCTGGTTTTGATTTTCAACCAACTTAGTCAATTTATTCCATTCAATATCTCTTTCTTCATATCTAAATAGGCATAAGTATATTCAAAGTACTGTAGTAACACAAGTCTAATACCAGTCTCTAAAAACTTTTATCGGTGCTGAAAATGTAACAAATACATGGCCAACTTCACGTAAAAGAATATTCCTTGACATTTTGCTGACATAAAACAATGAAGACACTTAGACCTATAGTGATTACAACCTCACTATTACGGCATTCATAGAATGTCAACCTACAGTTAATATTCTATAAATGCCATAATAGAAGCGCCAAGGTGCTAAAAGTTAATTAAAAATATCAGAACTTGGTATCTTAATATCAACATTTCAGATATGCTAATATACAAAATAATTATTTGCGATCTGCAATACCAAGGTTTACAAACTTGCCACTTAGAAACACTTCAACCCTCACAGGCAGGCAATCTAGATAGCAAAAATCATATTGGTTCAGGTAATTCTAATTAAAGAGTTACCAAGGGTTATGTCTTTGTACTCTAACGTCAGTAATTTCGCACATTTTTCTTAATTTAAGGAAACCCAAGGTTATAAATGGCACCACAATACTTTAACAATTTCAAACCTTTTCAAAACATCGTTTAAGTTCTCAGACTGCTCTTCGAAGGCCTCCAACAAATGTTGTTTTTCTTCTGACAGCCTAGGTGATGAAACAGTTCAATAAAAAGATACAAATTTAGCACTACAGGTCCACTACAAAATGCTTTGTGATACAAAACGGTCAAACATTTCGGCATGTTTTTTACCAAACAACACTGGTTGACAGAATGAGACTACTTAGGTTATCTTTTCCTGTGTTAGAAACGCCATAACTTTTAAATTAACCTCACTGTCAGCACATTTAGCTGTAAGCTGTCGTCTACTAAACTTTTGTTCGTAACTATACTCAAGTTTCCCACAAACAAAAGAAAAATTTTGTTGGCTGGGTTATCAAAAGAAAATAGATTCTTTAGTTACAAGCTATACAAGCTACATCGGGCCAGTAAATATTACCAACTCCTATGCAATTCAACAATTAACTCTACACAGTGTTATAACCCCTACCGCTCCCAATTACAACTTTAAATGTGCCGCACCTCTATAATTACCATCTAGCAGCCGTACTACATTTACGAAAGCACAGATCTAAATTCATACCAGCAAACACAGTGTGAACAGCAAGGCAAACAAGTTAGCAGGAAAATGCGTTTAGCCGTCATATTAAAACTGGCTCGGCGGCTCTGCAACGTGTCAGCAACGAGCAAAAAAGAAACAGAATGAAAACTTCCTGGGAAAAAGCAAAGAGAGCGCTGACATAACACGCTTGAACGAGCACAGCAAACTCAAAAAAAAAATACGCCATTATCTTAAAATTCAAGCAGTTTCGCTTTAGCAAATGCACTAAAAGTCAAACTTAAAATTTTGTAGACACAAAGTCAAGAATAGAGAGAGCGACAAGCTAATAGCGGTGCCATACGCGAAATTATTTTCAATTACTGAAATAGCCCGCAGCATTCGCGTCAAGCGCAATTTGTGCTGTGAAAGGAAACGTGGGTTCGATTGCCTGTTTGACCATCAGCAATTTTCAAACCTGTATTCTCAACTTTATTGCAGCCCTATGAACTACATCAATGAAAGTCAATAATATTTGAAATAAATGCTGCTTGACTTAAGTCTCTATTTTCGGTGCAGTTTTCCAAATACAGAGCTATTATCTACGCCAACCCAGTCACCAGGCTAAATTTCAGTTGCACACTATAACATGATGTGTTTGTTTCATATTATTTTACCTAAAAGCAAAAGCTGTAGTAAGCCATTTTTATCAAAATACATGCGTTTGTTGAATATACAAGCAGAAATCGGCCCTTCGCGGGCCTTATTTCTACATTAATTTGCATCATAAACACAAATGCCCTGGCTATCAAGAAATACATGTTCACTTACCGGTTTATCGATTCGTTTAATCTTGCAGTGATTTTTTCATGCTCTTGAATTTGCAGTTCATGCTCGTTTGCAAGTTCTTCAAGTTGACTTTGAAGGTATTGCACTGCCTGAGCCAAACAATTATGGACTCTTAAATCAGAAGATTTCAACCTTGGTAAATTTACTTGCCATTGCAATATTTTAATGCCAGAAAACAACATACGAGTCACTGCTTTCAGAAATGGGCCAACGTCATTTGGTTTATCGCAATTTTTCCAGGATGTTTGAAAACTGATAAGTAAACAACATCTTATAAAAAAAAATGGCTTGTTGATTCGCTTAATAGTTTAGATGAAAAGAAAACAAAAAATGGTTTAAGTGACTTGACTCATTATAGAAACTGTATCTACCGAAACGTTTGCGTCATTATGAGCTAAATCAGGGGTGCTCATTTTTGTAGTCACGAAACCCATTTAAGACGGGTCAGTCCTACGGACTCCTGCCTGTATTTTGTTTAGAAGTTGCATTAAGTGAGCAGGGATTCTGGAGTCTGGACCCAGTCAATTTATTATAAGTTCGGATTTTCGAATTTTCTTTGGGAGGAGAATGAATAGATCTTTGCTTTGGGGATCAATATTTTTAAACTTCGGGCTGATCAAGTTCTCATATCTATCGATCTTTGACGGATGGATATGAGAATCTTTTTTTTTGGGAAGATCAAGTTTTCTAACGTAGGCAATCCACAGTTTAGCAACCACGCTCACATTTAATGATGCAAACCATCAAATAAATCTTCTTTTTCTTCTTCATCTTTTGAGCTATTTGCTATGAGCATTATGCAGGAAGATGTATATACACTGCGTTAGTGCTCACGCTCGGTTTGCAAGTCTTCAGTTAGACAGGGGCCACCACGACGGGTAGAACTGCTTGGCCCCGCCATCTGTCTGCCACATAAAGATGGAGGTATCCCGTTAAGTGTCTTGCCCAAGGACACAACAAGCAAGCTTGCCGGCTTGTTCTCCACACTATCCCTATTTTTATCCTGAGCACCAAGCAGGGAAGCTGTGAGCCTGTGAATGCCACTTTTGAAAGACTTTTGGTATGACTTGACTCGGTAAATAAACACCAGGTCAACCGACTGCGAAGCGGGCGCTCTAACCACTACGCCATGGCGTCGATATCAAATAAATCGTTTTTAGCTTCATCAAAAATCACAAGGCATATTGAGGCATATGAGGACCTCCCGAAACCTTGTCAGGGATCCCAGGCTTAGAACCATTAGGCAAAATGGATTAGGCCCAGTTTGTACGATAAATTTTATTTTTTCACCCAGGGTCAGGTAAGTTAAGACATGCATTTAAGGGCAATTTTGTCTTTTTTAATTAACGCCTGTTGTAAACATTTAGTTTTTTGTTCTATGAAGGTAGAAAAAGTTTTTCCGGTTTAGTGCGCAATTGCAAACTTCAAAATGCAAAGTCTAACGGTTCTTTAAAAAAATTTGGGAAAAGCTGCTTTTGCGACCAGGGTTTCGTGATGCTCAGATCAGTGGCAGTAGCAAGTTATCATATCTCAATAATTTGGACGGCAGGCAATCAAAGCGAGTCAATAATAGCGCTTGCATTATCACCTTCCCTTAATGACGCGATACCACAACTGATGAGAGCGTCCACAAAAAGCTAATGGCAAAAACTGCATTTTATAAAGCCACACAAAGTTCTGTACCGCCAACAGAAATTTAGGAAGCACCTTACAGGCCACAATTTGGCATTGTTCTATTTACAATCTTTTTTTCACAAAATGGTGGTTTTAAATATTTTTGAACAGCAGTATGGTAAGATTTTTTAGCCGTGTGTAGATGAAAAAAACATAGACGAAAAACAACAAATGAGGCCGTGGATATAAAGCAGCATAGCGTGTTGATGAATAAAAAACTTAAATATTACTTTTTTAATGAGCAAGCAGGCTAATTATGTCTAGCTATACATGTGGAATTTGTGACATAGACCTATAGTCAAACTCACCGTGTAAAGCAGGGCTACTCAACTGGCGGACCGCGATCCGAATCCGGACCCTACGAGTAATAAAACTGGACCTCAAGCTCCAGAATGACAAACAGCAGGTGTAGCCACGGGTTGCGAAAAAACCTATGCTCATTTTACCGAACTTTGTTGACTTGTTCTCAGTACTAAGTTATTTTCAAACAAAATAGCAAAAATTTTCGCGCCTTCG
This sequence comes from Trididemnum clinides, assembly GCA_963675345.1. Classification (NCBI taxonomy): domain Eukaryota; kingdom Metazoa; phylum Chordata; class Ascidiacea; order Aplousobranchia; family Didemnidae; genus Trididemnum; species Trididemnum clinides. Next base: position 31,160,316 of record OY776291.1, read on the forward strand.
GCGCAACTGTATGTTCTTTGCATTGACTAACGGCACCTTCAAAAGGACTATACGATCAACATAAAAAAAAAACAAGAGAAAACCTATTTCTCAGCGCTGAAGGTCTCTTATCCATGCCTCCCTCGTCCACTAAATTTGCCTCTGCAATCAAACTGATAAAGTGTGGTGAAGCTCAAAGCTCCGACAACGTCCCGCCAGATATATTCTGAAGCACTGCGGCTCCAAATATCTTACATAGTTTCAAGAATTGTACACAGCCTGCGTGACCTACCAAACAGTCCCCACAACATGGCAACTAGCTACAGTTATCTTTGTATCAAAACCTAGCAAAGCAACTGATGACTGAAAGAGCTTCCAGCCCATATCACAGCTGAGTGTTTCTTACAAGCTTTTCCAGCGGTTACTCTTGAGGCGTCTAAAACCTGTTTTTTACTCCTAACCTCCTGACAAGCTGGCTTCAGGCATAGTCAATGCATAACCGATCAAGTGTTTAAACTAATCTATGACGGTGAACATCGCTTTAAAGAAAACAATAAATCAAGCATTGTATTGACAGATCTTACTGCCGCACACGATAACAAACTAAAATACGAAGGCCAAACACTCCACCACTGCCTTTGATTTGCTGTTACTTCTATTGACCAAGTTATCAAAACTAACAAAAAATAGGAAATGCGCTTTTTTCACCCAATTGGCAGAATAAAGTACAATAAGTTCATTTTATTTTTTGATTTTGATGATTAGCGTAGAGTGTGTGGACTCAGAGATACTCCAAGTATTTTTCTGTACCTAGTGATAATGATAGCTTTATTTTTGTCATTCCTTTTTACTGGACCAATAATTTTACTGGACCTCTGAAAATACTAAATCTATCCAACTGGATCTTCGTTAAAAAATAATTGAATAGCTCTGGTGTAGAGCTTGCATCAAATGCTACAATTGGATGCATCTATAAAATTGAGCAAAGCTAACATACAAAGTTCCAAAAACAGAGAAAACTTACATTTGCAATATATGCAAGAACTCTTAAATCTATGCATGAAAAATAGTAATTTTTTTTAGGCAATGTTCAGCTAGTTCTATATTTTCTATGACATTGAAACAAGAGGGCGATGTTTAATGAAGGGCAATCATGTTATTAATAACATGTTTTGGAAAAAAAAGCATTTAACTTGTAGCATGGGTGGTGTATCAGTTTTGTAAGCTGATATAGATAAATAAATGTTTTGATGCTTAAGCGATAAAGCAATAAAGCAATTGTATTTTTACTTACTACTTTGATTAGACCGCTAGTTTTTTTGGTAAAATAGTAGACTATCACTCTTCATGATAAGGAGTAGACCGAGTCATACAGAATCAAGGTCTCAATGACGATGTTAGTCGCGAAGATCGTTCATTGTACAATAACAGAAAAAAAGCAGCAGTATCATAGAGATCCGAAGTTAGTTTATTTTGACTTTGTCATACTGTTGGTGGGTAACAAATGTGTTTCCTAGAGACTAAAATCGTGCTGCCGGATTTCTTGTATGATCCATCATACTGCTACTTTCTATTACAGCCTAGGGTACAGACTTTGAAAATTTTTCATTTAAATGTTAAAATTCTTTTTATTCGTTTAGGACCGAAAAGAAACAGCAATATGTATTACTATCAATGAAAATAATGAAGGGTTGTATGGAGTAGCATCTAAACAGAAAAACGTCTAGAAAAAGTACAAATTACTAGCTGTTAAGGAGAAGAAATTGAGCACAGCAAAGAGCTTCTCGAAGATGAATGCTCGGTTTTGATTGTAGAAGAGTACACGAAAGCAGTAGGCGCAAAAGATTTAAAAATAAAAGTTTTAGGAGCACATCAGCAAGTTGAAAAAACAATGCTAAAAAAAAGCCTCCTTTTATCGAAAAGAAAAATGCTGGCACTCATCAACGGCAAGTGATCCTTTCCATGCAGATAAAAGTAAAGAGTAAATATAAATGTTCTCATACTTTTAGCAGCAATTGTGTAAGTAAATAGAATAAAATTGGAAAAAAAACATGGCTGTGACAGATAATCAATCATAGCAGAAAGAAAAAGAATGACAAAAATGAGAACAGCATATTCAACTCATTCAGAACTAAAGGAACAGAAAGTTTGGGAAACTGCACAGTGACCTAACGGTTTTTGAGTCAGCTTTAGTACAAGCACCGATTCCACCCGATCATGCTGATTCTTTTACTTTAATGCTTAGTACATCGTCCCACGCTGCCAACGAGAAAAAAATTTTGTCATACTTAAAATGTCTGAGTAAATCAATGAGTACCACTCCTTTGGATTGAAACATTATGCTATGATGTTGGTTAGTTAGAACCCAGAAGAAACAGCAATATGTAGTTTTATCAATAACGATAATGAAGAGTGACAAAAAGTAACAACCAAGTAGGGAAGAAGTCTAGAAACAGTACAAATTATTAGGCATAATGCTGAAGATTCTGCATAGCAAAGAGCTTTTCGAAGATGAGTGTAATTTTTGGTTGTACAAGAGTACACAAAGGGAGCATAAGCATAAGGTCCAAAAATAGAAGAGTTTAAGAAAGGAGCATACTTGCCAGTTAAGAAAATAATGCTAACAACAGCTTATCTCCAAAAAAAATGTCTAAAAAATAGGATGAGGACACAAAAGAGGCTTATCACCAGAAATATAAACAAGGACAAAATGAAAGAACCTAGAAATTTAAGGAAAGCTTGCATGTTGATTTCTGGCAAACAAACAACGTTTAATAAGTTAGTTGATAATGTTTGCAATTGCTGATTTAAAAACTGCAAGGAACTATCTACAGATGCCAAAAAGCCAGATGACAAAGACTTTTGGACAATTAAAGATCATGATCGTCACAACATCTTTCTCTCAGCTTTAATCAAAACATGTGATAAAAAAGAAATTAAAATGCCTGAAAAGGTGTGAAGAACAAGCCAAAATCTACAACAAAAAAGTACACAATCATTGGGATTGAAATAAATTGAGAAGTGTTTAAGGCGGATTAGTTTTACACAAATGACAACTGTTACGACAACTCGTTAGAGCTTAAATTTGTAATCAGGTAGTGAATTGTCATCGAATTAGTTGTAATTCTTTAGAAAAGGTATTTTCAAAATGATTTTAATTGGAATGAAATTAGATTTAACTGAAGACGGAGTATTAAAAATTCAAATGGGTCGTTAACTAATGTGCCTTTTAAAATATCTAATCGACTAAATTATACGATTCGAGGAGACTTTACCAGCTGCAGATTTCTCGTTACAATGAGTTAGCCAGGACCCAAGTCTGTTTATTCGCTGTATAATAAAACTTAAAACAATTAAAAAATTGATTGTTTTATAGTGGTTTTTCAAAGCAAGGCAAAAAGAGCTTATTGCGATAATACGTTGATTCTCGCTTTATTTTTCAGTATAGCGAAGCAGTCTCCAACTTTATATACAGCTTTGAAACTTTGTACTCACGCACTTTTTGCTTGTTTAACTACACGGAACTTTGCCAATTACATAAAGCTATGACTTATCACCGGAGTAAACTTGGCCTACCGTAGTTTTACACAAAATACGTATTTATGAGTCAAGTAAACTGGCCCGACATATTTACAAAATTAAAACATAAAATATATAGTCCTAGCAACTCGGACCGCTTTGTTTATGCAGAAAGTATTTAAAAAGCAATATTTTTTGTTTATTTAAATCTGAATACCTGCTACCAATGAAAACAATCGGCACGCTCTACTTTACAAAAAATATATTTCGAACTTGCTACCTATGATACCAAATATGCAACCAATAACTTAAAAAACAGCGTTTTTTTCGTTTTCAAGTTTTCTACATGGCTTGCTTTTAAATGCAGTGCCTCATACAGCAAACATTTTTACATAATCATTGAAATTGGCAAGACTTGCGTACTGAAAACCATTACATCTCTACAATATGCCTGTAACTAGTATGCACAACAATAGTACATTCAGCAGTTTCATGAAGTTTTCCTAGTCACCAAATAGTGAAAAAAAAAGCTGAAAATTCCAGCGCTAAAAATATATGGAGCAGGAAGGTCAAGTGATCATCCAGCGCTGAAATTACGTGAACTCACTGTCCAATGGATATTCATAGCTGATGCCGCAAGCTCAACAATCAGACCACACTGTTAAAGCAAATCAGCAACTTTTAAGGCCGAGAAGCCTCAAGCAAACGGCAAATACAGAGCAAACACAATGTGGAGAGAGAAAGCAACAACAATGAAGCAGATGGCCTACCTCTGGAAAGAACGGGATAATTCAAGGTGATAGACAATTCGTCAAAGGCCGAATCGGGCACGGCACCAACAAGAAGCACACCTACAGAGATGGGTAGTGACCATCTCAGATTGCTTGGTCTGGTCACGAAAACAATGACGAGTAGTCACATCTACGTAAATTGTATGGTAGTAAAAGCGCGATTACAACCAATTGTACTTACTTCAGCATGATGATGATTTATGTTTCCGAAATCACTTGGCATCGAGTCGAACTGTCCAAAATTATCCCAAGAGAAAGTATCTAGAAAGCGTAATTAAAGTGTCTAATATCACACTTGTAACATTCGTCATGGCAACCAGAAATTTTATTGGATAAAATCTTGATTTTTGCAAAAAAAACTGGGTCCGCAATCAGCCATTGAACAGAAACACAAGTACATGCACCTTTAGAGATACCGGTACTCCACAACGGGAGAAAAAGTGAAAATCAAATTTTGTTGTACGAACGCATTAGAAACATTCGTAGGCACGGTTATAAGAAGAAAAGAAAAGTTTATAGGCTTTTCAAACCTTAGTGATGCTTTGACACATGAACTAGTCACACTGAAACTAAAACGATTTTAGTCACCGTCCAGTGGTAGCATCATTTTAACATTATTACCACACAGCTTACGCTCATTGGATTGCACTTCATTTAGAAGTTGTTCATTCTCCCGCTGTACTTCCGCCAGCCGCTCCTCACTGACAGTCAATTGAGCTTCCAGACTGGCGTTTCGCTGAAAAAAGAAAAATTGCGAATCTTCCTCGAAACAAACAAGCAACCACCGAATTGCTAACAAAGCAAGTCCACCGCTAAAAATTCACCCACGCAGTTTAAGCTAATAAAAAACAAGCATGCAAAACGTTAAAGTCAGTGCAACCGCAACAAAACACATGCATAGACGGATGATTCTGCAAGCAAAAGATGACTTAGAAGCGCATGGTTGAGATAGAGTAAGTGATTTAAATGCTGAGCAGTAAACTTAACCGGCTCGGTAGTACAGCGGTTAGAGCATCCACTTCGTTTTCGATAGACCTGGGTTAAGCTTCCTTGTCGAGACATGCCAATGGCTTTAAACCCTTGAATGCATAAGCATTCTGACGGATTATTGCGTTTTGTTTTTTAAACTGTTATCAGTGTAGATGATACTTATTTTAAGTCTCCTGCATACTTTTAATATCAGTTTAATAATACTTTCAAAACTTAACTTAAGCGTTGGTGGTAAATATAGCATGGCAGTAAACTAACAAAAACGTATAAAGGTTGATATAAAGGTTCACTGCACAAGCTTTCGTACCGGTTTTGTGCATTTTTTGTAAGGAAATTTTAGCAATGAAGTCTTTCAAGGTAAACACGTTAATTACAAACAATTATTCGTTAAACCACCATTGCGGTTAAAAGCGCAAGCTTTGGCTAGACAGAAGAAAATTACGAATCACTTTGGTGAAAAGAACGACAATACCTCGGCTTAATATTCTTATACAGAAATCAATGGAAAGCAACGCCCGATCCGTTGGGCAATTTTTTTACTTTGGTGTTATTGGGTATCGATTGATTGCGCTGGTGTCTAGAGTGATGAATGTTAATATCGTGGATTCAGTTATCACGGTCATCGTACGCTGGTTTATATGAACAAGCACAGTGGATAACCTAATATTGTGATATCTAACCATAAGCTTAATTTTTGAATTTTTATTTATTTAGAAATTGTGTCTGAAATGGCTACACGGTTGACAAAAGAACAACGTATCGCTGCAGAAAAAACATTACTATCAATCAGGTGAAAACGGAGCTGAGGCTAGCAGAAGACTGGCAAACCAGTTCAGCATACCTCCTCTTCAAGGACGAAATATTACTTGCTCGGTAAAGAAGTTTGAAGAAACGGGTTCCGTGGCCGACATTCAACGATCGGCGAGGCCTTCTACCGCCACAACCGCAAAGAAAAAAAATGATTTGGCCGAAGCTACGCCCGAAGTCTTCAAAAATCATCCCGACGCCTTGCAATGAAACTTGAAATAAGCCAATGGAGTGTTCTCAAATTATTGAAAACACTTGGCATGAATACACTTACACACACCAATTAGTGCAAGCTTTACATGAGTGTGATCCAGATAGACGAATGGAGTTTGTGGAATGTTTCTTGAAAAACGTAAGTGAAGATCCCACGTACGTCCATAAAGTCTGGTAGTCGGATGAGATCATTTTCAAACTGAATGGCCACAGTAACTGCCATAATTGTGTTTATTGATCCGCTGACAATTCGAACGTTGTCATAGAAAAGGAATTCAATCTTTCAGGAGTTACCGTCAGGTGTGCAATCTCTTTATCAGGAATCATTGGTCCTTTCTTTTTTGATACTACAGTAACTTCCCAATCTTACCTGGCAATGCTGAAAGAAAAGATTTGGATTTGAGTACAATACCAAGAAATAGTGTTTCAGCAAGATGGTGCCCCGCCCCCTATGGTACAGTGATGCGCGAATGTTTAAATGACAAGTGGATTGGCCGTCGCAGCTTCATCAAATGGCCAACCACATCTCCTGAGCTTAGTCCATATGAGTTCTTCTTATGGCGCGTTTTGAAAGATCGTGTCTACAGGAGGAAGCCGAGAAGCATCGAAGAATTGAAAAACGCAATGATTTCGGCAATCAACTCCAATCTTTGTCAAACGGTGTGCCGCTCGGTGACTGATCGTTTGCGACGATGCCTGGCAGTTGAAGATCAGCAGTTTGAGCATTTGAGTTGAACAGACTGAGGTTCGTCTTTGAAACTTTTCGTTTACTCTTTGTTAATATTAAATACATTCTTAATTATATACACTCGTATTCGTCCTTGTGTAACTTTCCTAGAATCTGTTATCCGACATTTGACCGCATTATGTAAAATTTAAAATCGGGCGTTGCTTGCCAATCACCCTGTAGAACGGAAATGTATGGCGTTATCAAATCGTGAAAAAGAATTACTCTTGATTATACGCTAGTTCAAGTGGTACGAACAACAAGCACTTGATAGCTTCTTATGATTGTGGGTTACAATCCACATAAAGTCACAAATGAATGCAAAGAATGGTCTTGCGTCTGATTTGAACCTTTTTGCTTTTGCAAAAATAAAACTTATCAAGTCTTAAAATGAAAACTAGCTACAGCGACTGAACATACTCAGTGGTGACTGCTAATGTCAAATTGCACTCGCAAACAGATTATTTTGATTTCAATGCTTATACATTTACCCGAGTTATTGCTTCCAATTGCTCTTCGCAGTTGGTCAAATGCATTTCAAGTTTGCTTTTATGCTGCAACGATTAATAGCTAAGCATTAAACCAGCAAAGTTTAGAAGCAGCAATCTGTTACTAACGGCGTTCCTCAAACTGAAGTGCGTGAGCAAACAAAAACAATAAAGTAAATAATATCATGCATGCACATTCACAGCCTTCTAACATAACTCTAACATTCCATAATGATGCATTAATAAAAATTTTGAAATGCAAACAATCGTTACAAAATATATAATATGGGAAGCATCTTGCCACGTGTTCTTTGAAACACTTACCGATCTTTTAACTAAGTCAAACAAACCATAACAATTATATATAACCAAGACAAACAAACATAATACATGCCATCGCCCGCAACGCGAAGCATTAAAAAAAAGACTCAATAAAAAGTGCGTTTCTGATAGACCGAAAATTACCTAGCTAGAAAAATTTGGGCTAAACTTTCGAGAACTGATGGACATGCGTCAAGATGAAAAAGCGCATTTCTTAAATTACGTCGAAATTCTCCTTAGTCCCCCGCCCGATTCATAGGCAAGATAGAAATCTCTTTTCTAAATTAATCTTCAGTTCAAATCCCAATAAAAAGTATCAGAAAGCTATAGCTAATGCACTTGCAAAAACACTTACATGAACCTGTTGATAACTGAGACTTAAAATTTCGATCAAATTTCCTTGCTTACGCGAACAGCGCTCTGTGAGCATTAACGGCAGGCTGTGAAATAGAATATAAGCTCTAAAGCCTACATTGTTTCTACACTGCTACTTCAGCTCTTGTTGCTGGAAGTGCTTGAAGCTGTGACCATTTCAGCAGCTACATACAAGCATGACTTAACAAAAATGGGTGAAAATTACGTAGATTTGGTTTAATTAGTTACATTTTCAAGAGAATCCACATCAATTCCTTGATTGACAGAGACATCGTTTAGTTTCTTTGACAGCTCAGTGTGTTTAAAATGAAATTCTTTCTCCATTCTTGTAAATCGTTCTTCCTAAAAATCGACTTTTAATCTATTTGAACCACATAAATACCAGAGCAAGAAAACTAAAACAGACATTTGCAGCACTAAACATGCAAGTGCAAAATAACTACCTGCTCTTTAAGAGCCTTTTGTTGCTTTGTGATTCTTTCCTCTTTTTCATTTATCCGCTTTTGTTGCAACAATAACTTTGCTCGACCAACTTGATCGTTATTCGATTGCTATAAAAAGTAAAACAGATATCATCAAAAATTTCGTTCCTGACAGAACTGCAGTTAAGCATAGTGGAAGCAGATTTACCAAAGGCTGGAGTCAACTTCTGCATCTGATATCACAGAAGTCATGTCTAACCAACAATACTTGCGGGATTAAAAATTACGTTTTGGGGTTACAATATTAGCAAGGATCAGCCACCTAAGCAGCCACATATTCAAAAAGCTTAACTCAATTTTTAAAATAATTTCAACATTTCTGTGTCTTATTTTCAACAAATTCAAGAGTTTGGTCCGCTAAGTGACAGATAACGAATGTCAAAAACCTTCGAATCACTTCATTGTTATGGTGTCTTAACAGAAGCACCAATACCAAGAAATAGGTTAGTAATATATAGAAGCACCAACCATCAATGGCACTCTTCATGATAAATTAGAAAAGGAAATCGAGTCAGGAGGTTCCTCTTCACGCCTGGCAACCTTTTTCAGACCGGATTCGAAAATTTAAATGCAAGCGCGGGCTACATCAATTTATTTTAAAGAAACTTGAGATACAATTTTTTTGTAAAAGTACTTTATTTCGTCAAAGAACAGAAATAATGCAATCGGCATTCACACATGTGCCACAATTTAACTGAAAAGCTTCGAGATGTCAAAGGAAGATGTGACCCGGTAAATTTAGTCAAGCATAATTACTGAAATTATGGACTGAACGGCAGTTGCTTTCTCGTTGTACGGTCCGTAAGTACGCCTGTCCTCCAAACTCAAATGACAGACCGAAACCAAATCTGTCCTAACTGTAGACATCTACTGTTATCGATGTTCTGGCAAGGCCTTGCAGGTGGCAAACGCCCTTTTCAGGGCGGGGCGATGCATTAAAACGCATCATCCGCAAGTTCCAAAGGCCTGCCGTTCTTCAGCTGAACATCGAAGGCCTCACTGCAAGCAAGATGAGCGTTCTTTATCATCGTACTGCACAGTGTGAGGCACTCGTCATCCTAGTCCAGGAGACCCATTGCACGTCTGCACAGAGGTTATTTCCACGGGTCTATTAACTAGCTGGGTTCTCCTCAAACAGGAAGCATGGCCTTGCCACGTTTGTCCATGAACGATTGAAGTGGACCCTTGTCGACCAATCTCCACCTACATCGGAAAATGAGTGGCTGTGCGTCGACGTTGATGGATATAACGAAGTTAACGTTTACAAACCTCCACCGATTCGTTTGCAAGTATCCGACCTCCCAGTATTTTCACATCCCTGTCTCTATGCTGGCGACTTTAATTGCCAGTACGTTGATTGGGGTTATGATGCCAACAGTGCAGATGGAGAATGCCTGGTTGGCTGGGCAAATACCAACAATCTTGATCTACTTCATAACCCAAATGCCGCCAGCTTCCAGTCTAGCCGCTGGAATACAAGTACCAACCCGAATCTTGCATTCGTCAGTATCGATTTGACAGCCATTTTGCAGCGCAATTATTTTTGTACATACAAAGCAACCTAAATCTTTGGATTTATTGAATATAGCACGATTAAAGAGCAACCAATGAATAAATGAATAGCATATATAAATCTAACCAATTTTTCAGATATATTAAATATCGGTAACTGCTTAAGTGTGCAAAACTCGGTATAAGATGAAATAAAAAAATGTATCAGATCTAATAGTAATTACAAAGGATAAACTGACGCTACCAAACCAGTACGTAGCAGTCAGGCGACTGGCATAAATCTTGCATACATTTTTTCAGAGAGGCTTACCTTGTTATCGCTTTCATTCGCCGATTTACCTTTCTCCTTCAGAAGTGCATTTAATTTTGCATCTTTAGATTTAATTTGCAACCTTGCTTTGTTTAACTTCGACTCTGCCTCCTGCCGAACAAACAGTCCTTAAACATAGTAATAAACTCCTTACATCAAAAAGCTTGGTGTATAACGATATCTCCTATCCCCCTCCCCCATACAACCTGACAATGACAGTCTTACTTTCCCCCTCCCTTCGTAGAGGCGCCATATGACTATATTCAAACGACTTTTCACCGACAAAATGTACTACTAAATCCTTTGAATCGTAAGTAAAATGAACCCTCGCTTCCATGGTCTCTCACCATGTCCCCGTCACAATTAAAGTTGCGTAGCAACAGCTGAATTTACTTTTAGTGCTTTTTCCTTCTCTATCACCTCTTCATCCTTTTTGCGAACTAGATCTTGCAGCTTAGAAATCAGTAACTTCTGATGCTCTTCCACATCCATTGCAACTCAGACAAGCATTATTTCAAAATAAAACTTTTATATACGTGAAATACTTATACTCTTTGCTATACATTTATATACATAGTGCCTAAAAAACAACTAGCAACATTCAAGTCTTAACTGTGCTAATAAGGTCATTTTTTTCATTTTTTTTGAACAAGCCTATCTCATTACTCGAAACCATTTTGAGTATAAATTCGCATCAAGAGAATTTTCGTTTAACAAACAACCACAGCAAAAGCTGTTAGACAAAGCAATTACTTTTTGTGAATACCATTTTAAAACCTTGTGATTTAACATCAGAAAAATGTTACCTTACTTTTTTGCATGCAAAGGTAACTCAAAACAAAACGACTTTAAGACGCACGATTCACATCACTTCAACTAAATCAGCAGACCACTGTGCAATGAAATATAATAAAGATAAAAATTCTGGCAACCAGCAAAAAGTTACTGCTTGTGACGTCACAAAAATACTTGTTTCTTAAGATCAAACAGTACCAATTTAATGATGTCACAAACTATTGCAAAAATGCTGAAAGTATAATATTAAAATTTTCGGCAGTAGCTGTTTGCAGACAAAAAAAATAGCATTTAAATAAAAAGAAAACAGCAATCGATTAATTACATGACGTTTGCTTAAGCCCAAGTCGTATCTAGCAATGTTTCTCGTTGCGAGTGCAATTGCAGCGATTATTTGTAGCTGAATACCTTAATTTAACTAAAAAAGCCGGTATAGTACCATCAGCAACTGAAAAATCGCAGCGATCAAAGTTGAACATGTTTAAGTTGGACATCCATGTTCAACTTTGATCGCTAGTCGCTTAAAATTGACGTCGTCGTTTATTATGTGATTACGTTGCAATGACTACAAGATTGGTGTAATAACATAGTCGCCGAGAGAAAAATTCGCAAAAAACACCAACTATAAACGAAGTGTTAGCTGTAGTGGTCTTTTCCAAGTGACAGGAATAAACAGGAGCAAATATCTTAATCCAAAACCTCATCACAATTAATGCAATCCATATGAAAAGGCAAGTTGATCTTTGACAGTTTAAACAAAGAAAATATGATCCATAGGCTAATTAAATTTACAGTAGACCTACAAGAGGTCAAAATCTCAAAAAAAAAAACTATTATTTTTGTTGTCAATTACTCAGAAACAAAATTTGTCTTAAGTCTGCCGTTCAAAATGAACATAAGAACAAGCTTCAGACTAGTACGTAGCGTACACAGAAAAGCTTCAACTGCAATTTGCACACAGAAGCAACCAAATAAGGATCAAAATCACACACGATCAAACTTTGGACACTGCTGAAGAGGTGTTTATCTACTGGTATAAACTCAAGCTCCGCTCCATTGCCTTCATTCAGAGTGGTCCACTATGGACGAGTCGACTGCTTTGCCCCACCTTCTTTCAGCAATTTAAACCAGGAAAAATTCAGTTCAAGTCCCAATTCTACATACCAGTATATGAACTTGTTGACTTTTTCTTTACATGTTTTCATACGTGCTATACGTCAAGCAGAGAAACTGCATACCATCTTATGCAGTCGATGATTGAACCAGTAATAAACTGCATTCAATGTGGACACGACCACTTTTATCGAGGCTACCACCTCTACTATTCACCCTGACTATTTTGCCAAGTCATCGTGTGAGTAGGGTTTTTGTCTTCCAAAGTCCTTTCTCATTTAAAGTTAGACCAGATTCCGAGTAAAACCAAAACTTTCCAGCTTCTCTGGAAGAGTCTTTGTGTCCAATTACTTGCTCATACTTTCTCCAAGGAGGCTCTTCTTGCATGCCCTCCCTTTCTTGCTTGAAATTTGCCTTACTTCAGCATGGAACTTACTCAGAGATCTACTTCATGCTCTCGCTCTAATCCTCCTCTTTCTTGCCTAGATAAAGCTCTAACCTCTCTTGACTTTCTCCCATCTCACAGCCTCATGATTTAGACGGATGGCTCAGTTCCTTTTCTTTTCAGCAAAGGAGGCTACAGCATTCTTATCAACTGCTTGCTTTGGTACTAAGACCACCCTCTCTTAATTATTAGGCCAGTGAGTCTATGCTTTTTGAAAGAAGCTTGCACTGTTCTACGAGCTCTTCACTGGTTTAGGAAACCCAAGCAAGTCTGTCACTTCTCTTTTTTTCCTCTCAGAAGCTCAGACTGCCTTTGCACTGGCTACACTTTCCTCACTAATATCTTCCTTCTATCTCACACTCTCTGGCACATGTAGCAGGAGCTATCCTTTCTCTTCTCCTCCTTCCCTAATGAGACTACTGTGGGTCCCCACTCACTCATTTCTTTTGGATAATGACAAAACCAATTAATTGGCCAGACGAGGTGCTCTGCTCCAGCTATCTCTGGTCCCATGTAGTCTCTCTCTCATTGCCTCGCATAATCACTCTATTCTTCTCTCATACCCAAACCATGCAGTCTCATCAAAATTCTTTGACATTCAGGTACTCTCAGTATTTGCTGAGAAAAGTGTGCTCCCTTGCCACACTCATTGTGTCCTCTAACGTCTTTGCTGCAACAGACACGGAGGCGAAATTGAAAATCCTTCATGCAGTGCCTGTAGTCATTTGATTTAACACACTCCTTATCTCATTCTGCACTGTTCCACTGTGGACCCTTTGTGCTGCTCACTCTTAGGTAGCTCCTTCTCTCTATACGACCTGCAGCTCAGGGCTTATAGAGCTTCCCAACTTTTAAGGCTCCATGATCTCCCACCATGCCCCATCTCCAGAAGATGTTTGATAGCAACAAACAGAAGCATGATTTTATAAGAACCAAATGAATATAATAAGCCAGTGGTTCCCAACCTTTTTAATGGCCTGCACCCCTATATTGTTATAATATGTTCTCGCACCCCTTAAATATCTTAATATGTTCTCGCACCCCTATAGCATTTTAACATGTGAAGAATAAGGCCATGCACTAAGCATGCTTAGAGCAGGGGTGGCCAAACTTTTCAGACCATGCGCCAAAATTTAGATTGCAAAGTGAGCAATGCGCCACCTCTAAACATGAATTGCGCCAAATTTGGCTCAATGCGCCAACGATTTCAGTCCATGCACCAAAATTTTTCGCCACACAAACATTCATTTGAAGATGCGCCACGCAAACATTCATAACTTGTCATTGCCCTCAAGCGTGTAGTAATGTCTTGATGCTTTGAAGTCAAAATAAGGCCACATTCAGCGGTGTTCTAAAAAAAAAAAAAAAAAAAAAAAAAAGGTCATCACTTGTCTGGCGTGAAGTTTGGTGGCATTTTCAGCTATCGCCTTTTTTTTTGGAGATCAAACCTGAGTTGATCGTTCTTTTCACATCAGAGTGTTAATAACCTGTGACAAATTTTTCAGGGCATATATAAGCACACTTCCTCAAATTGCCCAAAACATCAAATGCGCCACCTCCAACCATGCAATGCGCCACATTTGGCCACCCCTGGCTTAGAGTCTAATTCCGTAGTTTTCAAGCAGGCAAATTCCGCAGTTTTCTCACCATTATTGCAGAGGTGATCTCCCAAAAAAAATACCCTCGCATCGTTTCGGGCTGAAGTGAAGGCCGCGCATTAGGCATGCTGTAATTAGACACTGATTGTGCAGAACTATTAACACATGATGAACTGAGCATGACAGGACAAAAATGCAACAGAAAAATCTGAATGACCATCTTGCACCCCCTAGGATGCTGCTTTGCACCCCTGGTTGGGAACCCCTGTAATAAGCTAAAGCACACTGCAGACATGCGGGTATGCTGCCACGACTTTGATCTAACACGATCTGACCGAGATTGGTAAAAGCACATAATGATAAATTAAAACAGGAAACTACATTATGTAGCTGCCAATTAGGAAATCTTACGAGACAAATCTTGGAGACCAATTCAAATAAGCTAACTAATGTACTAGTGCATGGACAACATACAGCTCTTTAATTTTATAACTGCGACTATTTCATTCTTTAAAAGCGGCTCTTTCATTCTTAAATTGAAGCCACATGTAGCTTGGGAAAATCTATGCTATACATAAACAAAAAAGCGGAGGAGCAGAAATTTTGAAAGTTCCATTCAAAAAGTTGATCACGAAAATAAAGGTCTTCAATTTCGTTTTGAGACGAAATTAATCACTTTCAAAAAGCTGACCTCTAAAAAAATGTCTGCAAGCATTTGCAGCTCCCAGTGTTTTCTCCCAATTTTCTGAGAAAACTGGGTCCAAATGGCTCTTTAAAAGTTTAAGGTTGCTGACCAGTGGCATATTTAAGGAAAGGATAAAGGGCAATGACTTCCAAATGGCATGATAATAAGAAAAATATATAAAAAAAGATCTTTATGTCAGTTTATAAGACAAAACTGACAAAAAAGCTATTTACGTTTTCTTGAAGACCATGATCAACAAAATTCTTGAAAACCATATTCAGCACCCTGGTTTGAAAAACTACATCTGCAAAGAAAAAAAAGTCTGCAAATTTTCAAAATGCTCTCCTTTCCCTCCCTATCCAAAAACAAATTTGTGTCTTAATACAACAGAGCTGCCAACCCCTGTCCAGACGGCTAACAATAGGTATTAACAAAATTACCATTTGATGTAGCTCTCCTTTAAAGAAAATTACCGGTAGGCCTGTAGCATGTTATAATAACAGGTAAGATTTTGGATGTATACAATATAGAGATTTTGATGGTGAAGAGCACCTTCACTACAAAAATGTCCAGGTCATCCTGTAACTAAATATTTATTGATTTAAAACTCTTAATATCATTTTGGCAGGTTGATTTTTGACATTGTAAGGAAACCTGCAGGACTTACTCCATTTAAACCTTACATAAAAGCCACTATTCAGTGTCATTAAAAATGCAAAAAGTGAATTAGTTGCAGTCATGAATAGCTACGACCATTTTGAATAATGTGGTCAAAGTGATTGACTGATGTGCTGAGACTGATAATCACTGATACACACTGTAGTACGCAAAATTGATTGATGTGGTTCAGGCATTACTCTAGTCTTACAAATTTAATCAAGTTGACATTAAAACTACGTGATGAACTTGAAGCTTGTTAATACTCCAACAGCCCATCAAAACTTTGTAAAAAAGGCAATGTCTAGTTAGCTCATTTTTTGCAAAATAACAAACATTTAAAATACAATACAATAGCATACTCCCGCAAAATATGCATGCAAAAATCAGACCCTCTAATGGCTACTCAAATTTTTACAAGAAAACTTTACTTTTTCAGCTTGACTGCTTTTGCTTTGTAGTCTTTTTCATTTAGTTTGTAAGCCCAATGTTGCAATACCTGCCTGACTACAGGTGACACTGCATAGTTGTCATAAGAGGCACCTGCTTTGTATATTTTAGTGATAAGATTGTTTCTCCACCGACCATTTACACCAGCACAGCGCAACCATCGACCAATCTGGCGATTATCATCTTCAGATCTTCGACCTTGAAAAAATCGACAGTACCACTGAAACCACCCATAAGGGTCCTGTGCTCGAATCCAGTTTGAGCCCTCCCATGCTTCAAGGCTTGATCCACACTTTGCTTTGTATGTATTCACATTAACATCATATATTGAAGAAGAAACTACTTTTCTAATATTTAGACCTTCCAACCAATCTTTTGGCAACTCTTCCCACACTTCAGAACCATAATTTTTTTTAGTAACTCCTGACCTAATCGGTCTAAAGTAAGTTCCACCAAAACTGCCAGCTTGTATAACTTCCTTTGGTGACATGTTAGGACGAAATGTTGGTTCATCTTCAAAGATAAACACGCCCTCTGAGTTGCGGGTAGGCTTGATCAATTTTTTTGGTCCAGGCTTTGTAGAAACATTGTCAACTTTTTGTTTCTTGTTTTCTAAACTTTTATCTCCAGAAAATGCTTTGCGTTTTGCCATTTTGCCACAACAATCAGATGAATTTAACTGGCAACTTGTTTTTAACAATAAATTTACGTTGTTCAACTTTAACATTAAAATCACAAACTCTAATAACAAACATAAAACATTAAAATCGGCCTATTCAGCTGTTGTTTGCAGCACAGTTGCCAATGAAGAGGGTCAAGTATATGGAACTTGTGTAGCAGTCTGTTGAACGAAAACATGGAGTCACTGACTTGGCTTTTAAGTTTGATTTTTTTGGCAGTGGCTATTTTTCAGTCAATGGCATTTCACTCTTCGAGGCTATTTTGCAGTGAGACATTTGTGATATGTCAGTTTTAGTAACATACTAAATATGCGACTTTTGGTCGTTTCTGATTGGTCAATTATAATGAATAAAAAAAATGTGCACCCTCAGTCTACACTCCCCCACACTGTACACTCCCTCCCAGTGTATACTATGTGGCACATTCACATCTTGGGCCCTCCCCTCCAGTGTATACTACCTTTCTATGAGTGCTTATGATTGGTTAATTATAATAATAAATTTAAAAAATTTGCATCCTTAGTCTACACTCCCCCACACTATACACTCCTTCCCAGTGTATATTATCCAGCACATTCACATCTTGGGCCCTCCCCTCCAGTGTACACTACTTTTCTATGAGTGCTTTGCCATCCAAGATTCCAACCTCTAATCATTGCATTTTAAGGTCGCTGCACTATCCATGCACCACATCATCATTTGCAGAAATGTAGCAATTATGACTATATACACACATTAATGGTGACGGTAACATAACCTCCAAGGATAAAATGCTGTTGACAGAAAAATAGTCACTTCTTTTTTTAATTATTAAGTGACTTAACAAAAAAGTACTGATTTCTTACAAATATTAACAAACAAATCAGAACATTAGGAGTAAATATGAAGCCAGGTTAGCTTTAGATAACAACGTAAAGTAACAATAACGAGGGGAATTGCTAAAATACACTGGCTATTAATTTTGCTGACCAGAAATAAGGAGATCTGCAAATAAGACATTCTCAGGAAGTAAATTTTCCCTCCCAGGCATCTACATTATGACAAAATAATAAGAGGAAAGCAGGGCTGGGGAGCCAGAGCTGGAAGCCAGGAAGCTGGAATTTTTTGAAGGAGCCGGAGCTTAATTTTTAGATGTTAGTGGAGCCAGAGCTGGAGCTGTAGCCATCAAAATTTTTGGCAGCTCCAGCTCCTATCCAATTATAGAAAAGATGTAGCTGTAGTACTGTAATTCCACTGATTTTTTAGATGCATTTCAATTTTATGTTCACTGATCTGAGTGTTTATCTAAAACCATTGCTATTTCATCACTATTTTTGGATACTCCTTTACCATATAGTTATATTATCAGTAAAATCCATGGCTAAAGATATATTGCATTTGACTACATTAGTAAAACCTTGAAAACTTGACTGGAGCTGGAGCCGGAGCTGGCTCCACATGAAGCTACACACTAGCTCTGGAGCTGGAGCAGGAGCCATAGATTTGAAAATTGTTAGCTCTGGAGCTGGAGCCTCGTCTATATTAGGCCAGCTCCCCAGCCCTGGAGGAAACGTAAAAAATGCCAATTTAACACAACAGCTCAAACAAAGACCACAAAGCCTTATGCTTGGCAGAGTTACAGGATGGTTGTTTTGAGAATTTTAGAATAATCAGTTCAGACTGGACTTGTAATCGACTACTAACAGTACACAAAAGCATGCTTTCACTAGCAGGGTTGAAATTTGTTTAAAGTTTTTTTTTTGCATTTATATTTTTGCCTAGTATCTAAGTTGATTGTTCAGTACCTTGCTCATTTAGGCATATAATGATGAACTAGTTGGAATTATACTGCTACGGCAGTCTGGTATTAACCACATAAGAGGGTCAGGCAAGCTAAGAAAACTCACCAAAAGAAATCCTGCCAGGGGTCAAAAAGCCATCTTACAGGAATGACTGACAGCAAAAAGATAGCAGCAACAATGTAAACACTACAACAGAAGATTATGCTTACGAGATCCCAGCTTAGTCAGATCACATAGCATTGCCTATGCTTAACGCTTTACAACCACTGCAAAGTAAGCACATGATTTAAGGAGTACCAAGAAGCTCAAAGTGATCTCGCTTGCTATGTATGCATCCCCCAAGCTTAATACCCAGGCCCAGAGCATTGGGACTGTTTATGTTAACAAGTTCATCGTTCAGTGAAACACCCGTTCCGGTGTGCTCCTGTGGTGCGAGGGCCCTATTAGTAGCTCAAGCACTGTGATCAGGCAAACCCTGCCAAAGAGCTGTGTGGGGGAATCTTTGCATGTGATTGTTAAGTGGTATCTGGCACTAGTCACATCACCTATCAGGATACGCTATGTAACACACTAGTTATTACCAGTGCAATGTGCTAGTTGTTGGAATCGGTAGCTATGTTCAGAGTGGAATAGGCAAAGTGGTTGACCTCTTGGTGGCCGTGCATTATATAAGCCGCAGTGCAACCATTTGGGACCCACTGAAATCAGTTAGGTACCCTTTTAATGTTACGCACACATTGTTTTCTTAAACGTCAACGCTAATACAACGCTTCTATGGGATTTGAACCCACGTCTTTCAAACTGGCCTCCTTGCATGCAGAGTTTTGCTGCCATGCATCACGTGCTGCCAGCCATGCCTTAAAGCACCGCATTTAGCTTGTAACATTTAGAAAATCTTTTTATGCCTAATCAAAACTTGTGTAATCAGCTTTACATAAAGATATGTTTTAGCCCATAGTTGAGCGGCTAGCAGTATGTCAAAACGAACCTTGTTTAAAAGTAAACAACATGCAAGTCTTGTGCACTGTGTTAGTTTGTTTTATAAAAGTCAATGTTAATGCTATTGGGGGAGGGATCTCTTGGCTCATGGCAAGCCCTGCTGATGAGTCCAAAAGGACAAAACGCATCCAGGGATGGCTTTGTAAATTTGAAAATATCTCTCAATAGCATTGCTCCCTTCAGAAGTCTTGCGTCTTTGGTACTCGTTTGTTGTTTTGTTTCTCACTTATAAGACGCTCTCTATCGATCGTAACCACTTGGAATTAGCAATATAATTTAGTATTGCCATGCAAACGTTTTCAGAAGAGGGAAAAAATGCTGATTTTAATATGTGTAATTACCAGTATTGACATAAAAATATAAAGTATATGGCTGAATGACAGCTTGTCATGTTCCTTCTCAATATTCATTACGAAAACGATAACAAAAACAGTAACTGAATAAAATCAAGAATAGTACAGTAGGCCTAATAAAAACGAAGTCTGTACTATTGACTGTGCATAGATAATGATGATGTGACAAGCTTGCTTTGCATTTCAGGTAAATTTCAAACGACGCAGCAATTGTGGACAGCCAACCTCTAGTTTTTAATGCTGACAAAAGCAATATCTTTTAACAATATGCTGGGTTATAAAAAAGGCTAAATTAATTAGCCCAACTCTTTATTTTTTCTTTAAATATATTTCTATAGATTGGTCAATCAAATTGAATTTATATATACATTTTGACCAGCAAAGCACATGCTTATTAAAAATATGCAACATAGCAACATCTAAAAATAGAAACAGAGGAAACAGCTAAAAATGCTATATGTGTTACCAAAACCTACCAGACCCACCAGCCCACTGAAACCTATAAAAACTGAGGGGTAATATTAACAGCAGAAATGCAGTATATAATTTTCCCTCCTATTTACTTTAACAAATACATATTGATGAAATGATGCAAATTAAACTTTTTACAAATTATAGTTTGCCAGTGATAAGCCAAAACCAAACTACCAAAAATTTTTAAGAGGCTTTAGTAATGTTATATAACAAATAGGGCCCCATACTACATATAGGGTCTGACCATCAGTAAACTCGCATTGCTAATATTTATAAAATTTATCTATTAAATCACACCAACACATATTTAGCCCCAAACTGTGGAAAATAAATCCCAGGAGTAAACTTCAAAAGTCATTCCAGTAAAAAGTGATGACAAAAATAATTCAATCAATAGTCAATAAATTAAAGTATTAGGTAGTGGCTATTTTGCGGTCAATGACATTTTACCCTTAAATGCTATTTTGCCGTGAGTAATTTATGATTGGGCAGTCTTAAAGATTTATTAAACATGTGACTTTTGGTCTTTTCTGATTGGTCAATTTTAATAACTGATTAAAAAAATTTCACCCCCACCCAGTACATTCTCTTCCAGTATACACAACCCTGCACATTTACATACTGGGCTGCCCCCTCCAGTGCACACTGCCTTTTCTATAATACCCTGCCAGCTGAGACTCAAACCCACAACCATAGATTTCAAGCCAAGTGCACTACCCACCCACTGCAACATCACTGGCAAAAATGGAGCAACTATGGCAATATAAACACACTTCAATGATTATGACAAAATAGTCTCCAAGGGTAAGATGCCATTGACGCCAAAATAACCACTTCCTAAACTTTACCATTAACAAAACTCTTTTTTGAGCTTTTATTATCTTGGCTGTTTATCAATTTTATCTCTTCCACTGCACATATAAATGCCAATCTGGAGGTAGAGATCTGCATAGCTTAAGTTTGCTAAACATGGTAAATGCCAGCTGTAAGCCTAGTTGGCATATTGTGGTCACTACAACCTTCCATTAGTAAAGAATTGATGAAAGCTTGATGGTACCAGTATATATTCAAAACACTGTAGGCCTAAGCCATCCAAAATGGAAGGTCTATGCATTCAAAATACAGCAATAACAAAAATGTTAATTTGATAAACAAGAATTTATAAGCTCAAAATGCAATCACTTTGATTCAATAAAAATAATATGATCTGAGTATGAAACTCAACCAGCCAATTTTGCTATTTGATTGTGTGGTATGAATATCAAAGCAGTTATCAAACATCACTCTTGGCTATGCAAAAGAGTGCAATCTAAGAAAAAGTCCAACAGCTTGAAATTACCTGCCTTCCTAATTAGTAAGTAGCCTGTTAATTCTAACTATCTTTTCATTTTACTAAACATAATAACTCTACCCCACACAAGCATTTATGCTTGCATTAAGTGCAAATAACTAAACAAAGTAACTCCTACTGCTAGCCTGAAAAACCTCGAACTTTGGCAAAAGCACATGCTCTCAGGCCACCTATTTAGAGCAGGCCAAAAAAGAATCGCGATAATGCGGCTTTCAGCCCGAAGTTTTGGTGACTCAGCAAAAAAATCAGGGCTAAAGATCCGGTTCTTTTGGAGATGTAAATCGGCTAAATAAAAAGGCAGTGGCTATTTCGCCGTCGACGGCAATTTGCCCTTGGAATCTATTTTGCCGTGATCATTCACGTGTGTTTATATAGCCAAATTTGCTATTATCGCATCAGTGACTCTGTGGTGTAGTGGATAGAGCGCTGGTCTTGAGATACCAAGGTATGGGTTCGAATCAGCTGGCCAGGGCTTTAAAAGAAAGGCAGTGTACACTGAAGGGGCAGGCCCGGTATGTAAATGTACGGGGCAGTGTACACTGCAAGGGAGTGTGCAGGGTGGGGGATAGAGACCTGGGGGTGCAAAATTATTTTTTTTTGGTTTTTTAAATTGACCAATCAGAGACAACCAAAAGTCACATGTTTAGTACGTCATTAAGATTGACCAATCACAAACAACTCACGGCAAAATAGTCTCTGAGGGTAAATTGCCGTCGACGGCAAAATAGCCACTGCCAAATAAAAAAGACTGATAACATTAGCCAAGTTTTCTTCAAACAAAAACTCACATTTACAGGTTAGCATTCTTCCGTTTTCATTAAAAAAATCGGGTTTATTTAACCAGACGTGGCATGAACATGTTGTAAACGAGCTGAGCAATACACATCGAGTAGCAAAATCACTACTGTCATTCTATCAGAAAAAAAAGATTTGTTTTTACTCTTAAGCAAATTTACGATAAAAATTGAGTGACAGCAACAGAAGAAAAGAGCTCCCTTTTTTGCATGTATCCAACCAATAACTGAGACTTTGCAAAAGTAGTTTTTAAGAACACCGCTAGTAAAAAATTGCTAACGTATTGTAAAATTTGATGGTAAGGCCGCCGTAAACCGCTTACCAGAATAACTACAAACTCGTGTGATAATAAATAAATAACCATGCAACTTTGTACAGTTATTCTGATAAGCAGTTTATAACGGTCCCACCATCAAACTTTGTAATATTTTGGAAAATTCATATTGCTGTCGAATGTCAAAATTATATTGAAATCATTAATGGGAAAAATGTTTAATTTGGCTTAGACCAGAGGTTCTTAACCTTTTTTGTCTTGTTTACCCCTTGCCGAATGAAAAAAGTAAAATTTACCTCATCCTCTTGGTGGCCCCTTGTGATAAATGTAAAGCATCCTTTTTTATCTTGTTTACCACAGCAAATATCAAAAAAAGTGTTTTTAGTATATGAAGACGCAATTGTTTTTGACGGGCTCTTGTGAAAATATTAAGAAATATAGCCATGCTCAAATGCCCTAGATAGCTATGATAAAGCACGCAAGAATGTTAAAGAATTTTCGTTTATTTTAACAGTTAAGACACACAGTTTTAACAGTTAATCAGTGGGATTTTTGTGCTTGTTTTCCACGAACAATTTCTGAGATTCTTGGAGCAGTCGTTGAAAGAGCTACTCGCATGTCGTCTTTCGGAACTACGCGAGATCGAAGTTTCGTTTTAATAGTCAACAGTGAAGAGAATCCTGCTTCACACAGATAAGTCGTTGCGAAAGGTATAATAACTTCAAATACACGCTTAGTCAGCATAGGAAACTCTTCGACTAATCCACACCAAAACTTGGAAAAGTCACCATTGCACGACATAAACTTGGAATGAAGCGTCGTTGAACATTGAAGATCAATCAACTCATCTTTGCAAAGATCATTGTCAGCAATACTTTCTAACTTGGCTTCGAAGGGATGAATTATCCAAGGAGCAGTACTGTTGGTAATTGTACCTTCAAAGTAACGGTCAAAGTTGTTTTTTAAGGTGGCAAGGTGCTGGCATATTTCGACTTCGAGGTCAAAAATCTCCTTGCTACTTCTATTGACTTTCCAATCATCAAACGTGGGAAAATTTGCGTAAATTCCTTTTTGAACTCTTCTACTCCACAGATCCAATTTTGTCTGAAAGCCTTGAATTTTATCACGTACATCTATAATGGTAACATTTTTTCCTTGCATCTGCACATTGAGCTGGTTCAAACTTGAAAAAATGTCTGCCAAGTAAGCCAATGCACCAATAAATTTGTTGTCGTCAAAATGCTTACTCAATGGGGATTTGCGTTCTCGAAGAAAAGTCTCGATTTCACCACACAGTTCGAAAACTCGAGTCAAAACGAGACCTCTAGAGAGCCACCGAACTTCTGTGTGGTAAAAGAGAACAGTGTGTTCTGATCCCATCTGATCACAAAGCACTTTGAAAAGACGATGATTAAGAGCACGTGCCCTGATTCACGCATTCAATCACATGCTTCAATACTGCTTTCAATACTGCTTTCAATACTGCATGCTTCAATTCACGCATTCAATCACATGCTTCAATACTGCTTTCAAGTATTCTGGAAGGGTTTTACTTGCCAGTGCATGTCTATGAAGGGCACAATGAGTAGATATAATGTGCAGTGCGCGTTTTTTCACCAGAGTTGTAAAGCCTGACTTGGCACCGAGCATAGAAGGGGCACCGTCTGTGCAAAGACAACCCACATGATTCCAGGACATATTATTTTGTTGAAAAAGTTATCCATTTTTTCCAGAACATCAACCCCTTTGCTTGTCGTCTCCAAACTTTCGCACATCTAGAATTCCTCTTTCATCTCGCCAGCATGCTCATATCGACAGTAAACCAACAAATATGCACAGTTCGACACGTCAGTTGACTCATCTAGCTGAAGACTAATTCTTGCTTTACTAGCTCGAATTTCGTCTGCTACCTGATTTAAAATATCCTGTGACATGTCATTTATTCGACATCGTATTGTATCGTTTGACAAAGCAATTTTCTCAAGTTTTCTTTTTTGTTCTACTCCACAAACAAGTTCAACCATCTCCATTGCGCACGGTAGTAGTATAGGATGGCTCATTTGGCGTCAATTGCGGGGGTGCTGCGGCGGTGCTGGTCTCTAACCCTAACCCTAGCCCTAGTTGTAACCCTAACCCTAACCCTAGTCCTAACCCTAACCCTAACCCTAGCTCTAGTTGTAGCCCTAACCCTAACCCTAGTTGTAACCCTAGTCTTAACCCTAACCCTAGCCCTAACCTTTAACACTAACTCTACTCTAGATCTATAATGTGAGGGTACGAATATTAATTTGCAGGAGGTCGGAGGAAGCTAACCATAAGACACTAATTTTATGGAGGTCTGAGGGTGCCAACTCTAAGAGAGCCAACCCTAGGTCTGAGAGTGCCAACTCTAAAAGAACCAATCTTAGGTCTGAGGGTGCTAACTCTAGGTCTATGTGAACTAGCCATAGTTCTAAGGAAACTAACCCAAGATGTTATTTGAAGGAGGTCGGAGGGAGCTAACCCTAGATTTTATTTGAAGGAGGTCGGATAACCCTAGGTTTATTAATTTTAGATGGGGGAGGTCTGGGGGACCAATCTGAGGGAGCTAGTTCCTACATGGTGACATTTCAAAAAGTTTGATGTCATTCTTATGACTTGTTATTGGTTTTTTGATTCTTTATTTCAATGACAAGTTTTTAACTAGATAGTGGGAATGTATCACTCTTGTGCAATCCATGACGTAAGTTTTTAACAAGACCGTGGGAATGTAGTTGCACAAGCCGTGACGTAAGCTTTAACAAGACCGTGGGAATGTAGTTGCACAAGCCGTGACGTAAGCTTTAACAAGACCGTGGGAATGTAGTTGCACAATCCGTGACGTAAGCTTTAACAAGACAGTGGGAATGTAGTTGCACAACCCATGATGTATTTAACCGTGATTTTTGCTTTTGTGTAGACAGGTCCAGACTTGTCCATAGAAAATTTTAGTATATAATGTAAAAAGATCACATTTTATTCACCTGTTGGTTAGAATATATTGCCCAGACTTGTCCAAGTTTTTCTCTATACTTACATGATGGAAAGTTCTAAGGAAGGTAGCCCTAGGTTTATTAATTTTATGTAGGTCTGGGGGACCAATCTGAAGAGGTTAGTTCCAACACGGTGTTAAAAAGTTTGATGTCATGACTTGTTATTGGTTTTTTGATTCTGACATGTTTCACTAGACCGTGGGAATGTAGTTACATCCTCATTGTGCAATCCATCACGACAGACCGCGAGAATGTAATTGCATACATTATTGTGCAATCCAGGACATGTTCTATTTTTAGCATCACTATTGTGCAAACCAAGACATGTTCTAGCCAGATTGCATCACTATTGCGCAATCCATGACATGTTCTATTTTTGGCATCACTATTGTGCAATCCATGACGTGTTCTAGCCAGATTGCATCACTATTGCGCAATCCATGACGTGTTCTAGCCAGATTGCATCACTATTGCGCAATCCATCGCGATTCTATATAAAGCGAGTGAGCGAGAATCATACCATTGTGTGAGAGAAATATGTGTGATGTTCCTGACTCTATTGCGGAAAATGTGGAAGAACCGTTTGCTTGTCATGCTCCATATAATCCACATATGGTTAACAGTGATGAACGTTTACAGTCCTTTACCAAGAATTGGCCTGTGAAAGGACATGTGACACCGCGTGAAATGACAGATGCCGGTTTCTATTATTTGGATGACAGCGACCGAGTTATTTGTTTTTATTGCGGTGGAGGTCTAAAGAACTGGGAACCAAATGATAATCCTTGGTACGAGCATGCTAAATGGTTTCCTCTGTGTGAATATGTGCTGAAGAAACAGGGTGTGGATTATGTGAAAGACATCACTCTCAAATACCCGAAGTTAAACAGACCAAAATTGAAAAACCCTTGTAAAGATGCAAAAATTATCCATGAAATATTGAACGCACCAAGGTCTACAAAACCAAAAGAAATATGGGAGATTTTAATGATAGACCCGGAGACAACCAATGCAAAAAGATGGTTGTTGATGCGAACAAAATCAGACGAGCATTGATTTAGCAAGATACCAGAGGACACAGAATATGGCCACCAGAAAAAGTCTGATGCAACAGGATATTGCGCCATACTTGTGACACAATTTCATGTAGTTGTGCAATCTTTTTTCGGGTATATAAACAGTGTCAGTAGCTGAAGCAGCTATTGCAAACAACATGGATTTTACGAAAGAATTTCAAAATATTGCTACAACTTCACAACCTTCTGTGACTTTGCTGAGGAAAGCAGTGGTCAGTGTAAAAAAGGACAAAAAGCTGTTCTCTCCTGAACAACTAACGAAAGTCGTGGCTCTGCTGATGGGTAGTCTACCCTATATTTTGTTTCGACCTAAATCTGAAACGAAAGACTATGTGCTGCTCTTATTCTGGGCGACAAGCCAAGATGATTCCAATTGCGCGCTGCAAAAAAGCATACAGAATATAAAACAAGAAATATTGTCTGATGGATTTCAATTGCGATTTACGGTTGAAAACGTGACGGCTCCACGACGCCAAGTATCCTATCTGGCTCAAAACTGCTTATGTCTGAAAGCGCAAAACGACGATATTTGCCATCTACCATCAGACAGCCACGAACAATTGGTCAACTTCCTCAACCTCTTGCAAGAACCAGCAAAAAAACGCAAAATTGAATCATGAAGAGAGTACGCTTTGATGAAAAATTATGACTGATTGGCCGCAAGCTTCTCGAGAAGCAAGAAGTACCTGGATGCTCTGAATCGCCGCCGCTTCAAAAATCGAAGTATTGAATGGTGTCTGAAACCTGAACATCGAGATACTGTATCACGCTAAATGTATATGTTTATTGTTTATTGTACAATTCGCAAATAAAATCAAATACACGACGATCGTTTTCTGTTAAATTTAAAGTAAAGACAGATAGTATTGCATGCAGAGAGATATTACGACAACGAAATAAAATAAAATATACACAATAATGTCCGCACACATTTGAAAATAAGCTTTGTATCGTTTTGCGATTGTAAATCCAGTCCAACGAAAAGCGATCCATGTAAGCTTCTAGACCAAGGACCGCAGGAGGCAGTCCATAGCTGTCAAAATATTCTCCTGGTCTGTTTTTGTCAAAGTATACAGCCACCCAGTGTTCGCCTTTTTTATCGCTAGTATCAGAGTTGATCACATAAGCAGAAGGGTAGGAAGGCACTTCTATCTCATCCAATGCACAGACTTTTTTGAATATTTTCTTGGCTTGAGAATCCTTCTTCAACAAACCTTCGATTTGCAGACTGTTCATGCTGTGTAATCGAACGCAATTTGTCGATAGTGATCGATTTCCAATAGGTTATCGTTTTCAGCAAAAACAACAGCAGTCAGAGTCTGTGCTACAGCGTCGGCAAAATGAATTTCAATTCGTATGTTTCCGTGTTTTATCAATTCAAATCCGATCTCGGCTGAATCCAGCTGTGGTGTCAGGTCAAAAGCAAATAAGGCACAACCATTCTTGAATTGTTCTCGTGAAATAGCGTTGCCAGTGTCACGATAATATTGACCGGTTTGAGTAAACAAACGCATGTAACTGCGAATGAAACGGTCATTTGCAAAATCAGGTTGCAGTGGTTTTGAAGGGATTTGAACACCGTCTCGATAAATCGTAATAAAATTGATGTTGTTGTGTTTGAAATTGAAAGGTGATTTTTGAATAGCACCGTTATAGGCGTCGTTGTCCACTACACCGATCACAATTCGTGTAGGCAATTGACCCAAAAACAAATTTTCTTTGGTAATACTTCGATTTCCCATTGGTACGGTAAAGCTTTTTACTTCAACACGCCTTAGCGGATATTTTGCTGTAGCAAGTTGCAAGGCTTTTGTGTGGGCAAGCTGTATAGACGAGTTTGGTTTGACCTTATGCACAAACAAAACCACTTCTTTCAAGGATACTTTACATCCAGCTGCGTTTCCATGCAAACAAAAAATGTCCTTTGAACGAATCAATCGCAAACGGATCTCTACTCCATTCAGCAAATAACGGTTTTGGAATGAAAGATCCACATGTAATCTTCCCATCATATCAATTTGGCGGCTTTGTGCAGCCAGTGCTTTGCGTACAGTGTAGCCTGAGTTGGCATCGCCTCTTGTATCAAATTGACCAGCTGTATTCCGATACCACAGGACGGCAGAAAGTTGTGATGATTTTGCATCTTGACCAAAACTAAGCAGATTTTCAATATAGGCACGGTAAGGGTAGTTGTTATTGGACTGTGTGACAAGAGACCCATTAAGATAAACATCAATTTGTGACCACATTGTATGCAAAAAGTTACATTCCGGTGAGATTTCTACATCTTCCTCCAAATCTGTTCCGTCTGCTGCAGTCACACTTGCACGAACATAGAGAAAAGTGTTAGCAAGATCAATGTAGTTGGAATTTTCAGCACTGATTGTAAACTCAATAGGTCCTGTTGAGGTTAAGACGGCCACAGGGTGGTATTCGGTAAAACTTCCATCATCCAAACTAGTTTGACTCGGGGGAACAGAGAACAAATCCAGTTGGGATGTGGTTGATTGTGCAGAGCTGGGGTGTATCAAGGACGCCATTCTAATTGAAAATGTCGTAATGTTTCTTGCGTCTCCTCTTTTCTACTCTAGTCTTTTGTGGTCTGGCTTTACGTTTTCTTGCGGCCGCTTTCAAAAGGTTAGAACCAGCTGCTTTTGCACGATCAATTGCTGCCTGTTTTCCGCTTAAAACATCCGAAGCAAAACCAACTCCACTGCGAAGAATTTGTTTTCCAATAGCCTTGGATCCACTTTTGACTAGAGGTAAAACTGTTTTGGCTATAGAACTAAATATATTTCCTAGCCCGTATCCTTGCTGGTATCTTGCACCATTAAAGTAACCATGACCAACTTGGTTTAAATAGTAGTTTTGATAAGCTTGAGAATCGCAACAATATTTTGCACGCATGTTTTCAGTACAAGAAATGCTGTAAATAATGAGGCTTTACTGCGTACTTCCCCTTTATAGTTGACTCAGTTTCTGTTTTCGAAAATGTAAAGTGACAATAACTTTTCCCTTGCGAAATCTGATTGCATTTCCTTGATCATTCCGAAGCGAAATATGTATGTCTGAAATATTTTTCTTCAACACAGGGTAGTATTGCAATTTTTCGTATCTCTTGGCGACATTGGCTCCAGACTTTCCTTCAACAGGTATCACTCCAAGCAAAGGTGCTAGAGTATGACCCACAGTGCGAGGTTCGATGACATCACAATAGAGGTAAAGAGCAGACACTGGATCCAGGTCAAACACTCGATCTGAAGTGTAAACACCGACTTTGTGAAAAAATATATTTTTAAAACCCATGATTTCTGCTAGGAAGGGCGCAAGACGCAAAGTGACTGCTGGATGTTCCTTGCCTTCCTTATCGATTTGCACAGGAGCTCCTGGTTTATGTTTAATACGAATTTCTGTCAATTGTGAATGAACGTTATGTTGTAGATCCAATAGAAAGTCGACTGGTTGTACCAAAGTCCCATCGGCAATTAGTTCCTGATTTCTTGCCTCAAAATCACGTTTCATTTGCTGGAGCAGTTGCTCTACAAGATCTTGTGGATGTTGATAATAACCAGGTGAAATCTTTGTTCTTGTCTGTACATACCCACGACGATAATACACCCAATAGTTGTCGGTGTCGATGTTGTACCACGAATTTGGATAGATAAGTTCAGCTAATCCAACTTCCCAGGGACCGGTTAAATTTAGTTCTTTTGGTAAATGAACGATATAATCTGAAACTTTGTTTTCAGGATAAAACTGCATGGATGAATTACTCGGTAGGGTGAGAAACATGTTTTGAAAGTATAGGAGAGGGCAACAAGTAACCGACACTGCTCGAAAGCAAACTAATCCACAGCTCTTTGTTTTCGATGGTTTGTGTTAGATTATAGAGACTGATTGATATGATAATATAAACAGCTATCACTTGAGCGGCAAACAAAATGATGTCAGAAGTTGATTGTGACAGATTTATATTAGGCATTCTGGAAATCTTTTTCCTTGACCCACGAATTGAAGGAAGGCGGGTATCCAAACCACTTCACCAAATACTCCACACCTTTCTTGCTCCGACGTTTTTTCAGTATGGTCTCAATTCGAAACATGTCATCATCTTTATAGATTTTTTGCAATTCGTTTTCATAGAAGGTGCCAATTAAAATATCTCCGCCCAAATCTTTGATTTTGTAGTAAGGAGGATTTCCTTTATATACCCGAGCCACTTGAAATATCTCATCTGTCCAGCCGGGGAGATAACCTTTGCGAAAGCGTATTCGGTTTGTAGAAAGGCGGACTTTATCGTTTACTTTTAGTTTAGGCTCTTTTAATGTCGGTTGCGAATATAAAGTGTGCCAAACATCTTCTTGATTTTCGGGGTTGACAGTACTTGGAGCACGCTTTATTGAAGTGTGATAGCTGTTATTGTAGGCGTTGACGAGAAGTGGTAAAACGTCTACATATCGTCTTGAATTGGTGTGGGAAAAGAATCTCCAAAGCTTTTCCTTTAAAGTTCGAATCAATCTTTCAACTACGGTGGCTTTTGTGTCAAAATTATGTGTGTGAAAGTGTTCAATATTTTGCCGTTTTAACCAGGTCTGAAACGGTCGATTGAAGAATTCACTCCCCAAATCAGTCTGGAGCTTTTGAAAACGACCAATTTTAGGCAGCACTTCTTCAAAGGCTCTGATCACTTCCGAACTTGTTTTTGCTTTGAGAAAAGATATAAAACCTTTTTTGGAAAAAACATCAATCACCACAAGAATATATTTAAAATTGTCGTTGTATTGTTTCAAGAAAGAAAAATCAATAAGATCGGCCTGCATTTGAAAATTTGCTCCTGGTACTATTGTTTTTCTGCGTGGGAAACGTCTTCTCACAGGTTTGTGGAGGGTATAGACATCTTGAGATTTCAACCATTTTAGGGGCGACTTTGCCACTTTTTGAAAACTATGAGCCCCGGAAAATGCACCAACTTTTTGCGGATCATAATACCTCATAAACTCTCCCATAGCAAAGCTTCAAATTCATGCAAACCAGGTAGATTGAGGTTCTGTTTGTTTAACACACTCTGAAAGATTTGATTTATATCTGAACCAGGGATTACACGCTCGTCCAAAAGGATTTGCCCTTTATCATCAAAATCTAGATTTTTTTGTTCTTTGATGTTTTTCAAGAGCTGCTTGGCTTTAGTTTTCTTCCTAACTTTCGACAATATAGCAGAATCAGATAATTTTTCAACTCGTTTTGATTTCGCCTGCATTTTTTGTTGAAATAATTTTGATTTCTGTAAGGCTTCGTTATATAACTGCATTTTTTCAGCGGCTGGTAGGTCTGAATTTAAAATTTCTTGCATTTTCGTGTCTAATTCAGACAAAATTTTCTTTTCAGGTTTTTCGTGAGTTGTTTTTGATGTAAGACTGTGGTACACTTCAGGTTCTAAGGCAATCAGTTTCTTCATTGAGTCAATGTTCCAAGCACTCCCCCTAAAACAGGTGCTAGAGCATTCAGCAACACAGAAAGAAAACCTCCAGTCTGCACAATTTTTCGTTTTTTCTTCAGCGACACTTTTTTATTGCTCAGTTGTCGTAGTTTGGTTTTATGTTTGCTGAGTTTACGTTTATTAGAGGGCGCTATTTGAACGTTTCCTTTCAATATGTTATAGGAACAATCACACAGACAACGAATGAACTCTGTGGATGCTTTTTCAATAATGCTTCTCTTCAAAGAGGGTGGTGCCTTTTGAAGTAAATGAAGAGTAGGGGCAAATTTTCGCAAACGATCCATTTATTGATAGATATAATTTACTTCCCCTGGAAATATGTTAGTCCTGAGCCGCTCACTATCATCCACTTCACACCGAAGATCAATCAATAAATAACCATGAGGGCTTGTTGTCGCGTCTATATAAGCTTGCAGAACAGATTTGTATTTCTGAGGATAGATTTGACTTAAAAAATAAGAAACCTGTTTTTTATCTCTGCAGTTTTTAAACAAAACCATAAATTTTGCGTTTAGTGATAATTCTCTCAATCCTTTGTGAAAGAGATTTTGAGTGGTAAATAAGACGCTAAATCGGTAGTGATGGGAGTAAATTGTAAATATTTTGGACAGGAGGCTGTTTTCCGTGAACATCATGTCATCTAAGATGAGTAAGCAATTTTCAAAATTTTTAAAATCATCAAGAACAGGGGGACCTTGACGAAATGTGATTTTCTCAGAATATTCATTAAACATACTCTGCCAGACTTCATAACAATAAAAAATCTGGTTAATTCCCGGACAGATTTTATCAATATTATCTACCAAACGTAGAATCCATTTTGTTTTTCCTACTCCAGAAGGACCGCTAATAATGAAAGAGACTGGATTTTCAAATTTCAAAGCCATACACAACCTTTCGTGTTCTGTTGTTTTGTGTTAATGAACGAGAAAAGTACGAAGTACGTTATTTAAAATCACCTAGCCTATTTTCGTTTTCAGTCAAGCTTGCTTACACTCCCTACCAGCAAACCGCGACTGATAGCTAGTCGAATACACTGCCAGCAAACCGCGACTGATAGCTTACGCTGTTCAGTTAACTGGTTTTGGAAAGCTTATCAGTGTACAGAATCGCGACCGTAAAATGTAACTAAACCTAGTACAGGTTTTGGAAGGGATTTATCAAAAAGGTAAGTTTAACTGAGAAACTTGCAAAAACCACTGCTTTTATGAAAGACTTGTTTATTTTTACAGAAACATAAGTTACAACAATTATAGATCAAGAGGAAGAGTGTGGATGCCGTCATCCAATACAATACGCTTTGGGTAAAAAGAATTTAATCCTTTTTTGTGTTGTTTGTATGAAAAAACCTGATGATTTCGACTTCTAAAACCACAGTTTGTGATCTCCAAGGGGGTGTTGTTCTTTAAAACGTTTACATATTGCTCAAAGGAGAGGGGGTTTTGAAATATGCTCACACCTTTACAAACTTGTTTCTTTGTTTCCCCTGAACAGAAATACGATTTTGATGTCAAAGAAACTTGAGCTGTACCTTTGTACTCCACTTTCATTTTTCCTAGACTGCGTTTGTCAAAAGAATGAAAATCCAGGCAGCATTGCTCCATTGTCCAGGGATTGCTCTTGCTTCTACATTCAATATATTGCTCTTCATGATTGGGACAGGCCTCGGCAGGCATCCAAATTAATTTGTCTCGGAAATATGATGTTTTTAATTCTTCTGGGACACAGTCGTCCAAGCTTTCACGACTGAGACTGAAATACATTGAATCTGTGTCGCTTTCCAACATCTCAAAGCAGCGATCAGGGATGTACTTTTTCAAAAATAGATAAAAAAACTTCAGCATGTGTAATTTTGAATTCAAATACACGTTTATACCAATTTGAACAGGCAAGTCATGTCGAATTTTATGTTTCAGGCTTTTCACTTCATAAAGATCAGAACCAATTTCATCTAAATGTATGAAATGAGGATCGTTGATCACACGGTTTACTGTCTTCTCTGAATGGTAAGTGATGTTCCGATGTTTTGCTTTATTTAATAGATTTGCCGAATACAAAGAGTTGCCCGTTAGTTTATTTGTTAAAGCAATCACAGCTTTGGATGGATCGGTATCGGCTGCTCTTCTGGGATTTACAATTTCATCTGCTAGTTTGGCAAAGCATTTTTGTGGATAAAATTCGATAAACTCTTTGATCTTTGTAATTTCCAAACCCATTTCCAAATAAAATTTTGCCATTTCTGTATTAATTAAAATTTCTTTTCCAAAATGACTGCTGATCAAGTATTTTTTGGGTTTTTTAAGCAAACCATGTTCTTCAGCTACATTTCTCATGTAGTCACCAATGTCGTCTCTAGACACACACGTGTTTTTTATGATGAGAGGAAAATCTTTGTACTTTTCTTTTAAATGATTTGGTGTGTGAATATCCACCAACAAAAATCCATATAATGTGCCGTTTTTCACGCCTTCTAAAATTTTTTGAAAAGACAATTGTCTCTTTGGTTGAACTGACTTCAAGGTTTTCAAATAAGCAGCAATATCATTTCTTTTTGCCAACTG
The DNA here is from genome assembly GCA_963675345.1 of Trididemnum clinides. Taxonomy (NCBI): domain Eukaryota; kingdom Metazoa; phylum Chordata; class Ascidiacea; order Aplousobranchia; family Didemnidae; genus Trididemnum; species Trididemnum clinides. Next base: position 31,195,425 of record OY776291.1, read on the forward strand.
TTTCCATCGACACTCCCACATTTCCACTACATTAAATCCTTCTGCTTCCAACCGTCTTTTGTTTTCCAGTGTTGCTTTTCGGACTTCTGAATGAGGTATCTTTTTCACTGGATGTATTTCTTGCAAAGAACCATCCGAATTCCTGTTGGTGTTACAGTCAGTGCAAGAATGCCAAAAACAACCTAAAATCTGAAAAACCTGATTGCTCTCCTGACAAAATCCATCCACCGGTAAGCTGTGTGTAGATACTCGTCGTTCCCCCATGTTGTATCTGCTTTGAATAAATTTTTCCTCAGTTTGGGATACATAACTTAACCATTGATAGGCCTGAAGACCAAATTTTGAACATGGGTCAGGTCGGAAATTTTCTTCTTCTTCGTAGCGACAAAAATAACCAGTAGGGTTGTTCTGAGCAATAGCGTGTAAATATAGCGAATTTGCATCCAGACCAAGAACTTGCTTCACGGGTTCAGGATTGTCTATTTCATGGGAACGGATTTTAGTTTCGCCGGCAATAGCCAGACGTGTGAACACTATACTGAGACCTCCAGTAATTTGGTTGCGCATAGTGTTGTAAAGGTCTGCGTGCCGTTTGGGAAACAAACAGAAAAACGTTTCTTTCTCAATCCGTTTCATCATCTGTAATTTTGCTACCCCACTGACTGAAAAGGCTCTTTTAAAAATATCCAATCCTTGTTCTTTGTAGGGGTGAAGCAGATTTTTAACAGCCGTAATAAAAGGTACGCAATCCAACATGTTGTAGTAAATGAGCATGTCTTTTAAAGTGTGCCAGCCTTTTTCAATCCATGTTTTTTTCACAAGTTCATATTCGTCCTTTGAAATGTTTGATTTGGTCAATGAGGAGTAAAAAGCTTGGTGATCTGGCAAACCGCTTTGTAATTTTGTCAGATCTGTCATAAACTCATATGGAAAATAAAATTTTGTTTGGACGCTGCCGTAAGCAATTAGAAATTTTCGATAAGAAAACCCAGGTGCCAGAAAATGCCGAATATCCAAAAATCTCAACTTTTCAGTTTTGATGCGCAAATAATTGTTGGCTTTTTTAATGACAAAATCAATCTTACCCAATAGCTGCTGTATCAGTGTTGGCTTGATTAAATTTAGGTCGTAGGAGGCAGAATTAAAGCCAATAACAATTAAATCTCGACAGTAGGCTTCAAATTCTTTGGTCAAATTTTCTTTTCTAACATTTTCGCTGAGTTGTAATGCTTGAAATACGTAATCAAATTTGCTTTTCATGATTTCATAGGCAGCATTTGATGCATCTTCTAAGTGTTTTAACATTTTTTCCACCAAATCATTTTCATTGCCGTTGGTGACAAAGCACACTTCATTTTCAAAATTTGGTACGTTGGTGGCAATGCCAACACTCAAGGGCACATGACGTGCTTCAAAACTTAATTTTGGTCCATTTCCGGGTAAATGTTCTTGAGAAAAATAGGCTTCAAAATCGTAGCAGGCAAAATATGGAAAAAATCTTTCGTTTGCGGGGACACAGATACCGATTTCCTCAAGTTTTTCGAATACTGTGGCTGGGTTTTTATGAATACCCCCTGGGAAAAGATCACGAACTGTGGTTTTACAAGTTTTCGTGTGCCGGTAATAATGACAGTTTTGGTCCCAAAGTTTCCCGCAATGAATACATTGATATACACGGCAATAATGTTCAAAATCAACAATGAGACTTAGATGATTTTCCCAAATATTTAATCTCATTGTTTCAGAATACAATTCCCGGCTACGTTGAATCAATTTAGCAACCCCCTCCTCTAATTCATACACAACAAGATTAACTTTGAAAAAATCCTCTAAGTCTATAAAATCAACCAAATTCACACCAACAAAAGTGTTGGGAACAATATTAAGATGCATGCAATAATCATTAAACAGTTTTTTGGCTTCACGTTCACACCGGCGTCTATCAGCTCCTTGATGGACGGCCAGACATCGAAAAAAACAAAGATTGTCATTACCTGAAACGTTTGCAAGCCCATGATTGTTTGTGATGTAGCTTGGTAAGGACGCTCCTGCTCCAAGAGGAGCATCTTTCAGACTGTTTGCATAAAAAGTGATATTGGAAATTTGCACCACCTTCCATTTCGTATCCGGTCGAGTCAAGCCATCGTAAAAGGATTCTTCCGCCAATGAATTAAAAAAGTTTATCAAGTCCTTTCGGTTGTTTATCAGCAAAGCTGTTTCCAAGATTTGAGCGTTGTTGAAGCTTGCGTGATAATAGCGTAACTCCTTTGTTTCTATATTTTTAAGTATGAATGCAAGACTGTAATTGATTTTGAAACGATTTTTTTGGTGAATCATAATCTGTTCTGTTATGGCTTCTATTAAATCTTTGAAATCTCTATCATAAAAAATGTTGAATATATTTTGTACTTTTCCTTTCTTCGTGAAACTCCTAATACTTCCCCAATATTTCTGCATAAAGTCTTTCACTTCTGGATCAGATTCAGTCAATTCTTCGTTTTCCAATAATTTGTGTTGATCTGGTTTGAAACATCTTCTTTTTTTAATAGATGGTTCATCAAAAGACTTATTGTTGGTTGGGGGTGCATCAGGTCGAGAAGTTTTGCCGGGAAACGTCTTCTCAGTTGTCACATCATTTAAAGGGTCTTCATTTGAATCAGGTGAACGTTCGGTTTCTTCAGGCAGTTTACATATATGTCTTTTTAGATTGTCTGCTCTCGCAAACGTTTTCTTGCATTTTGAGCATTGCACTTGAGTTGATTTAAAGTGAGTACTTGTTTTATGTCTATGCAAATCTTCTTTTCGGCCATAAACTTTATTGCATAACTCACATAGATAACTGTTTTTTCCACCATGCGTATTTTTCTCATGTCTCAGTAAGCTCCTTTTCTCAGTAAATATTTTATCACATACGTCACACTTATACGCTCCCATTTTGTAGAATGAACATTCTCCTGCCACACCTGCTTTATATAGAATCGCGATGAATTGCGCAATAGTGATGCTAAAAATAGAACACGTCATGGATTGCGCAATAGTGATGCAATCTGGCTAGAACACGTCATGGATTGCGCAATAGTGATGCAATCTGGCTAGAACACGTCATGGATTGCACAATAGTGATGCCAAAAATAGAACATGTCATGGATTGCGCAATAGTGATGCAATCTGGCTAGAACATGTCTTGGTTTGCACAATAGTGATGCTAAAAATAGAACATGTCCTGGATTGCACAATAATGTATGCAATTACATTCTCGCGGTCTGTCGTGATGGATTGCACAATGAGGATGTAACTACATTCCCACGGTCTAGTGAAACATGTCAGAATCAAAAAACCAATAACAAGTCATGACATCAAACTTTTTAACACCGTGTTGGAACTAACCTCTTCAGATTGGTCCCCCAGACCTACATAAAATTAATAAACCTAGGGCTACCTTCCTTAGAACTTTCCATCATGTAAGTATAGAGAAAAACTTGGACAAGTCTGGGCAATATATTCTAACCAACAGGTGAATAAAATGTGATCTTTTTACATTATATACTAAAATTTTCTATGGACAAGTCTGGACCTGTCTACACAAAAGCAAAAATCACGGTTAAATACATCATGGGTTGTGCAATTACATTCCCACTGTCTTGTTAAAGCTTACGTCACGGATTGTGCAACTACATTCCCACGGTCTTGTTAAAGCTTACGTCACGGCTTGTGCAACTACATTCCCACGGTCTTGTTAAAGCTTACGTCACGGCTTGTGCAACTACATTCCCACGGTCTTGTTAAAAACTTACGTCATGGATTGCACAAGAGTGATACATTCCCACTATCTAGTTAAAAACTTGTCATTGAAATAAAGAATCAAAAAACCAATAACAAGTCATAAGAATGACATCAAACTTTTTGAAATGTCACCATGTAGGAACTAGCTCCCTCAGATTGGTCCCCCAGACCTCCCCCATCTAAAATTAATAAACCTAGGGTTATCCGACCTCCTTCAAATAAAATCTAGGGTTAGCTCCCTCCGACCTCCTTCAAATAACATCTTGGGTTAGTTTCCTTAGAACTATGGCTAGTTCACATAGACCTAGAGTTAGCACCCTCAGACCTAAGATTGGTTCTTTTAGAGTTGGCACTCTCAGACCTAGGGTTGGCTCTCTTAGAGTTGGCACCCTCAGACCTCCATAAAATTAGTGTCTTATGGTTAGCTCTCTTAGAGTTAGCACCCTCAGACCTCCATAAAATTAGTGTCTTATGGTTAGCTTCCTCCGACCTCCTGCAAATTAATATTCGTACCCTCACATTATAGATCTAGAGTAGAGTTAGTGTTAAAGGTTAGGGCTAGGGTTAGGGTTAAGACTAGGGTTACAACTAGGGTTAGGGTTAGGGCTACAACTAGAGCTAGGGTTAGGGTTAGGGTTAGGACTAGGGTTAGGGTTAGGGTTACAACTAGGGCTAGGGTTAGGGTTAGAGACCAGCACCGCCGCCAGCACCGCCGCAGCACCCCCGCAATTGACGCCAAATGAGCCATCCTATACTACTCACGGTTTGATAAGTCGTTCACCAATCGTATGTGGCTTCATTTCTTTTGCTATTCTGTAAGCAACACGATATGATGATTCAAATCCTGCTTTGTCTGCGGAACAGAATCCAAATTTAGGTAGTGTTCCTGCAGCACGAAATCGACCACGTTTGGCCAGCAAAGACTTATGGTCGTCTGATGTACATGTGTAGAATGGCATGAAGTAAAATGAGCTTTTAAAATTGACGGCTTCATGGAACCATGACCAAGCACTTTGGAGCAAAAAATACACTGAGGTTTTTGAACATCATTTGTCGCAATGAAGTCGAACCCAACGTCAACATATGATTCTAAATATGTTCGCTTCTTGGACATAATAACTGCAGATTGTTTAACTTAAAACCTGTATTTAGTGATTGCAAAATAATTTATTTGCAAAAGACCTCTACAGTGCAGTCTGTTCTTTGTCTTCTGTCTAATATGCTATGAAGAAGTAGGAGACAAATGGAGCTACACCACGGTCTAACCATTGTGAAAACAATGCAATTTATTGCGAAACAAAGGAAGTTTCAATCTTAGCAAAGTTGTAACCTACTTTGTGGTCAAAGTCCAAATTAGGTTGTGAACAGTATAAATGTAGCACAGTATGGTAGTACACTTGCGTAGAGATAAAATAAAAAGACGAGAACTTACTTAAACTATATATTTGCATCATAATCCAGTGCAACACTATCACTTTTTTAATACTAAAAAATATAGTTTGCTTTAATTTATGATTCAGTAAATTTACCCCCTCGGTAGGTGAAATTTACCCCTGGCTTAGATTGACCACAAGTTCTACTTGATTGGTCGTCATTCTTTTTAGCGAGCAATAACCCCCTCCCCCACCCCCGGCAATTATTACACGAGTTTGTTGTTATTGTGATGAGCGGGCGATGGTGTAGTTGACTGGCGCGATGCCGTAGTGGTTAAAGTGTCAACTTTGCAGTCGGTAGACCTAGAGTTCAATCTTCTTGTCGAGTCATACCAAAAGACTTTAAAAAATGGTATCCACAGTTTCCATGCTTGGCGTTCGGCATTTGGCAGAGATTGTAAAGAGCAAGCCGGCAAGTTCGCTTGTTGTGTCCTAGGGCAAGGCACTTGACGGGACGTCCCCGCCTTTACGTGGAAAACAGGAGGCCCAGACACCTAGAAAATGGCAACTCACAAGCGAGTGCAGACGTCCCGTCCATAATATAGCAATGCAATTCGCTTTCTTGTGAATGGAGGATAAATATAACAAACAAAAAAAAAGAAATGGCCGTTCCACCTTGAAACTTTGCAATACGTTAGCAATTTTTCACTTGCGGTGTTCCAAAAACTACTTTTGCAAAGTGTCATTAAAAGATTGGATACATGCAAAAGAGGGAGCTTTTTTCTTCTGTTGCTGTCGCTCAATTTTTGTCGCAAATTTGCCTGTGAGTAAAAGCGGTTCTTTTTTTCTGACAGAATGACAATGGTGCTACCTCGGCTAGAGTTTTCTTCGCAGAAACGTTACGGATTTGTGTTCCTTTCAATGTCGGCTGCTTAATTTGCCACAAAGGTCGGAAATCGCTTGGTGTTGTTTGTGATTGTACGCAGAACAGCAGTTGAGCGCACCAAAGCGAGGACGAGTCAGTGAGAGGAATTTGTAAACACTTTCGCAGCATAATGTATAACTTTATGGCTAAAACGGCTGCAGACATAGGCGTAACACTTTGTATTCTATGAGTGGGCTGAAGGAGAAAAGACTGTTTTGCATCGCAAGTCACGAGACCTTATTTGCGATCAACTTTTTGAAATGTGGGCATGAGGTCTGACATTACTCTGAGGAGGGGTCCAATAGCACTATAAAGGATCTGCAGCACATCAGCTTCCCTACTTTTACGCCTATACCACCCAAGAAATTAAAGTTTTTACCCGAAATTAATTGCCAAAATCATATGTAATCTCTAAAATGGGTTGCTCCCTTCTGGTCTACGCCGAAAACTTAGAAACTTGTGGGTCTAAATTCTCCCTTAAAATAAAAGTGAAAACCAAAAAAGTCATTTATCATGATCAGAACCAAATTTTAGCGATTTTGCAGAAAGTAAAGTTAAAAAAAACAGGACATATTACTTTTTTTCGAAATTTCTTAACGCACAAATGATTTTTTGAGGGAAAGTGGCTTTTACTTAAGAAATCAAATTATTGCGAGGGGGCACTGGGGTGCTTTGCTTTTGTTGGGGGAGCATGTCTCCCTTTTTCCCGCACTTTGCAGTCTGCATGTGATTGTTTTTATGTTAGACGATCGTAGTCAGCTTGTGAAGATCTTCCACAAAACAAGGTTAGATTAGTCCTAATCTGAGTAGAGATATTATAGTCAGTAAACTAGTAAACATTTTTATTTGAAAACGTTTCGCTTTATAATTAAAGCACCAACAGTGATAATTGAAATGCTACCTACTAGGCTAAGTTGAATTTGATGAGCTGTTGTAACGCGCAGATATTTAAAACTACCACGATTGTTTTGTAACAAAAGAAGACTAATACAAAACGATTGCAATAACTTGCCTACAAAAATTCTAATCAAGGTGATTTAAAATAAAAATTTCTTATCAATGGAGATCAGAAAACACCAAAGGCTCTAAAAAAGCTGAAGACCATTGCTGAAAAGTTTAAATAAAATTTAAATGACTCAAACAGTTATCTATATCGCTTATATGTATAAAGCAATTGATAAAAAAAAGCAAGTTGAATTACACTGTTCAACAAAAAAAATTTTTTTCCTGGTATCTGAAAGTTTTTCATCTGTTCCTGGGTATATTTGGGCCGCTGAGTTCGAATCTGTCGTCCGTTTTTTCCCATCACGTCAGACTTTTAAGATCTATGCTATTAGCAAAAATACATGCATTATGGCGAATGGAAAAATTTTTTATATGCGTATATTTTAGCAGATTTTTGTCAAACAGTGGTAACAAGACAGAAAACACTTAATTTACTGTATTGGCAAGAGTAGCCAACTGTACTACTATCGTTTAAAAATGTTTTTGTCTTCCTGCTTTGCATTTATGTGGGGCATCACTTTCCCACTGCAGGTACCAGCAATAGTCACCCATCATCCTATCATTTAGCTTTCCCTGGTAACGAGTTTCAATGACTGAAATGTCTTGATGAAACCTTTCACCTTGTTCGTCACTCACATCTCCTAAATTGTCAGGAAAAAAGTCCAGGTGTGAGTGCAAGAAATGTATCTTCAACGACATACGACACCCTAACTTCTGATATGCGATGAACATCTCTTGCACGATATGGGCATAGTTCTCACCTTTTTTGCATCCGAGAAAGCTGTGTACTACTTGCTTGAATGATTTCCAAGCGCAGAGCTCCAGGCTGTTCAGACGTTGGTCGAAATTTTCATCCTTTATGAGATTTCTAATGTCTGGTCCAACAAAAACACCTGCTTTTAACTTGGCATCACTTTTCCTAGAGCCAAATTTTTCCAGCAAGTACTGGAAGCCTTTTCCATGCTGATCCATTGCTTTGACAAAATTTTTCATAAGTCCGAGCTTTACATGAAGTGGTGGTAAGTGTACTTTTTGCGGATCAATGAGGGGTGTATGCTTCATGTTATATCTACCAACTGCAAGCTCTTTCCGTGGAGGCCAAATAGTCCTGCTGTAGTGGTTACTGTCATCGCGACTGTCCCAAAGGCAAAAAAACACATATGTTTGGTGTAGCCAAGCTGCAAGTCGAGCAGTAAGGAAATCACCTTCAAATCTCCACAAACTTTCCAAGAATGCTTGGAGTATTCAATTGCTTCTAAAAGAATCTTCATGGATTCATAACTCTCTTTCATATTGACAGCATATGCCAGCGGCAAAGAAGGCTTTGTGTTACGGTTGTAAAGAAGAACAGCTTTAAGACTAGTTTTACTAGCATCAATAAAAAGCCTCCACTGATCAGAAACATGTTGGTAACCCAGTGACTCCATTAGGGCAGAGACGTTGTTGCAAAAGCACAGCGTGTTTTTGTTGGTAAAAAACGACGACAGCTCATCTTGTCGTTGGCGAGGAAAGGTGATCTTAGTGCCGGTTTCAAGAAGATTCCATTGTTTTAACGGTGAGCTCTGCTTTGTTTTTTGGCAAAACCAAATCTCTCACCAGATCATTCAACATAAGCTGGTTAATCAAAATTGGGTCATGTAGCTCAATCTCGTCTATACACATTTCACTTTCAGAAGCTTCACTTGAATTTTGAGATTGAGAAGACGAAGCATCTTCATCCAAGGCACCAGTTGGAGGTGGTGATGAAATGGGACCCTCACTGCTGTGTGGAACTGGCTTCATTGCCGATCTGCAGTCAGGATATTTAATTTTTGACTTGTTCTTTCTGGAAAATCCCTTTATATTCGTTAGGCAGAAGTAACAATTGGTGGTGTGATCAGCTTGTTCTCGCCAAACCATCGGAATACCAAATGGCATTTTTTTCTTCTTTCCAGCTAGCCACCGCAGTAATTGTGTGTTGCAAGCATTGCAGCTTACATGAGGGGACCAGCTCTTGTCCTGGTCTCCGACTTCGCACCCAAAGTAAAACTTGTAAGCAGTCTTCACTTTTGGGATGAGCTTTCTGCGGTGCACAGGAGGAGTGTACTGTCCACGGATGTAACTGAAGTTATCTGGATCATTTTTGCATTTTCTTCTGCGACTTGACATATTTTGTGTGGTAGCAACTGGTATAGTAAAATGCAATTTAGGCCTTGTAACTAATATAACCTTTGAACTTAGCACCTACAATAGAGTACATTTCAATAAATAGCATTCCAAAAAATGACCGATGGATAAAAGCAAGATGACACAAAAGTTAGCCTAAGAAGAGCGATATGAAAGGTAGCATGAAGTACCCCACCAGTCAACGGTATCTTAAAATCCTGACGTGATAGAGTAAATCTGACAGCAGATTTGAAACCAGCGACCCCAAATTACCCTAAATCAATGTTTACCTGAACTGATAACAAAATTTTGTTGAACAGTGTTATCAAAGAAAATAATCGCAGCTATTCACAAGCGCAAGCTGATAAATTTAGGCCTAGATGTAGGCTGAAGTGAAGATACAACAATCAGCACAGTAGTGACAAATCTTTCCAAATATAAGCTTTCAGAGATCGAACGTAAACTCCTGAACAAAGGTTTAAAGTTTGGACATTTTTCCTGGAAAACTCAATTTTATAGAAGTTCCAGCAATATTTGAGGATTTTTAACAACAGCTTCGACCTATTCTAGCTAACAACAAGCATCATCTTGAACTTAAATCCACCCTAATTACCTTGTACAGCAAATTCAAATCATCCTTTTTTTTGTAGTCTTAAACTTGACGATACGGGCTTATCAATATATGAACTAGAGGCTTTTCACCAATGAGCGATACATGTAACCAATCACTAATCAGGTGCAAACCAGAAAAAGGCAATGGAGCAGTTGTCATGGACAAGGTCAACTATGTAGAAAAATGGAAATATTTTTTCCAACCAGTTGCAATTTCAAAAAGTTCTGGATGACGATAAAATCACTGACTTAGCCGAATTTCAACGATTTTTGTACTACACAAAGAAGAAAAACTTTCTTGGAAAAGACATTTATGATCGAATTAGACCCACTTCAGCAGTCCCCCCTACACTGTATGGACTGCCTAAGTTACACAAAAAAGGATACCCATGTCGGCCTAACCTGGCATCAAAAGGTAGTTGTTACACATATGAAGGTGTAGCGTGGCTCAATGAGATACTTGCACCCCTACGAGAACATCCAACTGACATCAAAGACACTTTTGATTTAGTATCCAGGTTATCAAAAATCAACCTGAGTCGTACTCATATGGCTTCAATTGATGTAATTAGTCTCTACAAACATTCCACTAGTTTTGCTATTGACGTAGTTTTACAAAAAATCTACTCTAATAGCGGAGTGATGTTGTTCCACGACCTTAACAAAACTCAATACAAAAAGTTGTTGACCAGGACCACCAAGAATACCACTTCGAAATTCAATCATCAGTACTACAAACAAATTAACGGAGTAGCATTGGAATCCTTTTTAGCACCAATTTTGGCTGATGTGTGCATAAACTGGATCGTTGATCAAACAAAAAAGAAAAATCCACAACCAATTCAATTTTATGGATACGTTGACCACTGCTTCGCGTCGTTTTCAAAGTAAGATCATATCTTAAAGTTTTAACAACAGCTTAGCTAGATACGTATCGATAGGCCTATACCATTTACTTACGAAAGTGCAAAGGATCACGAAATGTCTTTTCTGGATGTTTGGATAAAAATTTGATTAAGAGTCTACTGCACAAAGTTTATGGTACACCCAATTTGCACAATTTTATTCATGAATATTTTCAAAAGATTGTTTTTATACTGAAAAGTAATGATTACCCTTTTTGGTTCATTAATCAACAAATACGATTATTTTTTAACAAGTGGCATAAACTGCCCTGTCATTTAGGCTACAGTGCAATTTAGGTTTAAAAATTTTTTGTATGCTTATGAAACTAAGTATACTGTATAATGGTTGGAAGGTAGACACCGACATAAACCACAAACATTATCTTGAAAACAATTTAGTGTGTATTGCAAACAATGCACCCAACCCAATTTGACGAGACCATCCCTGGACGCGTTTTGTCCTCTTGGACTCCTCAGCAGGGCCTGTCCCGTCCCCACACCAAACCCTTTATTTGCAATCACATAAACTCGTTTTCTCCATATGCAAAAGCAACATGCGTCGGACAAGCGGCGCAAGTATGTTCATGACAGATGGTGAACCTAATGGAGACACTCGGGCTTTTGCTGCAAAATGAGGCTTGCAGAATCCACTGCGATCCACAGACTAAGTCACCTCAAAGTAACACCTTGCTGCCAAGAGCGCCCTCACCTTTTGTGACGGGAGAATCCACTCCAACGACCCCACGCAGGTGGAATGATTAATTAGATACCGTTATGCAAGGTTAGTTACCTCCCAACCATTCACTAACCTTGCATAACGTTATCTATACTGTATAAGTTGCACATTAAAATTAACTTGAACTCAACATTTCCAAATGCCATGATTAATTGAATATGAAACCTTTAACCCTATTCGGCCCAGCGGGGCAAAAATTGCCAGAGCAATTTCCTCTTAAGTACAGTTTTGTCCATGATGACCCTACAATATCAAGATTTCATGACTTTTCCTAAAAATTATTCAATTTGTTTTTGACAAAATTTGAGTTGATTGTTGGTTGTAGATCGAAAGTTATTAGCAAATTTATGCACATGACTGCTAAAATATGCAGACATATAGCTGAAAGATAAAAAAGATAGTAACCTCACTCTGCGCTCGTCGTAGCAGCATGAGAGCGAAGCGGGCAAGTCGTAAACAAGAGCTAACCAAAGTTTACGAAAAACTACTTAAGGTCAATTGCCATATATAGTATGTACATTTCCCAGAGAAAGCAACTTATTGCCTGGCTGTGACTTGAGAAAATAGAGAAAACGCGTTTTTCGCGAACAGACAACGCATTTGTTCTTGAATTGTATCATCACAAGCAAAGTGACTGTTGATAAGTGATGAGCAATATCACTTTTCCATCGCATTGCTAACTTTAGAGTAAATCTTTGTCATACATAATTGTAATTCCATAACACGTGTTGTTACGGGTACTGTTTCTACCGCGCAGCTAGACAGATATAAAAATATGATTATTTTTTTGTAATTTTCAGGAAAACATCACGCAGTAACGAATTGTCAAATATTCGGAAACTCGTTTTGTACGATGCTTTAATAAATAAATGCCCGCGTGTAAATATATATCGCAACAAACACAATAAATGAGAAAAAAGCCTGTTCGGTCATTTGAAAGCATAAAAAAAGTTTTCAAATTGTGACCCACATTGGTGGTTCCATATAATTTTCCCAGACTTAATTAAGCAATAATATTCAAAGTGTTAAAACAGCAAAGGATATTTTTCACAAAGCTTTCTCTAGGTGGAGATCACAAAAATGTTAGTTCGAAATTTTGGCTAAATTGACATAAAAGCTTTTCCACAATTATCCTAATTCTGATTTCACGAAACCATAAACCGAAAAAAACTAAAACAAAGTCAGTCGTAAGTTTAGTGTTAACTGTGTAATAAATAATGATCAAACAATTCAGCCACTATGCTATATTTCAAAGCAAGTGAAATTTATTGCTCAAATGTTTCATGGGAAAAGAATAAAACAATTTAGAAAGAAGCTTGAATCGCAAGTTAACGAGTCATTTTCAATGTTTCATAGATATTTAGAATTGACGTTTTGTCAAATGAAATAAAATTTTGTGATGAATAGCCAATGCAGCTCAAGGTTGTTAAACCCCTTATATCTTTTGCCATAATTAAATTTGAACGTGTGACCAGTCGCCCAAATTAAATTTCAAGGTGTGACCAGAACTAAAAATAATAGATGATTTATCGGTACAACGAAAACAAATATTATTGCATTTGTATTTTGAAACTAGGTTACAAATTATGCTGATTGTTAAGAAATTCATGTTTCCAATATTCATACGAAAATAGCCTGAAATCTTTGGCAACCCCTAAAAGCCAATTATAATCAGGGCAGACAGCTGCAAACATTGTTTGCTTGTTCATGAAAAAGTATTGATTTGGATAATTTTACGCAGATGTCAAGTCATTTTTTCAAACATGTTACTGGATAGACAAGTTTCACTGTTTTAGTAACAAAACTCTCGATCGTCGTTCTTGAAAATTTATTTGTTCAAAATATGTTTACAGACGCATTTTCTGTTGTTTCTAAAGTGACAAAGTGCTAAGTCCAGCAGTGACGTGCAACTGAAATCTTATTCATTTATTTGTGCGCTATTCTCCGGAGTGTCTTGTCAGCATTTGCCCTTGAACAACAACACTGCATTCCTTTGATTTGTTACTGTCATGCTTTTATGCTTATTTGTCAAGTAGACATTTCACTACGCAACAGGGTTATTCATCGCGTAAATTTCCAACAAATTTCTTTTTAGCTTATCACTCTTGTTTTTGCAACATCCTTTGTTCTGTAATTAGTATGTTTTTATGCATCTACGCATTTATCACATAGAAAACTGTCCCCACCATTACGTCATCACGTGTGTTCTTTGCTTTTGACGTTTGATAGCGAATGATATGTAAATATCTCACTTTGCTTTTCATAGACGCATTGCCGAACAATTGAGTTGAGAAAGCCAAGATCTATGTCAAACGTGAACTGTTATCAATTGTAAACTAAATGACTGATTTGTATTCAATTCAGTTATTTAACTTTATTAACGCGAGTAATGAGTGAGTGTGTCAAAAAGCTGTGTATTTGAAAACCTAATTGGGTTGGCTAATGGCATATGCTTGCTTGGAAGATCTATCTTGCATTGTTAAAATAGCTGAGTGCAAAGCCTGTTTACATACTAAAGAGTGTGCTTTGCGAGTCCAAAAGCAAGCCAAAGATTTGCGATTTGCCAACTATAAAGCACCTATGGTAGAATGATTTATAAAAGATAAAAATGACGTAGGCCCACTACTTTCAAAACAAAGTGTTTTTTGCGTTTTTATCTTGGTAAACATAAAACTGGTGCCAGGTGTAACTTATACAGAAAAGAAATTGTACAGCTAACGCTGATGTAAACTCTAATGCTAACAACGTTTCAACAGAGTTCTACAGTTTTCGTCAAGTAAACGCTTAGAAAAGGGTTTGCCTAACGAAGACCAAAAGGACTCTGACAAAACGTTGACATTGTTTGTAGTTTAGAGCCACATTATATTAGACTAGTGCTACTCAAACTTTTTGATATAGCGTATCGGCAGTGCACTTTCTGTCATGCGGCGTACCAATCATGTATTGCCAATCCTACCTTAATGACGATTCCGGCCAAAACTGGCACAAAACGGGCAGGGAAACAGGTGGTGACCTTTTTTTTTTGGAGATCACCTCCATCGTAGGCGTGCCCGCGGTCTTGAACTGAATTTTGGCGTCGCACTTTTGATCAAGAAACTATGATAAGCCCATATTTTTGGTTTCGTGAAAAGTGGCCACTGTGTGAAAACATGCTCTGGTCAATGTAAATAATACTCATTTTCTAACTGACCGCGTACCGGCAGTCATCTGCTTGCGTACTGGCACCGGTACGCATACCACAGTTTGAGTAGCACTGTATTAGACCAATGGTTCTCAACATTTTTTGTGTCGTGGCCCATTTTGAGGAGCCACGAATCCTTGTGGCCCGGTTTCTTGCCGTGGCCAACTTTTTCCGTGTACCGTGGCCCACTTTGATTACGTCCGTGATGTGATGGTGACAAAGTTGCTGGGATTAGCGTCAGAACTCATAGCAGCGGAGGTGATCTCCAAAAACAAAAATGATTCATTACCTCCCAATGCCGAGGATGGCCAGTCTGCGGTCGGAGTTGATTTACAAAGGAAAATAAGGTCATTGCGCCTCCCATTCGTGGGTGCTGGTCCGTATGGCGATTCATATGCACCACTATTACTCAACCCCATTCAACTTGCAAACTCATTATTAAAGTAAGTAACGCAAAAGTCTGTGGCCCATCCGACTTACGTGCTGTGGCCCACCGGTTGTATTTGAGCTACATTATATTTTTTTCGTTTTGCACAGTATACTTCTGGCCATTATCAAGAATTACATTTTGATAAATACCGCTTTACTAAAGGCTAGTCTACAAATTGAAAGACAAAATTTGGTGCTACTATAGCGTGAGGTCTACCACACTATAGCATGAGATCTACCTCCGGTTACTACTATAGCGTGAGGACTATCACTAAATTATTTATCCCTCACCCCTCTATAGCTACACACTTACTACTTTAGCTATAATAATTCCAAACACCACACATACATTCCACACATAAAGGTAAATTTATTCTAACGATACACACTTCGTACATCTTCTAAGAATGACACAAATCATTGGTTAGAGTTAGGGTTAGGGAAGTGGTTCTAACTCTAACCCTTACCCAAACCTCACGCGGTTTGCACCTCAGTAAGTGCGAGTCAAGCGGTAGACCTCACCCTGCATCTCGGTAGGTGACTTATGTCGGTAGACCTCACGCTATAGTAGCACCCAAAATTTTATGTAGCGGTAGCAAGTGAACATTTAGCTTAATAATTATTAGGGTGACAAAAATGAACAAATTCTTCAGTTATCACCATTTTCTTATCCACAAGGGAAAGTTAAAAGTTCTTAGACAAATGCCGTAATTTCAAAACGCGCAAAGTTTTACTTGTTCAAACATGTCTTTATGGTTTCCCCAATTACCTGCAAACGTTTCGTCATTTTATCTAACGGCAATATCAAGATAAATGGTATCTCAAAAGAACTAATAATTTTCGCTAGTAATGGCCAAAAACGTCAAAGAGAAAGCTGCACAGTCAAATTTTGCTTTTTCACGACATGGCCCTAGCACATGTTCGTGGGACTCAAGATACAATCAAAAGGCTTGTAACAGACTTGGAAAAGCACTCATCACTTACTGGCAGAAATATATCATATGACCGTTTGTACACTTCAATTTCACTAGCAAAATGGCTGCTGGAACGTAATACTGTATCACAACTGTAGGCACGCTCCAGGCAAATGCCAAAGGTATTCCTGAAGAAGTAAAGCACGTTGGCAGTCGGGACTCTAACTCTTACAAAGTTTTTTTGGGATGAATCTGGCAAATTGGTTTTAAATTCCTATATTGTGAACACCAAAAATTCCGGAAAAAGAAACGTACTGCTGCTATCCACAATGTATCAAATTTTAGGAACAGCCAAGGACAATTTGCGATTGAAACCAGCAATCTGTAAGCTTTACGACTACACTAAAGGAGGCACAGATATCATTGATCAACGAATGAATTTTTATTCCAGCAAGGCTAAATCTCGTCATTGGACTATGACTGCTTTTGCTTATGTACTGGGCACTTGCCGAGTGAACGCTTCCATAGTCATCGCACTAAATCAGTCTATTGAACCACGCAATACAAATTCATTCGATTTTGAGATAACTTTGGTTTTACAATTAGTACACCCATTTGTTGCGCTATGTTCAAAATGGGGCTTGTCGAAAAACATTCAAGATAAAATCTAAATCACACTTAGTGAACCCAGAGAAGAAACTTACAATTCGTCGCAGTTATGTGCATTTCCAGTGCAGTCTACCAAGCAACGCAAGTGTGAAGTTGCGCAGCTGAAGCCACCGGCCGTGAGAGGGATAACATGGGACGTGTTTTTAGCCAATGCCAAAGATGTGGTAAAGCTGTATGCACACGGCATTACTTCAGATTCTGCGGCACCTGTCAGTAACTGGTTGGTGTTACGCTTTATGTTCTATGGTGTGCTCATACAGCAGAGTTTTTTGAGGCGTTTTTCTATCGTGTGTCCCAGTAAAGAGCTCTACGTGTTTTTTAAACTTACGCAGATAAAGTGCGTAGCTAATTTGCAAAAGTTAGAGTTTCCTCCATCGAAAATGTAGAAATACAAGGTTTTCGTGTACATATGACTACACGCAAGTTATTTCCTACTCTAAACTCCATTATAAAGTGTAACAACAACTTTGGCTTGGAACCCACGCGTGCAGTGGTCTTGCCAACAATTATATTTGCTCACTGTCGACAAATCAGTGGGGACAAATTCAAGCTGACAACTGGAAATAAAGCCTTTTGTCTCTAATTTGTAGTTATATCGCTGCTTGTTCTGGATTATTGCACTGGCACTTCGGGGCGTTTAGCCGTTGCATTCGACTAATATATAAGTCAGCTACAATTTTTGATACTATTGCATGTTCATTAGCAGTGTTCACAGCACCGGTAACTTTTTCAGCATTAATAGCTATTTGCATTGACAAAAAGCAACAGTAGTTCCTATTAATATGTCTGCAATTGAATGGCTATTTGGTTGAGGGGATTGCAATTACAAAAGTGTACATAGAACTTTAATTCCTGCAACAAAGTCATACATAAAGCAGTTACTATAGTTTACTCATAATTTCTGTAGTGAAGATATTTAGTATTGGTATAATCACCAAACAAAATAAATTATTTTGTCTCCAACCTCAATACTGTTTTACTTTGTTGTATTCATTAAATAAAAACAAACATTATAAAGAAGGATTATCCACGCATGACCTTAGTGCAGCCAGCCATATTATTATGCAAAGCCTATGTGATACATATCGTAACAGAAGCTGTGAAATCTACGTCATACTCATCGTAATATAGAAACGGTTTCATAAACTATATCTCAATGATATCAGCCAGGGGGTAGAGGCAAACGTAGGCAGGCGAACAATAACTCGCAAGGAATTTTGAAATAGCTGAGCACACCAGTTTCATGTTGTTGACTTCAAACAAGCGAGGGAATTTTCGCGCCTTTTGTGGTGTTATGTAAATTGCTTCAAATCCGTTTCTTGACAACAAAACGCTTTCGTGTGAAAAAGACATTAAACTTAGTTCGAAGAAAATGATACTGCCCGGGTCGAAATTTAAACTTTCGTAGTTGTTATACCAGTAAATAATGTTACAGATGCCTACTGAAATGTTATCAATTGTTTAGGGGCGATCTATTCTTGGACTTCATAGGTTACAAGAGTTCGCTCATATTACGTGATCAGCCAAGCGCAACTGGCCAAAAGTAGTCAATTTGTCTTGCTGTCAGGAGTGAGAAATATTTGTTCCTTTTAAATGAGAACTAACCGCAACTATCAAAATTTGACTTGCCTTCAGATTAATTGTTTTCTCTTCTACAAGCAATAATTTCAGAAACATGTTAAACACAAATACAAAATAAAATAAAATCTTCTTCCGTATGCAGGTTCAATCGTTTTTCTACGTGGTGTAGTTCAAAAGATATAATGCTTTAAACTTTCGGGGCAAAAACTACCCCAGGTTGGACTTAGCACAACGCAAATCTCTTGGGCCGAATAGGGTTAACCCTATTAAGGCCGGGATTTTTTTGCTTTCTATGTCCAGGGGGGGGGGGTCGATTCGACCCAAGCACTTTGGCAGCTAATAACTTTTAAACCGCTTACAATAGAGATTCCGTATTTGCTCAGATAGATGCAGAATTTATTTTTCAATCTAATTATATACTTTTCGTTATGATCAGATTAATAGCATTCAAGTTATTGCATATTAAATGCACAGCATTAAATTTTCGATTTTCGACTATATTTTAAAATAAAGAAACGGCCGGCGAATTTTCTTTTTTTGTAGTGTTTACTCTTCGACGTTGTGGATTTGCGATTGCCTAAGCGCAGTTTATCATTGTCAGCTATCAGGTAGAAAGTTCAACCAGTCATCATCAATTTGCTATTTTGCGTTTTACAAGAAATTTACCAGCCTTGATGTTTGTATAACATTTCTTGTGTTGGACTGCTTGCCATATGCCAAGTGTGTAACTCTCTAGATACTTATAATTTGAATTGATTGTTAGTAAATGTGAAACGGGGTGTGAAGTAGCATTTGAGCAACAAAAATTTCTTAACTTTATTAAATTACGGTAAAACCTCTATTTGAGCGCCGCCTCTATATGAACGCCACCGCTAATAGAATGCCATTATAAAGGGATGGTTGAAAAATAGACCGTCACCCTCTAATTTGAACGCCACCTCTAATTAAATGCCACTTTAATGAATTTTTCTATTCAAGTTGAAAATGACGAGGACGGCTACAACAGTGACGTGTCACTTGATTTTCGCCACTGAATTTGTGATTACTTATCAGCAATCACCCTGCATTTGTGTCTTTTGCTTATTGTATAAATGTATTAGATGTTTTTTCTTTTCATTCATAAAATTTATCTTCTTAAAATTCTAACCAGCTAGTCGAAAAATAGAGCGCCACCCTCTAATTGAACGTTACCTCTAATAGAACACCACTATGGGGGAAGAGTTTCAAAAATAGAGCGCCATAGCGGTGAAACAGAGGTTTTACGGTATTACTCTTTTCATTATGCAAGCTATGCTTGTTCACCATAGATAAATATTTTTATTGATCAAAACATAAATCTCATTCAAATTAAGAAATGCTCACTAATCATATGACTCGTTTATTCTTTTCTCTCCCATATGCGACGCAATACGACGTTTTTGTAAGCCTCTCCATGCTTGTGTGCAGACTTGGACAATTAGAATTTTTTTTATCCTTTTCAAATTAGATTAAACTTGGAATCAGAGCATTAATGCTTTTCTCAAATTAAAGTAGAATTGGAATTAGAGCTTTCATGTTTTTCTAAAATTAGTTTGAAGTTTTCATTATCCAGCGAATTTTGATGCCATTTGAACATCTTCGCAAAACCACTTTGTATTTGCAACAATTCTAAGACTCTTTCATTTTTGCCACCAAATTATTGTAAAAACCTTTTTTTCTTTTTGGAGATCACTTAATTTCGATCTTGATTTTCGGCCAAACTATTCGCAAATACAGGGGATCCTTAATAGAAAAAGCTCTTGGTCATTTTTCAGATTCCACTCTTCGGTCAGGAACTTTTCCAAAATTAGACTAGAATTGGAGTTAGGGATTTTTCAAATTAGACTAGAATAAGAGACTTTTACTTTTTTCAAATTAGATTAGAATCAGCAACTTTTTGCTGTAATTCACCGAATTAGCCAGCTAGAATTAATCAGTTGTCCAAGTCTGCGTATGTGACGAACTGAATGAAAAAAGTACTCCAGCAAACTTGAGTGCAAAGTTTTGAATTTGGTACAAAAACCTGTGACATCAAACGATTGTAAACTTTGATTCTTTTTATTAGCAAGTTTGTTCTGCAACGATAGGTCTATGTAGCCTATCTTTTATCCCTCCCACAATAATAACACCAATACGGCAGTTTTGTTTCCCTCCGGAGGTGTCATATGATATGTAAACGATCCTTACAGTTTTTGTATTCAATCGAGATTAATTATAATGTCATCAAGTTGAGCTTTATTATCGTAACTTGTGCTTTGAGGCGTTAGTGAATTTAGAGCTATTAATTAAAAAATCACTTTCAATTAACAGAATACATTACAAATGTGAAACAAAATAAGCCATTTCTGGACTAGCTGTTGTATTACAGTGATACGTCATGCTGTTTCTGCTTATAATTTATCGTCTAATATGAAAATACGGAAACACTACATTAAATTTACGGATAATATCAACAATACATATATCATCGACAAAAGCAGCAATACGCTCCTATGTTTCAAAAACATTTTAGGCATTGCAGTTTTATCCTTAAGTGTAAGCCTTACAACAGTTTAGTCTTGCACGCAAAAACCACAAATGCGAATAAGATGCTTCTTACACAAAGGCTTTGCGCATTTTTAGCACTGGCTCAATTGCTTAGAAATTTTGTTTTTCTTTTCTTTTCCTCCATTTTCTTTAATCTTACTGATACATGCATCGCATCGCCTTCGTTTTTCACTTTGATGAGGAAAAAAGCCACTTGATGTTTTTACATGTTTAGAAGATATTTTTTCCCCAGTTCTATCTCAATTTTGCGAACTACTGAAGAATTTATGCCAATTAAACTTCGTTGTTCTATATGTGGGGAATCAAAGACATAGCTAGTTGAAATCCGAAATCTACAGATTTTATGTTTTGAGGCTGAAATTATTGTTCATTGCATATATCGTGCTAGCGTTCACTCGACATGTGTCCAAAACGTACGAAAATACATTCATAGTCCAGCGCTTTGATTTCAATTTACAGCTGTAGAACCCCATTCTTTGATCAATAATGTCTGTTCCGCTCTTTGAAAAGTCGTATAGTTTGTAAATAGCGGGCTTGCTTTTGTTGTCATGTTTTGAGTTGCCAGAAGCGGTGGCACTGTTGACATAATAAAATATTTCGCTTTCCTGAACTTTTGGTTTTTACTGCATACGAGTGCAGATTTAGTATGCTGTTATCCTTTCCCAGTAAACCTCGTATCAGTTTGTTTCTCGGTCTTTGATTTCTTTAATTTCAGCTGGAATTCCTTTTCGATTTGATTGTAAAGTTCCTACAGAAGTTATTCCGCGGTCAAGCAGCCACTGCGCCATTGGTATTGAAGTATACAATCTGTCATATGATATGTTTCTTCCCACTAAATTTGTGTGGCATTCCAAATTTTGAATTAGATATTTTACTGTTTGTGACGTCCTAGGAGTGTAGTAAGATGTTGGCTCTGCTTTTGGCTTACCAGAATACACAACAGTTGAAAAGGTAAATGAATAGCGACAAGCGTTTATTGATTTGTACAGCATTCCATAATTGGTTGGTTTGCTCGGATTAAAATATTTGAAACTAATTTGCGTTCTCATTGGATAAAGAGTTTCATCCAGCGGCAAATAATTATCAGGAACTAGAAATTTCCCGCAGTTTTCGTTAAATTCTTCAAAAATTTCGCGAAAAGCTACAAATCTATTATGTTGCCTACGAGTAGGACGCAATGTATGTTCATCAAACGATATGTGAGCAATCAAAAATTTAAATCTGTTCCTGGGCATAGTTGCACTAAAAACTGGATTGCCAAATATTTCGTGAAACATCGCATTAGTGCTTTAATGCGCTTGTCCTAGTAAGCCCCGCATGTAAATTATTCCAATCAGAGCCAATACTTCGGAAGGATTGGTCAGTCGTATATATCCATATCTGATGCTGCAATCTGCCGCAAGCATACTCTGAAGTTGCATCATTGTCTCTTCTATTTTTCGATTAGTTTCTATAACTATTATGTCCAGCATTGTTTTTGTGAAAAAAAAGCATCCAAGCTTGCAAAGGAGATATTTTGTCTTTCACTTCTCGAGCATCGGTCTTATCTTTAATAATATTTAACTGCGTCTGACGACCGCGGCATGAACAAACATTTGACCATTTTATTTGTATCTCCAAATTATTTGGAGACTTTGAGTTTTCCAGATAACTAGTAAAAGATTTTTCAGTAGTTGGCAAACTTAGTGGGAGGTAATTTTGTTCATCAAGAGCACTTTCCAGATCATGAACTAATTTATCGCGGGTAAGCTGACGTCACTGTGTGATTCCAGCAGTATTACTTGCATTGTCCTGATTGCCTGTGACGTTTTGGTCAGCTCCGTTTACATCGACACGATTATCAAAATTAAAAGACGTTGATAGCAAAACATCTATTTTGTCACCAGAAGCTAAAGAGGCTATGTCTTCAATATCATCGTTTTCTTCGTCAGATACCTCATTCAAAATTTTACGTAACACTTCTTCAGGTGTTACATTGGCATGGGCCATTTTATATAACTTTTATTTGCAATTTTTGTATGTCTGATAAAAGAAAGTTATTTATAAACCGTTACATATCATAAAATCATTATAATCTTATACACCGGTCAGAAAATTTAAGTTTTAGTGGAAAATAGCAATTTGAACATTTCAAACACAAAACTAAAACGTAGCGGCTGCTTTGCCCATGTAATAACATCAATTAAAAATTATCAATATCCTAAGTTCGTATTTGCTCATCAAGTGATAAAAACGAGTTGCTCGTTTCTCAGTCACGCAGCCATGCACATTCGATGCTGCTTTTGACTTCTTGGTTGTTCCTAGGTCGAAGTAAAACACTCAAAAATTAACTTATCGAACGTAAGATCAACGTAGTTTAGAAGATTGGAAAGGAAAGACGATATTTGAGTTAGCAGACACCCTTATAATGATATGGAAGTTGCCGCAAGGTTTAATGCAAATGCGATTCTGCTTATCCATACAGCAGGCAACGTAACAATCACTTCACACTTAATATTTCGATTACACTTTCAAAGCCCCTTTTACTTCCATAAAGCCAGACTGTACATTGTTTTTTTTATTTTCAAATAAGAGAACACCACACAATTTCAAATGCTATGCTTTTACCAGTGTCGTCTTTATGAAAGTGGATAAAAGACCACGGAAAGAAAAAAACGTCTTCATTTGCTTTTGCAAGTGATTAAAACACAAACACCTGGCTTTTGTTACGCGATCAACAGAAAAAATTTGAGGTTAATCACAAACTTAGGAAATGTTACACAAGTCCCTTTCCCCCCAAAAAAATTTTTTTTGATTTACTTTTTCAATATTTAATTAATTACTAACAGCCTACTAGTAAAGCAATGGAAATCAAGCTTTATAAAACTTCTACATTAAATTTTAATGTCGCCCCTGCCTCCCTTAATCTTTCACTGTAAACCTTGATCCCTTCAAGCGCCTTGACAAACCGAAGTTATCCTATTTGAGCAAGTACGGAAATGAATTTCAACTTCACTCTTCCTGTCTAGCGGTAATTGATGGCCCAGCAACCAGCAAAAAATTCATTTATTTACCACAGAATCCAAATAAAATACACATCCAATGGGCCTTAAGAACAGATAGAGGGGAGCGCAAAGAGTGAGATACTGATGATGATGTTAAATTTAAGTTATCTTACTGCTACAAATACTGCTACAAAAGAATCAATTATTATTTCACATTCAAAGTATTAGCGCTGCATCTGTTTATTCATACAGAGCAGCATTCAATGAGCGTACTTAATGCTTTATCAAAACTAACGTAGACTGCAGCATGGCTTTGTAAACAGTGCTTTCCTCTACATCTACTCAAGTAGCACTATTGGGGCCGTTATTTATAATGATTTTGGGGTAGTTTCTATGAATTGGAGAAAGTGGCATCAATAATTTTTTATTAGAGTATGACCCGAATGTAGTCCTAGGAGAAAGCAGCATCCAGGACTTGTTTTGCAGGTACGAGTCGATCTTAGTCATCATAAATAAACTAAAAATGGTATCGTGACCTTTCCGCTGTGTTAAGTTTTTTTCATCAGAATTGTGGACTTATGAATATCACTCATAATATTGCCGCCACATGCAAACATGGATGTCAGTTGGCCGTTTAAATCTATGTCAGTTACAAATGAATAGTAAATAGTCGCTATTTACTTCTGTCATAATTTCAGGATTTTCTTCTTACTATGTTGTTATTTGTCAGTTCACGTAACAGCCACTGTCGCATATTTTCAATCCAATAAGAATAGCAACTGCGCTTGTTACCTTCCCACCTACCAATCCCCAATTTTAACTGGCAACAACATTACCACAACGTTATGACAAGCGAAAACTATATTATCACACCTCCAAAAGTTTTTTCTAGCTTTGCACTTGGGAAAAATTTTGTTTACGTAGTTGCATTTGTCAAGTATCAAAATTACGAAACAAAATCTAGCTTTACTTTATTCGTGGGTCATGGCTTAGCGTCAAGAAGATTCATTTGACAAAAAGTGGTGTGAGACCATCTGCTTGCTTTTGTACATGGTTTAACACTACAACGTTGCAATACTGCTTTTGTGCCGTTGAACCATTGTGATGCTTGTTTCTTGGTTAGTTGCCTGGCAGTGAGAATATCTTCTTTTCTTCTTCATGTCCTCTGGCCCTCCTTGATTGATGCATATGAGCTTATGCTCTATTAAAAGCCTCTAGCTTCTTATTGGTCACCAACTGCACTGAAGAGACCTGATAGGTCGAAACAGTGTCACACGCAGCTTATGCTCTGTTTGCATGTCTTTCGTCAGATTTGGTCACCATGACGGGTAGAACTGGTTGGCCCCACCATCTGTCTGCCACATAAGGATGGAGGCATCCCGTTAAGTGCCTTGCCCAAGGACACAATAAGCAAGCTTGCCGGCTTGTTCTCCACACTGTCACTTTTTATGTTGAACGCCAAGCAGGAAAGCTGTAAATATCATTTTTTTCAATATTTCGATATGATTCGACTTGGGAAAAGAAACCCCAGGTCTACCGACTGCGAAGAGGGCGCTCTAACTACTACGCCATCGCTTCGGTTCCCCTGGCCCTGATGCATCAATTGAAGCCTTTTCAGCACAATATTTGCGAATTGTACCAGAAGCCAAAATGGTTTTTGTTTAAATTATTCATAAGCAGAAGTGAAGTAAATAAATGATTAAAGAACACACACTATTGGATTTCAGTGGGCAGTTCAATATATGTCAAAATTGTGATATAAAAGCCATTTTTCTTTTAGTCGTATGAATAAGGGCCTTACTTTAGCATATTGATCCTATTGTCAAGGCTCTGGTTGTCGGCAAAATGCAAGCAAGGAAGACACTTTTCAAATCGATTGCTCGACATCAAGTTTGAAACTGCCAGATTTTGAAGATCTGGATTTTTTTTCCCAATACATTTGTCTTCTTCTGCGTCTTTTATAGCCACTAAGAAGTCATTCCGCCGCGATGGCGTAGTGATTAGAGCGTCCGCTTCGCAGTCGGTAGACCTGGAGTTTATTTCCCTAGTCGAGTCATAACAAAAGACTTTAAAAAATGGTATTCACAGCTTCCCTGCTTGGTGCTCAGCAAATAGGGGTAGTGAGCCGGCAAGCTTGCTTCCTGTGTCCTTGGGCAAAACACTTAACGGGATGCCTCCATTTTTATGTGCAGACAGGTGGTGAGGCTAAGCAGTCTACCCGTCGTGGTGGCCCCAGTCTAACTGAAGACTTGCAAACCGAGGGTGAGCGCTAATGCAGTGCAACCTATATATACATCTTCCTGCATAATGCTCACAAAAGCAGTTCAAACAACGAAGAAGAGACTAAGAAGCAATATGTCGATTACACAACTCATTTCAACTAAGTTAGTAGTGCATAAGTGGTTTCTAGTTTGCATTGCATATAGCACGCTTTAATGTACCAGATATTAAACTAAATCATCATCAAAAAAACAGTTCAGAAACTTGACTTGATGATCATTTTTGAATGTTTCAAGATGGTTGGTGTGAAAACTTAGAAAATTTTGTAGTATCTTTTTCCTGTCATGTTCGTTTAGATAATGAGCGTTTTAAATTCATTTTCCTTTTTTTGCTGCATGAGATGCACTAGACATACTTTTGTTATCACTCATGTCCTCATCAGAGTAGGTATTTCGAATAAAACATGCATGACTGCTCCAGTAAGTATATTTAATTGTTTGCCAGAGAGATGACTAAGGCTTTCTGATTCATCTTCATCATCCCTGTCGCCTTCTTCTGTTTTGTCAGACGGTCGCATTCTGATGAAACAGAACAAGGTGGCAGAATGTATGAATGAGTCAATGAGCTGAAGTGCAGTTCGTGCAATCAGCATCTAGAAAACCTACCACCTCGTTCACTGAAAACCTGAAAAAATGTACCTAATACCTCTAATCACTATAATAGGTAACTGCATGTTGACTATGGGCCTAGTGTCCTTTTATAAGGACTTTAAAAAACAAACTAAGCTTATTCTATAAAAATATAAAATATTACTTGAAATGTCAATTTTAAGAAAATTTCATTGTTCAAAAAAATATAAATAAATAAATCATTTGTCCATAGAGGGTAAAAGATTGAAAGCTCAACACGCTTCAACAAAACTCATTTTATGACAACTGACCACTAAAGCTCAGACGCTACTGCACTTGCTTTATCAATTTGAACATCGAGGTCTGTCTAAAATCATTTGTAAAAGTGACCAAATAATAGCAATTTTCTACCTCCTTTGAAGTTTCTTAGCAAAACTGCAGATTTATCTGATTTTTATATCAAAAATAAATTGATTTATTTGTACTGCACATGACCTCGCGCAGGATAACAAGGATCAATGTTTAAGTCTTAAAAAAGAGTTGTAATTGCTGTAATAGTAAGTTTAGCCGTAAGCTTTTCGTGGCGCTCTCATCAATGGCGGTATTGCGTCAAAAAGCAAAGAGCTAGAGTGAGTAAATGTTTTATCTCTCTAATTTGTACGGTAGGCATCAGGACAAGCCAATGAAAGCGCTAGCATAGTAAATGCGCGACAAAAAAAAAGAGATTTCACACTACCGAAATGATAAAGCAAGCTTAGCATGAGCCCAAACAAGAGCCCGTTAGCTATGAAAATGGTTTTAGAGTGTAAGCAAACTCCTTCTGTCTGCATAACACCGGGCTGAGTCTTGATATAAACAGCCTCAAATAAATTAAGATGGAAAGAGCTGCTTGCTGTAACAAGAATTGAAAACCGCTTGTTGCCATAGTTTAATGCACATTGTTTGTTTTTTAAAAGATGCTAACCAATGGCAAAGTCACAGTCCGGTTTAGTGTCGTTTCGTTTGCACGATCTGTGAGGTCGAGATTGACGTGGATGAGTTAATTTTTATCTTAACCATTGCGGAACATGGTGCTAGATACTATCCTGTAGTAGTGAGATGTTCGCCCAAAGTACCAGCTATCGCAGTGGCGCTTGTATTCACATATGGCCAAGCTTTTTTGAGTGGTAGGTAGAACATCCTTGCAGGCTATTGGTTGCATGCGCTTTGACATAAAGACCAAGCGGGTGTTGATGGAACCATAGCAGCTTTCCACTGGTGTTATAACTCTTTTTTTCTCCGAGTTTGTGGTGGGCTTTTGTATTCAAGGGACCTATAAGTACACAGGACACTTCTCAGAGCCAAATTGTTTAAGGGTGGAGAACTAAGCAATTTTTATGGTGATTTGAGCGTTGACGACGTACTTAGGATAGTCATTATACAGTAATATTTTCTTGATCGTTTTATTTCTCCATTGAATCTACGTTTGGTACAAATCATTAGGGCTCGAAGCACCAACGTAGATATTAGACTTATTTTACGTTTGAGAGGACAAAAGGACTCCCTACGTAAATACTGGCTGGTGAAAGTGGGTTTCTGGTATACGCTGGTTTCAATGCCAATATCTGTTCTTTCGACATAGACGTCAAGAAACGGTAGACGTTTGTCTTTCTCTTTTTCAAAAGTGAATTTGAGGAATGAATGAATGCAATTAAACTTGGTCAGGAATTCTTCTGCTTCAGCTTTGTGATCGAAGATAGCAAACGTGTGTCGTCAACTTATCTGAAGTATATAAGAGGCTTTCGTGTTTTAGAAAATAACTTTTCTTCATAATATCTAGCAAAGATATTGGCAAAAGCCGGAAAAATAGTGACTCCATAAGAACTTCGTCTGTATATTTTTAGATAGTGTTATCGAAGCTAAACTCAACTGAGGATATAGCGCTCTTCATCAATGCAACAGGCACGTCTTTTGGAATGACTAAGTGTGAATCGGACTAATCATCAAGGACTTTTCAACTGATCTTAATGGTTTTATCATGGGGAACGTTGGGGAACAAGCAGAAAATATCAAAAAAGCTCATGAAGACATTGGTGTCAATGTCAAGATTTTGCATGATCTTGGCAAAAGTAAACGAGTGATATGCAGTGTGACAAAAATTGTTCCAACACAAGTTGTAATAGGCCAGCTAAACACCTGCCAAGTTCATAATGGGACGAACCTATAATAGACGGAATCGGGCGAAATAGTAAGCCTTTTTTTGTGCTTTCGGCAGATCATACATTTGAGGTTTTTGCGTTCCAATCGGTGGTATTGCGTCATATATCTACTTTGGCATAATATCGGCTTTTACTAAGTCAAGCAACCGCTTCTGAAGGCGCGATTCAATGCTAGCTGTGTTGTCATTGCTGAAGACTTGACTGAGCCTTTTAAATTTCGTTTGATCTTTTAGTATCTCGTTTATTTTATCTACGTAGTCGCTTTTGCTCAAAAGGACAATACCTGAGCCTTTGTCAGGTTTAGTGACAATGATATCATCATTCTTAGGTAAGCTGTTGATCGCACAAAAGCACTGTTTTTGCGTTGTGAAATCACAAGAATCCATCGTGCTGTTACAGTGCAAACGTAAGTGGTCGGCGAGTCGGGTTTTTAAAGCAGTGTGTTGTTCAACCGAAGTGGCACCGTGATGAAAAAGCTGTGCCCGCAGTGACTCAAATTCAGCGAAGATTTCTTCTTTGCACAAATAACTGGACGGCAACCCAAAGTTGAGACCATGCAACATCACGGCACTTTCAGTGTCACATAAGTCTTCATCAGAAAGATTTAAAATATGCCTTGTAGTATCACTGAGAGCATTGCCGAAATGGTCGCGTCTGAGTGAACCAAGCAAGCGCTCGTTTTTGTTGCTGAATTTTGATTTCGTTCTTTCATCGAGTAATGCCAGGTAGTTGCAGAATCTGTCTGTGTCAAAGAAATAAGAAATTCGTGGGCATCCCGCCAATATGATTGGTAAACTGCAAATTTCTGGGTGGTCCAATTGCTGCAAAAAATGTTGTTTAATTGCTGAGTACGAGATTTTAGCTTGGGTTCTTTGGATTGGTTGGAGCCAGAAGATTTTCGCAAAACTCATCAAGTGCGCAGAAATACAATGAAAGAAATTCTCAATCTTCACCCACGGACGCACGGCCTTCTGTCTTTTCACTTTTGAAGCTACTTACATAAAAACATCCAAACTGGACCAATGCATACAAAAAGAATTCGTCTGTAGCCTAAAAATATTAATCCAGTGGCTATTCCTTTTTGATCGTTTCTGACCAGTCGGTGCAACTGCGTCTTCTTCTGTGTGCTCACCTTTTATTTCGCTCAATTCTTTGTTTGCATTTCCGTCATAAAAGCCCCACACTTCTCTCTTCCTAATTCTGATGTATATTCCCATGATAAGAGATATACAAAAAGCTTCAACTTTTTGCCAACTTGTTTTTGCTGGATCACAAAAGAATTTTTTGAAACAAGCTTATTGAAGATTAAATTATCAGTACTCAGCGTAATTGCGATTTTGGCAAAAGTACAAGGAATGAGTAAAAAATATATATAGATCGATGAGTATAACAAAATAAGGAAAAATATATGTGTTTGTTGAAGATGAAGAAGGAGAAATAGCACAGATTTACAGGCAAGCATCCCTGTTGTTCAAACGCAAACTAGTTCGCATGATGATAGTCAGCAAACTGCTTTGAAGCAAAAATCTAATTTTCAAAAGTTCTAGATAATATCTTCGAAATGGTTTGAATAAGACAAAGAAATTGACTGTGGCTTGTGCAAAATATGCACTGAAGCGATAAGAAAAGGAAAATTACTTAGTAAACGTTACGCAAGTGATAGTCCATTTGCCAATAGTACATTGAATAATTATAAAAAAATCTCTGGAAAAATTAAAAAACATGAAAACTCGGATGCACTCACATGGCATGTCAAAGACATTATCTCAATAAAGCCACTCCTCCATCAATACTACACTGTTTGAAGCATTGCAAAAAGATCAAGCAATTGTAGAAATGGTGTTGGAACTTGTGTTTCGTTCGCTTCGATATCTCTGTAAATAAGGAATTGCTGTTAGGAGACGTGAACATGGAGGTAGTAACCTGTGGCAATCAATGAAGGGGTGCACTGCATGTCTTCGCAAAAAAACTGAATGGTTGCTACGCAGAGACAACCGGATGTCTGACACCATTCGAAACGAGATAATACAAAATTGGTTGTGAAATCCAATGTAACATTTGTGCAGCAGCTCAGCGTAATTTGTTTTTCGAATTACAGCTGACTCAACCATGAACGTCAGTGCATGTCAACAGTTTTCGTGCAGCTTGCAGTTTGTGAATGCTTCTATAGTTCCACGTAATGTATTTTCAGGATTTTATACGGTCACAGATTCCAAGGAAGAAACCTTGTTTCAATCAGTTAAAGATATGCTTACCAGGCTAAACCTGCATCTCTTCAAGTTGCAAGGGTATTGTTTTGACGGAGTGTCTAACACTTTTTTAATTCCTCCGAAAATTAAAAAGCCGAATGCCTAGCCGTTACGAAAATAAAAATTTCTAGGAATAGAAGGTTGGTGTTTTAATGAAAAGAGTAGCCAAATTCAGGAGTGCTAGCAAGAAATGGGCGACACTTTTCATTTTTAGATAACATGATTTTTCTGAAATTTTAGTTAAAAACTTTGTTCTAGAAACACAACACAATACCATCACAGAAATCCCTCAATAAAAAGTAGGAAATAGCTTTTAAAGAACCATTACAGTTTTAGGTAACACTATCACGGTACCCCCAAAAAAATCATAATTACGCAGCAGCTGCGCACAGGCAGCTGAGTACTGATATAATCAAAGAAGAAAATTCTTCATGTGACAAACCTTTGTTGAATAAATTGAAGTAGGCAAAGCTTTGACTGGATAAACAACTTTGGTTGTTGAGAATAGCTACACACTTGAGAATTTGAAAGAGGTTTTATCCTTGTTTTGCGCTATTATTAAGGTGAAAAATAACAAGAATAAAAGATTTTTCTGTGAAAATCTAGCTCTTTTTTAATGAATGGCACTGTAGATTTGACTTAATCTTGATTCCAAAAAATCATCAACCTTCACTTAAAATTTGAAGCCTACTTTAATATGTTGAAACTGGAAAGCATCGTGTTTATTT
Source organism: Trididemnum clinides (assembly GCA_963675345.1). NCBI lineage: Eukaryota > Metazoa > Chordata > Ascidiacea > Aplousobranchia > Didemnidae > Trididemnum > Trididemnum clinides. The sequence continues at coordinate 31,227,256 of OY776291.1, forward strand.
TGGAGCATAGGAACAAAGTTCTTGAAAGTTTTTATTGTTTGCTTTGTTTTAGTTTATTTATGCTTATGTCTATTTATTAAAAGTGTATTATGTGAATAAGAGGACCGTGTTTTTTCGGACGATAAGATGCACTTAAAGCAATGGAAATTCTCCAAAAGTCGGCCCTGCGTCGTATGTATGAATATAGATCTATTCAAAAATCATGCGTCTTATTATTCGGTGGGTCTTATCATCCGAAAAATACAGTATCTAACAAAACAAAGGAAATAATGGAGGCTGGTGAGCAAATTTCAATAAAGGCAGCCTTAACAGTGCCGCTGCGAGTTAAATGATTTGGCTTGGACGACACTTGAAATTAAACCGGTTTGGTTTGAAGAAGTGGTGGGTTATCGTGAACTTTATAGGGAGCTACTGGGGCTGCTGTACTAGCAACCCTCCTAAGAAGAAACACGAGCAAAGAATATGTGTCTCCAATTTAAAATTTTTGGTAGGAATGATTATAAAAGCTTAAAATTTTTATATAGTCGCTGCTTACCTTCAAGCTAAGGCAATAAGTAATATTTAAAATTTGTTTTATCTAACAATGGAGCTAAAGCCGATAAAAATTTCATAGTTTTAGATTATATTCCACAATAATTATTTAAAAAGACTCCAGCTATGGTTCCAGTGAAAGTGCTTGGCTCGACAGCTCCATTCTCAAGCACTGATTTTGACGTCGCATAGCTTATTTAAAAGTAACTCACAGTGGCAATATTGTCAATATATTTACAGATATTGTCAATATATTTACTCAAGCGGTTTAAATCTCCGCTTTGTTTTTAGCGCAATCTTCATTTTTAGCTATCGTAGCGAAATTTTTATTTGATTTACATCCAGCTCTGCCAAATAAAGTTTTCACTCTTTGTTACTTATTGTTCATGTAAAGTACGATTTTCCATTGACATCAGTATTTTGAATGGAGAAGACTGTTCTCTTTGGTTTAAAATCTAGCATAGCGTTTCTCAAAATTAACAATCTCACGAGACCCTTAGATGACTCAATAATAATTTTCGGAGCTCTAAAAATTTCATTTACGAAACAAAAACAACAAAATGCAATCATATTTAACAGTCACGCAATTTTTTTACATTTCTCAAAATTCTTTGCTCAGATTAAGTTTTTTAGTGAAAAGTAAAAATGCATCAGCAGCGGTATTTTATCATAAATATTGATTTTTCTGGATTATCACGGTAGAATTTCAATAACGAAAAGGTGTACACCATTTTTTAGATTCTATCTTTTTAAATTTTGCTTTGATCGTAATTACGCAAAGGCGTGCACTATGGTAAGACTTGCAGTTTAATAAAAATAAATTGTATGATTTACCACTGCAGATAAAGGAATAAGTGTGACTCTTGATATCTCTCGTGGAGACCACTTTGAGAAAAGCTAACCTCGCTAACTCATTTCTAAAAAAATTGATCTATGGCTAATAATACCAATCTAATTTTAAAGAAATTTTTTAAAACTAATTTGCTTGAGCATTTTTTTTATCTTAACACGAAAAAGGTAAGCCTATGTTGGGTATTAATTTTTTTGATCAAATATTAATCACAACGTAGTAAACGGATCAAACGAGCGAACTGCCAAATCCAAAATGCAACGTGCTCCAGCTGAAATTAGTCCAGTCCTGCAAACCAAAAATACTACGTTGCAACCCACACTCACAGCTTAAAAAACACTAATGTAAACTTGCAGGGTCAAACATCTGCTTGCTACCCACAAATCTGCTCGCTACTCTATTCACGGCGATATAGAGATATTTCACAAACTTTGCGTAGAAAATCATGTCCGATTCTTGAACTTAAAAAGTGCAATACACAGAGTCTAAAAACCGTAAGCATAGATGGTAATACTTTATTATTGATGCTTATTTTCTTGTTTAACCTAATGGGAGTTGCTCTATGTCATTGGTTTGTTAAACATGATAAAAATCAAGCAAGTCTTATTGGCTGTTGATTATGGTTACAAATCAGCACTATTAAAACATAAAATATATTGATCTCAATTTTATCAACGAAAAGACTCTCATTGTTCATTTTAGTAATTTTCCGTCGAAGACGAAAGCGAAAACTACAGACTTCAAGTGATCGGATATAGCGAGACAGAAGGAGACAGTCTGAACTATCACAACGGCATGCAGTTTTCAACAAAAAATCGAGATAATGACGTACGGTTTTCTGCGTAAGAAACCTACACTTCAATGCAAATGAGAAATATTGTTGAAAACAGTGGCGAAGCCAGGATTTCTTAGGGAGAATATATATATTTTTTTTTAACAACATAGTCCCGGTATTAGTGGAGAAAACCTTAAAAGCCGATGATAACAGAAATAAGGTACTTTACATCCCAATTGATGTGCGATATCTGCGGTTTTTAAACAGAGAAATTTAGCGCACTTATACAAAAATGTGAATGCGCTTACACAACTGAAAACCACATATTTATGTGACACAGACTGAGAAGTAGTGATGAGAGACGACCAAAACAAGTTACCCATGCTTTATATGAAAACTTAGTTGAGGTTTATCAACGATTACTGATAATCTTCAATGGTCAAAATTAATGTTGAGGTAACGATGTACAGACAGCGATACCAATCCATTCGAACTTCTTTCCTTCGTCATGGGGACTCATGTTATCAACCTCCTCGTGGTGAGTCCCGGTAACTGCTGAGCAGGCTAATGATAACGAAGAGAAGACAACGAAGAAAGATAATGCAAATTCTTTCTCAGTATGGGCTATCTGATACCTCTCCCGAGCACGTGCCCTTGTCAGGGCAGACTCCATTTGTCGTAAGGAGTGGCATCAGGTTGCTCCAGCTGAATGTTGAAGGTATCACAAAGGCCAAAATCTCCATCATCAAACATCTGGCCGATACCCATGATGCTACTGCCATCCTCCTACAAGAGACACATGCAGATGACACCATCCGCTTAAAGATCGCTGGTTATGACCTGGCTGCCCACACCAACAGCACCACCCACGGAACTGTTACTTTTGTGCGTAGTTCTGCCAGTTGGACATACATGGATTCCTGCAGAGAAGATGACGATCTAGAATGGATTATTGTGAAAATCGAAGGAGTGTCTGCAATGAATGTGTATAATCCGCCAAACACACGTCTTCAGGAAAGCTCCATACCTTGCCTGGAGGCTCCGGTTATGTATGTTGGTGACTTTAACTCACATAGTGTTAAGTGGGGGTATAATTCAACTAATAGTGACGGCCAAGTTTTAGAAAACTGGGCTTCTACATCCAATGCCCACTTGATCTTTGACCCCAAGCAACCGGACAGCTTTAGATCTCCACGATGGGGTACCACTACTAATCCGGACCTGGCTTTTGTCAATCTGGAGGGCCCCTTACCTTGCCGACTTGTGCTGGACCCCTTTCCGCGCTCATAACACCGCCCGTCGCTCATCTCCCCTATAAACCCTGTCCAACCAACACAAAGTATTCCACTAAAAAGATGGAACTTTCGTAAGGCGAACTGGCCGCTCTTCAAAAACATTCTGGACCAAGAAACTGACAGTCTACCTCACCCTGAAACATGCAATGTCAAAGAAGCGTACAATATGATGTGCAAAGTTATGCAAAACTCTGCCAAGCAAAGCATACCACGTGGACGAAGAAAATCTTACATTTCGACTTGGGATCAGGAAAGTCAAAAGAAGTATAATGAGTTTGTTAATGCGCAGAGTCCCACAGAAGCTGATTGCAAAGCAAGCGACCTTATAGACCATCTTAACCAAAACCTCAGACAACGTTGGGAAGAGGCTGTTGAAAGCATTGATTTCTCTCACTCCAGTCGCTTGGCTTGGCAAACATTCAAAAGACTCACCGGACGCTCCAACAGACCAAAAAAATGTCCTGTTTCCCCCAACGCCATTGCACACCAATTGCTCTGTAATGGTCGCTACAAGAATGTGGATAAGGAAACAACTCGAGCAGTGAAACAAGAAATCAAACAGCTTTGGTCAACTCCCACAAGCAATACGGAGCTATCATCCCCATTCACCACACGTGAGCTAGAAACTGCGATTGGCCAGGTAAAATGCGGGAAAGCAATGGGCCCAGATAAAATCCCTCCTGAATTCTTGAAACATAGTGGTGGTAACTTCCGGAATTGGCTGAGAAGATTCCTTTCACTATGCCTTTAACGACTTGTCATTCCTAAGATCTGGAGAAAAGCTTCAGTAGTAGCAATCCTCAAACCAAAAAAACCTGTTGACGATTCAAAAAGTTACAGACCGATCTCCCTTTTATGTGTCCCTTTCAAGGTTCTTGAACGACTTCTGCTTACACGGCTGGAACCTATCGTAGAGCCGGCCCTACCAGCAACACAAGCAGGTTTTCGATCCGGTCGCTCTACAGTTGATCAAATCGTTAATCTGACTGATGATATTGAAAATGGGTTTGAAGAACGTAAAAAAGCTGGCCTGGTATTGGTTGATTTGACCGCTGCCTATGACACAGTATGGCATAGCGGCCTCACTTTAAAAATGCTTCATGTGATCCCTGACCGTCATATGGTTCGTTTCCTGAGTGAGCTGCTCTCCAATAGACGCTTTACACTCCAGACAAGTGATGGCCGATTGAGTCGCCCACGCCCTTCGAAAAATGGCGTTCCACAGGGTTCCACTCTTTCACCCCTGCTGTTTAACATCTACATCAGCGACTTGCCTCACACCCAGTCCCAACAGTATGGATATGCTGATGACCTGGCCCTACTATATGTGGATAAAGACTGGAAGAAAATAGAGAAAACGCTAGAGTCAGATATGATGAACATCTCTACCTACTTGGATAAATGGAGACTGAAACTCAGCACAGCAAAGACTACAACAACCGCCTTCCATCTCAACAATAGGAAAGCTAACAGAAATCTAAAGATCTTTGTCAGGGGATCACTGCTGCCACACCAGAGCCATCCCACATATCTGGGAGTTAAACTCGACCGGCAACTCACTTATCGGCAACACTTGGAAGGCCTACGCTCCAAAGTTTCTGCTAGAAATAGTCTGATTAGATGTTTGGCAGGAACCTCATGGGGTGCTAAAACATCGACACTCCACATTAGCGCTTTGGCGGTAGCATACAGTGCAGCAGAATACGCAGTTCCCGCTTGGTGTCGAAGCAAGCATACAAGAAAATTGGACGTTGCCCTTAATGATACAATGCGCATCATTACTGGATGCCTCCAACCCACTCCAACAGAGTGTCTCCCAGTGCTGGCAGGTATACCTCCACCTAACCTGCGCAGAGTGGAGCTTACCTCCAAGTTCGTTAACAAAGTTGTTGCTTCTGAACACCATCCTCTGCACTCCCGCATTCCCTCTACCCCAGGAAATTTTTTCCCAGGCAACGGCTCCTCTCCCGACAACCTTTCACCCGTCATGCAGCACTATTACATGGTATACCATTGTTCAACATCATGAAATCCTGGATGAACATCTGGAGCTCTGCACGTTCCCGCCTTGTCGAATTTGGTTTGTCACCTGCAAACAAACTCCCCCCAGGGTCAGATCTCTCCCGCAAGGAGTGGTCTACCCTGAATCGTCTTCGAACAGGAGTCGGACGTTTCAACTACTGCTTATCTAAGTGGGGTTTAAGATCATCATCTAGTTGCAGTTGTGGTCCAATTGACCAAACTGCGGACCACGTCATAGTCTGCCCCTTAAACCCAGCTCCAAGTGGCAAAAAGGACCTCATGCAATTTATTTATTTATTATTTACGCGTATGAGCTCATGCTCGGTTTGCATGTCTTTCGTCAGACTGGGCCACCACGACGGGTAGACTGCTTGGCCCCACCATCTGTCTGCCACATAAAGACGGAGGCATCCCGTTAAGTGCCTTGCCCAAGGACACAACAAGCGTGCTTGCCGGCTTGTTCTCCACACTATCCCTTATGTGCTGAGCGCCAAGCAGGAAAGCTGTGAATACCATTTTTTAAAGTCTTTTGGTATGACTCGACAAGGGAAATGAACCCCAGGTCTACCGACTGCGAAGCGGACGCTCTAACCACTACACCATCGCGCCGGTACCTCATGCAATTAGATGAACCAACCCGAAGATGGCTGAAAGAACTCCCTTCGTTTTAAATCTTCATACGAACGACGACGACGACCTTCGTCATGGAGCGCAAATATTTTGTTTTATCGACCTGTTAATGGTGCTCTTATATTTTAATTTTTACCACCACTCCCCTTTTATATCCGCTTTTAAAAGATGATTTTTCACTTCTAACTTTTACGTCCAACTTTTTTCCTTCTAATTAGTTCCCAATTTTTGAAGCAATTTTCTGAAGGATTTTGGTAAAAGTCAGCATATACCAAACGACTTTGAGAATTTTGCAAGTTTTGTTGTAAAAATCATGGACACGTATGGGCGTATGGCAACCTTGGTTTAAGCAAATTAATTTGCTCTTTTTTTAGGGCATAACTAAATATCGCAATAAATTTTCATTTACCAACATGAGTTAAGTTACTCTACTGTTTGTCTCCTTCATTACTGAGTGATGGTAAAAATTCATTCAAAATTCTGGGTAGCTATTATCTTAACCTTTTTCTTAACAGCGTTTCATTATTGGAACAAAGCTTCAAGACGCTTTGCAAACTATTCTATTGCCTAAATTTAAACTTCTTTTTCGTTTTCATCTTACTATTTTGGAGTTGTTCTTTTTTGCTAGGTATAATTATTACTAATATTTTGCTAAGTGAGCGAATTATAAGAACGTTTATCTGGTGAAGAGTTACGTTTTTGAAATGGATTCAATATGTGGCAGCACCAAACGTGTTTTCTGTTACACAAAAGTATCCAAAAATTGATAGATTTTAAATTACTGATATGAAAGTTTTTTCACCCAAGTATAAGTAAGATGCGCTGCCAATAACTTGTCATAAATTTGTTTTGAAGTTTTATGTTCCATTTATGGAACCGTGTCGGGTTACTTTACAACTGCGTTTGAAGACGAGCAAGTTTAGTTTTCTGCCTAGACGTTTATAGCGTTTATTCACGCAAAACAATTACTTTCACTAAACAAAAGAGCAATGGCATTTAGACTTTTCCGTTTCACTGGCAAGCAGTTAGTTGTTGGAAAGCAATCGAATGGTTGACAGTTGTAAGTAGAGATGGAACTAGAATTTTTCAATGGAGTAAGAATATTGTTGCATTTCCGCTTAATGCCAGTGACTCCGGTAATCAGGAAAGCGATACAGAAGAGGTTTCCGGTAAAGATATGAAAGAAATTTACGAACCGGCTGGAGAGCTTGAGATTGAAGAAGATCTTAAAAGTGACGACGAAGCTGAACTATCTTTGCTAACACATATCAAAAGAAGACGACAAGAGCTGCCAAAATGGAAAAGTCTTTGGTTTTGAAAGAGATTTCCAAAGGGAAGAACTCAATTTTACGAAAAATTTGTCAGATTTGAAGGGAAATTCACCTTACCAACTGTGGAAAAATTTGTTTTCCGAGGACATACTGGAGCACATTGTTCTTCAAACCAACCTTTATAGCAATCGAGGTCGAAACAACTCACACTTTATGGTATTGAATAAAGAAATGCGGTCATTTTCAGGAGTGCTTTTGCTCACTGGCTACCCTATCCAACCGGAACAACAACACTATTAGTCAACACAACCTGATTTGGGAGTTTTAGCAGTGTGTAATATAATCAATAGAAACAGATATCACAAAATTAAAAGATATCTACATTTTGTTGACAACCAAAGGCTTACAGAAGGAGGTAAAATGAGCAAAATTTCTCCTTTGTATAATATGCTGAATTGCAATTTGAGTCAATGGTACTATACATTGGACACCACAGTGCCAAAATGTTTGTCAGAGGGAAGCCAATTCGTATTGGTTACAAAATCTGGTGCCTGTAATGGTTATCGCTATCACGTGCAGATATATCAAGGAAAGCAGTCAAACGTGATTTACCAGCCTTTAGAAACATGTGTCATCAATAATATGGTTTTTATCATCTTCAGTAAATCCAATGCTGTGTAAGCAGTATATGATATGATTTTTAACCTACTTTTTGTGGTGGAATTGTGGTGGACTACGTCATTTCCGAACGTGCACAACCTTGCAAGTACGTCATTTCCATTAAACACGATCTTGTACATAAACTTGGAAGTATATTTTACTTGTTGTAACATTGTTTGAATTTAACAATTGAAAATGGTTTTATTTGTTTTTAGAAATGATTTTATTTGATTTTAGGAATGATAATATTTGGTTTTGGAAATGTTGTTATTTGTTTTTGGAAACGGTTTTATTTCTTTTTGAAAATGATTTCATTTATTTTTGAAAATGACTTGATTTGCTGTTGTACCCTCGCTTCAGAATACCCCCACTTCAAAAGTTTTCCAATTAATTTCACTTTGGTTTTTAGCTTGTAAACAATCTTTGTCCTACTGTAAGCGCAACTGTTGTAAAGCGGAAATATTAACTTCTACGTCGTGACGGAAGATAGAAGCCTTTGATACTAAATCATAAACAACTTCCTTGCGAATGTAAGCATCAATCAGACGTAATCGTTCACTTTGTTTCTTGAAATTGTTTATAAGATCACATAGCCTCTGATGGATTTCTCCTTTTGATTCCCTAGAATGTAGTTTCTTTACTCTTCTAGATGTGTTTATTGGAGTTATTGGAGTTTATTGGAGTTTATTGGAGTTATCGTGATATAAGTTCTGCAGTTGGTTGGAATTAATTTACATCTATTTCAGTAGAACTAGGTAGGTAATGGATTCAGTCTTATTACAATACAATCTTGGAGAAAGAAAATTTTTTTTAATGCAGTATAGACGTAGTTGTCAGTATGATGAAAGACAGATGTTGAAGGAGAAAAATTTGCTTGTTCATCGCTAGTTGTAAGCTTACAGAAGATGATAATCTACAGTTTTTCTAGATCATACAGGTATTTCAATCAAAACATTTACGTTTATTACAGCTAGTCATTAGTTTTCGAGGAAAATAACCAACAGTTTTCTAGATTACCAGGTTTGCTGGAGAAAAATCACATGCAGTAACGTTGCTTCCAGAAGAGTGTGGTGGAAGAAACAATATCAAATTTGGCACAATTTCAATGAAACTTTTACCGTTAGATGTTAGTTTCACACTTTCTTGGAAGACAATTTCAGTAGATTGACCAGACCTTTGAGTGAAATGTAGATTTGTTTCACATATGACAGTGAGGTAGTTAAATTTTTAGTACAGTGGTAGAAGCATTTTGAAAGGATCAAAACAGTGAAGTTTGTTTAAGTTCAGCAGTTTTACTCACTACTGATACTCTACATTGTTAAAGCGAGAAGATTTAACCTATATTGTGTGCAGATTGTTTTGGAGACTACTTCAATAATTGTTAAACTTTTACTTGTAAACATTCACCATGCATCTAATTTACAATATCTTTTCATATAACAACTAGAAAACAAAAATTGTATTCTGTTATAACACTTTTTTAAATAAAAACTATCAAATTCTAAAACCACCAACATAAAATTCATATTTTTCAAAATCACCAATATAAAATCAGCTAAGATTACTAACAAAAATCTGATGCAAACGGAAACATCAACATCACGTCAGCAAACCTTTAACCAATCACAATCGATGTAGAACTTCAAAAATGGCTTACTAGCAACAAAAAATCTGACGCCAGCAGAAGCAAAACATCTGACGCGTACGGAGATGATGACGTCTTTTAAAATCACTAGTTATACACATTCTTATTTGACCAATTACGAACCAGCAGGTGTTTTTATATGCATTACATCACAAGTTTTCATTGCGCAATTGTTGGAAAGAACAAGACAAGTCTAGGCAAGAATAGTGATTTTTCTTCTTTCTTTGTTAACATTTCTCTATAAAAGTCGTATGTTTTGCAAGAAAATCTGAAGAAGAACAATGGAAAGCTGCGACGAGACACACACTTCAATTGCTGACGACTATGTAGAGAGAGCAGAAAATGTCGACGTTACGACGAATCATCCCTACTCTTCATGCTACTACGGAATGTTGGAGCAATCGAAGTTGTTGGGGCGTGCAAGAAAAATTCGAAAAATTTTCAAAGACATCGCCAAAGAAAGGAATTTAATACCCTCAGATGGTGAGATGTTGAGGAAGGGTGTGCTGACTGTGTCAAGAAGAAAAGCTCTCTTTTCAACCGATCAGCTTATTCAAGTGTGTGAGCATATGTTCGAGGAACTACCGTTTGTGGCTTTCAAAGGCCCAGCAGATGCACGTCCTTACGTGGTGGTAATTTTCTCACCCGATTGTCAATATGGCGATGTCTGCGAAGTGAAAACAAGATTGGAGATTTTCAAAAAAAAAGTAGCTGTGGACAACTTTCTTATCCATTTTAAAGTGGAGTCTATCTTCACACCCGAGAAATATTTTCAACATCTGCTAGATCGATCATCTGGATTCATCATTAGAAACGAAAACTGTGGTATAAGCAAGGAGTTATTAGCTCTAGTGAAAACCTTGAAAGAGATGAAGCACACAGCTGGGAAGAAAAAAAGATCTAGTAATCTGCCTAGAAGTACTGAACTTTTATCAAAAGAAGAGAAAACCCTCTCCACTAAATATAAAACAATGAATGTGTGATTCTTTCAGTGTTTAACGCATGTATCCGTCTTTAGGTTTGAGTAACTTTGTTTAAAATGCTGTGCCCTTCTTTCGAGCCTGAAGAAACGCGAATCTTATCCTTCTCGGAAACTTGGCCTCATCGAGTCGATAATTTAAGCCCTGAACGACTGGCTAAAGCTGGATTTTGTACAGAGGCAGTGACAATCGAACAATTTGTTTTTATTGCGGTTTATGTCTTTACCAGTGGGCAGACAATGACATCCCAGAAGTTGAGCACGCTAAGTACTGGTCCGCATGTGCGTATCTAGAAAAAACGTTTGGAACTGGTTTCATTGCCCAACACAACAATTTTCGCATCCCAGAGGATGAATTTTTGTCAGAAATGAGATTTGGGTTTGCTACTCCTGAAGAAGCAGCAGATCCAACACTAGTGAGAAACCCTCCAGTTGAAAATGTAGAGCAACCGAATCTAATCCCTGAAGAAAAACAGTACGACAAAGAACCAATGTGTAAAGTGTGCTTCGACGCTCGAATTAATGCTTTGGCGATGCCTTGCGGTCACTGTTTTGGATGTTTGAATTGTGCTGCCAAACTTTATTCGAAAGAATGTCCCATCTGTCGCATGGTTATTTTAGATGTAAATCGAATTTATATTGCATAATAAAAACACTCGATTATATTCAATTCTGTTTATTCCAACATTACACGTGAAACAGTTACAATTCTCATAGCAAAACTGCAGACAGTGACACTGTTTCGACCTATCAGGTCTCTTCAGTGCAGTTGGTGACCGACAAAAAGCTAGAGGCTTTTAATAAAGCATAGCTTAGACCTGTCACTGTCTGCAGTTTTGCTATGTGCATCGCTGGCCTCTTGCATTACTATACAAGTTACAATTCTATTTCAGTAAATTTTGAATAAAGCGCTCAACAGTTTTATCATTTAAACTAACATTACTAGAGAAATAAGTCAATATCTCAGATAGAGAGCAACCACGCGATCGAAATAGTATACGGTATAATGTCCACAGACTTCAGATATCAAACTCTGTAGGGTCTTTGAGTTGTAGGTCCAGGATGAGGAGTGAGAATCTAAAAATCTGTCAAACTATGAACAATTGGATGTAGGCCATAGCTATCAAAAAACTCAGCAGATCCTTGATTGTTAAAGAACATAGCAACCCAGTGTTCTCCAGGGGCAGTGCTCGGGTCGGTGTTAACAACATAACTCCCAGGATACTCCACAGTAGGTAGCTGATCTTTTGGTTAAACGCGTTTAAAAATCTTTTTCGCGCAGGAGTCATTTTTTAATATCCTCTCAATCTGTAGTGTGTCCATCAGAAAATCAGTCAATAGGTTTCTGTCAGTCAGTCAATCATCCAATTCTGCATGAATTATGACATTGATTGCTTCTGTTGGAGGAGTGTTAAAGTGGAATTCTAGACGAATGTTTTCGTTTTTCATCAACTCCAGATGCGCACAAGAAACCCCCAGATCTGGCGCAAGAATTCAAAACTTTTCATAGTTCACCGACAAGAAAAAACTCAAGCCTATCACTGCCAACAGACATAAAATTTAATCATCTCCGCAAAATTACCAATTTAGGTAAAAATCTGCACAATACGGTTTATTTTTCCAATCAAAATAACTATTTGGGACATTCCAAAACTATTATGCTGCAGTCATCACCACACTCATACAAAATAAATGCCCAGACCCGGGGACCTTTAGATCTTCAGTCTAACGCTCTTGCGACACTCGTTTTGTTTGCACGACACTATAGCCGACTGCGCTAACTGGCCACTTGCTGAAATCCCAGAAATTTCTCTATTGAGTAAATGGTTGAAGCAACTGTCTTTGATGTTATGAAGAATTAACACCTGTAGGAAATAATGATTTTAAAATTTTGCAACATTTTCTTGAAAAAGTATTGTAGATTTACCTAATTACAGTGCTTCGCGGCATCCTGAAGTCTCCAGTTTCAAAATCACAAGCAAAACATTTCGCGAAAACACTCACGACAAAGACATATGTATATTAATTTTCAATTTTTTAAAAATGTTCAAAGTTTTTCTAATCTGATTCTGGCTTCAATATTTGGAGATTTTTTCAAACTGTCCTGCTTGCAGATGGCTTCAAAACGCTTTTGAATTATCCATAGCAAAGTTTGCGAGCATGTCGAGATCACAATTGCAACATGTAAGAACAACACAGCAAAACAAACAAAAGTTTTAAAGTGAAAAAAAGACTGTAGAAATTTTAAATTATTGGTAACGCTGAATGAAGATTTTAATTTATTCAAAATAACTTGGCAAGTGCTTGGAAATACGCAGTTTTTGTCTAATTTACTTCACTACATTCAACTTTTTACGTCAATACACTTGAAGTCGTATCAAAATTTGCAATCTACTTATATTCTTTGGTTGAATGTAGTTGGAGATTTTAATATTTCTTATGACTTTTTAGATTTAGTCACTTGTCAAAATTCTCACCAAAAGCGCTGATCAACAAATTGAATAATGCTTTTGACAACTTCATGCTTGTGGTTCACCAAAGTCACCTGTTTCCAAAGTTATATTGTTTGTCATATCACAACAAATGAGCTGCATTATGTAGTTTTATGACATTAAAATTTTTTGAAGAGATTCGCTCATGTGACATATACACACATCATTGCTTCTAGAGATTTTGCTATAGTTAAAAAATATTAAATAGTTAAGAAATTTTGCTATAAATTGAGAAAAGAAAGAGCCAATAACTTATAAGTTTACTAGGTTTAAAGGATACTTTGGATGAACTAGTCAGGGCGGGCGGAGTGCGATGGTATGGGCATGTTTTAAGAAGGGATAATTGTGATCTTTTGAGAAGGGCATTGGATTTTGAAATAGCAGGAAAAGATGGGCGTGGGCAGCGTGGAAGAGACAAGTGGAGGAGCATACCAATCAGATTGGACTGAAAAGGAAGGATGCTATTGACAGAGTGAAGTGGCGTAATGGTGTGTACGAACTGTCGAGAAGTACGAGATGAATCCGGCCACCTGCATTAACGCAGACAAAACCGGATTTAAAAAACTGGATCTCTCTTTCTCTCTCTCTCTCTCTCTCTCTCTCTCTCTCTCTCTCTCTCTCTCTCTCTCTCTCTCTCTCTCTCTCTCTCTCTATACTATGTTATAAACGAGATGTGAGTCGTAATTATTGCAAAATAACTGCTGCAGTAAATTGAAAACTATAGAATCAATTTTTGGAGCATCAAAGTTGAATTTTCTAACATTTGTAACTAAAAATATCTAGACCAGGGTAATTTGAAGAATTTCATTTGAAGAAGAAACGTTTGCTTGTTTTATGCCAATGATTCTAAATTGGCATTTCAAAGACTTATGAAATTTTCATTCAGCTTACATTGAAAATCACCAAAAGCTGTGCAGCATCATATGTTGACGACTACTTTATAAATCTTTGCAGGTTAAAAGTGGTAATGCAAATATTGATTAACTAAAAGGTTTTATATTTAAATGAAGCGCTTTTTGCTCTTCTTTTTGATTCCGAGTCAAGGTTATTTTACGCACTGTTATTTCGTGAATGATAGTATCAAGCGTATTCCGAAACACAATCTGCCTGTTTGGTTGATTGCCTTTACCTCCCTCTCATACTATCATTGCTTGGCACCGGCATAATTGATTTAAAAAAACGTATGAAACACTAAATTTTGTATAAAGAGCAAACATCAAGACTGCAGGAGAGGCGTTGCTCCCGATCTGGGAACGCGTTTTTATGCTTTTTGATACAATTCGCGCCTTAATATCGCGTTGTTCACTTGTTGAAACGCGAAAGGTAGAAATTCAGCTGGCCACGAAGACAATTTTTTTAGAGTAGACTACAAAATAAATCTTTTAGCGTAATTTTCAAACACTTTTCTTATTACAGTAGAATTCGCTCAAGTCGTCATCGGCTAACTCGTCGTTTCGCATAACTTGTCATTTTTTGAAAATCCCAAACAAAACTGCTGCGTTTTGTGTACAACTCAATTCGTCTAAGTCGTCATCGGCTAACTCGTCATTTCGCTTGTCTCGTCACCGATTTCGCTTCCCCTTGAAAGAAAATTTCGTTTACTTCGTCAATCATCAGCCAATTTAAAGGGACGTTTCAGTCGGTAGGTTACTGCAATTGTTTAGTTGAAGCGCACAACTACCCTGAACACGTAATTTCAAAGCTCCTTATTAAGCAACAACCCCTAATTAGAACGCAACAATGCAGCCAGATTAACGATATTTATTCACAGTTTGTGAAACGAGTAGGCTATTTTCTCAAATTAAAATTGTTCAAAATGCCTAAAACGAACAGAAAACTGAAGACTCTCTCTTTAAAAGAAAAATATGAAATTATCAAGAAAGTACAAAATGGTGAGATCAAGAATAAAACGAAGTTTGCTGAAGATGTGGGGATTAAAAGGACAACTTTAAGCTCTATTTGTGCAAATTCCGATAAGATCATTGGTGATTACGAAGCAGGAGGTAACAGCAACTCGAAAAGAACAAGAAAACATGGTTTTGAGGATGTAGATAAGTATTTGCTGAAGTGGTTCAAATGTGCCAGGGATCAGAAAGTTCCCATAAGTGGGGAAATGCTCTTGTTGAAAGGCCAAGAATTCGCAAAAGAGATTGGCTATGAAAACTACAAGAACCTAGACATGAACTGGATCAGCAGATGGAAGGTGAGAGAAGATATCGTGTGCAAGAGACTTCATGGGGAAGCAGCTTCAGTAGGTCAGCAAGGAGCTGACGACTGGCAAAGAAACAGATTATCCTTGCTTCTGAAAGAATACAAAGCAGAAAATATTTTCAATACTGATGAGACTGGGCTGTTTTTCAAATGCCTTCCTGAAAAAAACCATGTTTTCAAAGCACAAAAGTGGGCTGGAGGGAAGATGTCGAAAGAAAGAGTTACTATGCTGGTCACTGCTAGTATGACAGGGGAGAAGCTGCCTTTGTTTGTGATAGGAAAATATGCTAATCCTAGATGCTTCAAAGGGGTTAAAAAGCTTCCAGTTTCGTATGATTCCAATACCAAAGCATGGATGACCTCAGTTCTGTTCGAGAAATGGCTAAGGAAGTTGGACTTCAGAATGCAAAAAGAAGGAAGGAAAATTGCTTTAGTTTTAGACAATTGCTCATCTCATCCGGACATAAAAGGACTTACTCATGTGAAACTAGTCTTTCTCCCCCCCCCCCCCCCCCCAACACCACAGCGATGACTCAGCCCATGGATGCTGGGGTTATTCGCTGTCTCAAGTTTTACTACAGAAAAAATCTGGCTGAGATGCGCTTGTTGGCTTTTGAAGAACAGTCTGAGTTTAAGGTAAACCTGCTGAACGTTCTGCAAATCCTAGAAAATGCTTGGAATTCAGTATCTGATAAAGTCATTCAAAACTGTTTCAAGAAAGTCAAATTTATGGTGCAGGGCGAAGAAAGTGAAGTAGATGGTATTAACTACGATGAAGCTGGAGAAATCTGGAAAAGATTGCAAACTTTATGTCTTGTTTCTCCTACAGTTGGTTTTGGTGAGTACTCACAAGCAGATGCACAGGTGGTAACCAGGGAGACGGTCTCAGAAACAAGCATTTTGGAAGAAATCCGAGAAAACTTGATGACTCATTGCGAAGAAGCCAATGAAGAAGGCCATGACGATTCAGAAGAATCCCCTCTCCCCTATCCACAAAAGAAGCCCTGGATATGGTCAAACAACTACAGCTTTACGTAATGTGCCACGAAACCAATGGCGAAGATTTTTCCGGCGTACTACACAAAATGAATAGTTACTTAATGAAACAATTATTAGATAACAAAAAGCAAAGTACAATTTTGGATTATTTCGGACAAAAATAAACTACTATGTGTACAGTGTTGCTGTGTTCATGGTTTTTGCCGTGTTTTTTATATGATTTGTACCAGTACGATTAAGTCGTCATTTCGCCTAAGTTGTCTCTTTTCACTCTCCCCTAGAGGTGACGACTTAGACGAATTCTACTGTATTACTACAACCCTGGTAAACGTAAAAGAAAAAGATGTCGATGATTGCTTGTGCAAATTCCTAATGTGTCATGGCGTGACTTATACCCAATGCAAAAGTTTGTTTTGTACCCAGGAGGCGTAATAACGTTTCCTGGCACCGAAGTAATTAGAAACAAACAAACGTACCATTTTTTGTAAAATTTTATTTTTTTTAAGCTTTAGGTATCATTTATTTATCAAAAGCCTTATTCATAACATCGGTCTATTGCAAAATTTAGCATTCTGACAACGCTAAAACATATTCATTAAATTTTTGGTGGTTTTAGTTTTTCTCCGTGAGATAAAAAGACAACTTTCGCAGGTTAATTGTTCAGTCTCGTTCTTCACGTTGACTGTCATTGTAAGGTCTGCTAATGTATAGTATGAGAAAAAAGATCAAAGAGCAAAATAAAAGTAGCAATTAGAAAAATAAAACGCTTAAATTTTATTAATTACGTACATTAATTTTCGCGGAATTGCATTATTACGACATAACTTATCAAAATATTAACATTTATAATTTCATATTTTTTATTTCTGGGAGGAGTTGAAGTCCACTACCTCTTAAAACTTATTTACGAAGACCATATCAAGTGCGGCATTGGAGAAAAGCAAAAATAAAGTTATGCTTATGTGTACTATATTACGCTGTAATACTTGAAGAAAGAAAATAACCAAAAATGTTAGAATGCATGCTTCCTGTGAACTAAGCTAAAAAATACGTCATATTTTCTTTGGATTTTACGCCTCATAGTAGTATTATTATTATGTGACATTGCATGATCAATGGCCAGAGACCGGCAACGATTTACAAAAAATAAAACAAGCTGCAGACAGTGACACTGTTTCGACCTATCAGGTCTCTTCAGTGCAGTTGGTGACCGACAAAAAGCTAGAGGCTTTTAATAAAGCATAGTTTAGACCACCACACTTGCGGGATCTATACTAGATCCACTTGGTGGAAGGTCTGTCAGCAGGGCCGGATTAAGGTGGGGGCTGATGGGGCTGCAGCCCCAGGCCCATCCAAAAATAGGCCCACCATTATACCAAGTCAATGAAGTCATAAAAGTTACTGATACAATCACTTTCAAAAAATAGTGAAGGTTTAATTTAGAAGTATCATGGGCAAGGCGTTCTCCATTAGGGACCTCGTCATCGTACAAAGCACAAGCAAAACTGTGTCATAGTAGGAAGTACTATCAATATTTTAATTGTGTTTTCTTTGGATAAAACATTGTAACCAAAATGTAAACACATTTTAAAATTATGATACAAAATATATCATTATTCCGTAACAATGGCTTTTCCTAAAGTTCTGACATGTTCAATTGTTGCCAGTTATTTCGAAGTTTTGAAAAAAAATGCAGACAGGTTTATGCTGGGCAAGAAAAAGTTTAAATAAAAGCAAATATATTTTCTATAGTCCGGTATTTGAAGAAGGGAGATGAAATTTTACCAAATAGTTTAGACCAGAAGGAAGCAGATGAAATAGTTGAGTGAAATCACAATTCAAGGAAATTTGTTCCTTAAAATATGAAATAAAAAATTACTTCTAAATTAATTTACAATAGCTAAATGAAATATATATTGATTCCACAAAACATTTTCTTTCAATATTAAAAACATAAAAGAAAATAATTATTTTTTTCTCTTTTGTTATCGATATTGATATAAAATGGGGGCACATTTAAAAATGATTATTTGCAAATTTTAACTTTTTCTAATTTAAATATTTTTAATATTTTTGCATTTTAAATAATGAAAATGAATTAGATACAATTTCTTGGTATTTTTTGCTTAAATAGTGCACTGCAAGTATTTGCAACTTTTCAAGGGCGCCTTCAGTAATTAGTTTTTGGGAACTACTGCTTTAGAAAAAAATATAATAGAAAAGTAAGACAAGGAGCCAATTACCTTGAATTGGGATTTCACTCAAAACTAAATTTTAAGTTTATAAATTCAGACCGTTCTTGAGTAAACGAAGGTCTATATTTTACAACAGAAATTTATTAGAGAATTCCTGTGTATTGAAATCAAAAAGGTCTGAAATGGCCGTTTTGAAATCGATAGGGAATAGTTACTTTAGGGGAGATAGCCAACTACACTTATACCAATATTAACTAATCTAAACGTTTCTAATCTCAAAACTTTAGCCAATTTAAAAATAAAAATGAAGAAGTATAAAAGCGGTTGGGAAAAGGAGAAATGTAGAAGAGAAGCAGAAGATACACTGAAAAAAGTTGTAGCATAATCAAAAAAGTGACTGATTTTTTTCATATAAGCGAAAGCAACATTGTAGAAACGACGTCCAGTAATGCAACTGCTTTGTGTTCATCTTCTAGTGACTGTATTCCAGAGCCAGAGCCAATTATAAAAATTGTTTCATGGGAACAAATTTACAAACCAAATCATCTAATGTTGCTGAGGATGAAGCGCATAGGGTAAAAGAAACTATTTAACACGACATGGATGATGGATGCTGAGGTGTAATTTCTGACGATCTGAGAGATTACTGCGGCCAAGTAGGAAGTTTAGAGTTTCAACATCTTGATGCATATTTTTCTACTTCAGAGGCAGGTTTTACTGGCGATAAATTCAAACGACGTTGTTCTAAATCACTATTTTGGCGAGAACAATTGAATTGAACGGCGAAAAAGTAAAACGCGAATGGTTGTGCTATTCACCTTCATCAAAATACTTTACTGCTTTGTTTGCAAAGCTTTTGCGTTTGATTCTGAAAAAATCATGCTGGCATCAGTTGGTTATGGCGACTGGAAGCATCCATCACACGACCTGGCCAGGCACGAATCTTCTAACAAACACTTAAGCTATCTTTCAACATATATCTCTCGAAGAGCAGAAGGAATCTGACAGAAAATATTCGTACAAAGTATTGGCTCGAGTTTTAAGTGTGATAAAATTCCTGTCATCGAGAGGGCTGGCCTTCCGCGGAAGTAGTGAGTTGGTTGGTTCTCCACAAAACGGTAACTTCCTCGGAATTTTGGAGTTGTTGGCAGAGTACGACACTTTCCTTGCTGAGCATATTCAAAAGAGAGTAAACAAAGACAAGAGACATGTTTCGTATTTCTCATCAACTGTATGCGAGGAATTCATTGACTTAATTGCAACAAAAGTGTTAGATATTAATATTTCTGAAATAAAACAAGCAAAGTATTATTCAGTGTCCGTGGACTCAACACCTGACATCACAAATGCTGACCATTTAACAATAATTTTTTGGTATGTTTTACCTGATGGTCCCGTGGAACGATTTGTCAAGTTTGTACCCGCCCGTGGACACACTGGTTACAAATTGGCTGATTTTTTTTTCGAGTTTATAGAAGGCAATGGGATCAGTTTGAAAGATCTCAGAGGGCAATCCTATGACAACGCTTCTAACATGAGCGGAAAATATAAAGGTATGGAAGCTATAATAAAAGAACGCAACCACCAAGCGGAATATATTCCTTGTGTAACACATTCCTTGAACCTTGTGGAAAAATGTGCTACTGAGTGTTGCCAATCCGTGGTCCGTTTTTTAATGTTTGTTCAAGGACTCTATGTTTTCTTTTTAGCTTTAACACACAGGTGAAATCTCCTTAATGATGCACTGAAACCACTTCAATGTCCAACAATGAAGCCTTAGCTTGATAGACGTTGGGAGGCGCGATATGATGCTTTACATGCACTAGGAAAAAGTTACCAAGCGGTTCTTCTAGTCTTGAAGGCAATGTGTGATGACAATGATGAAAAAAATCAAACTCAAAAAACAGCCAGGGGTTTTGTTTCATCAACGGAAAAGCTTGAAACTGGTATTTTACTCGAGGTATGGTCGTGCATAATGGAACGGTTTCGTAAGACCAGTCAGGCTCTGCAGGACAGCAAAATGACTTTGAATAAGACAACAAATTTGCTTCAGGGTCTACATGACTTTATTTAACTTCCAAAACTCCAATTTCAAAAATTCGAAGGAAGAGGTCAAGTATTAAATGGCTGTCATCATTACACTGAAGAAATTTCGAGAAAAAAAAGAAGAAAAGTAAGGTTGGATAGCGAAGGTGAATCTGAAGACACATCACTTGATCCATCGAGCAGATTCAAATTAGACTCATATTTGCCGATCATTGACCAAATTCTTTCGTCTATGAAAACCCGAATAGAAGCTTACAACCATCTTCACAGAAAATTTTCGTTTCTAATGGAATTGAACACCATGCCTAACTGCAAAATTGAGGCAAGTGCGAAAACGTTACTTCCATATTATCCAGATGATCTGGAGGAATTATTGCCTGAGGAGATGATTCATTTCTCTACACTGATAAAGCAGCACCATTTTAACAGCGAATGCAAAGAAATTCTGATGTTTAGGTTCATAAATAAAAATGAATTCATGCATGCATTTCCTAACGTATCTGTTGTTTTCAGGCTGTAGCCTATCTTTGTCTGATGATTTCTAATTGCTCGGGCGAGTGCTCATTTTCAGTTCTAAAAAGTGTAAAGAATTAACTGCGTTCGTCTATGGGCCAGAAAAGATTGAATTCCTTAGCTCTACTCTGCATTAAAAACGAACTTTTGGAAAAAATAGACATCGATGACATTATTATGAGCTTTGCATTGTCTAAATCCAGAAAATGTGTCATTTGGATGTGTGCACACTAAGTAAATACTTTGCTTAAGTATTTGTTTTTCGTTTCAATTGTGGTCAATGCTTAGTACAACGAATAGAATGAAAAATAGGCCTCTGATTATCATAGAGCCTCAGGCCCATGAAAAGCTTAATCCGTCACTGTCTGTCAGTACTCTGCGAGTGTGGCGGGCGGTCTAAGCTATGCTTTATTAAAAGCCTCTAGCTTTTTGTCGGTCACCAACTGCACTGAAGAGACCTGATAGGTCGAAACAGTGTCACTGTCTGCAGTTATGCTAAGTGCATCGCTGGCCTCTTGCATTACAAAAACAAGCTTTTTCGCAAGTTAGGTTGAGTGGATACTATACCAGAACATTTCACAGTTATACTTTGCATTAATTAATTTTTAATGAGAAAGTAGAAAGCAAATTCTTTTCCTACTGTTGCAACTTGCAACTCGCTCATGCTCACTGGCGAATCAAGAAATTTTTAACGGAGATGCGTTTTCACTCTATCTTCAGAGAGACTACGAAAATAAAGTTGCGAACGGTTTTTAGATTATGCAATAGCTTTCTATACTTTAGTTCAATAAAACTTAAACGCGTAGAAAAAATGAAATTTAATGAGAGCGGCTTCTTTATAAGCTCAATTTTAAGACACACAATTTTTAAAAAAAAGCAACTATTTTAAACTTTAGCACACAGAAATAAACAACTTTTGATACTAGAAAATTGTATTGAAGTATTTTTCAGATTTCGCTTTTCGCAATTTGCAAATTAACGTACATGTATGTCGGATGGGAATCCAAACTTTTGATGAGATGATTTGAAAGGAAATCACATTAAAGTAATTTCGTCATAAATACGTACATCAACGCAAACTGCTACATCTTACAGGGTAGCAACAATTGCTAGCTTAAAAGCAGATTTTAACAATTTTCTAGTTAAGTTTTTAAGGACCACAGAAAATAACCATGAGAAAAATTTCTGAGCTTTTAAAAAGATCGATTTTTATTTTTTAACCGAATTTGAGCTCAGTCATAATATTTTATCCTGGGGTCAGTGTAAGTTTGGTCGGTTATACAGCCACATTGTTTTGTGCAGACCAGCTATATTTGTGCTGATTCTTTAAAAACAATGACTAAATACACATCGCTGCGCTTATTTTTTAGAAAAATGCATAGTTTTTAATTCTTTTTTTAATTTTTTTGTTGTAATGTAAGCGCTTTGCTGCAATTTCATTAGCATTGATATTGAGCTGCATTTTCAAAGCCAGATTGAGCATCTGAAATTGAAAATAACACTCAGCATATTAAAATGAGTTGCACCAGCCACCAATCTGGAATGCAAGATCGATTACAGAGACGACTCCGGTTAAATCATACTCTACTCGTATAAACCATGACCATCGTTCAAAGTTTGGTATAAAAATGTGTTTGAATCCCACTCCCAATATTGTTTAATAAGCTGAGAGTTATGACTTGCAAAGGTTGATTAACTTATTGATTCTCTTCATAGATTGATATGTGATACATATTAATCGTGATCATTTCTAAAAATTCAAAGCATATGGTTAGAAAGGATGATTCAGTAGCCGCTATAAACCTAGAATGCATAAAGAACTTTTTATCGTGATTCACGTAAAGGAGGTCAGAAAAGACCCCATCATTTGTTTCTAAAATGTTATACACGAAGACTAAAATGCCTGCTCTATATTGCAAATATGATTTTTTGTTGTGAGTTTTTCTAATTTTATCTACCAGGAAAGTGATCATCTCACCCAAAATTTTGATAATCAAGGCATAAATAAGTACCGGTATGGTTGAAAACATCTAGCTTGCAACTAAGTAGACTTTTTGCAAGTTATTGTTTATAGAACACGTGATTACAGAGCTGCGACTGTTGTAATCACTGCAAATTGGTTTGGAGCAACGTGAGAAGCAAAACCTCGCCTTCCTGTCCTTAGAATGGTTACAAAAGTAACATATCTTTCACTTGGAAAGCTTTAATGGTCTGCAGATGCAGTAAGTAGGTCGAAGCGTAGACAAAAACATCTCCCCATTGTTTCCACGGTTGGTCTTAGGATGTATGGAAATTTTTTTGTGTTTACACAGTAGTTATCACGAGCTAATGCCCAGCTATATGAAAAAGAGTCAACGTACGACGTTTCTTTGCTGTTCTTCGATTTTACTTGAGTGAAGAGGGTATAAGCATTTAGCGCGGCAATATCAGTCATGTTGTATTGCCTTTTTGCTGGTGTAGTATCAAATCATCTGGTCCATTGTATCAACTTCTCTCTTGGATTCTTTGAAATAAAGGATAATTCTGGGCTTGTTCTTTTTTTCTTTATCTTGAAGCTTGTCATGGTGTACTGTACTAACGAAAATAACAGCTTTCTTCTTTTTTGGAAGGTAGCTTACCATGGTCATATTGCCATTGAAGCCATATGCAATGCTGTGAAATTCTCTTGGCTTTGATGGTTTCATTACAAGCGGTATCCACGGTTTACGTTGTCACAGAGTCCCAATAAGGTTTAAATCATTTTTAAGGAACTTTTCAGCCAAAGCAGCGCTGGTAGAAAAATCATTTATGGCAATGTTGCGATCTGGAAAACATAAACACACAAACATCAGGTGATTTTCTATAAAACAAATTGACAAAATTACACAGTCATTGAAATGTTCTAACCTGTTTTTCTGATGTTACCGCTTAATTTTGGAACAACTGTCCCTCCCAGTTTTTCTGTATTGCTTCTCGAGGTTGTCTTCCCAAATAGGTGATGCCGTCGTTGGCATAAGGAACACAAGAGTTGCACTTCCAGAATATCTTTATACCGTACTTATCCGACTTGCTTGGCATAAACTGAATAAACTAGCAAACCCAGTGCAGTCAACAAAATTTTGCATGAATCACGTCACTGGGTCCACGTTTGACCCCCTTTATGATCCAAGTGTTAAGCTCAGTGTACAGTAAGTTGTGAGACATTTATCATTAAATTTTTAACTGCTTTCTAGCTGCAAAGTTTTTGTTGGACATGGAAAAAATTATAACCATTATTTTAAATACTGCTGGAAGTTTGTTACTACTTTAATTTTACTAGCTACTGGTTACTCACAAAGTCAACCATAAAATAGTCAAGTCATTTCCAAACAAAATACCAATTTCTTGGCCTGTGGGACAGAGTATTATTTTTGTAAATTCTAGATGAGAAAATTACAACTTTTTTGTTGCAAAAGTTGTTAGAGTTTGTTTACATTCTCAAACTCTTTCGATAATCGCGGTGTTCTTTCTGGTCTCTTGCTACGCTTTCTTTAACATTTCGCTATCGCGAAATCTTTCTTTGTCGCGCTTTACAATACTAGCGCTATCATTGGCTTATCTTGATTGCCTAATATCCAAATTAATTACATAAAACACTTCTTCATTCTAGATCTTCTCATTTGACGCGATACCACCCCTGATAAAAGTGTCACGAAAAGCTTAAGGTTCAAACAGTTTTTTTCAAAGTTATATTAAAATTTGATACAAACTAAGGATTTCCCCAAATAATTTACTTGTATTTCGAAATATGTCAATGATACTATTCAATCTTAACTAGATAAGGTGCAGTCAGCTGATGCTTGTGAGCCGAGTTTTGATTTTTAAAAGTTAAATAATGATTGCGGTGCCCTAATGGTAGGCGCTTTGACTATTAAAGAAATGAGCTATTTAGTGGTAGGCAAATTTGACGATTTAGTGGGCCCCCTTTTGTGCAGTGTTTGTATTTGTAATATCAAGTTCTTTAGCTGCACTTTTTGCTTTAATTCGGCCATAGAATGACAAGGGGTCATGCCTTTTTCTAAAGTTATGTAACCTATTTCAATAAGCTCCTATTAAGCTATTTTCAAACAAAAATGTTTTCTATTAATCCAGATTTACAAATTAACACTATTATTGTTTAATTTTAATCTTTCTTAAACTTGGAATATTATTATATTTATTTTTTCCGCTAATCCAAGCTGATTACTTATAAATGATGATTAGTGTTTCGTACCGATACGTAAAGCCTATCAATTTCAAATATTAGTAATGGGCTTTTCTTTTGGTTTTTACTCTTTTGAACTGATAAAATGCCCTTAAACCTCTGGATTAAGGAGAAACTTATATTTTTGATTTCAGGGGCTTATCTTTCCCAAAAAATTCGTAGTCCACAGTGAGTGATAAAAAAACATGCCAATAATGTGTTTTTTGGCTTTTTAGGTTTGTAGGAGGTGGTAAATTTTGCAAAGGCTTTAGCCAGTCAGGGTCAGGTCTAATAGTCAAATCTGTAGTCAAGGTTCCTTGCGATTTAATCAATGATTTTACCAACCATAAGTTAAATTTTGCTTGAAACCAATCTTACATACACATGATTTTCATACATAACTCTACGACTGCAGAAAAATTTAGCCACTAAGGACGTAGCCGAAAATATATCTAAAAAGTGGCAAACTTTTTTCGGAAAGTTTTGATGTTTAATAGGAATCGTTTGATCAATATTTTAATGTTTCAATTCAGATCTTCTAGTTGTTTTAAAAAATTTCGCTTTGCATCAAATGGTTTTGACTTGCATCGTATAATTGATTTTGAACAAATACTCGTAAGTCAAGTCTTTATGTGGTGATGGTAAATTAAGACGTCATGATGACGTAATGACGTAAATAAATAATGACGTCATGATGACTTCATAACCAAAAATAATTTTTTTAGAATTTGCATTACTTCACAGAGGGCAACTGCTTTTTGCTCAAACGAAAACTAGCTTTCGACTTACCACATTTCAAAAACTTTCATTTGTTTGGGGTCTAAAATC
The DNA here is from genome assembly GCA_963675345.1 of Trididemnum clinides. Lineage (NCBI taxonomy): Eukaryota > Metazoa > Chordata > Ascidiacea > Aplousobranchia > Didemnidae > Trididemnum > Trididemnum clinides. The sequence continues at coordinate 31,253,399 of OY776291.1, forward strand.
ACCTCACAATCAATGATTTATTGAACAATCTGTTTTTGTTTTTTCTCAAAAAGTACTCATCGCACAAACGCAATTAAACGTTCTTTTAAAAGATATCAATAAGCTGGTTTTGATAAAAACAACTTTACAACAATTAATGTCTATTTAATTACGCTACGAGCACTTCTTTATTTAGGCACTCTGAGCCATATAAGCAGGGTTGCCATATCGTGCTTATTTCTAAGATTTGTGCTTATTTTCAAGAGTAATGTCTTACAAAATAGGAATGCGCTTATTTCTAAGAAATGTGCTTATTTTCGATTGCCGTGCTTATTTTCTAGAGTATAGATTAATAAATCTAGGTTTCGCAAAATTTGTTTGCTTATTAAGCTATGTTTTACATATAGAATTCTTTATTACTTGGCTAGCACATGTAACAATCGTCTACTATCACGTAATTCAGGAAATGTTCTCGTAGTTTCTCCAATTTTGTGCAATTGCGATGAATTTACTCATGCGTTCTTTGTGTTATTGTTACGTAAGTTTTTGTTAGCGAGAACACAAGGCTTTGTTGGCGAGAGTAGAGTAGTAGGCAGGTGGGCTCATGATAGTGAAAATTACGAAGAGTAGAAAGATTAAGATTAGAAGGAAATAGTTAGAGTAGATAGGCTTGCGTGAATAATATTGTAAGCAAGCTTTGTAGTTTAAAGAAATTTTGATAAATGTATTAAAGTATCTGTAATTATCATAGGGAGTGGTAATTTGGGTCGTCTCAGGTTTACAATCAACAACTTTTGTGTACGACCTGATATCATATAAGCGTGACAGCATTTATTAACGTTAATTCGTATAATTTTTAGACATAATTTAGAAAAATGAGTAAGCGTAAGCATATATTTCATGGTGATTATCAAAAATAATTTGCTAATGTAAAGCAAAGCCGAAAAGGCAAGAGCTATGCTCACTGCTGCTATTGCGACAGTGAAATCAACCTTGAGGCCATGGGAAAAAACAGCTATTAGTGCACACAATGCTACCACAAGACACAAAAATAATGCTAGGAGTATTGCATCAAACCAATCAATGAAGAATTTTTTTACGAGCAGAACTTCACCAAATAACCTGGATTACAAGGCGGCAGCAGCAGAGGGTGCTTGGGCATTTCATACTGCCAAGCATCAGCAATCATTTCTTTCTAATGATTGCACTACACATCTCATAAAAGCGACTTTCAGTGATTCTGACATAGCGAAAAAATTCACAAGTGCCTGAACAAAAACAGCATCCATTTTCACTGGTGTGCTTGCTCCATTTGCCCAGAAATCATTATTATCAGAACTGGAGAAAATCCATTTTCAATATCGATAGATGCTTCTAATCACAACGAAGTGAAACTTTTTCCCTTGGTTGTCAGATTTTTCAGCGCCAAGGTTGGAGTGCGAATTCTCGATCTGCGGTCAATGCCATGTGAAACATCACAACAGATAATGAACTTCATCTGTTCTTCTCTTGAGGAAAATGGGCTCAAGCTTGAAAATATAACTTCTTTTTGTGCTGACAATCCACCAGTAAACTTTGGGGGTTGGCAACAAAAAGGAAAAAACAATGTTTTCAATCGCCTGCAAGAAAAAACCAGTGCACGTTTAATCCCAATTGGTTGTCCTGCATATATTTTACATAATGCAGCTGAAAGACTTACTGTAGACATTGAAACAATAGTTTTAAAAATCTGCAGTCACTTCAAGAGTTAAACTAGTAGAGTACAAAATCTTAAACAATTTTGCGCACAGCTTGAAGCTCAGTACACTGCACTTCCCACTCACACGCCAACACGTTGGACTACATTAGGTAATGTGCTCGAAAAGATTATAGAACTTTGGGAACCGCTAACGCAACACTTTCTCTCCCTACGGTATCCACCACGGATTCTTGAGAATTTTTTTAGATCAGAAGAGTCGCTTGTTATCGTGTCGTTTCTTCATAGTGCTTTGTCGGTTTTCAAAAAGCCGCTATTACTGTTACAGAGCATCAGTGCATTATTTCCGGAACTGGCTGACATCTTTAAATCATTCAAGATGGCCATTTTTCAGCGTCGCAATTCAGAATTTTATGGAGCAAAAACAGATGAATTGTTAAATGGAATCGACAGTGACTATGCTGAGGTGCTAAAATCAAGCTTCAAAGAATTTTATGAAGTGACTCTAGAATACATTGACAAATGGTATCGACCAGATAAGCATCCAGCCAACGTCGCCTGGACACTGCTGAGAAATCGGTCAGTTACATATGAAGAAGTGAAAGAAATGGCGAAGAAGGTCGATCCCGAGGTAGCGATGGCAGATGAGCTGTTTGACGAAGTTTCGTCTCTCAATGATATGCCTGAAAATATTCCTGATGAGACATTTAATGAAGATAGCCCAGAGACGAAGTGGATGAAACTTTTTTCTGAAAATGATTCTCTACCGCTTTTATACAAATTGGTTGCTATTGTTTTCTCTATTCCGGTCAGCAACGCATTCGTGGAACGAGTATTTTCTCTTGTCTCATCGCAATGGAGTAAGGAAAAAAATCGTTTAAGTGAAAAAACTGTCAAATCACTGTTACAAGTTCGAGTAAATTTAGACTTCAGTTGCTCCGAGATGCACGAAGTCATTTCCAAAGATCAAAAACTGCTTAAGCAAATTCTTAGTGGTGAAAAATATTTATGATTTGGCTTTTAAATCAATAAATAGATCTTGCTTGTATAAAAATACTCAATTTCCGTTAATTTTAGTATTTAAATTTTTTTCAATTTGTTAATCGCTATGAAAAATTTATACCAGGTGATACTGAAATGATTTTTGCAATACAAAAATGTTAAGGAGTGGTAATCTATTAGATCATCGCACACCAGCGTGCTTATTTTTTGGTGTAGGCAGATGGTAACCCTGCATGTAAGCAATCTTGTCTTCTCTATTTCGCTTGCACGCTTAAACTGGGTCTATGATGTCATAATATGTTTGGTACAATTAATACAAATCTTCGCTACCGCAGGTTATAATATCAAGATGTTTTCAAAAATTGCAACCTTTTTCCAAAATTAGTTTAATGAAAAACTGATTTGTGACCTCATTTCTCAACTGATTTTCAAACTTTTTTCAAAAAATAAAGGCTATTTCAAGGCAATTCCGATAGTGCATAATATGTACAATTAATATTAGTTTTTCTGTTAAAAAAACTAAAGTTTAAAACCTGTGGTGTAACTTTTTACCTCTCACAAAAGTGATGAGCTCAGTAAAAGCAGGTGATTTTAATACAAAAACGTTATAATAAAGTACTAACAATAACTATTCTTTGAAAGCTTAGAAAATTTACTTTCTAGCAATATGTGACTTCAATTACTTGAGGCTGAGGACTAGTTTATAATGGCTGATTAAAACTTGGTTGCCATACATGATGTTTCATTTTTAGTAGTAGGCTACAATTATTCTACTTGACCTAACAAACTTGCGATTGTTTAACAAGTTAGTTCTTTGGTACATTTTGACTACTTTTCCTCACAAACGTGGTTCTTTTGCATTGTCTGTCGACATTTTCAAAATGATCCATCAAAAACTGAAGTCTCCAAATGTTTATGAAATGTAGTCTGCCGGTTAAAAACACTGAAAATTTTACTACTTGCAGTTCACAAAATTGCAATTTCTAGAAAAACTAAGTCCTTTGGTACATTTTGTCTATTCTTTCTCGATAGCATGGATGTTTGGCATTATCAATCAAATTATTTAGAAAAATTCATCGAAAAATCTACAAATTTCAATATGTAGCCTATTTCAAGCAAAACACTGGGTGATCACCCAAGAAAAAGACGATGGGATAAAGATGGTCCTTTCTTATCGTTTGCAACAAAATGCAAGGGTCGAGGTACATATGATATAAAATCTAAATGTTGAGGCAATTTCCTTTGCAATTGGGCAAGGCTGTCGCAGAAGCCAGCTGATTCGATATTCTTAACCTCGAGATTATTGATAGGGCCCCCGCTACTGCTATAACTGAACTGTGAGTGCTTCATTTCGAGTTAGTTTGTTTTTTGCATGGCGGCGTAGTTTGCTTTTTGCATAGAATCTTCTAGACCAGTGGTTCTCATCCGGTATGCCATGTCCCATTGGTGGGCCACAGCATGTAAGTCGATTGGGCCACAGCTTGGAATTTTAATGCATTAGTGGGCCACAGCATGTTAGTCTGGAAAGCCACGGACGCCTGTGTATTTTGAAAATCGGTTTGCATGCCAAACAAGGTTGAGCAATACCCGGTCCATATGAACAATCATACGGACCAGTACCTGAGAACTAGAGAGGCCATCCTGTAAACTAAAGACACAATGACCTTTTATTTTTTTTGGAGTTCAACTTCAATACCGTGTTGTTAAATGGCCATCCCATGAACTTAGAAGGCGACGACCTTTTATTTGGATCTCTACTTCACTGCCATGGGATCTTTTGCTAATCCTAGTGACATTCTAACAATACTTCAAATTTCTCATAAAGTGGGCCACAAAAATTTGTGATCCTTTGAAATGGGCCATGGCACGAAAAAGGTTGAGAAACACTGTTCTAGACCATTTAGAATGCCTCTCATCGCTTGTGCATTTATATATAGAGAGAAATTGATAGTGTTGATCGATTTTCGATTCAAGGTGAAAAAGACAAACCGCTCATTGAAAACGCGGTTTAGCATGTTTAGAAAGCAAAGATTTCGCATTCCTAGTGCACTATTGGTGCCTTGATTATAGAGATTACCTAATACTACAAGTTGCTGTATTTATGAAATGCAGTTGAGGAATGCATTAACATTGGTATGCCACCATCGTTTGATCCTTTATTACAAGGCTAATTAATAAAAAAAGAAGTTAGTAAGATTTTACTTTGATTTGAATTGGAAAAATTGGATTAAAGTTTGCAGTCAGATCAATTGTATGACCAATGAATTGCTTCGCCTCAAATAAAAAATACTACTAGCCAGTGTCGCCTGCAGGGCCCCCATCAGTAACGTCGGGGTCAAAAACATCGGCTCAGCCGGCTGCGTCGGCTTCACCCATCGGGCACCTAAGTGAATAGAAACAATAAATTTGCGTTGTTTATGCATATCCATAGTTCTCGTAATGGTGATCATCTTAATCTCTTAAGACTGTTGATAGTCACAAACAATCTTGCCACAAACTAACATTAATACTCGTAAATAGTCTGTGGGGTTAGGGATTGAAACACAGTCAAAAATGATGGCGACGGCCAAATGGTGAGTGTTTTTGAAAGTGTGGAAAATTAATTATTTAATGATATGCCTATTTTGGGGTTCGTGTGGCCCCTTTCGTATCTATATTTGCGGTGTTGAGTTCTGTGGCTGCGTCATTTGCCTTGTTTCCGGCCTAGTGACAAAAGTGGCTATGGCTTCCCCAAAGTCATTCACTATATTCTAGTTGGAGCCCATCACACCAAGTTATTTTCAAACAAAATATTTCCTCTAAATTCAGTTTTTTAACTTGTTAGGTTAATGGTTTCATTTTGATATTTTCTAAAACTTGGGATGATATTACATTGCTTTAAAGTATAGATATAGGTAGCTTAACAGGCTGCATATCAGCAAAAGCAAAATTCTTGCTTTATAGTATACTAGCAGATTTACCCGTCCTTGATCGGGTAAAATGTAAAGACTGATTAAATTTTACATTGAATAACCATATTTTAATGTGTTTTCATGAATTTTATTTCATCTTACAACAGTACAAATAGGCCTCTAGTAGAGCCCCATAGGCTCGTAGCCCCCCATAGACGATTCTGATCGAAATCAAAATACCGTACTTGGCAGATTTACCCGTCGTTGATCGGGTAAAATGTAAAGACTGATTAAATTTTACATTGAATAACCATATTTTAATGTGTTTTCATGAATTTTATTTCATCGTACAACAGCACAAATAGGCCTCTAGTAGAGCCCCATAGGCTCGTAGCCCCCCCATAGAAAAAATCAAAATACCGTACTTGGCTTCCCTGGAAAAAGTTATATTTACCCGATCAACGACGGGTAAATCTGCTAGTGATTCCTAAAAGTACAGTCTTACCATCAAATTTGGATTTTTATTTGTCACAAATTTTTTTCTGTTTGTGGTACCTAACAAAAACTTTAGACAACTCTAGTATTTTAATATAGGTTGAATAAATATAGGCTCGTAGCCCCCAATAGACGATTCTGATCAAAATCAAAATACCGTACTTGGCTTCCCTGGAAAAAGTTATATAAGATTCATATGTCTGTTTGTATCTAAATGTCTCCAGTTTTATTTCTATAGCGGACATACAGACAGACAAACTTTGAGTTTTATATATGTTAATGCTCATCTCGAATATCTCTTCTCTCTCTTTAATACTTTAAGATTACTTGTATGACATCAAAAACCATTAAACTGCGACATACACTTCATTTTTAATTCCTTTATCATTACTACTCATAACAATAGGTATTTGAATTTTCAAGGGGGCTTTCTCCCCCCTTTTTTCCCCCTAATATAGTCGTAGGAGGCTGAAATTTTGGGAAACTTTTTAATTTAGTGTCTTATACATATGGTTTAAATTTCATCTAAGTCAGATATATTTGAATTTTCAAAGGGGGGTTCTGCCCCCCCATCGCTCCCATAGGGGAGCACTTAAAGGTTCGAGACCACTTCCACAGTATTCCTTGGAAAATTTTACATGACAATACACTTTTACTTATTTTTTGAAGCTTCTTTAACTTTTCTCTCTATAGGTATTTGAATTTTCAAGGGGGCTTTCTGCCCCCTTGTTGCCCCCTAATATAGTCGAAAAAGGCTGAAATTTTGGAAAGCTTTCTAATTTAGTGTCTTATACATATGGTTTAAATTTCATCTAAATTGAATATATTTGAATTTTCAAAGGGGGGTTCTGCCCCCCATAGCTCCCTTAGGGGGGCACTTAGAGGTTCGGAACTACTTCCGTTGTCTTCCTCGCAGAATTTTACATAAGAATACACTTCTAGTTTTTATGTAAACTTTTTAACCTTTCTTCCTATAGGGAACACACACACACACACACACACACACACACACACACACACACACAGACATTGACTTTTATATATATAGATGTAGGCGTCGCAAGCAGGGCCCCCGTCAGTAACATTAAAGATTGATAATGTTGGTTCAGCCGGCCAAGCCTGCTTCACCCATCGGATACTTGAGTGATGTTTGTTCTGCAAACGAAATTTTTACGATGTGGTGCGCTTCTTTCGTGATAGAATTACTGATTTCAAGGCCCTGGCTATGCCTTAAATCTATGGGCTCTGTTCATTGCTTACATGAACTCAAGGGGGCCTTAGTTTTTCTTTAGTTTGGAAGTAGGGAACACATTTTTTATATTAAACTATGGGCAAGCAAAATAGCAAAATGGTTTTCATTTGGTGCGATTTCGCACAGGGATTTTATTTTCTTTAGATTTCTCCTTAAATTTTCCCAGGTTCTGGCTGTCTATGCATTATATTGCATGTTCGCTTTTCCTTGCTTAGCTGTACTCAGAGAAGTTAAAAGAGTCGTTGCTTTTCCTAAAATTCTTAGGTTTGACTCCGGTAGTTCTATATTTAGGTATTATCAAGCAAAATAGAAAAAAATGTTTCGCCTAAGCATAGTGCGGTTTTACCCCGCGGGTCATGCATCACCAGTATCGACTTAAAAGTTATCAATTAAGACAGCAGCGCCGGCTTCATCCTACAAGCATCTGTGAGAGCAGCAACGAAAAGTTGTAAAAAACTGAAAATTGCCAAGAGTAAGTTTAGTTACTTACGTCGTGCTAGCATTTTCAGTGACTTGGAGTCATTACCTCATGTTTTTCATTATTTTTGCTTTAATTTTTCTTTATTTTCATCGTTTTATGTTCAATAGTCTGCTTCAAAAAACAAATGGCCTTAAAATACCTTGGTCTTAAAAATTTGTAAAAAGTAACCTGTAAGTAACGTACGGTACCGATTGTAAATGTAGATAATGGCATCATTTTGTCAAAAAAAATCTACCAAGTGGTAATACTGGTTGTAGTTCAAAAAGGTAACGTTTCTTGCTAAGGCAAAGTTACTTGTGTACTTGAGCTCATGTATTCACTTGGTTAATTTTAGTGTATATTACAGGCTGTCAAATATTTTTTCACTGATCAAAACGGGTTAAAAGCTAATTGATAAAGTAATTTAGAAAATTTCTCCATCGTTAAGCTTTTATCCCTTGAAGATTGTGAAAAAATCAAGCTACTTAACGCATATTTTAAGTTTACAAATTTCTAGCATCACATTTCTATGGTTGTGTCAAAACAACTTAATTTATTTCGTCATTTCCTCCCAAGAGTCTATGTATGGTATGCAAGTTTGGTACTGTATCATGTGAGACTAATTAAGGAAGTAGTTCTCAACCCTAAAGCAAGCTTTTGTTTTCTTCTATGCAATAGGTAAAACGATAATTGGACTGCTATTAAAAAATTTCCGAGAAGTTGCGACAAATATTTTGTGTAATATGGACTTTAGAACATTTTCGTTGAAAATATGGACTTTATAACATTTCATTGAAAATCACTAAAAATTTATTTACACGGAAGCGATCTATTACTTTAAGCAATAAAGAAAAAAGCTTGCGTTTAACTTTATTTGCCCCTAAGAGCAAACGCTGCAAACGTAGCTGTCACCAATAACAATCAAAGTAGGGTCTTCAAAACCAGAAATGTTGGTGTTATGTGACTTGAATCTGTACTTGGCCAAACTTGTCTACCACATTTTAATTGTAAAATTGTGACTGTGACGTTGCATTGGCCCGTCGACGTAGCATTGCGCAAATTCCTACTTATGACATGGTAATTCCTATCGCTGCTTTACTAGAATCTTTTAGAACACCTAGAATGTTTCTCTTCGCTTGTGTATATACATATAGAGAGTGAAATTGATAGTGTTGATCTGTATCTGCGTAAGTTCATTTAGCGTATAACGGTTGTTGTAAGAAGCTGTAACAGCAAAGTGCAACTGCTAGTTGTAGTAGTCAGCAATGCAGTTAAGGTTGAGTTTATTGTGAGCAGTGATGGGCTAGTTACTTTTTAAAGTAACTGAGTGACAGTTACGATTGCCAAGCAAAAAAAGTAACTTAGTTACAGTTTTGTTTACGTATTTTAAAAAATATTTAGTTACAGTTACTTTAAATGACCGAAATTTTCGATCCAAAATTGATTTATTTTCGGTGCAAGACGAAAGAGACAAACCGCTCATTGAAAACGCAGTTTAACATGTTTAGAAAGCAAAGATTTCGCATTCCTAGTCACTATTGGTGCCTTGATTATAGAGATTATCTAAATACTACAAGTTGTTGTATTTATGAAATGCAGTTGAGGAATGCTTATATAACTACGGTAATTCATTTGACATTTGTATGGCAGCATCGTTTGGATTCTTTGTTACAAGGCCAATTAGTAAAAAAAGAAGTTAGTAAGATTTTACTTTGATTTGAATTGGAAAAATTGGATTAAAGTTTGCAGTCGGATCAATTGTATGACCAATGAATTGCTTCGCCTCAAATAAAAAATACTACTAGCCAGTGTCGCCTGCAGGGCCCCCATCAGTAACGTCGGGGTCAAAAACATCGGCTCAGCCGGCTGCGTCGGCTTCACCCATCGGACACCTATTTCACAATAAGGGTGCTGCGTTATGTAGTATTATGATATCAAAATTTTTTGAAGCGATTTGGTCATGTGACATACACACCATTTCTTTTAGAGACTATGCTATATTAATGCTACGTTATAAACGAACTGTGATTTGTGATTACTGCACAATAGCTGCTGCATTAAATTGAAAATTACAGAGTGAACTTTTAAAGAATCAAAGTTAGATTTTCTAACATTCGTAACTGAAAATATCTAAACCGCTCTAATCTGAAGCGTTTCATTTGGTCAAGAAACATTTGCTCGTTTTGCATTCATTATTTTGAATTGGCATTTCAAGAACTTATGAAATTTTCATTCAACTTACATTTAATATCGCCCACGGTTGCACAACGTTTTATGTTAACGACGAATTTATAAATCTTTACAGTTTAAAAATTAACTAACTAAATGTCTTATATTTAAATAAATTGCTTTTTCCTCTGTTGAATTTAGGATAAAGGTTTTTTTTAAACACTGTTATTTTGTAAACGATAGTTTTAAGCGTTTACGAAAGCACAATCTGCCTGTTTGCTTAATTATCTTTGCTTCCTTCGCATATTTCATTGCTTGTGGCAGGCATTGTCAATTTTTAAAAAATGTATAAAACACTAGATTTCGTATGAAGAGCAAAAATCAAGGCTGCAAGAGACGCGTTGTTTCCAATCTGGGAACGCGTTTCTATGCTTTCTGATGCAATAGGCGCCTTAGCATCGCGTTCTTCACTTGGTAAAACAGGAAGGGTAGAAATTCAATTGGCGACGATAACTATTTTTTAGAGTAGACTACAAAATGAATTTGTTAGCGTAATTTACACACACTTTTTTATTTCTATTACAACCCTAATGAAAGTAAAAGATAAAGATGTCGATAATTGCTTTATGCAAATTCCTAATATACCATCGCGTGCTTTGTACCTCATGCAAGTTTGTTTTGACCCAGTGGCCGTAAAAATATTTTCTGGCACCGAAGTAAGTAGAAACAAACAAACATACCATTTATCGTAAAATTACATTTTTTTTTCTTTTTAGCTTCAGGTATGATTTATTCTTTAAAGACTTCATTCATAACATCGGTCTATTGCCAAATTTAGCATTCTGTCGACGCTAAAACATATTCATTAAATTTTTGGTGATTTCAGCTTTCCACTCTAAGATAAAAAAAAACAACGTTCGCAAGTTTACTGTTCAGTCTTGTTCTTGACTCTGACTGTCATTGTACGGTCTGCTAATGTATAGTAAGAGATGAAAGATCAAAGAGCAAAATTAAAGTGGTGATTAGAAAAATAAAACAATCAAATTTTATTAAGATTTCCAATACAATTTAAACGAATAGCCTATGTGTGATATATTACACTGGTCAACACAATTTTTCTTGCATGGACTTTTTCAACTGATTTGGGTAATTTGGGGCGCTAAATCTGAATCTGGTGTTTGTTTTTGCTCATCATGTCACGTTTTTGAGATATAAAAACTTAATTTTTGCCAAAAATCAAATAATTTGCGTTTCGTTTAAGTGCCCATCTGTGGAATAGTGTTTACAATAGAAGGCAGCATCTCCATTTTAAATGACTTTTCAAAATTATTTGTAATCTTAAACCGTGTTTGCGTATCATTGACCACATCATATATCAGCAGTAAATATATACGTGAAATATGTTGAAAATACACGATCATGACCATTATGCTCGGCACAGATACGCCATCAACGAAAATCTGTTTTTTCGTTTTGTGTCATTCTCACAAAATTAAATTAGCAGGGTTAAGAAAAACCAAGTGAAAAATACACGAAAAAGAAGCAATATCACATCGCAGCAATTAGTACGATTGTACAAATCCAACGCATAGTTTAGCACAAACGAAGTCACGTTATGGCACCAAAAATTTTCTTTTTGCTGCTAATTTTTTTTGAACTGCGTAAGGGACATCTCTCATCAAACTCCAGGAGTAATTTTCTAATTTTGGTCAAAATGCTTTGGACTTATAGACTGTGGAGGAAACAAAATCATTAATTTGCTAAGTAAAAATTCGACATGCTCTCTGGAATGTTTTTTAGAAGACTATAAAGACCGCAATAAAGACTTTAATGAGTAGACAAAAGTAGCAGGACGCTACAATCAGAGATACCACAAGTTACAGTAACATTTTCTGGCTTGCAACGTACGCGAAATTTAAGAATGCGTAAGCATTATGAAAGACATATTGGTATTTTTTCCAATTCTCAAAAACGTCTTTCGCTGCTGCATGCTCTAGTTAATGACAAATGTCCTGATTCTTCGCGTTCGCTTTTGAAGCGTAATTGTTCCACAAAATGGTCTGAGAACTGTGATGTTGTCTTAGTTTTCAAGGAGTTTTATCCGGCGGTTGTTGGTTCTCTTGATCAACTATCAGAATCAAGAGATGGAGAAGTTTTTGAAAGGGGTGCTATGCCTTATTTGAAAGCGATAACAACAGCTGGGTTTTTGGTTAGCCTAGAAGTTATCAATGCTACACTACAACCTACCAAAACAGTTGCAAAGAAGCTACAGGACATCAAGAAATTATACTGACTGCATTAGATGCTACGAATATTACCATTTGCAAAGATGTTATCCAGGCTTTTAGAGACAATGAAGAAATATTTGTCGGACTCTTTAGACATGCCGAGGGTGTCTATGGGGAAATCCATGTCCATGCCTCGAATTGTAAATCGGCAAGCCAATAAAGCGAATCCACTAGCTATTTCATCATTACAGTTTTTCAGGCGTTCTGCCTTTTTGCCTCTTATTGACACAATGCTTGACTAACTCAGCGAAATATTAGCTCTGATCTTGTTGATTACATAAAACTCCAATTTTTGATACCATTTGTCTGTGTAAAGCATGATATTTGCTTTGATTAGAAATGCTATGAACTTTACTATAAATTTTTGACGCGATATGCCATGAATTTTGACATACACAGTGGCGTGCAGAAGGGGGGGTGAACAGGGCGACGGCCCCGGGCATCTAAGGTAAGGGGGCATCAAAAGAGTGAAATTACAAAAATTGCATTTTTTAAATTGTTAAAAACATATGCTTTTTCGTATCGTAAGTCTACTAACACATGCTGCATGGATCTGATAGAATCTTACTTGGGGGCATGGTGTGACTATGTTTCGTAGAAAATCTTCTGCAGCGTCAGCTTTTGTACTGAAATTATTATTTACAAAATTTCAATTAGTTTGCTATGTACTGTACAGAAACCAAACATATAATTATCTTTGACTTTGTTATGCTCCTTCGAGCTAGAGGAAATGCAGTTTCCTCTAATCCTAAGTATGTTCTTAACACGTTAACCGCCACATGTACCACCGGTGGTACATTGAGGTTTTTCACTCATACCGCCACATGTACCACCGGTGATACATTTCACAGTTTTCACTACTTTTCAAAAAAAATTAAACTAGGAGTCTCACAAAGGGTTAAATAATTGGACAAGTGCTTTGGATTGAAGTTTATTGTTCAAAATTTCCTATTTGCACCTCAACAAAGTTGTGGCGGTAGGGGCAAACTTCTTATATCTGGCGTGGCGGTTAACGTGTTAAATGTTTAATGCAGTTTGGAAGGGATGTCTTCCCAACTTTATGCATTGCATATAGGTTACTGATCACCAGCGGATTTTCAATTGCAAGATGTGAGAGGTCATTTTCAAAGTTGAAATTGATAAAAACATGTATAAGATCATCTATGTTAGAGGAACGCCTAACAAGTTTGGCTCTAATCAGCATCGAAAAAGAATTCCTTTCAGCAGATGTGAAAAATGAGGTTGTTCAAATATTTTCCGATAGGAGAGCTTATATGGAAAAGAGAAATCGTAAAGTGTAAGCGTCTAATTGATTTGTTTACATTATCACATGTTCTAGTTTAATAGAAAGAGTTGTTTCTTCGTCTGCTTTCACTAAACAGTGTCCTTAAAGCATTTTTATTGTATAGCTCACAAAAATATTAAGGGCAGCAAGCCAGCAATGCATCAAACTATTAATACATGGTTGCACTTGTACAATTTCAGATACTATTTCTAATAGAAAAAAATAGACAACTCTATCTCCTGTTACGCCTTTCGAAGTTATATATACATATAATAGATCATTTTGGTGGGCCTATGTGATAATCATTTGCTTGCATAAATGCTATGTTTTGTTTCTCAATATATACCTTTCACAAGATGAATTTTTTCTATAAATGTATGCCTTAGTCTTTAATTAACACATTAAACAAAAAATACTGTTTGCAATATTTTAGTTTGATTTTTCGAAATTTTTTCCCAACACCAAACTTAAGTATTTCAAGTGTCTATCTTTGTCTCATTCTTGAGTACTAGACAGTTTGGGAGGGGGAAATACAATCAAGCAGTTGGCCTCGGAGATCACTAGATCTCTGCACGCCACTGGACATTCAGATCAGTAAGCTTTTCTGGTTCGCCGATCACCATTACGAATCAGTTTGTATCAGCAAATACTTGGGGTGCGATTGTGTAAAGGCAAAATATTTTTGTGTGCAATTGCATTAAACTTCATTTTGTTCTGTTTAAAAACCGCACACACCTCTCATTTCCTGGGGAGAAAAACCTCGATATCCCTATTGTTACTAGATTTTGAGGGTTTTACCACTGCACCTGGGCTCTGTTGTTCAAAAAACTTTTTCCCCCCTCAAAGAAATCTTGGCTGTGCCACTGCCTATGATATGACTCGGTTAATTGACGGTCTTTCATCAATGAAAAATAGGAGTAAATATAAAAATCAATGTGTCAATCGTTCTCATATAACCCAGTGATTGTCCTTTGTTCGAAAAACACTAGGTTACAGATATTTGGCATATTGATTTTATTTTTAAGGATTTTACCAACTTAGTTTTTACAAACAGGAACGCAATTTTTTTGCTATCGTAAATACAGGCCTAAACAAAACTGTAGTTTTGTGACACTCAATGCAATTACACTGCATAGCAGCATTGAATCACTATCGTAAGATTGCTTCGGATTTAAAAGTTTTCAATGAGGACGTGCCCATTATTCGGAGGAAAAAGAAGAAAAAAATGTTAGTGAGAATTTTGAATACAACGCTAGAAATCGCTCTCAAGTTTGAGGGTGATCTCTAAAAACTCTTCAAAGAGAATTTCGTTGGGTAAAGCTTGTCCTTCTTGCCTTCCCCTCCGACTTCTCTACGCCTATAATTTCCAACACAGGTTAGAAGTGGGGAGATTGCATAAAATAGAACCTTTTTAAGATGTAGACTATTTGTTGGTTGTATGTTGCCAAGATCGAAAACCAAAAAACTTTTTGTGAGTAATGATCACGCATTCAGAACACAGCGGTAGCATTTGGTAATAAGAATTGAGCTGCAAATCAGTCTTGGTCTCTAAAAATGAACACAATCTCATTAACATTGTTTATCGAAGCACTGCATCCAATTTTAGATAAAGGTTTTTAATGTTTGTAAACGCTAAAAACATGCTGAGCACATGTGTTGTGGCAATGCTTTTGTTGGCTCCTTTGGTCTTTTCCCAACAATGTCGCCAAGTGACTGTCTGCAACGAAGACTCCCCCAACTTGAATAAGGGTGATAAGGGAGAAGTTGGATCACCTGGTAAAGCCGGTCCAGTGGGAAGCAGAGGTCCAAAGGGAGAAGCTGGAGGAGTAGGAGAAAAAGGAATGCAAGGGGAGTCCTGTGCATTGGGATCGTTTGAAAGTACATTGATGAAAAAACTTGCAGGTAAATCTGTTTGATCGAAAAAAAAACAAAAACAAGACATCAAGCTTTATTCAATTTATTTAGCTATTTTTCATGATATTATATGAACACATATGAGTTTTAAATGTCATGCTATGATTTTCGTTGGTGAAAAATACTCGCCATCATTTATGACCAAGGGTTGGAGTTGCTTTGTTTGCTTAAGTTATTTTGTCGTTTTGACACTAGATTGCCTAAGATTTGTATTTACCTAGAATGCTTGAAGGACTCATTTTGACTCCCTGCCATTTCTTGTGTAACATTAATGTGATTATGGCTGTAGAATGGCTTTGTAAAACAGCTCACTTATTGATTTTTCGATTAATTATTGTATTAGGTAAACCCAAATAACAAACCAACAAAACTGTTGCGTTTCAATAGAAATTTAATCCTATTTCAACTTTAAATCTTAAAATTGAGACGACTTGCAGTATCGCTCGAATAATTAAGTCTGGTTGCAACTTAATAGCTAGGAAAAGATTGGTTTCCACTAAGATACTTTAACCCACGCACTTCTCAATCAAGAACAGAGCAAATATATTCACAAACCACTTGAAAATCTCAAATTCTTTCACTTTCAAACGCAGAAAATAAAGCACTTTAATATATATATATCAGAGACTAACCAAAACTAAACCCACCAAAGTAATAGTCGCTAGTCACACAAATAGAAATCCACAAGAAATCACCACAGATCACCACGTTTTTTCCTTTCAGCCTCTATACACTTTTATTCTCTACACACTTTACTTTACTCTACTACACTCTCTACTACGCACTGAATTAAACTCTGAATCTTAAAAAAAATCTCGTCGCCTTATATTCAAAAAAGACAATCTTCTGGAAAATGCTAGAACATCACATGACACAAAATAAACACCATTGAATTAGGTAATTGATAATAATAAAAAAAGAAAAAAATCTTCAAGAAGAAACAAGATTTGCTGGAATACACTGGAACTTAGTTACGTCATCAACCATTGTGACGTCAGAAAAGGATGTGAGTTTCAAATCTATTAATAAATACCAAGGAAAAAAGGTCTTTTTTGAAAACAGTTAGGCAAGTTTAGGGCTTCAGACAATTCAGATTTACAAATAGAAACAATCACGCCAGAACAGAACGACAAATTACAACAAGTATACATATGTAAAAACATTCTTTCACCGCAAATTTACTTATTTGTGACAAAAACAAAATGGCGAAAAAATTCCAAAATGCCAAAAAAGGACACTTGTTATCGTGAGGAACTGCATTTCACACACAGACATACGGTTTTAGCTGTACACTTTCTGCACAGTGATTTGCTACACTCATGGCACGTGCCAACTGAGTGATTCTTTTTACCTTCACCTTTCACTTGGAAGTATTTTGTCATTTTACCATCTCCTTCATCAAATGTTTTTTCTTGCAAACGTCTTTTCTTAGAGTTGCTCTTTCGCCTATGTGAGGCCCTCTGTCAACTACCCAAGAAAAACTCTTCTGGGTATAATACGAATTATAGGAGCTGGTATTAGCCTGTTTAAGATATTACTTTTAATTAATTGATATTAAGGCATATAGGCTAACTGCAATCAGTTGAATAAAACATACCACTTCCACGACCGGTTTCGTTCCTATTAGAACTCGTCAGGTGGACTCAGGTATTGAACCGACGATCACATGAATTGCTTCGTGCGGTTTATGCCACTCCGCAATCAGTCCTTTCAACTGATGCTGTTAATTTTAAGCTTATATATGGTGCACGCTCACTACAGTGAGCTAGATGCGATATATGCTTTTAATTCCCAGCCAAGCCAGTGCCTTTATTACGTTATAATACGAATTATAGGAGCTGGTGTTAGCTTGTTTAAGATATTACTTTTAATTAATTGATATTAAGGCATATAGGCTAACTGCAATCAGTTGAATAAAACATACCACTTCCACGACCGGTTTCGTTCCTATTAGAACTCGTCAGGTGGACTCAGGTATTGAACCGACGATCACATGAATTGCTTCGTGCGGTTTATGCCACTCCGCAATCGGTCCTTTCAACTGATACTGTTAATTTATTAACTGATACTGATTAGTTAATTATACTGATATAATTAACTGATACTTATAAAGCTTAAAATAAGCTTAAAATTAACAGCATCAGTTGAAAGGACCGATGGCGGAGTGGCATAAACCGCATGAAGCAATTCATGTGATCGTCGGTTCAATACCTGAGTCCACCTGACGAGTTCTAATAGGAACGAAACCGGTCGTGGAAGTGGTATGTTTTATTCAACTGATTGCAGTTAGCCTATATGCCTTTATATCAATTAATTAAAAGTAATATCTTCTGGGTATGTTGTTCTTTGTGACCTGCTTGTAAACGATTTATGCATTTATAGCTGCCAAGTTCAGTGTGTTGTGGAACAAATAAATAGACCATCTTCTGGTGGAAGTTCTAACTGTGTATTTTCTGGTATCTTTTTGGCGATGTCAGCAATGGTGATGTTTTGGCGGAGGGTGCTAAAAATAGCCACATTTTTCTTGACCTTAGCTTGATAAACAGACATGGTTACATCACCAGATTTATATATTGTAATAGAGTCAAGTGACTCTTTCATATGCTTTACCACTCCAGGTACTTCCCTTCGGATTCTGTCAACTGATCTCAGCATGCTGGTTTTGTATTTTTGCAACTCTGTGACCAACTTCATTGAGGTAAAATAATTGTCTGTTGTCACGTTTCTCCCTTTGTTGAGGTACGGTTTTAACAACCGCATGACGACTTGGTCGAAGACACGTTCATCTCTAGAGCGAATCTCGTCTCTGCCAACATATGGAAACCCGTTTACTACATACTTACATTCTTTGTCTACAGCCAGCCAGTATTTCTGTTCGTACTTGTCAGGCTTTGACGCCATAAACTGCGTGAATGGACATCTAAATTTGCTGGTGAAAACCTGTTCCTCCACAGTGATGAAAACCCCAGTTGTGTAACATGAAATACAGTTGTTGATGAACCTGTTTCACACCACCAAAAATAGAGCAAATCTATTTGTTTTCAACCTTTGAGAATGATACGATTTTGTGTCAACGCGGAGAAAACGTAAAATTTCGCTGAAACGTTTCCTTGATATTGCTTTTTTACACAAGACCACGCCCCAGTTTACAGTCCACAGAGTATGATATAGCATGTCATTTGAACCTATTACTCCTTGTCACATGACGGCAATGAGCGCTGGCAATTTATTGTTTGTCAGACAAAATTCCTCGTTTCCGGTTTGTTTATGAGCTTTAGTGATGGTGCACTTACGGATATGTTCAAGTATAAACTTGTCAATAAATAAAAGCCAGGCACATTCAGAATTTCTAGCCTGTATGTTTCTATGCGCGTAACTCGAAGGGCTAGAATATTCCTTCAGAATATTATGACTTGCAAGTATGCCTGTGGACTGCTGACCAACTTGTACCTTCTTTCATTTAGTGCCATCCTTTGCTGTCAACACTGTACCATCCTCCTCATCAGATTCCAAATCACTTTGCAAACTGCTTGTGCTTGGATCTTGATCACCTAACACAAAAAGCAAATACGACTTAAAAAACACAAAAATGGGGATATCATAACTCTATCTCCATCACATACTTGCTGCATTCACAGTCTCATCTTCACTAGAAGAGCTAGATTCATCTGCTGCTGGTATAAAATCATTATCTGCAACAAGGCTGCAGCTTTCATCCCCATATTCAGACACATCCTCAGGAATATCAGTTAGCACAGACAAAACTTCTGTAGCTGTGAAGCCTCGTCTTGTAGACATACTCAAATATTGACTGCTTCAAGTTTCAAACTAAAGCGCAGCTCCGATCCGACTGTACTTGCAGTCAGAACCATGCACAGCAAGTCGAAACAAAGGTGAAAATCCGCTCTCTATGGGGCATTGTTGACACACAATAAACAATAGAGCGACAATTCACTCACAATGTCGCAGCCAAACAAACCATTGTATTCCACGGATAAGAGAGTGATAAAGCATTTGTAAAGATACTTGACAGCTGAGAAGCTTTCACGCTGTTTCAAAAATACAATTGACTTTTTAATTAAATTTCTGCTTTAAAACACAAAAACAGTGTCATCGCCTTTTGTCCACAAACTACTTTTCAAAGCGTCTCTATACAGGGAGCCAAAATGACTCCTTCGAGCATTCGAGGTAAATATTAGGAAAATCATTTTTAAAAGTGACAAAAACTCACGCCATCCAAGAGAGTATTAGGCCTGCAAATGATGAAAAATCACGGGAGGATTTTCCCTGAAAGCAAGCAAGTGAAAAGATATGCACAAGCAAACTAGCTAAAGGAGTCATTGTGACTCCATTGAGATTTCTAGTGAAAAAAGTACAGAACGTCATGTATTCAGTCATTATAAATCATTTACTTAGTTTTTTATTTTAGAGTTGGAAACTGTGGTGACACCAGCACCAACATCTTGTCGTTTATCGTCAGTTCACGGGAGACAAACTCTTCGATCAGGAGAGGAAGCATTTTGCGAAGACGGTTGGACAGTACGTAGTTACTCGGTTTAGTCGCACATAGTATTAACCGATTGTCAAGTTTCTGGGTATAAAATTACGTGTTTAAGTAAGCATATATATATAATATATATATACATATACATATAAATATAATCACTTAGCTTCACAGTGCTCAACAGCAAGCTTGCCGGAGTCGTAATAGATTTCTATTTGTACATCTACAGAAGGCGAAATAGACTGTTGTGGTTTTAATGTTTTTAATGTCTATTCTGTAGCTGTACAAATAGAAATATATATACAGTATATGGACCTTACACCTGCCTTTCTACAGCACTTTGTAACTACCAATCTTTCTGAAAGCATTAATAAAGCTGCCAGTAGCTCGAACGTTGATCTTTGTTTATTGCTTCTGTTTTAAACGCAATCTTCAAAGTCTAACTAAATTTATTGCAGCACAAAGAGTAATATCATTGGCTACAGAAATATAACTCGGTAAAATATAGCTTCTCCCCTTCAATCGAAGAAAATACACAATTAAATAATAATTCTCTTCTTGCGCACCTCTTTGTAATGTATAAAGTGATGAAAGTCTTGTTTTGCTCTTTTGACTACACCAAACCTTTTTAAATGAACTAGGTTTTGTATTTGGTTGATTGATCAATAGATATTTTTTGTTCTGCTAGCATTTAAAAAATATTATAAAGAACAAGTACATGGTGAGCATAAAATCTTAACCTAATTATAAATTTTTATTGCTCTTAAGATGAACAAGGTAGAACTGTAGCGTTTGGCATACTACTAGTACATGACAAGAAGTTTTTGTTAACATGCATGTTGTGATATTCAGAAAATCAATATATATCTAGAAATTTTTTTTCACGTTCATTTGTAGTTCAGTAAATTGCGACATGATCTCTTTTGCCGTCACATGGCAAAACTAAATAACTACAAAAAAGATGTTTTTTAGAATATTGACTTTGTTGTCATCTGTTTTTGTTTAAGAAAGCAAGAACTGAACTTTTTTTTCAGTTTTTTCAGTTTATTTACTGTTGAAATATTAATTATTTTTTCGCGTTTGCAAATCAATGACATAAACGAAAAAAAATCACGGTTGTTTATGCAATCTAAAATGTACGCTCGTAGTTGTTAAGTTTTGAAATATCACTGCATTTTTTTGTCGCTCGGAAAACGTCTAAACAGTGTGCCAGTTTTTTGCAGTCACCAACGCTGCCAGTGTCCTTAACTCGTTTCCTACCAAGATTATCATAGGATTGTCTAATGATCATATGACAATCTTGTGTTTTCAGTGTTTCCTAAAACTTTTTTTCGCAGTGTTACAAAATCAGTTTACTAAAAAATGGATTTGTGACTTTATTTCTTATCCGATTTTTATAAAATTTTCAAAAGATCACGCTTAATTCCTCACGCATCGAAATATGTAAAATTTGAACTCTAATTCTTGGATTTTCTTATCCAAAGAAGGTAAAGAACCCAGTTGCAGACAACAAAAATGGCCAAATTTTCAGCAAGAGCGCAGCTACGATCTTGAAATCAACTAACTTGAAATCAGATTGAAATTACACGTTTTCCAGGAAAGCAAACCCTTTATCATTAACACAGTCTAAAAACTACTTTTTTGAGGCATCATTTGACAAAATTTCAAGCAATAATAAAAAAATCTGCCTATTAAAGTTTTCAAGTTTTTTAGAGGTCTCCAAACCCCCAGAAAATTTGTATGGTAAATAAAAAATAGTATATTTGATTATTAAAAAATATGATATGTTGCTAAATACCGGTCTCATTTGAAAGCTTAGGAAATTTGCTTTCCAGCAATATATAACTTTAAATGGTTGAGGCTAAGCGGTATATAATATTTACTTATCAAAAATGAGTACCGTATATCATGTCAGTTCAACCCCAAAAATTTTTCGATTTACCTTCACTACATTATAATTTTTAGAAAGACTACATTCTTTAGAATAACAAAATAAATTGCATATATTTCATTACTAAAGTCGTCGTTTTGAATCAAATTTCCAAGGAGATAGAAGCTAAAATACAAGTTTAAAAGCTGGCACAAATTTGGCTTTTCTAAATCAAAATTTGCTGCATCTCCTTTGTTTCTAAATAAATGGGAACAGTGTAAAAAAAGCTTCTGTTTCATTGTTAGTGACAACATATTCTATTTAAACTTGATATTTGTGAATTTTGAAGAAATTCCCTGTTCAAAAACACGTAATGTTACATGGTTTAGGTTAGCCTTCAGCGGACAATGTCTAATCATATTTTAAGTACTAAATTTAACTAACAAAATTTGGTACCGGTCGGCACCGATCAAAAAAAGGTGATAGGCCTCAGAAAGTTGCAAATTGTAGAAAACCTAGGCTTTTTGGTAAGTTTTGACTGATTTACCTTGAAAGCTTATTTTCTTAGCATCATCTAGCAATTATTTCTAAAAAAATTGGTAGAAAAATAGAATCGCTAGTGATTTTTGAGGTAAGAATACTAATCTGATTTCAAAGACAACTCAGCCCCTATTGGCTGGGGTAATTTATATAAAATTTGCATATTTGAAAATTTCTATTTACATTTGAAATCATCAAGAAAAAGAAATTTCAATGATATATAACACTTAATGTAGAAGTAAACAGATGAGTAATGATTTACAAACAAACTTAGAGTACATAATTATAATTGATTATTACAAATTATGACAGTTTTTTTGCACTGCCGCCTTACGGATATTTTTTTGGCTATTCTCGTCGTAGCGAAGAAGTAAAATTTGTCATACCAGTTTTTGATATACGAGGCGTATTTATCGCTGAGGGGAGTTCACCGATATTCTTTGTTAAAACTGCATTAAACAGTTATTGTCCATCTTGTTTTGTGGAACCGCAAAACATATCGTGTTTTTTCTTTCATGGGTGTAATATTCATATCACAATTATCATAGCATAATTATATTGAATTTGTAACATGTTCTGAACATCGAAAAATTTATGCCAATAAAAATTTATGGTTATGTACTAGTAGTAGGCCAAAAACCTTGTTCTATTTTTGTTTACCTTAAGTGCAATAAATCTATAGACTTAATGAGGTCAAGACTGTACAATCACGCTGTATACCCTGTGGACACTAGGCACATTCGTAATAATTACCTCGCATTTCTCAATAAACGTTTTTTAGAATCATTTTACATGCACCAAACTGATTTTTCTTTTAACGATAAAATTAACAGCTTTTATCCCGGATTATACAAATTTATAAGTCTTTGACCGCCAGTTGTCGCTGCTGCACTTCTTTATTGCCATAATTTTTATTTTTTCTCCTTATCGTCCTGTTGATTACTATGTAACCGTTGTCTGTGTTTAAACTTTAGTCACTCCTGACGAAGAAAAACTGATTTTAGTTTTTCGAAACGTTGAGTTTTCGTGAATTTTATGTAGATTTTGAATCTAAGTAAAGATCATTTAAACTTTCGATTACACCAGAAGAGCTATATTGAGAAGTTAAAGGATGCCTGGTGACAAAAGCAAAATATAATTACCTCGCATGTTGCAGTAGTAAGTAAATGTATGATTGGAGGTACATTTTCCAGTTGTCAGAGATAAAATAAAAAATTGCTTAAAAGCAGTCACCAACACGATACTGTAAAACACAACAATCTTTCACTCGCCAATACCCCGCAACTAGTTTCAACCTTATTGGGTCTCATTAAGCGTTTTTAAAGACAGATGGTAATAAAATTACTAAGCCTAAATTATGACAACTTTCCCATTGCATGCAAAATAATGATGCTAAATACGGTAGTACAATGTAGCACTATCTATATTAAGGAGGTCTCGTTTAAGGACACACAGGCACAATATGGAGAAAAAGTCGCATTGGTAAGCCCTAATAGGGATGTGGGATCATTAAGATTTTATCAATTTATATTTAATATGGGTAGTGCTATTAGCTAGCTAGCAAATTTCAGGCAATCTCCTATTTAGGTGGGATCTGTTTTCAGTATCACACCAAGATAAAACAAAAAATTTCTTAAAAGCAGTCGCGAACATAGAGTTTTTCAGCAATTTTGTATTTTATCTTGGTGTGATGCTGAAGGCAGTTCCCTATTAAATGGAAGATCGCCTGAAATTTGCTTGCTAAGCAACTAGCCTTATCTAAACTAAATGCCAGCTGTTAAAGTTTATTCTTTAATTGATATCATTCAAGTTGAATGTGGCATTTTATTGGATTTTTTACTATTTGCTTATTATAAGGTGTTTCAAAGACGCTTCAATGGGAATCTTGATTTCAGTCGGAACTGGATACAATACAAATTCGGTTTTGGAGATTTGGATGGGGATTTTTGGTTGGGTGAGTCTTCACTATTATGTTGGCAACGGTACTGAGCGTGAGTTTTAGGCGACAAAAATTCTTAGTTTGATAGTGACAAAAACTACGTTGGAAAGTTCTTTCAGAAAGTTTCTGTGATGATTGCTTCTGCTTGGAAAATTTTAGCAAGCTGCAAATTAATCAAGCAAAGTGTGTTATCAACAATCAAAAGTGCAATCAGGAATTTGTAGTTGGATTAGCCACAACCATGTTGGTTTTATTTGCGAAAAATTGCAAGATGTCTATGAAACAAAATGATTTTGCTATTTTATAGGGCAAAGTCGAAATAATAAGATGGCAGTTTTAACTCATTTAGCTCCAACTATTTGCACCATTGAAAACAATTAAAATAACGCTCTTACATTGCAAGCACAACACTACGTTTCATAAAATTCAGCGTCATAATTGCTTAAATATAGCAGGCATTCCTCGTATGTCGAGTGTAACGATATTTCAATCAGATCACTTCGTTCTTTCGACAAATTTTCTATTCAAATTTAACGTTTCGCTCCCCTTAGTTACCGGAAAGCTTCTTCAGAACACGGTAGATGTTAATAATGTGACATACAAACTGTACAACATAAAATTACAGAGACTACCTGTATTACTAAACACTAAAAATTATTTATCAACAGGGCAGGCAATTACGTAATAACAAAAACATTGTTACATCACAGATACAGGAGTGGCCAAGTGAAAAGTGTTGTGAGAAACATAAGACATTACTTATTGGAGACGAACACACTATAAACAGTCGGAAAATTCGCACCATCATTGCGATTAATAACATTACATGAACAAGCCTTGTGATTTATCAAAAAACTTTCCGCAACGCGACGTCTGTATGCATGTGATTCTGACTTCAGAATTTTGACATTATCCCAATCTATTCTATGATCGAATTCCATAACATGTTGACTCAGCGCTGACTTTTTAGTGTTAAAAGTCTTGACCGCATCAACATGTTCCCGTTTTCTGGTTCTAACACTACGTCCTGTTTCACCTACATACACAGCATTGCAATCCCGGCTAAGTCCATATATTCTGTCCATATACCATGTTGATAAATAATTTTTAGTGTTTAGTAATACAGGTAGTCTTTGTAATTTTATGTTGTACAGTTTGTATGTCACATTATTATCATCTACCGTGTTCTGAAGAAGCTCCCCGGTAACTAAGGGGAGCGAAACGTTAAATTTGAATAGAAAATTTGTCAAAAGAACGAAGTGATCTGATTGAAATGTCATAATTGCTGTTATGCAAGTATAGAGATAAAAATGCCATGCAGAAACGCATCTGTACAGTACTAGTATGGCAGCAGACTGGAGAATATGAAATACAAAGAGTTATGATTAATATTGCGTTAACAGTAATCAATAGCAATGAAAATCAAGGCCACGCCAAAAATTTTGTTTTCCAAATGATGGGAAGTATTTTTCCTTTAAATAAAGTGCTGGGATTACTTATTTGCTGTCTTGTTTAACCCAATAGCATCTTTGTGACAGTTTACGACTGAAACTTTTATTAGTCATAGTGTTTAAAGATGTTACTGTACAAAAGATAGGCAGCGTTTTGACTTCTGTAAAGTGTTTCGATTACCAATTTGTAGCTGTTTTCTAACCTACAGTGTTTTTACTACTACAGTATTTACTTGTGAAAATTTTTCCGTCCAAGCGATAGGCAATGTTTTGACTTTACATAAAATATTTCGATCGTAAATTTGTAGGTTTTTACATGCAATACCTTGTATTGTTAGTGTTGATTACGCTTTGCTATTTGTGCTGACCAATTTTGTTAAAAAAATTTGTTGTCCACATGATAACAGACAAATTAATACCCAACGTATTCTATGAATGAAGTTTTTTTACTTTTTTGCCGCTTTCAACTAAATCTACTTTTTGTGTAAAGGCATTGCTAGTGATTTAATTAAATCAGAACACTTTTTAGAAGTGTAGCTGATTGTACCAACAAGCTTTGAGTTCACAGTACATTGTTACATAAATTAATCTTACAATTGTTCTCAAGTACCTAAACCGCGAGTTCAAAAATCGACATACAATGTTTTTTTACTATATTTGTTTTCATATTCACTGCTCTTACCTGCTTGATTGCAAAAGATAGTAAACAATGAGCTAAAAGATTTCGTGGTAAATCTAACATTTTTTTTTAAATCGATATAACAAAAACGATAAAAAACTTACTGCAACAATCATGCTGAGAACTAGCATACGTAACATGTTACAAGTTACTAAGGGTAAACTAACATCAGAAATATCAATACAGTAAAGATGGCCTTTAAAATAAAATGTAACAGTAATGAAATTTTCAGTTGAAAAAAAATTTTCAGCATTTTCTTTAAATTCTTATAACTTGCTCCACAATATTTTCCTCTTGATTGCTGCGCATTGAGTTCTAGAAGTACTTATGCTGGCGTTTCTCACTGGAACGGTGGTATCAGTAATTTGTGACAGATTGCTCATTAGCAAAGAGACTAAATTGCAGATTTTGTGCTGTGGAGTATTGTTAAGATGGTAATTTTAAATCTTTCGTGAGAATTTTTGGCTAAAGGTAGGATTTTGGCTTAATTTTTGGTTTGAAAAGATCATGTGCATGATACGACAAAAGAATGCTCTGTTGCAAAAACCTTTGATCTGTCTTCGGTTGCTCGTTTTTTTAACAAACATACTCAATAGTAATTTGCCACTGTTTTGTGTATTAGCTACCGTGCGAATCACACCTTGTTTACGAATCCAAATTTAAAGTTACACTGCATCTTGTCTTGGTTTTAATTTGCGACTTTAGAATTTTGGTCTACGTTAAAACCTGTAAATATGGTATACAGAAAATATCAACCACTCTTTTCCCTTTGTTCGTTTCAACGCTTTTTTAAAACGCGTCCTTGAAAAGCAAAAAAAACGTTTGGTGAATTTTTGCTCAAAAACCGGGCATAGCGCTTTTGAGCTGCGAACAAATCCAAGAAGAAACGACAAAAGTTCTTCACCTTAACTTGATCGACGCATCATAAACACCGAGGCACAGATGGATCTCATTGCTAAGTTTTAACACCGTTAAGTTTGCTTAAATAAAGGTTTTTGCTTTTTCTTCATGTAAAGACTCTCTCTACGTTAGATCTACCAACGCCAGCTTAGCATCTGAAAGCCATTACACGTACAAGACTACACAAATTCTCCAAAAAACATAAAAAACGTGTAATGCAAACTTTTAAACATAAAAAAAACAAGTACATACGTCTAAACCTTTTAAGTTTGTACAACCTTTGGAGGTAATAGTATTTAAAGTTGACCAATATAGGCGGAAAATCCAATCACAAGACCGGTTTAACTGGGTAGAGATTGCCGCTCTTTCTTCAACCCCAGAAAGGATCAAACAATGCTTCCACAATATGATCCAAACAGAAGGTTTTCAACTCAACAAAATGGACAAAAGTTGGAGTCCTCTTTCCCTAGTGAAATAAGGAAAAATACTTTTGCTGTTTTACTTGAAAAGCACATGGGAGCAGAGGATGTGGGGCGTAGCTAAGGACTTGAGGTTACAAATACATTTACAAAACAATGCTCATCACGTAGTGAAACAGACCTACTACTAAATATGCTATTTTTGCATTCGCATAAACGATTAACGATTTTGGCGTCGCTGTCTAGCTTGAATTAGTGTCCTCGTGCTCCTTTAATTAACGGGTAAATGGGAAAGTAATCCATCGAGAACTGAAATCAGACCCTAGATTTAGTTATTAGCCTTAAAGAGAATCAGTTACCGGAAACATATTGCCACCAAAAGGCATCATCAGTAAAAATTGAATTAATTTGTTTGAGGGATAACATCTTAATATAGAGTTTGACTCAGTTCCTAATGGATTACTTTCCCATCAACCCATTGAATATTATAATCTTTATGATAGCATGCTGAGATGTCCTTCCCATACATGTTGGTGTCATTGGTTTATCGGGTAAATAGTTACTTAAAAACATTCTTATTTGAAGAAGCAGTATCGGGAAGAGAGGAATAGGGGCTTTGTTTAGCCCCGGTCATTATTTCATAAATTGATTTTCATTTTTAAAACATACTTGGTTTTGGACGCAGGCAATGTTACGGTACTTTTTGTTGTTGTTTTCACAACTGCTACTTTCTCGGTAAATCCGCTGTAGTCGGTAAAACCGTTACAGTTAACACTGACGTAACTGATAAGGATCCTGTGATCAATGCCGGCGAAACCAACTGGTGATAATATAAACCAAAAAAGTGAACAACAAACCTAAAAAACATTTGCTTGATAAACTTGACAAATATTTTTTTGAGAAAAAAATTGAATTGAAAAAATTGCTGAAGAATGTTTTTCTGCTGTGCTTAAATTGGCAAGGAAATTTATCTGATTACAGGCTTCTGCTATATTGAAAAATTGGTCACATGCTGTTTATAAAATATTTATCATACAAAAGTTTACTTGATCTTTTTTTAAAATAGATTTTACTTGAATGAGATTTTGTATACAGTTTTGCTTTAATAATCTTAAAATGACAATCAATGAGCAATCTTATACGCACTGTAGATTTCAGATAATGGTAAACCAATAAATATTTACGTAAAATTCAACTCTTCATCAACACAATTAATTGTTAAAATTAACCAGTAAATTATTATTTTCCTCCGCCCGAATAGTAATGTGGAATGCTAATTTTTGTGCATTTTCTGTTGGAATTTTCTCCTAGCTGTTAAATATAATGCTGTGTAGTTGCACCACTACGAATAACCAACTGCTGCCTCTGACCCTAAAATCAACCCAAAGCAGAATCAACCAATGCAATCACTAACTTCCACTTCTCATAAAAATTCGTTGGTACTTTGATGTGACATAATTGTAACATTGTAACTGTAACAAATCTTTTAACTTTTTTCTTTATGTTGAGTTTATGGCTTTTGAGGTCTGGCAGCCGGCTAGTTGGCTTAACAGAAATTTAAGAGAGATAGTAAGGAAAACGCGTAGCAACAAATAAATTAGTGATAGAACTAGGCCTACAGAAGAGCAGGTAGTTGTATGGGCGCCCGCTGAAATTTTTACGAGATGGTAAAAAGCACAAATTTATAAAGTCTTAGGGTCACTTCTGCTATATTATTTTCTTTACAAATATTAGTAAAGCAAGCATGATGTGTATTTTAAAAATACATGCTGGTTTGCTGTTGAATCCATATTACTTGCGATACCATGCAATGCCGAGGCAAAACCAGATATAAATACGTCGAAGTTTGCAAGTAATTTACATGGGACACATAATTTTTGCTGATTGCATACAAAATAATTTAAAGTTTAATTAATTCAACCTATTAGGTAGGTATTCTTTTAAAAAGTTTTTTAGCATATGAAACTGAATCTGTAAATGAAATACTGAAATTACATCATTAAAAAACTTTCCTTCGGAAAATTTTTTGTTTATGATTTTTAAGCAGTCCTTATAGAAGGACGTTAGGCACTTAGTCACCTTTTAAGTTTAAATGCATCAAAATTAATTTTTTGATGTATATATTGAATGTACACCTGTCTTGGTACATTCTTGTTTAAATTAGGTTCATAAAAATGTTTTGAAGTGAAATATGCACTGGCGAATATAGAAGGGATATTGGGGGTCGGATCTTCCCAATATTTTCATAATAAATATCCTACTTAAAAAACGTGAAATCTTTTTGTTGAGAACAGCTTGCAACTGTTCGAACAAATGTTGAATTAAGCTCGATCCCTCACAAAACCAAAATTTTAGATACGGCTCTGTCGGGGCTTACATTGCTTTATATAGAAGGAAGGGGAAAAAATTACGCCCTCATCAGATGTGTTAATAAGTATATTTCCTTCTTGTACTTAATGAGCTAAGTTCTCTTTTAAATTATTTTTCACCTCTTTTTTCCTCTTCACAGAACTATTCTTTGTAATCTTTGCCGGCTAATCTTTTGTGTGCTGCTTAACTTCAAACGAATAAAAGAGCATAGAAAGACATTTTTTTACAACGCAGCGCAAAAAATTGTCAACAACACAAATCCATGGCAAATACTGATGCCAAAATATGTTAGGCATTATATTCAAGCCTTTTTTGTATGGAACGGGACAAAGCATTCAATGTGAAAGCAAACTTTACAGTTTTAACATGTTCTTTAAACGTTTTTCCTTAAACCGTATTTTTCTTTGCAGTAAACGCATTTTACCTACTTTTCCAAAAGTACCACTAAGTGCTCCATACGGTCGAAACAAATTTCGGTAAGAACTCTTGAAGATTTAAAAGAAACTAGTTCTCTTGATGCAAGAGAACACTCTTGCTCCCCTTTGGACAAACAGGTCAAAGCTATTGTTACAAATCCTCAAACAATGAAGATTTGTGCTCAAGTGCCCGGTAGGAACTCCCGGGCCTTTGCTCCATCTTCAAACCCAACAACTAAATAAAAACTTCTTTATTGCGGGCATCTCGGTAAAAGAATATTCAAATCCAAAAAACTCAGTTAAATTAATTTCCAAATCAATAAAAAAGAAAGAGCAAAAATTCACCTAGGGCTTCTTCAAATATACGAGATATAACTATATGCTAAAAACTCGTATAACTAAATGCAGAAACAAAGTTCAACTTCGTGTAGCAACAAAACTTAAGCAAGGAACTTTAAAAATCCAAAGCGTTACTATTTCACTGTTTAGAACAAAAGGCCAGCTAATTAGAATGCAAATCTTGCCCGGTTTTAGGCAAAAAACACTCGAGAGTTGCATTCCAATCTCAAGCTGCCAAACGCCGAACAGAAAATACAAGGTTTGCGAGAACAAAAGAGCTTCAGCTCAGTTCAGCCACGGAAATCCAAAAACAATTTTTTTCCCGAAGCTGATTCTGTAACAGCTATATGGCGAGTAAACTGCAAAAAATCAAGTCCATCTACTGTAGTTGCAAAGTTTTGGCAAACCTTCTGTAAAGCAGCCAAACATTTTGAGCAGTTACGTTCACAAGCCAAGCAAACATGAAAATAAAACTTTCATTTGTGATGCCAATCCGTAATTTTGCAATATCTAAGTCCAATCCAGGCCTCCTATATACTGTAGATGTAGATGAGATGCAGCTGAGGTACCTCAATTTTCTTTTTTTCGGTGTGAGGCCACCTGCTGGCTTTTGTTCATGGTTCAACACTGAAAACGTGGCAATACTGCTTTTGTGCCGTTGAAACATTGTGATGCTTGTTTCTTGGTTAGTTACCTAACTGTGAGACCCTCTGCTTTTCTTCTTTTTTTTCGTGGACCTGATGCATCAATGAAACCTTTTCAGTACAATATATACGAATTGTTTCAGAAGCCAGAATGCTTTTTGTTTAAATTTTTCATTAGTAGAAATAAAGTAAATAGATGATCAATGAAGAAACAGCATTGGATTTCAGTGGAGAGTTCAAAAATGATTCCGCCACAACACTTCCTCCCGTTCCAAAATTTTCCAATATTGATAATCCCTTGCTCCTTGATATGCATATACTTGTACCAACTACCCTTCAGTGGTGCATAAACATCACACTTTATATCCGAATCAAATTGGCTTGCCTCGGATTTGTTGCTTCAAACCATGTCTACCAAAATAGGGATTCTTAGATTCATCGCCGTTTTATAGTTGTTAAAATTGTGATATAATAGTTGTCAAAATTGTAAGATAAAAGCCATTTTTCGTTTAGTCCTGTAAATAGGAGCCTTCCTTTAGCATATTGATTCTTTTTGTCAAGGCTCTGGTTCTCGGCAAAATGCAAGTAACAAAGACACTTTTTAAATCAATTGCTAGACATCGAGTTTGAAATTGCCAAATTTAGGAAATCTGATTGTTTTTTCCACTACATCCGTCTTTTATAGCGTCTATTATAGCCACTAGAAGTAATATGCGGATTACACATCTCATTTCAACTGAGTTAGTAGTGCATGAGTGGTTTCTAAATTGCATTGCATATGGCACACTTTGATGTGCCATGTATTAAACTAAATAATCATCAAAAAAACAGTTCAAAAACTTGGCTTGATGACCATTCTTGAATGCTACAAGATGGTTAATTCGAAAACTTAGGAAACTTTGTAGCAGTATCATTTTCTTTTTTTGCTGCATGTAATGCACTAGGCCTACTTTTGTTATCATTTATGCCTTGATCAGAATAGCTATTTTGAAGTAAAGCATGCATTACCACTACTGTAGGTATATTTCATTGTTTTCCAAATAGACGATTGAGGCTTTCTGATTCATCTTCATCATCCCTGTCGCAGTCTCACAAAATAGAACAAGGCGGCAAAATGTATATATTAGCTGAAATGTAGCTTGAGTTATTACCATCTAGAAAACCAACCGCCTCGCTTGCTGAAGATCTGAAAAAATGTATCTAATACTTCTAATCACTATAATAAGTAACTGCATGTTGACTATGTACCTAACGTCCTTTTATAAGGACTTCAAAAAACTAATTAAGCTTACTCTATCAAAATAAAAAAATTGCTTGAAAAGTCACATGCAATACTAATAAAGGTCTTTTAATAAAATTGCATCATTTAGGAAAATATAATGAAATGAATTATCTGTTTATAGAGGGTTAAAGATTGAAAGCTTAACACGCTTTTACAAACCTCATTTTATGACAACTGACCACAAAAGCTAGACGCTGCTGCACTTGCTTTACCGATTTGAATATCGAATTCTGTCTAGAATCATTTGTAAAAGTGACCAAATACTAGCAATTTTCTACCTCCTTCAAAGTTTCTCAGCAAAAATGCAGATTTACCAAACTTTTTATTATCAAAATTAAATTGATTTATTTGTACTGCATATGACCTCGCGCAGGATAAAAAGGATCAACGTTTTAGTCTTAGAATAGAGCTGTAATTGCTGTAATAGCAAGTTTCTTTCTTCTGCTCAGGTATCGGCAAAAAGTGAGTTTTAGCGCATTGTGCAAAAGCAAAAAATTTCGCCTCATTTTTGATCAAACAAATCGTAAATGCAGGTGTAAGAATTCTGTGTTCAGATACAGCTAAAACTTTATTTCTCTTCCACAAAAATGGCCGCCCTCTTCAACTGGCCGCTGTGTGCAGACCGCTCACACTGCACACAAGTCATCTTTTTTCGGAACCCAAATTACACTTGCTGCATGGTTTGGAAGACAAATGTGGGTAGAACAAAGTCCAAATACTGTATTATAGTTAATATCTGTTAATGTTATCATTATTGTTCTCTGATGTAAAGCTTTTCAAAGATTGTTTTCGAGAACACTTGTGTTTAAATCTATGACGGAGTTATTAGTGCAGGAACCTTCTGCTGCTGCGGTAGATTTTTACCATAAACACAGCAAGTCAGTAAGACAAACGCCGTAGCTCTGTCAAATGTCAAATGTAACCTAGTTGAAGTCATTTACTTAACACGAGACAAATTTCCTGTAGAGACAGCTTTGAAACAGTTGAAAAGTAGGAAATATCAAACTGTTACATAATTGTTGGCAACCAACTGCTCTGATGAAACCTAGTTGGCCGAATTAGCGTCTACTGTCAGCAAAGTAAATCGTTTTTTTGTGGTATTAATTATGTAATCGCTTGTCAATAAGTGGATTATGATAAGTTTCACAAAGATTATAATGTAATGATGATGAATTGATATGGTATATAATGGTATCACTATTGTCTCAACCAAAAATCACACAAAGCAGGAATGATCGAATTTGCATTCTCACGATTACGAAACATGCATAAGTTATTGCGTCACCAACCAATTACTCTCTCAAAAAAATGTTCAACTTAAAAACCGAGTAATTTTGTGTCTTTTCAAATTGAAAACTATGTTATTTTGTCGTCAATACTTAAACTTTTGACGTAAGTAGTTATTTTGACGTCAATACTTAATAGCAATGTCGTATGCTCATCAAAAAGTGAATCATTCTCAAAGGAGAAAGTCATCATTCTTTCTAGTAAAAAGAATAAAGCCAAAAATGCTGCTAAACATTTTGCTAAAACGTTTTACTCTTATGTCTTTTCAAGTCGAAGACCTTGTTATTTTGACGTTAATAATTAAACTTTTGACGTTGTAATTAGTAGCAATGTCATATGCTCGTCTATAGGTGTATCAATCTTAGAAGAGAACGTCATCATTTTTTTTGGTAAAACGAATAAAGCCAAAAATGCTGGTAAACATTTCTTTAAAAAGTTTCACTCTTATATCAAATCCATCATCAGCTAAATAAACAAATAAATTTGATGAACGTAAATAGGCATATTAAAAACTAAAACAATCTGCGTAAATGCCTACCTAAGTTTACTAAATTAAGGTATAAAAGTATGCCAATACCAGCATCATAGAAATGGGTTAAATAAATAGTTACCTAGGGCTAGACTCAAGTGGATATTGCATTCAGAGCTAACTGGTATGCAACTTAAATTTAACAAGGTTTATCACAGTCATGAAATAATTTAGCGGGAATACAAAACGGCTGCAATCAACCCACTACTTCCCGGTCATCAATTTAAAGGGAATATTTTTAAGAAAATCGATGAAAAAGGGTTATGTTGGTTAAATATCAACCTTCAAAAAAATTCATTTAATTTTAATATCTGTTCCAGGAAGGTAAAAAAATGATATCTACTTGGCGGGCACTTGGGCTCTCAAACAACGTTTGCTGTGATTTTAAAAAATCAGCTAGATGGAATTTTTGACATACAAAAATAAATTGAGTTGTTGTAAGATCCATTAAAAATACAATTCAAATAAAAATGCAAAACAACTGCAAGCTTGTTCGGCTTTAAGCGTTTCATGATGCACTCACCATTGCCCGTCTTGTGTCAGCTCGAAAGACCATAAGTAAGCACGATTTTGTATAAGTAATATATCTCAAAAATTGCTTTTGCAAATAAAAATGAATAGCTTTTTCATCACAGTTATTGAAAAAAGCGAAAAAACAAAAAATGGTACTTAACAACAATTACTACCAACTTGTTTAACTTTGGTGCATTTTAAAGTAGTTAGGTGCAGCCCGACATCACATCGACAGCATTCTGTTTGATATGTGATTGTGAAAGTGTCTTCTGGTGCCTTTTTTTGTCAATGTATGTGATTTTGTAATTACCTTTATTCCTATTGGTCTCATCGTAATTGGAAAGTGCATGGATTTATGGCAAGTGAGAAACTGTGTTTTTGCCATTACTTGTGATGATCATTTTCATATCACGCTCTGTATTTTTCTTTCTTGGAGTTTCTATGTTCTGCGTCAGCAGTTCGTAAAATTTTTTAGTTCTAATATGCCTGATAAGGATTTGCTCAAGTTTGAATATCCCGTACTATTCAATTAGTGAATAATCTCATACATCTCTTATTCTGAAATAAAAATACTTAGAACTACTCATAACTTAATTCAATATCTCTAGGGAGCCTTGAGGCAAACTTTAAGAACCGCTGCTCTAAGCAGTTGGTTTATTTTGAATGGTCCTGGCTTGGCGGCTCTGCGTCATTATAATCAATGTCTCGCTAATCATGTTTACCTTAAAAAAATTTTACTCTATTGACAAAACTTGCTGTGCTGATGGTGTTTTGAGTGTAAAAGCAAAGCGATTTAATAAAATGTTTACCAAAGTTTTGGCTTTATTTTATTTTTTTGCCATAATCATTGCAGTCGTATTCCATTTTTTGCATCTAATCATCTTTGATTTTGTTCTGACATGCGTCCTTTCTTTCCCAAGCCATTATCTGACTTAAGGAGGACAAGCGATTAATAAAGATTGTTTTAAAATATTGAAGGTCTTGAAAAGATTCACGAGCTCACCAATGCTCTAGGATGCAAACTGCGAGTTGACATATGGAGGACTGGAGATGTTCACTCATACGCCACATACAGGTAAACTAGCTACACAATGGTTATATAATTACAAATATGTACAACAGTAGTAGTAGTATAGTGGTAGTAGTTATTCAATTTTTATCCAATGTTGTCCCCTTAGCAGAGATTGCTGGTTTATCCCATTTGTTGTGCAATTGCTCGCACTCCGTCTTTCCACTTTGATCGATTTAGGACATCTTTCTTTTTCAAACCAACAGAGATGTCCAAAAGCATATGACTGGAAGAGTTATTTGCTGCTCTTTACTCATACTAGTTTAATCAAAGTGTGTTCTTGCTATTTATCTTCTATCAAACAAAACAATTTAAAGCAGTAGTTATCAACGTTTTAGTTTCTGATCATCATCAAATTAACGATGTTCACATATTCTTATAAGTAGGCCTGCTACATTGGTAGGAGTAGGCTTATAGAAAGCAAAGTGGTGTTAAAAGTACATGCAAACTGTGCTTAGTTCCTCACCTAGTGCAATTTAAGAGTGCTCATTAGCTAATGACATGGCACTCTTACACTCATTTCTCCTGGTGAATGACGCAGCTGATGAGTTGTCTAGATGGGGAGCGCTAGTCCTGCCTTTGGTAATCCCTTGTTATCTCTTACCTCTCGTATCCAATCTTCTCTTTTCTTGGACTGGAGGCATGCTGTTCCATCTAAATTCTTTGACACACAGGTTCCTTTGGTTTACACTAAGGAACTTGTACTCCCTCATCACGCTTGCTGTGTTCTCTCTTGTCTTTGCTGCAATGAACATAGCCTTCTGTTAAGCTCTTACCTCTCTAGAATTGAGAATTCTTCATTCAGCGCATGTGGCAATCTGTCCTAAAACACCTCTCATTGCATTCTCAACTGTCCAGCTACTTACTCTTTGTGCCGTATGCTCTTTGGCAACTTTCCGTCTCTCTACGACCTCTGGTTTAGGCCCTGGAGAGTTGTCCAGCTTCTGGGGTCCATGGTCTTCCGCCAAGTTTCCATCTCTCAAATGGGATCGGGTATAAACAACAACAAGCCAAGCATCAAACAAAATCCATAAGCGGTGTTGATAAACAAAAGTAATTCTGATTTCAGCAACCACTGTATGCCAACGGAGCGTCATTTCTACTCAAAATGTTTTAAATTATAGATAGCCAATAAATCGTGTAATTTCAAAATGTCGCGACTGATTTTTCTTCATTCATTTGTTTACTCAGTGCGACTGTTTATTGCCTATATCCACTTAAGCCACTTGCAGGCAATTGATTCTTCTTTTCAAATTTTTGCAAGTTTTTAATTTTAATAACTGATACTGAGGTTTTGCTGTTTCTATTTCGTCTATATTCGTAATTTCTCATGATGAAAATTTGTAGCCCTAAAAATGTGTATGTAAAGATACATAGGTTACTTAATTGTTAATTATTATGTCAATAAACACTTTTTTGCTGAAAAACCCAGTGTAATCCCCGTTTTTGCCAAACAATTACGAATTTATTTTAAATGTTATCAATTGGAATTTTGTAATCCTCAAAAGCTTAATAGAACCAACTTACACACTGCGTGATGGAAAGAGGAGTTTTCTGGGGCATCTACATTTCTGGCTTCATTCCAATTACTTTCAACGCTCGCAGCTGCTCTAGAACTCTTGGGGACAGTAGAAACAAAACAATCATGCAACATAAAAAACTATTTGCCAACATCATTAATTTGACACCTACGACAGTTACACCGTTCCATAGAATCCTTCACCAAATGATTTCCAAAACAATTAAAATGGAGCTTGGCTTTGAAGACATAATGGTTGGGCTTGGAAAGGGACATCGATTTAAACTTGCGACAATTTGAAACAATATAAAGGTTGTCACATCTATCCAAGTGGTAAACAAAAAACTGTGGTGGAACTGCTGTCACCGGACCAGTATTCCTATTCCCAGAAACAAGTAGATGCTCTGATCCCTTAAAAAGCCTTGAGCAATTATTCTGAAATTCGACCACATCATCATGACTACTGCCTTCAGATTGTGCCCAAGTTTTTTTTACCATTACCGAGGGGTAACCACAACTTTTACACCACCACCGAATTTTAATCCATGCTCTGATTTTTCATCTGCTATTAATTGAAGAGCAAAATCTGAAAATTTGCTGTCCTCCCCGCGTTCAACAAACTCCATTGAACTAGCAAAAGTGAGATCGCTAGTGTTACCAAAATCATCATTCTAGTAGTCCACAAACATTTGTTTTGCTCAGTTAGGAAGCCTACAAGCAAGATCTCCAACCAACCGTCCTTCTAGCGATCCAGGTTTCTTATATGAATGAACAAACAAGAATGCACAAACACAAAGCACTGAATCAACTCATCCTTAAAGGTGTTCCATGCAGCTCCTGGGGCAAAACTCATTTTAGGGTTATTTCTGATTGCTTGTACCTTAGGCTCATTTGCCAACCTTCCGGGTCTCTCAAAGTTTGAAAGAGGCAAGATAGGCCCGTGTTAAGTTTGGTTTCATTATCAAAACTAGGTGTGTCAGAAAAGACAAGAGCAATAGTCTGCGCTGCTGTACGTGCATATGATGATCGCAGAAAAGGTAATTTTCCGTCCGGTTAAGGACATCGTGCAATCAGATTCATTATCTGATTATAAAACGTGACATATGGCATGTTGGTACCATTGTAGTCAAACAATACGGTCTTATCCAAAAAACCCTTACGTGGGCTAATTGCCTTGTGGCCATGGTATGCCTTCCGTTTTACCTGAGGATGTCTTTTTATTTTACGTTTTACCTGAGGGTGTATAATTATACTTAACCTTACACCTAATTGACAAAGCAGCATACGGGCGTAAGGGGCATTAACAATTTATTAAAATGAATATGCCAGGAAACAATAATGAGTATACCACCCAACCAATTTAGACGAGACCATCCCTGGACGCGTTTCGTCCTTTTGGACTCATCAGCAGGGCCCGTCCCGTCACAAGCAAAAGTAACCCACTCATTAACGTTATCCTTAAAAATAAAAATCCAACTAAGCACATGTAGAAGCACTGAGACTTCAAACGACGACATATTGCGTTGCTTAACAGGGCAGGTTGACAAATTGGTTGATTTTGGCTGCATATCCACTGGGAGATCAGTTTACACACTGATCTGAAAAAGCAGATTAAACGCTGCATATAAAGCCTAGCGCCTTGTCTTTGCAATGCCATCACGCTCGCGGCGAGTGCGTTGACAATTCAAAAGGTGGGAGCCGGGCGACCTTTGACAGACGTGTCGAGCAAATCCATGCCAACGAATTTTCACTCTATCTCACTTCGCAGTAAACCGGGCCTCCTACAGTGAAAAGGCCCGGTTTACTGCGAAGTGAGATAGAGTGAAAATTCGTTGGCATGGATTTGCTCGACACGTCTGTTAAAGGTCGCCCGGCTCCCACCTTTTGAATTGTCAACGCACTCGCCGCGAGCGTGATGGCATTGCAAAGACAAGGCGCTAGGCTTTATATGCAGCGTTTAATCTGCTTTTTCAGATCAGTGTGTAAACTGATCTCCCAGTGGATATGCAGCCAAAATCAACCAATTTGTCAACCTGCCCTGTTAAGCAACGCAATATGTCGTCGTTTGAAGTCTCAGTGCTTCTACATGTGCTTAGTTGGATTTTTATTTTTAAGGATAACGTTAATAAGTGGGTTACTTTTGCTTGTGACGGGACGGGCCCTACTGATGAGTCCAAAAGGACGAAACGCGTCCAGGGATGGTCTCGTCTAAATTGGTTGGGTGGTATACTCATTATTGTTTCCTGGCATATTCATTTTAATAAATTGTTAATGCCCCTTACGCCCGTATGCTGCTTTGTCAATTAGGTGCAAGGTTTACAATTTCCATATCTTCGCCCATAATTATACTTAAGTTTTTTATCAGAGATGCAAGTAGACTTTTCTAGATGAATTTTTGCGCTGATTCCAAATCACCCCTCGCTTTTTTTCTAGCACACCTCGTTTTCAAAATATTGGCAATTAAATATTTAGCGTGTTTGACAATATATTTTGAATTAAACCAAACTTTGTTTAAAACTAGTTTGTTCAAACTATGCTATGAATTCCATTGTATAGCTTAACCCATTAATTTTTGAATTAATTTTTTTTTATTCTAATTTGCACTCAAGGAGCTGTTGACGTATAAGGACAAATCTTGCAAAATACTTTTTTTGTGAAAATTAACTGATTTTGAGCTGAAAACGTCTGTGACCATATGGTCACGCTAGTACATGGTGAAGTCATTTTTTGTTGTATTTATATTCGTTTAAGTATGATTATTGTAAGCTATAAGTATTATATTACTGTCAACTTGCTGCACCTTGGCATAAATATTATTCAGCGGACAAATACAGCTGTATTACGTCATAAATACGTCATTCTATTTAAAGATCATTAGGAAACCTGTTTTATATTGCGCTGTCTGTGCTGTATTTTTAGGATTTTTCTAAACTGCTCTTGGACTTTTCTGATTTAATGCTCTGGGACTTGCGTTCACTTTTATTTTTTATTTTAAAGGACCTCTACTATCTTGTAATTACGATTCATATACATACAATTTGGAAAACAAAATTTTTTATTAAAAGATGTGAAGTCACAAACAACAATTCATCAGCTTTCCATTGACCGCACATTTTTCAGTTTATTGTTCCGTATGATAAGTTTCAAAACAATCTATGCATAATACAACTTTTCAGTTGCAACACATGGTTTGACCAACCGACTTGCAGGTCTCTCCATCTCACCGTTTTTGCTTTTTGAAAGGTACAGCTTGGATAGATTGGTCAATTCTATCATGTCTCGTAGATTTCAGCACACTTTCTCCACTTTTGCTGTTAGATGACTTGCCTCCTCCTCTTGGTAAACAACGGTTAGTAGTCAAGTATGTTTAAAGAATTTCGCCTGAATAATGCTTCCACAGTTCTTCATCAGGATCCATGCCTTGTTGATGCCAACATCAATTAACCAATAGAAGAGCGACCACCACCATTTTTTCCCTCAAACTCCAATGCTGTGTTTAGCAATATTGCCATCCATTTGGTCGGTGTCATCTATTGATTTATTGTACTCTAGAAAAATTCTCGGTATTGGTGCCGAATTTGTTCCCTTTCTTGTCTGGAGTAGCGGCCAGCTGAAGATACTGGATCAATCCCATAAACAGTTGATGCAATGCTCTCCACTTGATTGCCTTTCCATTTCATCACAACTACTATACCATTGCATGCATGATTAAAAAGTTCCTCGCGGTTTCTTTTTTTAACTCGTTAGAATCCATAACAGGGAAGCTTCTAGGAATTCGATTGTAATATAGCTTTGAAAACCGCAGTTTGAGCCATAAACTTTTCGTGACGCTCTCATCAGTGGTAGTATCGCGTCAAAAGCGAATATCTAGAGTGAGTAAGTGTTTTATGTGATTGATTTGGACGTTAGACAATCAAGAAAAGCCAATAATAACGCTAGTATTGTAAAGCGCGCCAACGAAAGATTTTGCAATAGCAAAATATTAGAGAAAGCGCAGCAAGATTTGAATTCGATTTTGCCGAATAATTCCTATTCCTCCGAATTGCAGTGAAGACTTCCAGTAATTTAACAAATTTATACCAGTAAATGATTTGCAAAGTAAAATCAAAATGGCCAATTCAGAATAGGCGGCGGCAACTCTTGAATCATGTGTATCAATTGAGTAACTGTTTTGCCTACATTGAGTGAATCTTCATTATCTGTGTTCGCTCTTGCGCCTTGATATAATTTCAAATTCACAAGATATCCATTTGCTTGATTGAGACTTCACGCTACATATCTAAATCGAATCGGCTTTCCTCTAAAAATTGCTTACATCCATATTTTCCATAGTACTTAATCATGCTTTCGACATACAAAAGATTACGAGTTAGCTTGAAGTGATTCAAGAATTGTTGCTTCAACATATCCAAAAAAGGCAAATTTTTCTGAATTTATGAGTAGAGTCCAATTGGGTGTTATTAGCACAATGCAAGCTTTGCATTATTTGCATAAAACAATCGCTCTGCATTGCTTCATATACCATATAGTTACGCACATTGTTACCTTGATCTCAATAAAGCTTTCTTTGAGGATTTGCTTTATAAACTGTATTTATAAGAATTTCCAAAAAACATTTATCTCTTCTGCAAATAATTTTAGCTCTGGATAATTCTTGAAAACCGCATATTGGTTTGATTGCTTAAATAAAAGATTGACAACATCATTGTGTACAAAGAGTTCAAAAAAGTCCATTGAAGTAAACTATTGGTACTCTTGAAAACTTGAATCCGGAAACAAGGAATTTTGTATGAGCAGATCGTCATTATTCCCATTGATCTTGTTTGATGGATCAATTGGGCTGATTTATTATTGGCGCAGGATTTGCAGCTGCTCTACGCTCTTTATTGGAGATTTTCTACCCGTCAGTTAGAGCTATTTCTGCACCAGCACGCAGTTGTCGTCTTGTCAAGTTTTCGATTGTTCCTCCTTGATCTTGGCTGGTGGAACCCTCATTCGAGGCCATGTTTACTGGTGGAGGAGTAATGTATATTCTACTAACGTCAAGATCTCCCTGTTTATCGTTCATCAAAATATTGACAATATCCATCAGATAAAACCTAAAAACACAAACTTGCTGTAAAAAAATGTATAGCAAATCACAACTTTTTGACTCCGCTGTGTACTAGCGTAACCATACGGTCACACCCAAATACGTTTTTCCTCTACCATAAAGTTCAAAGGTCAGATCGAAAACCAACAGACATCTAAAAAGTAGATGCAGTATTGCACCATAGCACTATGAGGTAAAACGATTTTGATAATCACAAATGCAGGAAATGCTCTAGTAAAAATCACCACTCTCACTTAACGGTACTTGGAATTTTCCAAGTTTTTTGACATTGGTGGAGTTTTGGTCTGGAAGTGTTGCAAACGCAACTGCAAATTATCACAAATAAAAATTATTTTTGTGAGAGCAACTCTTACACTACCATGTACATATAACCTTTCAAAGAACATACAAGCATGGTTGAATCTGGAGCTCTTCCGACAAAGCTATTAAAACGTGATCAAATGGTCACGCTAGAAATGAATAAATTAATAATATTTTCGTGTAATGTAGCAATGATGTCAACCAAAAAACTACAATTCTGACGAAAAATGGCAAAAATGTTGTAAATAATCAGTACTCAATTACTTACGTAGTCATAATTTAAAGGTGACATTACTCTTCTTGAATACACTGACGCAACTCATAAACTAATTCTACGCAAACCGATTGAGCACCTTCGGTTCCTCTGCTCATATACAATACCACATGCAGAGTTTCTTTATTGGTTAGAAGATTATTGCAGACACTTAAAAATGCTTTGAATACGATTTTCCTTTGTGAAAATAACTCTGATCATTTTGGTACAGCGTCCAGCAGTAATTGCGCATCATTTCTTTATTCCGGTAACCTTGATAACGTGCCTTTATAGCTTGTTTATCCTGGTGAAATTATTTGCCTTGCTCATCATTGTCCGCAACAAAGTTTTTGGATAAAAAGTCTTAGTTTGAGAGTAGAAAAAGCATATTTGGGGACAAGGTGAAACGGCATTGTCCGAAAAATTTCTACCCAGCTGCTTAAATGCTTCTCAATTACGCTGTTCGAAAGCAGAAAGCGTTTTCTCAAAATTTGGATGCTTCAAAACTTGTGGGCCAACATATATATCACGACAGTAACACTGCGGTCTATCCACATTATCAACAAGTCCATGTAGCACTTTCTGTAATGGGTAATCACCACATCTTTCTGAAGCAAGTTGCTTTCTTGTAATATCAATGCAAGCAGTTCTGCTTTTTGTTTCAAAAGTGCTAGGTATCTTGTAAAATCATTTAACTGTTCCTGGAAAAAAAGAATAGACTTCAAACTATTTTTTGGATAGCACTCGGAAGTTGTTACATCGCTAAGCGCAGAGTTAGTTTTTTCATTAGAATTTTCGACTTAATCAGTAGGATCGACATGTAAGTTTTTAGTTGGAAGTGTTGGCATAGAATAGATCTTTAAGTTGAGTCTAGATTCAAAACCGCAATCATCATTTTATGTTTTGCACTGAAGTCTTTCACATTTACAAGGCAAAATAACGATGTTGAAAGTGGTCTTTATGTTACCTTTATATCATGGGAACAGCGAAAGGCATTGCTTATATTTGTTTGTTCGGACAGTTTTGCAAGCCGCTTGAGCAAGAGAAGCATACTTAATACAGTGCCCATTGCTTTTAAGTAGTGGACAACCAAAATGCAATTTGTATATTTTTCATATCTGGCGTAATAGCCCGTTGTTGAACTTCAATCGTAAAACTACCACGTACATAACAAAAAAAGTTCAAACTATTTTTACACTTTTTGGCATGATTATGACGTTTAAGAATTAAAATTTGCCATGTCTACACGTCTTCTAAATTTCTCAAGGATTTGGCAGAGTCTTATTTGCTCTGCTTTCAATATGGGCATCCTTTAACTTAACACACTTTTATCATTTCAATTCAACAAGTGCTTGAAAGAAAGCACATCAAATTTGTGGAAATTAGTCAAAGTGACTTACGTAAATATTAGATCTACTACTTTCGACTTTTTCATAACTGTAAGTGTATTTCTATGAGCAAAAGCTTCCCGC
The DNA here is from genome assembly GCA_963675345.1 of Trididemnum clinides. Classification (NCBI taxonomy): domain Eukaryota; kingdom Metazoa; phylum Chordata; class Ascidiacea; order Aplousobranchia; family Didemnidae; genus Trididemnum; species Trididemnum clinides. The sequence goes on from OY776291.1 coordinate 31,298,238, forward strand.
TTCGAATGTGTTGCTTTGTCTTGGCATGAACGCAGCTAGGTAAGAAGATACTAACCCAAAATTAAGCACTCTCAGTAAATTTTTCCAATTACAGGGGTCCCATCATCAATGTCGAGATAAAAAATACCTGCACCATTTAACAGCCAATCCAGCGTGGTGGTGCAGTCCCCGACCTTGTTTGGGATAGGTAGAAATGGCTGCTGGCTTTCCCGAGATTCCCAGTTACCTCGGTCACTCCCCTAATACAAACCATTTTTTAGTTGTGCTGCCCTCTGAGCAACCGCAGGGGCAGCACGCAGTTTCTCTAAAATTGATCGACTGTTTTTCTCTTTTCCTGTCTCTCTCTTGCTTGTCTTCTCATTCTTCTCCTGATGAGCTACAACGTTCATTGTAACCTTGGCCTCGCTTTAATCTGTGGGCTGGTAATGTGACCTGGAGGGATTTGCCGGAGCAGTGTTGTACCTGCTCCAAATGGGTTCATTTAAGGTGCTCACTACTCTTTTTTCCTAGGTTCAAAATTCTAGGTAGCTCTCATTTCTAAAGCTGTTCATTTTTCGCCCCTGTTTCTTCGGGAGGTTTTACACCTACCAACACTGTGTTTTCTTCTTGAAGTTTCTCCAGCTTGTATACTTCCACTGTTCAACCTGGTTTATCTGGCCTCCTCAGCCTATGCAGCGTTCTCGCTCCACGCTCATCTACGAACTTCCTACCCTCCTTCCACCCATTTTGTATTTCCTCTCTCTTCACTCTTCTCATCCCCTCATGTTTCTGGCTGTTTTCCTATACCTCCTGCTTCCTCCTCTAACTCGCTCAGGGTTCTTCAATAGAATGCTGGAGATCTTCGAGTGAAGAACTATTAATACCATACTTTATCTCGTCTCATCCTGTGGATTTTATCTGTATCCAGGAATCCAACCTTAGCCCCGACGAACGTCCCCCTTTTTTCAATTTTCAGAAAGCTCGTTGGGATGATTTTGCTTGTCACTTCGACTTTTACTGTTCTTCTGCAGAGAAATACTTTTTCTCTTTCATCTGCTGCTGCTGCTCTCTTTACGTCTCTGGCACTAAATGCGGCAAAATTTTTCATTCCTTTCGGCCGTGTCAAACGTTGACCTCAAGCCTAATGGTCTCCTGAAGTAGAAGAAGCGGGAAGCGAAAGACGTAAGGCTTTTGTTGCAGCTCATAGAAGTGGTGAAGATCGTCAGGCATACGTTTCTACTTCCCGACAAACCTCGTTTGTCATCCCCAAAGCCAAGGCTGAGGCATGGCAGGCAACATGCTCATTTCTCTCCTCTAGACTTAAACCTAAAATCTGTGCATTTTCTCCTTTGTTCTGTCGCTGGCTCTTCTTCCTCATCTTCCTCCTCCCCTAACTTCCCCAAATGTTTTACCTCTCGTGCGATTCACTTTGACTCATTTTGCTATGTCGTCTATTGAGCGGGCCTTTTGTCTTTTAATCTCCTTTTCCATTATATGTTTTGCTAGACCTGGAGTGAAACCAAGACTCTTTAGATCCTCCTGAAGAGCTTTTGCGTCCATTCACCCGCTCATGCTTTCTCCTACTTCTCCTAGGGAGGTTCTCCTTGCATGCCATCCCTTTCTTTCTTGGAACCTGCCTCTCTTCACTGTGGATACCACCCTTTTCTTCCTATGTTCCCGCTCTGATTCTCTCTTGCCGAGGTGCGGCTCTCGCTCACCTTGACTTTCTCCCACCTCACGATCTGATGATTTCGACAGATGGCTCTGTTCCTTTACCCTTTGGCAAACGCGGCTCTGCGTCCTTGCCAACTGCTTACGTTGTGATACTGAGGCCACTCTTTCCTTTTCGGCAGGCCCAGTATGTTCAGGTTTTTCCGCTTAAGTCTGCGCCATTCTGCAAGCTCTTCGCTGGTCTCGGCAGCTCCAACCAGTTTGCCATTTCTCTTCTCCTCTTCTCCGACTCTCGCTCTATCCTTGCCACTATGTCCTCTCCTCCATCTTTTCTTTTATCTCCAACTCTCTGGCAGGAACTGTCTTCTATTTCCTTCTGTACTATCAAGCTACAATGGGTCCCAGGACGTTCGTTTCTCCCGGGGAACGACGCGGCTAGTGAGTGAGCCAGACGATGAGCGCTGGTCCTGCCTATTGCAATCCCTTGTAGCCTCTCTGTTCTGACTTTTCGTATCCAATCTTCTCTTTTCTCGGACTGGAGGCGTGCAGTCTTATTAAAATTCTTTGACTCACAGGTTCCCTTGATTTACTGAGGAACTTGCACTCCCTCGTCACGCTTGCTATGCCCTCTGTCATCTTTGCTGCAACGGACAGAGCCTTCTGTTAAGTTCTTATCTTTCTAGAATTGACAGAATTGAGAATTTTTTATGCAGCACCTGTGACCATTCGTCCCAGGACACCTCTCATCTCATTCTCCACCGTCCAGCTGCGGGCCCTTTGCGCCGTATGCTCTTTGGCGACTTTCCTTCTCTCTACGACCTCTGGTTTAAGCCCTGGAGAGTTGCCCGGCTTCTTGGGATCTATGGTTTTCCGCTATGTTCCCAACCCTCGGAAGGGTTCGGGTAACAACAACATCCGATAAAAAATATCGCAACAAACTGTTGCGCCGGCTTCGTCCACTTAATGGTTGCAAGCTCGTCCACAGTATTTAAAAAATGTTGTTTTGACATAGCCATTTCCCGTTTCAAAATCAAATCGATTAAATGTGCATGGGGTTGCGGATAGCCGCAATATTTCTCCCAAAGTTTTTCAAGTTCCTGGAAACGTCTTGCTTACCCTGTTTTCCGGCACTGGCGTACTTAGAAACTCGATTTGCTTACAATTGAAACAGCTTTCATTTGATGAAGTGCATGAATGCATAATTTAAAAGTTTAGGATAACGCCAAAGTGATTGACATGTATTCTCAGGAATAACCTATTTGATATTATAGTTCTCATTACCTTTTTTTCTAACTTTATGCCTATTTGTATGACCTAAAGTCTTTGGCTACGCACATGTTGCGTGGTCCTGACATAAACGTAACATGGGAAAAAGAAAACTAAGCCGAAGTAAAGCACTTGCGGTTAAGTTATTACAATTGTAGCGCCCCCATCAGTAATTTCGAGGTTAAAAATGGCGCTGTGAAAACAGTAATGAAAAGTTAATGTTTGTTTGTCATACCCACATGTGGGTTTAAAATCAAAAGTACCGTGTTGTTAATGGGAATCGAGCAGAAAACCGTTTAGGGAGTGTTTGCTCATAGCATGTACATTTCTCTTTGAGATTTGCAGTTCCTAGCAACGTGTTATTTGTCCTGTGAGTCTCATGTACCCAGGGTGTAGACTTGCTCACACTTAAAACAGCCAATAGGTTCAGGAACTTTTGTCCGTTCGCATCAGTACTTGCATAAATGCATAAATGTAAAGTTGTGGGGGAAGGGGGGCGCCAAAGTGATTGTTATGCAATTTCTGAAATAAGCTATTAAGTATTTGACATATTACTTACGACCTTTCATAATTGTATCCTTATTTGTGTGATCTAACATCTCTGGCTGAGTGCATATTGTTAGGTTCTGGCATAACATCAACTAAGAAAAGTGCAAATTAACCCGAAGTCCAGCATTACAGGAAGTTATTACCATAGGTTAGGTTATAATTAAAAATATAGTCCATGTACCAGGTTTTTTGTGTTAATAATGAGGATAATTGTTGTGATTCAGTGATATTCAACCCATTATCTCCCATAATGCGAAGTTCTTAATTTTATTTTATAATTTTCTGAATCTTGCCATAAATTTGGGAGGCAAACACATAGCAATAATCAGAATTTTTCCGTGTTCAAAAATAAGCGAGATACAAGGTGATCTCATATGAGATAAGTGATAGAAAAAGGTAATAAAACTCACTGTATTCAAAAAGCCGTTTTTTAGTAATACGAGTATAGGAAACTAAAGACACTGGGGAAAAATTGCAATACAGAATTAGGTAAACATATATAAATTTTAAACAACTGCATAAATTTAAAATGAATTTTGTACAATGCAAAACAAATAGTATAGAAATCAAAATATTTAGTACACAAGCAAAATAAGCATAATACATATTAAAGTGCGAGTATTTTACTTATTTCTATGAGTAGGATCACTTAAGCTGTTATTCCTATGGTGGGCAGAGAAGCAGTCAACACATTATGTGACACTGCAGTTAGATCAGTATTTCCTCGATCTAGCACTACTTGGCTTGTTTTAACACCTGCGTTGATTAGCTCGCTTCACAACGATGAGTCTTGCAGAAGAAAACCGTGCATCCAAGGGATTGGACGAAGATCCTGGATGTGATCGTTTTTTTACCAGGTGCGACCCTATTAGTGCCTCAATATCCACAACATTAATGTCTTCAGTGCAGTTATCGTCAATATTTTCATTGTCCGTCAATCAATCTGTATCAGATGTAATTACCACAACATCTGCAGACTCAACATCTTCATTTTCATAAAGTGTCATCAATTGTTGCTCTATCTCTTGTAAAGACAATTTTTTTGGACTTCTTGACATTTGTTGGGTTGAATGATATAATAAATACAAGTCTGTACAGATGCCAACAGAACAATAAAAGAATTGATTGAACAATGTACAAAAGAAATAGATAAAAAAGTATTTTGTCTATGCAAATCTTACCGCATTCAATCAAAATAATCTATTTCCCGCAATGACTTCTACTGATGGACTGTACAAGTTGAAATCAGTCCTGTATTTATGTACAATTCAACAGACACGCGTCAAAACAAGCTTTGACAAGCAATGCGTGAGAGCTGTTCTGCTTTCAGGTCTGGAAACAAGTCGTGACACGTTTCACACATGTGACAACATATCCTCACAGTGATCGCATATGAGATCAGTTTACTTTTAACAACCTTTGCCTAAAGCACACACTAATGTTTTTAACAAATAAAATTGATACGTTATTTATAGGATTTAGGTGGCTTCTATCATTTTATTCCATTGCATACAGTTAGATGAATGTTTTGAAAAGATTTTTAATCCGAAGATAGTTCGTCAGTCACTGATTTATAATATACAGCGCAATTGCTCGCGCGCGCGCGCGCGCGCGCGCGCGCGCGTGTGTGCTGTGCGTACCTTAACTTCTTTTGAACTATTGGGCGTCGAACATAAAACGTGACATAATTGATCACTACTTCAGAGCGAATGTTTTAAGAGAATTGATGATAAAAATGAACAAAAGTCGAGGAAATGAAATGAACATAAGTCAAAAATGAAAACGTCAAAAATGAACATAACTCGAGGAAAGCGGTTTTTGCGCAAACGAAAGCCAGCACCCGACTTACCAATTTCAACAAATTTATTCTTCCAAGAACTATTCGCGTTATAATTAACAAATGATTGCAAAAATTTGTTTTCTTCACAAGCTCTGTTTTAAAAAGAAATCTTGTAAGATTTGCAAGCAATTATCCTTTTTTCGGAACGAAAAGCTGGTTAATAGGTCATTCACTGCAGCATTAACTTAACTTATTCGAAGAACTGAAATTTAAATGCTGAACTCAGGGCTGCGGTTCAGTTCGCCCTCCCCTGGCTGCGTTTATGCCGGGAGCAAGAAACATACGCGCAGCCAGAGGTTTTTAAGTTTCATGATCAAGTCTATAATTACGAAAAAGTTGACAGTTGGTCGTCTATTACTTCATAACTTCAATTGTGTAAGTAGATCAATCATTTCAGGATTCTGCCACTACTGTGAATTTGTGCCCCTATGTACTTAGTCAAAAGAAAAATGTTTCACAAATGTTCACAAATTGTTTACTGTTTGTAAGTAAGCACAGCTTTTATTCATTCGTAGGGAGGTTGCCACTACAAACTTAGTTTATGAAATCCAAAGTTTGATGGAAAATCGATAGAAAAAATGCGTCATTACGTCTACACCCAAGATGAAAAATCATAGCCACCAAATATTCCACCACATATATGACGGACGGTTCTTTCTTGAAAGTGAGTTGTTAGACCAATCGGTTGATCGAATGCAAGAAGCATAGCAGTAGCAGATCCTTCGTGAGGAGGATAAGAAGCCTAAATTGACGTATCATTATTGAAGATAAAGGCTAATTTTTGAAATCAATTTATTTGGAGTTCAAAGTTTAAACAAAATTATTTTTCGAGATAAATGCGAACAAAGAAATTCACCAAATCAAAACTAAGATCGGCTAATGGGATGAATGCATCTCTTTGGATCGCCACTGAGGTACCAATGCTTTTTCTCTAATCCATGACCAAGGCATATACATACAGTAGGTGCCTCAAAGAACTTGGTGTCACAAATACTATTATGTGGGAGTTTTCGTCAAGTCTTGAAATAAACCTACCACCAAATAATGTATTTTTGTCATCTTAAAACAAAAACCATTACGGGGTCCAACTCCAACTACAGTTTGTGCTGCTATGCTTATTGAAAGAAACGGATTTGATATGTGAAATGATTCGGTGTTTGTGAATAAAACCAGTGTTAATTCAAAATGCCGGTACAACATTCAGGATCAGGAGCGTCGGGGCATTAAATTCATTTGCACCAACTTATCGTTACTAGTTTCAAACACGTTATTTGGATAAAGCGATGTTTCCGACACTTTTTAAATCCCTCCAAAAATTAAAAGCCTACTGCCTAGCTGTTACGACGATAAAAAATGATAGGAATAAAAAGTTGGTGTTTTAATGAAAAAAGTAGCCTAGTTTAAGAGTGCTAGCAAGAAATGGGGAACACTTTTCTTTTCAGATGACTTTCATTAGCCATGATATCGTTTCTGAAATTTAAAAAACACCCCACAATTCTGTCACAGAAATATCTCAATAAAATGTGGGAGACAGTTTTTAAAGAACCATACAGTTTTAGGTAACACCATTACACCGGAAAACAATCATGGTTACGCAGCAGCAGCGCACAGGCAGCTGAGTACTGATATAATCAAAGAAGAAAATTCTTCATGTGACAAACCTTTGTTGAATAAATTGAAATAGGCAAAGATCTGACTGGATAAACAAGTTTAGTTGTTGAGGTTGGCTACACACTTGGGAATTTGACAAAGATTTTTTCCTTGTTTTAAGGTAAAAAGAACAAGAATAAAAGATTTTTCTTTAAAAATCTAGTTCCTTTTAGTGGATGGCACTGTAGATTTGACCTAATCTTGATTCCAAAAAATCATCACCCTACACTTAAAAATTCTAATGCGCAGTATGTATGAATGCAGGCCTGTTCAAAAATCATGCGTCTCATAATTTGATGGGCTTTATCATCCAAAAATACGGTATCTAACGAAGCGAAGAAAACTGTGGAGGCTGGCAGGTAAATTTCAACAAAGGCAGCCTTAACAGTGCCGCTGCGAGTTAAATGACTTGGCTTGGTTATGGCTAAAAATTAAACCGGTTTGGTTCGAAGATGTGGTGGGATACCTTGAAGTTTATAGAGAGCTACCGGGGCTGCTTCCCTAACTACCCTTCCAAGAGGAAACGCGGGCAAAGAACATGTGTCTGCGATTTAAAATTTCTTGGAGGAATAATAATTATAGAAGCTCAAATTTTTGCCTAATCCCTGTTTACCTTCAAGCTAAGGCAATAAGTAACATATAAAATTTGTTTTATCTAACGATGGAGCTGAGCAGATTAAAATTTTATAGTTTCAGATCCACAAAAAATATTTAAAAACGGTCTAGCTAAGATTCCAGAGAAAATGTTTGGCTCGACAGCTCCATTCCTCAGCCCTGACTTTGACATCGCATAGCTTATTTAAAAGCAACTTACAGTGGTACTACTACAGCATATTTTATCAATAAAGGGTGTTTCATCTCAATAAGTTACTTTAGAAAATCTCATATCTCAGTAACTGGCAAAAGTAGCAGAATAAAATTGGTTTCGTTGGAAAGGTAAAATCTCCAATTTTGTTGTTGCGGTGGTTTTGCCAGACCATTGTTACATCACAATCAAGGTTTAAGCTTTTTGCGTAAAATGCCGTTTCTACCGATTTGCTTCTTATTTGCTTAAAACGTCTTTTACTGGAATGGAGAAAGCGTTTTGTGTTTTGGAATTTGATAAAAACAACTCGTGGACATGTGTTCAACGTAAGTTTCGGACAGGATTTTCAAAGCAGCCACCAGACCGACGTACCATACAGAAATGGCACGCGAAATTCAAGGAGGAGGGATGTTTGTGCTCCCGAAAAAGAATTGCTCCATCACCTTCAACTGAAACGATCAATAGAGTTCGAAACATCTTCCAGCGGAGCCCCAGGAAGTCAATCAGAAGAGCTAGTCTTGAACTCCAGATGCCTTCAACAACCGTTTGGCGAGTGGTAAGAAAACACTTGCATATAATACCTTATAAACTGCATTTGCTCCAGCATTTGAAAGACACAACAAATCAGCTCGCGAAGACTTTTGTACCCAAATGCAGGTGATGTTGAAAGAAGGCGAATTCGATGACCGTCTTGTGTTTAGTGACGAAGCAACCTTCCACGTAACTGACAAAGTCAACAAACACAACACACGCATATGGGGAACTAAACATCCTCATGCAATACAGGAAGGAGCATGTGCGAGATTCTCCTAAGGTGAACGTGTTCTGCGCCATATCGAAGAAGTGTGTGTATGGGCCTTTCTTTTTTGAAGGAACAACGGTCAACAGTGAAGCGTACCTTGCTATGCTGCAAAATTGGTTGATGGAACTTTTGTTTGAGGGAGAGCGAGCAGACTTTACTTTCCAACACGATGGGGCACCACCTCACTGGAGTCTCAATGTAAGACAGTATCTGAACGCTACTCTGCATAACAAATGGATCAGACGTGCCGGAAATGATGATTGCATGCTCCTGCATTGGCCCCCTAGATCTCCAGACCTAATGCCGTGTGACTTTTTACTCTGGGGCTATGTAAAAGGTTTGGTCTACGTTCCTCCTCTTCCAATGTCAGTGAATGATCTGAAGACTCGGATAGCTGAGGCCTTGAAAACCATCAATCCCGATATGCTTGTTTGAGTTTGGCAAGAAATGGAATACCGTTTCGATGTGTGCCGTGTAACCAAGGGCTCGTATATTGAACATTTGTGAAAAGTTTAATAAAACGTTTATTTCTTTGATTTTTTATTTCAAATTTTTGCTGCGTAAACTTAAGATTATTAGTTTTCAAAAAAAAAGTTTGGTTTTCATATCTTCTACAGTTATTGAGATATAAGTTGTCATAAAGTGACATATTGAGATGAAACACCCTGCATATTGACACAAGAGCTTTTCCACTTTAAACTTCCGCTTTGTTAGGTGTTCTATCTCTTTCAAGTAAATTTGAATCTACATGTATTTGAATAGTGACGATTGCATTTGAATGAGAACTTGACAAAACAGAAAATAAACAGCAAAACCTCATGAATAAAAATATTCATAAACTTAGCATTGCATTGCTGGTTTGAGTAGGTTTTCGATTACTAATACAATGCATCAATGGTTTCCAAATGGTGCTTAGCGACGTCTTAATCTTTTCTTTTCAATTTTTAGAAACACTATAAAACATCTTTTATCGGATTGTCTATGACAGGTCCAAGTTATGACCAAGCTGACTTCCTTGAAATAATCGTAGTGCAATTTTCTTTTGACTTACACTCAGCTCTGCCAAATAATTTTTTCACGTTTTGTTAATTATAGTTCGTGCGAAGTACGATTTTCCATTGACATCACGAATTTGAATGAAGGAGGCGATCCTCTTCGGTTGAAAATCTAGCATAGCGTTTCTCAAAGCTAACGATGTCATGGAGACCAATAAGTGACTCAATAATAATTTATTGACTTTTAAAAATTTTATACATGAAGCAAAAACAACAAAATACAATTATATTTAACACTCACACAGTTTTTTTCATTTTTCAAAATTCTTTTCTCCGGTTAAGTTTTTTAGTAAAGAGTAAAAATGTATCAGCAGCGTAATTTTATTTTAAATATTCATTTTTCTGTATTATCACGGTAGGGTTTCAACATGGAGAAAGTGTTAAAAATTTTTTAGATTCTATCTTATAAGATTTAGCTTTAATCCTAATTACGCAACGGTGTGCACTATTATAAGACTTGTCTAATAAAATTAGATTGCAGGTTAACCACTGTAAATAAAGAAGTAGATTTGACTCTTGATTTCTCTCGTGGAGATCACTTTGAGAAAAGCTGTTCTCGCATACTCATTTCTAAAAAATGGTCAATGGATAATAGTACTAATCTATTTTCAAAGAAATTTTTTAAAACTAATTTGAGCATTTTTTTTATCTTAACACGAAGAAGGTAAGTCTATGTTGATTATCAATATTTTCAATCCAATATTAATCACAACGCAGTAAACAGATCAAACGAGTGAACTGCCAAATTCAAAATGCAACCTGCTCTAGCTGAAATTAGTGCAGTCTTGAATACCAAAAATCCTGTCGTTGCAATTACCATCAAGCAAGCCTCATAAGCTGTTGTTCATGGTTATAAGTCAGCACCATTAAAACATAAAATCTATTGACCTCAATTTTACCAACAAAAAGACTTTTATTGTTCATTTTAGTAATTTTAACGTCGAAGATAAAAGCGACAATTACAGACTACAAGTGAGCGGATACAACGGGACAGCAGGAGACTATCTCAGCTATCACAACGGCATGCAGTTTTCAACGAAAGATCGTGATAATGATGCATGGTCCAGGTAAGTAATCTGCGCTTCAATGCAAGTCAGAAATATTGTTGAAAACAGTGGTAAAGCCAGGGTTTACCGAGATAAGGAGGGTATGTGTTTTTGAACAACACGGTCCCGGTTGTAGTGGCAAAAACCTCAGGAGCTGATGATAGCAGAAATAAAGTGGTTTGCACACTAAACGATGGTGTAATGTTTAGAGGGTCCGCTTTGCACTCAGTGCACATGGGGTTCATTTTCTCAAGTCGAGTCATACCAAAAGACCTTAAAAAATGGTATTCACAGCTTTCCTGCTTGGCGCTCAGCAAAAAAGGGATAGTGTGGAGAACAAGCTGGCAAGCTTGCTGGTTATGTCCTTGGGCAAGGCACTTAACGGGATGCCTCTATTTTTATGTAGCAACAGCTGGTAGAATCAAGCAGTCTATCCGTCAATATGACGAAAGACGTGCAAACAGAGCATAAGCTCATAATGAATAAATATCAACCGATGAGCGATGTCTGCGGTTTTCAAACAGAGAAATTTAACGCATTTGTATAAAAATTTGAATGTGCTTACATAACTGAAGACCACATATTTATGCGACACAAATTGAGAGGTAGTGGTAGGAGGCGACCCAAAACAAGTTACTCACGCTTTATGTGAAAACTTAGTTGAGGTCTATCAACGATTGCGAATAATTTTCAATGGTCAAAGTACATGTTGAGGTAACGGTGAACACACAGCGATACTAATCCATTCGAACTTCCTACCTTCGTCATGAAGAGCAAATATTTTATTTTAATTGACCTGTTAAGGGTGTTCTTAAATTTTAATTTTACGTCTCTTTTTATATGTGTTTTTGGAACATATGATTTTCACTTGTAACTTTTTCACGTTGTCGCGTTTTAATATATAATAGAATATATAATAATAGAACTTTCGGTTCTATCTCAATCTTAAATTTCTTTTAAAATTGAGGCGACGTATGATAATCGCTCGGGTAATTAGGTCTGACTGCAACTTAATAAAACTTGGAAAAGATTGGCTTCCACTAAAAGCACCTCAAACCACGTTAAGAACAGAATAATGTATTCACGGAAATAATACTTCACCGCTTCACGCTTCCTTGCTTGACGATCTCGGAACTAATAACTTAACTACACAATCAGGAAAACGCCAAAACAAATTCCAACAATAACTGTTCAACACTCGCCACGTCAACAGAATCCACAATAAATTATCACAAAAAACAATGGCCCTTCTTTACTCCATCAATCAAGCTCTTTCTCCCCACTACACACTTTTCTGCTCTCTAACTAACTAAAAAAATCCTGTCGCTTTATATACAAATCGAAAAAAAATAATCCAGAAATTGCTAGAACGAAATTATGTGAAAAAGGAAAAAAGTCCTATTAGTTATGTAATCGGTTATGTAATCGGCTAGCGAAATTCTTCGAAGAAGCTAAAATCACTAGATCAATCTGGAATTTTATTATGTCATGAATGATTGTGAGGTAATAAAGGCGTATTTAAAGTAAATCCAAATTGCGAGGAAAAAAGGTCTCTTTTTCAATCAGTAGCCGAGCGAACAAATGACACAGCACTTTACACATATATGAAAACTACTCTTACAAGGCAAATTTCCTTATTCGTGACACACATCTAACTTTTTCCTTCTGATTAGTTCCCAATTTTTGAAACAATTTTTTGAAGGATCTTGGTAAAATTTTGTGCATAACAAACAACTCTGAAAATTTTGAAAGTTTGATGTAAAAATCACGGACGCATCCGGGCGTATGTCAACCCTACTTGAAGTAAATTACATTGGTATTTTTCTCGGGCCTAACTAAATCTTGCTTTAAATTTTCATTCACCAACATGAGTTATGATACTCTACTGTTTTTCTACCTCATTTTCAAGTAATTCTTGAAATTCATTCTAAATTCTGAGTAGCTATTACAGCAACCTAGGGTTAAAGATTTTACCAAAATAAACTATAGACGTAGTTAGGCCGGAGGTGGACACAGGGACCGTAGTCTCATCCAAAACACTTTGAATTCGATTGAGGAGTAAAGGTGTTTTTATACGCAACGGTTATAAAACATTGACCTTCAAAAAAAGTCTCTTAACAAATCTGAGGTGAAATTAATAAACAAAATTTACACAAATTTACAGGGTCACGAAATTCGATCCTTAAAAAAATCTTTCAACCAATTCAAAGTTGATTTTGACAAAATAGAGAGTCGGAAGATATTGATCTCCAAAAAATTTTACGGTAACATATCAATGTTTCTTTTGTGCCAAGAAAACTAATGCAGACTTTGGCAAATACTTTTTGAAGCGACCCAAAAGAATAATTCTGCATTCACGCTACCCAAACATTGCTGGGATTATTTTACGAAAAAAGCTTTGAATTAAATGGCAAAGGTTTAATCTAATGGTGATTGTAATGGCCTTCTTTAAACGAAATTGTATGACACTTAGTACGCAAACGGTAAATCAATGAGTCCCAAATTTATCCTCTAAAATGAGAATTATGGGCTCTGTGTTTAGAACACAGCTAATCGAGTGGCAGTTTGTTTTTGTAGATGGTTTGATTTTAGAGAAAGCCAAACTTTTACTGAAAATAGGCTTTGCTTGCTTCAAATTCGACACAATGTTTAACCAACCACAGAAGTTCAACCATGATGTAAGAAACGAACATTACGGAAAACATCGTACTTCAAACTTTCGAAAAAAGTTGTAGCTGCAATAAGTCAACAATAGGTGCTCACTTTTTATTAAAAACAAATCGATTTCAGTGAGAGAGCATCATCAGTGTTCTGTAAAGCAACCGCAATAATTAATAATTAGTTGTATGTAGCTGAACGGACAGAATCACAAAATTGACTATAACACTAAACAAACTAACTGCAATAAGGACTAACTGCTCACTAAAAGCTAATGGAAACCTAAAACGAACATCAGACGATGAAAACTCGCATCGAAAAAATATAAACTTGTTCTAATCTGAGGTGCTAAGTAACTGCCAAAATTTTTAGGTTGCTAAAGTAATACGTACGATAACGATTGTAACAAGACAACACTAATAATCAAAATAAGTAATGCTGTAATAATGAATTACCAAAGACGTAACAAACAGTTATACAGATGAAAAAATCACTGTAATGAAAATGTAACGCAAAACGAAACACTATTACGCAAATAAAAATAATGCGCGAATACAATACAACATGATGCTTGCACAATCGATGCTCCACTATGTATTAAATTGGCGTAAATTTGAAGTCCTTGCACGCACCAGCAATTATAACGAAAATGTATCGTTAGATACGATTTGCGGTGAGCAATAATTATTTCGCGACCCAATATGCAAGGTCTCATGACCCAACTTGGGGTCGCGACCCAATATTTGCAAACTCTTAAAATATTAAAGCCGAGAGGTTCTTGACGAAAACTCAGGCATGAATATCAATTAATTAACAAACGCCATCAAAGTCTTATGCAAATGCTTGCTGTCGTGTGGATAATACTAACTGGGAAAAAGATGAGTGCATGGCAAAATGTCTACCACTGACTGCGCCCCCATGGTTGAACCCAAACCAAGTTTTCATACTATAGTTTATTGGAATATATTTTTAATGTACTTCACAGCTTATTCTGTAAGCAAAACGAACAATAATTTGCCATTATAATTGCTGTTAAAAGACGGCATATACCAGTAGTTCATACTATTACGATTGTACGCTACACTACCTACCTTCAAACGAGTCAAATATCGAAATTGTTTATACGGAATTGGTAGTAGACATAAACATGCAAAAAATGAAACAGCAAATTTGCCTAAAACTGTAAAGTTTGGCAAGGGCCACGGCTTGTAGCCTTGCTTTAAATTATGAAGAAATCACTACCACCATGAACTCATAATGTTTAAATGATAGCAAATAGCAATTTCTCATCCTGATTTCATACTAGATGTTTAAACAATAAAATAAACTGGAAAATATGAAAGCGAATATTGCACAGTCACTAATTATTCAAAAACTACGTTTTGTTATTCATTTTTCACAATTCTGTGGATCCCATTTTGTTTTGCGTCGATAACGTCAGTGGCAAGTGGTAAGCAAGTCAACCACCTCCCACTTAACTGCTTGACGTTGCTTCCGATAAATTGACTGCTTGTTGGAATCCACCAATGAGAGGAAATCATAGCAATTTTTTTTCCATTCGGAAGTATCAACGTCACGACATAAACGCCCGATCATTCGGACATGGTCACAATCAAGCAATGTTTCTACCACGAGCCCATTTAATGACGTGATCAAATTATTTTGATCAAAAATATATTTTTGTCTGTGACCTAAATTTCACATGTTTTGCAGTCATTGTGCGACTCACCCTTCATATGGAAATGGCGGAGGATGGTGGTATAAGAATTGTCGTCATTCTACTCTCACGCGACCACTACCGATGGAATGGAAACGAGGTGCTGATGTTGTAAAATCGACCATGAAAGTTCGTTGTGACTAGTTCGCATCCTGCAGTGTTTGCTTGCATTGATTCTGACGACGATGTTATGTAAATAAACTACGCAGCACGATCACACCTGTTGTTGCGAATGTTCTAGAACATTACAATGTACTTTTGTGAATGGCCAGAAATTTGCAACTTGCTGTTGAAAAAAAAGTTTTTTAAAAGTTACCTAGATTTTTGATGCTTGTAAATTGTATTCGAAAAAAAAATTGGGATAATTACTAAACTTCACTACAAATATTTAATTGGAAAGCGGCATTTTCAAAATTCCAGTTGCTTTAAAAATTTTCGTCCTGGTGTGTAGCCCGGCACCATCCCCTGTCAACACTATCGCATATTTTACTGTGGCTCATAGATTTTCAGATTCATAGTCTGAATTCGACATTGGGGGGTGGGGCGAGGGCGGAAAGAGGCGATTAATTTACAGAGGGACAAACAAATCCGCAAAAAAATTATCAGTCAAAATATTGGCGATAACCCTTTTTTCGGAGATCAACTTTCTCCAAGTCGAATTTTAGTAGCTTTTCTATGATTTTTTGAGTACTAGTCAAAACGCCAGGAATCATGCACCCCTGGCTAAGGTCTTGTAGCTTTTACACAAACGTCGCATAACAAAAGTGAGAGATTCAAAGCATTGGGTTCAATTATCGTATACAAGCTCGTGGTTATCAAATTTTTTCATAGGATGCTGTAAGTAAATGAATGGAAACAGCTGTCTAAAAAATAATCTTTGTAAGTTTGTAAGACACTTTAAATTTTACACAATTTTGAATCAAGATTTTTAATCTTCTGCTTTGTCACCTAAACGCTGCCTTGACTGTAAATAAACAAAAGAAACAGAAACAAAACATAGAAAAACAAATAATCGATAAGACAATGGTTTGCTAAATGCATCCTTCCAAAAACTCGCTTTTTTATTTTCCAAATGGTTCCAAAAAGTTGTTTAACCTTTAATGTTTTCTGAAACAGAGGCTATGAGTAGTATATTAGCTGACTTTCTGTGTTAGTGTTTTTATGCAGGCGCCAAACTCCACATTTTAAGAATAATTTAACGTTTATGGTGTCAACGGCTTATCGCTATGAAACGCTGATAAGCTAATCAAGTGGTTCTGTGCTCAACCCCCAGATGATTCTTGTATTGTTAGGCTCGTTTGAGGAGGTAAATTTTCCTCCTTGTTCGGTCGGTTGCGATGAACGGTGATATTTTCTTTCCTCTGTTCTTTTTATGTTTTTCCACTATTTATCAATGTCGTGTTTTTTTACATCGCGGTACTGCTTTTAACAAAAAACAGGGGTACAGAAGCGCTCTTCTATCTTAAATTGCATTTTTACTAATTTCACATATATAACCCCCAGTTCTTAAAAAAACTTTCAATCCATTTTGTTAGATGTCGTTTATGTAAAATAGAATTTTTTGCAGTGACGTCGCGAGCAATCTTACGGCACTAAGTTTTTGTGTTCTTGTTCTTTTTACAATTTCTTTTGTTAAAATTGCATCTGTTAAAAAATTTTACCGATTAGCTTGAAGTGACCTTATTTGGGAAGGCTACCTTTTGGCAAATACATGTAATCCCTGAAAAAGACTTTGATTAACTTGAGATTGCTGAAAGTTATTTTTATTAAATTACTGAATTGCCAATTTCGCTTTTACAAACTTCAAACTAGATTGCTCAGACCACTCATCACTTAATTTTGTGACTGTTAAAATTTTCGTCCAGCTCGATTTAATTTTTTAGATTAGTTTTACAAAAAATTATATTTTCAAAATCTCCGAAGTGCATTGCCAAGAAGGCTCTAATCTATCCAAAGACAATAGTAGAGTCTAGATTATGCTTTCGAGAACTAAAATAACTTTTAAGGGCAATATTTTGTCAGATGACAAAATAGAGGTATCTTTAACACAGTTTATCAAAAGTTTTTTTCAGTATAGGGACTCAGTTAGCCATCTTTGTTTACAATCCTGCATCGTGGCACATACGTAACTACCTCACAAAATAACTAGGCCTAATTCAATGTTTAAAAGAAAATGCTTACTGAAGTTGTTAAGTTGATTGTGTGGTGGCAAAAATAGCAACGAGTGCAATGAGCAAAAGTCTACAATATTTTTTCAGATTATTATTAAGATGTGGTTACAAGTTGTGTAAAAATATTGAAGTTTGGGATGTTTCCCGATTTTAAATCAATATGGAAATTAGACGCAGCAATGTTTTCCACAAAAACTTTGTATATGATATTACTTTTAGCAACAAGAGAGAATTTCTAGTAGGCAAGCTTCCTACTGTTTGAGACGTTATGGAAAGAGTCTTGTTTTAGAAAAATTGGATAAAACAACCAGCAGCATCCAAAATTGCACAAGAACTGATTGATCATCTGGGTATGGGGCAATGTGTATACACTAAGCTTCAAAAACTTTAGCCAAAAAATAATTAATATGGCTACAACGTTTTCAAAATTTGCACGGCACCCAAAAAAGAAAAAAGGATACAAATTTCATAATGACTTCAAAACTTTTGCTGAAAAAATTGAAAAGCAATTTCATATTTTCTGCAAAAACCTCACTTAAAAGCGTCATGTAGAACAGTGTTTCTCAACTTTTTTCCTTGTGGCCCATATTAGGGTGTTAAAAAAATTTAAGGTCAATATGAACAATAAATAGAGGTTCTGTGCAACGGAAAATGCATTTTATTTGCAAACGCAAAATGCATTAGTTATTGTAGATTCCGACTAATTACTACACTGTGGTTGGTGTCTATGAATCAGCTTTTCCAGTTGAACTTCCAAACCTTGGTTCAGCTTCAGACTTAAGTCTCCTCTCTCTTCAATACGTAACAAATTACGTTTTTTTGCTAGTACATCTTTGCAGCAGAAAACCTCGCCTCAGCCAATCAGGTGGTGGAAAAACCAGGTAAGTATGAAACAACCTTTTCAAACAGCAAGAGATACAAGGATTAAACTTTCAGGAACCCAATCAATCCCTTGCTTTCAATTCTCTCTATCGATGCGATAGTTTTTCTCTTTCAATTCAAGAAGCTCTACAACTATAATAGGATCGAACTCTTGCTGACTCAAGACATCAAAATGTACCACATTTTTAATCCACGTTGGCGGGTTTATCTTGATTACATTTTGAAATCTTCTTGGCATATCTTCCCTCAAGCTTGCAAGTGGTCAGTACAACTTGTCATGACTTCAGAGGTTGGAGCAGTATTAGGTAAATTACAAAAGAAGGCAAAATCATTCTTTTAAAGGTGGATCTTCCAGAGGTTTAGTTTGTTCATAAAATTGCACACTGCTTCAGCACAGTCTAATACAGTAGCATCTCGCCCTTGCAATGTTTTATTGAGTTGGTAGACATGTGCAACTGTCGGCCAAGCAGAAAAATCTTTCCTTCGAATAATTTACATTTATCGCTAAAAATAAAGCGTTGGTTTAATCTTTTTTCTTTTTACTACAGGCCTGGGTTTTCATGTTTTGAACAAAACCAAGAACCAAATGCCACATTTTAGCTAAGCAAACGAGGGTAATACCCTTTGAAAGCAAATGCACTTTGGTATGCTTAAGAAGTGTCTGATGCTCCTTATTTTAGCATAATTGCTGCAACAATATGTCATGCAAAGCATTGGCTTTGACAAAATTTACTACTAAAATAGCAACTTGCAAAGCCTTTTCCATATCATTATTTAGAGCTTTAGCTGCAAGATGTTGTAGATGAATAATGCAGTGAATTGCCGGTTGGCCTATATGAGAAGCAAATTTTCTTAATTTTGCAATGAATTCATTATGCTTACCGATCACAGCGCTAGCACCGTCAGTTGCAATCTGCAGTAGATTTGAAAAAGTGATTTTCTTTTTATGCAGATAGTCGTAAACAGCCTCATATATGTATAGTTTCACTTCGTGTATCTGTCGGTTTCTTTGTGAATAACATTTCTTTACGAATTGCCATCCCATCCATGGGCGTAGCCAGGGGGGTGGGCCAAAGGGGCGATGGCCCCTCCCTGAATTTTAAGTCAAATTACAAAACAGTATCAAAAAAATAAAAACAAATTTTTTTGTGCCTCTCCTGGCACATTAGAGTTTATTGTTGACTTTTAGCAAGGGGGTGGGTCGGGCGTGGCTTTTTAAGTTTTTAAACTTTCAAATTTTATATAACAAGATGTGTACGTTTTACACACTAAATATCGTCGAAGTTTCTCTTCCACGTCGCAGTCGAGCAATGAATTAATATTCCAAGTTATGGTAATGGCAAGAAATAAGAGTCTCGCTGAGCGCTTTCTTGTTTTATTGCGATGCGGACTACTACAAAGACGTCGCTTCTTTTAACAGAACGTTCAACCTCCCAGTGGGAGTGGTTTCCTTGAAATTCCTTAAATAGTGCGTTATACGTCGCAATTGAAATTGAAATATTAAAGCGGTTCTTGATAAAACTACATTAGATCAGTAAAATCGCATTCGCACTTTCTCAGTTTTGTACAACAATTTTTACAGTAGCAACGAGCGTAGTTCACGAAAGGCAAAATGTCGAACCGATCCAATAAGAGTCAAAATTAGATCTTTTTTTTTCTGCAAGGAAACAGGTTGATAGTGCTAAAGTTGAAGACGATGTTGAAGTTTTACAACTTCTAATACGGCTGGAGATGTTCCCAAAAGCCATAAAGAATACGTGTTGGGGAAGACCATCGATTTAGGATATGTTTTAGAAATTCACTCACAGATCACAGATGCCGAAAGATATAGGCTTTTAACTTCAGAAGATCCACGAAATGTTTTACTTCTTGATAACATTCGGCAAAATCGTCGCAAGTTTCTGAAGTCGTGGCTTCAAGATGATAGGTTTTCCAATTGGCTTGTTTATACGCAACTCTGAGGTGGTGGTGGTGGTTTATGCAAAATATGCATCTTGATGCAAGCGCATCTGACACATGGCAGTCTTGCGAACGCTGCTTTTGTCAAAAGACCTTGTATAGATTTCAAGAAATTTATCGAAAAGGCTCTTTCTCACAGGGATGCCGCTTACCACAGAGAAGCAACATTGGCAGCGAAGGATTTTATTAGCTCCATGGAAAGTGGCAAAGATATATATACGCTTGTATAGACGCAGTAAGGGCCAAGCGAACAGCAGAAAATAAAAAAATTTTGACTTCTATTGTCAAAATTGTTCTTTTCTGTGCTTCTAACAATATCCCTTTGCTTGGGCATTCCGCAGACAACGGAAATTTTGTGAAGCTTCTTCAATTCCACATGGATGCTGGGGACAAAGCTTTGAAGAAACACTTTGCTCAGATGGATGAAAATGCTAAGTATATCAGTCCAACCATTCAAAACGAGATTCTTGGGATTGCGAGCACCATGGTGGTCAAAGAGCTTGTTGCAGAGGCCAATGAAAGTTTTATATCTCTTGCTGGCGATGAATTCTGCGATATTTCGGGAAAAGAACAACTTAGCATTGTGTTAAGATATACCAAAAGTGATAAAGTGAACAAGAGTTTTACAGGATTTGTTGAAATGTCTTCAGTTTCCGCGGAATCTATTTCTGCAGCTATTCTGGCTCACCTGTCCAGAATAGGCGTTGATTTTCGAAAGCTTGTTGGACAAAGCTACGATGGTGCATCAACTATGGCAGGTCATGTGAGTGGAGTTCAAAAACGCATTCGCAAAAAGTACCCCCGAGCAGTATTTGTGCATTGTGCTGCACATTGTTTAAACTTGGTCATTAATGACCAGAGTAGAGTTTCTATTGTTAGAAGCACCTGCGACATCATTAGGGAAACTATTCGTTTCTTTCGGGAAAGCCCTAAAAGGCGTTCAAGTTTAGGAGTCAATATTAATTTATTCTCTCTTACCAGGTGGTCACAAAAATACAAGAGCATCCGGATATTTAAAGCTAACTTCAAGCTTATATTTGACGCTCTTGCTTTATTGATGGAGGACGCGAGCGGTGAGATACGAGCGAAAGCTCTTTCCTTGAAAGCTGCCCTCGAAAAGCCTGGTGTAACATACGTCATATGTTTGATTGGGCGGTAATCAGCACTTATGGAACCACTAGCGCGGAAGCTTCAGGCTGTTGGAGTCAGCGTATCTTCTGTGAAAAGTCTTAATTCTTCTCTTCAGAGCGTCCTTGATCGAGACCGGGTGGACTTTAACACAGTTGCACCTAGTATTTATGATGAGGCTTGTGCAGTAGTTGGCATGAAAGAGCTTTCAGTGCCTCGGGTTGTTGGAATCCAAGTTCATTGTGATAACGTTGAAGCAGAATCGGCCTCACAATATTATCAACGTTCGATATTCCTCCCGTACATTGATGGTCTAAGCAGCTCTCTTCTGGAACGTTTTAATGATAACCCTTCTTTTTTTGCGTTGCTCTCTATCTTGCCTCCGAACAATCCGGCCAACATCAATGACATTGAGAGCTTATATTCACTGGACAACCTCGTAAATGAAGTAAAGTTGTGGAAAAGTTCTCTCGCCCCTCAAGTAAACCAGGAAAGCTTGCCCGAGCTTTTTCTGAGCGCCCAAGCTTATCCAAGTGTGCGCAACGTTATACAGATTATCTTGACACTTCCCGCAACAACCGTTGAGACTGAACGGTCATTTTCGCGTATGAGGCGAGTCAAAACTTGGTTACGTTCACATATGACCTCGGATCGCTTGTCTGATTTGTGCGTGCTTCACTGCCATGACGAAAGAGTAGATGAGGAGAAGACCAATCGAATATTGGCAACCATGGCTGGCGAAAAGCGACGACGAATTGATTTCTGAGCGTGATAAAATGGAAGTAAAACTCATTCAACTTTGATTTCGATATTCTCGCATGTGCTGACCACTTACTGTTCTAGTAACCTATACTACTGTACGCACTGTATCTTATCGCTTTTTAATTCTCAACAACAAGTAAGATGGTGTACGCGTTCATAAGATGACAGATGAGTATGTCTGGCTCAACAGTGTATTGTGTGACGATTGTCTTATCAAAAATTACCCCTAATTGGCCTTTTCAAAGAAAGCGTCAGAATTTTCGCATAATTTAGCGGCGAGTTTGCAATTAGACAGAAATTCTATAAAATTTATATTTTCATAGATATTACCTGAATGTGCCGTTATAAGTAAATGACGTCACATTAAAAGTTGCCAAATTTGGCCCCCCTCTCAATTTTTTTCTGGCTACGCCCTTGATCCCATCAATGCATCGGACATAGGAAAGCAACAAAGCGGAGTTGTTGATGGTTGTCTCATCAATTTGCGATTAGAACTTTGAAATCTTTAGTTTTTCCAGCAGCTGTTCCTTAAGGTTTTCTACCATTTCATGCTGCCTTCTTCTCACAGTATCATTAGACAAAGGGATTATCTGTAAAGCCTAAGCTGCTTCTTCACACAGCAGTTCCTTAGCACACATCAAACATTGCTGGCTTCACCATATGTGTGAGATTTATCCACCTTAGCAACCAATTCACTAAATGCATATTTGGTGGCTTTTAGTGTTTTATACTGCGCTCATTTGCTCTGGTTATGTAGAATTCTAGCGGTTTTGGTGCATTGTTCTTGTGTAACTCCAGTTTCTTCTCAAAGTAGCTGCTTTCTTTTCCTAAAGAACCAGGATTGTTTAGTTTCTGATGGGTGGTGATCTTGACTTATTTTACTTTGTGAATACTAAAGAAGAATGCGCAAACGTAGTATTTCATAGTCAGCATAGTTTTCTTGGGGTCACTTCAGATTCACTGTGATAGGCCCTCAGGTCAATAAATTGAGAAACACTGATCTAGAAGTCCAATATAACTGAAGGATGACGATTACATTACATAACAAAACTAAAAATATTTGTTGAAATTAATTTTTTTGTTTCTGGCTAATTTTGGGATGCAGATTTCAAAAATGCAATTGTTTTTTCTATCATCGTCAGTAGTATGTAATACGACTTTTGATCTCTTTTTTGCGGTGGTGGTGGTGGGCTACGTCATTTCCGAACGTGACTTCTGAGGTGATACATGAACTTGAAGGATGTTGTAACAACTTGTAAACAAATGACAACGTGTGTTTGTAAACAAATGACAACGTGTACTTGTAAACAAATGACAACGTGTACTTGTAAACAAATGACCACGTGTACCAACTTGTAAAACTTGTAAATAACAACTTAAACAAATGTCAATACAACTTGTAAATTAAACTTGATTTAATGGCACCCCTCTTGAGAATACCGTCACTTCAATATTAACTGCATTTTGAACATATGGTCTGTAAGATAGCTAGAAATCTATCGCGAAAATATAAACATTGGGGCGTGAAAGTCTCAACCAATCACAAGCGGAGGCTGAATCACGACTATCAACAAAAACTGATGCCAACGGAAGCTAGAAAGCTCCGAGCTGATCACGTTTCTTGAAAAGTCAATACAAACAATTTTTCGGAGTTGATCACGTTCTCTTACGTCTTGAAAAGATAAACAATTTTTAGCAATGAGCGAATAAATATTTTTAACTGCATTACAGCAATGTTTTTATTTCACCATTGTTTTTATTACACAATTCTCAAAACTTTCTCATTGCACCATATGGTGTTGGTTATAAAAACCCAAGCAGAAATGAAAACACACATTCAAAAATGGAGAAAATTTGCGAGATTTGCGGCAAGACCTTCGCGAGAGTGGATAGTCTTAAAAGACACGTCCAAGCTGTTCACCGAAATGTTGAGGTGCAGTGTGCGAAATGCGACAAGACCTTCACGAGAGTGGATAGTCTTAAAAGACACGTGGAAGCTGCCCACCGAAATGATGAGGTGCAGTGCGAGAAGTGCTTCAAAAAATTTAATCGAAAAGATATCATGGAGAGGCATCAACAAAAATGTTGTATTTGCCGTCTGTGTGGTGTCGACTTCTCAAACTCCCTTGATCTAGTGAGACATCACTGCGCAGAGAGAAGTGGCTCGAAGTCAAGACCACAGAAAAAAAGAACTGATTCCAGGTAAGTTGATAAATTTTTCAACATTGCGCTGTGTGTAATGCATACTTTATTCAGCATTCCAAAACAATCTGCGGAGAAGGGGAGTGGACCCACGCCAAAACCTCAGAAAAGAAGAGCTGATACCAGGTAAGTGAATGCAAAATTTCTCAGCATTGCGCTGTGTTCATTACGTGTTTTATGTAGCATCTCAAAACAATCCGCGGAGGAAGAAGAACCACCAGTGATTGAAAATGAAGAGTTAAGGTAAGCATTTCCCAAATTCTTCCTTAGACTGCTCTAATACTCTCTTCCTCAACAGGAATTTTATTCGGGAGAAATGGTCTCAAATTCGGACAAGAAGCATCATCAGACCTATACAGGATATATATAATTTCTTTCTTAACTCCAACATAAATGATTTACTACACCAAATTCATAGTACTATCATGAGTAACCAAAATTCACGCTTTAAAATTAATTATAGTTTTGGTTACATTTTGAAAAATATTGAATCTGACGCGCTTCGATTTTTTCATCCATCCTATAATAATCATTGTGTTTTGAATACCGCAGAATTAATTAGCGATCGCGATCAATTATCACGTTTTTTAGAGACTGTCTCAGAACACGATTTTGAAAATTTCGATAGACCTGATACAAAGTGGCGGTATTTGTCTACCACCAATATTACTTTTTATATAAACAAGCTGAGAAAAGCAGTAATTGGAAGTTCTGATTCACTCCCTGATTTTATTATCAATAATCATGGTTTGCATAGTTTAATTGCAGATGTGTGTGGAACTCTTTATAGGGATTATTTATGTGCTTTTCGCTGTTTGAGTTTGTTTTTTGGCTTTCACTTGAATAATTTAGAAGCTGACACTCAAACAAAATTTCGTTTATACTGTCACAAACAACAAATTTCAGCTTCTAGTTTTCAAGGGATATCTTTGCATGATCTTCTTTTTGTGGAGGATCTCTTCGAAATTAATGTGATGGTGTATGAGCTAGTAGAATTTGAAAATGAAACAGTTTGCCGTCTTATACAAAATTCACGAAAAATTTATCCTAAAACTATGAAGTTAAACCTTTTTGAAAACCATTTTAGCTACATTTTTCATTTTGAGAAGTATTCTAGCGTTTTTCAATGTCTAAAATGTGATGTATTGTGGTACAATCCAAAGTATTACAACCAACATATTAAACACTGTCAAGGGCAAGTGAAGTACACGTATAAAGGAGGCGTTTTTAGGCTTACCCCCACCATTTTCGAAGAATTGCTAGAGCTTGGTATTCCTGTCCCCAAAAGTGATCGGTTTTACCCTTATTTCTCGGTGTATGATTTCGAATGCATCCTTTCAAAGGAAAATCTACCCCCCAATACTTCTCTCCTTGAACATCAAGCCAAGCATATCCCTCTCAGCTGCTCTCTTTGCTCCAATATTCCCGGTTTCAGATCCCCAACCTGCTACATTTCCGATGGTGATTCTCTTAAACTGGTTGAGAAGGTGATTGAATATTTAGAGCAAATGGCGTCTGCAGCATTCGATTTGTTGAAAACAAAATATGAATATGTGTTTGATGCTCTGTCTGTCAGCGAAAACGTCAAAAGCGAAAAGGTGAAGCTGAAATTTGAAAAATTCTTGAAAAACCACATTGTTCTTGGTTTCAACTCCGGATCCTATGATCTTAATTTAATTAAAAAACAGCTGATTCGAGTGCTTTTACCGAAATTAGACTTTGTGATCAAGAGAAGCAATCATTTTATGTGCATTAAGACAGAAACGTTAAGATTTTTAGACATCAAAAATTACATTGCCCCGGGATTTTCATACGATAAATTCATCAAAGCTTATGACGTCAGTCAAACTAAATTTTTCTTTTCCTACGAGTACGTGGATAGTCTTGAAAAGCTAAATCACACCCTCCCCAATCACGAAGCATTCTATAGCAATCTAAAAGAAAGCAACATCTCACTGGAGGACTACCAAGCAGTAGTCAGAAAATGGCAGGAGGAGAACTGGACCTCTCTTCGCGATTTACTGCTCTATTACAATAACCTTGATGTACAGCCATTCGTGGAAGCAGTGGAAAAATGTGTGGGGTTTTATCAAAGTAAAGGGTTGGACTTATTTAAGGAATCGTTTAGTGTCAGCGGAATAACAAAGAGATTTTTATTTAAACAAACAACAGTAGATTGTTTCTTTTCCCTGATTGACAAGAAAAACGCAGATCTTCATCAGCTCATGCTCGATCAGTTGGTGGGGGGCCCAAGCTTAGTGTTTTAAAGATTAGCCATCAAAAACGAAACTTTCATTAAAAGTCATCTATACCCCAACCCAAAAATTTGCCAGATTATTCGCGGTTACGACGTTAACGCCCTTTACCTATGGGCCCTATCTCAAACACTTCCGGTGGGGTATTTCGTGAGATATAAAGAGGAGGAAAGATATCATCCAAAGACTCCACACAAATTTGGATTAGCCTCCTATCAGTGGTTAAGCTGGATTGCTGCGACTGAGGGTAAATTCATCGAGCACGATTTCAATGTTGGTGAGCGTCGCCTTACCTCCAGAAATCTTCCAGTAGATGGATTTTGTGAAGAGACTCGAGAAGCTTTCGAGTTTTTCGGTTGTTGGTGGCACGGATGCAAAAGATGTCAAAACTCAGGAGGAGTGAACTCAGTAAACGGGAAAACCTTCCAAGAGCTGCGCCAAAACACGGAAGAGAAAATAAAACTACTAGAGGATTGTGGTTTTCGTGTTCGATTCATTTGGGAATGTCAGTGGAAGCGGTTATCTTTGGAGGAGGATGTGATCTCCTTCACCAAAACGTTGAAATCTGTCAGACCTAGACGCTGCCTATCCTACCAAAAAATTTTAAAAGGGGTTCAAAGTGGTGAGTTATTTGGTTTTGTTTTAGTGGATATTTACACTCCTAACCACTTGAAACAGCTCTTTAACGAATTTCCTCCTATCTTCAAAAATGTTATGGTTGGAAGAGAGGATGTTGGAGAGTTGATGAAGAGATTTGCGGAGGAGAACGGGCTCTTAAAAAAACCAAGAAGGATGCTGATATCTAGCTATTTTGGTGAGAAAATTCTACTGACCACACCTTTAGCAAAATGGTATCTTGACCATGGGTTAGTAATTACCAAGATTTATGAGTTTGTGGAATTTACCCCTGAAAAGCCTTTTGAAAAGTTTTCCCGGGATGTGAGCGATGGAAGGAGGATGGGAGATATTGACTCCTCCAGGAAGATGTTAGCGGACACGTGGAAGTTAATAGGCAACAGCGGATATTCATCTTCTCTCTTGAGAAAAGACCGGTATAAAACTATTTCCTATCACAATCAGTCCACTGTAGATAAAGCCATAAACTCCCCCCGGTTTGTGAATCTAGATTTGGTGGACAAGGATCTCTATGAGGTAAAAAGTCTTAAAAAACATGTCACATTCGATCTCCCTCTTCAAATTGGTTTGTATGTCTACTCCTGGGCAAAATTGAAGATGTTGGAATTTGTTTATGACTGCATCAAAAAATATCTTCCGGATGACTGCTACGAATTTGTTGAAATGGATACCGACTCGCTATATCTCTCTCTTTGTAGCAACTCTCTGGATGATGTGGTGAAACCAGAACTGAGAGAAGAGTTTTTTCAAAACTACAACTATTTCTTTCCTAGTTTAGCTTGCAAACTCCACAAAAAAGAGTTCATCAAGGCTCGGGTTCAAAATGTAGAGTGGGTACAAAAAGATTGCTGCAAAACTCGTGAAATATTTGATAAACAGACACCGGGGCTGTTGAAACTGGAGTTCTTCGGGAGTAAGATGCTGGCTTTGGCGCCGAAAACATACATTAGCGAAAAAGAGGTCCTTCAGGGGGGTGAAAGCGACAGCAATCACACAATAAAAAAAGCTTGTAAAGGATTGTCTACAAAATTAAATAAATTTAACTTCGAGACCTATTTAGATGTTCTCGAAACCAAATGCAGTGGTGTAGGGGTGAACAAAGGTTTTGTATGTAAAAACCACCAAGTTTTCACCTACACTCAAAAAAGAAGTGGGTTAGGGTTTTTTTACGGAAAGCGGAAAGTTTTGGGAGACGGGATTTCAACAACTCCTCTTGATCTTTAATTTACACTTATTATCTCCTAGATTTATTGTGAATGTTTGAAGTTAATTTGTGTCTTCTTCTGTTTTATGCTCAATAAAATTTATGTCTTATACTATTCTCGTTTGATGGAAAACAAACTATTCTTAGGAGCGTCAGTTAATCGAGAACAATCTGAAGTAACCCTCAACCGTAGTAAAGTTTGTTGATAAAGTTAATCAGCGATGCGTTAATCGTAGTAAAATTACGCATTGAATCAGTGAAGCGCAGCGTCTCTCTTAGTCGTGTGCTGATGAAGGCAGTCAGCGATGCGGGACGCTAGCTCAGTAAAATTCGCGTCGACTCAGGTTACTGAATTGTTTCCTGCTCGCTGCTCGATCTAAACCGATGACGTCACACACATCAGCGATGCGCGATGCGGTTTCTAGCAAAATACAACCGAATCAGCTTATTACTAGTCTTTCTACCTACAAACAACTAGTCGATCTAAACCGATGATGTAGTCAGCGATGCGGGACGCTAGCTCAGTAAAATTCGCGTCGACTCAGGTTACTGAATTGTTTCCTGCTCGCTGCTCGATCTAAACCGATGACGTCACACACATCAGCGATGCGCGATGCGGCTTCTAGCAAAATACAGCCGAATCAGCTTATTACTAGTCTTTCTACCTACAAACAACTAGTCGATCTAAACCGATGACGTCACACACATCAGCGATGCGCGACGCGGCTTCTAGCAAAATACAGTCGAATCAGCTTATTACAAACCTTTCTACCTACAAACAACTAGTCGATCTAAACCGATGACGTCACACACACATCAGCGATGCGCGACGCGGCTTCTAGCAAAATACAGCCGAATCAGCTTATTACAAACCTTTCTACCTACAAACAACTAGTCGATCTAAACCGATGACGTCACACACATCAGCGATGCGCGACGCGGCTTCCAGCAAAACACCCACACAAAAACACTAGACGTATCATTAAACGAAGCAATACGAATCGTCTCTGGCTACACCCACCCCACCCTGCGAATTTCCACTCTCGAGGAATACAACCACCAAGCTGTCACCGGAAAAACTCTGTCAACCCTTATACTACAAAGCAGATAACGCTGACTATCTTCTACACAACATCTTGTACAGCGAAACCGCTCCCAAAAGGTTTAAATCTCGCAAATCTCTTCGCCTATTTCTGGAATCAATCGTTTACTAGTCGACGCTAGCCCTATACGAGACGAATGAGCTTTTTTCTTTAGTCGATCTAAACCGATGACGTCACGCGCATTTGCAAGCGATAACTGAACCAGTCTTATTCAAGTGTTTTTGAGGTGTTTTATTTTCCGTTTAAAACACAACACAATCATTAAACGAAACACCGTCAGATCTGAAATAAAAAAGATATCGTTAGTGACAGGTTAGTTGTTGTTGAGATCTTTAATCTGAATATAACACCCATCACATCTGAAATAGATATAATCACTACAAGAAGTGGAACTTACTATAATATTAACAAAAGGGATCTCCACAGTCCCTCCACGACTTATATAACACCGGAGAAAGTGTCTCCGGTACCCATTGCCAGTTTTAAATTTTCGCCCGCAAAGGGGGCATCTGAAAAATAGTCGAATTCTTGGTTTTGGTTGGGGTTGAAATTTTATACAAATACTTACCGATAATAAATCAAAAAATGTTGCACCCGGCGGTGATCCCTCACCGCCTGGATCGTAGAGAAATTCTTCTCGCATATAGCACATTGATACATTCTGCAAAATAAAACAGTTAGTGAAAATAACAGCATACCTCCGCCATCTTACTCACGTTTTGCTTGATTTTATGAATTTTTTAGATTTTGAGAATGTTTTATAACCTCCACGTTTTCCGGTAGTTGTCTCTGCAGAAAAAAGCATTACAGATTTCCTGCCTGACGACCACAGCTGTTGAAAAATAGTTAGATAGAAGTTATAACTCTGAGAAGTAAACACAACCATGTTTATGGGCCTACAAAATCCTCGTACTGAGTACATCTTTCGAAAAAAGATTAGGGTTATAAATACTAAAACCTTTGCACTGTCTTCAATATTTCAAAATGTTTCACCTGTCCTCCTCTAGCAGTTTTCTGATCTGCGGCCCTTCGGGGTCGGGAAAAACGGTCTTCGTGAGTAAGTTTATTAAAACCGTGATTGTTTGATGAAGCCTCCGCCAGAACGAATCGTTTGGGGTTACAGTATATGGCAAAAAGCGTACGACGAGATCGAAGCAGAGTTTGTTCAGGGGGTGCCTGACCTCGATTATTTCGACGGGCGACCGACTATTTTAGTTTTAGACGATTTGATGTATGAGAAGGTGGATGTGGTGACGAAATATTTCACGCGGGGCAGCCATCATCTCAATATCACAGTCTTTTACCTCGTGCAGAATCTTTTTTTCCGGGGGATCAGAACAATTTCCCTAAACTCTCAGATTGTGGTTCTGTTTAAAAATCCACGAGACAGTCAGCAAGTCTCATTTTTCGCTCGTCAGTCGTATGCAAAACATATTAAAGAAATTGAAACGATCTTTGCAGATTCTACAAGACCCCCACACGGATACCTTCTATTCGATTTCCGCTCTGAAACCCCTGACCAGCTTCGAATTCGCACTGGTATATTCCCAGAAGATCAGCAGTTCGTGTATGTCTTGACATGACAACGAGACTAAAAAAGAACTACCCAACTTTGAAACTACTCCACAAAGCAAAACCTAAGTTTGTAAAAGCAGTCATTAATAACTCTCCGCCGGATTTTATTCATTGTTTAGCAGATTGCTGTCATAATCTTTTAAAAGGTAATATTCAGATCACAAAACAACACAAAAAAAGACTTGAACCATATAAAGAAACTCTTCGAAAGCTGACAAAGCCTATCAGTGTCAATCGGAAGCGGAAGTTAATCCAAAGAGGCGGATTCTTAACTACTCTGTTATCCGCTTTGATTCCTGTCCTTGGTGGTTTGGTAGGCTCTCTTGTGAAAAAATGAAGAAAATGATTTTAGTAGACCCTAACTCTTACAGGAAACCAATGCAGAAAGAGATGTCTAAACTTGATGAAGAAATGAGTCAAATTTTGAACTCTGCTCTGGAGGAGAGTGAGAAGATCAAGCAATACAACCAAGTTCTTCAAAAATATTTATCATTAAAAGAGAGAACCATAAATCCGCGGTTGGTGTTGGAGGAGGAAGAAAAACCTATTCCAGCCAAAGATATTTTGAAAGGGTTCACCAAGAAAAACCTAATCCAAGCCAAGAAGCTTTTGGAGTCGATTGAGAACAACAGCTCTGCTTCGTGGAATTCAAGAGGAGAATTAATTTTTGATAAAACTCCTATTCCTCAAAGCAATATTAAAAAACTAATAACAGATAAAATCAAAAAAGAGACCAAGTCTTCACCCGGCTCGGAGCAGTTTCGCTCCCTAGTTTGGGAGAGTTTGTAATTCTTCACAATATTTGTGAATGTAAAGAGTCCAGTTGTTAAGACAAACACCTAAGATTTCAAAGAAATTCAACCTATTATGTCGAAGATTTAAACCCTGAACAAATATAATAAAACACGCTATCGATAGATCTTAATTGTAGCTGTCAAAACGTGTTGAAAGAGAAAAGCTATAGAATATTCTAGTAAAAGGTGTGGTTGCCGCTAGCTCTTTTTTGGAATTGTGCTGATTCAGTTTTAGCTGTTGGAATTGTGCTGATTCACTTTAGCGGTTGGAATTACAGAGTTATGGCAAGTTAAATCTCGTTTGAAGTAATATTAACAATTGCTTGTTTTAGATTCTAGTAACATTAAACAATGTCAAAGAATTGCTACAGCCATGACAATATACTACTTTCAACTGTGTACACAAAAAGAATCATTGCAGTAAAAGAATTTACTCAACCAAGAAGAAAATTCAGTTGTATGTACCTGATCAGGAATGAAGTGATCTCTGTTTTGAAAAAACTCTTCCATGAGGATACAGAGAAAGGTTGAACTGCAATAAACTCTTCATGATTTTTGTGTTTCCATGGGTTGTAATAGTTCAGTTGTCTTTTATCATCTGTGATCTATAAATCATTTACTGTATTTCAAACATGTTTGTTGTCGTGTAATAGAGAGTTTGCATTTGGTGTTGGAGAATTGTGAATCATTGCAAATGTAACAGAGAAATTATCTTAGTTTGTGTGTCTAGGAGTGTTGACATTTGAATTGGTTTTTATCATTGCATCACAAATAATCTGTTTTCTTTGTGTTTTGGAATTGTAAGATTTAATCATCATTGCAAATGTAACAGAGAAACTCTCTTAGCTGTGTGTCTAGGAGTGTTAACAGTTTGTCATTGCAACTCATCTGTGTTCTCTGAATAATTTACTTCAAACATGTTTGTAACCACTCACCTGCTATGTGAAGTATAGATGATAGAGAAATCTTTTGAGACAAATGTAGTGTTATTTCACTTGAAACAAATGTTAAGGAAAAATTTTTTGAAATATAAACCCTCTCTATAGAAAAATGTTACCATTTGCTGTGTGACACTGAAAGCACTCACCATCTCAAGATGTATGTAACTTTACCTAGCAATTCTTCACCTGATTATTACCCAGAAAATAAGATTTCAGACTACATTGTTCATTTACCCAAAGAGTTGCAACTTCCAGGGTCTTGGGAGGTGGGGTTGGCAGAAATTCAGTTTAATCATTCGTGGTATAATGTTGATACAACAAGCTATTGGGTCATCTATCAAAGAGGTGAGATCCAGATTAAATCAAAACTACCATCTGGGTATTACCAAGAACCAAAACAGTTAATTCGTTTATTGCTGAATCAAATGAAGCATGATTTCCAAGCGAAGAATGAGGAGCTCATAGAGAATGGTGTTTTGACAAACCCAATCGATTTTTTATTAGATTTGCGGTATAATGAGAATTCACAATTAGTTCAATTGAATATAAGGAATAACTCTTCCGCTCCTACTAGAGTAGATAATGATGGAGTGGCGAGGCCATCGGTTTTGGTTCATTTAGCCCCTTTTCTAACCGAAATGTTGGGGTTTGCAGAGAGTACATTCCATAATGTTGGTATTTTTCGCTCTGAACGCGTGGTGGATATGAATCCAATAAACAATATTTATGTGTATTGCGATGTCATTGAGAATCGTATTGTGGGTCACACCCTCGCTCCGTTGTTAGGGGTGACAGCTAGTCAGGGAAAACCCGGCTCCGTTATTAGTAAAAGATATGACAAATTGCAATATCAACCAGTAATGAAAAAGTCTTTCTCAGAAATTCAAATTAATCTTCGTGACGACCAAGGGAACTCGATTCGATTTCGTAAGGGGCGGGTCATTGTTACCCTCCATTTTCGAAGGAAGAAGTTGAGTCAGTTATAAAAGAAGGTAAAACGGTATAAAACGAAAAACAATCCATCAGCTCTGAGATTGGTTATGGGAGAGTTTGCTAGTTACTACTCTTTAAAAAACCCTCAATCCTTTTCTGGAGTGGTTAAATTTCAAAAAGCTTTAAAAAAACCGGTAAAAAAGTGGTTGGAAACTCAGGATGTGTATACGCTTTTTAAACCAGCAAGAAAAAAATATCAAAGAAGGAAAACAATCGCCCCCTATTCAGACTTTCAACATCAGGCTGATCTAGCAGATTTTTCGCTTTTGAAAAAGAGTAACGACGGAAATCAATTTCTTCTCATTGTCATAGACGTTTTTAGCAGATTCGCTTATTGTGAGCCGGTGAAAAGTAAAAAATCGACAACTGTTATTCAAGCTTTTGAAAATATTTACCGTCGTGCTCCCAACCCTGTCTATCTACAAACCGACCGCGGAACCGAATTTACCAACAAAGCGTTAGAAAAATGGTTGAGACAGCAAAACATTTCACTTTTTCAGACATATAATTTTGACACCAAAGCAGCTCTTGCTGAAAGATTAATTAGGACTTTGAAAACGAAGCTTTGGCGATATTTTAAAGCTAATAATACGTTCAAATACGTCGATGTCTTGGACGACTTGATGTTTTCTTATAATAACAGCTATCACAGAACAATAAAAACCACTCCTTCAGCTGCTAGACGGGAAGATCAGCAAACCCTGTGGATTCGCCAATACGGAGATGCAGAGAAAAAGAAACCAAAATTATCTGAAAACGATTTTGTACGTGTGAGTTTGATAAAAAACCTTTTTAGAAAGGGTTATGAACAAAACTGGTCAAAGGAATTATTCATCGTACAGAAAGCTCTTCCCGGAAACCCACCGTATTATAGATTAAAAGATCTTAGCGGTGAACCCATTATGGGAACGTTTTATGAAAAAGAGTTGCAGTTGTCTATAAAAGATAATGAAATTTACGAAATCGACAGCATTTTAAAGAAGCGTAAGAGACGAGGGAGAGTGGAATTTCTAGTGAGTTGGTCGGGGTATCCAGAAAAATATAATTCCTGGATTACAGAGAAAGAGCTTATAAATTATGGGTGATTGGTCTTTTTGTGGTAAAGACATCCCTAAAAGCGAAATTGTGTTTTTCTCGCAGATTATTGCAATTTATTTTGTGGTTGGGTTTAGCATCTACAACATCACTACTGGAAATGAGAACATTAATCTCTGGATTTCGCTGTTATCTAGCTGTTTAGGGTATCTGCTACCATCACCAGTAATCAAAAGAAGAAAGAATGCTCTTTATCAAACTCCGAGCACTAGCCACATTTCAAAGCAATCAGAGAGTCTTACAACGAATACGTGACGAGGACACTTGAAAAAATTAACTATAATCCGGTTAAAAGAAAACAACATCTTCTACTCACACATTACTTTCGCAGACCTTGTTGGAGAACGTTAACAACATGAGACCGCGATATTGTTGTAACCCTCAACTGTATGAAGATTATTATCTCTCCCAGACCGGAAAAGGATATTTCTCCGGCTCGCAAAGGCAGCTAGGGTATGGGTTTGGAAACATCTTTGCCTCTTTAGGTCGATCGGTTTTACCTCTTGTAAAGCGAGGAGCTAAATCCATAGGAAAGGAGGTTTTGAAAAGCGGAACCAACTTCGTTTCTGATATTCTGGAAGGTAAGAACCTCAAACAAGCTGCTCTGAACAGAACAAAAGAGACCGGTTCTAATTTACTACGAAAAGTAACCACGTTTCCGGGGGAACGGAAAAGAATTAAAAAAACCACAAAAAGAAAAAAGAAATCCTCTTCAAAAGCGAAAAGAGCCAAGACAGACATATTCAGTTAAGATGGCGAGTCTGATTCATACAGAGTCATGTGAATCGATTAAAGAGGAGTTGGATTTATTATCTGTCCCTCCCTCTCAAACTTCTTTGGAGCAAGGAAAATACGTTCAATACAATCCTGTCTCTATTTTATCAAATAATGGTCCTATCGAATTCCTCATTCCAGGTGAAAACAGCTCCTACATCGATCTTTCGAATACATTACTACATGTTCGCGCGAAGATTAAAAAACAAGACGGATCAGTTTTAGGGAATGATAGCAATGTTGCTCCTGTGTGCAATTTCTTGCACGCTTTGTGGTCTCAATGTGATTTATATTTGAATGGGGTTTTAGTTACCCAAGCATCCAACACATACCCTTATCGAGCTTATATCGAAACGCTTTTAAGTTTTGGGGAGGAAGCTAAAAAATCTCAGTTAAGTTGTTCTCTTTGGTATGGAGACACAGCAAGCAAATTTGACTCTTCAACCAATGCGAATAAAGGATTCCAAAAACGGAAAGAGTTAGCATCCGGCAGCAAAGAACTGGATATGATTGGTAAACTCCACTTAGATTTATGCTTCCAGAACCGCTATCTCTTAAGCGGAGTGGAGGTGAAGCTGCGGTTGAACAGATCGAAAGATGTTTTTTGTTTGATGGGGTCAGGAGATTACATGGTTGAACTTACGAATGCTTCCCTTTATTGTCGGAAATCGGTGCCTAGTGACGCGGTCCAACTCAGTCACATTCGGGCTTTACAAAATTCTTCTGCAAAATATCCAATTCGAAGAGTAGAAGTAAAAAGCTTTACAGTCCCACGTGGTACTTATTCCATCTCGAAAGAGAATCTTTTTCTAGGACAGTTACCGCGGCGGATAGTTTTCGGTTTGGTTGAAAATGAAGCCTTCAACGGAGCTATTGGAAAGAATCCTTTCAACTTCAAGCACTGCTCAGTCAATTTTGTTTCTTTGTACAGAGATGGGGAGCAAATACCGGCCAATCCTCTGCAATTAAACTACGGTCAAAACCGCTATATTCGAAGTTTTTTGTCGCTCTTCACTGACTCCGGTCTTTACTACAACGACTCCGGAAACGGAATCTCTCGTGATTCCTTCCCTCTCGGTCATTCTTTGTATGCAATAGACCTTACGCCGGATTTGTCCGCTTCCTGTTCTCATTTCCAGCTGGTAAAAACTGGAAACATTCGTCTGGAGTTGCACTTCTCTACTCCTCCTACAGAAACAATGAATGTCATCATTCACGCAGAATTTGACAACCTACTTCAAATCGATAGAGATAGAAACGTTTTAGCTGATTACTGATGGATACACTGCAGATTGAGAGGATATTAAAAAATGACTCCTGCGCAAAAAAGATTTTTAAAGGCGTTTATCCTAAAGATCGACTACCTACTGTGGAGTATCCTGGGAGTTATGTTGTTAATACCGATCCAAGCACCGCCCCTGGAGAACACTGGGTTGCTATGTTTTTCAACAATCAGAGATCTGCTGAGTTTTTCGATAGCTATGGTCTACACCCAATTGTTTATGGTTTGACGGATTTTTTAGATTCACACTCCTCATCCTGGACCTACAACTCGAAGACCCTACAAAGTTTGATATCTGAAGTCTGTGGACATTATACCGTGTACTATATCTTATTTCGCTCGCGTGGTTGCTCTTTAACCGAGATATTGACTCATTTTTCCGATAATGTTAGTGTAAATGATAAAACTGTTGAGCGTTTTGTTGAGAATTTATTGAAAATGTAACCGCTTTACGTGTAATAAACAGAATTGAATACAATCGAGTGTCTTTATTATACAATATAAATACGATTCACATCCAAAATAATCACGCGGCATATGGGACATTCCTTTGAATAAAGCTTTGTTGTACAAGCTAGACATCCGAAGCAGTGAGAGCACGGCATGGTTAAAGCATTAATTCTCGCATCAAAACACACTTTGCATACAAGTTCTTGAGATGTGTCACACTCTTTTGCTTCAGTTAGGGGGGTTATGTTCGGTTCTTCATTTTCAACTGGAGGGTTTCTCGTTAGTGTTGGATCTGCTACTTCTTCAGGAGTAGCAAAACCAAATCTCGTTCCCGATAAAAACTCCTCTTCTGGGATGCGAAAGCTGTTGTGTTGGGTGATGAATTCAGATCCAAACGTTCTCTCTAGATACGCACACGCGGACCAGTATTTCGCGTGCTCAATTTCTCGGATGTCGCTATCAGACCACTGATAAAGAGAAAGCCCACATTGAAAGCATATTGCTCGATCATCACTACCTCTGTATAAAAATCCAGCTTTAGCCATTCGTTCAGGGCTTAAATTATCGACTCGGTGAGGCCAGTTGTTTGTGAAGGTTAAGATTCGCGATTCTTCAGATTCGAAAGAAGGACACAACATTTTTTAAACAAATTTTACTCAAATCTAAAGACGGTTACATACGTTAAAATCACACATTTATTGTTTTACGTTAAGTGGAGATGGTTTTCTCTTCTTTTGATAAAGTTCAGTACTTCTAGGCAGACTACTTGAACGTTTTTTCTTCCCAGCTGTGTGTTTCAAGGTTTTCACAAGAGCGGCTAGCTCCTTACTGATACCGCAGTTTTCGTTTCTAATGATGAATCCGGATGATCGATCTTGTAGATGTTGAAAATATTTCTCGGGTGAAAAGATAGCTTCCACTTTAAATCTGATAAGAAAGTTTTCTACAGCTGCCTCTTTTTTGAAAATCTCCAACCGCGTTTTCACTTCACAAACATCACCGTATTGGCAGTCAGCTGAGAAAACGACTATGACATATGGTCTGGCGTCTGTTGGGCCTTTGAAAGCTACAAAAGGCAGGCCATCGAACATATGTATACACACTTGAATAAGCTGATCGGTTGAAAAGAGAGTTTTTCCTCTTGAGACAGTCAGCACACCTTTTCTCAACATCTCACCGTCTGCAGGTATTGATTTTCCTTCTTTGTCAATGTCGAGGAAGATTTTTCGTATTTTTCTTGCTTCTTCTGGATGTTTTCTTGCACGCCTCAACAACGCTGTTTGCTCTACCAACTCTTCATAACATGGGGAGTGTGTAGTTGTAGTATCGATATTCTCCACTCGCTCTTCATAGTCGTCACCAATTGAAGTGTGTGTTTCACCACAGTTTTCCATTTTTCTTCTTCTGATTTTCTCGCTAAAAACACGGTTTATATACACAACAGGTAGCACAAAAAAAGAATCATTATACTTGTCTGGACTTGTCTTATTCTATCAAACAATTGTGCAATAAAACATTGGTGAAATAAAAACATTGGTGTAATGCAGTTAAAAATATTTATTCGCTCATTGCTAAAAATTGTTTATCTTTTCAAGAGAACGTGATCAACTCCGAAAAATTGTTTGTATTGACTTTTTCAAGTCGTTAGAAAACGTGATCAGCTCGGAGCTTTCTAGCTTCCGTTGGCATCAGTTTTTGTTGATAGTCGTGATTCAGCCTCCGCTTGTGATTGGTTGAGACTTTCACGCCCCAATGTTTATGTGATAGATTTCTAGCTATCTTACAGACCATATGTTCAAAATGCAGTTAATATCGAAGTGACGGTATTCTCAAGAGGGGTGCCCACAAATCAAGTTTTATTTACAAGTTGTATTGACATTTGTTTAAGTTGGTACACGTTGTTTTTGCGTGGTCATTTGTTTACAAGTTGGTACACGTTGTCTTTGTGTGGTCATTTGTTTACAAGTTGGTACACGTTGTCTTTGCGTGGTCATTTGTTTACAAGTACACGTTGTATTTACAAGTTGTTACAATGTCCTTCAAGTTCATGTATCACCTCAGAAGTCACGTTCGGAAATGACGTAGCCCACCACCACCACCGCAAAAAACAGATCAAAAGTCGTATTACATACTACTATCGTCCGTTTGGATGCTGTAACCAAATTTGATTTTTCAGATTTTGCAAATTTTAAGCTGAAGAAGCTCTTTTAATTTGATCAACGTGTTTAATGTTATTCTTCTTTGTATGGGCAAATTCACTAGCCCTTTTTGCTCGTGTTTAGTTAGAATAGGCTACCACGACAGATAGACTGCTTGGCCCCGCCACATGTCTGCCGCATAAAGATGGAGACATCCCGTGAGACTAAGTGCCTTGCCCAAAAACATATGTAAAGCTTGCCTGCTTGTTTTCCTCACTGTCCATTTCTGCTGAGCGCCAAGCAGGAAAGCTGTGCATACCATTTTAAAAGTCGTTTGGTAATGACTCGACTTGGGAAATAAATCCCAGATCTACCGATCGCGAAACGGACGCTCCAACCGCTACGCCATCGCTCCGAAAAACGTGTTTGAGGTTTAAAGTCCTATACTAAAATCTTAAACTCAAGATTTTACTCATTAAAAGTTCATCATTTGTGCATAGTGCTGGATTTAAGTAAGATAAAAAATACGTAAGTATCAAGTAATTTTTGAAATATTACTTAAGTAACTTGTGTAATTCAAGTAATTTTAAAAATCTTTGGAGACAATGTAATCTATTTTAATCGTCTTTTTTATTACACATTCATAAAGGATTTTTTTGCGCACAAAATGTCTAAGTGCAAAGCACAAAAAATCGATCATTTTATCACTCAACGATGATTTTAATTTCAAAATAAACAATCCAGCAGCACTGAAACATCTTTCTGCTTCGACAGAAGAGGGTGGAAGTGAGTTTAGACAAGACTTCAAGATCTTCAAGACTTTGGGACATTCCTTTGTTGCTTCGTAAAATGTCATTTCTTGCTTGATGTATGTCAAAGCATTTTCCTTAATGCCATCCAAATGCTGATTTTCTGGCTGGCATAGAATGTCATTGAAATTTTTTGATTAATTTTTCACAAAGGGCTCCTCAGTGATGTTATTTTTAAGATCCTCAGCTCTTTCATCAATACGGTCATTGGGAAAAAGTCGTGAAAATACATCTTTTGCAAGCTCTCGTTTCTTTGAATAACTTAGGAGTAAAGTCTCGACCACCTGCTTATAACTGTTTGGATTCTCTAAATACCTCACTACACCACAAATCCCTTTATTTAATTCAATTCTATCAGTGACAGTTGCCAATAATTTCTGCGAAATAAATTTTGTTTATTCTGTCAGCTTCTTGAAAACATATTCAAAAATCTTCTCACTTTTTAAAACTGTAACACCATGCCTACAAAGAGCAATTGCACCAACCTCAATTATTTTTAGACTTTCTGACAAGTCTTTCACAACTGCAACCTCATCCCCTGTCAAACATTTTGATCCCAAATCAAGCTCTTTTAATGTATTTTCAATAGGTCCCTTGGCTACCAAGAATCGTTTGAGCATATTAAACAATAAGTTCTATCTAGTTTTAGTATCCAAAAGCAGAGAAAGTCTTTTTTCCAAATTTCTTTTGCCAGTTCTTTTGCAAGCAGTCATTTTTCAGTGGGCTCTTCCTGAACAGCTTGACAATTGCTCTGACTTTTGAAATAACATCACTCACTGTATCAACAAAATCTGCATTGTAATTATCTGGCAAAGTAACTTGCCAGGGTTCATCATCATTTTCATCATCAGAGCTCTCAACAATATCATGATCTTCTGCGTCTTTGTTAGTGTCCTCTATATTGTTACCTTTCTTGTATAAAACATCACAAACTGCGAGATGCAGTTCATGAGAATAGCATATTTGGTGGTTCATGCCAGAAAGCTTCGCTGTTTTAATCATCACTGAAGCACCATCTGTTTCCATGCCAACGATGTGACCACGCAAGGTCAATCCGAAATCTTCCAATCGCTTCTGTATAAGTTAAAGACAACACTCTGCTCTCATTGATCCCTTGATTCTCGCCATTCCAAGCGACTGCAATGTGGCATCATTCAGGTGCAAATTCAAGCCCACATACCTTTGGGTTTTGATTGAGGTTCACTCATCTAAGGAAATGGAAAATCTGTATTTGTTGCTTATTCTCGCAGCCAATTCTTGCCAATTTGTTTTAATTTTGTCTGCGTATGAAAAAAACATCTCTTTCATGGCTTTTCTTGTTGTTAGAATCTTGAGGCCTTGAGCAGCCCAACCATTTTGAATGTCCTTGCTTTTCTCGGACTTGTACATTGGCAATAAGTCTATAGCTAATAGTCTTGCAAGAACAACCTTAGCTGAATTTTTTTCTGCAAGCATGACAGAATTGTAAGCTGTTTCCTTTTCAATTTACTATTAAATTCCTTAGGTTCGGAGCTTTTTTCAAATCGATGCCTTCTTTTTTTTGTAAGTGATATTTTAAAGACGTAGTGGGCTTGCTTTGGATTGAAACTAGCTGAGCAGTATTTGCATTTCACAACTGAATCATTGCCTGACTTAACAAGAACCTGTTTCCAAACTTCTGACTTCTTGCCAGTAGGCTCTTTCCAATCACTTGAGTCTAACATTATGGATTAAATTTTTAGTAATCTTTTGAAACAGATTAAAAATTGAAGAATAAAAACTAAAAATTAAGGCAAAACGCAACCTAGCACAGTAGCTGACATACAGTACACCTGAAAACAACAAAAACTGGTTAATCGAGGCAATCGCTACAACTTGCGTAGCGTAGATGATACTCTTATCTTGAAAATCTGTTTTATCACGATAATTTTAATCACAATTCAAAATTACTCATAATTCTCAAGTCGTCTAAAAAAATACTTCAGTAAGTAACAAGTAAAGATTTTACTTAAGTGCTTGAACTAAGCACTAATCGTGCAAAAGTGCAAGAGTGCTAAAACTCATTGAATTGCTTCTAATATGTATGTGGACTCTATGTTAAGAACAAACATACCTTACATAAAATTGTCAAAAATTTCAGAGAAAAATTTTTGAAAAGAATCAACAACTGACACAGGCCACCAAAGCACTGATGAAAATTACACATTTGCAACAAGCATATTACTTCATTTATCAAATAAGTCTGAACTAGATGATTTGATTCCTGACCTAGTGTAACAGCAGCCTATGAAATCAGTCTTTGGAACACTGAGACTGCTGAGACAGATGTATAGCCGAATTTACACGCACTCCAAAATCTCACACTTCCAGCCCATGTTATAAAAATTTCACGGTATTAAAGTGATTATTGACGTGGCGGAGCGTAAGATGTACGGTTATCGGACTATGACGGAACCAATCCAAATATATATAAAAGACATTCAGTATACTG
The DNA here is from genome assembly GCA_963675345.1 of Trididemnum clinides. Lineage (NCBI taxonomy): Eukaryota > Metazoa > Chordata > Ascidiacea > Aplousobranchia > Didemnidae > Trididemnum > Trididemnum clinides. The sequence continues at coordinate 31,340,899 of OY776291.1, forward strand.
GTAATTCAAAACAACAGTGACAATCTCCAACAATCTCCAACAATTATTCTCCGACAGTTATTTCACGCAAATGCTTTTGATCGTTTTCCCAGTTGTAAATTCTCAATTATTCCCGTACGCATACATTTTTGACTTGGTCTTCAAATTAAGCACGCGTAAATTTTGGAAAGCTCGGGGCAAAAAGCTCAAATTGTTAATAGTAGCAGCACGACGTGATGAACTGAGTGTCAGACTTGTAATGGAAAGACTGCAGGTTTAAAATTAGAACATTGCATATAAAATTTAGACGTGTAAATTCAACACCTAGGTTTGAATAAATTCAGTGCTGAGTTTTTGGCTTATAGACTAGGAGAATGAAATTTACTCGAAGAAGACTGCAAGAATACCGCATATAGAAAAAGACACTTACAATTTTCAGTTTATTTCACTGTTGATGGCAATTTTTGCTACTTTAAAAATATGAATGGCCTCTTTGTTGCAATCGGAATAGAGCATGTTTCATCCCAGTGGCAGCTCGTCTAAAAGCAGTTTTGCTCCATAACGGCAATAAACACCCATCTATTGCTCTTGCCTACTCCACACTGATGAGCAAAACTTATAAAAATGTTCAACAATTTTAAGTCGAATCTTTTACGATAACTTTAATTGGTTTGTCCGAGGGGACTTCAAAATGCTTGGATTTTTGCTTGAACTACAGGGTGGACTCACTAATTTTTTTGCTTCCTGTGTTTATGGGACAATAGAGCTGACTCTGAAGCACTATGTTAAGGTTAAAGGGCCTCCCAGAGAAGATTTAAGTCCACGAAAGCATAATGTTATTCAAAACACTCTTGCTCTCCATGAAAAAAAATCTTGCTGCCATTTGCAGTAAGCTTGGGTTTGTTTAAACAGTTTGTCAAAGTTCTTGACGTTGAAAGTAAGGCTTTTAAAGAAATTCGACAAATGTTTGCAAAACTCTCTGACGCCAAAGTGAAAGGAAGAATATTTGTTGGAACCCAAAAAGCTATGATGTCAAAATCCGAGACACTGGAAAATAAAATGGTTTCAAAGAAAAGAAAGCGTGACAATTTTTCAGTCGGGTAGTGGAAGGATTCCTTGAAAACAAAAAATATTTTAATTGCCGAGAATTGGCTGCAAAATAAATGATGAGTTTTCAAAACATAAGATAACGAATGTCATTGAACCTGCATTTTTTCCGTTCACGCCTGGATTTTTTCAAGACAATTTGGAAGATTTCAGTGAAGAACACACTGAAAGGTTTCCCCAGGTTACAGAACCAATGAAAAGAAGGTACCAGGGTCAGCGGGACGGTGCAATGATGGGAGATTACGTTTGGTGTCTCATGAGGTGTGATATATCAGCAAACAAATCAAAAGCACGTACATCAGCACACAACTTTTCAACATGTATTACAAGTACTGTTTGAAAATAAAGTTTGATAACTAACTTTTTTGCAGTAAAATATAAAAAACTAAAATAATAATATTAGTGATAAAAGATACTTTACCAGCAACAGGGTATTACAGAGTTAGACAGAACGAAAAATGGGAATAACTAAATAGTACCGACAATAGAAAGAACTAATGGCAAATTTGAAAGAAGCGTCAAAAACTCATCAAAGTCGGTTAAATAAAAATACAATAAACAAATTGTATGTTACATAGTGTTATTCATTTTATAAAAAATTGCGTTGTGGCAGTTTATTGTCTAAAAGCGCGAGGATTGATCAGTAAGCTATGATGAAAGTGAGGTGGCCGAGGACATCGAATGTTTGAGCCACAGTTTAATGTTTTTACATATAAGTGATATTTGCGTTGTCTGTGTCCGTAAATCAAAAATTAGATTTTGTTTTTATGATCAACACTGGCAGCGCAGGTATTATGCATATGTGGCTATGTATTTATTTGAAACTCAATTTCGGTTGAGTTAATCGTTGAAAAGTTGATCCAAATCGGGAGGGAGATTCACTATGAGCATTCTGATATACAATACTGCAGTATTTGGAGAGTAAAATGATTGTGCAATAATGCAGCATTTATGTGTTGCTAAAATGATGCTACCATAGCCAAGTCAAAATGTAGTCAGATATTCACTATTATCAATTATCATGTATGTTCTCTTGCGTAATAAATATGTATGCTGAGTAATGTATCGACCTAGTAACATTTAATAAATAATTCTGCAAGCATGCAAGTTGCTAATTCATAACTAGCCAATCAAGTCGGGGTCTATTGGCATCGTCATTTACCATAAAGTTACCGAAGTATCACTTAAACGTTCTGATTCTTTCTTTGAAAAGAAGATTTGATAAGACGTCTGAAATCGGGTTCTAATTTCCAACTGATCGTGGCCCTTCAAATTCTTTTGCAAAAACTCATGTTTTTTCAACATCGGGAAGTGAAAACGAGAGCAACACAAGCACCTCTGATACAAGTTCATTTGATAAACTGATTCAAATGCCAAACAAAGCCAAATATCTTATCAATAGTTAGCAATTTCATGTCACGTTTTCAAGTTTCAGTCAGACCTGGGGTGCTATTGCAACCAGGATTTAAAAGATCATGGAATAGTCAGCAGCAGCTATCCTAGTTTCGCAATGGATAAGAGCAAATTGAGGCGCAAATGGGAATAACATCAAAAAATATTGAAGGAGAAAATTAAGAAGAATTCAATCTTGTTAATGCCATTGATATCGACGCAAGAAAAGAAGTTAACTTATAATATTATTGTAAGGTTAGGGTTGAAGAGCACTTCTGATAGTAAGTAAACCTAGTGCATTCTGCTATCTTATTTAGCTACAATCAGTGGCACAAGCGTATCTTTTGCACAGAGTGGGTTTCACGCATTTAACGATAGTCGGCTTTGCAGTGAACTGGCTATCACTGAAACAGATGGAAGAGATTTAGTGCATGGAGCAAAAAAGAAGCCATTCATTGTTTGGATGAGCCGTTACAAAGACCATTACAGTAAGCAACACGTTTATTACACTGCAAGGAACTACCTTCAAGCACATCTTTCAAATTTTAGACGGCACAAGTTTTCTTTTCGCGCTATTGGCAAGAATTAGATGGAAGTAGCATAGTGGAATGTTATTGATCTTAAATCAATTGCAGGTCCAGAATTTTTTGTATGGCCTTCTTTTTTTATTAATAACTTAAACTGGGACAAGTTTTGAGCACAAAACATTTATTGAAAAAATATTCGAAGAACAGTTGATATACATATTTAGTTTTTGCATGTCTGCAAAATATGTTAGTCAAGATGATTCACTTTAGGTTGGAGGCTTCTTTGAGAACATGTGTTAATGTGGAATCCATGAAAAAAATTTAAAACTTTTGACTGCACATTTTATCGAAGTTTATTTTTCTTCTTTACTTCTAATTAAACAACTCCGGTCAATTCTTGAGTTAATCTTGCTTCGTGATTTTAACGTCTTAGCAACAAAATTTTTTTGGCAGTCAATTTTCAAATTTCAACTTTGTCATCTCCCTACATGGCCAACACTAAGTTTTCAAGATGGGCGAAAAACATTCTTCTGCAAAATCACTTTTGTAATCTCGCAAACTTTTGGATAGAAAAATGCCAAGCGTTTTTGCATTAGAATAAAGAAATTTTTTGCTCTATCGAAAATTGATTGTAGGTGTTCAATTGGAAATTAAGAAAAAAAATTAGCAAGCCAGCAGCTTTAACAAGTCAATTAAACAACCATTGCGACTCGCTCAACTATCCATAATTTAGAAGTAGAGGGACACGTTAAAATAGTTTCTGGGGCAAGCTTATCTGTTCAGGCATATCACTAACGTGATGGTTTAATTCGAGAAAAAGTGCAATTACAAAAATTGATACCTTCTTTTAACATCTTGAATCCGAAGAGCCACAGTTTGCTTACCATGGATTTGGACAATGTAAAAAAGCAATATCAAAGTAAACTGAAAATCTTTTTTATTTTTTCGTACGTCATGTGGTGTCTCGAATAAAAATAATTTGAAGCTGTTTTAAACATTCTTATTTTTATTAGCATGATATCAAAATTATTGCAAATAATTTACTGTTATGCGAAACTTTTATTTAGATTACAATATACTTGTAATTTTTATATAAGCAATGCCATACGTATTTTACCACTATGCGACCGCTTGACTTCGTCAAAAAAAATTTTTATCACCATCAAAAAGAAGGTTGATGCGGAACTGAAGCATTACATGCATACGTTGGTTAATTAATTTGCTTCTTTTTATGTATTTAATATGGAATATCTTGCAAAAGCTGCTTACACAATGGAGTTTTTTCCAACGGTAAGGTTTTTTCTAACAATTTTTCTCACTGCCTATATGATAGTGTACACCATTAACATGGTAGTTTTATTTTATATGCTTTGTAATTCGTATTTATGGTGAAGTGGTAGCATAGGTTGTGTAATGGCAAACACAGTGCTCTATTAGTAATGTTGTCACAGTGATGTAGAAATAAATCTGGACATAGCGTAGCAAACTATTTATATTGCCTCACTCGTGCTTTCGTTTATTATTAGTCCTGATGAAGAACAGCTGTATAGCTGTTCGAAACGTTGACGGATATTAAAGTTTTTTGCATGCTCGATAAGAACTTGTATCAACTTAAATAAACGTTACATTACCAGAAGAGCTAAATAAAATGAATAAATCTGGACTCTGGAATCTATTTAAACTTACATTAGATGTTAAACAGTTCATAGTGATTAAGAAACAATTGAAATCTTGATTTTTTAAATTTTAGTCAAATATATAGCTGACAGTTTGCAAGTGCATAAATTGTTGTGTATTTGTATACTGCATATAGCCAAACGACTGACGTTGAGCCAATATTTGCTTCGTTTTGGCTACGATTAAAAACCATCGATTAATTAATAAACTATTGGCTAATAATATTGCGCTCACTTAACATATATTTAATGGCAGCATTGTTCACTACATACGTCTTATAAAGTTTGGCTTTATTTCCGTTTATTATTACGTCATGCGATCACGAAACACAATATAGATTTCTTGCACAGCTCCCAATCGAAATCATAAACTTGATTTTTTTCAAACATGAATTTTTAGTCTTTTTAAAATACGTTTCATGAAATTGATTCTTAAAAAAGCTTTCTTGATTTCCAAAAGAAAAGTCTTTTTGATCTTGGTCTTCGTCCTACGCAAAACTGCTCGTATTGGTCATAGTCATATTCTCCCAAAACTGAAGTTTAAAAAACGTTGGGAAAAACTGGTTTTTAAGACACATTCCTCAAAAATTTTGTGAACATTAGAGAATTGTAAAATATATTACCATTTAATTTTGTGGTAGTTATTCAGTTTTTAACCGGTGTTGTCCCCTTAGCAGAGATGGCCAGATTCACCCCATTCCTTCTGCAATTGCTTGCACTCCGACTCTCCTCTTTGCTCGATTCAGGGCATCCTCCTTCTTCAAACCAATCTTCTCTGTCTCCTCCTCCCCTTTTTCCCGGTACTTTTAGTGTACCCCACTTTCCGTTAAGATGACCTCTAAAGATGCTGTGGTCGAAACTGATACCAAAGTTATGAATTTGAGTAAAAATTCTTGCAGGTTGGTATCAACCATTTTTGAATGCAGGGCAATGCTATCTTTCTAAAACTGTTGGTTATATCTATAGTCTAATAGGTGAATTTTTGACTAAGCTTAGACGTGATTTTTACAGATGTTTTGCGAAGATCAATCAAAGGGGGACCAGAGAAAAAAGCAAAAAAGGAAAGGAGTCGCCAGTGTATAATCTCGTGTGAAAAATACGTGCGAAGCATGAAGACTCCTAAAATCAAAATGAATTATTTTAGTGCAGCTGTTACTGTGTTAATAAAATAACAGGAAATTTCTTGTTATGCTTCTTACGTATCAAGAGTCAAATTGCTGCCAGACCATTTGTAAGATAGATTACTGCCATTTTTAACGTATCGACAGTTAAGGTGAAGTTGTAAGACATTGTACAGAAAGAAATTGCTAAATACGTTAATTGAAGAAATTGTAATTGGATGCTACAGAAAAAAACTTACAAAGTTTAGTACGACAAAAAGATGTTAAATATTTTACTTAAGGAGAACGTAAATTGGTGTTACCGAAAAAAACAGTCTAAACTTAGCACGGAAAAAAATTGTTACATGTTTTACTGTTATAAAATGCAATGTAAAAGTACAGAAAACATCGTCAAAACTTTAACGGTCAAATCACCAGTTGCGCCGGCCAAATACTAACAGATTTTTCGTAAAATTTACAGTGAATTTTTTTAACAGTGCGGGTCAACATAAACAAAAAGATGACGATAACTGCTTGTGCAAATTTCTAATATGCCATGGCGTGTCTTGTACCAGATGCAAAAGTTTGTTTTGTAACCAGAGGGCGTAATAACGTTTTTCTCACCTAAGTAAGTAGAAACAAACAATTGTACATTTTTGCCACAAAATTTGAGTTGTTGCTTGTTACTTTCAGGAATAACTTTTTATCAAAAATTACAGCCATAATATTGATTAATTGCCAAATTTGGCATTCTCACAATGCTAAAACATGTTCATTAAATTTTTGGTGTTTTGAGTTTTACTCCAGTAGATAAAAAGAGAGCATTCTCTAGTTTATTGCTCAGTCTTGTTCCTGACTCTGACTGTCACTATAGGTTTTGCTAAAGTTTATTATAAGGTGCAAGATCAGAAAGTAAAATAGCAATGGCTATCAGAAAATCAAAAAGCTGTGAATTTATTAATTTATGTAGTTACATCAAAATTAATAATCAAAATAGCTATAGTTAACATCTCACAGTTTACCATTTCGTGAAGAATGACCAGTTCATCGCATACAAAAAATTAATTACGCAAACCACATCACAACATCAGAGAAATACAAAAATGGAGTAACAGTTATGAGTAGTGTATTTATTTGTAAAATTTCAATGGAAGAAAATGACAAAAAGATTGAATGCTGGGTTCCTGTGACTAAATTTGAAACATAAGCTATATATTTTTGTATTTTATGCCTCAAAGAATATTATTACTATTATGTAACATTGCATGATCAATGGCCAGTGACCAGGAATGATTCATAAAAAAAATAAAACAAGCTCTTGTTTAAGTTTGGTTGAAAAGATACTTTACCAGACAATTTCCCGATTTAGCTTTCCATAAATTAGTTTTTATCAAGAAAGAAAAGAGATAATCCTTTCTCTTCTGCTAAATTTTACGACTCCTTTATGCTTAGTGGTGAATCGAGAAATTTTTAGCTGAGATGCGTTTTCACTCCATTTTTAAACTAGCCAAGAAACAATAAAAACATTTTAGATTAATAAATTAGTTTTTATACTTGAGTTCAATAAAAATCAATCACGTAAAAGAAATGAAGTTTAATGGAAGTGGCTTGTTCATAGTCATAATTCTAAGATTGTCCTAGTTTTAAGAAAATCAACTATTTCAAAATTTAGCATAAAAAAATAAACACATTTTCATGCGCGCGACTTACATTAAAGTAATTTGATAATTTTCGATTTTTGTAATTTTGAAAATACGCATATATGGCTGGAATGTAAAATTTATTTAAGTAAGATAAAGGAAATCACACTGAAGTAATTTTGCTATGAAAACATCAATGTTTACTACTATATTTTCTGGAGCTGATAGGCATTGCAATCTTAACGTAGATTTTAGGAGTTTTCAAATTTAGTTTATCAATCCATAGAAGATCCCATAAGGAAGAAATTTCTTAACTTCGGTGGAGTCTATTTTTATTTTTTAACTTTGGTTGAGTTGTATCATGTGTTTTATCCTCAGGTCACGGTAAGTTTGGTCAGTTTTTCCTCCTTATTTTTGTGTTCAGCTCGTTTCATTTGCGCTCACTTTTCAAGAACAAAAATCGAGACAACTTTGTTGTGCCTATTTGATAGAAAAATACGTATTTTTTGATTTCCTTTTTTATTTTTCTCTTGACCTGCAAACTATTCACTGCAATTTCATTCGCTTACTTGTTGAGCTACATTTTCAAAATCAAACTAAAAAACAGAAATGAAAGGAGCAACTGTTGAAAATATGCAACTATTCATCTTTTAAATTTACCTCAAACCAAAATCTTATTATTAATATATTGATATTCTGAGTATTTATTGCTTTGGCAAGTTTTAAGGAAAGTAGAATTTTTGATATCCGGCGATCGTTTGGATGTTTAAGTTTCTGAACATCTTTTGTTTTACAGTAAAATTGATTTGGATTTACAATACTAACTCTACTTTAATCTAATATATCAGATTATTTATAAGTAGGAGTTAAAGCCATATTAGGTTATAGAAAGTGTTTTGTTATTTTGTTTATGAATTATTGCTGGTAAAATTTCGACTCACACAAAATTAAGTGAGCTCTATACCAAAAAATTAAAAAAAACAAGCAGAAGCTGGCACCAATTTTTATGGGCACACAATGATTTGGGTCCCATGCATGGCTACTGACATATTTTTTGTTTCCTGCTCCATAAATCATATATTTGCGTTTTGTATTATCTTTAATTTTCAATTTTTATATCTGACAATCATGGTAATACCTATAAATATATTGTTCAATATGATGCATTTTTCAATTAAAATAGATACTTATCTTTATTTAAAACTTCACTTTCATGTTTTCTTTTAAGAAATATTTTTTAACCTAAGCAAACATTCTTACTTTGAAACTTGTAAACTATTTGTAACATCCATAGGCTAGAGTTCTGTGCTCCAGACCCTTGTGCAGAAAATCAATTTCGAGGGTGGCCGTGAATATTTTTCATTTTAATAATGATGATAACGTCATCAGTATTTAATACTTGGCGCAAGTCCAGTTTTGGTAAAAAAACACTGTTTTCCTTCAGCCCAGTCGTTTGGGTCGAAGGAAAACGGTGTTTTTTGCCCTCCTTATGGTGGTGACATTGTTTACTCCCTGCTAACTGCGTCAATGCATTTTGAAATCGTAATTATAAAACTTCAGAAAAACCCTGGATCAATAGTTCTTATGTTCGTGGACAGATTGATTGAATCATTCACTATAACGAAGATTATTTACTGTTTTTAATTTTTTCGTCCAAGTATATAAGCTGTGGGAGAAAAAAGTTTTTGATTTAAGGAAAAGAAAAATTATGGTCAAAACGAGTACAAAAGCGTGGAAATGGTCTCAATGGGATTTAAACAGCTTAAAACCTTGCACTTGTTTAGGTCAGAGGTGTGCAATCTGGGGTTAGAAAACTAAAGTTATGCGGCCCGCGGCATTTTTGTTTCGCACCGCAGCCCAACATAATTGTTCATTGCAGGCAATCCGTTTGTGGTGATCGCAAGAAAAAAATAAATGCCTTTAATGTAAATCAAAGAAATTCAACTAAGAGCACTGGTTCCAACCTTTTTGCAGCCACGGTCCTCTTTTAAAGCTAATTATCGATTTTGCAAGTCCCAATTTAAATTATGCATGAAACCAATTACTATACGATTGAAAAGCTAACGATTCATTTTAAATATTGCAATATCATTACGAAAATCTTAAAAACAAATTAAGCAGTCACCAAGGACGCAACCAGAAATATATTTAAAGGTTGCCAAATTTTTCCAGAAATATATGATGTTCTTATGGTGTGAAGATTTACACCGACATAAATCTTAAACATTACATTGAAAACAATTTACAGTGTATTGCAAACAATGTATCCAAGATGTTTTTATAGGAAGTATTTTATCAAAATTATGATATTTAAATCCAGATGTTTTAGTTTTTCATCAAAACTTTGTATCTTACGTTGCATAAAATGGCTTTAACTGCAAAGTATAATGGACTTTATGCAAATCGGAAAGTACTTTTTGCTTTGATGAAGACACGTAAAGGAAAAGCTGATTTTATTCATTTGAGGGAAAATAGACATAATGCAATATTGGCCGCAAGCGTCAACCCAAGAACGAAGAAGTTTTTGTTATCTGGCTGTGAGAGGATGGCCCAGTTGGCCTACGTGATTTGCGTAAGACCAGTCTGGGACTGGGAATAACACACAGCTAGATACAGGCATGTGCCCAAAGTCATACTTTTATTTCAAGAAGACTGCCACAGTACCAATAACCCGCGTTTGCTGCAAAAAAAAGAATTGAAGTTAAGCAAAGAAACAATTTGCCAACTAACGCACAATTTAAATACGCCGTATGTGAACATCAAATTTTGCACTTAATTTGAGAAATGTACCCTTATTTGCCAATATCTACACCATAACGACAATAACACTGTAAAAATAACCGCGTTTTAGCCAGACACTTTAAGACAGGCAACTAGTAAATAGGGTTATATTTAGCTAGCCTACTGGTACTTACAATTCTATTCCAAATCAGACTACCAAACACTTGATGCAAGAAACAATTTTGTAGTAGGTTTAGCTTACTTATTCAGCTGAAACACAAAACTTTATAAAGGTCGAATGGATACCAAAACATTCGGTACTAATTACTCAATTTGGCTTGCTGTATCTTAGCGAAAGCGATAAACAGCGTGACAGATGTCTCAAAGCAGTCGCGGCGAAATCATAAAGTAAAAAAAAAGGAGGAAAACAGAGCCAAGCAAAAAAAATTAGACTTATCGGCTTTTACACTGGCAAAAAAATAGCTTGATCAGGTTCACGAAATTAAAAAAAATATGACTTTTTTGCCCCTTACCCCTCTAGGTACGCTTATGGCAGTGAGTCAAAGAAATATATTTACTAAAGAAATGTCAATCGCGTTTAAAAAACAAACACAGCCCTTGAAAAGGGTCATGTGCTGCTTCTGCAATAGATATTATTAACAGTGAACACTTTGACTGCCAAAGCATTTTATGTGTAAGCTGAAATGTTTCATTTTTTATCAATCATAGCTACGAATAAATAAACTACTACAGAGCTTCTTCGATTGTCAGAACCTCATTTAACCGGCATTCGATTATCTGATTGCATGTTTGTAAATAAAAACTCAATAAAACAAACTTAAATTGTTTCATTTTCAATAGATTTATTGTAGCACGCTTTTTTTCCACGCTTTTTTACTCATTTTGACCATAATTTTTCTTTTCCTTAAATCAAAAACTTTTTTCTCCCAAAGCATATACACTTGGACGAAAAAATTAAAAACAGTAAATAATCTTCGTTATAGTGAATGATTCAATCAATCTGTCCACGAACATAAGAACTATCGATCTAGGATTTTTCTGAAGTTTTATAGTTACAATTTCAAAATGCATTGATGCGGTTAGCAGGGAGTAAACAATGTCACCATCGTGAGGAGGGCAAAAAAACACCGTTTTCCTTCGACCCAAACCACTAAACTTTCTCAATAAATTACTAAACTTCTATCAATTTTTATACTATAAATGGGCTAAGTTGTGTTATGTAAGATTTCTCTAAATAAATATGTAATATTTTTTATTTCTATTTCTTGATGTAAATGTGAGAATTCAATCATCAGGGTTTTGTGCTTTCACACTGATTTTTAAAAATATTGTTTCATCTATCCCGGATAATTGAGGAAGCATTGTACTGTATATTTTTTGGAGGAATAAGCGAAGAAAACCGTTCATAACAAGAGGGGATTACTGGAACAATGTTAGTTTGAAAATTGATCACAATTACATAATGCAAAAAACAAAACCTATTTTTGATTTGTGCTTTTATGTCATAGCAGCCACGACGAATAATCTACTGCTAACACTATCCATTTTCTTAACACCTGACAGATAGTTTGTAAAAGTCATTAAAGAAAGAAATGGAAATCTATGCTTCATATCAAAGCAACTATCAACCCTCAAAACTTTTGAATATCATCCAAGTCGAGGAAATCAAACAAATTCAAACCGTTAAATTTATTAGGAATACTATCAAAATGTACACAATTATCATCGAACAGTTTTATAGCAACATGGTTAGAAAGCTACTATCACCACCAAATGGAGTCTTGGTGAATAGCCAATTTACAAATTGCTCGCGTAGAAAGTATTTTTGGAAATTTGAATCACCTTCCACTTAGTAACTAGTCGAGTCAAGCTTTCACAAAACAATTCAGCAGCCTGTAAATTAAAAAATTCCCATAATTCCCTTCGACTCCTTGTCAACAAAACAATTTCCAGCATCTGCACATTGTTGTGCGAGACGTAGTAATAGCAAAGTTCTTGTTTCAATATTTTTTGATATGTATGCCTGAACATAATTTATTTTGAACCGAGTTGCTTGGTATTTCATGATTATGCGATATTCATTGATTTCCAAAATCAATTTTGCAAAAATTTTTGATCAATAACAAACAGAAGCAGTTTCTTCCTCTACTAAACAAAGTAAAAATTAACATGCTTCCACACTTATTTGAAAATAAAATCCATTTGTCCATCCTTTTGGACAAATGGACAAATCTATGATTTGGTTGCAACGGTCATCTTTGTTTCGTCGCAACTTTTAAAGTCGCTTCATCTCAAAGGCGATTATTGCCACGGACGAAAAACGCTGTTCTTCAATTCGATTTGTATTGTATGTTTTGATTCTTTTCAGCGCAAAACAGGATCTTTCCACCAACGCTGTTGTGACAGGTACAGTGAGCACTAGCTGAAATAACTTTGTCACCTCACGAACTGATTCTTTAAATCTTTCTGGTACAAAAATCTGAGAAGTTGTGCGGTACTTTTAGGCTTATTTCTAACTATTTGTGAGCTGTAGAGTCCCATAAGATCACCCTTAAGTTTACACAGTCAAAGAAACTAGCCTCTTTTTTTGACAAGCTCTGCAGTTTGGTGTCATCAAACTCTCCTGCCATTTCGGAAAAGCTTGAACATTTGCCAAACCCAGAAAGGACAATCCACTGAAATGATCAAACTTCAATTTTAGTTGAACAATAATATCAACTAAAATGATGCAAAACGTTTGTTTTCTTTTATTTTTGATTGACGTGAAATTTCGACTATCATGGGTGTCAGTAAGTCCAGTATTGCACATTTCTGTTCAAATCGCTGATAAAAACTGTCAAACTCTTAATCTCAAAAACTCTCAAACTGTTCAAATTGCTGATAAAAACTGTCTCTGCGGTTTCATATAAGCAATCGTGTCGCTTATTTTCACACAGCAAAACGTGATCTTCATTAATTTGTTTTGCAGCACTCTAAAAAATGCATCATTTTCTTAAAATATCCTATCATAAGTCTTAATATTAAAAAGCAGGTGGTCGTTTTTGAAAGCCATCGCTCTTATCCAGCTGACTTCATTACCGAATTAGTGCCTCATTTGTCTTCACCGAGACCAATAACTCGGAAAATCGTAAGCAGATCATAGTGGTACATGCTTACTGTTTGAAAGAATCTATTGAGGTCCGTCTCGTGGATATGCTCTTGGTATAAGACGCTTCACTACTTCAACTTTTAGTGCGTGCGCTTAGTTAATTTACAAAAAAACGCGCTCAATCTCGCCAGTGTTTTAAAAAAGGCCTTGCCCTCAGGAATACCTTTTGCTGAATGTAAGAGCACCAGGTTTAGTTTGCACACATAACAACGTGTAAACATAGGTTCTGGCACATTTTTCTTTATTCTGGCTCGCACCCCATCCAATTCGGATGACATTGTCGGTTCCGTCATAGGTCAGCGCTACCAATTTTTTCACGCAGTTGAATTTTTGCAAAACTCCCGAAACATATTGAGCTATTGCAGAGGCTCGCTGTCATCACTCACATCATCAAACCTCAAAAAAGCTTCCTTGACTTTATACAAAGTCTTACTTACATAACGAAAAATAGCAGTAAACTGGATCTTTTGCGTAACATCTGTCGTCTCGTTGACTTCTACGGCAACAAACGAGGCTTCGTTATTATCGTTTCTAATTTGGTTCGAATCACCTCAACCACTGCTTGAATTAAGTCGTTCTGTATTTTTTTAGACAAGCCAGGAAATATTGTGAATGTTTCTGAACAACGGGCAAGCCTTTCATCATTTTCCACAAAAGTATAAATCAGTTAGACATAAATTACCATGATAAATAGAGTTTGCGCTCTCATAGTTTCGGCAAAAGCCGGCTCTTGTTTAGCTAGGAAGCATGTTCCATTAATAAGTGTCGCGTGCAATAGAAATTTTTTGATTGTATTTCAACTTTAATTCACTTCTTAAAATTGAGGCGACTTGTAGTATCGCTCAAATAATTTAGTCTGATTGCAACTTAATCGCTAGGAAAAGATTGGCTCCCACTAAGATACTTTAACCCACGCACTTCTCGATCACGAACAGAACAAATATATCCACAAACCACTATAAAACTTCGAATTCCTTCGCTTGTCAAACAAAGAAACTAAAGCACTTTAATATATAATTATCAGAGACTAACCAAAACTAAAACCGCCAAAATAATCGCTTGATTCCTGTCGCAACAATTACCACAGAACAACGCCTTTTCATTACACTCTACTATGCTACTCTTTAAATCGTAGAAATCTCGCCGCCTTATCTATTATACTGAGACCAGTTTCCAGAAAATGCTAGAACATACACGTGATACAGAAAAAAACGCCGTTAATAAATTACGTAATCGGCAATAAAAAAAGTAAAAAAATCTTTGAAAGAACCAAGATTTACTAGAATACTCTGGAACTTAGTCACGTAATCAACCGTTGTGACGTAAAAAGAGGCGTGTCAGTTACAAATCTAAATGCGAAAGAAAAAATGTTTTTTCGAAAACAACCGCGATGTAAATCCAAGTTCGGGCTTACAAATTCAGATTTACAATTAAAATAATTACGGCAGAACAAAACAACAAATTACACAAACTATATACAAAAACTATTCCTACAACGCAAATTTACTTATTTGTGACAAAAAGGAATCTTTGAAATTTTTCGGTTTTTTTTTTACTTTAGATTGTAAAGGCTGACATTGAGTTTCTGCCGTTCATTTAACGCCAAATCAATTCTGAAAGTTCCAAAATTTTTTAAGGAATTGGACCTTGAACGTAAATATTGGATTTCTCATGCTTGCTTGGGTTTCCCGGCAAATTCTTTAATTCACAAAACCCTGTTTTACTTCAAACATTACCACATGTTGAAACTAAGAAACGGGGAAAGCAAAAAAAAAGATTTCTTAAGCACAATTTCACAGCTATTCTTTTTTTCTGTGCCACTTCCTCTGAAAGGAGCGGTTTATTTTTATTCTTTGGCCAGTTGTCTAAAGCAAATATTTTAAATGTGGAATAGGCCTTCCTTTCTTTTTGACTTCAACTTTTGTTGGTAGCTTAGTTTTAAAAAATCTCTTAGTTTTGATGCTAAATCTTCCTCCATTTTACTTAATCTTACAGTGTGGGAAACAAATTTTTTAGGCAACGTGCTTATTTCAACTTGGCTAAAAAAAGCGTTTTGTTTCTTATCCATGATGTCAGATTTGAGGCACGCCTCAAATCGTATCAGTATTGTGTGCGCGACGACTTTGCCAAAGAAACGATCACCCATTATACAATTTATGAAGCTTCCATTATCAGAAGGGAGGCAGAGCTCGATTGTGCCGCACTTCCGCGTATTCAGCAATTTTGACCACAAAAACGCTTGACCTGAATAGCGTCATGGGATTAACAACAATCAAAAAACTAAGTTTAACTGTAAAAATAGTTAAGACAAAGCTGGCACCAGGCACTGCCTCACCTGCCAAAATGTGGTGAAGCAAAAATAAACATTTGGTTGAAATTTATTTGGCAGATCGTTGATTTTCCAAAGGTTTTCTGTTTATATACAACTCAAAGATTGCACTCCTTGTATATTTTATCATCATTTCAAACAAATAATGCCATAAAAATGTCGGAAATATTGAAGTGATACAGCCTTCTGCGTTGTTGGTCATATTTGGTGAATTTTTGAGAATGGTAAACGCTAAATAAGAGCAAGTATGATTCGAAAAAATGGACAATTTATAGCCAGCGGACAAAATATCAAATAAAAAAATATTTCTAGGTTTGTTTATGAAAAGTTGATTCTAAAAGTATTGGTTTTCTACAACTCAAAGAAGATTGCATTATTAATACAATAAATTTTATCACAAATCATCCTAACCAATCACAACTCTCTACACAAACAGCCTAAACCAACGGCAGCGTTCACAAAATTTATACTTAGCTGAGGGCTCTAGAAATTAAAAGTTTTAAAATAATTCTATTTAATTTTGAGGTGTCTCAGGCAAATTTTTTTGTCTGACTACCACAGCCTGGTTTCTTTCACTTAACCTAAGCTTGTCATGTCAGGTAGCTACTTGTCAGCAACGAGTAAACCACGTTCTTGCCTCTTTTGTTTTCTGATGTCGTAAAAAAATATTCTATTTTCAAATGCCTCAGGCAATTTCACCAAATAAACCTTTTAAACAATTACGTCTCAGGCGATTTATCTCACAACCAACAACTAGTGACTTTACAAATATTATCAAATGATATTACGCAATAAGAACCCACAAAAACCCTTTCGAATTCACATACTTCACAAACCTCAAAAACGTCAGATAGCTTCCCAAAATTTCTCCACTGCTTACCCACGTAGTTCCTCCACAGCTCTCCAACAACTGACGCCAAATGACTTATCACATACTAATACAGGCTTTGCCTTTTTGTTCTGCGCGAAGTTTCCATGCTCACTGAGCCCGTCTTGGGATGCTGGCTTTACTCTTTGACAAATGTAATCTCAGATAAACTCCAAGTCTGAGAGAGTTCGTCGAGTGCATTTGTTGAGAGCGTTTTAATGGGCGATGGCGTAGTGGATAGAGCGCTTGCTAGTGGTTAGATGGTTTGAAAAGGTTAGCATATTTTCTGCCGTGACAAAGCTCTGGAAGGAGATTATTGTGACGCTACAATGACCATTCAGAACAAAAAACTACAATTTAGTCGACAGCGATTGTATTTTTTTCAGTATTGCACTTTGAATTACTAATGTTCAAATATTTGTAGCGTTGTTACTCTAAAAATTTTTGCAAATCATTTTAAAGTACTTGCATATTATATCTTTTTGAAAAAATATCAAAAAATATGTTGTACTGTTTCATTTAGAAAAAACTTAATATCGATTTGGCAAAGGTCCTATTTTTTGGGAGTCGGTAGCCTACGCCTAAAAGTTTCCGAAAAACAGTAGTTGAACTCGTCAACCGATCGTCAGAAATTTTTTCTTGCACTTGCTATCGAAGGTACTACTAAATTTTGGACTTTGGTAACGATGATAACGTTTTTTCTTGGCAAATTAGCAAGAATTAAAAGGTGGGCGCACTTGATCTACAGCTTATAGCCAAAGTTGCTGAGCACAAGGAAAGTTGCCAAAAACCTAGAATCCGAACAAGATCAATGAGAAACTGACTCTCAGGCCCAATACAAAAGTTCTGGGGGAAAATCCAGCCGTGTAACAAGATGAATATAATCTGGCAGATTTCGTTTTTTATTTTTGAAGTTAGAAATTTTTTTTAGATATTTACTGCTTGAAATAAAATTGTGCGTTCTTTTGATTAGTGGTGCAACATCACAACTCTGCAGGCCCCTAAAGTGATATTGTGCCTCGGTTCTAAGTACTTTTAAAATTCTCTTATCATCGCTAATGGGTCTGAACTTAAGCAAAGGCTTGATTTTTAACTGGAGTTATAGTGGTAAAACTCAAAAGCAAAATTAATGCGGAGAACACACTAACTTCATTGCTAACTTGTTATTCTAATAACACTCCACTACCAAATTAAACGGAAATAATAACTGTAGTATTTATACCGCATCTTGCGACATCCTTGAGCGTAGAAAATAGCATCTTAAAGTGCAGAAGGAGGCAAACTGGAAATCAGCCAATCAATTATTTTATTTTTGCCCAAATCAGCATACATCGAAAAAAAATTTGACAGCAGTGGACAAAAAAAGGAGACGATGGCAAAACGATATACGTTAATATGTGCACGTGATGTAAAGTGTGGGTTTAAGAAATCATGTGGCAGTGTTTCCTTTAGTTTGGTAGTCAAACAAGTTTTGTAGCTCCGTTTGAATTGAAATTTGCCAAAAATAAGGTCAAGCGTTTTGTTTTTAAATTAATAGTTAATGATTCTTGACTTCACTTGTTTGTGACATAACAGCAAGACTTTAATGTCAAATGATTGTCACGGAGCAAAAGTTCAGCGTTTTAAAAGAAAAGAAAGCGCTGCAGATGTGGATCTGTCTCACAGCCGCTAACTCTACAAGAAGCTGCTTAAAGCATTCTGGTCGGGTTACTGACCTCGCCCTTGTATTTTTAGTTGTAAGCCACCATTAGGTTTTAATCGGTAAGATCTGCGTTTTTGCAGCTGAATGTGTTGCTGGCAAAAATTTTAGATTTTAGAAAAAATTTATGCCAAACTCACACTATAAACAATAATTGGAATATATTTATATCGGAAGTTTCAAAAAATCGTGTAACTAACATAAGTTTTTTTTTTCTTTACTTTTACCAGTTTCAACTGGGAAAAGTCCACAGCACTATGTCTTTTGGGTGGCTGTTTTGTTAGGGTTCTTATTCAAAAACACTTTTTCGAAATAGTTGTATTTAAGACAAACATCACAAGCAACACTACAGTTAAAATTGATCTATTATAAAACTGATAAAACATAAATTGGATATTGAGTTCAAATACTGTACACGGAGTCATTTACAATAGTCAATTATTCTTGCTATAACAACCACATATAACCCTTCTCTAATATTAGTCTCGTCTTGAGAACAGAAACATAATAAAACAAAACGTCAGTTTTTCTCATATGGTCAATTGTCCTGTGTTTGAAATACTAAATTAGACATATTTGACTTGCTGACTAAATTTTTAAACAGTTTTTCGAACTTACTTTTCGAAACAAATAAACAGCTTTCTTTTACGATGCTGAATAGATGCTTACAGAAATGTAGTTTTGTAACATTTCTTGCTATTTTGTTGTATAGCTGCTTTAAATCACCGCCGCAAATTGCTTTAATTCTTAATAGCTTTAAACAGGATTGTGGTTAGAATTTTGAGTTTGGAAAGAGGAAGAAAAAAGTGATTTTTTATCGACTTTTAATTAAAATGTCAAAGCTTTTGCCAATTTCTACAATCGACTCTAAAAATGTTTTCAGAAACTTTAGGAAAAAGAGATATATCCATATTACTACCCTCCAAATTTCTCAAAGCTTCTGATTTGAAACACAGCTAATGAATGTTTTTAATGTTTCTAAACACGATCAATATGCTGAGTACATGTATAATAGCAATGCTTTTGTTTGCTCCTTTGGCCTTTTCCCAACAATGCCGCCAAGTAACTGTCTGCAACGAAGATTCCGCCAACTTGATTAAAGGCGATAAGGGAGAAGTTGGATCACCTGGTAAAATGGGAAGTAGAGGTCCAAAAGGGGAAGTTGGAGAAAAAGGAATGCAAGGGCAGTTCTGTGCTTTGGAATCGTTCGAAAGTACATTAATGAAAAAACTTGCAGGTAAATATGTTCAGTAGGAAAAGCATGAAAACAAAAGTCCATTTAATTGACAACTAAATATTTTTCATGAGTTTAGAAAAAATTAATTAAATACACAACCGCTTTAAATGTAGTGCCATGGTTTTTATTTCTCGGCGACACACTGTTCTCCATCAATCATGGTAATTGGCTAAAATTTGGTTGGTTGGTTTACTCTTCCTCTTCCTTGGGATGGAGGCACGATTCCAACGGCAATCCATTTCATGAAGTCAACCTAATTGAATTAGGTTCGGGGGAAAGTGGCAGCCCATTTTAAACCAGTCATGAAATCAAATTACTGACTAGCAGCCCCGCCACCAACGATGCGGTCTACCATTGGTAGGTACCCAAGAGTCGCCTCTTACGACATGCTGTGTGAGCAGCTTTACAATTCTAATCGGGCCTCTTACGACATCTTGTATGTCAAAGTCTCTGTCGCAAAATAATTGAATATTAACTTTTTAGTTATTATAAAATCACTTGAACAGGTTCTTTATTTCAGTGTTGGAAAAGTTATTGATTCCAGCATCCTGCCATTCATCATCAGTTTACGGCAGGCAAACTCTTCGAACAGGCGACGAAGTATTTTGCGAATATGGTTGGACGGTAGGAAATTGTTTGGTTTATACAAATTTTGAATTAACTAATTGTCAGTTTTTTGGTCAAAAATTACATACTGGAGTAAATACATTTAAATTTATGATTTGCTGTAGTCTCTTTATGACACCACGTAATGTAACTGTATATCTGGCGCAAATTACTAATGAAGCTGCCTGTAGCTTTATCACTAATCTTAGCATATTGCTTATGTTTTTTACACCTTTTTTTAAATATAGCAACGTTTATTCTAACAAAAACAATGATATCACCGGCTACAGACTCAGTGAAATAATAAGAAGTCACCCGTACTCGTTCTTTGAGAAGAAAACAAGCTTTTGGGTAGTTATTCTTTTTTTACAAACAAATACATACGTTTTTTCAACATTATTATTTGTAGAATATACGTTTCCTCCCCATTAATATCAGGGGAGCTTTATCAGTGTGCGGTGGTTTTATATCCAAAGAAACGTCTAAGTGTTAAGCACAAAAATACAAGCACAATCAATATTATTAAACAATAAAAATTATTTGAAACATACCAGATAATTACGTCACAAAAACACTACTATCTCACAGAACTAGGGGTGAGCATAAGCACAACGTGCTATAAGCTACGTAACACATCAGTTATTGGCGGTAAACATGCTACGAACAACAGGAAAACTTGTACCATCATTACGATTACTTAGATTTTGTAAACGAGCTTTTTGGTTTAACAAACAACTTTCCGCGACACAATGCCAATCTGGTAAGAGAGTTCTATTTTAGTAGTTCGTCATTATCCCAATCTATTCTATGATCAAAATCCAAAACATGTTGACTCAGTGCTGACTTTTTTGTGCTACAAGTCTTAATCGCATGATCATGCTTCCGTATTCAGGTTTACTACGTCCTGTTTTATTTACAAAGCATTGCTATCCGGGCAAGAAATTTGACAAACAAAACCATATGTTTGTTCGAAACTAATATCGTCATTTAACTCCGAAAATAATGAAGATAAAGTTATTCTTTTGTCGCTTTCCTCTTTATGTAACAGGGTTTGCAATTATACATGTAACAGGGTTTGCAATTATTTTTTAAATTAATTCATATATTTCTATTTTGACCCTCTGTTTATCGCGAAACATTTAAATATACTTTACCAATGAGGTTCATTGGATCCCAATTCAATAAAGCACTTTTAAGTGCAGAAATCTTTATGAAAATGAATGGAACATTTATGCAAGAAAACAACGATTTAATATAAGCCTAACTGCAGACAGCATTCACTGTTTCGACTAATTGGGCCTCATCAGTACAGTTGGTAAGCAACAATTGGCGAGCGGCTTCGAAAACAAATATGGATCTAGTGCAAGGCTATACATTTTTGAAGACTCTGGCACATTGACGGTCACCAGCAACCTTTGTGAGACCTGCTAGGTCGAAACAGTAAGCAATCTTTGTGGTTTCGTTCAACTGAATTATGGTGTAAAACACTTTACACCTAACAAGCAACAAAATGCTACAAAATCAAGCGGGGTACATTATAAAATATTTACCAGCACAGAACCGCAATTTTTTTTCATGACAAACAAACTGATGCTTTCATTGATCACATATTTCAACATACCTATATTATGCAGTGGCCTAGCTCCAAGCACACTTTTTGGAAGGATGTTAAAATAAAAAAATTGTTGAAGATAACTATTTTTGCCCCTAAACAAAGGTGTAAACAGATTTCGTTTTTGGAAATCAACTTTTTGAACATGTTTATTTTCCTATCTTTCACTAGAGACGCTTTCATTTCTTGATCAAATTCAAAAAATTTGCACGGCATGGTGTTACGTTTAACAAGGTTTTGTGTTGTTGGATAACGTGCTCGAACAACGTTTTGAATCAACTACGGTTTAAGCTTTATTTTCTTGTCGAGAATCTCTTCCTAACTTTATCCAATCTTCTCCTCTCACCAGAATTAGTAAAATGATTAGAAATTATATTGAGAAATCACCAAACAATGATCTAAAAGTGATCCAGAAGCAAAATATTGGAGTGCGCCAACCAATTACAATTATCGAATATAGATCTTATATCTATCTAGTCCAATTCAGTGAATACGAGGTCTATAAAAGCGAGAGCAGAAAAGATCGCAAAAACGAGATTTACCCAAATTAAATGTGTGGCATCACCCCTCAAAAAACATCTTACTTACTACAGTTAACTTCGACAGACCAAAGATCTTGGCCACAAGCAGTTTTAACAATCTTTTCTCCGGGCCGCTATAAAAAAAGGGCAGAGTTTCACATTGCAGTAACTACAGGCAGTTTATGGCGAAAGCAAACAAATGGTATTAATCGGAAAATTTCGCAATTTTAAAGCTTGTCTGCCTTTCAAAGACTGTTAGACCAACACAATTAATAAGGCGATTTTACAATAAAAAAACAGGTAACCAGCTTTATAGCTTGTTCAAACAATTAATTGTAATCTAAAACAGTTAGTAATTTTCTCACAATGAAAAGAAATGAAGTCGCTGACAAAGCTAATTTAGCAACCTGAACACATTATTTACATTGTTTAGATTAATCTACACAAGTCTACGTAGAAAGGCAGCAACAGCATTTAAAAGGCCATTTTTCTGATTTTAACATAGTGGCCCCTATGCAAGTTAAGTTGGTAATTAATTTCATACACTATTCTACAAAGAAAGTCACTTAACAATGGTTTTAACCCAAAGCTTTCAACACAAAGATTTTAACAAAAGACCTCTGTTGTCTTTCCTTGGCTATCCCTATGTATGCATAGGCTATAACACAAAAAGTATTTAGATAATAGCGCAGCCCAGTTTGAAAACAATCATTACTGATTATGATAGAATGTCTTGACCAATATGCGCTTTGCACTTGCAACAGGCTTACTTAAACTTTGCGTAAACACTTGGTGATCACTCAAGACGATGGGGTAAAGATGGTTCTTTCTTATCGTTTGCAACAAAATCCAAGTGTCGAGCTACATACGATCTAAAGGTTGAAGTAATTTCCTTTGCAATTGGGCAAGGCTGTAGCAGCAGTCAGCTGATTTGATGTTCTGAACATCGACATTATTAATGGGGGCTCCCGCTACTGCTATAACTAAGCTGTGAGTGCTTCGTTGCGAATTAGTTTGCTCTTTGCATGGCGGCGTTTATGCCAGCGCCAAGGAACATGCACGCAGTCAGAGACGTTAGGTCATATTAATTCGCCTACAGTGACAAAATAGTGGTAAGTAGCATTCCTAATAATTATGGCTCAAAACGCATTGTGAGGTCATAATTTTAATTGACATCTCAATGCTTACCACTATTTAGTGGAAACAGCAGCAGGCAACAAAATTATCCACTATTATTTTGATAGCGAACATAAATGATGGTAAAGCCCATTACTGATATTTGTAATCGCAAGGATTGGCCTATCGGTACAAAACACTAATCTTCATTTAAAAGTAGGAAGGTATGGATTAGGGGCAAAGTTAATTGTAATACAATCCCAATTTTAAGAAAAGACCAAAATTAAACAAAAATAACATTAATCTGTGACACTGGATTAGGATAAAATGTTTTTGCTTGAAAAGAGCTTAATAAGCGCCTATTGCAATAGGTTGTATGACTCAAAGGCAAGGCAGGACCCCTTTTCATGCTAAGGCCAAATTAAAGCAAACAGCACCGGGAAAATCTTAATGTCTCCAATGTTAATACGAAAGCGGGCCCACCAAATCGTCGGACATGCCTACCACCAAACACCTAATTTCCTTATCAGTCAAAACGACCACCATTTGGACGACGACGCCATCAATTTTGACTATGTTTCATCTCCTTCCCCCCTTACTCTTTCAAAAATTACAAATGGTAGTTTGTGTCATCGTTCTTTCTTTTTGAATACTTTCAGTTTTGATTAATAAACCAACATGATCACCATTACATGTGCAGGAGCTATGGCTTATATTTAGTAAAACATTTCGTTGTGGCTCTAAAAAATGTTTGTACGGTTAAGCTGGCACAGTTGCATTAATTGATACGTTTCAAATCGGCACGGATTATAGTATGGCCTTTCGGGGTTAAATCGCACCATACTTAGGAGAAAAATTTTCTTCTATTTTGCTTAATAATAGCTTTATAGAGCTAGCGGAATCAAATCGGAAAATTTGAGAAAAGCGAGGACTTATTTTACTTCTATGAGCATACCTAAATAAGGAAAAACAAATGTGAATCATAATTAGGTTTACCATATTTTGGTGATTGAAAAACAAGACGCTCCAAAACAACAGGCCTGATCAGAGGGTTTTGCCATATATAGCTGACCAGGAAAGGTGGGGGCACACATAGCGGTAGCAAATCAGGTGTTGACTTTTTTTTTCTGGAAGACACCTCCAATTCCGGTGGGATGTATAAATATCCAATAATAAGTAAAATTTACCCTAAATGAAGGTGAAAAAAGGTCAACACTGGTATTACTGCAGCTATTGTGTCACTCCCAGTCCAAATCATCGTCGTACTAGGGACGAACGTTTAAATTGGGACGCATGGTAGGTCTGGCTATGCTGGCTGACTGAGTGCAAAAAAACGGGACTTCAGATTATCTGACCGATACAAAAAAAAAGCCTTAAAATCCTGAAAAACCGGGACTGTCCCGGCTAAATCGGGACGTATGGTAAGCCTAATCACAATGCGTAGCCAGCGTAAACTTAACAAAGTTTGAAGCGAAATCAAAATTAACAACGTCACTCTCGTTAATCGCACCACATGGAACATATTATTGGTATTTTGCTTTATAATGGCTTTGTAGAGCTACCGGGGTCAAACTAAACATTTGAGGAAAAGCAAGGACACTTTAAACTCCCCAGGGCACGTCAAGCAGGGAGGAAAGAACATCCTACATAATGCATAGTCAGCGAGGACTTGAAAAAGTTTACGGGAAAATCAAAAGAAAACATCGTGACTGTGTCAAATCGCACCACACGAATGACATTTTTGCCCTTTTGCTTTAGAATAGCTTAATATCAGAAATGTAATTCCTTCTTCCAAGTTACGAGAAAAGCAAGGCTTTCTTGGGTTCGTGTCAGCAATGAACAAGGCACATAGACCTAAGGCATAACCAGGTTCTTGAAATGAAATATTCTATCAGGAAAAGGAACACAAAAAGTCGTAAACATCTTATGTGCAGAAAACACATCAACGTTTGGTAACTCTTCATACAAGAACCTGATAGGTAAAGCCGGCTGAATCGGTTGAACCGACACTCTCAATCCCGACGATCCTGACGGGTCTCTGCGGGTGACGCCGTTATATATACTATAAAGCAAAGATTTTTTATTATACTGATATGCTGCCTGTCATGGTATTTATGTCGTTTATGTCTATACTCTACATCATTGTAATAAAATCCCAAGTTTAAGAAAAAATCAACATAAAACCATAATCACAACAATTTGTAAAACTGAATGTAGAGAGAACAATAGCCGCTTTTGTCGCTATGCCGGAAACAAGACCAATAGCGCAGCCAAATTAGGAACTTAATACCACAAATATAAATAGGAAAGCGGCAGCACCAATTGGCAAAATAAGCTTACCATTAAATAGATTTTTTCTTCACCTGTGAAAGCAACCACCATTTTGCCGCTACAATCAGTTTTGATTATGTACAATCCCTGCTCCCTCACAAGTATTAACGATAATTTGTGGCAAGATTCTTTGTGAGCATTGCCCATCATGATTAAGAGAATATGATGATTACAGTTTCGTGTAGAAGAATTGTGAAAATGCATAAAATTCATTAACTTTTCGCTACTGCTCACACAAGAGCCGGATGGGTGAAGCCGGCTTAGCCGGTTGAACCGAAATACTAAATCTGGACATTACTGGTGGAGGGCCTCTGCCGGGCGACGCCAGCAAAGCTGACTAGTTGGTTACAAATTGTTTGATTTTGCATTCTATTAGATGCGTTATTAATATTATTGTGTCTTGAGGTATTTCAAAGACGCTTCAGTAGAGATGTTGATTTCCATCGAAACTGGACGGAATACAAGCACGGCTTTGGTGACATGGACGGGGATTTTTGGCTTGGTAAGATGTCATTATTGTGTCGTAATGGGACTTGGTGGGAGTTTTTATTGCGACCTGTTTAGTTCGATTCTCACAAAGTATGAGTTAACATGCTTTTGCAAAAAACTCTTTACAATGTTATGATGTTTATTTTTGCTATTCAACGATTGCTGATACTTTTATGAGTTATTCATAAAAGTATCAG
Organism: Trididemnum clinides; assembly: GCA_963675345.1. Classification (NCBI taxonomy): domain Eukaryota; kingdom Metazoa; phylum Chordata; class Ascidiacea; order Aplousobranchia; family Didemnidae; genus Trididemnum; species Trididemnum clinides. Next base: position 31,367,215 of record OY776291.1, read on the forward strand.
CAATCGTTGCGCGACCTTGATTTTGTCGGGAATTTGGCCATTACCATGGTAGCGTTTTTGTGGGAAATTTTTGGATGTAACATGTATAGAACAAAATATCTTTTGTATTTTATTGGAAAAAGCAAAACGGATAAATGTCGAAAGTCTGAGCACATTCAATTCTGCTGGTTGCATCGCCAGAACAATCAAAAACAATGCTCCAACACCGAAATCACAAAGACAATGCTTCATAATATTCGTCGACAGAATAGCTATTTCGCAAGTCTTAAAATAAACTTGCAACACAATATTGCATATACATTGTTGTTTAGGCAAACTGAAGAAAACATTATACAAAGAATCGTACTTTATATCGACTTTTGTTGCTAGCGTGTTTAATTACATGCTAAGATTAATCAAAACTAACAGACCAATGTATTCAACAGAAACAGTAACTGAAATGTTAAATTAATGGTTTTCCACCGATTGGTGGGCCACGACACATGTATTCGGTAGCTCAATGTACATTTATCTGTTAGGCCACGGGATATGTATCTGTAGAGACATGATATGTTATTATATTCTAAACCAGCAAGTTAGACCACAAAAACTATTTTTGGTTTATCTAATTTTTTTTATAATTTATAAATCACCAAGATTTTCATGAAGACTAATTTGTAGAGCTCCCTTAAATTGGTAAAAAAATTACCCGGGTACAAGCGACTCTGTAGTTGAAAAATACACCACCCACTGTTTTAAGTGCATTTCATGCAACAGCTGATGTGTGAAACAATTTAATCTACTATAAACTTAGTTCAATGTTTTGAGACATAATATTTGAATAGGATTATGTGAACATACTTTGGATTGATAACATCAAAATATTAATCAATGAGCATAAGTATGCATAGATATACCTAAGATGGGGGTTGCAAAAGTCATTCAAAAGAATTAAGTATAAATTGAATAATTAAGGTTGGGATATAACGACTTTAAAAAAGGTCATCCAAAAATTTCGTCTCTTTGCTCCCCTCCATCCCCTCAAAAAAGTTCTGTTTGGCTACTCTTTAGCATTTATCGTTTATTACGTTTCATTGTTCTACTCTAATGACTATACAAATTTTTGAAGATTTTTCTAGAGCAATATTGCTTTTATTCCAATGTGTAATGGAGTTACTAGTAGGGACTTGCTGCTAGCTAAATGCATTTTATCTCTAGCACAGCAATTTAGTTGAAAAAATTTGCTTAATTTTTTAAGATCGTCATGCACTTAAAACATAAATTTAAAAAATTACCTAATTGTTTGCTTTCAATTTCATCATGATGCTTTTCTGTATAACAATGTAACCGTCAACGAGCTCTCATATGCTTTTTAAACTTTATGAATTTCAAACTAATTGCTTCAATAAGTAAGAGCTAGCTATAAAATGACAAAAAACTGAAAATGATTTACATGCATAACACTAGAACTCCGAAAATATCGATTTTGACATTTTTATAAGTTCAATACGCTATTTTCAACAGATATTGTTTACTTACGATTGTCAGATTTTACGCTGTCGAACAGATTTTTGTTTAGTTTACTTTTAACCCTTTAAGGATGACAAGATTCTAATTGATAACATTTGAAACAATTCCATAATTGTTGGTAACAATGGGAAAATAATGGATTTCAAAAAAGTGATTGTTACATCATAGTAGCATAACAATTAACAATTGTGGGACATATATGACCCAGTATCCGTCAAAGGTTTAAATCAATATGTGGAATATCAGATTTCAATGAAAAATTTTATTTGGAGTCACACCAACAACTTCAAAAGTGTCGATATCGACGTTAGTCTGCAGGCATATGAAAGCTATCCAGCGGTGAGCTGTGACAAAGCAATATCATAAAGAACGTAAATCACCTGCTGAGCACATTGAAAACTACGCAAAGAAAGTTGTGAATTGTGACCAAATAGAACCACTATTTTTAGTATTGTGGCCATGTCTGTAGACCAGGCGGGGGAACTCGTCTTGAAATCTGAAAAAAAATTTTATCTCGCACAGTATTCCAAATCAAGTATTTACTTAAAGCATTGGTAAGGACAGTGGAAAATCATTTGGTGTAAACTAAATTCAACTCTAGCCTTCAAAGCAAAGCCATTTAGAGAATATTCGCAGTACAAAGCATAGACTACAAGAAGATTTCAATCAATAACTGCATTTAAGCCTCATCAAATCTGAACCTTTTAGCTGGCTGTTGCTGTAATCTAATTAGATTCAGTGACGAAGATTGTTATGGTGGCTAGTTTCAGTTCTCTTCTTTTAAATGAAATGAAAAGACTGTATTCCCAATAACTGTAACATAACTTAATCAACAGATATTCAATTTATGTTTGACTTTTGAAAAATTTCAGCTGCTTATCCTTAGCTTGTAAGATGTCTGCTCATACATTTCACTGTTTGCGTATTGCAGATGAAGCTTTGGATATACTAATTAAAGATTCAGATGCTTCTAATTCAGAAAGAGAAATGCAAAATTAGGATACTGATGCTTCAAGTACTAACAATGCTATGCCTGAGCAACCACTTCCTAATGATTGTTTGTTTGTTTGTTTGTTTGTTTGTGGTTACCCCTCCTCTTCCTCGGGATGGAGATACGGCATGAACGGCAATACAGATTCATGCCGTCAACCTAATTGAAATTAGGCTAGGGGAAAGATGGCAGCCCATTTCGAACCAGTCATGAGTGATTGGTAGCCCCACCACCAACAAGGCGGACTGCCACTGGTGGGTACCCAAGAGTCGTCTGACATGCTGGGTTAGCAACTTCACAATTGTAATCCGGTGAAGTACGGGAGGGCCACCTGTCTGCCACATAAAGGTGGAGGCGTTCCGTTAAGTGCCTTGCCCAAAGACACAACAAGCAAGCTTGCCGGATTGTTCTTCACACTATCCCTTTTATATGCTGAGCGCCAAGCAGGGAAGCTGTGGATACCATTTTTTAAAGTCTTTTGGTATGACTCGACTTTGGGAATGAACCCCAGGTCTACCAACTACGAGGCGGACGCTTTAACCACTACACCATTGCGCCACTTCCTAATAGCGATAGCAGTTTGTCTGATGAAGAACTGGCCACCGAGTCAGTTCATCAAGATCAACAAAGTAACAATGGCGTGATCTGGGCTCCCCTCTTTGCTGCAAGAGTACAAGCTCCTACAGCAGCTAACATTTTCCGCATCACAGCTCATGTTTTTCCTCCTATACCCCGAAGAGCAGGTACTAATCCTAACGAATATTAGAAACTTAGTTTCAAGCATACAACGGATGTTCTAGAAGCTTTTGTTGCACTTCAGTACGCCAGAAAACTTTATGGAAGGAACCACTTTGAACCTTTCCTGAGGAATAAAACATATGGACCAAGCATCTTCCGAGATAACCATGCCGAGAGATAGTTTCTTTGAAATCAACAAATTCATTACGTTTGATCAGGGATGCGTTTGATAATAAGAATAGACGAAGGCAGAGTCTCACAGAAGACACTTTTGCACACATTTGTGAAATTTTTGAAATGTGTGCAGCCAGTTGTTTATTAAACTGTACCCGGGATGGAGCCTAAGGGTTGATAAGCAATCATTTTCCATGAACATCAGGTGTTCTTTTATTGTCTATAAGCCTAATAAGCCAGACAACCTTTGGTTTGGATAATGACAAAAGTTGGTTCAAAGTATATCTACAACACTTTGCTCAACCTCTTAGCCCTGGAGAAAGAACAAAAAAGAAGGCAAACCACTAGCTTAAGATGTTGTCATAAGACTTTCAAAAAGGATCCATGGTAAAGAGAGGCTGCAATGTCATGGCAGATAACTTCTTCACAAATGTTCGTCTGGCTAGTTTATTGCCTAAGGAAAAAATTACAATGGTTGGCGCTGTCCGCAGTAATAGCAAAGGACTCACAAAACAGATGACAACAAGCGATCATGAAGTGAACAAAGCAAGTTCTGCTTCAATGATGAAACAAAAAGATGTTTGTCAATTATCAGTGCAAGAAAAAAAGTGTAAGTTTGATTTCAACAATGCATAACTCTCCCAGCACTGATCAAACCAGCAACAAAAAGCCTCTCGTTATTCTCTTCTATAAAAAAAACAAAGTCGGAGTTGATGTAGTAGACCAGACGCTGAGGCAGTGCTCAACTTACACCGCCAGTCGTAGGTGGCCACTTGTTATTTGGACAAATATTTTGGATATAGCAGTCTTGAACTCTTGGATTCTTTTCAGAAAGGCCTCGGGTTGAAAAATCGGTAGACGTGATTTTATTTTAGACTTGTTTGATCCCTGGGAAAGAATTCCGTCACAGCGACAGCTCCCGTAGAGCCAGCAATTCCATCCAGTAAATTTTCTTCTCCAAAACGTCGTAAATGCTCAGCAGAAAGCTGCGCAAACACTACAAAAACTGTATGAAAAATTTTCCTGAAACACACCTGAAAAAATGTGGAAACGGCAGTAATAAAGTTACTCAGTGCCAATCCTCTGCTTGATTCCGCGGAGCTGCATCAGTTTTTCCACTCATCATGACAAGCAGTACTAAATAAGCATTTTTCTTTATGTGCTGCTGTTTAGTGCATCAAGTAAATATAAAGTTTCATCAGAGACTTGAGTTTGCAAAGGTATAGTAACACTCTGTCTTATATTTCCGTGCACATATAAAACAGCAAAATTGGTTCTGTATAACCATGCCCAAACCGCATGCAACAGTCGCATCACAGTACTAGTTCAGAAAGCATTGCATTAAATGACGTGTTTCACATGCTATAAACTTCAATTGAAAACCTCAATCCGGACTTGTCATAAAGAAAAATGTTCTATAGATTTGAGCAGCCGCAAAATTAGAAAATGTTGAAATCGATATCGCCGGTGTTGTGGGTATGCTTTTTCCCCGAGTTCTAGCTTCAAACGTTATTAAACTTTAGAATGTTTTTTGTTTTTAATCTATTTCTTTTTTGTAGAGACACCTGGCGATGGCAAAACGTGTTGCCAAAAACGTTTGAATAATATGATAAGTAATCTTTAAAAAATAAAGCCTTTAAAGCAGTGTAAATGAATGAGTGCTTTAAACAATAACATTGTGCTTATCATCAATGCATATTTACCGTAGGCCTATTTTTATAAAGAAGGAAGCAAGCATCTCTTTTTATGCTGTTATCAACTGCTAAATGTGTTTTCACATCATTGATGTCCCCTTCTTCACGAGGCCTTTATCTGATAAAATATTGGCTATTAATGATAATGATTGTCTTGCAATATTGAAGGTCTTGACAAGATTCATAACATCACTAAAGACGGAATATGCAGACTACGAATTGATATATGGAGGGCAGCAGCCGAACATTCATATATAATATACAGGTACAACGTTACAGTAATTACTTTACACTGTTTTCAGTGAAGCGTAGTTTCGCGTGCAATAGAATTTTTGTTCTATCTCAATCTTAATTTTTTATTCTTAAAATTGAGGCGACTTGTAGTATCGTTCGAATAATTAAGTTTGGCCACAACTTAACAGCTAGGTAAAGATTGGCTTCTACTAAGATACCTTGAACCACACACTTCTCGATTACGAACTAAACAAATACATCCACAAGACGCTTCAAAGCTTTGAATTCCTTTGCTCGTCAAACACAGAAACTAATCCACTTTAATATAACAATCAGAAACCAATCGAAACTAAATCCAACAATTAACGCTTAAAAAGATATTCACAATAAATCACCACAAAACAACACGGCTTTTTTCTACTCTATTACTTTGCCCTCTACTCTCTGCCAATCTACTCTACTGCTCTACTGAATGTTTGAGAATCTTATCGCCTTACATGTATATGTAAATGGGTGGCGTTCCAGAAAAAGCCAGAACATCACGTGACACAGAAAAAAATGCCCTTGATAAATTACCTAATCGACAATCAAAAAAAAACTTCGAGAAGAAACAATATTTACTCGATACTCTAGAATTTAATCACCTAATCAAACATGTGACATAAGAAGAGGCGTGTGAGTTACAAATCTAAATGCGAAAGAAAAAAGGTCTTTTTTCAAAAACATCCGAGATGGACTTAAAAAAATTCAGAATTACAAATAAAAAAATCACAACAAAACAAAACGACAAATTACAAGAACTATACATATACAAAAATTATTCTTTTAATACGAATTCACTTATTCGTGACACGTAGCAAAAAGCAAATTTCAGAAATGTCTTTTGCGATTGCAATTTGCTCAAAATTTTTTTTGATTTACATGAAAAGGAAGAAAAAATAGTTGGTAACTTGTTGGTCTCTGTTTTTCTTCAGCGATGTCATTTGTTTGATCATGTGACTCTTTTTTTGATCTCTTGTTAATACAGCACACATTGGACAATAAGATTTAAGTGTACATAAATGCTGACGAGCTTGGAAAGAATGTTTAACTTCTTTAGTGATAATTGATGCCTGATCAGGAATATAGAAATCAAAATACAACTGCGAGATCTGTTATTTCTTTGTGATATTTTTCCATGTTTTGCGCAATCACGCATTTTATGATTAGACAATGCATCTTAGTGAAACACAGCGACTTTCAAGCTGCATCTTGCACAAACAGGCTACTGATACGCAAACTTCAAATCGTTTTCATCCCGCAGTCCAACCATTAGAACTAGATTTTGTCTATGGAGAGAGTGCCTTTTATCCAACTTTTGACACCACTGATTTCCCAGGGCATAATTTAGAAAGTCACAAATATTTTGTTGGTAGTACAGAATTCAATATAGCTTCATAAAATGTTAGATTCGAAAATTACATAAAAAATATTACACTAAATATACCTTTTAATCGTTATTCTGGTAACAATAAAAATACTAACCTCATTTACGTTCAAAGAATAATTTGAAAATAAGTTTCCCGGAGAGTGGAGTCCAACAAATGCGGACAACAAACAAAATACATATCCAGGGAGGGGGCTTATTTAAGAAAATGTTGAAACTGCAGCCCCCTCACATGTTTACGGTGTTTATCAAACTTTAAACAATAATCTGCCGTTGTAAGCTACGTCTATTTTGTTTTGAGTGTCATGGCATTTTTGTCAATGTTAGCGTTGCGGTTGATTAAATTTCTGGTGGTTAACGAAGAAAAAGGAAAGAGAGAGTTGACAATTGCAGATGTTCGATCTTCAAATGTTGAATTAATCACATATCATTTAGTTCAAACTAGATTGTCATTTTTTTCTTCATGTATGACACACGCAAAATGTTTAGTTTCACAGTACTACAAAGAGGTGCAGGTGAGCATATCAAACAAAGACCAGAAGGCAACAAATAGCCTAAAGGTTTTCTATTCAAAGCTCTTCCTGATGGTGCACAGAATCAGTGAAAGCGTCATGTGGGCTATTGATAATGCTTAGACAAGCAAATGAGAAGTTCAAAATGAGCCTACACTTGCACTAAACACCCCACACACACCAATCAGCAACAGCTAGATAGTCACCTGCTATTCTTCTTCTTCTTCTTTTGGAAGGGTTCCACATTTTCAGATGCTGGTAGTGATGGTACTCAGCCAGCATCGTGTGTCGACATGCAAAACCGTCAGTCCACGTATTCCTGTAGGTGCCCGATGTACGGGGCATGTCAGAATGATGTGTTCTGCGGTTTGTTCTGCAGCGTCACACTCGCAATTCGATTTAGGAGCAAGGCCCCATTTGTGCATGGACGACTGAAAACACCCAACACCAGCCCGCAAGCGGTTGAGCCTGACCCATGATGATCTGGGCAGGCCCATCCCCATTGGCCTAGTGCTTGTCCTAGGAATGAAAGCACGGAGATCAGATGAACACTCCGAGTATTCCGTGCTCCATTTAAAGTCAGTCCGTTGAGCTGAACGAATATCCAATTCAGTTAGATCTTGCAGTAACTTTCGTGCAGCGGGCACAAAGGGGCGTCTAGATTTTAGTCTCTCTCTGTAGCCGTGTGTGGTCCCAGCCAATAGTTCATAGAGAATATGGCCAGGGTCCAGGCTGCCACGATACGCCAGGGAAAGCGTTGCTCCTAATCGGCGAAGCTCAGCCGGCTGGATACCTGCGAGGACGGGTAGATAGTCTGTTGGAGTTGGACGCAGGCATCCAGTGACAATGCACAATGCGTCGTTGAGAATACTATCGATGAGGCGAGTGTGTGCACTACGACACCAAACTGGTGCACAGTACTCCGCAGTGGAGTAGACCAGAGATAGGGCGGCTGTACGCAATGTTTTAACTCCAGCGCCCCAACCTGAGCGTGCAAGTCGTCTCATCAGTGCAACGCGCGTTGTTAGTTTTTTGCGCAATGCCTCAAGATGGTGGCAAAACGTGAGTAATCTGTCCAGTTTAACTCCAAGATAGATAGGGACTGGACAGAATGACAGGCGTTTGCCATTGCTGTAGACATTAAGCTCACGTTTGGCCTCTCTGTTGTTCAGGTGAAAGGCCGTCGTCACCGTTTTAGTGTGGCTGAGCTGTAGCCTCCAAGTCTGGAGATATGTTGAGATTGTAGTCATGTCTTGGCTTAAGACCCCCTCCAGGTCCTTCCAGTCATCAGAAGAGCATAACAGTGCCAGATCATCAGCATAAGCATACCTTCTGGAGACCGTTGAAGGAAGATCGTACACATAGATATTGAAAAGAAGGGGTGCCAAGACCGATCCCGGTGGGACGCCGTTTTTCAGACGTTTGTTTGTTTGTTTGTGGTTACCCCTCCTCTTCCTCGGGATGGAGATACGGCATGAACGGCAATACAGATTCATGCCGTCAACCTAATTGAAATTAGGCTAGGGGAAAGATGGCAGCCCATTTCGAACCAGTCATGAGTGATTGGTAGCCCCACCACCAACAAGGCGGACTGCCACTGGTGGGTACCCAAGAATCATCTGACATGCTGGGTTAGCAACTTCACAATTGTAATCCGGTGAAGTACGGGAGGGCCACCTGTCTGCCACATAAAGGTGGAGGCGTTCCGTTAAGTGCCTTGCCCAAAGACACAACAAGCAAGCTTGCCGGATTGTTCTTCACACTATCCCTTTTATATGCTGAGCGCCAAGCAGGGAAGCTGTGGATACCATTTTTTAAAGTCTTTTGGTATGACTCGACTTTGGGAATGAACCCCACGTCTACCAACTACGAGGCGGACGCTCTAACCACTACACCATCGCGCCGGTTTTTCAGACGTCGCAACCTGCTTCGCTTGCTGTCACCGGTAGTAAGAGTGAAACTTCTATTCCGGACAAGTTCCATGATCACACGAACTATGTGCTTATCCGGGAGAAATCTCAGCAGCTTGCAGGTGAGGCCACAATGCCAGACAGTGTCTTATGCAGCTGTCAGATCTACAAACACAGCACCGGCCTTCTTTTTGGCCTCGAAAGAATCCTCGATGTTTTGTGTTAGCAGGACAACTTGATCCACTGTCGATTTACCATGTCGAAACCTATCCTGCTCGCCTGGGAGCAGGGGGTCGACAATAGGTTCAATGCGAGCGTAGATCAGTCGTTCGAGGATCTTGTAGGGGACACAGAGCAAGGAGATGGGACGATAGCTCTTTGGGTCCTCTACAGGTTTCTTTGGCTTTGGGATCGCAACTACAAGTGCTCTTCTCCAGACTTTGGGAATTTTGAGTTGGCGCAAGCAGGAAGAGAGGAAGCCACGTAACCAGGACTTCAAAGCAGTTCCAGCATGGATTATAAGCTCCGGACAAATAGAGTCAGGGCCCGGAGCTTTCCCTGGCTTAAGGTGTTGGAGAGCAGCAGCAAATTCTCTGGACGAGAAGTCGCCAGAGAGATTCACTGGAGATGGTATCGAAGCTCTCTAGCGGTCAGACACTTTTTGAGAAATGAGTCGAGACGACTCACGATCAACACCCTCATAGTTCCCGTTTCTTACCAGCTGAGCAGCAATAGCGTTAGCTGAAACGGGACAGTTACGGGGCCGTGTCGCGACCTGCCAGTAAGGTTGTTAATTATGCTCCATGCCTTTCTGCTTGAGTGTGAGAAGTCGATGTTTCGGACTGCCTCCGACCATCGGTCTCTGCGTTTCTTGTCAAGCCAAGTTATTAGGGCTGTAGCAGCTCTGCTTGACTCGTCTCCAGAAGGAGATTGCAGAAACGTTTGGTAGATGGCCTCACACTTGGCGTCCCAACACAGTATGTAGGTGTTACGACGACCGCGTTGGATAGCTTTCTTGGCTGCTTTGCTGATGGCATTGCAAAGGTCCTGGTAGGCCTGATCCACATTTGTTGAATCAGGTGATGGCAAATTCCTTGCAAGCTTGTTTGTCAAGGAGTTATAGTGGCTCCAGTTGGCCTTGCGAAAGTTCCATCGTTTTACAGGCCTTCCCGGTACTGGGAGGGAAAGTCTTGGTGGTGTTATAAGCTAAGGTCGATGTTGTGACCTAGGAAACTTCTCCAAGACGCGTCTATAAGGCAAGCGATTATCAGGACCGACGGTGGTAAAGGCAAGATCCGGGCTAGTGCCAGTGTTCCAGCGCCCAGAATGAAAGCTAGGTTCATCCTTGGGATCGTGGAGAAGGGCAAGATTATTGGAGCTTGTCCAGGCCAGTAGGCAGTCTCCATCCGCGCTGTTGGTGTTATAACCCCAGTCGACATGGGGGCAGTTGAAATCACCCGCTTACAGACAAGGGTGGGTAAACACTGGAAGGTCGAAACTTGCAACCGCGTTGGTGGAGGTTTGTAGATGTTAACGATTTTGTAACCGTCAACATCCACGCACAACTACTCAGTCTCCGATGTCGTGGGAGATTGATCGTATAAGGTCCATTTTAGCCGCTCATGGACAAACGTGGCAAGGCCATGCTTCCTGCTTAGGGAGAACCCAGCTAGTTGATAGTTTGATAGCACTAGCTTTTCTGCAGATATGCAGTGGGTCTCCTGTAGAAGGATGACGAACGCCTCAAGCTGAGTAGCAAGATGATGAAGAGCGTTCATCTTGCTAGCTGTGAGGCCTTCGATGTTCAGTTGTAGTATTGAGGGCCCACGGAACTTTTTGATGATGTGCCCTGAAAAGGGCAATTTATGTGCAACGCACTCATCATCCCGTCCTGAAAAGGACGTTTGCTGATTAGCAGGCCCTTGAACATTGGAATAAGTGGATACCCTTCCGGGTGGGCACATTCGGTTTCCACAGAGCATTAGAGAGACTTTCCAATTGCTAGGTGGACTCACGACCCGCGCTGCGTGAAAGCATGTGCCATGCGGGCCGAAAGTCTTTGGCGAAAGTCACCTGCTATGATGGTGGTTATATGTCAAGCCACAATTGATTGATTCAAAGCGAGGTCCCGCGCCAAATCACGTGTCATGCATAAAAACATATAGCGCAATGCGACAATGGCATATTAGAATTTATCAGCTGTTTCATTCGCAATCAGCAAAATTAAAAGGAAACTCGATTTAAGGTGTTAAAGCATACTTGCAGGCACACATACACGCACACAAATTTCCCTAGAGTCCAGTGGTTCTTAAAATTTAGTTGTCACTGACCTCTTTAAAGAAGTGGTCAGTCCTGCGAGCCTCAACCCAAATTTTGTATAGAAGTAGGAATTTAAGCGTGCAGATATTCTCAACCCTGTCATTACAGTGCAGCGTTATTGTGATCCATCGAACACAAGTGTTCTGCGGGCTTCCTCAAAGTGTTTCGCCAAACAACAAGCATGACGTGCGGCATCATGGACGTGAATCCTACTGTTGGTTTCTCACCTGTTTGCTTATTCCTGTTTAGAGTAAAGAGATTCCCGACTAGCTAAGCAGAGCCTACAATAAAAAAATTTTCTTTGGCGAAAAGATGCGTTTCAGAAGTCATTCAATCTATTAGTCACTTTAATGGTTTTAGTAAGGAACTTGAATTACTTCATAGTTAGGTGATGGCAACGATTATATTCTTGACAAAGATTGATCACAAAAATTGAAGTCCATTTGTATTCTCGACAAAGCTGTACTCAGAAGTTTTTTGACTTAGTTTTCTATGAAGTAAATGATAAACTTGAAGTTTCGTGACTAAAAACCCTGATGCAGTATATCATAAATTTGGATTTTCGAATTTTTTTTCACGGTTGGGTGCGTAAACTTTTTTGGAGGTGGATACTTTTGAAGTCCGGACTGAGAAACTATCTTCGATGGATGAATATGAAGACATTTTTTTATTTACTTAAAAACCGCAGGTGACCTACGTTCAAAGTTCACAACGCCAACCATCAGCACAATCTGATCAAAAATTTTAACAGACCATCAACAAAGACAATTGCTGTTGGCTTTATCACAATTCACCAAAGCGTTTACGGACCTGCGGGGTGTAGTTTGAGAACCATTGCATAGATTATCTGACATATATGTCCCAGTGGGCTTTGCACGATTAGGAAAATATTTAGACATATTAGTAATCAGTATTTTACCTTTCTGAGCATTAAGGTTACCGCTGGTAACGTAGAACGACTCTTGGCTCGTAACCCTTTTTAATTAAATTAAAGGCTATTCAAAAAGCTCTTGCAAATCACAAAACACCCTCCACCTCTTGCAAAACAGCCAAAGTCGTAAATTTGATCTTCAAACAACAAATGCATAAATCTTTTAATAGCATGAAGCTTGTTTAATTAAGGCAATTAATAGTCAAGTTCGAACAAACTAGTCTAGCCTTCGAAAATGACGCCCTTTAAAACTACTGGGCGTCAAACACGAAACTTGACATGATTGATCACTACTCCGGAGCAAATGTCATAAGAGAGTTAATGACGTCAAAAATAAACATAAGTCTCTTTAATATGTATTTCTTGATGGAGGAAAGCAGTATTTGCTCAAACGAAAACCAGCACCCGACTTACTAAAATCAACAAATTTTACTTTTTGAGATCTAAAATTACCTCGTAATTAACAAATGACTGTGAAATTTGTTTTCTTTATTTTGTCAAAATCATTGAACGTAGACATGTGGTTGAATCCTTTGCCGAAATCCCTTTCCGTTACTGGATGATCCAATGAGGAAAGTTTTGATGTTACAAATAGATGCACTGGGCGCAGTGAGAACTACGTACTTATCACATATAGCGTTAGCCTAATTGGGTAGTATGTGTAAAAGGATAGAGTGAATAAAACTTTTACTTTCAAATCAAAAAGTGAAGTTTACCAAAAGTCGTATTTGACCCCCGACACACTTTCAATCACAATTTTGGGTCAGTGCCACTTATGAAATGCTGGCATACCCTCCTAAAGTTTTTGAAAGAACATCTTTATAAAACCGCCGATATCTCAGCAACTACATGCACTAAAACCGATTAATAAATCAACGTGACCAGAAGACACAAATTCATATTACCTCTGAGAGAACTTTTTTGCATAAATGCACTAAAATATGTTTATTTTTGCAAAAATATCATTTTTTGTTTAAACAATACAATTTTTATTGCAATATCACAATTTAACAATAGTCATTCAAAGTTTTTTAGTTCACTTTTTTAATATTGTTAGTAATTGGAGATCGCAACCAACTAATTATTGACAATCGAAAATAAATCGTCTGTGCAGAAAAGGGCGGAATCTTCTAAATAGATGCTATGAATACTGATGGTGAAATGTATTGGGCAACTAACGTAAAAGGCATGCATAAATCAATGAATAATAATTAACAAAAAGTCAGGTTTACCAAGTTGGATATTACATTTGTTTGTGGTATTAGCATTGCATAAGCAAGAGAGACTTTATATTCTGCCTCATCATGCCATCTCTACTTTTGTAGCCTCTTAACAGCCGTTGCAGTTTCAGTAACTAATTTTTCTTTCCACAGCTTGATTACGACAGAGATGAGCCGACAGAAGCTTTTCTAAAGCTAATTGTCGGAACGCTTTTTTGCACATACATTTAATATCTGGTAATTCGTGCACAAAAGAATGGTTTAGGCTTGACATTTCGTAATATACTTTGGCTTAAGCACCCTCCTTTGAAATACTAAACATTCGAACATAATCAGAATTTTGTAAGGTTGAACTAGCTTCATTGTGGAAATTCTTAGTCCAGATTTGGAGTATTTTGTCAATCGCCACGTCGCTAACGTTACGATTATCATCTCCAATCATTGCTAAAATATATTTTCGTGGTAGGCAAAAAATGGATTGTTTTGCGAAACCTTAACATCAACATTGCTAATCATTGTATTTGAATACCTAAAATAACTGAGCAGGTAAAAGAATCGTTTTGAACTCTCTGGAATGGTATCGTGGAATTCCATTTGAAACCAAAACATAAAATAAATTAAAAACAATGCCATTGGGTAATGTGCTCAAATGTTTTGATGACTTTTTCTTCAAAACATAATATTGTAAAATTCGGCATCGTAGAATTAACCATCGTGAATAAAATAGTCCACCAACTTCAAGACGTTTTAAATATTGGTCAACAACACCTGTCATCATTCTTGGCACATTGGCAAGACATACTGCTGATAATCAGAGATTTTCTACTGTCTCGTCAACTGTAGCCAAATGCTAATGAGTAATTTGTCGTTGAAGATTACCTTTTTAATTAGTTTTGACCTAACGGTAAATAATTGAGTTTTTATTGACCTATCAAATTAAAAACTTAAAAACTTCCTTTTTGTATTCACAACTCTTACAAAAAACCACGTCGGTTAATCTTGCTACCAAAAATTACCTACCAAAAAAATTGCTTAGTCATTACAATAAGTTAAATTATAATTTATCAGTGTCATCCATCAACCAGGTTGTTGTGATAAAGATGCAGATAATTCTTGTGATTCTTGTATAATATGACGTGAAAAATTCGTCAATTTGTTTAACTTTGTTTCATTTAATTAAAGTGTCTTAGAGGTTGAAATTAATCAAGCTTGCAATACGACTGTACAAAGGATTGTAAATTGCCATTGTATTACTTTAACACAGATTTTTGACCTACCGCTACGATATGCTGTAAACTGTAAAGTATCATTTCTGTTTCACAAGTACCACATTAATTGTTTGCTGTTTAAGTAGCAGTAGATAAAATCTTTACGCGTTGCTGCTTTTTGATGTAATGGTAGTAGACACCATTATGACATCATAAAGCGAGATTAAAGGAGCAGGAAAAAATGCATGCTTGAGAATGCTAAAAAGCAAAACCGCTTTTTGCAGCGTCAGTACAGCCAAATTGTTGTAGAATTTGTTTTTCAAAAACCCCTTGTTGATATCTCCCGAAAAAGCTTGTAGGTGGGTATCTATGATCAGCAGTTTTTGTGAAAATAGAGAGAACAAATTGTGCAATCAAGCGTTGGCTGTGACGTCATCTTAGATCTGAGAGTGATAACAATTTTGTAAGTCAATGGGTTAGGTCTGGCGTTGTTGGAGCAAAAAGCGGTTTTCCTCTGCCTAGAAATGCAACTATCTTTGACTGGGACGTCATCATTACGGACTCCCAATAACCGCACTCATACCGGGCAGATAGTCAATCGTGCAAAGTTTGATCCTTGTACGTCTAGTGGTTTCGGAGAAGTTTTTACAAACATATCAAGACAGAACTCTGCTTACTAGCCGGCTCTTCCAGCGTTCCCCGCAGGGCCCCCATTGGCAAACGTCGGGATTAACAATGTCGGTTTAGCCAGCCAAGCCTGCTTTACCACCTATGGGCACCTGCTTAAACTGTAATAAAAAGTTTATCTTTTTTCTGTACATAAAATTTTCAAGACTTGGCGCGCTCTTTTCCTAATACAATTTTTTAATTTCAAGGTCCTGGTGACGCCTTAGATCTATGTGCTCTATTCGTTGTTTACGTTAAGACGAGGGTGGCCTTGCGTTTCCTTTTATTTGGAATTAGGAAACACATTTTTGATATTAAAGTATTTTCAAGCAAAATAGTAAAAACGGTTTTCATGTGGTACGATATCACACAGTGACGTTGATTCCTTTTAATTGCCAGTTAAACTTTCTCAAAACTCTACTGGCCACGCATTATGTTGCAAGTTCTTTTCTCCCTGCTTGGTGTGCCTGGGGAAGTTAAAAGAATCCTTGCTTTTCTCAAAATTTTTAGTTTCGATCTCGGTAGCTCTATAAAGTTATTATCAACCAAAAGAGAAAAATATCTCTTTTTAAGTTTGGTGCGATTTTACCCTGACAGGGCATACCATCACCCGGGACGACTAAAAACGTATTAATTGAGGCAGCTGCAATGATTTCACCGTGCAAACATTTGTGACCGCATCAATAAAAAGTTTTGGTAAATAGAGGCCTCTGTCCCTGTGCACGTAATGGTGATCATCTTGTTCTATTAATCAAGACTGGCAGTACTCACAAAGAAAGAATGATGCCACAAAATATTATTCTTACTTTCTAAAAGGTGCAAGAGGGAAGGGCACATGAAACACAGTCAATAATCATGGCGCCGCCTAGAATTAGAGAAATAAGTCATTTACTGGTAGGCCTATTTGACGATTTGGTGCGCCCTTTCGCATTCATATTTATGATATGAAGTTTTTTCGCCGCGATGTTTGCTTTATTTCGGCCACAGCGTGAAAAGGGGCCATGTCTTTTCCCAAAGTCATACAACCTATACCAATTGGCGCCTATTGAACTATTTTCCAGCTGAAAGGTTTTCTCCAGATTCAGTCTTATAAATTGATGCTATAATTGTTTTATTTTTATCTTTTTTACCACTTGGGTTTTTATTACTTTTAACTTCGCCCCTAATTCAGATCTCTACTTTTAAATGATTAGTCTTCTTCTTCTTCGTCGTCGTTTGAGCTATTTGTTGTGAGCATTATGCAGGAAGATGTATATACACTGCGTTAGCGCTCACGCTCGATTTGCAAATCTTCAGTTAGACTGGGACCACCACGACGTGTAGACTGCTTGGCACTATCACCTGTCTGCCACATAAAAATGGAGACAACACGTTAAGTGCCTTGCCTAACGACACAACATGCAAGCTTGCCGGCTTGTTCTCCACAACATCTTTATTGTGCTGAGTGCCAAAAAGGGAAGCTGTGAACACCATTTTTAAAGTATTTCGGTATGACTTGACTCGGTAAATAAACCCCAGGTCTACCGACTACGAAGCGGGATAAATTTCATAAATGAAGATTAGTGTTTGGTACCGACACAAAGAGCCTATCAATCACAAATTTTAATAATGGATTTTTTTGAAATCAGCGTCAAAAATATGTTAAGCGACACCTAACGCCACCTCTCATCAAAATTTTCTGTCAACCAATGTTTTCATCCAACACTTAAAATCTAAACTCTACTTTAATGTAATGCTAATGGAAACCATCAAGTTTAATTTGGGACTTGGAGGAAATTCCTTGAAACTTTTTTATCGCTTGCTTTTTTTTGCTTATGTCTAATTCTATGGCTTTGATAGCAGTTCTATTTAAATAAATAAATTTTGCGTGAATAAGAAAAGCATCCAACGAAACGAAGAACACCGCTAAGGCTGGTGTATAAATATCTCAATAAAATTTATTTTAGCATTGCCGCTGTGAGTTAGTGCTAGATTAGTTGAACATACATATTTAGTTTTCTAAACTGTACTTTCTCACGTCTTGATGCGACTTCTTAATTTTAAAAGGCATTTTGTGACAAGTTTAAGTTATGACCAAGCAGTATAGCAGACTTACTCAAAATAAGCTCATCAAAAATTTCACTTGAATAACAGCTATCTCTGGCAAAGCAAGCTTTACCGTTTTTCTTAGATGTTGTTTATACAAAAGTAGCATTTTCTGCTGTGAAGGAGCTACTGAGAGACTCAATAGTTATTTGGAGAGTCACAAAATTTTAAATTCATTAAACAAAAGAAACAAATATATTTATACAGGGTGGGCCATAAGTTTCCATACATAGGCAAAATAAACATTTTATGTTGAAAAACCATTTTTATTTATATAATGTGCTCTATATGATTCCCATTGTTTTCAAAGCACATATTAACCCGTGTTTCCCACTGTTGATGAACACGCATCAGCACATTTGAAGGTATGCTTCTAATGGCGTCGGTGATTCGCTCTTTTAGGTGATTTATGTCTTGTATCTTTACCTGATACACCATAAACTTCAAATGCCCCCAAATATAGAAATCAAGAGGGGAGAGATCTGGAGATCTTGGAGGCCACTCTACAGGACCACGCCGACCAATCCAAGCATCCGGAAACTGCTGATCCAAAAACCGACGCACTTGAATACCATAATGAGGTGGAGCTCCATCTTGCTGGAAGTAAACTGGGTAGTCACCTTCCTCGTTTAGCAGGGAAGGGAGAATTTCTTCTTGCAACATATTAAGATACTTTCCTGCATTAAGATTTTCACTGACAAAAAGTGGTCCAATAATTCTGTCTCCCCATATCCCGGCCCACACCATCAATTTGCCGGCACCTTGCATCTTTGTCGGACTCAGCCATTTAGGATTCTCTTAACTCCAATAACGTAGATTTTGCCGATTAACCTCTCCATTGACGTAAAAATTTGCTTCATCAGTAAACAAAATCTTAGTAGAAAAGTTTGGATCCTTGTTCACATTACTTAATGCCCATTCACAGAACTCCATGCGTCTATCCGGGTCATCTTCACTCAAATGGTGTGCCATATGCAATTTGTATGGATGCCATTTGTTTGCTTTTAAAATGCGCCTGGTACTCGATCTGCTGACACCACTTTCTGCAGACAACCGTCGCGTGCTTTTTCTGGGACTCTGTACAAGCGCTGTAAGTATCGTAGCTGTTGTGTTTTCATCGGTGGCCGTACGTCTTGGATTACTTCTTGGTTGATCTGCACCATTTCCAGTTTTCTTAAACTTGCTAATAAGTTTAGCCACAGTGTCATGTGTGATGTTCGTTCCATGTTTTCTGTTGAAGTTCAGTGCAACCATGCGACTGCTTCCCGACCCAGCCATCAGTATAATTTCAATTCGTTGCTCTTTCGTCAAACGCATCTTCTAGGGTATGTGGAAAACAAAAAAAATACCCTATGTATGTATTATAACAAAAACAAATACACTATATATATGGAAAACAAAAAAAATACAATATGTATGGAAACTTATGGCCCACCCTGTATTTATTGCTGACATGTTTTATTGCTCCAAAATAAATCTCATGGTTTGGTTAAGCTACCTTAAGAAGAGTGAATGTTGCATTGATGGCGTTATTGCATCATGACTGCTTATTGGTGATATTCACTACGCTAAAATAAAAACAAGAAAATCTTAAAAACTTTTACCATTCTGTTCTCTCACTTTCAGTTTTAACAGAGATGGTCAAAGTATTCTAAAAATCTACTTGAGTGTAACAGATCTTTAAATTCAGCGTGGGCCAAATGCTGAATCTGTCACACGCCCGGTCAAAGCCTTTAGCCAACGCGTCTCAAGTTCGCCTCTCTTCCTTGCCGCTGCTCTGTCAAGTGTACGCTTCTATGCAACTCCTCTATTCCAAACAAACGCGACAGCCACACTGGCGACACAGAGAGTACTCGAAAACAGTTTCTGTTAACGTAAAAACAAGGCATAAATAATCGTAAAAAGCGCTAACTTGCCTACAACAAAATAATATAAAAATAAATATTTACCTTGCAATTAAGCTTCCAAGAACTTGACCCAAGTAGTAGAAACAAATCAAATTCCAGAATACTCTGTCAAGCGCAAGTGGCAAAATCTTCTAACAATAAAACTGTGGAAACTGCCGTCCGTTCGCTGGTAACTGGCACAAAACCAATAAACAAGTGTTATTGCGGCGGTTTGGAGGCAGCCTGAAGCTTCAACAGGCGAGATAAGTGCCAAATAAATTAACTCACTTGCTATAACAATAGAGCAAAGCAAGAGACCAAGGCTTCAAAACTCACTCGCACCAACACAATAAAATGTGTGAACAATATTTAACAGTGAGTAAAACAACGGGATCAAAAAGTAAAGTATTTACGTAAAAAAAGTAAAAAATAGTCCGTTTTTTTGTCGTGTATTAGTTCAAAATGATACACTATAACATATACATGTACATGTAATAAGAGGAAAAGGACATTAAACTTGTAGCACACGAAGTTTAGTAGGGGCTCAAAATATGCTTTATTCCCTTAATGTATCTTTTGTTGGAGAAAGACGTTTTGTCGCCAAGGTTTGTCACTTTCCCTAAAAATATGATCTTTTATTGAAAAATCTACGTATTGTTGCCATTTTGCTTGAAAATAGCTTTTTACACAATCAAACCCCAAAAATATTGGGGGAGTATGGTCTCATTGTCTCCCTACTTACGCTTATAAGGGTAGGCCTTTGTTTCATGCTTTCCTCGCTTTTGATACTGTGTCCCCTACGGTCCGCAAAAAATCATAACTTTAAAGATGAGTCAAAAAATTTCTTGCAAATTTGATAAACAACAAAGCAGTCTAATATTATAAAAAGGTGATCATCACCAAGCCAAACCATAAATTCAACGCTGCTTCCGATATTTGAGTCCTCGGTTCACCATGGGACACGACATTACTTTACCACTAATACAATTTCTTAAGGGTCTATTTGGTTTGATCTTTTGATTGTTTTTTATGCAAGTGATGCAAAGTTTATTGATAGTTGTCTGTCTGTCGTGTCTTCAGATTGTTGATTGCCACAATTTCATGCATTTCTGTGCGGTGTTGTTAAAAATACTCAAATCATTACAAGAGCAAGATATCTTGAGCAGTGGGCATTGCAGTAGGTGTTCCATCGTTTGTGTCTTTGTGCCGCAATCACACGAGGTGTTGCCAGTATAGTATCCCCATTTGATTAAATTTGCCTTGGTTGGGCCTATGCCAGACCTAAGCCGATTGAGTGTTTCCATGTTAGACAGGGTGCATTGCTTCCTGGAGGGAGACTCTCAGATGGTTGAATTCCCATGTCGACAGAGGGTGGGTTGGATTTTTACTTATTAATCCATTGTTCCATGTTTGTCTCTGCTTTGGGTTGGACAAGGAATTGGACATGGCTCAGAAAAGATCTTCTTGATTTCAACCTCGTTGGTGCTGGCACAGATCCAAATAGTGGGTTCCTTGGGTCAGTAGATTGGCATAGTCTTTTCGCTCTGCTGGCTGTCTCTCTTCTAATTTCTGGTGGTGCAATACCCGCAAGTAGATGTAGGTTGCTGGTGTTGGTAGGTTTGAGACAACCTGTGATGGTCCGACAAGCCTTGTTTAAAGCTGGATCTAATTTGCTGGCATGTGCGGATCTTGACCATACAGGACATGCATATTCAGCTGCTGTATAGCACAGTGCTACTCAAACTTTTTAATATAGTGTACCGGCAGCGCACTTTCTGTCTTTCGACGTACCAGTTATGTATTTCGAACGGAAAAAATAGACAAAAGCAAGTATTATTTAATGAGCAACTGTACCATAAACCAAGTCAAAAATGCTTTTATTTTAATCCTCTAATGCTGGGGTGTCAAACTCGCGGCCATCGGACCTTTCAGTGCGGCCCGCGAGACGATTCTGAAATTATTAATGAATTTCGGCATTATTGCAACGGATCATTGTCGAACAAACGTTTGAAGCTCTGATCACAGGCCACAATTGAGAGGTACAAATTTTTGTCATTCGGAAATAACTTTACTGATACTGGAAAAGTGAAGACCTTTTTTTTGGAGATCGATTTTACTTCGGGCTACATTACAGAGATCGTTGCCCAGAGAAGTGGTGATCTCCAAATCCAAAACTTCATGCGGCCCTCGGCACGATTGCTCATATATGCAAAGTGGCCCCCAAAAGCCCACGAGTTTGACGCCCATGCTCTAATGCAATGTATGGACTTGCTTCTTTTCTATTAGCTTATCCAATTGCGGTTGAATGGAAAGACAGGGCTACTCGAAGAGGAGCATAGATATTGAGTGCATTTCTGCACTTTCCATTTAAGTAAGTCATAATCGAAAAGCCAACTTCGTAAAGATATGTGGAAGGAAATGGAAGTAGTGCTTTAATGTCCATATCACTTAACCTCGGAAATTCTGCTTTCACTTTTATTTAGAAGTTCGCAAGTAAGATTGACTTGGTAATTTAAATTCTAAAAAAATCGAAGTACGAGTGCCTACAGCATGTTTTGCTAAAAAGAGCTTATTATGCTTTCTGCAAGCTGACTTATCAAATACTTTCTACCGGCTGATAGAAGACTAGGAATATTAGCTATTGTTTCACTAATTACTAACTTTGTTGTTTTTGGTTAGAACGGTTGGTTTACTAAAAAGAAATTTTTGCAAGATAAATTAGTATCTTCAAAGTTTGGTTTCAACAAAACTACCGACAAGCACTTTCAACTCACTGCTAAACCATATTGTATTCTAAAGTCTACATTAATTTGTTGCGTTTAACTATAGCTAGCTGTTGGAAAAACAAAGGATGAAAATAAAATAATACTTTTTTGCGTTGTCACAATAGATTTTGCTTCTTAGCTTAGCCACTTTTTCTTTCACACTAGTCTGGTTCCAGCTGCGAGAGCAGATTGAACGTTGTCCTGTCTTCCAGTAAAGATCGTCTTGTCAGTGAATGTAAATGACATGCTATATAGTCATGAAAGCCTCAGAAAGTACGTGAAATTGCGCTTCGAACAAAAATACTCAGACCACTGTGTGAAAATATGCTCTGATCAATGTAAATAATACTCAGCATACTTATTTTCTAAGTGACCGCGTACCGACACTGGTACGCGTACCACAGTTTGCGTAGCACTGGTGTAGCACAAGACCAGGTTTGATATTCTGAGGGTATGAGACGTGCACCCCTATTTGAAGTTGGTCAATTTCCTCACAATGTGGTTCCTGGTGTTGACCTTGGCCTTAGCGCTCAAAATACCACTTCTATAGCTGAGTGTGCGATCGAGTTTGATTCCCAGGTATAAAGGGTTTGGGTGGTATTCCAGCGGTGTTCCGGACCAAGTAACTTTGAGTGGTCTGTTTGCTTCTCTATTTCTGAGATGAGTCTTTGATGCATTTGATTTCAAATGGTTCTTTGCAAACTACTCAATTAGCAGAGTAAGAGAGTCTGTTAAATTTTGTTCGACAGCTTCAAAGGTAGTGCGCAGATCGGGGATGTAGTGCACAGATTGTCTGCATAAATAAACGAGATGTTCTTTCGTCCATGGGTTGATCATTGGTGTAGATGTTATACAACAACGGCGCTAAAATACTGCCTTGAGGGAGGCCATTTCGCTGTTGCCGCCATTGACTTTTCTTCTGATTCATAACCGCATAAAACATCCTGTTTTTTAGAAAAGTACCAAGGAGTGTTGTCATTGCTTTGTCATCGGTCATCTGGTAGACTTTAGTTATCAAGATACGAAAATTCACTGTAGCGTATGCAGCAGATAGGTCAACGAAAACAGCACCTGTCACTAATCTCTCCTCAAAACCGTCTTAAATATGCTGCGTGAGGTAAAGCAATTGGCCAGTTGTCGATTTATCTTCACAAAAGCCAGCCTGTTATGGAATGATCTTTGGCTCCACAACTGGGGTAAGTCTTTTAAGCTATAGCCATTCGAACAGCTTATACGGGTGGCACAGTAGGGAAATCGGTCTGAAGCTCATGGGCAATGAAAGATCCTTGCCTGGTTTTGGGAGAGCAATAACGCGTGATTTCCGCCAGATCTTGGGAATACGATTAGTTTCCACGCATCGATTAAACAGTTCAAGCAACCATTTTTAGCTTGCTGGCCGAAGTGTTTTAGCTCTTCAGTAAAAATGCCATCCAATCCAATTGATTTGCCATTCTTGAGAGTAGCAATGCCATTGGAGAACTCTTGAGCTGTAAATGGTGATGCTAGATTTGGTTCCATGTTTTCTAAATTTAACTATAAAACCTTTCTTTCCTTTTGTTTGCCCATTAACTAGGAGCTGATGTGCAACTTGATAAGCGGTAACTGGGTAGTGTTGACGTTTTGGTATGGCAAGGTCGTTGTTTAGTCTTTGGATCAGATTCCATGCCTTCTTGCTGTTTCTAGACATGTCAGTTGATTCAATTGTATCTAGCCATTTCCGTTGGCGCTTTTTAGTCATGGAGGCCATGAGTTGTTCTCCTGCAGTAATGGTATCTTCAGCAAAAGGGTCTTCTTTGTATAGCGTTTTGTACTTTTCCCGCATGTTCAGTCTTTCTTCGTTGAGACATGGCACATACCTAGTTCAGCAACAAGGAGGAATATGTTTCCGTGCAATATTTTGAACCAGGTTAGTGAAAAGTTCGTAATTTTTTGGGCTTGGTGTGATATTGTAGATTTGGTTTTCGAGGTCGTTTGTAAAACTGATCCAGTCTGCTTTTTGGAAATTGAAACGGCGTTGGTAAGGCACAATTGTAGGTGTGGCTGCTGCGTGGACACTGACACTGATAGCACGATGTTGCGTTCTGGGAATAGGATCCAGAACTCCTTTTTGCATAAGCTGCCAATTGTTTGATTTACAAACGCAAAGTCTGGGTTATATCAGGCTTTCCACCTTGCACTATTTAAGGAAGATGGGTGCTTAGCATCATGCACCAGAGAGAGAGTTGATTACTGTCTGACCATTGTTCAACGGCGTTGCCATCTTCGTTTGTTGAATTGCATCCCCATTGGATATTATGGCTGTTTAAATCTCAAATAACAATTCTGTTCTTGAGCGATTGGAGCTTGAAAAGTGTGTGGGAGCTTGAAAAGTGTTGCTGGTGGTTTGTTTACTGATTTGACAACAATGCTTCCAAGATCTACAGAGAGAGTTTTGACATAATTTGGCCATCTGTATGTATTGATTCCACGGTTGTTCCTTCTTTTACAAAGATAGCACTTCCATACTGATCATGTGAAAGTTCAACAATGCAAGTCATTCCATTCGCTCAGGGCCTGCGCCTTTGTGGTCTACGGTCGGTTTCTTGTAAGCAAAGAACTCTGCATTTATGCTTGAAGCACATTTTTGCAATAAGATCTTCTTTAGCAGCTGATAGTCCTTCAGCGTTCAGGGATATAACTTTCATCGACGACTTTGAAAAAAGCCAGCTTTGAATATCGCTTTGACGATGACATCTCTTCCGGTTTCGGAACGACACTAATTCGAGTACAAAGAAAATTTGTAGCTTGAAGTGGTAACGGAATTCGCAGCAAAGCTGACAAGGATCGCGAGGTAAGCGCTTCTGCTATGATCGTCTATTAATTCCCTATTGATCCCATATTAACTTGTGGTAGGGAAATGCGTCTCGTGGTAGGGAAATGCGTAGAAAAAGCTACGTTATGGATAGTTGAACATTGTTAAAACGTGTTGGCAATCAATTGAATAAAGGTTCTTGTACTTCTACTAATAAAAACTTCCGCTCTTATAATATTTAAAATTTGCATCAAAGCGTAGGCGTAAGTTCCAAAAAATGTTGAACAAAGGCGAAAGAAAGAAAGAACCGAATCTTGTGGAGTCGCTCCCCTTAAATTGGAATGAAAGGATTATTTTTGAAACTTCGAAAACAGTAATTTCAAAAAGAGAAAAATCTCCACTTTCAATTTGGAATGCAAGCAGGTCAATGTCAAGGCAAAACCTTGTTTTGATTTTTAAAGCAAAATGTTTCCACCTCCTCCCCAAAGAAAACGGATTCCAGTACGCATATGGTGAAAAAATGAAATACATTTCAAAACATCAAACATTGTAGAACATTTAAATATATTTCTGAAAGTAACCACTTTTCAAAACTTAAAGATTTTAAAACAATATGGCTTACTGATAGCAACTGATTAAAAGCGGTGACATATTTAGAAAAAAATATGCGGAGTACAACGCATTTCGTAAAATCGAAGACTTTTTTATGAGATCAACTTTGTCAACCGGAGCATTTTGCCCAATCGGGTCTCCAATTAGACGTAAAAATCTTTTTCCACCATTTTTTGCATTCAAACAGATATCGAAACTTTCTTCTTTTTACATCTTTTGCTACTGGCATACCATATTGGGGGTCATCGCCCTATACTTTCCCCAAAAATACGCCACTGAATAATAGCAGTTGCTGGTTTTCAAAATTCGGATCAAAGTTGGTCCAACTCAACTAAAAATTTGCAGAAAATTCGAAATTAAAGTTTTTCATGATGTTATCATATCTCATTCCAAGTCAATAGATATTCATTCAGTTTTTGGCACCTACTTTAGTAAAATTTCAACTATACTTAAGTAGCGTTATTTGCCACGTATTTTACTTAGGTAAAAGTAGAAGTAGAAAAAATGAAACCAATCAAGGAAGTAGCTTATTACTAAAATGAGTAGTTTACTTAAGTACAACTACCTCGTTGTTGGCCACCTCTGAGTTTTAATTTCTAATTACGAGAAAGTGTGCAGTCTAATAAGACATAGGTGCGTAGCTCTCGATGTTTTCTTTGCAGCACTCTTTGAAAAACACTGATCTAGCAGACCCGCTTTTAAATAAAGCAATTAATTGTTGGTAATTTCAAACTATTTTTCAGAAAACTGTTCAAACTAATATGTTCGATCAATCTTTTTTTAACTTTTTAGCAAAAATATGTTGTGATTGGTTATACACTACACAGCAATGGGATAAAGCGAATAAACACCAGACCAAAATGTAAACGGAAAATTTCAGAATTTTATGATTGTGCCTTTATTAAAATAAGTCAGCCTTGTACGACAATAAATACGATCCTTGCAAATCACAATGACAGATCGAGAAGCACTGCCATAAACGCGTGACATCAATCTCTGCCTATATTAGCCACTTTTCTTCAGGGCAATACCGTGATCTTTACTAAACCTAGTGTGAAACATTTTGGCGGCTCGTCGAGCCTCATACATGCGACAAACAAGATTCTTATAACTGTGAGCAATCTTGAACAGACATTAAGAAGTTATGATTAATGGTAAAAGTAAGTTTGGTTAAAATATTAACAATCAAGCAAGCCTTAAAAGTCGTCATTTATGGCAGGAGCTCCAAATAGTGAGTGAAGAAAAAATTTAGGTATATACCTTTTTGTAAAAAATAGAAGTGGAGAAAGTCGCATTTTATGTTGAAACGTGATGATCTTTCTTTCGGAGATCAAACCCACATTAAGTATTTGTAAATTTTGGGGGAATGGTCTTTGGCAAAGCTATGCTCGGTAATGCTTGGCTTATGAACAATTTTTGTGAGTCGCGTTAAAAACGTATTTGAGAATCGCTGGTTCATGGTACATAACACCGTATTGCTGAAGCATAGAGTGCATTGATCACAATACTAATAACTCAAAGACTCTCATTGTTAATTTCAGTGATTTTTACATCGGCGATGAAACCAACAACTACAGGCTACAAGTGAGCGGACACGGCGGCACAGCAGGAGACTTTCTGAGTTATCACCACGGCATGCAGTTTACAACAAAAGATCGTGATAACGACGCATGGTCCAGGTAAGTAGCCAACACTTCCATGCAAGAAAGGAATAACTTTTTTGAAATAAGCTTTTTCAAAAAGAGTGTTGTTATTTAAGTAATGTAAATCTTATTTTGAAAACAAAACTGACAATTTTTGTAATTATCATGATTGGTAAATAATGGCAAATACGAGTAGCCCATACGAATTCAACAATGCAGTACACCATCTACCTCTGAGTAAAGTTAAATTTTGAAATGGCTCGAGCAATTGTTTGTAAACATATGTGGAAAAATATTCTTTGCAAGTTTGAAAAATTGCCAGATTTTTTGAGGCCCACGGCTTAATGTTGCTTTAATTATGGAAAAGTTGCTGCCATCGTCAACACTCAGGTTTCATGAGTTAACAAAACATAATGTCGCATTCTCACTTTATGCTGAATTGTCACATACAAAAGGGATGAGTATACTATTCAGTCACTAAAATCTAGCCAATATTTGTTATCTTTTCTTTATTTCCGTAGAACTTGTTTTGTTTTACATCGACACCATGAATGGTGCTAAACAAGTCGGCCACTTTCCACTTAATTGCTTAATGTTTCTTCAAATAAATTTACCACTTGTTAGAATCCACCAAGCACAGAAAATCGTAGAAAAGTTTATTCTTTTTCATTCAGAAATATAGCGACATGATGACGTAAGCGTGAGATCATTTGAACATTCTTTGATAAAACAGTTTTTTTCAAAACGAACCCATTCAACAACATTGTAGATCTATCATTTTGATAAAACGTTAGTAGCTGACTGAAAGTTGAATTTAGCTTTTTTTGCAGTAATTGCGCCGTTGACAATGTCGAACAAGAAGGAGGATGGTGGTTTAAATCTTGCCGCCAATCCAATTTAAACACATCTCCACCAATGAAATGGAATAGTGAAAACGTTGTAAAATCAACTATGAAAATTCGATGTGACTAGCTTGCATGCTGTAGTGTTTGCTTGCATTGATTCTGACGACGATGTTCTGTAAATAAACTACGTGGCTAAATCAAGCCTGTTGTTGCTGTAAATATTCCACAACACCTAACTGAAGCCTTGGGAATAGTCAGAACTTTACAATAAACTGGTGATTTGCGTTGCAAACAATGAGGACAACTAAATACGTAAGATTTTAAAGAAATAGTGGTGATTCATCTGCGACACCGCGTGCACATTTAGGAAAAGTACTATTTGTTTACACAATCAAATTTTGCACCTGCGGTTTACGCTGTTTTGTTGCTTGTTTCTAAAAAAACATAATTGGTCTTCTGAGATTTCCTAGGCGTTTTCAAGAAAAAATCTGTCTCAAAGCGATTTGCTAAAACCTGTATCCGTTTAGGTAGTAAAACAACGTCACAATCAACGCTTGTTTTAGAATTAAAGTTTTTTTTTTAAAGTTACAAAATATGTACAGCAGTATACTGGCTCTGGTTTTTTTTGCTGAAATTTTTTTGTTTCTCGAAAAGCAAACAATTGAGCGTAAAAACTTCGTCGACAGCTTTTGCGAACGAATTTTGCTTCGTTTTCTTTGCAATAGCAATAGAGTAAGACACTGTTTCATAAGCGTTTATTTTCTTTGTGTTATTTCTGACCGCATGGTTTAACAACTTTTTTAATTTTTGCATTGCGTGTGATATCATTGAAAGCAATTTGTCACCACACATTATTTAATTCAATCTCGATCACTAATTAATCTACGAGCAAGTGTTGTAAATGTGCAGTGAAGATTTAAAATGTTCAAACTCAGGGCTTCCACTTTGGAAGAAATTTCCGGAATTTATGAAAGTGGAAATTTGGGAGGAAATAAAAAATACCAAAAAAATAATTGTAAAGTAAAATTTCAGCTTGTTATTTTGTAACACATGAAATCTGGAAAACAAAAATTTCCTCATATTCCATTGTTCTCACAAATTTTTCAAAAAACGAAGAGTTTTACTGCCTTAAAAGTATTTTATGACTTTTTTCATGCCTACTTTACAAAGAACCTTAGGAGTATTTAATTCCTGTTGATAGCTTGAAATTGTTGATAGGCTATGTATAAGACCATTTCCAAGAGGAAGTCAACTAAAAAGTGCATAGTCTATGCGAGTTAGACAACTCACTTGAAGTACAAACTTATCTGTCTACCAAGGGCAGAAAACTTTAACTGAGAGTAACAGCATTTTCAAATAAGTAGTGGCTAATTTCTGGTGGCCGCAAAAAATTTTCAAGGCTATTTTTACGTAACTGTAAGAAAAATTCTGCAGTTTGATTATGAATGTTTCTTAATTTTTTCGCCTTGTCCCCAGCGTGGAGTAGTAGATTGAGAGAGAGACTAGTAACCAAAAAACTACGAGTAGAGAGCGCTTACAAAGTTATTCTGCATGCGACATTGCCGAGCGGAATCAGCATTTGTTTTCAAGCTTTTTTCGGTCTAAAGCTGAAGTTGCACAGACCGTAGAGATTGACAGGTGATTTGCAACAATTGGAATTAGTTAAGCCACTATCCCATTTCTACATAGTTTATTGTTTTTGGTAATTATTTCCGGTATTCTCCCGTCTACAAACCTTTTATGTTTAATTTTAGTTTTTAGCAATTTTTATTGGTTAAACTCGGGAAATATTCCCGAATTATTTCTTTATTACCTAATGTATGAGGAGTATAAATACTAGTGGGTTGTGTAAAAAAGAAGAAGGGAGGTGAAGAGATAAGCGACAAGAGCAAAGAGCTAAAAGGCTAGGACCACGGCGCGTATAAGAGAGGGAAAGTATTTGCTGCTAAGGCAAAAACAAAGTAGTGTCGGTGACTGGTAACCAGGGATATCCTAGATATCCCTGCTGATAACTATTGATGTGCGGCAAACATATAAATCAATAGAATTGGTGTTGCTAAAAAGTGGCCAGGTAGTTCAGCTTCTTGAGCGTAAGTTCTTAGACCGAAAGATAGAGTATAGAAGGTGGCCGTTGAACTCTACCGAACGAATTTTGCAGTCGCGAACTCTTTATCCGTTTGTCATTTGGGTACAAGACGGGTAATTCACCATGTTCGGCGACATGATCGATAGATCGTGATGTCATTTTGCAAGCCCTGAATTCTTCGTTGCTGCTGGCGCTGAGCATTCACTGCTACAAACCTTGCGACGAAGCATGGGAAACTGCAATAATGTATCTTCGCCAAAAGCGCAAAAACCTAAATACCATGAAGTTTAGTTGAATTTGATCAGAGATATTCCGCCTATCCAACTCCGACATATCCGAGCGATTCCATTTCTGTTGCTAAGAACTCAAAAGATGTGACTGGAAAAACTAAATCAACTCGAAAATTTATTTATACATTAATACGCTAAGACAAATGCATTTCGCTATAAAGCATCATCAGTGCTGTAAAAGAACAATAAAAGCAACTAAATCTAAGGTTCCAAGCAATAGCTCAACTGACAAATCTACGCTCATCACATAAGTAATATATCCAGCGTATCAAAACAAATAATTTCATATTGTAGTACTGAAGTATTACCCACAAGGCAGCAGACCATTATGACGAAAAAAATAAGATTAAAACGCAGGCTGATAGTAGACTAAATTTAAAGTAGTAAAAATATTAAAGCACAGTGAGAAATAATACTAGGTTATATGCGAGGTAAAATCATTTTATTAATATTTATTTTTGCATTAGGTATTCGATACCATTTGGCTTCATAAAAGTTTAAATTTTCAAATTCGGGTTTTATAATAAATATAACAAAAAAACATTGCGCTATATCAGGTTTACCGGTAAATATTTCCTTATGATGTTTATCATAATGTCTAAGTAGGGCCGAATTATCATTATTTTCAGAGTAGTGAAATTTGTTCCATAGTACTCGATGTTTTGTCCAACGTTGTGAAAAAGATGTCATTGTTTGGCCAACATAGTAATTGTCACAGTTTTTGCAACATGCCGCGTAAATACCATAATCTTTGCAGTTTAGTTTTTGGGTCAAAGGACGTTCTCCATTAGGTGTTCGTATATGTTTCATCAGTGGGACCATAGAATTATGTGAGCCATGATTGCCACATAGTGTACATTTACCACAGGGCCCAGATATGCCCCCATCCTTACCCTCAAGAGGACCAAATGCAAGCTTTTTATAGCAAGCGACAAAATTGCCTAGTGTCTGTGGGCGCTTGTATGCAAGCATTACGCTTGATTGCAGACGTTTTTCCATCTGGCTAGACCGCAGTAGTTTTGGAAACTGGGTAACCCATACGATTTTTTTCTGCTTATTTTTCTTTAATTTGCTGTTGTTAATAGGATGAAATCTATCCACCCAAGACTTGGCCTGCTCAATTATCTTGGATGTGAGAGTTTTAGGAAATTTGGATTTAAAACATTTGTTTTTTAGATGTTCCAGACTAGTATGATAGTCAGTTTTGCCTTCACAAATACGCCGCATGCGCATTGCTTCAGATACTACAATAGATTGAAATACCCATAAGGGGTGATACGAAGCACTATTTATGAAAGTCCTGTCAAGAGCAGTTTTTTTGACATAATTACTCGTGACAAATTTAAATGGTGAGTCCGATGAGTGCTTGTGAAGAACGTCTAAAAATTCGACTTGTTGGTCTGAGCATTTGGTATTAAACAATTTAGTGGTTATTTGAAGTCCAACTTTTCCAAGACTATTTTCTATTGCTTTGATTATATTTTGCGTTGAGTTTTCCCCAATAGCAATAAAAATAATGTCGTCGATAAATCTTTTATAAATAACCGCTTTTTTTAGAATAGGGAATGCCGGAGTTGTAGCAAAATGCATAGCTATGTTAGCAAGCGAGACTGAATGGTTGTCACCAGTAATTATGCCATTAGATTGTTTATAAAAGTGCTGTCCATGTTGTATAATAACCGATTCTAGGGTAAGCATAATTAATTCAACAAAATACCTTTGACCCAGTGCGCAAAATTGCGATTGTAAATTGAGGGCTGTTGTGAGGGCATCTCTAAGCGTATTTCTGTTGATATTGGATCAACAGAAATACAACATCAACAGAAATACCAAACAGGATCAACAGAAAAACAGAATCAACCAACATCAACAGAAATACGCTTAGAGATGCCCTCACAACAGCCCTCAATTTACAATCGCAATTTTGCGCACTGGGTCAAAGGTATTTTGTTGAATTAATTATGCTTACCCTAGAATCGGTTATTATACAACATGGACAGCACTTTTATAAACAATCTAATGGCATAATTACTGGTGACAACCATTCAGTCTCGCTTGCTAACATAGCTATGCATTTTGCTACAACTCCGGCATTCCCTATTCTAAAAAAAGCGGTTATTTATAAAAGATTTATCGACGACATTATTTTTATTGCTATTGGGGAAAACTCAACGCAAAATATAATCAAAGCAATAGAAAATAGTCTTGGAAAAGTTGGACTTCAAATAACCACTAAATTGTTTAATACCAAATGCTCAGACCAACAAGTCGAATTTTTAGACGTTCTTCACAAGCACTCATCGGACTCACCATCTAAATTTGTCACGAGTAATTATGTCAAAAAAACTGCTCTTGACAGGACTTTCATAAATAGTGCTTCGTATCACCCCTTATGGGTATTTCAATCTATTGTAGTATCTGAAGCAATGCGCATGCGGCGTATTTGTGAAGGCAAAACTGACTATCATACTAGTCTGGAACATCTAAAAAACAAATGTTTTAAATCCAAATTTCCTAAAACTCTCACATCCAAGATAATTGAGCAGGCCAAGTCTTGGGTGGATAGATTTCATCCTATTAACAACAGCAAATTAAAGAAAAATAAGCAGAAAAAAATCGTATGGGTTACCCAGTTTCCAAAACTACTGCGGTCTAGCCAGATGGAAAAACGTCTGCAATCAAGCGTAATGCTTGCATACAAGCGCCCACAGACACTAGGCAATTTTGTCGCTTGCTATAAAAAGCTTGCATTTGGTCCTCTTGAGGGTAAGGATGGGGGCATATCTGGGCCCTGTGGTAAATGTACACTATGTGGCAATCATGGCTCACATAATTCTATGGTCCCACTGATGAAACATATACGAACACCTAATGGAGAACGTCCTTTGACCCAAAAACTAAACTGCAAAGATTATGGTATTTACGCGGCATGTTGCAAAAACTGTGACAATTACTATGTTGGCCAAACAATGACATCTTTTTCACAACGTTGGACAAAACATCGAGTACTATGGAACAAATTTCACTACTCTGAAAATAATGATAATTCGGCCCTACTTAGACATTATGATAAACATCATAAGGAAATATTTACCGGTAAACCTGATATAGCGCAATGTTTTTTTGTTATATTTATTATAAAACCCGAATTTGAAAATTTAAACTTTTATGAAGCCAAATGGTATCGAATACCTAATGCAAAAATAAATATTAATAAAATGATTTTACCTCGCATATAACCTAGTATTATTTCTCACTGTGCTTTAATATTTTTACTACTTTAAATTTAGTCTACTATCAGCCTGCGTTTTAATCTTATTTTTTTCGTCATAATGGTCTGCTGCCTTGTGGGTAATACTTCAGTACTACAATATGAAATTATTTGTTTTGATACGCTGGATATATTACTTATGTGATGAGCGTAGATTTGTCAGTTGAGCTATTGCTTGGAACCTTAGATTTAGTTGCTTTTATTGTTCTTTTACAGCACTGATGATGCTTTATAGCGAAATGCATTTGTCTTAGCGTATTAATGTATAAATAAATTTTCGAGTTGATTTAGTTTTTCCAGTCACATCACATAAATACCATGAAGGTATACAACCTGCAATGTTGAGATTACGACCTGACGCTTTGTCGCACTAAGCTGAGCACCTGATACTCGGTAAGTTTACCAACTGATTGAAATTGAACTTTTATAAATGAGCGGAACCAGTAAAGTTTCATTACCACCATTGGGTTGCCCCTAAATTAAAACGTAATAACTTCTGCTATATTTTGACGGAACCATCGGTTTGCATCAAGCGATTTCTTCATTGGTGCTCATTTAAAGTGTTTCCGGTCAGTGGCTGGGCTGGTTGGCATGTGCTGCGATGCTGCATCACATTGGCGTAGCCAGGGGCTTGGGGCAACGGAGCTATGGTTTTAAATCACTTTGAGTCAATCAAGATATTAAGTAAGTTTCAA
This sequence comes from Trididemnum clinides, assembly GCA_963675345.1. Taxonomy (NCBI): domain Eukaryota; kingdom Metazoa; phylum Chordata; class Ascidiacea; order Aplousobranchia; family Didemnidae; genus Trididemnum; species Trididemnum clinides. Next base: position 31,401,716 of record OY776291.1, read on the forward strand.
GTAAAATAGCAACAAGATGTCGATCTCCAAAAGCACGTCATCAATTCAAATGAGGAACAAACAAGCTGACAAAAACTCTCTGAGTCTCAAAAAACAGTCCAAAAAAAAGTAAATAAACGCAAGCGCAGCAAACAAAAACGGGATGGTAGCCTGGCGAGAAACAATATAATATTGCTGATTAGACAGCCAGGCGGTTACACTGATTCACACCATTCAACGTTTCCTCAACTTAACTTACTTTGCTTGCTTTTCGCCATACTTGCTATTCAAACAACACCCAATTGCTATTAAACGAAACCTTTATACCGCGGATTAAGCAACTGCACCCAGTATCGTTGACAAGAGGTAGTTTACACATGAGCTCAGATCCGTTATTTTTTAAGGAGTTTGAAAATATTCTAGGAATTATTGGTTTATTCCCTTCTTCCCACCGAAAAAGCGGAGCAAAATTCCGTTTAATGACGCTTACCTACAAGTCATAAAAGGGAGCGACTAGCTTTACAATCTTGGTACCGAGCCTGCGTCAGCCTCTCAACGGCTCTGGATGAGCCCATGAAGGTAGTGCTTCTATGAAATGTATCACACAATGCTTTTTGGTAAAAAATTTTGGAATAAACATAGTTTGTCTCTTGAAAGATGCCACTAACGGCAAATGAAAACAAATGATCTTTTGAAAGATATTGCATACAGCGGATGCTCAAAATTTATCTCTTCAAAATTATTTTTGTTGCATTTTGCTGATAGGTGAATAAAAAACAAAAAAGCTGAAAATAGAATTTGGACGGGAGGTGAAGATATTAAACATTCTGATAATGCTGGAAACGTTATTGAAGTTTAGGAAAAAGTCCACTTTTTGCGGTTGAAGGAAGATGATGCATTTTCGCCCTTTCATGGTTGCCTCATTGATTCCTCCCTGCTAACTTGGTCACCTTGTTTTGCTATTGGTATCATAAAAGTTTAGTAAAATCCCAGGTTGATAAATATTTGTGCTTTTGCTCAAATTGATAAAATCACTCAACATTGCAAATTTGTTTCTAATTTTTTGTAATTTTTTGCGTTTTGTATATAATTGATATAAAGGCTTCATACAAAAAAAGATCTGATTCTAAAACAGAAAAACTTTTGTCAAGATAAATGAAAAAGTTTTGAAATAGTCACATAGGCATGTATCAGCTTAAAGCTTTCTAATGGTTACAGCCAGGGATGTGCAGTCTGCGACCCGCATACTGCAATAGTGCGGCCCGTATTATTTTTAACTCGCGCTGCAGTCCAGCAAAGATGTTTTTCACAAGCACTCCATTTGTGGAGATCTCAAAAAAAATTAAAAGTTAACAGTGTAGTTAAAAGTCTACCACTTACAGCACTAGTTTCCGACCTTTTTGCAGTCACGGTTCCCGTTTAATTTAATTAATCATTTTGCAAACGCCGGTTTAAACTTTGCCTGAAAATTAATTAATATTCAATTAATTATATAATAATTATGATATATACTGTACATAATTTTATCACAGAAGAAAAATTCATTATATAGTGTAGATATTGTAATGCGATTATGGTAATCTAAAAAATAAAATTAAACTGCCACTAAAGACGTAGCCAGAAATATATTTAAAGGGTGCCAAATATTACCTAATATTTTTGACGTTTTAATTGAAAATATTTTACCAAAATTATGATTGTTCAATCCAGGTTGTTGAGTTATTTGACAAAATTTCGCTTTATAAGCATGAAATAGATTTCACTGCGAATTCTGATTGCTTTGTACCAACTAGTCCAAGGGTTCCCAACCAGGCGTGTGAAATAGCATCTCAGGGAGCGCGAGATGGTCTTTCAGATTTTGTGTTGCATTACTGTACTGTCATGATCAGTTCATCCTGTGCCAATTGTTCTGCACATTCTGTGTCTATTCACAGCATGTCTAGTGCTGGGCCTTCCATTTAGCCCGAGATGAACCTGATCTCCGAAAAAAGGGTGAACACACGCAATTCCAGTAGTCGCTGCTGTATCGTAAACTAAGTTCGGACAGTAGCACCTGATCCTTACACAGCCCTTGCAATTTATGTCCCGGGTCACATTTTGGCCTGCGGGTCGCATGAATTCGTTACATGTTAAAATACTTTAGAGGTGCGAGAACATATTAAGATATTTTGGGGGTGTGAGAACATATTAAAATACTTTAGAGGTGAGGGCCATTACAAAGGTCGAAAACCACTAAACTAGTCAGTACTTTGTGTGATGATGGCAAGTAATTGAAAAGTTAATTACATCTAAATTTTGAGGGGAAATCTAATGAAAACAAAAGTTGCCTGTGTGCATTCACGCCAAAGACGAAAAACACTTTGCTAACTTTCTCAAAGTGTCTAATTAGGTCCATAAAATTGGGCAGGTATGACTTGTTTTGCTCTTTACTCTCTGGTTGCTCTTACGACAGTGACTCAAAAAAAATGTGGTGCAGCGATTGTCAATAACGTATGAAAATGAACAAACTCAGCACTGAAAAAAAGATGGTCAAGTGTTGCTTTGGCAGCAAAACATTATTATCAGTAAACCCCTTGACCGTGACAGCTCTTTTGCATGTAAGCTGAAATGTTCCCTTTTTTTACTAACAACAGTAAAGTGGCGAATGAACAAACTTCTACTGCACTTTCTTCAGAATGACTAGCCTGGAAAACCGCTCATGACAAAAAGTTAATAGGGAAACACTGCGAGTTCGAAAACTGATTACACTTGCATTTGCAGAAAAAATAATACGTAATTTTGGTTTCGGTTTCCATGTCATAGTGGCAACTCTAGATAACCTACCACTAATGCTATCTATTGTCTTTACACATGACAGATAGTTTTCTATGAATATATAAAGCAATGACGTTTATATTGTGCTTTGTTTTTGCTAATTAATCAAAACTGCTGGGCGTACAAACATGTAACTGAGCACTATTGGCCACCACAACCGGATGATTATTCTGAGGTGTCCTTGACGTCATGATGACGTACATCCAATGTGAAGGCCGACCCATAAAAGTGAGTATGTACGTACATGCACTTTAATTCCTCTAAAACTACTGGGCGTACAAACATGAAACTTGGTGCGATTGATCAACACCCCGGGTTGGATGCCAAATGAAGTTGATGACATCGCAACCAAGAATAATTTTATTAAATCTTATTTTTTGACGAAGGAATGCTATTCTGACCATGAATTAACTCGTTTCCGAAAGCAACGGGGAGACCTTTTTTCCTCTTTGGAAATCATTCGCTTTTTAGCAATGATTACAACGTATGCATTTACATTTGTTTTTTCAAGTCAACATGAGGAACTTTTTTTAGAAGAAGTGGGTCTGTGGTTCGCCGATCCTAAACTAGATTGCAAAGGGGTGATGACAAGCCAAAAACTCATTTAGTGTTTCGTGTTGAAACAAGTGTAAGAACCCTTGCTATAATATGTGTTCGTGCTGATTGAAAGTTACTGATAAAAATTTGTGGTTTAATAGCCTACTTCCCAGCTGGTCAAAGATCAGTCTTAAATGGTATTGAGTTAAGAAAAGAAGATCGAGACCAGTGCATATGCCGTAGGATAAAAGAAGTTTATTTTATTGTTAACAAAATGCAAGTAACAAAAGAGGCAATAATATTTGTTCGTGATTAAACAAAACAAATAGGCCAGGAAACTTTGAACATCCAAAAGGTCTACTAATTTAGATGCACTTCCTGACTAAAAATTTAAAAAATTAATTAAAAAAAACCATTGATTCAAATAAAAATAGAAGGAAGTAATTCGTTGAAGGGTAATCAAAAATTTCATCAACCCAAAGATAAAAAAAGTATGGCAAATAGCTCACCAGTAATTTTAACACTACTGTCGATAGTTGGCTGGGTAAACTACAAAAATAAAAATCAGTGATTGCTGCGTCGTTAGACAAGGTTAAACTTATTAATGGTTTAATAGAAATGTTTTGCAATTTTTTTTTGAAGGAGTACCACTCCAAGGTTTTTAACGACTTGTCAATATCGGCCAATAATTTCTTTTCTCTGCATGTACTGTAATTCGGCTTTTCCCCATTAATTTGTTTTTTCGCAGAAGATAACACCAATTCCTGCTAAATTGCCTTGCGCCAAAACTATAAATTTTGTCGATCCGGGTAAACGCTTTTGAATAAGGATTAGGAATCTGCTTTAATTGATAGGAATACAGAAATTTAGCTGATTTCAATTTGTAAATGCCATTAAATAGTTTCAAATGATTTTACTAAAAATTAGCATGGATGGAAAAATGGGATTCTTGAATATATTTTCGGTCTGCAGTATATCGTATTCCGCGTTTTCTAGAATCATTTTTATTGCATACAAAACTTCATTGATAATAGTTTTTCGGGTGACCTTAAGCTGATGTGCTCTTCTTTAGAGGATTTGCTTCTTTTTTTATGAAAAATGGATAGTTCTTGGAGGACACCCAAAACTGCTCATTTTCCTTCGTTTTCATCTGTTATGGGGGGCAAAACGAGAATTCTCGTCGGCAGCAATCGCTGTGTGTATGGATAAAACGAGAATTCTCTTTTCGCAATTGCAAATATTCATAGCGGGAATTTTTCTGTAACTGGTTAATCTATCTGGACAGTGTGAGAAATGCATACCATACAATTGCAGCTAATACAGGGTAGTACGTCTCTAGCAGAAAATATGTTTAATCTAGTCGCTGTTACCACTAGTGTTGGTTGTGACGCCACAGACATGTTTTTCGTTTATTATGTGCTGTTAAGTTATACGTCCTCCATTTGGGCGATAAAAATAAGGTCACCCGAATACAGAAGCGACCATAACGACTCTCTTCGGGTCTTTTCAACTCATATTGTTTTCAATAACAATGAAGTAGGACAGGGATTTTTTTTACAGACAGGCAAGTTTCAATTTGAAGATTCCGCTGTCCAGTCAGTCAGACTAAATTGAACAATGAGCCAAGGTTTTCTATTGTATGTAAGGCTAACAGGAAAAGACCTTATTTATTTGAAAACCATCTTTTTTATAGTGACTCTTTTGCCACAGAGTTGACGGCATTTTTGTAGGAAATCAATATCTTCTTTCCCTTGTATGATCGTTTTTTCAAACAAGCTGTGGTCTTTGTTTAGCACTCCAGTGAGTATCGACAACAATAGTCTTATTTGCATTTTTTTTCTGTAACTTTTAAACAGTCGATTGTAATGATTCGTAATTATGATCTCATCACCGGTGTTTTTCTGTTGTCAAAGTCGCAGAGTGGCTTAGCTTTCAATTTGTGGATCTTAATATTGTTGCGGCTTTTTTATACTTAATTTTTATTGTAGGTGGCTCTAGCATAAAACAAGTTTTTGCCACTTCCGTCCTAGTATTTTTGGTATGCTTGTTCTGTTACAATGTGCTACGACGATTTTTATAATCTGTAAACTACGAATTGGAAAAATGTTTGTGCAATACGTTAAAGCAGGCCGACGAACCGATTAAAATATCGCCTCAGTTCGGGCTCGGGTTCTGCAAAATTTATTGTTTTCGTTTCACTTCCGGTTCAGGTTCAATGATTTATAAAAATTGTGGTTCAAGTTCGACTGGGCTTCAAATCTTAACGGTTGGTTCTCGGTTCGGGTTCAAAAACAAAAATAATAAAGAACTAGCATTTGGATCGATATTTTTTGCCTGGTTTCAACGGTTTTCGTTTTCTATGACTTCCTTTTTTTGTGCCTTTATTATAAAAGAATTTTGCAGAGAGAATTTTGCAGAGAGAATTTTGCAGAAAGAATTTTGCAGAGTTGGCTAGAAAGACAAAAAGAAACCAAACTTAAGTAATGTGGGATTGAGTTGATGATTGTCAAAAGTCGGATAATACTTGGAGCCTTTTTTTATCTCATCAACCGAAAAATATTACTTTATTTTTTGGAATATATGACAACATATGACATATTTTTAAAGCATTAAATTGATGCTAATCTGTCTAAATAGCGACTCGTATGTAAGCTTTAATATGCATTTTGAACAATAACACTCTCGAACAACGAAAAACAATTCTGTTCTGAATTGTTTTTCGTTTTTTTTTTCTCACTGTGTTTTGGGTAAATTTTCATCCGCTTTCCAATATATGTTGTTGTTGTTCGAATATGGGATTTGTCTGCAATGTGAACGCTAAAAGCGTCGGAAAGTGGTGCTAAGAGTCACAGAACTTACTAATTTAGCTATCTGCACTTCAAACATCTTTATCTTAAAAAGTTTTTGTTTCTAAAATATCCGATAATATTTCATGCAATATTAGAACGGATAAAATTTTATGTAACTCCCTTTTTTATCAAAAATTTTTAGCATGTTTTGTTTGTTGTCAAGTGAGACTTTTTGTGACAACTTTGAGACAACTTGTCACAATGCTTGGGGTAAATCACCATACACAATTTGTACAAGAAGACCTTTAATAACGATGAAAATATCAAGACATATGTATAATTGAAAACCAATATTCAGACTAATGTTTATTGTATAGTTTAGTGTCAGACTGCCGATATTTTATTGCTTTTTTCCTGATTGGTATAGATTAACAGATTGTACACTTCATCTTAATGCACATTGTCGGCAGAGAGTAAATCGAAGTTTTAACAAGGCTTTATGGCTCAGGGAGCGAAAGTGGGACTTTAGCTACTAGAAACACCCGTTGGTTCCATAGTAGTTATAGCTGCTGCTCAGGCTATATGGTTTGGGATAGGGAAATTCACGACAAATAGCCGCAAACTCAGTCGCTAAATCAAGTGTCCACAAAGTGATGATGTTGAGATACGAAATTTTATTACAGCTCCGATATCCAAAATGACCACATGGTATATTTGATAGGGCGACAGGTTTTCTAAAACACAATGCAAGTGTAAACAAACAGCTACGATAAACACTTAACTAACTTCATAATGTAAACATATTAAAAATAGGGATTTCGATGCAAATTCGAAGATCAAAAACGGCGTTGCGACGGTGTAACATATGTCGTGATGGAAAATTTACAAATACTACGTCGCAAGCCAACAATTCACATTCAAACTTACTAAGTACGTGCAAGATACATACAAACTTACTGAACTATTTGAGGTCCCACGCAAATTATTAATTTTCAAGATTGTCGTCAGCAGCAAAACACTGTTATTTCCTCTGGTTCAAACTTTTTACAGAACCGAAGAACTACGCTCTTAGGCCTTATATACGGTAGCAACAGCCAATCAAAATTCACGATACAGGCCACGTGTAGTAAATTTTCTAGAATAATCAAGCCTGAATTTCTCAGATCTTGTTCTATAGATTCCAATTGTCACATTTCGCAAGTTAAACAGTAGGATCACAGTTTCGAAATTAAGTGGTGCGTAGAGCGAAAAGTAAAGACACGATTAGATTGTCTGGTGGCAGAACAAAGCATTCAATTGTTACGTAAGTCCAAATTTGATGAAGGCAGTTACGGGGGTTCGTCTTTGTGCAAATAAATACTCCTAAAACAAAGCGAACAGACAAACGGCGAAATAGTTAATTAGCACATTCGGTTTTTCTTTATAGTTAAAAACAAATATCCAACAGCTGGCAGACAGTTTTGGACCACATAAACTAAAGGTCTCCAGCAGAGTGAAAATCAAGCATTGAATTCGAGCAAACAGCACATTTGCCAAAATAAAAATTTAAGAAATGTTCGATCCGTGACACACCGCCCCCCTTAAGCCGATGAGGGGTCACAAGGCTTAACACAAAGGCGCAAAAATGTACACCAAAAATACAATTTAATTTACATAAGAATCATACACTATCACATTCAAGCAATGCGCACATCTTAGAAATTGGACAAACACACACAGAAAACTGGGTTTGTAATTTGGCGCTTCTAATCAGACCCTGTTTGTCTGGAAAGGTTTCGATTACTCGGCCCATGACCCAAAAGCTACGAGGTGAGTTATCCATTATAAGAACTATGTCCCCATTTGTGACATTGCGTGAAGTGTTGACCCACTTAGAGCGCTTTTGCAACAATGGCAAATATTCTCTAGTCCAACGTTTCCAAAATATATCTGCAAGATACTGCACTTGTCTCCAACGTCTCCTAGCAAAATTGTCCTTTTCTGAAAAGTTACCAGGAGGTAGGGAAACTTGTTCCTTTAAGAGGAGCAAATGATTAGCTGTTAATACATTTAAGTCTCGAGGGTCATCCGTTAAAGTGGTGAGAGGTCGACTGTTTATTATGCCTTCGACCTCGCACAAGAGGGTGAGTAAACTCTCGTCAGTTAAAATTTGTTCGTTGCATATGCCAGTCAAAATTTTTCGAGTAGAGCGAATGAGTCGCTCCCAAACACCACCATGGTGAGATGCTCTGGGCACATTAAACTTCCATTTGATGTTGCGTTGCAAAAGGAAATCATTTATCTGGGCTTGATTCCAATCATCAATGGCTTGGGTAAGTTCCCGTTGGGCCCCCACGAAATTAGTCCCGTTGTCAGACCAAAGTTCCGCGACCTGGCCTCTGCGTGCAATGAAACGTCTCAGGCTTTGAATGAACGAGCTGGTTTCCAGGCTATATGCCACTTCAATGTGTACTGCCCTGGTGGTGAAGCAGGTAAACAGTACTCCATACCTCTTTAGTTTAGATCGGCCCTGCCTCACCAAAAATGTTCCAAAAAAATCCACTCCAACACAGGAGAAGGGAGGTTTATCAGGAATAAGTCTTTCCTCGGGTAAATTAGCCATTTTTTGTGTAAGTGCCTGTCCTCGAATCTTGCGACACTTTACGCACTTGGACAGCACAGAGCGCGCCACAGAGTTAACACTTACTATCCAAAACCTTTCCCTTAGCTTAGCAATGACGTGTAGGCGTCCCGTGTGGCCTAGTCTTTCGTGTTGCTCTCTGATCATAAGCTCACTCTCATAACACTTAGGCAGAATGATCTGATGCTTGTTGTCATGTGGAAGACTTGACTTTTGTTGTTTAGGTAGCATAGAACAGTCACGCTATCTGTCCAGAAAACGGATTGGACTTCCAACTCTGGCATTTGTAGTTCTCTGCGAATCATCAAGTCATTCTGGGAGGCCACCACTGCAGCGCATAGTTCCAATCTTGGAATGGTTAGTGGTTTCAGAGGGGCTAGTCGACCTTTTCCAAAAATGAGGGAGCAGTGGATTTCACCGTTTTTGTTGATCATCCTCAAGTAAGTGGCCGATCCATATGCTCCCTCTGATGCGTCTGCGAAGTGATGTAGTTGTGCGTGAACGATATTGCCAAATTTGGGAGGCTTGAAACATCTTGGCAATGTGAAGAGCTTCAATTTAGGAAGTTGCTCGAGCCAGTTTAACCACTTCCCCTTTTCATTTGGGGGAATCGGGTCATCCCAGCCCAACTTGTCACGGCAAAGTTTTTGTAGCAATACTTTTATGGGTAAAACTGCCACTGCTCCAAAACCCAGTGGGTCAAACACAGAGTTTATCATTGACAGAATCCCTCTTCTAGTACATGGCTTGTCTCTTCTTTGAACCTTAAATGTCAATGAATCTTTTTCCACGTTCCATTGCAGGCCTAAAGCTCTTTCTGTGGGTAGCTCATCACTAGCTAAATCCAAATCTAAAGCTTCCTTAGACCACTCTGACTTAGGGATCGAACCCATGACCTCTCGACTACTGCTTATCCATTTGTTCAAGCAAAAACCTCCTTTATCCAACAGATCGCGAAGCTCATGTACCAGTTTAATGGCTGTTTCGACCGTGGGAGCTGAAGTTAAGCAGTCATCAACGTAGAAGTCGCGCTTCACTGTTTCCACAGTTCTCTTGTCAAATTCTTGCTTGTGATCGGAAGCTGCACGCTTCAAAGCAAAATTGGCACAGCTAGGTGAACTCACGGTTCCGAAGGGGTACACGGTCATTCTGTACTCTTCAATTTCTTCATCTATATTTCCATCTTTCCACCAGATAAAACGAAGCAGGTCTCTATCTTCAACCGGGATTCTTACCTGATGGAACATGGCCTTGATGTCAGCCTGAACTGCCACTAGCTCCCTTCTAAATCTCATCAAAACGCCCAGTAAGCTATTTGTGAGGTCCGGTCCCTGCAATAAGTTACCATTTAAACTAACCCCATTAAACTGAGCTGAGCAGTCGAAAACCACTCTGATCTTACCTGGCTTTTCAGGGTGGTAAACTCCGTGATGCGGTAAGAACCATGTTCTACCTTCGGGCCCTGGCTTCTCAACCCTCTCACAGTAACCTTGGTCTATCATGTCGCTAACGAACCTTTTGTAGTCATTGTAGAATCCATCATTCCTGCTGAATTTCTTCCTCAGATGACTCGCTCTCTGCAGTGCTTGAACTCGGTTGTTTTGTAGCTTGAGATTTGGATACTTGATCGGGAGTCCGATTTCGTAATGGTGATCCTCCAGTTGTTTGGTAGATTCATTGACGGCTTTCATGAATCGCTGTTGATCGACTGACATCTCTTCCTTTCCGTTTACCAAGGAATCCATGATATCGGTGCAGAGAGAGCACATAGGGTGGTTCTGACTGTCGAATGAGGACCTGACAAAAAGGCTAGTCACGTGATCCGAACGACCGCCTGCGCAATTCAATGTCCATCCCACAGGTGTACGAATCGCATAGCTGCCAAACGGTTCTCTTATGACCTCTTGCGGTTGCATCACCATTCGATTGTTATTGCCAATTAATAGACCAACTTTGCATTTCACTTCCGGGATGTAGACATCTTCAAATTCAGCGTACTGGTCTGCATGAGCTTGAGTTGGGATGTCCTTATGGTTAACTGGCAGTTTCTTGCAGGAGTAAAGTGAGCTCAGTGGAATGCAGCAGATTTCGTCCATGTCAGTCACTTCCAGATTAGACACAATCTTTGTTTTTTGATGTCCTTGATCTTTATTGAGCGTGATGGTGCGAATTCCGACCTCCTCACAGTCTTCTATCTTTAGCTTTTTTCTAAGATCTTCAGTGACAAAGGAGTGTGTGCTGCCAGTGTCCAACAAAGCCTTGGTGACAACTAACTCAGCAGACCCTTTTCTTCGTATCTTCACCGGTACTACGGGTAGCAGGCTTTGTTCCATCTGCGGCAGATTGATGAGTCCATTTTTAACCACTTGCTTAGGTGTCTTGGAACTCTCGTTCTCACCATCCTTTACGGGCTTGCTAGCAGGATTTGATTCATCTTCGTCTGGTGGATGCAGCAGTGTTGTGTGAAACTGCTTACAATCACGCTTTTTGCAAGCCTCATTTTTGCGGCGGCAGAACTTAGCAAAGTGGCCTTCCTTTAGGCAGGCTCTGCAGAGTTTGCGTTGACTGACAAACTCTATCCTCTCGTGGTAGTTAAGGTCTCGGAACCTTTTGCATTGGTTTAGGAAGTGCTCCTTTTCACACATGAGACACTTGGCTGCGTGTGTGTCCTTGCTGTTCTTTACTTGTGTGGAAAAGTTCTTCGTTTTTCGGCTGGTACTGTTTTCCTGACTACTGTACGACTTGGAGGAGGTGGGTATTTGAGAAAGATTGGTGCTCTCTCGAGTCTTCTGTCGCACAAAATCACCGAGATCATTGATACTAATATCTCGGTGTTGTTTGTGCAATATTTGGTCCACCTCGTGGTTCCAGGCAGGTATCCAGGGTTGCGGCAGGCGATTCATAATTTTTGTCACCATATCCATGTTGTCCATCCGATTCAAGCAATCCATTCCTTGCAGAGTTATCAGACAAGAGGTAAAATCCGCTGAAAACTTAATCAGGCTTCTATGGTCATTCTCGCTAAGCGCTGGTCCTTTAACAATAGGTCTAATGCACGCTTCAATGACCTTATGCCTCTGACCAAAATACGACTGCAACAACCCTCTTGCTTCCTGATAACCTCGTTCTGCTGTTTGCATATGTTGACACCCCTTAATCAGAGAGTGCGCTATATCCTTAGTGTAGTGCAACAAAAAGAACAGCTTTCTATTCGAGTCGGTCAGTTGCTGATCAATCAAGACGTCGAAGGCCTTAATGAAGCTAAAATAGTCAGCTGGGTTACCATTGAAAAACGGAGGTTCTACCTTAAGGGTAGGTAATTTAGTAAAATATGAGTTATGTTGGGAATCGTCGGAATGTGCCAAAACATTAGCTGGATTAATAGGATTAGCATTGTCGGACAAGGTAGGTGTCTGCATAGCGCTTTGTGTGGGCACGTAAACCCCTGGGTGTATTGACGCATCACAATTAAATTGAGACATTACTCTAGTATTCCCAGTACCATTAGAACCAAGCACGTTAGTATTAGAAGCCTTAGGGACATAAAATGTCTTAGTTTCAAACGGCTTACTATATGGGTTAAGGTTTGAGACCATTTTAGCACAATTTACGTTAGCATCGCCATTAACTTTAGGCGAAGTACAAGGCACTGCCACTGGTACGGAAACGGAACTCGACACGTCAACCACAGGTCTTAAAATTAACGATTCGTTATCAGGCACGGTTTTCACGAGCGGCACTTCAAATTTAGGTTTCAAATCCATGGGCTTATTAATATCAGTGAGCATGCCACTACGAGCATTCCTAGTGAGGCCTGATTTAATTACGTTACTTTTCACACGATTATCATGCAAATTGGTGAGTGCCTTATTTGAGGCATTAGCAGTGCTAGGTATATTTATTGCAGCGCCCGCATCGTTTCCGACCATATCAACCACTGTAGATTTGCTTTGTTCGGGGTGGTCATGGGGGACGTTATCGTTAGCAACAAATGTTAGCACATTAGTATCACATTTACGTTTATCCGCACAACCAATATTAGAAAGTTCACTACTTAGCTCCGCATCGACCTGATCCAATTCGGCTTGTAAATGAGCATGTTCCAATTGTTGTTGGAAGATCATGTCTTGATGCTCTCTTTCTTTCATCAGTTGAAACTCTCTTTCCTCTTCATGACGTCTTTGGGTAAGCTGTTTTTCTTCCAGGCGAAGGCGCTGCTGCATTTGTTGCTGCTTCAATTCGTCAATGTGTTTCTGCGACTTGATTCTGGCTTCCAATGCTGCCTTGCGAGCCCTTGCGCTGCTTGTAGATGATCTCGACCAATTGCTCCGGCTTGACGTTGAACGCCAGGAGGTACTTGAGTGGTGGGATGATGGTGCGACCGAAGGAAATGTCGAAGAGCCAGCCATCTTCTTTGATTTGGATCGAGTCAGGATTTCGCTTTTGGGCGCCTTTGACTTGTAAGCTGATTTGTTGGAACGCTCACTTCGTTCATCATTTTTGTCGACTCGATCCTTGGTTGTTGAAGGCATTGGTGCTGCAGGCGACATACTTTTCTTCGGTTCATCCTCTCGGGTTGATTGGGTTAGTGCAGTTTGGGCAAGATCTTCCTTTTGCATTGCAGAAGCCATTATATGACGTCGCAGATTCAAGAACAAGAGAACTGGGGGGGGGGGAACAGCAACCAATTTTGTTCACGAAGAAGTATTCAATGTTCAAGATTAGCTTTCCAAACAGTTCAAAAACTTACATATAGCTGCTGCTCAGGCTATATGGTTTGGGATAGGGAAATTCACGACAAATAGCCGCAAACTCAGTCGCTAAATCAAGTGTCCACAAAGTGATGATGTTGAGATACGAAATTTTATTACAGCTCCGATATCCAAAATGACCACATGGTATATTTGATAGGGCGACAGGTTTTCTAAAACACAATGCAAGTGTAAACAAACAGCTACGATAAACACTTAACTAACTTCATAATGTAAACATATTAAAAATAGGGATTTCGATGCAAATTCGAAGATCAAAAACGGCGTTGCGACGGTGTAACATATGTCGTGATGGAAAATTTACAAATACTACGTCGCAAGCCAACAATTCACATTCAAACTTACTAAGTACGTGCAAGATACATACAAACTTACTGAACTATTTGAGGTCCCACGCAAATTATTAATTTTCAAGATTGTCGTCAGCAGCAAAACACTGTTATTTCCTCTGGTTCAAACTTTTTACAGAACCGAAGAACTACGCTCTTAGGCCTTATATACGGTAGCAACAGCCAATCAAAATTCACGATACAGGCCACGTGTAGTAAATTTTCTAGAATAATCAAGCCTGAATTTCTCAGATCTTGTTCTATAGATTCCAATTGTCACATTTCGCAAGTTAAACAGTAGGATCACAGTTTCGAAATTAAGTGGTGCGTAGAGCGAAAAGTAAAGACACGATTAGATTGTCTGGTGGCAGAACAAAGCATTCAATTGTTACGTAAGTCCAAATTTGATGAAGGCAGTTACGGGGGTTCGTCTTTGTGCAAATAAATACTCCTAAAACAAAGCGAACAGACAAACGGCGAAATAGTTAATTAGCACATTCGGTTTTTCTTTATAGTTAAAAACAAATATCCAACAGCTGGCAGACAGTTTTGGACCACATAAACTAAAGGTCTCCAGCAGAGTGAAAATCAAGCATTGAATTCGAGCAAACAGCACATTTGCCAAAATAAAAATTTAAGAAATGTTCGATCCGTGACAGTAGTAATGTACTAAAGTAGTGAAGAGCAGCCTGTTACGGATTGGCACCATGTTTTTCTTAGTTGCATTGCATGAATCGTTTTTTTATTTCTGCATGAATCGTTGTGTCTTATCGTCAGCCTATCTCTTGAAAATTCAAAAAACGTGGTTTTAAATTGGCGAGAAAGATTACTAGGGAAATTTAAAGCTTCATTATTGGTAACAAAATTTCATTAGTAAATGCGAAATATGCTCAGCTGATAGACTGGTGTTGTGCATAAGAATCCATTTAGACGTTATTAGTGAGTATTTTGGCTTCTGATTATTTATCACCAACCGTTGTCACTAAGTACTGCTATCGCCTACAAGAGATTAGCAATAAGTGTATATTAGAATCAGTGTATTTTGATTAAATATGAGTAGTTTAATTGTATGTGAGACCAAGAGTATAGTCCTTTTTTAAGCTATGTTAAAGCGTAAAAAATTTGAGAGTTTCCTGTTGTGCTATAAGTGATGTCGGCTGAGGACAATAATGTTGCTTTATCAGACAAATATGAGCTTGACATTGTTGGCAAGCTGCATTTTATGGAGCAACAAATTTCCATGCGGAAAGAGGAATCAAAGAAAGCTCGAAGAACTAGTCCTGGTATATCTGCAAACGCATCTGATATGAAAAAAGGAGTTCAAACTGGCCCTGTTTTAAAAGAAACCAATTTTGTAAATTTAACATGTCAACATGTTCAAGTGACTCTTGCTCTCCTCATCCTAGCACTGAACCAATATTTAGTAGTAATGCCACCTGTTCTCATTTTATGGATTGTAGGGGCATTTATCGTTCTGCTGATCGTAGATCTGATTTTTCGTTCGATAGACCTGATCATGGGATAAGATTTGAAGAGAAATATTAATATGGATATGCTTTTACCCCTCCTGCGGGGTTAGATAAAAGTTTTGACTTTAAATTGAGGTCAGATCCACCAAGCTTTGAAGGTATTTGGTTTTAACTGTCTTTTGACAAAGGCTGTAATACTTTGCATCTGCCTCAATGACAGTTGCAGAAATTTTCAGGCGAGGTAGTTTAGTTTCCTTCTTTTGTGTAAGGCTTCCAAATTTTTGTTGAGCCATACTGTCAGGATGATTTCCGAAAACTAATGTATCTGCGAATGTATGTGACAGAAGAAGCTCTAAAACTGATCCAAGGATATGATGTTTATGCTGATAAATCTATTGACTATCGTGAAACCTGGGAACTTTTATATCGTAAATATGGTCGTAGCGTTTCTTTAATGAAAAAAGTAGGCCTAAAGGATGACCTCATGAAGAGTTCCAGCATTCGGGAATTTGACAGTAAGCGCTTTGCAGATTTTAGTATCAAGATGACAAACTGTATATGTTTATATGAGAGAAAGGGTATGCTGGGGGAGCTGCATGATACTGAGATCTTGAGCAAGGTTTTGGATAGACTGCCTGGCAAACTACAACAGCGTTTTGCAAAATTGTTCTTTTACAGGCAAAGACAAAATAGTTACGTTATTTCCATTGACTTGATTTGCTTCATATTATCGAGGATGCTGCTAAATACGCCCAATCTGAAAAATACGCCCAATCTAAGTGGGCTCAAAAGTCTCTTTGTTATCGACCAAAAAGGAAAAATGGCGTAAAAGATATCGTAGCAATGCCAGTGGTGAGAATGACAGGTTAAAAATGTCAAATCTTTTGCTGTAAAAGAAAGGTTAGCTACCGAAGTTAGCAATAAAAGTAGAAGTGCTTGTGCATACTGTGATGCTCAACACCCTCTATGGAAATGTAATAAATTTGCATTAAGGTCGGTTGAAAATCGAAAATTGTTGAAGAACGTGCTCTATGTTTCAGGTGCCTGAATTCAGGTCATCAAGTAAAAAAGTGCACATTTTACAGAACCTGTGACGTTTATAAGCAAAAACAAAACTTTGCTGCATGTTAACAAAGATGATAAAAATGAAACCCCAGTTGTGAAAAAGATGTGACAAATAATGTAGTTGCTCTGAGTAGTATTTTAACACAAGATTACAAAAGTATCTTAAATATTCTGCCAGAATTAAAATATGGTATGTTGAATCTTCTAGTGTAGTTGTGACGTATGCTATGCTGGATAGTGGGTCGACTACATCCATTTGCAAATCAAATTTGGTGGCAAAATTAAATGCACTGTTAACTTTGCAGAGCTGCAAGGAATCAATTCATCATTTCAGTGTGTTTAGTGGGTCGGGCATTTGGAAGCGCAAGGTTTTCATAAACTTTTTACTATTGATAAATCCTGGACGATTTGCCTAATGTGGCCCATAACTTTCCGGATGATGCCCTTCCAAAACACTATCCGCATCTTGATGATCCCACTTTTCCTCGGCTTAAGTTATGTCAAGTCGTATGCCGTGTTGTTTCTACCCGCAATTAAGCTTCGAAGCAGTAGCTGGTGGCAGTGTTCATCCAATGTGATATCGAAGACTTTTTGTGGCCATCAATTACACTCAAAGCAAAATTTACCAAATTTTTCTGATTTTACGTGTGTTTATTGATTATTTACAGAGATTTAAGTGATAAGTTTGCCATTGGAGACTACCTAATTTCACATCGCGGTTCACATTTGCAATCCTTTCCACAGGCCACAAAATTTCACACTATCGTGAAAAACCCTGCACTAGAGTGTTCGACTAACACTTTTTCCCTCTTTTAATGTTAAATTTTATTTCAACAATAAACCATTTTTAACTTAGCGTTGTATTGGGTTTCGATTTCCAGTCGTATATCTGTTTTAAGAGTTTGTTTGTAGTTTAAATCATGTTTTGTGATGAGTTGGATTACTTGCTTAATTCTGTAACGCTATTACGTTAACTTCTTCCAGTTGTCGCTAGTTTTATTTTTTTTATTTTATTTTTATTAGTTGCTAGTGTATTAGCAAGTGGTTCTGCAAACTTTGTATCAATCCAGTGAACCTTATTGCATATTAGAAAATAAAGGTCTAGATGCCACTTGCCATAATGTTCTAATATGTTCAGATGATACCATATGCGAAGTTTGAAATTTAAGCATTAGTAAAATTATTAATGCTTTTCATTGCAGCCAAACCTACTCCACCTTGTCCAGCTGATGCATCACTCCAACTTCGATAACTGATTCTAAACGCTGAAGGTTACTCTCTCTCCTCGTTATTCGTAAAAATGTTTTCTTCTAAATTTTAGTAAAATTGATGAAAACCACTGGGCTACAAACTAAATTGGCCTATTACGCACATTAATATCAGATTCAACGAATCGTTATAATTTATTAAAATAATTCAAGCAATTACATACAGTACCACGTTAGCGAAGTCAAAATGTGCTGCCTGCTAGCAATGCAGCTGTAAATACAGCTGAATAAGGGTAGTCTACGAATGTACTGTACAGCACAGCATTTACTTTTCCCATATAATATCTTTAATGCAATTTCCACACACAGAATGGCAACAAAAACAATAACAGCACAGTGGAAAACGGGAAACAACTGAAAAACAACCAAAGCAAATTGAAATGTAGCACAGCAAGTAAAAGAAAATATCTTAATTAAGCTCCAAAAATGAGTAAACCCAATAGAGCTCGGTTTCAACCTACTGCGCCATCAATATGATGGCATCATTAACTTTTGTGCCAACGTTTAGACCGGGTCAAAAATTCACTTAATCGATAGAGAATATTGCGATTTCTTAACATAAAAAATGCTGAAAAATAAACAAAATTTGTACATCAATGCATTTGCTACGATAATTTTCAATACTTCAGGGCCAATAGAGACTTATGTCAACTGTTGTTGTTGGTTACCCGAACCTTTCCGAGGGATGGGGGCATGGCGGAAGACCATGGAGCCCCAAAAGCCGGGCAACTCCCCAAGGTCTGGACCAGAGGTCGTAGAGAGACAGAGAGTCGCCAAAGAGTGAGCGGCGCAAAGAGTCCGTTGCTGGACAGTGCAGAATGAGAGGTGTCCCGGGACGAATGTCCACGGGCGCTGCAGGAAGGATTCTAGATTCTGATAATCCTAGAGATAAGAGCCTAAAAGAAGGCTGTGTCCGTTGCAGCGAAGACCAGAGAGAACACAGCAAGCATGACGAGGGAGCACAAGTTCCTCGGTGGAAATTGAGGGGACCTGTGTGTCAAAATACTTCGAGACAGTACGCCTCCAGTTCGAGAAAAGACATGAGTGGATACGAGAGATAAAAGGAGAGAGACTACAAGGGATTGCGGAGGGCGCAAGTAGCGCTCCCCGTCTGGCCAGCTCATCAATCAGCCGCGTCGTTCCCCGGGAAAAACGAGTGTCCAGGGACCCATGGTAGCCTGATATAACAGGAGAGAAAAGAGAGCTCATGCCAGATCTACCACAGAGTTTGAGATAAAAGGAAAGATGGAGGAGAGGACAGAACGAGAGTCAGATAGTAGGAGAAGAGAAATGGCAGACTTGTTGGTGTTGCCGAGACAAGCAAAGGGCGTGCAGAATGGCGCAGGCTTCAGCGGAAAAACTTGAACATACTGGGCCTGCTGAAAAGGAAAGAGTGGCCTCAGTGCCACAGAGAGAGCAGTTGGCAAGTACGCCAGAGCCGCCCTTGCCAAAAGGAAAAGGAACAGAGCCGTCAGTCCAGAAAACCAGATCATGGGGGCGGGAGAGAGTCAAGGTGGGCGAGAGCCGCACCTTGACGAGAGAGAGGGGGATCAGAGCGAGAGTAGAGTGGAAAGGGTGGACTCCACCTTGACGGAAGGCGGATTCCAAGAAGAAAATGGAGGGCAAGCAAGAAGAGCCTCCCTAGAAGAGGTAGAAGGAAGCATGAGCGGTTGAGTGGACGCAAGAGCTCTCCAGGACGATCCGCAGAGTCTTGATTTCACTCCAAGTCTGGCCAAACCTGAAATAGGAAAGGAGGTTGGGAAACGAAGAGCCCGCTCATAAGATGAAAGAGTGAAATGAGTCAGGGTGACTCGCAGGGAAGTAAAAAAGCCTCGGAGAGAAGAAAAGGGATAGGGTAGGACGAGAGACAGCCGGTGATGGCGAGACTGGCCGCTCGTTGGAGGCGTTCCGATTTGGTTAGATTGGTAGCGCTTAGAAGCTGCTGTCGTTAATTGACTCATTTATCGTCAACTGTTGTCGTTAATTAACTCGTGTAATGGCTGATAACTTCAGTTTTCACTTTCAACGAGTAACCACTTTTAAAACAAAACGCCCTGCAAAAAAATTATGCAATATTTGATGAGATCATCAAAAGGTGCTATAGTACGTAACAAAACATTAACATCTACAAAATCAGTCAAAAAATTACTGAAATCGCATTTTCATAAAGGCAAGAGCTTTCGCACATAAATTACATTAATATCAACTTTGCTACAGCAATCAGAGCTTGAACAAAGCCAAAAGACCGTATTTTACTTGAACAAGCTTACAGCATAGTATTTAGGCTTCCTAGTTCTGTCATTTGCAGCACAGGAAAACAACAAAAATACTCTTGCTAAAGCTTGTCGAGCGTAAAAGTGCTGAAAAGCGGCTTTCGGGAAAAATAGGCAAAACTTACTCGGTTGGTTGAAAAATTGTCTTTACGAGGAAATCTACCTGCACCAGTTTCATCCTGAGTAAGTATTATGTTGATGTATGAATATGATATCCACTGTTCAGTGCTTATAGTGAAGCGTGAAGTTGCCACTTTAATCAAACTTTCAACAAAAACTATCTCTTTATTCGATAGCCATCTCTATCTTCACAGAGTAGAAGCAAAAATCGAAACAAATCGACACATGCCAGTAAAAACAAACTCGTTTACAAAAACGCATTGCATTGAAATCAACTATTCGAAATTATAGAGATCAATTCAAGGCTTATGTTTTAGCACTACAATTCAACGCCGCAATATATCACTCCTGCTTGGTATACATAATTTTGAAAGCAATCCTTTGCCAAACGCTTTTCTTGACACATTCATCAGTGCGAGCATTGCGTTAGACGTAAATCTCATGCAGTGTACCACTCAAAGAGTTTATAGTAAGTAGATTGCCTTTATAACTCAATAAATAGACGTAAATGTCATTACTGCTCTGTCATTCTGTTTATTGTGAGCACAATTGTTAAGAAACAGTGTTAAAAGCCTGTTTATAAGACAAGCCATTACAATTGTGTGATGGAAGGAATGAATCCCAAACTATTAATCATAAGCGTTTTCGCCCACAAATGTTGCTGCCTAAAACGAGGGTTCTCAAATGGTAAATCCTGACCCAAAATTAGGTCCAGAAAAATAATTGAGTGAGGACAAACCCAACTAGAGGGGATGAAACGTGAAAGCTTTTTTTAGAGATCCAATTAGAAAAGGAGCCAGATTTTGATAGATGAAGGGTGATCTCAATTTTTTTTTGGAGATCAACTCCACAATGAGTAATATTCCGCATATTTTTGCATAACTATGCTCAGCAATGCTTGGGTGGCGGGACTTTGATGCAATTTTTTTGAGTAATGCCAAAAACTATTTAAGAATTCTAGCCAAGAATATCAACGAGAAAGCATTAATTTAACGGTATAAACACTTATAGACACACGAGCATTTGAAAATTAACAGCCCTATATAGCAAGATTAGCTTCAGAATAAGTGCAATGCAACATCTTGCTAGCACTACACACTGTTAGCTAAAATAGAATATATTAGTAAAAAGCTTTGTCATGTGAACTCTTTCTTAGCAAGCTAAATTTAATTCATAAAGTCAACTATTAGTGGAACTTAGGAGCAGTGTAGCTGTTCACCACACATGATATAATAGCAACAGGTAAACCTTGGAAAGTTGTTCACGTTTAAGTGAACATGCCATGCCCAACTTAAGAGACAGGGCTGCATCAAAATTATATAATTGCATTTCTACAGCTGCAAGCGATCGCCGCGGGCGACAAACGGAGAAGTTTTAAAGCTTGTTGGAGCATTTACGCAATATCACCCGGTTTTCGGGCCAGCAGCAATGACTTTAGATTTGTAGCCGAAAAATTATAGACTTTTGACTAAAAATATTTGCGTATTGCTCGCAAAAGCAGGGCTTGACAAGAGGTGTAACCTGAGATTGCTATGGTGAACAGTTACATAGATTGTCCTCGCATTTGCTTGGAGGTCTATCAAAATTGTTTGTCCAAGGCCAATTTCCAATAGCGTAGATCTACAAGCGTAAGCATTTTGCCAAAAGCACGGGTAGTATTGAGTGTATTTTCAATAACACAGACAACCTCGAGCACGCCATTGCAGAGTGTGCAAGCAAACTAAGTGCCAAGTTTTTTGTTCCTAACCGATATTTTTCAAAGCTATGGCTGTCTAAGTCTGATTACATGAGTAGGAAGGTAAAACGTTGATCCGTGTAAGGATACACGTGAAACGCCATTTTGTTCTGGCTTGTTAGGTAGCACAGGAACAAACCAACATTTTTATACCAGATCGTCAACGCTTTTAACTCCGTGTAATGTCACAGCTGACTTGTCCAAGCCTCTGCCATCGAATTCTTCATCAGAATCGGAGTGATTGGGTGCATCAATCTCAATCAGCGGCTTGCTTTTGCTCCGCAACCGTTTTTTCGGTGGATTTTTTAACAGTTTTTGTTTCTCAAACAACGTGTCGTCTTCGGAAGACGATGAAGTAATGCTACGCATGAGTGAGCTCGATCGGAAGCCATTTGTATTTTTTAGCACACCGTCTAAACAATATAATTCGCGGTTACACGCAATAATATTCTTCACCATTCATCCGCGCCATGACAAACAACAATTTCACCAATGATATTTGAAGTTACACAGATTGTTATGGTAATCAAATACGCCCCCCCCCCCCAAAAAAAAACAAACTTGCTACAAGCATAAGATATCAGGTAGCTTTTAAACACAAGTGTAGGCCAAAACCTAAGATTTGCAATCTTGGGCACTTTTTTTCGTGACCCGTTACAAAGGTATAAGAAATCAAAGAAGAAAAGTTGTTGCTAGAGCATGAGAAGGAAGCCAAACAGGAGTTAAATAGTAATGAAACAGGCTAGCGATGCACCTACCAAATTGCAGTTTGGTAAAGAGTTAAATAATTTGTCAGAATTCCAACAGTGTTTCCAGCAACTTAATTAAAATAAACAAAATTAAGTTTTCAGCCACAGGAATGGAAGGGAAAGATCTTACAGAAGAAAGGTGCTTGAGAGAAAAAGACGGTCGGCAGGGTTATAATGAAAAAGACTGAGTAAAAATTTGCCAGGAACACATGGAAAAGATCATAAATGAAGAAAACAGATGGTATCCGAGAGTGGAAACTGATATAAGAGATGGACCAGTTGAAAGACTTACCCGCAAAGAAATTGTGGAAGCAATGCAGAAGATCAAGTCAGAAAAGGCAGCTGGACTATCGGGAATAACTGTGGGTACGATAATGGCGAGTGGTGAAATTGGGACTAAAGTGATGAAGGACCGGTGTTTGCACGTATTGGATGTAGAGGAATGCTTGATGAGTGGAAAACTAGAGAAATTGTGCCTATATTTAACGGAAAGGGTGAGGTGATGAGCAGAGGATCATACCGAGGAGTAAAAATGCTAGGCATGCCATGAAAATTGTTGAAAAGGTGATAGAGAGGCGAACACGGACACTGATCATTTTAAATAGAACGCAGTTTAAATTTATGCCATGAAAAGGAACAATGGACGCAATATTTATTGTGAGGAGAATGCAAGAGGAATATCAAAAGAAAAAAAGTCGTACATGTGTTTTGTTGATATAGAAAAGAAATTTAATAAAAATTCGAAAAAAGGTGATAGAGTGGGCCATAAGAAGGGTTTACCAGAAGTAATGGTTCGAGGAGTTACGAGCTTGCACGATGGAGAAAAAGACAAGACTGAGAGTGGGATCTGCGTATAGAGAGGAATATGAAGTAAAGGTTGGTGTATATCGAGGATCTGTGCTGTCACCACTGTTGTTTACAATCGTTGCGGATGTAATTTCAGAAAATGCAGAAAGGGATGTGATTGAATAGGTATAATATGCATATGATCTTGTTCTCATGAGCGAAACCAAGAAACATTTAAAAGAAAGACTTTAAGGATTTAAAGGTCAACACGTGGTGAGTGAGGATCATAAAGTGATGGTAAGCGGGTCGGAAGGAGAACTGTTTGAGAGCAAAATAAATCCATGTGGAGTTTGTGGGAATAGAAAACGGACCAACTCAGTGTTGAACACAAAATAGGCAACCTGGATTCATCGCAAGTGTGCGAAAATATAGAGAGTTGCGACTACGTTGGCAACGCATTTTGTTTGTTTAAGATGTTGGGAAATGATGAAAAAAATGGTGAACTTGATCGTGACACCATTTTTTTAATCATTTCCCAACATCTTGAGGTTAGATTGCGCTGAAAACGAAAAAGAAAGTTTATCGTTATTACGTAGGATCAGCTATACTATCTGGAAGCGAGACATGGTGCTTAAAAGAACATGAAAAAGGATTCTAAGGAGAACAAACAGAGCTTCGGAAAGAGCTATCTGCGGTTGGAAAGCTATAAGAGAAATACTACAGAAGAAAACATGAACATGTTGAGGTTGAAACAAACTGTAGATGGGCAAATAGAGTTAGATGGTATGGACATGTGCTAAGGGATGATCGTGTTCCACTAGTGGCCATAGATCTTGAAGAAAGGGGCAAAAGAAAGCGAGGACCACCAAAGAAGACCTCGAAAAAACAAGTAGAGAAAACAGAAAAGGTTGGTATAAAGACGGAATTTGTCCGGAGTCGAGCAAAATGGCGAGATGGAGCGCGAAAAATTGCAGAATGGAGTCAATTCAGCCAACTCCGTTAAAAGGATAAAACCGAAAAAGACATAACAAGTACTAACTCTACTTGCAAAACTGGTGGTGATGATGAAGCAGCATTTCTATAACCACACTTAACAAGCTCACACGCTTCACAGAAGTATCTTTTTTGCTAAAAATTTCAGCTTTTACTCCTGTGCACGCCAGTATTGTGTGCACATAAAACTGCTTCAGGCACATTGCACAACTTACTTTTCAGCACTCCATTTTTGAGTTTATAAGGATTCTTTTGATGTGAACCATTCTTTAACTGAATGTATTCGTTGCGTTTTCTTCTTGATCGTGGTTTTAATTTGTTGCTCTTCCTAAATATTGTAGGAAAAACAGGAAATATGCGTTCAAACTGATCTAAGGCACTACGTGAGATGTGACAGCACGTGGTGAAAAGTAGATGTACGCTATGCACAGAGTAATGTTATGACTAACCCCATATTAACGCTGCGGGTTTGCAGAAAATCATGCTTAGCAAATTACGCTGAAAAGCCAACAACCAAATCAATTTGTCTTCTATCTGATGTATCATCAAAAAAGCTACTCACCGAATTAGGCAAAGAGGCGACCTTTGTGAACCCACCAACGGTATTACGCCTTACTGATGGACTACACGCAGGACCGAATTTACCTGTAGGCTTGGTAGACTGAAGCCTAGGGCCTCAAAATTTATAGGGGCCACGACATTCAATCTTGAAGTATCATTTATATTTAATTCTGTATTAAATTATAAATTTAAAATAAAAATTTGGCTTCGCTACTGTTGTTACGGATCTAACTTTTAGCATTTAAAATCTGGCAACTCTGCGTGGATGAATAGAGCTCTTGTCCGGACTCTTTCTGGACAGCAAGCAGTCCGAATTATTACAGGCTGCGATGACTGATAATTTTGCTTTTATTGCAAAACTACGGCATAAACATGGTTTCATGAAATGATTGTGTAGGTAAGCAGGCTAGGTGCAATTTGATAGGTATATACCCTAAAGTAGAACCTATACCTGTGTTGCTAAAATAGCGTCTATCTAGGTAATAAAAAAAAACTGTAGTGATAAAGATAACTACGTAGTCTACTGTGCAAAAAAAAACAGTACCAGTGGTTGGCATTACTGAAATAATTTATAGACACTGTACTGTTTACTGTTAATGAGGTAAATACGTTTTACCTTAGGAAAATAACTTTGGTTATGGACTTATCTTATTATTAGAGGCACTCAAACCTACGTTATCTCTACTTTAGATCAAGCTATAACATTATTTTTTACTCTTTCGTATCCTAATCTGATCATGATTGTAGTTAACTTCGGATATAAGGGATTTTCGCTTATAAGGGACTATTTCAAATGGTCCCAACGAATTTCTACGCAAAATAATACTAAAATATTCGCTTGTAAAGGGCCCGGATGTAAGGGATTTTCGCTTATAAGGGATTAAATTCCAAAGTCCCAATCATAATTTTCTTAATAATTTCAGTCGGTTATAAGGGATCAATTTTTTGTTCTGATAATGCATCAAAATAATGGTCGACATCTGTTCTTTAAAATCTTTGAAAAAATAATACATGTTCGTTGTCGATGCATCGAAATGTTGTTCACATCTTTGAAAGAATCATTTGCACAAAATTGACCCGAAACACTCGCTTCCAAACGCGCGTTCCGATTTCGAACTTTGCGTCAGTCGGTTATAAGGGATATTAGGATGTAAGGGGTTGAATTGAGCTGGTCCCAGCGGATCCCTTACATCCGAAGTTGACTGTAAAAGATTTGAAAGTGGTGTCAGCAAGCGCAAGAGATGGAAAATCAATGGTAATGAAGACCAATCACTGCTTTCTTGCATCTGCCTCTGGTAGAAGCAACAGATGCATTGAAACTAACACAAGGACATCAGTGTGATGGAGCTAATCAGCCAACTGCTAGCATTCAACCACAAGAAAATCTTATTGAAACAACAATGCAGGAGGTTGAACAGCAACCTGGTTATGAGGAAGCAGCCATGCCCACAGAAAGTGAAAATATAGATATAATTCAGAGCTTAGTTCCAGCAAAGGGAGAGTAAAAGAAGCACAGGAAAAAAGAGTGGATAGTCAAAATTTTCAGCTCACACCTGGTGAGGTAAATCAATTCTAAGGTATTACAGACACATGTGCAGATGATGTCGAACAAAGATCTATTCAAGTCTAAAAGACGTTGGTTTGTGGAAAGAATTGTCACATGAGCAAATAACCTACTAAATAGAGGCCCTTCTAAAGTTCATCACAACTGTGGAGCATTTTCCAGTTGCAAGCGAGTGTACAAAAAGCAATTCAAGTTTTGCACAAAAGCTCTGTTTTATTCAACGAAAGTCAATGGTGAAACATATGATCGATAGCGGCTTGTATATTGTCCCACTGAAGGACGGGTATATTGCTTTGTTTGTAAACCCTTTCCAAACCCATCATCTTCTTCGGCTTTAGCTTCTGCTAGGTTTGATGACTGGCACAACTCTTATCTCATCCAAACTCATGAAAACTCAGAGAAGCAAAGAAATACCATGTTAATCTACCGAACAAGGAAGCGAGGATATTCGCTTACTTCAAAGCTGGACGAGCAAATGAAAGCAGAAGAGCAGTATTGGTGGCATGTCATGGAAAGAATTAGCCCTGTAATCTGCACTCTTGCAGAATGAGGCTTACCTTCTAGAGGGGACAATCAACGATTTGGATCTCTTTATAACAGCAACTGTCTTGATCTTTTGGAACTAATAGCAAAATTTGATCAATTTTTCTTGCTCATATCAATCGGTATGGAAATTCCGAATCAGGAAATCCCTCTTATTTGTCAAAAACTATTTGCGAAGACATGATTCAACTCATGGCCAAAAAAGTCAAAAAGTCAATTGTGGCTGACGTGAAAGAAGCGGGATATTTCAGCTTTTCAGTGGATTCCACCCTGATATTTCACACACAAATCAGTTAACTTATAGCAAATATGTGTCTCCTGTAAACGGTTTACTCAGTGAGAGACTTTTAACTTTCCTTGAGCTGAAAGACCACTCTGGGGAAGGCATGTCTAATTTAGTGCATAAATACAGGGTGTCTCAAAAGTAAGTATACACTTTAAAATTTGAATAACAATCTAATGGCTTGTTCAAATTTGTCAAAAGTTTACAAAAATATTCTATGAATTACTAGAAACAGATTACCGTCCTAATATCTCGTTGAATTTATTTATTGACAGAATGTTAGACCTCAACGTGGAAACCACCAATTTCGAGACATTTCAGCCACCTTTTGACGCATTCTTGCCCGATACCCTGCAATAAATCTTTTGTAACTAGTCCACATGATGCTCTAATGTTTTGTTCCAACTCTAAAAGGTTTTGAGGCCGTGTGGAGTAAAGTTGACAAAAAATGCTTCGGTTGAAAAACTGTTACTTTCAGCAAGATGGAGCTCCTGCACATTACACCAGGAAAGTCAGAGATTACTTGAATCAGTTTTTTCTCGGTAGGTGGATTGGGTGCAGAGGTCCTCTAGAATGGGCCGCTCGTTCACCTGACTTAACCCCATGCGACTTTTTTCTTTGGGGTTTCCTTAAGAGCAAAGTTTACTCCACATGGTCTCAAAACCTTTTAGAGTTGGAACAAAACATTAGAGCATCATGTGGACTAGTTACAAAAGATTTATTGCAAAGTGTCAAGCAAGAATGCATCCAAAGGTGGCTGAAATCTCCCGAAATTGGTGGCTCCCACGTTGAGGTCTAACATTCTGTCAATAAATAAATTCAACGAGATATTAGGACGGTAATCTGTTTCTAGTAGTTCATAGAATATTTTTGTAAACTTTTGACAAATTTGAATAAGCCATTAGATTGTTATTCAAATTTTAAAGTGTATACTTACTTTTGAGACACCCTGTATATTACTGAGCTTCAGCTTCATTTTGAAAAATGCCGATGGCAGTATACGACAATGCTGCGAACATGGCTGGTAAGCAAAACAGTATGCAGCAAAAAATCCTGGAAAAAAATAAATTTGCAAAATTTATTTCCTGCGCTGGTCACTCTTTTAATTTGGTTGGCCACTCAGCTGTTAATTGCTGTCTTAATGCAGTGAACTGTTTTGGCATTATCAATAAAATTTACACTTTTTTTTCATCTTCCATAAAGAGGTGGGCAGTTCTAAAATCATTTCTGCAACTTTAGTCACAGATGCCTAAACATTGGTCAGTACTATGTAGGAAGCACATGCAAAATCCACGAAAGCTGTTTTGGAAATTTACTGTGCCATCATTAATGCTCTCAGTCATCTGCACTCTGATATAAATGAGAAAGGTGATACCAGGTTTCGTGCTAACAACCTTTTGCAAAAAACTGGAATTTGTATTTATGTTGCACTCTTGGAACTGAATGCTAGGTTGCTTTCACAAGGTCACCAAAACCGTTTAGAAATCAGAATTATTGTTGAGTACTTGTGCCGAATTGTAAATTTCACTTGTGGATTTTCTAAGCAAAATTAGAGAAGAATTTGATGAGTTTGATGAGCAAGCAAAAGCTACCTTGCCAAATATCAACTACAGAGCTGTCACAAGGAGACAGAGAAAAAAGAAAGGTATGGAAAGAGCGGAAATGAACCTGACACTTTTGGTGAACTCTTTTCAAAGGATAGGTTTAGGGTAAAGTCCTTTATTTCCATGCTCAATACACTTGAAACCAATTTTAGAAGAAAGCTGTTGTGTAGGGTAATATTGCCAAAAGGTTCCTCTTTCTTGCTAATCGGAAAGCAATTGAGCTACAAATTGTATGAGGTGTAAAATTTTTAATGAAAACACGTCCAGAAGACGTTGACCTGAAACTTTCAGATGAACTTTTACATTTTCACTTGCACGTGAGACAAAGCCAAAAGCTTACAGAAGAGCACACTCTTTCTGTGTCTTATGGAGACCTTTACCAAATTATGTGCAAGCAAAAAATTTACACTGCCTTTTCCAATGTGGAAGCAATATTTAAACTATTTCTGAGCTTGATAGCCACTAACTGCTCAGGAGATAGATCTTTCTCAAGGCTCAGAAGAATAAAAAATGAGCTAAGATCCACAATGCCTGCGTCAAGAGTTGTCTGCACTGAGCATTCTGTGCAATGAGAGTGACAAACTTAGACAAATACGCTTTGATGAACTTTTGCATGATTTTGATATGACGTAAGCTGGAAAAAAACTTTTTTAGCCTAGTTTTACTGTATTTGATGGCTGTAACTTATTTCTTAAAACCGAACTTATTTCTTAAAATCGACTGTTTCATAAAGTAAGATCTAAAGGGGTCAATCGCGGATAGCCTTTTCTGAACAGTTTCCAAGCAATAAAATTTATAAGCGTATCATAGGCTTTAAGGCCGCTTCGTAATTGCTAGATGTTATACTGTGCATGTGCGTAAGCGCTATGCATCTTCGGCACGCTTATATCATCTTCAGTAAACTTGATCACCAAAAACATAAAAATGGAGGATTCCCGTTGAGTGCCTTTCCCAAGACCACAACAAGCGAAATTGCCGGCTTTTTCACCACACTATCTTTTCAATGCCGAACATCAAGCAGGGAAGCTGAGAAACATTTTAAAAAAGTCATTTGTATAGCCCGGTCGACGATTAAACCAACGTCTATTGCATTCAAGATGGACGTTCGAACCATTACGCCATCGAAGCAGTCTGGGCTTTGAAACTTGGTACTAAGTTGTGTGCTGCAGAATGCTAACTCGTGCGTGAGAGACAATGATGATGTTGTAGTTGGTTTACCTCTCCTCTTCCTTGGGATGGAGGTTTGGCGCGAACAGCAATCCAGGTTTACGCCATCAACCTAATTGAATTAGGCCAGGGGAAAAGTGGCAGCCCATTTCGAACCAATTGTGGATGCCAATTGCCGACTGGTAGCCCCACCACCAACAAGGCAGACTGCCATTGGTGGGTACCCAAAAGTCGCCTCTTACGACATGCTGGGTGAGCAGCTTCACTATTCTAACCCGGTGAAATACGGGGTATGAAGCACGGAGACAATGATCGAGGAAGGGCTTGAATCTTACTATTTTATTTATCAAAAAACTTCAGTTGATTCCATGTTTTTAAGATACTAGGTTATCGCAAGTTTTTCACAGTGTTGATTCTAACGTCTATGCAATGCATCATTGCATGTACAATACACTCATATCTTTAACATTAAGCAATGACATGTCAAGTTGTTTAGAGAGAAATTCTGAGTTTGAAAATGGGTAGTGCCCTCACAAATGGAATAGCCTAGGGCCTTCTATCGTCTAAATTCGGTCCTTGCTACACGTATGAAATTTGTATTCATAACTGTTTGGAAATGGACTGCCGCTTTTAGCTAGTATAATCTCGATGTCACTTGCAGCGTGAACCTAAATTACCACTTTATGCTGTGTGTCCAACTGAAGGAGGAGGAGAGACAATCAAAAACACATACGGTCTACAATGTCCAGTCTTGTTGCTTAAGTGGCTACAAAGCCTCGCTTAGAATTTAAATAAGCGAGTTGAGGATTGATTGAGATTTCATTTTTATACAAGGTGAGTTGAAGTAATAACAAAACAAACTAAAACGGCCACCTTACGTTTTAAAAACGTAAATTAATCTTTACGAAACCACAGTTATGACGAATAAAAATCGAAATTGTAGGAATTATAAAATATAACTAAAATGTACCACCTTACCTATTGTAGATGTAGTAAAGGAAATACGCAGAAGCACCAATGACTGCAATAATAATGACACAGATGATCACAAAATATAAAACACTCCAATCTGAAAAATATAATCCAGAATCAATATTTGAAGCCCACGGGGTGTGCCAGGGAGATGATAGGTCTTTGTAGTACATGTTTCTTTGAAACCTTGAGTCACTGGTAATAATCATTTTAGATATTTTAAAGTTCGTTGGCTACGCAAGCAAGTGGCTAGTGAAGACGTACACTTTATTAGCAACAAATAAACCGGTGGTGAAAACCACGAATACAAGGTTATTTAATGCAAATTTAATGACTTGAAACATCACAGAAAAATAGGACAAAAAAACAACTTAAAATTAACAAAACTAGTAAGAGTTTAGGCTGAATGCAGTAATCAAGTTACTGCGACGAGTGCAAGAGCTGTCAAGTGATGTCTTAACTAAGAGGAGGTTTGACCGAATACCAGCATATTGCACTCGATTACGAGTAAAGTTGTAACCTCTTGACTAGCATACACATTACAATATTACGTTTCTGCACAAGGGCAATATTTTAGCTCAAAGACCACATTACTATTTAGTTTGAAGAAACAGTAAAACACATAGAAGAATTCTACAACATGTGACAGTGTGAACTAATGCAGGGTATAGTTTATGAATGATATCGTAAAAGCAACTTCAGATTATGTCAAGGAAGGTAATTCTTCAAACTTCTATCTTTGGTTTAATAAGTTCGGTCAATTCGAAAAATGCTTACAGTACGCTTCAAAATGAACTCCGACACCAAACATACCACAATTACTCGTTCCATCACCGGCGTAAAAACGAATGAAGTTCTGCATCCAAAAAGTGTCGCACTCGCACAACTTTGAACCTGAATGACACCTGCCGTGTCCAGAGCAATTGTTCTTGCACACTACAAAATGAAATCATTTATTGATAAAAAAAAAAACAAGCAAGAAAAGTGTTAAGCTATATGCTAGTTGGCTTTGTACTTAACCAGCCAATTGGCAAAAAAAGCTGAGACTCGAAAGCTGTGCACGCAACTGCTAACCTAGCTGAGCTAACTTTCAATTAGGAAACACCAGCTTTAAAAACGTGTATATTAGACACAGAACGTACTGTTTGTCATAAAACGTACCGTACGTATCCACCAATAAAACATCCACATCAAATAGTAAAACATCGGATTGCAGTTTTGCATTTAAAGCTGATACCACATCGATTGCTGGCAGGTAATTGTTGTCAGATTTTTCAACGTAAAACAGTAAAACCAAACTGTAAAGTATTGGAGGATATTAAGGGTTCACTAAACAAACACTACCTATTCATACATATATGTAAAGCTCTAGCAATTTACAATTAATGTATATCCACAAGACAGGGAAGAAGTTGTTTCTGTACAGCAAAGCTACCAAAGTGCAATTATTCATAAAACACTATTTTCGTCAGATTACCGATGCCAATCGTAGCTAATTAGTAAAACGCATTTTGTAAAAATCGACGTTTTTTTTGCATTTACACGAAATAAATCAATGAATAAGCTTCTATTCACGGCCGATTTCGAAATCTGCTACTGCAAACCGCAATAATAAACGTTTTTTACAATTGGTGCCAAAAGAGAAACGGAAAGGATCGCAAAATCAAGTCAACACACGTTTATTGTCGGCAAGTGTGTTTATCGACGGTTATAAAAAGCATTCTAGAAAAATCTTTTAAATAGAGCTAACATTTAACAACTTAAAGCCTTTTACTCGAAACCAATTTTAGCCACAGCCTTATTCCAGAAAATCATAAAACTTTTCAATTTTGAGACTTTACAAAACATACGATTAAAAATAAAACGAATACTTAATTCAATTTTTAAGAGAAAATTTACCATTTTAAAAGAGATTTTAGCTCAATTAAAATTAGAGAAAGGTTGAAAGGTTTATCATTTACATTTCAATTGGTTCCAACGCGTAAAAATAGCTCTAACGAATTATGTTACGAGGTTGACAATATCCGAAATAATTAAAAACAGAATATTCATTAAAATGTTTTACACTTGTTTTGCAGCAATACAGTACCAGATGTTCAAAACATGGTAAAACTTTCAAAACATAAGCAGCTTGCATCAATTGCAATGATGTACAACAAAATACGTTTCCATGTGATGTTCATCTATCGCCGACCTCTCACTTTCGCGTCAAACGTTCCAGCATAGCTACCAGCCGTGTAGCTCAAGCATAAAACGTATTAAAATAGTCAAAAAAGATACATGCAATTACATTCAACAAGAAAATACTTACTGTCCTGTTCTATGTTCAAAGTAAACTGACTCTATAACCACTTTACCATCTTCTAAAGAGAGTAAGATTGGGATTTGTTTGGCAAATATGTTCTTGGTAGCTTCAGTAAAATCGGAACCGTGATTGGACAAATGCAGCTCAATCTGATAAACAAAATTCAGAATTAACAAACTTCATAAGTTACAGCACAGACAACTTTGCTTGCAACAAAGCTGCGCAAGTGTTTGTCAGTTATTAATAAACCTCTCTCAGCGTCATCCTTATTTGATAGGAAAGGCATCCGAAATTCAAAAGCTCGCTTGCATACTCAAGTCTGATCTACATACAGGTGGTTAATGGTGGATACACACCACATCAGCTACATTTAAGTTGCAATAAACGACATAACAACTAGTCTTTTTGGCGCGACAAGCAATATGTGTGCCGCGATCACCAGCCTGGTAATGGAAAAAGCTTACTTACCAGGTGATTTAAATGTGGATTTGGTTTCACCTTAACGCTGACGTCATCGGAGGCGCTCTTTCCGCGGATGTTGGTTACAGTCAGTGAGAATTTGTAGCTTCCAGGAGTGAGCCCACTCACTATAAGCTTGCATGTTAAATCTGAACCATTCACAACCCGCTGCAACAAAACAGGTTCAAAATTACGCATTGCTACATAATATGAAACAAAAGCAGGTAGTTAATAGTAGACATATACCACATCGACAATTTACGACTTAATAAGAAAGATTACACACGAAATGCTTTAGCAGCATTCTTGGCAATTGGTGATGCTTTTAGCGCCATTCTCAACGCAATCACATTTTTAACGTTTATTGCAGTACTTGGGGCAGAAACTTACCGCACCGGCAGTATCGAAAACTCTGAAGCAGGTTTTAACACAAGTCGTTCAATGAATCGAATGCAGGTTTCTCTCGACAAAATATTGGTTAGGCATTTGAAGCATCAACTTACTCCTGAGGCTGGGCTCGTCGAATCTCTGTCCCACGCACACGACTTGATGCCATACTCGTCACGGGAATTCCCTCCATCCAAAACAATGACATCGTCAGGAAGATGAACGACCTGGTCCGGCCCAGCGTCGGCCACCGGTGGTTGGACTGAAAAAGTTTCGAGTTAGCGCCAAGACTGTTTAGAGTCAAGCAGATAACATTTGGACAAGCAGATAACATTTGGAGACCAGAAATATGTAAAAGTATTCAAACATGATCTCGGTCACTCACTTTCGTTCACTATAATGGTGACGTCATCGCTGCTTTTTTCTCCTTCCTCGTCGCCAACTGTCAACGAGAACACGTAATTTCCGGTCGCGTTTAAACCGGAAACGGAAGTAACAATAGATTGCGGATTCGCCATCACAGTTTTCGTAGGTCCGCTAAAATGAAGGTTCGTAACAAAATAAAACATTTCACAAGGTTACTACTAAAACTACTCCATTAGATATGTTGTCTTAAATCATTCAGTAGTATATTTTACCTTTTAGTGATACCGAAAAACGTTCACGTTATATATGGAACAACTTGTTTCGATCCACTTTCAGGTCGCCAGTACTGCTGGCAAAGCGCTTTCTGCTACAAACCCCGCGACCATGTAGCAGAAATTGCAGTTAAGTGCATTGCTCTCGAGCAAACAAATGCAGAAAGCAAAGGAGATGACAAGAGTTGAACTTGCAACCACTCGGTCATTGCTGACAGTAGCAATTCGCGAAAAATCGGTTCCGACTGTTGGCGACGAGCAGTTGACCACTAACAACGCCATCTACCGGCATCAGAAATACACAATATCTTTTGTGAACAGACAGTGTGAGATGATTGCTCGCATGGTTTCTGCGGTGTTGCGCTTTTGCACATTACACTTTACGACATTGCATGCTTGTGGTACAAATGCACTGGAAAAGCGAACGCAAGTGTAACACATGTTACTCTGCGCATAATCGTAAAGGTTTTCTTACGAACAGAAAATATGCAACTTTATAACAGCTACCGTCGTGTAATTGCGAAAAGCAAAAAGTGCATACCTGCTCTGACCCCACTGCACTGACTTGATGCCATTATCATCAGTACTTGCACTGCCATCTAACTCTGCGCTTACATCACCGCCGTCTAAGGGAAGAAAAACCTGAATGTCTTGGCCTGCATGAGCAACAGGCGGATGGTTCGATTCCTGGATATAAATATGCAAATTAACCAAGCCTTTTTATATCTTGAATTGAAATTTTACGACATGCTGAGATTATGCAAATCATCTCGAACAATCCGTAGTCCAGTATTCGTTTTTAAAACCACCACGATAATCTAGACTGCAGTCAAGTGGTTTGCCCAGACAAGAGAGAGCTTCCACTGATCCCCAAATAAATTTCCATGTTTGGAGTGCTTTATAATTTTATAGACACTTTAGCAAAACAAATTACTCATCACATCACTGTGGAGTATCCTCTTTCGACACATTCCAAAGTGACACTAAACCCCATAGCCAGGCACTAGATGCCAATGCTCACAAACGGCAAGACTATCTTCACTATAAACAGGACAAATCAATGATTCGCCTCAAGTTTTTAGTCAGCAAAACAATTTCAAGTAGTGGAGAGCTTACTGGCTGTACGTTGACAGTCACAGTTGCAGAATCTTCTTGATCACTATTATCAGTAACAGTAAGTCGAAATTTGTAATCACCAGCTTCCAGGTTAGATAAATGCAGTTCGCTGGTTCGCACTCCCTAAACAAAACATCAAAGCACCAACTAAGCATTAGCAACCACTTTACAAACA
Source organism: Trididemnum clinides (assembly GCA_963675345.1). Classification (NCBI taxonomy): domain Eukaryota; kingdom Metazoa; phylum Chordata; class Ascidiacea; order Aplousobranchia; family Didemnidae; genus Trididemnum; species Trididemnum clinides. The sequence goes on from OY776291.1 coordinate 31,437,788, forward strand.
CTCGTGAACTGTGGTTGAAAAACAAGAAATTGATGTTAAATTTTTCCGATAATGCATTTGCGTGCTTTTTCCAAGTTTTCACAACATTGTGCCATCTTATGTTTCTTTTGGTAAACTTACAGCTTAGTAGTACTTCACAACTTTTTAGAGAACTTTTTCTTCCCAGCTTAGTAGTACTTCACACCTTTTTAGAGAACTTTTTCTTCCGTTGGTAAAACTATTACCTGTGCTTTAATATTTACTCACAGCCTAGCATCATATGTACCCAGATACTCCAAATTAATTAAACATAAAATAGAAAAATAGGCATAACGATGTTAGTTTCGTCGTTACATTTTCTAGTTTTTCTTTTTAATTTTAACTTGTATATTAACACTATGATCAATTGTTTCTTTGTTTTTTCGAATTACGGTAAACTATCTGAAAACTGATAAGTATCAAATCAACCTGAATATGGTAAATACAAATACAGGAATAGGTTGTGTTTAAAAATTATGCAGTGCAACCACACGATGGGAAGGAATTTATCAGTCCGGATGCGTTTATCAAATGGCAGTTAATCAATCTTGCATTAAATGTGCGCCGTAGTTGAAGACAAAAACACTCCATTGCTTGCTATTCAAAATAACATTAGACTAAAAGTCGAAGCGTTAAACACGTGTGATTTGATTGTATGGTCATATACGGTATACTTCAAAAACCAACCGCGAAAATCACAATACTTAAAACGTGATGTGTATACAGCTTGAGGGAAATCTAAAAAGGTAAAAGTATAGTCAAGTGCTCCGGGGTAAACACGAACTGAGCTAATTGTAGTAGCAACAGACAGCAACTTAACTCTTAAATGCTTTGTAATCACCATAGCCGCCTTAGAGTATAACAATAAACAGCCTATCCTTATGAAGACAAAAGATGGACAGCATTAACCTAGGTATATTTACTATGACTTTAAACTATAGCATGTATTTACGTATTACTTTAGTGCAAAAAAGCGATAGGCCTAGCCGATGAATTGTATTTGCACCTGACAAATGGTCAGCTAGCGAGACGTAAAATTCAAGATAACTTACACATCTATGAAAACAGTAACTTCGGGTAGGCTACATACTTGCATATCAACAACTTGATTTTTGCTTTCTGGATCCAATGCCCAAGTATACGATACAATGCCATAATCATCATGACTATTATTTGCATAAAGAACGACCGAGTTTTGAGGAAGGTGTATCAGGATATTATTTCCAGCATTAGCAATAGGCTTGTTGTCAATTTCTAAATTAAAATCACAAGTATGGTTCTTTTCCTTGGAAAGTAGCGGAAGCAGATAGAGTACAGTTCACAATCCAAAGTTCGAGTCATTTTTTCAACCTCCCGCACATAGCATCGTTCAAAACACTTTGCAATGTTTTGCAATACACGTCATTTACAAGTTAAGCTGTGTCTGCCTTTGTGCCATATTTTAAATCGGTTATAGGTAGTTAAAAATGTCAACAACTACTTATAAAAGTCGTTGTTCTTGTATAAAAGCGTGGCTACCACTAGTTTGACAAGGCGAGGAAGGCGCCTTACTTTCATGAACAGTGACGGTTGCTTGAGTCGAATTACTCACACCATCCGAGTCGGTTACTGTCAATCGAAATTCGTAATCGCCGGCAACTAGACCCTTCAATTCCAGCGCCTATGTACAAATACAAGAAGAGTTGGTCAACGCTTTCAAAAAAACATGAAAAAATTGCGGCAAAAACACCTCATTGAAAGCAATACGTTGAACAGTCCAATATTGCGTAGCGTAATTAGTTAATCTCAACAGTTAGCCGTCCTTGTTGCGATTGTCATCTACAATCGCGTATTACAATGCAGCAATACCTCAATCGAACTTTGTGTCAGTCGGTTAAAGCACAAAGCTACACAGTTCGACAGCAAGCGCTGCTGGGCGCATAGCTGCCGCATCACAGCATGCGGCGGGGTGTTCAAACGATTAACATTGTACGAGTATGTAATGCTATTTTATGACTCGTGGTTAGATCGTATGCGATAGCTTACTGCCTCGCGGCATAACAGCAAAGCCATTCACGCTCGTCTGAGAATGCATTTTAACTTACGAACAACTGGGCTACCGTCTACAACCACATTTCGAAGCTCAAAGTATCTGCGGGCTTAGCAATTTGCACAATAGCAGAAAATTACCTGTTGGTCGTTATTTTCCCATAATTTATCGTCAGCTTTCAAAGGCTTACCAGTCATTTCCCAATAGTATGTTTTAATTGCATCATCATCATGTGACGCTGTCAATAAAACGTTAAAAAATGATTGAATAAAATGTTGGTGTTACTATCAATGCTGTTCTTGTAATTTTGTCTCTCTCTACAAAAATCAAAGATCTTTTTCAAAAGTTCAGTTCTGCACCTGTGTTGCACTTTTGGAACTAAGTCCAATATGTTTAAATTTTAATTTTGAGAGTCAGCACACGCAATAAAAGCACAGAAACTGTACTACGGAATAATACCATTCACAAAAGTTTTCACATAACGACATTTGTTTAAGTCACATTGAGCCGTCAGATCGAAGTACAAGTAGAGCGTGACGTGATAGATCACATGCTACCACGTATTTTCGCAATTATGGCAGAATCGTATTCAAGTATGTTAGCAGTTATATCGAAAGAGCACTGTTAGCTATAGCCTGTACTGCTTACCACGCACTACAAATAGAAAATTACAAAGCAATTATTCGTTGATACAATTTTATTTATACGCTGTCGACCACCTTTTTACTTACGCAAATATAGGTCAATACTTTAGTGAAAACTATATTCCAACTCACGCTAAGAGAAATTAGAGAACTACAAACAAAAATACTATTTTTTTTGTGCAAATATGTAGATTCAAGTTATCGATCAAATCAAATCGATCATTTGATTAACACAGAATAAAAATACATAAAACTCGAAACTGATAAAGCTTTTAAGCATATTCCGAATTATTCAGTTTAGTTTTTTGCAGCAATGTTTATTTCTGTTTAAAGTTTCTTTCATAACCTCCTGCATTTTGCTGCAGCTTGACCACGTTTGATGTGCTCATAAAGTAGTTGATTTCATTTTTAGCTACAACTTGGTCTACAATTTAATTATTATGCCTAAATTTGTTGGTTTCTAGATAAACTAATGATGGCATTTTCACGCCAAAACCGATTTTCTTTATACTGTTTGGTTCTTTCATGAAGCATTTTTCACTGCTCTGAAACCGAATCGACTGATTTTGTCAGAAATCTAACTTGCTCAAATTTGCCAAGATGCTTTCTATTTAAGGTCACTAACTATGGACATCAAAGTAGTTTTCCATAGACGAAACATCACAGCCAACTGACGACGGCTCGATTGGAGACGGGTGTTTTTTTTATACAAGCCAAAAATACAATCATTGTGTCTATCGCCTTCTATTTGAAACAACTTACCGGCACCATCCAGCACTGTGTTTGAATTGGGTAGAGTAATTTCTTGATGTGGAGGAGCAATTACAGCAACTGGAGGTTCATTAATTCGCAATGGCTTGTTCACCGTTATGTTGACAAAGCTTTGACCATAAGCCTGGTCTGCGGTTACTTCCACCTGATAAAACAAAGTTTAAAACAAAATACTTAAAAGTTATTTTGATGAGATTGAAAACTCTTGTTGTTAAAACACTTTCGTAATGACTTGTTCATAATTATATTCACCACGTTTTCACCACATGCCTGTTCTCCGGTTACTTACACCTGATGAAACTAACCTTAGAACAAAATGCTTGAAATTATCTTGATGAGATCGAAAACGCGGCAGCTTAAGCACTGGTGTAAGAAGGGCTAAACCTAATTACCTTTACTAATACTAGAACAGCAGCAAGACGGTGCTTGAAAGCAGACAACATAATCCATATCTAAGTGATTAATGTTGAGAAAACACAGCCCTTAAAGCATTGGACAGCATGTTGCCTTGCTTAGCTAACTCGGAGCAAATCTTGTAATGATTACCACACAATTGTACAATAAACAATACGTGTGGGCATAGCACTACACTGTCGGAAATCCTGGTATCTATAATTTCACATTTAGACTTCCACATAATTACAAATATATCCATAGTTCAAGCTTATAATGGTGCTTTCTATAACTTGTACAAATCGCTATGAACTAGACCAATGGTTTTCAACCTTTTTGCTAGAGCGGAACCCCAAGGAAACATTCCAGTAACTTGAAGAACCCCTGTGCAATAATTCAATTGTCTAATGAAAAAAATAGCATTTAATTTAATTAATAAAATAAAATTTGTGCAACTTCTGGCGGAACCCCTGGACTGTACTGGCGAAACCCTAGGGTTCTACGGAACCCTGGTCGAAAACCACTAAACTAAACGGCCTACTGAAGACATTGGGTAGGTTTAATGATATGCACGCAAGGCGTATGTAGTACTCTCGCAACAAACGAATGACATATCAGTTGGTAAGCACATTTAAAATTAGCATAACATTTTACAATCAAAACGCGAACACCAAAAGGAAGCTGTTATCGACGGCATACGATGCAGTTAATTGCTCGCTATCTCGAAGACTCATTGAGACAAGCTAATCACATGGTTACAAAATTAATTACTATAATTTATGCATTCAGGAAAACCCGCTAGATACACAAACTTCGCGTATGAAACTGATCAAATAAAATATCATAAATTGCTTCCTAATTCAAAAAGCCCTCTTTTATAATCAGGCAATTGCATTTTTCAAAAAATGTCGAAAAATAAATATCGAAAAAAATAAGCAAATGTCGAAAAATAAATATCGAAAAAAACAAGCAAATGTCGAAAAACTTGGCAGTACCCATACATTGATAATAATGGTCAGCCTCTGGTAATTTATACATAAAAGGCTAAAAAAAACCGATAATATTAAGCCTTTAAAAATATGGAAATGCACTGTTAGCTATGAAATAAAGCTCTATTTTAGAGCAAGCAGATCACCGTTCCGTATTTGTACAACTTTTAGAACTTGCTTAAAAATCATTCCTAGCTATTAACTCCAGTAATAGCTTTATTAAAAATAGATTTATCAGGTGGCGCACTGTGTAAAATAACATGCACTTTCTACAATGCTAAAGTCCAATGAAGTTAAATATTACACAAAAAGGCTTTGCACATGCGCAATTGTGCAGTTCAGGACGAGGCCACGACAGCAAAGCAACAGCGCTGTCATAAGCAGCAATGCTGAATAAAATAAACCCAATAAACAATAGAATAGATAAGTACAGAACGACAATCAACGCTGCGTCAAAGCTTTGATCTGTGTTGCACGTCAAATTTGATCCAGCATCTCACAGAACAACGATAATAGAGCTAAGCTGGAGCAAACAATCTTCATCCGTTTCAGAGTTTATAAATTTCTTATTTTTCTCCATATCACTTTCGACACATTTGAACCAATAATAAAACTGGTTACAATATGTCAATCGAAGGATTTTATTCTAAATGCTTTCTACGGGATTTAATGATGCAACCTCACCGCTGTCATCATCGATTAACTGTATTGGTCAAACCCATGGTACTGTCCACGCTGTTTTTTTTCAAGTAAGGTATGAAAACCTATAGTTTGATAGATTTACTCTACAAACACTTACTTTGTATTGGTAATTTCCAGCTTTAAGCTCACGCAAAATCAAACGATTATCTTGCTTACTTTCTTCGCCTTGGTAATCCACTGGATGCGAGATAAGCGTCCATTTATAAGAGTAATGAGTAGCTACAGATAACAACAAAACGATAAATTGTATTTTAATACTACATTCTCAATACACAATTAACTTAATTGTCTGCAGTATATACGAAGGTTGTTTTAATTTTTTCTATGATGTACATGAGGTCAAATAAGACGAAAAGATAAAAAATAAAAAAGGTTATTGATCTGACATAAAGGGAGAACCAATGCACACAACACAATTAATTAAATGCGTATGATACGTAACTACCAAAACTGTATTGAGATGAGTTACTTATTGTTCAACCAAATCTGACTGCTTGTAAAGTTAAATAATGCTCGTTGTAAAATAGTATAATAAATATAAAGTCTTTTTTTATACTTACTTGCCATTGTATTTCTTACTGTTGCATATAAATTCACTGAATTTTCAGGCAATGTTATATTCTTTACTCCTGTGACATTGACAATTAACTTTCGAATAGATTGTGCTGTTGATACATTAGTGGAAGTAGTAGTGTTTAGCATAATCAAATTGGTGTTTGGTCGAATTGTAAGTGCTGTGGACGTACTTAACACTGCAGTTGGTGTTGTTGTTGTTGTTGAAAAGATGGATCCCACAGAGGCCTCTGAAAACCAAAATCAGCAACTTGTAACATAGGTCCAAAACTTAAACAAAATGAAACTTCAATTCAGCTTAAAACATATTTAAATAAGAAATTGCTAAAAACTTGTTTCAAGATTTCCATTCTTGTTCAAATTTTGATACCAAAACAATTACATAAGCACAGCTGACATGCTGCTTGAACGCATTATACAAACCAGTAATAAAAAATGCGGTCACTCAGCTTCATTAAGCTCATACCAAAATTAAAATACCAAATATTTAACAGGTTTCGTATCAGCGTACTATGCCAATTGTATAATCGTATAGCACAGTGGTTCTCAAACTTTTGAAAAAATTTTACTTTGCTGTCCCCTTTCAATTTTTTCAACCACTCTCGGTCCCATGTAAATTTAAACATAAATTCTGGCTCAGTTGTAAGGACATTTGTCATAAAATACTATGTGTATTAGGCAAACAGCTATTTATTCTGAAAAGAAAAAAGTAAGTATCTGTCAACAATTTTACAAGCACAGTTTAATGGGATGGGTGCCCTTGCTTGTCTTCCAGCAATTCCTCTATGTTGGGCAGTGTGTTGGCTAGGGCAACTCTCATGTCATGAGTCACATCCATCCTGTTTCGAGATTTTGTTTTGATAGTAACGAGAGTGGAAAACGCTTTTTCGCATTCGTAGGTGGTAGGAAATGGAATCAACAATTTTAGAGCCATTTTTGCGACAGCAGGGTATGGCTCTGCCATTTGAATCCAAAAATCACTGCAACACATTTCACGAAAAACAAATTTTGTATCCCCATCATTTACCAAATCAATAAATTGCTCCTGAACCAAGTTGTCCTCTGAAGGCAGATCGCTAACGGAGAGTACAAATGGGTTGTTGATGAAGCGGTAATATTTTTCAAATTCCAGTAGATCGGGAAAGTATCGCGATATTTCTTCTCTAAGAATTGAAACATGGCGCTTCATCACTTCAAGGATATCGTCATCCACGTGAAGTGCGTTTTCATCAAGAAATGTATTTAACTGTGGAAATGGGGCAAAGTTCTTGTTATCCAGTTTTGAATTCCATAATGCTAACTTCATTTCAAAAGCAGTCAATTTTTCATAACAATGGAGAACGGTGATTTCCCTTCCTTGTAAGGCCAGGTTGAGAGAACTCACGTATTCGAAGATGTCTATCAAAAACGACAGACATGTCAGAAAGCGGTTGTCCGTGAAATTTTCGGACATTGCTTGTTTAGCCGTAGCTTCATGCAGAAATTCGTGTATTTCTTTTCGTAGAACAAAAACTCTTTTCAGTACTTTTCCCTTTGAAAGCCATCTCACATGCGAGTACAATAAAAGTGTTTCAAATTCGAATTCACTTTCTTTGCATAAATCACGAAACAGGCGTGAGTTGAGTGCGTTTGCTTTAATGAATTTACTGCCTTAATCACATCGTTCAGAACACTTTTCAACTCCTCAGGCATTGTTTTTACCAGAAGTGCTTGGCGATGAATAGTGCAGTGCGTACGAATCACATCTGGGCACTTTTCCTTTACCAAGGTCTGAAAACCGGAACGGCAGCCAATCATCGCTGGAGCACCGTCGGTGCAGACCCCAATAACATGCTCCCACTTGATAGCATGCGCCTCAAAAAATCTGTCCACTTTGTCAAATATTTCCCTTGCGGTTGTTTTAGTGCTTAGGGTTTTGCAAAACAAGAATTCGTCTTCCAGATGCTGATTATAAACATAACGTACAAAGACGCAAAGTTGGGCTAAGTTAGCTACATCCGTAGTTTCATCAATCTGGATCGCGAAATAGTTAAAAATTGAATTCTGAATCTTCGAGACTACCTGTGACAGAATGTTATCAGACAGCTAAGTTATTCGCCTTCTGACAGTATCATTTGACAAAGATACGTGTTTTAGCTTCTGAAGCTCAGAACTTCCCAGCACTTTCAATATGATGTCTCGGCAGCAAGGCAATATTAACTCTTCTCCAATGTTGTGGGGTTTTTTGGAGGCAGCTATTTTTCGTGAAACCTCATAGGAGGCTTTCAGACCACTCTTAGTGTCTTTCCAAAACATTCCTGATTGATCCAGCCTGGACTTGATCAACGTTTCAGTTTTTCGTTTGAAGAAATTTAAATCCTTGTTTGATGAATCAGGATAATGCGTTTCTAAATGTCTTTTTAGTTTGCTGGGTTTAAGTGAAGTAGATGCCAACACTGTGCAGCATAAAACACACTGCGGTTTCTCTTCTCCGTCACATTTTATCGCTGTAAAACCAAATTTTAAATACGAATCGTCATAACTCATTTTCTTTTTTGGAGGCATGGTGAAAGCAAATTTTCAACAGTAGCTTAGCCAATTTTTGAAGTATAAAGTTCTGAAACTCAAAAATTATAATTATAACTGCAAGCTAGTCTGCGCTAAAGCTAAGACCTCGACAAACACTTTTTAGGAAAAAGCTGGCTATACGCTTTTATATGTCCGCGTCAAATTTGGTTTGTCTTAAAACTTAATTTAAGTTGCTACTTTTCATCCAAACACGCACACTTGCTCTAATTTGTCTTCAACTTGTTCTTTCTTATGAATATTCAAGACTTATATTTTTTAAACAGCATGATTGAGAAAAAGAACTATTACGTAATAATTGACTCTCAGTCGTACAATGCCCCATTGTGTATTGATACGACCTCTAATAACAGATTTATTGAGCAGTGAGCTGCATCGATTTTAGATCCAGCTAAATTTCTCTCCTTGATTCATGCTGCCACTTTATATACGGCGCATCAGAGACCTTTCGCAGTCCCCCTGAAATTGCGTCGCGGACCCCTAAGGGACCGCGGTCCCCAGTTTGAGAACCACTGGTATAGCACATCAGCAATGTACAAACAGGCAAGCTTATCACAAAAATATTTTACAACCAGAACGTACACAGCTGATTTACAAATATTCACGGTTCACACTAATTGTAGTACAAAAAAGTTTCATTTGAAGCTCGTTGTTAAATTAACCGTTCAAAAATGCCAAAACATCGAAAACTTTCAACTAGCGCAGTAACGGTACAGATTATGCTAGTTGAAGTTTTTCAATATTTTGAACATTTTTAACAGGTAATTTGACGACCTTTTTATGATGAATTAGTCTAAACCGTAAACGTTTGTAAATTAGCTGAGCAAGTAGTGGTAGCTAAATATTTTTGTGACAAGCTTGTCCGATTGTACACTGGTAATTTTTATTGAGGCAAACATCATAGTTAACAACAAGGTTTAGATCTCAGTTGCCGATTGATCACTCTCCCATCACCCCCTAATTCCTATTCTTAAGGACTGCTAAAAGTCAAACAATTCTTTACGGGCCAGTAACTTAACAAAATTGAAAATAGTTGGGCAAAAAAAACTCAGGAGGTAACGAAACGTTACTACTTGTTTTTGCTGACTACTCACACAAAATTCATATTTTATGGCATGTCAGTAACATCTAATATTGGGTTGCACAAGTGAAAATAACTAATTTATGTGAATTGGCATCAAAATCACGACGACCTGTACAGGTTCTCGGACCAGTAGCAAAAAACCACTGGTTTAGAGTATCTGCTATGTACTTGGTAAGCTGAATTTACTTCCCCAATCTAGTCGTACCATAGACTCTAGAAACGGTGTTTATAAATCTCAAGCTTAGCGTTCAGGAATAAGAGTAATGTGGAGGGTGAAATGGAATTGAGTGCGCCAAGTAATGGCTGCAAAGAGCACAACAGGCCTCAATGGCCTGAGTACATAGCCATTGCTTGCACCACAAAACGAAAACAAGCCATAAAATTTGAAACAAAAATTATAAAAACCTGTTGATGTAGACGCCATTGTGGTTGATAATTCAGCGTTTTTCAAAGTCGAATTATTAGTGGTCTCAATGTTTTTGACAAAATTAGACGCTGTTGTGGTTGATAAATTTTCAGCGTCTTTCACAGTTGAATCATTATTGGTCTTAGCGTTTTTGCCAGAATTAGTAGTGTCATTCGTAAATGGTGTTGAAACGGGATTCGCAATATTTTTAGAAGTTGTAGACACTTGCTCAGAAAAAAGTTTAGCTTCATTTGTTAAAACTGCATCAAATACATGTGAGAAAACCTCCTCTGCAAAATTAAAGATATGAAACAACAACTTACAATTTCTACCGTATCAATAAAATTCTCTAATCTAGAAAAAATAAAACTAACAGTCATATATAAAAAATGTTCAGTAATCAACGATCTTAAAACTTTGGAGCAAATCTGTAGGCGGAATCAGTCAATATGTGCTCACACTTCATTTAAACAAGTCGATTTTCCCATTATCTGAGGTCGAACTTAAATAAAATCAGCAAAAATTATTATAATTAACTTTATAACAATCATTGATTGTTTTGCTTGTTGCATAACAAATAAGCAATTACTTCAAACTTTTCAATTGCAGTGGTATTTGCAATCCTAAAAGATTTAAATATAACCTCATTCGGCTGTAACAAGCAAGAATTTTTAATTGCTTAGATGGACATTAGAAATAAGTCATAATTGAGGCAGTAAAACATAGCACAATATTTGTTTGTTTATTTTAAAACAATCCAAAAAATGCAATGTTGATTGTTGACTGAAATATTGAAATCTAAAAATTACAAAGTGGTAAGAGAATGTAATACAAGCAAAAACATAAGAAATGCAAGATACAGTATTAGCAAGTAATTAAATTTAGACCAATAGTTCTTTACCTTCAGAAGAATTTCTCTTTTTTATGTATATTAAAGAGCTGTTTTTTCCAAAAACTATAGAATCTACATTGTTATTACTAACAATGACGGGCTGACAAGATATATCGTTGGTGCTCGGACATTCAATTAAATTACAAGACTGAAAAGCAAAAAGCGTAAAATTATTGACCAAAAAAACAATACGAATAAACATTTAAGAGGTGGAAAATGGATTGCTGATATGAGCTTAACCATGTTTACAGTCCACACATAGTTCAAAAATTTACTTCCAATTCTGACTAAATTGCAAATTACCATTCCCATCATATATGGGCACTATAATTATAAAAAAGTGCAAAGAGAAAAAGCATGGCATATTACAGTAATGAAGTACTTGAGAGTTGTTTTGACAAGGACTTCTGTTATTGCCATGCATATTCGTACACCTTACAAATAAAAAGTATGTTCAACTTATTAATAATGAGTTTAGAGAAAAGGTTGAGGTTACGAAAATAATGCACAATGTCTGAGTCAAAAGCCCCTTATTAACGTCATAGTGATTGCACAAACTAGCTTGAGTACAAAATTCATTAAATCATGCCAAAATATAGAAAAATTGCATAAATTTTTAAAACATAAATTTCAAATTTTCATGATCTTTATTATCCGAGTCTTAAGGCTAGAGTTAAATTTATACTGCAAATCCCAACCTTCAACAGAAATCATATCCCCACTCAAACTTTCTTAATATCTAGGATCATTTTACTAAATCTGCAGCACACTTCTGCAATTTTTGTTTTTTCCCCAAACCAAGGAAATCAATAGAAAATAGAGCGTCTAAAGTTTATGCTGTTGCTTAGTCCTTTAGGTCAAGCAACAAACAGCCAACATATACCAAGATGACTAACCAACATGTCACAGACTCAAAGAAACTCACTGTTTCAAAATTGAATCTTTAAGCAGGATAAGTTGTTTCTTTACTTACAGAATGTAATCAACTATTGCACTTAATTGTCCTTGTTTGCCTGCATTGTTTGTAGGCTTAAACATTCTACACCCTGACGTTTATACCAGACTTTTTGGTGAAGCCATACAGCACTTGAAATTTTGGAGGCCCTCCCGGAAAAATACCAGTGGCACTTTGGGGATTTGTACTCCAAACATTTTATTCTACACTCAAAAATAATTACGACTTCACCGCAACAGCAGTTACTACAACTAACTGCTTAACAAAGGACAATATTTACCTTATCAACAAACACAGCAACATCACATGTAAGAGTATTACAGCAAAGATCTGAACAAGCATCAATGTTGTCTGCATCAAATGTAGTTCTGTTTTCTTTTGATATTGGACCATGCAGCCATAATTGATATTGAGTATGGCTGGTCACATCACATACCTCTGCATAAAAAATTCATACATAACATTTGCAATGCTCAAATATATGATGAGAGTCAACACTATTAAGCTACTTGCTTAGCATCAGCTGAAACTGTAAAATCAACTAAATCTTTATCATTGCTGTTGTTGTGACTACCCCTCCTCTTCCTTGGGATGGAGGTACGGCATGAACGGCAATTCCAGTTCATGCCGTCAACCCAATTAGAATTAGACTACGGGAAAGATGGCACCTCCTTTTGAACCAGTCATGTATGACTGATAGCCTTACCACCAACAAGGCAGACTGCCATTGGTGGGTATCCAAGAATCGGCTTTTGCAACATACTGGGTTAGCAACTTCACAATTGTAACCTGGTGAAGTACGGGTAGGCCACCTGTCAGCCACATAAAGGCAGATGGATCCCGTTAAGTGCCTTGCCCAAGGACACAACAAGCACGCTTGCCAGCTTGTTCTCCATACTATCCCTTTTTTATGCTGAGTGCCAAGCAGGGAAGCTATGAATACCATTTTTCAAAGTCTTTTGGTATGACTCAACTTAGGGAATGAACCCCAGGTCTACCGACTGCGAAGCAGATGCTCTAACCACTACACCACTGTGCTGGTTTGGTTTTATTTATCGTAGTTTTTTTTCAGTTGTATTCTACTGGCAAATTGTCAATAGATTTCAGTGTGCAGAGCTGGCAACCTCATAAACCAAACTTAGTTATGAAGACCACCCGTTTCAGTCATGCTTGCAAACACATCACTCAACATGGCATTTATCATGATCATGCCATATTCATGCCTGCAGCTGCATGCTTCATTCAAAAATTTTTTTCTTTTCGATGATTGGGGTAACCCTAAAATATAAAAATTAAGATTTACGAAAATAAAGCAATTGGTATTGAAATATCAAATTGCTGAATCATGAAAACTCCTACTGTAAGAACTGAGCAATAGCACCAACATCAAAGTTTTTTCTGGTATCTGCAAAAATAGATATCTTCACCAACTGTCACATCACTCCAAGCATTAAAATCTCATCTGCTAAAACACTGATCCATAGAGCTAACACAGTTGTTTCCAGCAAACACCATCTACAAAGTAAATTACTCTACATACACTCTACCTTACCTCTTAATAAGATTTTCAGCTAGGGCTACATATTTCTCTTCTCACTAAGCTCAAAACTAATGCAACATAGTTTACTCATTCTACTTTTATACCTTTTATTTCAAGTATATCGGAAAAAATTAGAAGAGTTTTAAACAAGGCAGGCATCAGAATGCAATGTGACCTATTCACGCTCTTTAGTCAAGTTTTATCCTTTTAATGGACCCAGACAATATAATGAAGAAAAAACTTGTTTAATTTACTCCTTTTCTTTAATCTACTGTTTTCATTGCAAAGATGCATACATTGGACAAACCACAAAAGAGCTTAAATATTGTATAGCAGAACACAAATGAGCTATTAGATACCATAAGTCTGAGCAAACTACTCTCTGCAAACATGCTAGTCAGGAGTGTGCCACCTTATTTGCAGGTGAGCAGATTTCTGACGTTTTGAAATTTCCAAGGGCCAGTTGAGCATATCTAACATTACATATTTCACCAAAATTTTATAGCTTCAATTAAGCCAAAATTTCCAGATTTCTTCTATGAACCACAAAAAATTTCATTGCAGGATGCATTTTGCCCACAGACCACAGGTTGCACACCCTGTGCTACATCATTATATTGATGACAGTAACTCTTGCATTTTAAAGTTGAGATTAACTATTTTCAACGTCTCACCACTGAAGCACGGTTCACTAACTCTTACCCCAATGTTGAGTGAAGATTGGATGATGATGGTCTAACTTAAATTTGTTCCTTAGTTACACCAATAATATGGATTACTCTTCTCATATATAGTAAGTATTGGTATATCATACATTTTTCTAAGTTAGAACTGGAATTTATGATGTAATAATTGCTACAAAATGATGACTTCTAAATCTTTTTTATCAGCCATTTAAAAAAATTAGTGTTATTATGCTAAATTTTTACTGCTTACACATAGGGTTGGATCTCTTCACGTTAAGCACCATTTTTCAAATGAAGCTTGGCATATCTGCTACTGAAAACATAAATAAAAGAGCATTTTTTTATGGAAGTAGCTACTTTGCCTTCAACAGTGTTAAAATCACAAAAATGGCCTTCCAAATGCTGCTGCCTTTCTGCATAGATTTGAGTAAACTATTTTGAAGAATGAAAATGACTTCATTTTTTTCTTTTGTATGAAAAATTACTTACTGCTTGAGATAAAAACTAATCATATGGAAATGCTAAAAAACTGATTTCTGTATATTTTGGCATATAAGAGGACCGTCAGATAAGACAAGGTACAAAATTAGAGCACACAATTTTTATTTACAACCAAAATGATACTGATTTTTTCACGTAAAATGAAAAAATCTGCACATAAAATTTAAGGTTTGACTTTTATATTGGTTGTATAAGACAAACCCCAATTTTTAAGGATGTTTTTTTACTTTAAGGGTCGTCTTATACACCAAAATATATGGTACTTGTTCTTTATTGTAAAATTATCTTATTATTTGTGTTGTTTTAACAGTGTTTGGATGGCAGACAATCTTTTAAATTGCAAAAATGTCTTAATGCCGTTTGCTTGCTTTTGCTTTAAACTGCCTGCTGTTATTGCATTGTGAAACCCTCTTTTTTTCATTAAAAGTGGCCACAAGGATCGATTATTAAAACTGCAGGTAGCCAAGAGATTAGAGAGTTGAAGTTAGCTGTGAAAGTAAAGGTGTTTTTGAGGGGTGCAGCCAAACATTTAAATTGGGTAAATCTTTTTGTGATCTTTAATCTTCTTTTTCTTTTTGTGATAAATAATGTGCAACTAAGAGGCTGACTATTAACTACACCATTCTGTCACCAAAAAAATGAGCACAACCCAACAAAAAGCAATTATCACATATTAAATAAGAAGAAAGGATTTGGGTGTAAATTTAAACTACGTTTCAATTGCCAAATGTAAAAAGATCCTAGAATGAAGAGTCTGGACTTGTCAGGAGAACAGGCGAGAATCTGTGGATTGTTGAAGTTAATTTAATGGTTTGGATTAAATTGTAAGTGGTCACATATTTTTGGGTTGATACTGGTCTGGTACTCATTCAAGCTTTTCATTAGATCCTGACAAGTTTGGCAAATATAGAAAGAACCACAAAACAGTTTAACCAATATACTACAATGCTTCTTAATAAAAAGGGTTGGAGATCTTTGAAGAAAAATACTTGTTAAAGGTTTTAAGTGACAAGGATAAATCTAAACATGGTGTCTGGTAAGGGCTTGCTAATAACCTGTTTTAATTCATTCTTAAGATGGTGGGAGACCAGTATCATATTTTAGAAGTTTCTACAAATTTGTAATTTCCTGTTTTAGATTGACTTTCATTTTTTTCATGATTCAATAGTTCCATACATCAGTAAAAATTTCTGTATTTCCTGATTCTCCACTGTTAGTGTTGCCAGGTTGCTCAATAACTGCATGACATTAAATTCTAACATTTGTTTTAGCTTACTACTTACTTTAATTCAAATTTTCAATATTGAAAATTAATTTATGGTAAAGAACTCGTTTAAGGTGCTACACCTATTTTGATACATCATGGTTCAAATCTGCACTGTTTTACATGATATTCTAGTTCTAGCACTGCATGCAAATTGCACAACCAAGCTATATCAGTTTATATATCAAAATAATCTTACCTTTAACCACAAACTGAGAATTAACTTGATGAATAAATAGAAATACATAAATATTAAAAAAACAAATAGAACAGCTAATATGGCTTTTTGTCAACTGCATATTACACCATTAAATCATAGTATCAAAAAACGTTAAATCCATGTGCATTGGTGACTCTGCAAATAGAAATAACTTCACTCAGTAACTTTAGTTCCTGCCGTATAAACTGAACCATAGGTTCTAGGAACTGCCACCGTTTCAACTATTCAATACCATCCCAAACATGCATCCAAAAAAAAAGCGAGCTAAGCCAGCTAAGGCAATGACCTAGTTGCTTGATTTTAACATACAAGATCGAATCTCTTGTAGGAAATATGGATATCGTTTGCAGTATTTACAGCTCCTAAAAGCAGAATTTTAGACTCATTAAATTATGATTGTAATTTATGCGTACGAGCTCACCAAGGCTTCAAACTCAATTTACTCAAGCCAAAACTCAGAAAAAAATTCGGTAATTTTGACAGACTAGAAATTCAACGTCAAAAATAGAAACTAAAGAACTTGAACTGTAATTCGAAAAAAACCGGTTGGTTTAAGAGCATCAATCATGTAATTTTAAAAAAGAAAAAAAACGCTTTAAATATTCAGACAGTAGAAATACTCAATGCGCAGTGCGAAGTTAAATTTCAAGAACCTTTTTGTTGTTTTCTATTAGTGCTACTCTTACTTGGCCTACTTTGCGCTGGCATCATTCGCCTGCGACTCCAATGAATAAGAAAAAGCTCTTCGCGCTAATGTAATATTGCTGTGAAATTTAAACAATTCCGAAAGTACAAACTACTTCTACGAAAAATATTTACCAAACTCAAACTAAAACTAAGGCTTGCAAAATCGTTTTAAATCCTAAGTGAAATTGAAAAAGTCAATTGTTTTGGCCCACACAGCCCTGGAGCTCATTTTGTGTGCACATTTATTCACCATATACGAAAAGTGAAGCGCTGAGCTCAGCCATCTGTCTGCGACATAAGCATGGAGTAATTCTCATTGTTGAGCGTTTTCCTAGGGCACAATAAGCGAACTGCTGGGTTTTTCTCCATACTATCTTTTTGTGCGGAGTACAAAACAAGAAAGATGTAAATTGCACACCCTTTTAGGTCATTTGCTATGACTCAATAGGGGAATTGAACCCAACTCAAGTTTACAGACTACAAAGCAGATACTGTAATCACTATACCACCGCTCCGGTTGTGTTATGATAATTGCCATTTGGTGTTATCGAAGTTATCTAATATATAAAGTGCAATTCTGTCTGTCTGTCTGTGTATCTGTGTGTCTATGTGTCTGTCTGTCTCTTTTAACTCCTCTGAAACTGCTGGAGGTACAAGCACCAAACTTGTTGTAGCGTGTCGCGCCTCGCACCTGATCGAGCTGCCATGCCAAACAGAGAGTTTGTTCGCTTCTAACAGAGTATTAGATTTGAGAAAGTTAGTAGAAAAACGTTTAGCAGTTGGTTTTGTAAGCTCAGATTTTACATTTTGTAACTAACTTATGACGTGTGGGCTATACCTAATACAACAGCATTGAAGTTGAAAGACGGCTAAAAGTTTATCTTGAATGCTACTATCAGAGTTTGTTCGCTTCTAACAGAGTATTAGATTTGAGAAAGCTAGTAGGAAAACATTTAGCTTCAGGTTCTACATTTTTAATTTATGGGTTATACTTAATACAGTAGTATTGAAGTTGTTTGATAATGGATAGTAAGAGATTTTGTAATGAATCAACTTGGTCTAATCTGCAATTGCAAACGTGTGTAGCAGTGATTACGTATAACAAGTGTATAATGGATATCAGTTAATGTAGTTTTGCCAGGATTTAGGTAAAATTCTTGATTTAACAATTTGGGAGATAATACGCTGCGAGAAATTTTATTTTACTTGAAAGTTGTAAATTACAAATAATGGTTTCAAATAGATCAAAACTTAGTGCAAGAGTTTAATTGTACAAAACAAAAGTCTTTAATCAGCTAAGACGACTTGTCACAATGCATACGTATGTTTGTTCAAGTGCTTACAAATTAACGGATAAGTTGAGAATTTTTGTTAGAGCAATGAGTTTTAGATTGCTGATAGCACACGGTCAGATTGGTTTTGAAGCTTTCTGTTTGTGGTTTTTAGCAAACAACGAAAAATTAAAGATTTGGATCAATAATTTCTATTTGCAGTAGAGGGTGAACGCTCACTTTAACAAGAATAAAGAATAATTTTTGTGTTTTGTTTTTCTAATGTTCTACAAATAATGTTAAAAGTTGTGTTTATTTCTATGTAGGTGAGTTAAATAGACTGTGAAAACCCTGAATTTTGTGTTAATGACCTACGAATAATGTCAAAAGTTGTGTTTATTTCTATGCAGGTGAGCTAAGTAGACTGTGAAAATATGAATTTTATGTTAATGTCCTACGAATAATGTCAAAAGTTGTGTTTATTTCTATGTAGGTGAGCTAAATAGACTGTGAAAACCATGAATTTTATGTTAATGTCCTACGAATAATGTCAAAAGTTGTGTTTATTTCTATGTAGGTGAGCTAAATAGACTGTGAAAATATGAATTTTATGTTAATGTCCTACGAATAATGTCAAAAGTTGTGTTTATTTCTATGTAGGTGAGCTAAGGAGACTGTGAAAACCCTGAATTTTATGGTAATGTCCTACGAATAATGTCAAAAGTTGTGTTTATTTCTATGTAGGTGAGCTAAGTAGACTATGAAAACCCTGAATTTTATGGTAATGTCCTACGAATAATGTCAAAAGTTGTGTTTATTTCTATGTAGGTGAGCTAAGGAGACTGTGAAAACCCTGAATTTTATGGTAATGTCCTACAAATAATGTCAAAAGTTGTGTTTATTTCTATGTAGGTGAGCTAAGTAGACTATGAAAACCCTGAATTTTATGGTAATGTCCTACGAATAATGTCAAAAGTTGTGTTTATTTCTATGTAGGTGAGCTAAGTAGACTATGAAAACCCTGAATTTTATGGTAATGTCCTACGAATAATGTCAAAAGTTGTGTTTATTTCTATGTAGGTGAGCTAAGTAGACTGTGAAAACCCTGAATTTTATGTTAATGTCCTACGAATAATGTCAAAAGTTGTGTTTATTTCTATGTAGGTGAGCTAAGGAGACTGTGAAAACCCTGAATTTTATGGTAATGTCCTACGAATAATGTCAAAAGTTGTGTTTATTTCTATGTAGGTGAGCTAAGTAGACTATGAAAACCCTGAATTTTATGGTAATGTCCTACGAATAATGTCAAAAGTTGTGTTTATTTCTATGTAGGTGAGCTAAGGAGACTGTGAAAATATGAATTTTATGGTAATGTCCTACAAATAATGTCAAAAGTTGTGTTTATTTCTATGTAGGTGAGCTAAGTAGACTATGAAAACCCTGAATTTTATGGTAATGTCCTACGAATAATGTCAAAAGTTGTGTTTATTTCTATGTAGGTGAGCTAAGTAGACTATGAAAACCCTGAATTTTATGGTAATGTCCTACGAATAATGTCAAAAGTTGTGTTTATTTCTATGTAGGTGAGCTAAGGAGACTATGAAAACCCTGAATTTTGTGTTAATGTCCTACAAATAATGTAAAAGTTGTGTTTATTTCTATGTAGGTGAGTTAAGTAGACTTTGAAAGGTGGAAAAAATTTTCGTGTTAATAAGTTTAAAAAGTTGCTAAATTTCGGAAAAAATCTTAAAACAGTGTGATGATAGGATACAATTTTGGTTTCTAGTTGTATGAAAAATGAGTGTAAAATTTGAGGTGAATGTTTTATGATTTGCGTACAATTAAAGACAAATCTTTTCGGTTTTACGATGTAAACAGTGGTGATTTAAGTGAGGTATGGTGTTTAAAAGAAAATACGGAGAGAGTTATGATGAGAGCCATGTGTGGTCAGAAAATTATTGACAAAAAGACTGAAGAACAGATGAAAATGCTGGGGTTGATGGTAAACCATTTTTGAATTTCTGCTTCGACTTGTGATTGGTTAAAGGTTTGCTGACGTGATGTTTATGCTTCCGTTTGCGTCAGATTTTTTGTTGATAGTAAGCTTAGCTGATATCCTGACTTTGAAAAATACAAATTTGATGTTGGTGGATTTAGAATTTGATAGTTTTTACTTAAAACAGTGTTGTAACAGAATACAATGTTTTGTTTTCTAGTTATATGAAAAGATATTGTAAATTAGATGCATGGTGAATGTTTACAAGTAAAAGTTGAACAATTATTGAATTAGTCTCCAAACACAATCTGCACACAATAAAAGTTCAATCTTCTTGGTTTAACAATATTCAGTAGTGATTAAAACCGCTGAATTGAAACAAACCTCTTTGTTGTGATCTTTTCAAAATGTTTCCACCACTATACCAAAATTTTAACTACCTTACTGTTATATGTGAAGCAAATCTACATTTCACTCAAAGGTCTGGTCAAGCTACTGAAATTTTCTTCCAAGAAAGTGTGAAACTAACATATAACGGTAAAAGTTTGATTGAAATTGTGTCAAATTTGATATTGTTTCTTTCACCAAACTCTTCTGGAAGCAATTTCGCAATGTCATTGCATGTGACTTTTCTTCAACAAATCTGATGATCTAGAAAACTGTTGGTTATTTTCCTCTAAAACTAACGACTAGCTGTAATAAACATAAATGTTTTGATTGAAATACCTGTATGATCTAGAAAAACTGTAGATTATCATCTTCTGTAAGCCTACAACTAGTGATGAACGAGCAGATTTTTCTCCTTCAACATCTGTTTTTTGCCATACTGGTAGCTACATCTATAATCCCTCAGCATTGTATCTGACGCTAGCTCCAAAATCTATACCCCTCCAAAATTTATCTGCCCTAGTTTTTCAAAACTGCTGGTGGTGGTAAAGTTATTTTTCTTATGTACGTTTTCAGCTAGTGATGGACACGCAAACTTTTCCCTCAAACATCTGTCGTTCATGATACTGGTAACTACATCTATATTCCTCCAAGATTGTATCTGTCGTTTGTTCCAAAATCTATACTCCCCAACATTGTATCTGCGGCTAGTTCTAAAATCTATACTCCCCAACATTGTATCTGACTCTAGTTTTGTAATTTATACTCCCCAACATTGTATCTGCCACTAGTTCTAAAATCTATACTCCCCAACATTGTATCTGCGGCTAGTAATGAAATCTATACTCCCCAAGATTGTATCTGACCCTAGTTTCGTAATGTATAGCCTACTCCCCAACATTGTATCTGCCACTAGTTCCAAAATCTATACTCCCCAACATTGTATCTGCGACTACTTTTAAAATCTATACTCTTCCAAGATTTATCTGCGGCTAGTAATGAAATCTATACTCGTCCAAGATTGTGTCTGACCCTAGTTTTGAAATCTATACTCCCCAACATTGTATCTGCGGCTAGTAATGAAATCTATACTCCCCAACATTGTATCTGACCCTAGTTTCGTAATGTATACTCCCCAACATTGTATCTGCCACTAGTTCCAAAATCTATACTCCCCAACATTGTATCTGCGACTACTTTTAAAATCTATACTCTTCCAAGATTTATCTGCGGCTAGTAATGAAATCTATACTCGTCCAAGATTGTGTCTGACCCTAGTTTTGAAATCTATACTCCCCAACATTGTATCTGCGGCTAGTTCTAAACTGTTGGTTGTAAATTATTTTCTTATGTACGTTTTCAGCTAGTGATAGACACGCAAACTTTTCCCTCAAACATCTGTCTTTCATGACACCAGTAACTACGTCTATATTCCTCCAAGATTGTAATGTAATAAGACTGAATCCATTACCTACCTAGTTCTACTGAAATAGATGTAAATTAATTCCAACTGCAGAAATATGACAAGTAAAGGAAAATACCCCCCAATAAACACATGTAGAAGAGTAAAGAAACAACATTCTAGAGAATCAAAAAGAGAAATCGACCAGAGGCTATATGATTTTATCAACAATTTCAAGAAGTGAACGATTACGAGCGATTAATGCCTATGCTCGAAAGGAAGTTATGATTTAGTATCAAAGGCTTCAGTCACGACATAGAAGTTAATGTTTCCGTTTTACAGCAGTTGCGCTTACAATAAGACAAAAAATCGTAAACGAGTTGAAAAGTGAAATCAATTGGAGAACTTTTGAAGTGGGGGTATTCTGAAGCGAGGGTGTCTATAACAAATCAATCTTTCAATTTCAAGTTCTATTTACATGTATTTACAAGTTGCTACAAAACATTCCTTTTCAAGTTGTATTGATATTTGTTTTCAAGTTGTGTTGACAAGCACCTTTGCTTTCAAGTTGTCTTGGTAAGGTTACCATTTGTTTTCAAGTTGTGTTGACAAGCACCTTTGTTTTCAAGTTGTCTTGGTAAGGTTACCATTTGTTTTCAAGTTGTTATTTACAAGTTGTTACAAGTTGGTACACGTTGTCTTGTATTTACAAGCTGTTACAATGTACTTCAAGTTCATGTATCAACACGTTTGTTTTCAAGTTGTGTTGACATTTGTTTTCAAGTTGTGTTACCATTTGTTTTCAAGTTGTTACAAGTTGGTACACGTTGTCTTGTATTTACAAGCTGTTACAATGTACTTCAAGTTCATGCATCAACACGTTCGGAAATGATGTATCAGCACGTTCGGAAATGACGTAGGGCGCCACAACGCCACCACAAAAACCGGGTCGAAAGTAATATTACATACTACCGACAGCGCAGGCAAAAATTTTAATGCCACCAATACCAATACGAAAGCGGGCCCACCAAATCGTCAAACATGCCTATTACCAAACAGCTCTTTACTTTATGGGTCAAAACGACCACCATTTAGACGACGCCATCAATTTTGACTATGTGTCATCCCCCCTCCCCCTTACTCTTTTAAAAATTACGAATGGTAGTTTGTGTCATCGTTCTTTTTTTTTTGAATATTTCCAGTCTTGATTAATAAACCAACATGATCACCATTTCATGTACAGGAACTGTGGCTTATATTTAGTAAAACATTTTGATGTGAATCAAACAAATGTTTGTGCGGTTGAGCTGATGCAGATGCATTAATTGATACATTTTAAATGGGTGCGGGTGATTAGTAAGGCCTGCCGAGGTTAAATTGCGCCTTACTTAGGAGAAACATTTTTTCTATTTTGCTTGATAGTAGCTTTATAGGGCTATCGGAATCAAACCTGAAAATTTGGGAAAAGCCAGAACTTATTTTACTTCTATGAGCATACTTAAGAAAGGAAAAACGAATATGAAACATAATGCGTAGCCAGCACGCATTTAAAAAAGTTTGAGACGAAATCAAAATTAACCAGGTCACTGTGTTAAATTGCACCACATTGAAGATATTATTATTGGTAATATGCTTTATAATAGATTTATTGAGCTACCGGGATCAAACCAAACATTTGAGGAAAAGCAAGGAGACTTTAAACTTCCCAGGACATGTCAAGCAGGGAGGAAAGAACATGCTACATAATGCGTAGCCAGCGAGGACTTTCCCCTAGCCTAACTTAACCCTTTGAGGACCTTTGGTACACATATGTACCATGATTGTTGATTGTTATGCCATTATGACGTGATAACCAATTTTCTGAAATCCATTCTATTTTCGTTGTTACCAAACAATTGTGGCATTGTTCCAAATTTTATTAATTAAATTCTTGTGGTCCTTAAAGGGTTAATTAGGTTGATGGCGTGAACCTGGATTGCTGTTTGCGCCATATCTCCATCCCAAGGAAGAGGAGGAGTAAACCAAACAAGCAAAGGTCTTGAGAAAGTTTAAGTGGAAACCTAAAGAAAACAGCGTCACTGTGTGAAATCGTACCACACGAAAAAAATTTTTGCCTTTTTGCTTTAGAATAGCTTAATATCAGAAATGTAATCCCTACGTCCAAACTACCGGAAACGCAAGGCTCCCTTTGGGTTCGTGTCAGCATTCAACAGAGCACATAGATCTAAGGCATAGCCAGGTTCCTGAAATGAGATATTCTATCAGGAAAAGGAGCACAAGAAGTCGTAAACATCTTATGTACAGAAAACACATCAACGTTTCGTAACTCTTTATACAAGAACCTGATAGGTAAAGCCGGCTTGGCCGGCTGAACCGACACTCTCAATCCCAACGTTATCGATGGGGTGTCTGCGGGTGACGCCGTTATATATACTAAAAAGCAAAGATTTTTTATTAAGCTGATATGCTGCCTGTTATGGTATTTATGTAGTTTATGTCTATACTCTACATCATTGTAACAAAATCCCAAGTTTAAGAAAAAATCAACATAAAACCATAACCATAACAATTTGTAAAACTGGATATAGAGAGAACAATAGCCGCTTTTGTCGCTATGCTGCAAACAAGACCAATAGCCCAGCCAAATTAGGAACTTAATACCACAAATATAAATAGGAAAGGGGCAGCACCAATTGGCAAATTAAGCTTACCTTTAAATAGTTTTTTTCTTTAGTTGTGAAAGCAACCATTATTTTGTCGCTACAATCAGTTTTGATTATGTACAATCCGTGCTCCCTCACAAGTATTACCGATAATTTGTGGCAAGATTCTTTGTGAGCATTGCAAGTCATGATTAAGAGAATATGATGATCACAATTTCGTGTACAAGAATTGTGAAAGTTCATAAAATTTATTAACTTTTTGCTACTGCTCACACAAGAGCCGGATGGGTGAAGCCGGCTTAGCCGGTTGAACCGAAATACTAAATCCGGACATTACTGATAGAGGGTCTCTGCCGGGTGACGCCGGCAAAGCCAGCTAGTAAAATATAAGGCAAACATGAATTTGAGTGTTATCAGATGGAAAACACACAAATCTGCCAGTCATAGGCTAATTGTTCAATCAAAGATGAGGCGGTAGGAGAGCCAATTATGACAGCAATGACCGTAAATTCAAACGTCTCGATGGCTTGATTGTTGTGTCGGTGAAAAAGGCCTTTCACGGCTATTTTCTCTACTTAGTTAAAATGTTTGCAACAGAAATGCCTTTACTGATAGATTCGGCAACAGGGCAGTTGATCTAAATATAAAATGTTCTCTACAAACCGCAATACTTTTTCCCGTGACAAAAGGATGAAAACATAAAAAAATAACTAAAGAGAAATTCTACCTACAAAAATTCACAACGTTCAGAATCTGTTGAAAAAAATCAGCTTCTTGTGTTGGTTGCTAAACGAAACCTTTCTCATCTCAAGTTGTTTGGTTATGTGTGATGTAGATTTGATTTTAGTTCAAATTCCTTGCCGAGTTAAACCGCTAATTATAGTAATGTTATTAATTTGGCCCACGGCTATAGAAACAACGCGCCATCAAAAGCCACGAGTTGCATAAATACATAAATTAATGATTAAATACAAAAGCACAGACAGACGCTGAAATGATTTTGTCACATGTAGGCCTACATTACCTTATTGAATAAAAATGTCAACCAAATACAAAATCCGTAATTGCTAGTGCCTTTTCGTTTCGCTCTAAAATTATCAGAAGCGTGAGTTGTTGGATCCATAGTCAGACCAATAAATCGAAAGAATATGGCTCGGGTTGAACGCGCAAAATGTTTACACTACATGCCACATGATCAAACGAAACTGTCGTTTGCTTTCAAGTACCACACTTCGTATTGAAACTAAGAGTAGCCTTTTACCTGTGGGAAATAACTATTTCTTCAAATATAAAGTACAGGAATTGCTAGTTGCTAATTAGCGATTTTCAAGGCCATCTCTTTTTAGAGAGACCTACCTCCAGCATCAAGGTAAAATAGAAAAAATTTTGCTCAAAAATGATCACCAATATTATTTGGTACCATTCAGCAATCCATTGCAGCATGTCAACAATCTGCGACCGGTTTTTCTATTTTGTTCAAATATAGTAGGTTTACCGCACGAATAAAATTGATCAGTGCAATGAACGAAAAAATACCGTTGCCGACAAAACGACCGTACCTTAAAGATGCTTTATTTTATCTACAAGTGTGGTTATTTGCTGTTGAAACACTGCACGTACTCCGAATCTTAGATAAACCTTACACTCCCTGACCACGAATTCCACTTGTGCTTTCTGTAAGATTTGTTGTATAACAGGTTAAAAGTTTGCTCCATTAAAACTGTAGCTAAGTTTAATATTTTTGTTACCTTTACTATCGAAATGGGGTTTTATGGTAATGAGCCACATTTGTAGATATATAATTTTATTGGCTTTCAATTTGTTATTTCTTTATTTGTTATCATTATTTGTCATCAATTTGCTATCTCTTTACATTGACTTTCAATTTTAGCCGATAGTTTTTCCTGCAACAAAATACATAGAGGCCTAATGCAAGCAATAGCCATGATCGCGGATCCAACAATAGAAGTCAGCTAACTAAAACCAATCAACGGCGATAAGCTAAACTACTTACGCATCTGTAAAGAAAACATCAAACGGCTTGCGCCGATCACAACCACATGATAAGGCGACTTGGATTATTGTAAAGAGGGCGCCTTCGCTTCAAAATAAAGCAGACTTTTTGGTGGCTGGCTGCTTCATGAGTGTCTTCAATCTTCAAGTCAGCAGTGTAGCTGAATGCAACAAAGCATTAGCTTATAATCGTGAGAACGCGAGTTTAATGCTCGCACAGGCTTTGCGTGTTTGTGCTCTTGAAAAAGGCACTTTAGGGCAATTTCTTCTGCCAGGCAGAGAACTTATGGTGGAAATACGCTGACCCACCAGTAGGCTTTGCAAAGTCTCAGCTATGATAATTTATTCTAAACAATCCATGATGAAATGTTTTGGATAAGCCAGCAGGTTAGCAAACTTGCACCTATGGCTTCATGCCGGAGCCATATGTAACTTCATGCGAAAGACAGAGTAAAAAAAACTGCTGTATCTTGGCCACAGACCGAGCCAAAATTCATTACATCACTAACTGTTTGTAGTTTGTACATTTTTTACAAAAAAAATTTCACAGTCAATGCTTTCTGTTTTGTTTCAAATGTGGAATCGGTTTTTAACACCATTGTTGAAAAAGCAATACTGTTCTACACAGCTTGGGTCAATGTGCTTTTAAGAACAATATGTTTTATGTTTTTGAAGTATTTACTGTATAAATTGAAGCTAGGATGCATAAACTACAATAAGATCTAATATCATATGTACAGTAAGTGTCAAAACATTTAATAACGAAAAATAAATGTGGATCATTTTAGAAGGGTCTGGAGGGGAAACCCCGAAGTTGATAAACTTATGCTTGAAGTTTTCAATTCTTGAAATTTCTTTCAAACTATCTTGCATTGTGCTCCCACCTCCAAGCCCGCTCCTTGTTTGAGTCATCACTGCGTCTTCAACTAGTAAATGAGCACATCAAGCCAAAAGCTTCTATGTAAAATTCATCTTCTTATGCCATTGGTCCCGACCCCTAAAAACTGTGTTATCGGCTCTGATCAACCTCTCAACGACCCTTCATAAGCTTCACCGGAAAAAATATCTCTAAAATTTGATTCGTAGGCTGCGTTTGACCTTTTTTGACAAATCCTATCGGATCTCAAAAGATAATGAAAAATGTTCATCACCGAACATGTGATCTCACATAAAAGTTTTTCCTCCTCTGTTCCCCTTCAAATTTTTTGGTTGGGTACGCCTCTATGCTGGCTTTGACTTTAGTTATTTAAATCCCAGGTATCATCCATCGGAATGATACGCTTTATCATAGGTGGTGGTGTCATCCACTGGCTCCACATTTAAATCCTTAATCTTAAAGAATTGTTTTATCAAAAATGTTCACGACAAAAATTACAAAATCAAAGCAAATAAATTGACAAGAATAAGTTGATGGGCCTATCATTAAAATAATTATGTGTCCAATGGCAAACCTAAAAAAGAGAGAGGAGTTAGGCTTGGGTTGTAAGTTTTGTGAAAGGATAATTACCTTTCCTGTCAATCAACATGTGATAAGGCTTATTCAATTCATTATTAAATTCAATGATCTTTGTCTAGCACAGAAGGGAGCCTACTCAGTGCAACTAGGGCAAAGTATAAAAGGGCATGGAACAATGCTCAATCTTATAAGCAAACCCAATGAAAGCAAATGGGCTATGCCTCCAATTTTTTTGGGCCCTATCAAAACAAGAGGCTGTTTTCAAGTAAAATGGCAACAATGCGTTGATGCACCACTAAAGGCTTTTATTAGAAAAGGAACAAAACGACCATCTTTAAAAAATCTTTCAGCGAACTATGTTTCCATATTTAATGTTGCCCACAAAAAGTCCAAAAATAATTTTTTGGTCCCAATCAAATTGTGTTTCTGGCTACGTCAACCGTCCATCCCCTTTCCCCTAAACACGCCACCACACGACTGTAGGCTATGTATATAGCTGAAACTCCTTCAAGTTGGCCTCTTGTAACAGATGCAGACGTCAAATCAGGTAAACCAAACTGCGTTGGTTTCCGAACATGTATAACAAGTAGCGTTATTTGTAAACAGCACTCTTCCATGTTTTTGTCCTGAGAAAGTAATAATGGTATCTTTACGGTAGGCACACTTAGGTAATATGTATTTAAATACGATAGCTGAGTGGGAATTTTGTATTTGTACTTAAATACTTTGCGATAACGTATATACTGTACCATTTGAAAAATTTAAAATACAAAATACTGTGTTTTGATATTCTGAGTGTTACGATTTTTTTCGTTTTGCGAGTTTTCGGTTTGTTGCGTGACAATCTGTTTGTCTAAATGCTCCAAGTCGATAATATAGCGTTGTAACCAACACAAACTAACCAAACCAAACTAAGTTGATAATGGCATGATTATTCAGCGATGAGTGAAGAAACTGCTTTTATTTCAGCAGGGAAGCTGTACAGTTTGGCTTACCTGATTTGACAGCTGCATTTGGTAGAAGTGGGCCAATTTGAAAAAGTTTCTGCGATTTGTCCGCAACAGTGGTGGACTGTTATCTACGGTTTCACTTCCTGCTTTCAAAATAAAGCCAATTATAAAGTCAAGTAAGAAGCATCCAAGCAAGAATTGATTGCTATTGCCTACAATTTGAGTACGAAAAGCACTGCAAACGTAAACTGCAACAGAACCAAAGAAATTTCTTTTGTGGATCAGATGACGACAAAGAGTCCGCTGCACCAAACACATGCAATTAAAAGTCAATTGAAATGCTTCAGCATCTGGAAGATTCGAATTTAAGCCTTAGATCGCTTTACCGTTTCCCGAAAGTCAAGAAGGTCTCTAGAAAATTCAACTCAGCATTGACTTAGCCTGCACCAGCGGAGCAACTCTTGTTTGGGTCAATTATTTCGCAAAGTCTCACAATAAAATTAACCAACGAGATTGTGGAAAAACTGACGCTACTGAAAATAAAAACTGCGATATGAACTAATGGCAAAAGATATTTGAAAAGTACATAAAGAGTATTTCAATATATTTGAGCAATGTTAGTTTTTATATTTTGAGCTTTCGACCAAAACTAGATTTGTTTTGTATGTTTGTTTTACTACTTTTTTGGAATGTATTTTTTTATTTGTATGTGAATACAATTTGAAGGTACTTTAACCAAGTCTGGAAATAGGTCTATAGCATAGATGTATGAGATCGTTGTCGTAATCGGTAATTTGTAATCAATCATGTATTATTTTTGTGTAATCATAATTGTATACAAATTTGATTACACGGTGTGTAATCGAAGTCGACCGGGAGAAACGTAACTTATACATTCCAAATGCACGTTGATGAGACTCGACTAAGATTTAAATTTTGTTCTTCATTTACTCAACGAACTGTGTTTGTAACATTTTTTTGATTTTCGCAAAACAATGCAATTGTAATCGTAAGCGTCATCGCAACGATTACAAGACAAGATAATCGTAATCGAATTGGGTTACATGGTGAGTAATCGTAATCGATCTTAAAGAATGTATCTGTACGATAATTCATACTTGATCTACAACATTGGGAAAGCAATAATGTTTTCGTTGCGGTAGGATACCTTATGGCGAAGAAATAATGCTTTTGTTACAATGTGATATGCGTTGGCAGACAAATAATGTTGTTGTTGCAATATGATGCCGGTACATCTTAAAAAAGGAGTAACGATTCCTTTGCGGTATAGGCAGTGGAGCAACGAAGATTTCTTCAAGGCTGGCCAAAGTTTTTTGAATAACACAGCCCAGGTGCAGTGATAAACGCATCAGGATCTAGTCACAATAGGGATATCGAGGTTTCTTCTCCCAGGAGATGAGAGATGTGTGCAGTTTTTAACAGAACGTTAAAGAAATTTAATGCAATTACGCACACAAAAAAATTTTGCCCTTACACAATTGCACCCAAGACATTTACTGGTACAAACTGATTGGTAATGGTGATCGGCAAACCAAAAAAATTTACAGGTGCTGTATGTCAAAATTTAACTCAGTTGAAATTTAGCCTATAATTTTTAAGTGAAAATTCATCAATCACATGTTTAAAATTAATGATAAGGTCACCGTGAACATACAGCAATGCCAATCAATTCAAACGAGCTTCTTTCGTTGTGAACCGTAAATAGGTTTTCAAATATCTCAGAGCACTGAATGAACACCCATTTGTTGCTGTAGAAACCGGACCAGTTGTCAATATTTGAAGAACTTCAAAAGATCGATACGTATGTACTTCTTTAGCTGACAGCAACACGCCTAAAGTGTTGTACGGCAAAGAATTACCTTCGTGGCGTAGCCAATATGAACGCCATCGCATAAATTCAACCTCCACAGCGTCAATGCTGTCATCCACAAAGGGAAGATAGAGAAGTTCACAGCATTTCTGATCAAACCAAATGCCATGCTTTACACTGACAGAGTATCAAAAATTGGAGTTTTATGCAACCAACAAGATCAGTGCGAAATATTTCGCTGAATTGCTCAAGCACTGTGTCAATAAAAGGCAAAAAGACAGAACGCCTGAAAAACTGTAATGATGAAATAGCTAGTGGATTTGCTCTATTGGCTAGCCGATTCACAATTCGAGACATGGGTATGGATTCCCAGTAGACACTTTCGGCATATCTAAAGAGTCCAACAAATATTTCTTCATAGGCCATAAAAACCTCTATCACATCTTTGCAACTGGTAATACTCGTAACATCTAATGCAGACAAAATAATTTCTTGATGTCCCGAAGCTTCTTTACAACTGTTTTGGTAACTTTCAGTGTAGCATTGATAACTTCTAGGCTAACCAAAAACCCAGCTGTTGTTATCACTTTCAAATAAGGCATAGTAGCCCTTCCAAAAACTACTCCATATCTTGATTCTGACAGTTGATCAAGAGAACCAGCAACTGCCGGATAAAACTCCCTGAAAACAAAGACAGCATCATAGTTCTCAATCCACTTTGTGGAAAAATTACGCTTGAAAGGCGAATGCGAAGAATCAGGACATTTGTCGTTAACTTAAGCACGCAACAGCGAAAAACGTTTTTTAGAATTTATAAAAAATACCAATATGTCTTTCATGATGCTTACGCATGCTTGAATTTTGCTCACGTTGCAAGCCAAAGAATGCTACCGACGTAAATTGTGCTATCTTTGATTGTAGCGTCTCAGCTGCTACTTTCGTTCTCTCATTTAACATTTTTTGCGGTTTTTATAGTCTTCTAAAAAACGTTTCAGGGAGAATGTCGAGTTTTTACTTAGCAAATCACTGGTTTTGTTTCCTCCAGAGTCTACAATCTAAAGCATTTTGACTAAAATTTAAAAAATTTGAATCGTCAACTATGAATCTAGGCTCGTCAAGATGATTTGGTAAAGAACTTACCAGAAAATAGAGACATGCTCTATAGGAAGGTTGCACACACGTGATCAAACGTCATCAAAATGCGCTTTCAAAAAAGTGGCCGACCACTTTCTGTGTTTTTGCATTGAATTGAATAGTGATATCGCTCTTTGCAAATTAAATGGATAAACGTGACAGTTGTTAAATGAACGTTAAATATGTTGTTTTACTGATGATAAGGAATGAATCTGAAGTCAAAGTAAGGTAAGAGGTGTAAAGATTTGCTTGTTATTGCTAATAGTCGGACTAATTTTATGGGGTAAACATGCAGGCTTATTTGTAGCCAGTTTCTGTGAGAGTTTGATATTCGATTAATAAGCGTGTTTGGGAATGCTGAATTTAAGTTAATAGTAATGTGCAATTTATAAAGAATATTTAGATGTATAAGCATACCGAAAAGTTGTAAACTTAAATTATACTGTAGCCTAAATGACAGGGCAGACTTCTGTACACTTTGTAATATGTTGGATTTGATATTGATGGATAAAATCAGTAACTTTTCAATTTTTTTGTCAATAGTGCTTGGAATACCAATCTTAATGATATATCAGATGTAATTTTGCCACCTTAACTACTTCTTAAACAATTTTTTGGTCTAAAGCCTAGGCTGCTGAACCAAGGGTAATTAAAAATTTACGATATCGATTCATTTATTTATGCGTATGAGCTCATGCTCTGTTGGCATGTCTTTTGTCAGATAGGGCCACCACGACAGGTAGACTGCTTGGCCCCACCGCCTGTTTGCCACATAAAGATGGAGGCATGCCTTGTCCATGGACTAGCTTGCCAGCAAGCTTACGTTACCGGTAGTAATGATCAAATAATAATTGTTTTTGCTAATGTACCCAAGAGTATCTAATTGGTATAGAGTTATATATAACTGAGGAGCAAATGGTATTTGGATGGCACTTCTCTTAGGGGCAATTTTTTTAAATTGGCACAAAGTACTAAGCTTAGACCAGCCAACTGAATGACCTAACACCAACCAAATTGCTTTTGATTAAATTTATTTGTTTCCGAGGATCCAACTAGCAATAATTCATTTCAATTTTTCAATAATTTGTCATTAGTTTTCAAAATAACCCCAAAAGTTGGTGTTTGCCCAATACCTTTCCAGCATAAATTACAGGTTTTGGCCAGTACCTTTTTTTGGCGCGAAATGTGTGACGTCATATGCAACCTTCCTATTCTTGACAATATTTAATGAAACTTTTCCAGAAAGCACAAAACTCGCTTTCACTCGTGCAAGCTAGTTGTTTTTGAGCAATATTGCTATTAATATTGTACAATATTCTTGCGCACTTGACAGACCCCAATAGGTTATTGCTGCAAGATTCTTAAGCAAAAGAACTCGTTAGTGTGATTTCTGGTTTATATCAAGAAAACTATAGAAAGTTTGATGCTCATGTGTTAATCTCAGACATGAAGCCCAACAATAGCAAAAAATTTTTAGGCAATTGTTTGCTTCGGGCATAATCTTACCTAGGACCAAAGGGGGTGCCATGGCACAGTAGCCCCCCCTGGCTGCACCTCTGAGTATAGGCTAAGATAAGGTCTGAGCAAGAACAATATTTTCGTTGCTCTTATGTCTTGGCAAAACAATGATGCCTTCTCTTCAGTATGGTAAGTCCTAAGCACTAATAAACTTTGATTTACCATATACCTTACAATTGTCTTCCCGAGTAATTTGATCGTCCAACTTTTGGCGGAGCCCATCTGGAATCCTAGTAACAGATCCGTTGTCAGGATACTATTTTTGTGGAGAAACAAAAGAAGTTTTGGCTGCTTCGAGACTAACTAGAAATAGCTGATAGTCATTTGATCGTTTGATACCTCGTGTTACGGATATTTATTGTCCTTAACACATAATCGTAGAAAATCTTTAAAAAAAAATTAAAAATCGTGTGAAAACACATAAAAAACCAACAAAAAATACTGTGTAATCATTTTGAGGAGAGGATACTAACAAGGGTAAGTTGTGAGTAATGTATTTGTGCTTGATTTGTAAGGCTTAAGTTAGAAGTGCGATACGATTTTTTAAAGTCTAATTTGGCAGTTTAAAATGTTAAGCTCTCAAAAAGATTGTTTGTTATTGGATTTATTTTTTGTAATACAGCTTCTTTGTAAATCTATCAATAACTTTTGTGCAATAATGCTAGCTGCCAGCTTAATGCACTTCTGTTGTTGATGCTCTCTGGGTGTGTTTTCAGATAAAAACAGCATAGAGTAAGTCCACCCCTTATTAGCGAATGCAATTGCGTTTGGGTGTTAATGGCATTAATATTGTAGCTTGTATTGTAGAGAAGTACTGGTACGTGCAAATTCTAACATGATGCCAAGTTTTGTAGGCTAGTGACTGTTTCAGTTGTATTTTTATTAATTGGCTGCAAAGCTTTATTTGATTAAAAGTTACACATTTTGATGCTTTTAACCTGTTACCTAAGCTATTTTTACAAAATCAGAATAAGTTAGCTATCAAGTTGATTAAGCTGGTAAAAGTTCGAGTAAAATGTGTTGGTAGTGCCTTACCAGATACTGGTAACTAAAAATGTTATTTTTTGGCTGTTGCCTACGTAATTAATTTTCTGCCTGTTAATTGGAATGTTTTACAATATGTCATTGTGCTAATATGTGTGTTTTGCATTGCACTAAGATCTGGCATTCTGCTGAAAGTGTTCCAGAAAATGGTTTAGTACTAAAATGTAAAAATACCACAGAATGATAGATCAGCATCATGGTTTGGGCTAGGGTTTGAGTGATTTACATAAAATTAAACATTATTGCAGACGTCTCATGATTTGATTGGACTTTTAAAATATGTTGTGTTGCTAAAATGTATTTTTTGCATTGCACTAAGATCTGGAATTCTGTGCAAAGTATTACAAAAAATTGTTTGGTGTAAAATGTAAAAATGCTGCAGAATGGTAGATCAGCATCATAGTTTGAGCTAGGTTTTGAGTTATTTACATATAATTAGACATAATTGCAGAATTCCCATGATTCAGTAGTGGCCTGCCTTTTTTTGCCTGCTATTTAAATTATTTTTTCTCTGATAATATATTAAATGAAATTTAACTTTGTTGTGATAGTCAATTTTGCACCAGTTACCGGTAATTGTAATAATATCAAAATTTATGTTTTAGGCTATATATACTTTATTATTAGGCAGTAGCTATTTTGCCGTCGACGGCAATTTGCCCTTGGAATCTATTTTGCCATAATCACTGGCGTGTATTTATATAGCCAAATTTGCTATAATTACACCAGTGACACTGTGGTGTAGTGGATAGAGCACTGGTCTTGAGATACTATGGTGCGGGTTCAAATCTCAGCTGGCCAGGGCTTTAAAAGAAAGGCAGTGTACACTGAAGGGGTAGGCCCAGTATGTTAATGTACGGGGCAGTGTACACTGGAAGGGAGTGTACAGGGTGGGGGATAGAGACCTGGGGGTGCAATTTTTTTTAATTAATTTTTAAAATTGACCAATCAGAAACGACCAAAAGTCACATGTTTAGTACGTCATTAAGATTGACCAATCACAAATAACTCACGGCAAAATAGTCTCTGAGGGTAAATTGCCATCGACGGCAAAATAGCCACTGCCTTATTATTATGCTTATAAATTTTTACTACATGCTCTAGGGTACTTTGCTACAACAATAAAATAGGCTGAATAAATGGCAGATGGTTCCAAGCAGTTAAATTTGTTGACTACAACCCACATAACTGTTAGCAGTGTATGGGCTGATCCTACGAAAACATTTCAAAACTAACCCTGACATAAAGAGTGAACCAGTTCAGATTAATGTTTACTAGCCTAACTC
Organism: Trididemnum clinides; assembly: GCA_963675345.1. Lineage (NCBI taxonomy): Eukaryota > Metazoa > Chordata > Ascidiacea > Aplousobranchia > Didemnidae > Trididemnum > Trididemnum clinides. The sequence goes on from OY776291.1 coordinate 31,473,658, forward strand.
TCTCAATCACTTATCCACAAAATTCTTGGCTTTAGTTTCTATTCATATGGAGTAGTCTTGGATATTAACTTTCATGGCTTATATTTTAGACTAAAAGAAAAGATGAATACTTCTGGAACTAGTAATTATCCCATGGCATCACTTTATGTTGGTGATCTCCATTCAGATGTCACTGAAGCAATGCTGTATGAAAAGTTTTCTCAAGCTGGACCAGTTCTTTCCATTCGTGTTTGCCGTGATGTGGTTACAAGAAGATCGTTAGGATATGCTTATGTCAATTTTCAACAACCAGCTGATGGTAACAAGTTTTAGTAAATTTTGGAAGTGGCTGTTTTGCCATTGATAGCATTTTGCCCTTGGAATCTATTTTGCTGTATACAGCTGATGTATCTTTTTATTAAGTATGTTTTCTATCTTCAATGTAATGATGCTGTGGTGTAGTGTTTAGTATTGCTGCATTTGGATGCTAAGGTTACAACTTTAATTCTTTGCGCAATGCAGTGTACATTATGTGGGACAAATATATAAATGCAAGGGGGTGGAATGTAGACTGAGGTTTGATTTTGTCAAATCACATGAGTAATATGCGAGAAATTTGACAATCACAAATTACTAAATGTCACGTTGTTAGTCTGTTGTAGTAATTTAGGAATCATGAGCATTTAATGGTCAAGTAGATGGCAACTAATAAATGCCAAACCACACTAAAATGCAGAAATTTGCAAAACTGTGAAAGTTCTAACTGATAATAGATATAACGCCAATTAAGTTTCAAAAACTGCCATAATACAAAAATAGTAATTTTAAATCAACTCAATTTTTCCCAATTAGATGTTATACTTTTAGTTTTCATCAACTTACATAACTGTCCATAGTTCTGTGATTTCTCTAATTAGTAGCAGTAGTTTTTCCACATGGCTATAAGTCAGCAAGTCCTTTTTTAAATGAAGTTCCCATTTTAGTAATTTCTTGTTTAATGTAAACTATATTTTCGTGATTAAATAATTCCATAATTCACTATAAATATCCATATTTTAGGGCTGTTTTACCCAATGCCTAATTTTTTGTGTGTTAAGTATTCAACAACGTTATGTAGAGCTTCAAGTTTTTTGACTGTGATACAGCATCATAGTTTGTCTTATAAACAGGTGCAGACCGATTTCTTCAAACACCAGTATTGTAGTCCTTAACGTTTTTGAATGGAATCTGAAGCTTCAACTGTGATTCCACTTAGACTTTTTCTGTAATTTTGCATGGCAATTGATTTGGCAGTAGACCACAATGTGGAAAGTGTTCTTGAAAATTGTTACAGTACAACTAAAACGTGGAGGTTTTCTCAAATTGCAGATCAGCATTCAAGTTGGGGGTTGGGTTGGTATGCAAAATTTTCGCATTTAGTAGTATCCATTTATTTGGGTGCATGCCAACTTCATATCATGGTGCAAATTTTTAGAACAACAGGTGTGACAGAGCCTTTACTTGTACCTTACCAGATTAGAATGAAGATGCTTATCCTGCATGTCAAAAGAGGTGCCTTATGGGTACCCACCAATAACAGTCCACATGGTTGGTGGTGGGGTTACCAGTCAGTATTTTGCATTCATGACTGGTTCAGAATGGGATGCTGCCTTTTCTCTAGCCTGATTTCATTAGGTTGGTCGCGTGAATCTGCAAAATCCTTTCATGCCTTGCCTCCATCCCAAGGAAGAGGAGGGGTAACCACAACAACAAAGCCACACTTCTAATTTGACTGTTTTCAAAGGCACCAAGTTTTTTTGGCAAAAATTAAAGGTGTATGATGGCCAATTGGGCTAGACTTAAACTTTCGGTTATAGCAAATATTTATGGACATATGCCAAATTGTTACGGTGTGACAAAAAAAGAAAAATTTGAGTTCTCTGCTCGGTTTGGGCATATACGAAAATGAAACTGAAATAGAAGTAATGACATTTGGTCCTTGCTAAGTCCTAAGCTGATCTTGCTGTTTGTCTGATGATATCCAATTGATTTCAATGTTTTTAAGCCACATGCTTGTTTGCTGACAAGTTTTTCTGCCTTAACCTAATTTTCTACCCCTCCTTTTGGTGTAACATCCCAATAAAATTTTTTTACTGTTCAAAAGCTATGGTCGATTGCTTACTTAACAGTAAGGTTACTTGCCGTTCATCCAATATTCAATGGGTTAAAATAAGTTGCCGTATTTATTATTTTGGGTATTTTTGAGAGTTGATTTTACGTGCATTTTTTTCCACGTTTGTACTGACTCAGACACGATGATTCAGTAGATGTCTACCACTACAATCCTGCTCTCGAAGCTGACCTTTAAATTTTGAAAACCCCTTCTGACGAATACCACTGGTGGTTTTATGGATTGTCGAATTTCAGACCTTTGATTACCAAGTCCAGAACAATCACTAAAGCGGCTGTGTAGTTCTTAACTAATTTTTGTTGCTCTCCAATTTTTTGAAGTTCATGAGCATAATTTAGAATTCTTGTCTTTTAAGCTTTTTTGGTAGGGAGCAAATTGAATTGATGTTATTATCTTATTTGAATTGGTGATTAGGGTGTTAATAAGCCGTTTGTGAGTTTAGTGATCTTTGCTCCATTTATGATATTTTCTATGTGCATTGATTATCGTGATAGATTTGATCATTATACATTTGTCCATGTTCCAAAGTTTAGTCGTACCAAATCAAGGTTCGGCTTTGAGGCTATGTAAAGAACTTTACTTTTTTTTGATCGAAACTAGCCAATAATGAAAATGGTCATTTAAAATCTTTTTAGCTGAGCGAGCACTTGATACGATGAATTACGATCCCATTAAAGGAAGGCCAATTAGAATCATGTGGAGCCAACGTGATCCTTCGTTAAGGAAATCCGGAGTCGGTAACATTTTCATCAAGAACCTTGATAAATCGATTGACAACAAAGCACTCTTTGATACATTTTCTGCATTTGGCAATATTTTGTCGTGCAAGGTAATGTTAAGCTGCGCTGCTGTGTGATCAGTATGAGCGACAATTATTGCAATCTCGTATTGTAGTTACTTTTATTCACGTTGTCAATAAAAAACCTCACTCTGTGAAAATTTTGGATATACATGTACTTGGTAGATCTAATTAAAGGAACCGCATAGGGAATCTCAAACCTTTGTTGGTTTGTTTAGTTTTTACAAAAACGTAACGTTTGTCCTTTGTGATACTGTTGTAGCCTGCGTCTCCCAATATAAGCATGGTAATTTTCAAATGTTTTTCTTGAATGCGTAGCATCACATGTAATGTATTGCATGTTGAAAACTATGCTGCAAGGAAAATCATTGTTTTATGTGCTGGTGCTTTCAAAGCATGTACCTATTCGCTCATGTTTTGCTAGATAGTGGTGCTCTGGTCTAATGGGCGACCTTTCTATACCCAGGTTTAATAGCTTTTACTATTCCAGGTGTCTTCAAATGATAATGGCTCCAAGGGTTATGGTTTTGTTCATTTTGAGACCCAAGAGGCTGCTGAAAGAGCCATCGAAAAGGTAGTAGTCAAGATGTTGTTCAGTTTGCCTTTGTGTCATGTGCAAAGTTTGTTTAACAAAGAAACATGATTCATTTCGACGTCACGTTTGAACCACTTGCGGTTGTTCATGGGAACGCGCACACTTGCTCTATCGTTGGCTGTGTTGGATTTATTTGCTACGAAAGCTGCGTTTTCCTATCTGTGTGTGAACTACATATTGGCAATTTTTTTGGTTTTTAATTGTGTAATAAAGGGTTGGTTCATTTACTGACATCCAAAAAAGCTATGTGTGTTATCGTTGTGTATCACTTTGTGCATACATTCAATTGGACTTGTAAAAACAAGTGATCAGTAATTCGAGCACGTTGTTTTTTGACGACTTGAATTGTTTGTGTGATATCAAACAGTGGTTATTGTCTAAATCGAACTGCTCTCACTGCGTTGTAATCAAAATGAAAAATGTTTATGTTTGTTTCGGTTGATTTTTCTTTCTGAATAAGTTTTACATTGTTTCAGGTCAATGGGATGTTGCTGAATGACAAGAAAGTTTTTGTTGGCAAATTTTTGACTCGTGCTGAGCGAATGAAGAAAATGGGAGAGCGTGTGCGGCTTTTCACGAACATCTACATTAAAAATTTTGGTGACAAGCTGGACGAGGAAAAACTTAAAGAGATGTTTGAAGTAAGAAATACTGTTTGCCAAATTTGCTTGTATAAAATCCAGTTAGTTTATTTCGTTAGATTGGTCTTCATGTGGGACTGTTTTAAGAAGAATAGCGTGCTTAGTAGTTCATCATGCTTGTAATTTTTTTGAGTAGAGTTCAACGTGGGTATAAGTGTGAAATATATTTTCAGAAATATGGTGTTGTCAAAAGCGTTGCTGTCATGAAGGACAGGGATGGAAATTCGAGAGGATTTGGTTTCGTTGCTCTTGAAAAGCATGAAGACGCGCAGAAGGCAGTGGAAGAACTCAATGGCACTGAAGTAGAAGGTATGTGGCGACTAGTGTGTAGTTTCACAAGCCCAAAAATTTGTATCCATCCAGGGACGCAACTAGGAAGGGTGTTTAGTCGGCATGCAGACTGTCCACTCATTTTATTAGTCCTTTTCATTTTTTTGGCAATTTATTTGCATTACGTTTATAAGTTTGGATAAAATTTTTAGTTTTACTAGAAATAGACCGTACATGCTTAATCATTTTTGCTGTTTGCCATGCTACCCGCATAATGGTTTATTTTTGTATACAGCAGTAATATTTGTATCTCTGTAAAATTTGTATACAGCAGTTTTCGACATAAGTGATGACTGTCACAGTTACAATGCTGCTGAACACAAGCACATGCGGGTTCGTCTTGATTTTTTTCGTATCTAAGAATTTCTTTCAAAAGCATATTTTGAGGTGTATTGGTGCATCCCAAACTGTCTGTGTATGTGCACTAATGCAGTGCTTCCCTACCTTTGTTATATCGCGGCCTACTTCTAAATATTTGCTTTGGGGTCCACTTTTTCCGAGGCTATTCGCGGTGAAAACTTTTTTTGGAGTTCAATGTTGGGTTGCAAGCATGGTGGCGAAATGGTGAGGTAGCAGTCATTTTCATACACCACACAATATTGATCTCAAAAAAAAGGTCTTCACCGTAACTGTTTTGTGAAATTTGCAACCAGTAGCTGCTAAAAGTAGCATGAGGCCAAAGATTATAAGCTGTTGGTTACTTACTTGCATTTAGCTTTGCAGCGTTTTAGTAAGGCCAGGCGTGCAAGTTATGTTTATGTATATAACTAGCAATTTTTTCTAAATTTTTTAATTTTCATTCAAAAATCAAAATTAAAAAAATTTAGAAAAAATTGCTAGTTATAAAACATCAACATATCTTGTACGCTTGGCCTCACTAAAACGCTGCGCAGCCATTTTTTGGTGATGACTTGATGGACAGCTTGGACATGCGATTCCACTTATCAGCCTAGCTGCGCTAATTATAAACGCAAGGTTTGCCAGTTTCTATCTAGCGCGAATCTTAAATCCTTTGTAAGGAAAGCATTTGCTTTACAAAAAAGTTATCCAACCGGATGATAGCAACTCGCAGGCAAGGTTGACTGCGAATTTTTTTCCTTTTCTGTTACGTTTTGCACCGTTGTTTAACCTAGCTACTTCAGATACATGTGCTAAAATCTCGTATGCGTCCTCATCTTGTCGTAGAAGAAGGACAGATTTTGTAATTAACATGAAATCAGTGGTCTTTGTTTGCATAAAGCGGCGAAGGTTAGTAGACTCACTAAAACTGACACCTCTGGTATAAAGTGAAAGTGTATTTATATTTAAAACGCACTCAAGTTACATTTTTACTTATCGACGTTGAGCATCTACGAGAAATCTTTCAACCATTTGTTTGTAATTCAACATCACTTCTCTATTCAAGGCCATCTATGGCAATAACCTCACAAATGCAATTCAAAACAATTGTAATTTCAATAAAAATTAAGTTTTTAAAACGCAAATCAGCTGCTTCTGATGAAATGCTCGTACAGCTGGCTCGGCTACCCTCTCTCAACTCTTTCCGACACTTTACTGTCGGCAGCGAAAATGTTTGAGTTAAGCAACTACAAACTTCGACTAATCCAAGTGGAACGTTACTAATCCCGTTGTGCAAATAAAGATCAAAATTAAGTGGGTGGAAAAAAACGCGTGCTTGATAGAGTAAATAAGTATCTCGGTTAGTTTGTTGTTAACCAGTTTTTTTCCTTGGAATATTTCGGACGTATGACCGAACTACCTTTGAAAGTTTTGGACATTTTCAATGTAATTTCTGGAGTTTCAAAGAACGCCAACTTTGAAAAATACCTAGTTTCTAGATGTTGAAGCGATTAGATTCTCTTTTGAGATTTGACGAAAAGCAGAATTTTTCCTACCCGTCGCCTTTAGGTTCAGCAAAACCATGATTTGAAAGGCGTTCCGCTCGCTGGACTTCATCGCACGGCATAGCTTTCTAGTGCAGTGTGAACGACGGTTTTTTTTGTAATTCTTAATTGATATTTTCAAACGTCATTTCCGCGGGTTTTGCGTTTGACGCAATACCAGGAAGAGCAGTGTAAAATTTTAAAAATCAGCTAAGTTTCTTTCGTGACATCACGTTCCAAACAACATTAATATTTTTGGATATTTTGATCAAGTTTCGGTCAGTGACGAAAAAAAACATGCTGCTAACACAACACCCTTTGCTTATTTGTAGTTGCGCCGCTGTATGCATATATTTTTTTTGCTATTGACTTGGCTTCAGTCAAATTGTAAAACTTATGAAACATGACAAGAGAAATTCGTATGTTCACAATCTACTTTATGCAGAAACGTCTACGTTTGCTTACGCTCAAGAGGTTTTGTGGCATTGTGCGCTTTTGTAAAATTTTTCGGGACACATTTTAAACTCTTAATGGTGACTTGTTCAGTTATACTAGTAACAGTGACCCACATAACGCACTTGTCTCAACTTGAGGGACTTGTAGTTTGCATTTGTGAAAGATGCTTATCAGCAATTTTCTTGTGATAGACGTGTTTTGTGCTCTCAGTGTTGGCAACTGTAAAGCTGGTTTGAATTAAGTTCTATGCATAACCGTCAAGGTCTGCCCTTAAACAGAACTTATTTATTTTGTAGGTTCGGGAGGTGACATTCTTTACGTCGGTCGAGCTCAAAAGAAGCAAGAGCGTCAAGCTGAGTTGCGAGGTCAGTTTGAGGCGCAGAAGCAGGAGCGTATGCAGCGATTTCAAGGCGTTAATCTATACGTGAAAAATTTGGACGACAATGTGACTGACGATGAATTACGTGAAGCTTTTGCACAATACGGAACAATCACTAGTGCGAAGGTAAACGAAAGGGTTGCGTAACACCGTTTTTTTTTATAGATTAGGCTAATCACGTCGCAATGTAAATGTGAATGAGGCGGCTCGACAAAGAACTAGAAGTTTTTCATAGTTAAGAGTTAGATTGCATTAACGCAGGGCCGTATTTTCAACTCGATGGCTCATAATTTATTTCAATCTCATTTCGGTCCGATATATGGCTCAGTTTACAGTTTTTCTCATTTACTGTAAATTTCAGAAAGATGGTTCTGTTATATTATTTTCTAATCAAAGTTTTTTTTTACAGATCATGAGCGATGGCGAAAGGTCACGTGGTTTCGGTTTTGTATGCTTCAGCTCGCCTGAAGAAGCAACCAAAGCTGTGACCGAGATGAACGGTAGGATTGTAGGTTCGAAACCGCTGTACGTCGCACTGGCACAACGCCGCGAAGATCGTAAGGCTCATCTTACTGCTCAGTACATGCAACGCATGAGCTCGAACATGGGAATGAGGATTGCAGCTGTGAGTGATACTATTATGCGATAGATGATTTTTAATTTTGTAATTTTGTTGAAAATAAATTTTGCCTGCGAAGATACAAAGGTTTTGGCCTTTTAATTTAGTTTTTTATAAATATTTGTTGTCGCAGTTTGGTGTAAAGATTGGAAAAAGAGTTCTTTCCCTGGTGAAAGTTACATGATACAGGTCTTTTGTGCCTGTTACGTCTAAAAAAATAAAGGTTCTGTATTTTGTCTGATTTTAGGCAAAGTGCAGCAATTTGTAGTGGAAACAGTAATTACATTTTAGATTAAAAATTACGATACTCCTGTAATTTTGCACTGTATTTTCAGACTTAGAAAAGCTTTTAACTTGATGTACTGCAAGCACCCATAGACACTCATATTTAGCGAAATTGTGAATGGCCTCGAAAAGCGGTAGGCTAGAAAAACATTTTCCCGATGTTGCTTTGCTTCAAATCGATGATAGCCCTGAATATAAACGATACATTTTTTTTTGGGTAAAAGGTTGTAGGTAGTAGCCCTGGATATAAACGATACATTCTTTCTTATGTTAAAGAACATGGTTCTTAGCAAGATTTTGGCATAATGTTGTATGTACATTAGTGCCACACTTGCGTCAGCGTTTCAGAAATCTATCTAAAAACCTTTCTAATCAAATTGTTTGTTTCAGCCAAGTCAGATGATCGGTCAGTCGTTTCAAGCAGCAGGTGCACCCGGTGGCTATTTCATGACACCTTTTCAGGGTGCCCAGCGCACTTACATGCCCGGGCAGATCTTCCGAACAACTCCAAGATGGCAACATAACCCAACTCAGCCACAGTTCCAGGTTCATGCTATTTGATGTATATTTTTTATAACTCTGAAAAATGCAGCAGTAGTTGTACGCTATGGTTGAATGGTCAATTCTTTTCCACCGCTAAGTGTGATATCTGTTGCAGATGGGCGACATGCGCAGTGTAGGACCTCGTGGTCCTGGTGGACCTGCTATCCGCCCAATGTCAACTCCAGTTGGATCCAGAAACATTCATCCAGCTCAACATCCGATGATGCAGCACCAAGCTGCTTCAATGCAGGTGAGTTTGCGTGGTTTACGCATTAACATCGTTTTTTGAATCATGGATCGCCAAGACCACGTATTGGTCTCGAGTATATTTTGGCATAATTTTTCCTTATCGATATGTTAGTTTGCCATGAGTTCCGGTTTTCGTGGGGGTTGCCTGCGGTTTTAAAAGATTTGAGGTTAGAAAAAGGTCTTCGCCTTGTGTATGAAATATGTTGGAAGCCGAAATAGCAAAAATGTCACTCCGAAAAACTTGATCTGCAAAAATATGGTCTTTAACTTGGTATTTTGAGACAGTGGGGCTGTGGACGGGTTTGCAAATATTTGTACTGTTGGATTTTTGTCGCCTGAAATAAAGTTTGGGACCATTGATCTAGGAATTCACCTTTTATTTGGTTTGCTTTTTGGAGAGCAACTCCAAAACCATCTGTTCTTCATTGCTACAAAAAGCCTACAACAATACGGCAAGTCTATTTAGACGATGTTGGAGGTCTCAGAAACAAAGGCGGAGAAATGCTGAATAAAAATCACCATATCATTGGCTTTAGTTTTGTGAAGTTTTATTTAGAATGACTTAGATAATTTAATGCTCTTTTTGCTTGAAACTTACAACTACCAAGAAATTTGCTGAAATAAATACTAAAAAAATTTTTTAGGAAATTAAGTTTGCTGATTTTCTATATATTTAATTGCCAATTGCTTTACGTTGAACAGCAAGCATTTAAATACAACCCGAGCGTTCGGAACCCGGCAATGGCTGGATATCCACAACCAGGTCAGCCGCAACCACAGCAGCAAAATGAACAGCAAGCTATTCAACAAGCAGTGCATGTCCAAGGACAGGAACCTCTCACTGCTACCATGTTGGCTGCTGCTCAACCTCAAGAACAGAAACAAATGTTGGGTAAGTACTCAATCCTTTGATGCGAATAATAGAGTCTTTGAAGAAAAGAGCTTTGTTGCTATTACTGACTTAAGTTTTTTCTCTTAAGGTGTCTTTCTTTCTTGAAAAGCTCTTCAAATCATTAAAAATATACATTAATTAGCTGCTAGCTACAAATTGTCATAATTCAGGATCATGGAAATTTTGCCAGAGTAATCAGAATGACATTGCAATTTTGAGAAGAACTGAAAAAGCCATGATGAGAGCAATGTCTGGAGTTCAGTTAATTGAGAAAAGAAGGAGCCAAGAACTCATTAGTTTGCTAGGTTTGAAGAATACTTTGGATGGACAAGCCAGGGCGAGTGGAGTGCAATGGTATGAGCTTGTTTTAGAAAGAATAGTGTTGATGTTTTCACAAGAGCGTTGGATTTTGAAGTGGCAGGAAGAAGAGGGCGTGGGCTACCGAATATTACGTGGAAAAGACAAGTGGAGGAGCATATCAATTAGAATGGACTGAAAATGAAGAATTTCATTGACAAAGTGAAGTGGCGTAATGGTGTTTAACGAACTGTCGAGAAGCACGAGGTGAATCGGGACACCTGCGTGAACGCAGACAAAATTGGATCTCTCTCAAGAAACAGATTTTGCACAGCTCTTGCTGTGCGGTTGACTTAAAAAGGAGCTGGTTTTGTGACCGCATTTTATAAGTAGCAGTCGAGCAATGGTTTGTAATTTTAAAAAATTTTGGAAAAACTTTTAGAGAAAAGCAAGTTTTGTACGGAGCAGCAGCTTCATAAAAATTTTGCTCAAAAAGCGAAAACCTATTAAATTTAAACGAGGTGCACGCGATAATAGCAAGAAACGAAAAATTGGCAAGCCATATTCTATGACCGATGCTTAATTGCATATTATTGGGTGGGAACTAAACTTATTGTGCCTTCCACGTCGGATTTTCTTGCCGGCACAAAATAGTGTAGAAACCGCTGGTGCTAAATATTTATGATTACTTTTTCTCTTTGGGTGAAAGGACGTAAAATGAAACAAGAATATGTGGCAACCACATTAAACCAACCGTAAGTATAGACCGTCGGCTCGCTTCACTGCAAGGCCAATTACCATCGGTTGACAGCCAACAGTTGCCTCAGTAAGTGGACAATAATTTTAACCCAGTAAACAGCGGGCAATATTAAAAGTAAGCTATTTGCAACCAAACGTACCTGTAGTGAGGCAATTGTCGTATTTCGTTAATTTAGACTAGGATTGGTTCTGCAATGCTTGTTTGTTTCAGGTGAACGTTTGTATCCTCTCATTGAATCGTCGCATCCTGACCTTGCTTCAAAGATCACTGGAATGCTGCTCGAGATTGATAACTCTGAACTTTTGCACATGTTGGAGTCGCGCGAGTCGCTTAAAGCTAAGGTGGAAGAAGCAGTTGCTGTGCTTCAAGCTCACCAGGCTAAAGTTGTTGCTCAACGGCGACAACCCGCTGCTCAAGCTTCTGGTGCTGATGGAGTCCAAATGCCAGTCGCCGTTGGCGGGAACCCAGAGTAAAAGAAACTACACAATTTGCTGCATCAGATAACTTTTTACCACTCAATTTAATTTAAGATCCCTTGCATTTTTTCACCGCCATGCTGTTAAAATTTGACTAAAGTGTGTTTTCCACCTGCTTTCTAGTGAGCAGTGTTATTTTTGAAAAAGAAAACCTTAAAAAAAATTGAAATAAGACAAAAATTTCCAACTTGCCAACGTTTTTGTTTTAAGAGATTTTCGTTTGCTCCATCGCAATGGAAAACATGGTTGAAGTTTTCTTGGGTAAACTTGGGATGGTTTTGGTAATTTGTTGGTTAAATCAAGTTGAGTCGGCATCATTGGTGCTTGTGTTGTGCATAAAAAACAAAAAAAAATAGCAAAATTTTTTCAAGTTTGATGGAAATGAAAGGTGCATTGCTAGAGTGATTGAATTGTTGTGTACTCCGAAGAGAAGGACAAATGAATATCACGTGAATGAAATAAACGAATGGTGTAAAAACGTGATGTGGTATTGGGCAGTTGTGCATGCATTTGCGCTATAGGCAGAGATCACCAGAACGGAATCCATAGGAATTTCAACGATAGTGATGTCTGCATATTTTTGTTCGCTAGCCGCGCGCCGCTAAATAGTTTGGACTGCACGGAAACCGCATTAATAACGTTACAGCACGCGGCAACACTTCCATGTTCAAACCATTAAGTGCGACTGCTGGTTGGAGAAAATTGCTCCAGTTTGACTACTAGTTTGTCGACGTAAGTCGCAAAATATTAAGGTGTTTAATAACTTCTAAATAATGTAAAAACTAGTGCATTTTCCAATGATAATGTGTTTCCTTTATTGTCCCGCTATTTGGTGCTTGAAAATACTAAATTTTCTTTTTAAATGAAATTTGCTTGGCGGGCCACCTCGGAGAGACTTCTGGGCCACGGTTTGAGCACCACTGCACTACACCATCGCGTCGGTCATATAATTCAACGGGAATTACAGCAATTGAACTGCAGGTGGACCCCACGCTGGAGTACCTTCGCGGTGAGACATAACGCGCGGCCGAGTATCCTCAACTTTTAAGACAGCGTTTCTCATCCCTTTACTTTCGTGGCCCAAATTCGTTTGAAAACTCCATCTGCAAGAATAGCTGCGACATAAGTAAATTCGAGCGTATATATATTAAATTTAAATAACACGAAATACCCGAACTCTTATTCAATATCGTTCAACGCCATTTCGCTTCGACAAGTATTTGAAATCGTGGTTCAACACCAAACGCATTAGATGCTCTACATGCAAACGGTTTCTATGTCTGTCTTTCATAAATGCCAGTATTGAAAATCTCATCTCACACATGAAAAAACTTGGAGAAGGGATTTTGATCTTCAAGGCTTCTTCATAGGAGATTCGATATTCGTTTAAAACTTGACACCAAAGTTTGGTTACTGAAAGTTCCCCAAAGGATAACTTTAGTAATGTGTCCTTTTTGAGATCAATCCACTCTTCCTGAAAACCAAAGGAAAATTCTGCATCAGAACCGGCCACATTTTCGGTGAATGGATTTTTTATGCACGGAATGGTGAATGAAATGGATTTTTCAAAGTTTTTTCTCAGAGTGTGAAGGTGTTTCAAAATAACAAACAAAAGTGAAGTCATTACAATGGGTTCTGGATCAAGGCCCTCAAACGACTAGTTCAAAATTTTAAAGGAAGCAGACTTTTTGTATTCCACTTTGACATACCACAATTCCAACTTTTCTTTGAAAGCACGTATTTTGCAAAATCAATCATTTTGCGACACCCTCCTTGCCTCGATTTATTCAACGTATTCAGTGCTGTCATCATATCACACAAGTGAGAGAAATGTAAAACCCATGTTTCATCCTGAAATTTTTGGTCAAGCACGAAATGCTTCTCCCGTAAAAAAGTTTCTAGTTCTCTTTTCAATTCTATAGCACGATCCAAATCCGGCGCGATGGAGTAGTGGTGAGAGCGTCTGCATCGCAGTCGGTAAACCTGGAGTTCATTCCCTTAGTCGAGTCATACCAAAAGACTTTGAAAAATGGTATTCACAGCTTCCCTGCTTGGCGCTCAGCATAAAAAAAAGGATAGTGTGGAGAACAAGCTGGCAAGCTTGCTTGTGTCCTTGGGCAAGGCATTTAACGGGACGCCTCCACCTTTATGTGGCAGACAGGTGGCCCACCCGTACTTCACCGGATTACAATTGTGAAGTTGCTAACCCAGCATGTCGTAAAAGGCGACTCTTGGGTACCCACCAATGGCAGTCCGCCTTGTTGGTAGTGGGGCTACCAGTCACTCAAGACTGGTTCGAAATGGGCTGCCCTCTTTCCCCTAGCCTAATTTCAATTACGTTGACGGCATAAACCTGAATTACCGTTCGTACCGCCATCCCGAGGAAGAGGAGGTGTAACCACAAACAAACAAACAGCTAAAACTTTGCCGCGTGACAGCCATTTGTTTTCGAATTGAACTAATAGCTGTTGGTGCGAAGCTCTTCATGATGAACGCAAATCTTGAAACAGGCAAGAATTTGAAGCGAGAGCTTTAACTAAAGTTACGACTTCATTAACGTTTTTCATAACGCCATGAAGAGTTGCACTTTATTCACTAGACGCCAAATTTTCTCGGTGCAGCATGCAGTGAATTACTTGTACACTCGGATGAACTTCTTTATCGTGTGCAAAAAAACCTTTCCAACGACGCATCATGCTTGGAGCGCCATCTGTATAAACACGAAAACATTTGGCCTAATCAATCATGTTTTTTTCTCAAAAAGCTTGTCCACTACCTTGAAAATATCTTCACCGGTTGTTGTGATTGAAAGTGGTTGGCAAAACAGAAAATGTTCTGCATATCTTCCTTACCAGAAAATCGAATATATGCAAGGAGTTGTGAGAAGCGAGCAACATCTGTTGATTTATCCAATAGTAAGCTAAAAATTTGGGCTCTCAGTTTTATGACAATTAGATAATAATAATAATAATAATAATAATAATAGCACATTTGTATAGCGCTCTTTCCTGACGGAAGGTCAGATCAAAAGCGCTTAACAAAAACAAAAAATCCAGAACAGTAAAATCAACAATATCAAAAATTTGGTTAAGCCAAAAAGTTACACAAACAGACTTCTAATCTTACAAATTATCAGAACTAAAAGAAATGGCAGAGGCAATAAAAATCACAAAACATTGTGACACATTACATCCGGTAAACCATTTGTAACCAATAATAAAATAATTAATTTGCAATATTTTGGAATATAACAATAATCTTAGAACAAATAGGTTAGTAGCCAGTACTCGTTTCAATCATTTACATTGTGGCGTAATCAAGGTTTCATCTATAGAGTAAGCTGCCATCGACTTCACAACCTAAATACGAAACAGTGTAAGATGCAGCATGGCTTTCTTTTGATTGAAAATGGATTAATTTTCACTCGTGTTATCGAGCCATTGCTTTTTTAGCGCATTATCCTTTCGTTGAAACAACTCTAAATTTTTTTTTTTAAGGTTAGGATCGCATGAATGAAGATGCCTTTTATGCTTGTTTTCTTTCAACGATTCGTTCGACAAAACTTAAAAACACAAACAAACTGTGGCTTTTCAAATGCCCTCATCTTGAATACATATAAAGCCATGTTTCAAAATTTGAGGCTTGTAGCTACGTTTTGACATTTCTGGATATACAGTTGAAGCAAAATTAGCCAAACTCACCGCAGAGCATTTCAATTACCTCCAACCTCCCATATTTAGAAACGGAAGAGTTGTGTTTAAAAAATTGGGCAAGCCTTTCCTCGTCTGCTAGTATAAAGTTTGGAATGCAGACACAAGCACCGCTGGCTCGCCTAGCCTATTGGTCAGAATTTGAGAGGGATAAGGATTTCTACATGCCGGTAAAAGTAACTCGTTGAAAGTACCTAGTTGGAGTTAAAAGTTACCTGTATGATGCAACATTGGATATGCGCAATGTAGAATGATTTTTGCTCACTCTATGACGTAACAGTCGCTATCGATTTTTAAAAAGAAGGGATAAAATACTGCTTGGACACGTTATTATGGCTAATTCAATTTATAAACAAAGCCTTTAGCAACCCATTCATATAGTATTCGCGTCCCACATTTGGGTCGCGACCCTTGGTTTGATAAACGCTACTCTAAGACGTTTACATCAAGTGTGACAACCTGAAAAAAAGACCGAGTTTTAAACGATAGCTTTGAAGAATTTTCAAAAAGTTATCCTCAACTTTTAGCACAAAAAGCTGAGCGATAGGCTATCCACTTGCCACAACCTTGGTAGGGATGTTGGACTTTGGGTCGCGGGTCACTTCGCCTCGCCGTGGCATTCATGCAAACAGCAAAAAACATACAAACAGCCAGAAGCTTTAAGCTTTTTGCTTTAGCCTATAATTGTAAAAAAGCAGTAGCAGCATTAAATGTCCGCAAACTGGACTAATGCCCAGGCTTCCTGTACCTAAGTTATCGCGCTGAAGGGCTCCCACTGAAGTTCTCACGTTAAAAAATCTATACAAGTGTTATACATGAAAATCTAAGACACATAGTTTTGGCCAAAATAACGTAACAACATCTTCCAGTTACTTCCAAGGATTTGCGGCAAAATATATAAACTAATATTGGATCACTTGAAAAATGGTCACCCCATATTGGGTTGACCATTCTTCAAGTGATTCAATATCTGTATATGATTCGCTGTTTCTATTTGAAGTCTAGGATGACAATTCTTTAAGTGGAAACTCAGAGGTTACGATTCTTCAGGTGATCCCTAATATGCCTTAGCCTATATAATTACATTTTTCCATTAATCCCCGATAACGCCTAGAATAAATAGCAAATGTGCTTCTGGTGCATCCAAAAATAAGAAACAAAGAATGGGAAAAGATGAGGCAAATTTAGTTTGTTTTGCCCCGAATCCCCCTTACATAAAGCCATCACTGGGAAAAATTGCAAGTAGGCCTAGTGGGGCAGTTACTTCATAGTTTTTTCCTGTAATTACATCAATCACTTCAGCATTCGTTTACCAGTTTCAATTTGTGTTCCTATGCACTTAATCATTAGGTCAGGGGTTTCCCCAATAGGTGCGAGCACCCCTGGTTGGGAACCTCTTACTTAATGAGTTAACAAATGAAAGTTTGTAAAATGATTTGTTGTTTGTACGTTAGCACAGTCTTAATTTGTTAGTAGGGAGGTTGGTATTATGGGTAAAGTTGGTAAAATCTTGATGCACTATTCCAAAATCTTAAAACTTGCTTTACCGAAATGCTTGAAAATTTTGTTTTTATTGAAGCTACTTCACGTTATGTAAAGATTTCAAAATCTCAAAAAAAATTAGAAAACATCCCATGTAATTTGAGGTGTTGCTAATGTTACTATATTAGCGGTTTGTAGGTAGATATGTTTGGTATTCACCTATCTCATTTACAATTGCTTGAAAGAGTGACCAGGGTACAGACTTATCTACAGCCTGTTGTTTGGCATTAATTTGTTTGGCATTGGGTCTTGAGAACAGTTTAAGGATCCAATTGCTCATGTTACCCATGCTTGCTGTTGCTGTGCTTTTTCCTCATGCTGAAAGGCACAGTAATTGCTCCCAAAAAGTTTATCTCCAAGACAAAAAATCTTTAAATCAAAAATGAGCGCGATAAGCCACCTTCCTCCTCCTTTCCAACAAAAAATTATCTTCCAACGTCACTGGTTTTAATCAAAAAACTTAAATACCATGTCTGAGCCAGCCTATATAGGTCTAAGCTATGCTTTACTGGCATACTCAAGTCTTCGTAAATCATGAAGCAAAAAAGACTTTTCTTCCCCAATTCCTGCCTTAAACAATTTTTTTCCCATAGATTGATAGCTCTTGACTTGGGGACCCCAGTAGCTCCCCGCTGAGAACCAGTCAACCAGAACCTCATGCTGACATAGTAATTTACATTTGTGCTTCATCACGACATTCAAAAGTAGTGACGGTGGTGAGCTTTATTTTCTTAATTTACAAAACTGAAAATACAGCACCCACAGTTATTGCTTTTGAATTAAACCGCTGCAGTACCGGTATCTAAAGTAGCGTAGGCTAGGCAGATAACATGAAAAAAAAAATTTAAGTGGTCACCAGCAATCTAACTTGACCTCATAACGACAGCAAAGATGTTGGTGATGAAGTTTCGAAATAGACTTTCAGAAATTTCCAGTTAATACACGCATTGTTTCTAAGCTATAGTGCTTTCGGCTCATTGTGTCAAAAAACTCTATGTTAAATAAAGAAAACGCAGTAATGTGTAACTTGCAATGTTCATTGTCAAAAAACGAGAGCTGTCTAAGCATGCCAAGCTTTCCATCCCTATATCGATTTTTACTCCTAGTGTCATCTATGGCTGCGTCTTCGTAGGAGTTAGTTCTTTTTGCATCAAATAATTGCGGGGGTGCTTTGGTTGCCAGTCTTAAGTTAAACCGGGCCAAAGCGAAGAGTAGAAAGTTCAGCACCATCATCTGTCTGTCATATAAAGATGAAGTATTCGGTGAAGTATTCCAACAAAGAATTCAGCTGTGGCAGAGTCTCAACAAAAAACTTGGGCTAAATTTCAGGCGACGTCAAAGCTAGTCTTGACATTTTTTCCTGTGTTTCGCATTGGTGCCGCTGTCTTATGAGATTAACTCTTTCGCTCCCGCGATCATCGATTGATGATCTCGTGTTTTCAGTGTTTACCTCAAATTTTTTTAAATTGAGTTACAAAATTAGTTTACTAAATAATCGATTTGTGACTTTATTTCTCATCAGATTTTCATAAAATTTTCAAAAGATCACGCTTATTTCCTCACGCATTGGAACATGTATAATTTGTGCCTTAATTCTTGAATTTTTATACCCAAAAAAGGTTAAAAAGACCAACAACCCAGTTGCAGACGACAAAATCGGCCAAATTCTCAGCACGTACCGACTACGTTAAAATCAAATTAAGATTACATCTTTACCACAACACCAAAACCTTTATCATTGACACAGTCTGAAAACTACTCTTTTGGGGCATCATTTGACAAAATTTCAAGCGATAATAATAAAATTTACTTTTTTGAATTTCCCAATTTTTTAGGGGTCTCAAAACCCCCCCAAACAAATTCGAATGGTAAGTAGATAAAAGTAAATTTAGTGCGTCAAAAATATGGTATGTTGCTAAATACCGGTCTCATTTGAAAGCTTAGGAAATTTGCTTTCCAGCAATATATAACTTTAAATAGTTTAGACTAAGTGGTATATCGTTCATTCGTATGACAATCTCATCAGAAGTTGCAGTTCATCAGATATCGTTTGAGCATAGGGTTGTCAACATCGGTTAGGTTGCAGGGAGGTCCTATTGATTTGCAGTCATTGACAATGTGGTATGCAGTTTGGGGTTCTCCACATTGGCATAGATTGTCATTACCAAATCCCCATTTCACCATTGAGTCACCAAATTTTCCTATTCCGGTTCGCAATCTATTTAGTTGGACCCAGGCTTTTCGTGGGAGGCAGTGTCCTAGGGGTCTGTTTGACCAGTCTTGGATGTGTGGTTGCAGTTTATGTGGTATTGGTTCTTGTTGAGGGTCATAGCCTTGTAGTGATTTCAGAAATGGGCGAAGAGGTTTGCGAGATTTAAGCCTTTTGGGAGGGGTTTTGCTGTACAAGGTGTTGTGTAGAAGATGGTCAGTGTTATCTGCTTTGTAGTATAAGCGTTGACAGAGTCTTTTCCGGCGACAGCTTGGTGGCTGTATTCCCGAGAGTGGTGGTAAAAAATTCAAAGGGGTGGGGCGGATGCAGCCAGAGATGATCCGCATTGCTTCATTCAATGATACATCTAGTGTTTTTCTGTGGGTGCTTTGGCACCAGACAGGAGCACAATACTCAGCTGGTGCAAATGCAAGTGTTGTAGTGGAGGTTCGTAAAGTGTCAAATGAGGTACCCCAGTTAGTTCCCGACAGTTTTTTCACCAGTGCGACTCGGGAAGACACTTTTTGTTTCAGTTTGTGCAAGTGGTTTTTGTATGTCAGACTCCGATCCAGGGTGATTCCAAGGTATGTAGGGATATCGCTCACAGCTCAGGATTGTGTTGTGGTCCAAGGTAACTTTAATGGATTTCGAAGCCAGATGGTTCTTAAGGTGGAACAGTGATGACACCGTTTTTGATTGGGAAAGCTTTAAGTGCCAGTCATGTAGGTACTGGCATATTGTCTTCATGTCATTAGATAAGTTTTCTTCGACTTTGGCAATACTTGATGCAGAATAGGTGATTGCTACGTCGTCTGCATACATGAAGCAGTTGCCAGATGTTTTCGGGAAATCAGCTGTATAGATGTTATATAGTGTAGGGGCCAGAACGGATCCTTGGGCAACGCCATTTTTCAATCTAAAAAACCGGCTTTTTTGTCCATCACTTGTAAACAGGGTGAACAACCTAGTGTACAGTAATTCCATTATGAAATTAAGTGGTATATGATATTTACTGATCAAAAATGAGTACTGTACTCGTACATCATGTCAGTTCAAAACCCCCAAAATTTTTTGACTTACCTTCACTAAATTATAATTTTTGAAAAACTACACCCTAAAAAAAGATAAAATAAATTGCAACTATTTCACTACTAAAGTTGTCATTTTGTATCAAGTTTCCAAGGAGACAAGAAGCGAAATACAAGTTTAAAAACTAGCAGAAGTTTGGCTTCTCTAAATCAAAGTTTGCTGTATCCCCCTTGTTTCTCAAGAAATGGGAAGGGTGTAAACAAGCTGCTGTTTCATTGTCAGTGACAGCATATTCTATTTAAACTTGATATTTTCTGAATCTTGAAGAAATTCCCTGTTCAAAAATACATAATGTTACATGGTTTAGGCTAACCTCTAGCAGATAATGACTGATCATATTTTAGGTACTGAATTTAACTACCAAAATTTGGTACCGGTCAATACCGGTCAAAAAAGAGATCATGTGCCTCAGAAAATTGCAAATTGTAGAAAACCTAGGCGTTTAGGTAAGTTTTGAGTGATGTACCGTGAAAGCTTACTTCCTTAGCATCATCTTGCGACCATTTCTAAAAAAATTGGTAGAAAATTAAATCTGTAGTGATCTTTGAGGTGAGGGTACTACTTTAATTTTGAAGACAACTCCCCCCCAGTTGGGGGGGTTAATTTGCATAAAATTTGCATATTCAAAAATGTTGTTTTTTTTCTATTTGAAATCCTCAAGAAATGTAGATTTCAACGATATATCACACTTAATGTAGAAGTAAACAGCTGAGCAAGGATTTACAAACAAACTTGAGGTACATAATTATGATTAATTATGATTGATTATGACAGTTTTTCGCACTGCCACCTTACGAACCTTTTTTCGCTATTTTTGCGGGAGCAAAAGAGTTAAAAGATATATATGAGCAAAACTTAGAATCTAGAGTAGCCTATGGAATATCTTTCTTCCACTTAAATAGA
The DNA here is from genome assembly GCA_963675345.1 of Trididemnum clinides. Taxonomy (NCBI): domain Eukaryota; kingdom Metazoa; phylum Chordata; class Ascidiacea; order Aplousobranchia; family Didemnidae; genus Trididemnum; species Trididemnum clinides. Next base: position 31,494,464 of record OY776291.1, read on the forward strand.
CACGATATTATGTTAAAAGCCTATGATTTTGTTTTTACGTTTATTTCTGTTTACTTTTTTAAAATTAATAAAGACAACACGGTTGTTCAATTGAAAACGTAATGTACGGTAGTGCAAAGTAAATAAAACGAACAAAGAACAAGCCGCACAGTAGCTTGAGCGCAAAAACTGTTACAGCACAGTTTTGTAAGCATAATACTATCAGCAAAACACAAAATCAACACTCCGTGTAAAATTTTAAGCTACAAACGGTCTGCTGTTTCCTTTCCGTTCTATATCCGAATCAATATCCGTGTTGAATAACGAGTTCTAATCTTTGACGGTTTTTTGATCAATTGTATCGAAACGTAGAATAAACGAAAAAAATAACCCAAAAGTTGAACCCCGTTTTCAATTTGGTTGATTGAATAAGGACAGAAGAGTTAAATTTTGAAATGTTTCGCGAATATGACCAACTAACTTCATTGACTTCCAAACACAAAACGACACAATTATAAAGTTTTTTTACATCCAGAGTCAAAGTGCTAAAGAAATACGCCTTTGTACAAATTAGGGTCAAAGGGCAGGGCGAAAAAGGCCTGCATAACAAGTACACAACAAAATTACGCAACACTACGTTAACGCATAACTACAAAACTAAACACACGGGTTCGATATTGAATAGGCAAAACCAGAGAAATAAATAGAAACTAAAAAGAGGTTTAAATGGGGCCGAATTTGAAATTTCTAACTCTGCGTTTGAAAACAACAGCCAACATTGACAAGGCCGTATAATATTTTTTAAACAGTTCAAAAGGAATCCACGAGGACGAAAGTCGCAAGCAACCCAATCAACAACTTTATCATCATCTTCTTCAGGCAGATCGACTTTTTTGCAAATATCATAGACCTCTTTGTCAATAAATTTGTTTTTGGACCAACTCTTAAATTTTCATGGAAAATTTTTTTTCTTCTTTGCTTGTCCCTTTTATCGGACTCCAAATGTAACCGTTTGATAGCACTTTCTTTTGCTAAAACTTCTCCATATTTTTTGGAATTCTTGACCTTTTTCTGCTTTTGAGTTGATTGGCTTTTCGAGTTTTAAATGATCCGTGCGGGAAAACTGCTTGAATCAGCGCCGTCCTCAAAGTTTTTCTAGAATTCATCACCACCGTTGAAAATGATTCATCTGATTGGGGGGAAATGAGCAGCATAATGTTGAATCATTAATTCCAAATAAAAAAAACTCTCCTGCTTTTTTGACAAATTTGAATTGTCCAAAGTGATGGGCAACAACAACAATTATATTTTCGTTCAAATAAACGTACGAGATTTGAACAGGGCAGTGAAAGATCTCTGGTGATCATCTAGTCAAACTGCCCATTTCTGCATCACAGTTACATATAGTAGAATAGCAAAAACGTAAGAAGTAATGCAAGAGCATATGTACAGCTAAGCTACATCAAAACTAGTATCATATGTACATCTGGCCAAAGGCAGTTTAACCTTTTCCACTGGAATTGCCCTTTTATTTAATGGATAAAGACCAGATTTTCTGAAACCATTGATGAGTTATTCTGGTTTTCCTGTAAATGATCTTTCAAATAATTTATTTAATAAAATAATAAATCTTTCTTTGGAGACGTCTTTTTCTGCTTTATAAATAATATTGTTTCAAATTGTTGCTCCACATTTTTTGCAGGACCGAAAACTCCGACATCTAATGGCTGGAGGACACTTGAAGTATGAGGAGACAAAACAAATAATATGCACTCCTTCGCTTTGTGCGGCCAAACCAACTGTTACACATGCAAATAGCCTTGTTGTTGAAACACGCAATGCTAGGGGTTTAAGACGCAATGTTGTTGTAATCATCATTCATGATATCTCGTAATCTTTAGCGCGAATTTTCACCGAATGTAGTCAGTCTAAATTTTAGAAGTTTTACGATTGTATGACTAGGGTTAGGTACAAAATGTTCACCGTTTAAGATCAGCAATCTGACAATATTTGTTTTTGTGTAGAATAAATTCATACCTGCCTAAAGTTACGACCAGCAAAAAAAACAATCCATTGTGGATGTGACAAGAAAAGAAATTGCACTGGGCCAGGTCATTCTAACAGAAAATTAATCAATGTGCAGTTACAATTATTCAACTTATAATCCATTACCATCCGTTCAATCAACCAATTTTGTTGCCAGAGCATCTAGTCCCGAGCTAATTATTATTGATGATGAAGAAGCAGTTGAAGTTGATTCAGAGGATTCTGATGTTATTGATGGTGAGCAGTATACCAAACTTAATTGTGATGGTGGACAGTGATTGATAGTGGCTAAATAATGACACGTTTTGGGCAGAGAGTAGGAGACTGAAAACTAAAATTAATGAAAATAGCTGCACACATATGGTTAAGCTTTAAAAAGAGCAACTGTTTAGGACACACATATCATTTATGTACATTCATGCATTATGCTGATTGCCAAACAGAAAAACTGAAATGGAAAGGGTACAATCACAAATTTTATGCAACTGATGGTGAAATGTAAATGCATTGTGGTGTTTGTAAAAGTTTATCTACTAGTAAGTGATTAACAAGTGAAAATAATAGAATATAAACCAATCCTTTGGAGTGTTACCCCATCACTCCCCATTGCTCCATTTCTTGGGACAATGAAGTTAATTGCTCATATTTTTCCAACTAGTTACATATATATAAATTTTAAACTCTGTAAAAAGAGTGCTCAATTCTATAATAACCCAATTAAATACCCACAATTATATGATAGCAGCACCATTATATAATTGTGGATGGAGCAGATGTAACCTGTACCTGGCTGAAAAGCTTGCTGTCCTAAGCGGCGACAGAAAAATAATGCTCAACAAAGGCAGTGGCTATTTCGCCGTCGACTGCAATTTGCCCTTGGAATCTATTTTGCCGTGATCATTCACGTGTGTTTATATAGCCATATTTGCTATTATCGCACCAGTGACTCTGTGGTGTAGTGGATAGAGCACTGGTCTTGAGATACCAAGGTAACGGGTTCGAATCTCAGCTGGCCAGGGCTTTAAAAGAAAGGCAGTGTACACTGAAGGGGCAGGCCCGGTATGTAAATGTACGGGGCAGTGTACACTGCAAGGGAGTGTGCAGGGTGGGGGTTAGAGACCTGGGGGTGCAAAATTTTTTTTTTGGTTTTTAAAATTGACCAATCAGAGACGACCAAAAGTCACATGTTTAGTACGTCATTAAGATTGACCAATCACAAACAACTCACGGCAAAATAGTCTCTGAGGGTAAATTGCCGTCGACGGCAAAATAGCCACTGCCCTCAACAAATGATCCAAAATAGTGAATACATGCTGCCACAGGAAGAAATTTAAATCAAAAAGTATCAAATTGGATGGTTTGTTGTAGGTTTATGTGTTTTGTTCCTTTACTTTTTCCGTTTTTCTTTATCCTTTATCATCTATTTTTTCCAACTTATCATTTACCATATTAAGTATATACCTGTCCCCATTCTTATGTCACTATAACTCTCATACCAACCTTCACAGTTCGTAGTTATCCAGATGAGATTGCTATTTGCAAGAGAACCACCAAAAAAGGTTATTTTTTAATATTAGTTTTTGCTTAGTTTGATAAGTTTCAGTTGGCTAACCATACTACTTCTGCTTATTCCCATCAAACAACTGTAGGTAATACTGCATTCTTAGTTTGTTTTGGGTTCATTTTTGTTTTTTTTTGCAGAAATGCCTGATGAGCCCTAACAGCAAAACAGGCTGTTGTATTTTTGCTAATAAAAATTATATATATATATACTCAATCTCCAAACGGCTGCCATTTCTGTCTTTGTGGCGTCATCAGCAGAGCACAGAAGGTTCTGGCATGCACTACCAATCGACAGGTTAATATGTGCTGGAAAAATTGTTTCATTTGTGGTGCATAACGACTTCTCCACACCACATCGCAAAGAGTGCTCAAACTGCTAAGCAGTGAGCTATGCATAATTGCAGCGCAGTATGATGCTGCCAGGTAGAGTGCTCAATCTGCACTGCAACGAGGTCCAATACAGAGAGCACAGTACTCAATCTCCAAACGGCCGGCATTTCTGCCTTTGTGGTGTCATCAGCAGAGCATAGAGCATTCTGGCATGCACTAACAAACAACAGGTTAATATGTGCTGGAAAAATTGTTTTGTTTGTGGTACGTAATGACTTCTCTACACTGCATCGCAAAGAGTGCTCAAATATATATATATATATATATATATATATACACACACATGTATTTTTATTTGTACAACTACAAAACAAACACTAAAACCACAACAGTCTGTTTCGCGTTAAGGCTCATCAGGTGGTACATCTTATTCAAATACAGTATACATGTATATATATTTTGTGTGTATTTCAAGTGATGAGGTAACATCCAACAATGGCATCACAGCTGCATTTGAGTTAGTTCAGTTGTTTGCTAATCATGATTTTGACCATTTCTTGCTGGTTTTGTTGTTCATTTTCATATTGTTTGCAGTTTTAAGAAGGTTGCAGGAAAATTGTGTTTATACTACAGGGTGGGCCATAAGTTTCCATACATAGGCAAAATAAACATTTTATGTTGAAAAACCATTTTTATTTATATAATGTGCTCTATATGATTCCCATTGTTTTCAAAGCACATATTAACACATTTGGTGCCAGCGCTTTATCGTGCGCTTAACGTCGTGTGCCAGACGATTTTCTGTGCGTTGTGGTTTACGCCATTATTCGGCTGTTTCGTATTTCGACTGTCTTGTAAAGATAAAAGCACTATTCGACTGTATAGTAAATATAAAAGCACATTTATTTCAAATGTTTTTTCAACTTCAAAAGTACGTTTATTTCAATTGCTTTTTTGAATGATATTCTCCGAAACAAGGTGCACAACAAAGGGGAATACCACAATCTTTGCAATAATATCGGGTGTCTTTTCGTTTACCACCCTTCAGACACACCCTACAAGCTCTTTGCGGATATTTCTTGCTAGCTGTTGGTGGAAACGTTGCCATGTGATGAGAATTGAATCCGCCACGCAATCGCTCTCGTGGATCATGTTTTGGAGCTTTTCTTGGTGCTTGGCACTCAACCAATGTGATCTCAGTCAAAACGTAGATCTACGTGGCTTGGCACTTAACCGTTGTAAAGCTAAACCGTAGATTTACGTGGTTTGGCACGGAATGTGTTAACCTGTGTTTCCCACTGTTGATGAACACGCATCAGCACATTTGAAGGTATGCTTCTAATGGCATCGGTGATTCGCTCTTTTAGGTGATTTATGTCTTGTATCTTTACCTGATACACCATAAACTTCAAATGCCCCCAAAGATAGAAATCAAGAGGGGAGAGATCTGGAGATCTTGGAGGCCACTCTACAGGACCACGCCGACCAATCCAAGCATCCGGAAACTGCTGATCCAAAAACCGACGCACTTGAATACCATAATGAGGTGGAGCTCCATCTTGCTGGAAGTAAACTGGGTAGTCACCTTCCTCGTTTAGCAGGGAAGGGAGAATTTCTTCTTGCAACATATTAAGATACTTTCCTGCATTAAGATTTTTACTGACAAAAAGTGGTCCAATAATTCTGTCTCCCCATATCCCGGCCCACACCATCAATTTGCCGGCACCTTGCATCTTCGTCGGACTCAGCCATTTAGGATTCTCATTACTCCAATAACGTAGATTTTGTCGATTAACCTCTCCATTGACGTAAAAATTTGCTTCATCAGTAAACAAAATCTTAGTAGAAAAGTTTGGATCCTCGTTCACATTACTTAATGCCCATTCACAGAACTCCATGCGTCTATCCGGGTCATCTTCACTCAAATGGTGTGCCATATGCAATTTGTATGGATGCCATTTGTTTGCTTTTAAAATGCGCCTGATACTCGATCTGCTGACACCACTTTCTGCAGACAACCGTCGCGTGCTTTTTCTGGGACTCTGTACAAGCGCTGTAAGTATCGTAGCTGTTGTGTTTTCATCGGTGGCCGTACGTCTTGGACCACTTCTTGGTTGATCTGCAACATTTCCAGTTTTCTTAAACTTGCTAATAAGTTTAGCCACAGTGTCATGTGTGATGTTTGTTCCATGTTTTCTGTTGAAGTTCAGTGCAACCATGCGACTGCTTCCCGACCCAGCCATCAGTATAATTTCAATTTGTTGCTCTTTCGTCAAACGCATCTTCTAGGGTATGTGAAAAACAAAAAAAATACACTATATATGTATTATAACAAAAACAAATACAATCTATATCTGGAAAACAAAAAAAATACAATATGTATGGAAACTTATGGCCCACCCTGTATTTGTTCTTATGTTACCTGTTCTGTTTTAACAATCGATTACTCAGATACTTTTCCACCACTTAAATTATGCATATATTTTACATTTAAATCATAAATCCAACAAATGGGACAATGGTGAACTATGATAAGTATTTGAGCACTTACAAATGCACTTTTCTTGTTTGCAGTAATTGCACAACAAAGCTGCAATCATTTATGCCTATTACAATTGACTTACCTTGTTAGCCACACATGATCTCACAATAGCAACAGTGTGTATATATTTGTTGCCTGTAAACTAAGAAGATATGTAAGTATTAAATATTGTTTTAATCTACAAGAACTTTAAGTAAAATTAGCAAATCAAGAAGATGTTCAATAAAATTAGTTTTTGATACCTTACTGCTTAAAGGATATTGCAATTCACAAGCTTGCCCAAGAAATTATGTATTGAAGGCAGCTCCCTGACCCCAGAGTTTTCCTAGTGTTACAATGCAATGTTGCAATCATGATATAAATAATTCAAAAATTTCTCCATTTATGTGGTAAGGCAAAAATTTATAAAAGCAATGAAATAGTAAATTTTTGGGCACACCTGAATCTGCTTCAATTAACTTATACTAAGTTTGAGTTTTTCGATTTGAATCTCTCTGTAGGTGAACTAATAGTGTAATATTATTGTATGCATTTGGTTAACATGTTATTTTAATGAGGGGAAAACCAGCTTAATTCTGGTAGAAATATTAATGTTGATGGTGTTCAATTTGGAAAAACCATTAAAAAAACGTTGAGGGTGGATTCAATCTGGACCTTTCAGATTATGACTTATCTGAAACTGGAAGTTTCATGCTGTTTCATGGTCTTAACATTGGGTTTGCTTAGGTTTTTGGGCAAAAAAGAAATCTTTGCTGAATTTGAGTCTCTTTGTGCACAGCTTTTAGATCACAGTGCCACTTCTGTTGAACAACGCACTGCTTTAAAAGCTAACCTTGTAAATCTGTACTGTAGCAGCATCATAGAATCTCATGACTTTACAAAGCACAAAGAGTACTTTTGTATAATCAACAGCTTGCAAAAAAAATAATGATATCATCATCACTAAATCTGACAAAGGTTTCACTGTTGTATTTTTAAACAAAAGCGACTATGTAGATAAAATGAACCGGAAACTTAAAGATTGATTAAAATTTAATGGGTTTGGTTCAGTCTCGAGCAATTACAACACAGTTAGTATTAAATCATGCTTTCAGAAGCAGTTGTTTAATCAAGTGATAGCCAATCTTTTGCCAAAGTGGATATATAATGCAGTATGAGTGACTATATTGGAGAGCCTTTAAATGTATGGTCTGCAAAAAACACACAAAGAAGGCACTCCACTTTGCCTTATACCATCTATTACAGGCTCATCTTAACATAAACTTGGCAGATGATTAGCTGGGCTGTTACAACCTGTGTAGTAGGAGTTTTTGTCACACTGTATATCAGATTCTTTTACGTTTGCAAGACCATGCAAAATCTCAACATCGCCTAGACAAATTGTGCTAACAAAATGACGCTAAACCAGACTGTGACTCTGCCATTGGTCAGTATCTTTCAAAAAATGAACAGTGTGCATGAAACTATGACAACAAGCAATTTTCACTCCTTGCCACAGCATGCAGTTATTTCTACCTTAATTTAGAGGCTGCTTATATCAAGACTTAGTGCCTGGTGTTATGCAGTCAAAAAGAGTTTGGTTTTCACTCTCAGGTTCTTTCGCTAATCGTCGCATTATGATTTGGCCTCGTGCTGCACTTCTAGCATTTTGCTACTGCAAAATCTTTTTCTTTGGTGTACATTTGCTATGCTAGCACTATCATTGGCTTGCCTTATTACCTATAATCCAAATTAATGACATAAAAAAACTTATTCAGTCTTGCTCTTTCCTTTTTGATGTGATATCACTACTGATGAGAGTGTCACAAAACATTTTGGCTAAGATAGCTTTTTTTTCAATGCTTTATTAAAATAAATTCAGTGGAATATGCAAAGACAAGAAAAAGAGTGGGTTGACTTTTGCTTTCATAAAAAAAAACAAATTTTGATGTCAGTAGACTGATGTTGGTAGCTTTACTATCTACAAAGCTATATATTATTTTCAAAAGAAAAAGAGATGCATATTAATTAATTTACCCAAATGCATATCATGATACAGCAAACAGGAAAGGGGTTGATATGCTAGACAAGGGGGTACCTCTGTATAGCATCCAAAGCAATAAATAGTGATTCCCATTACCTATTCAATCTCGGTCACTGCAAATGCTTGACGTCTTAATTAAATAAGCTTGTACCAACAATTGTATTTTTTTTCTTGCTGCACACAAAAAAAACATACTTAGTAGATTGCTTAAATATTTTTCTGCAAGAAAAAGCGGTCAGGATTGCATAGCAAGATTATGAAACGAAGAATAAGTGAGCAATAAGGCTAAATGAAGGAAACCACTTTGTTCAACCAATAGCTATGCATTGATGTGGTTTTTGTGGAGAAAAAAGCAATTCCATTTGAATTCATTGCAATATGCCATCGAATAACTGCTGCTTTGCACCTTATGCTAACAAAGTGTTTCAATGATGAATAATATAACTTGTGTTGTTTAAATCTGAAGCCAATGCACTGTTGTTACTGATTAGGTTTACACCTGGCATTGAACTTGTTGAGGCTACATTGTAATTATGCGGGGTGGTCGCTAGAAAACCAGAAAATTTGTCAAGCAGCTATTTATTTTTACAAAGAATAACTTTTACAAAGTTTTTTAAAGACATTTGTTGTATTATACTCGTTGATGGTCAAAATGTCGTCTGTTCACTTGAGAGCAGTGCCTTAACCTAGAAATCCAAGCTCGTGTAGCGTTTTGAAGGGTGACTTGTGGGATATCGTTCCAAGCTCTTCTCAAGCTCGTTTTCAAATCATCAATAGATTTATGTCATGTTCACAGTTATGAAGCCCTGTTAAAAACAAGCTCCAAATGCAGTAATCCATGACATTTAGGTCTGGACTATTGGAAGGCCAATTTTCCAGTTCAATGAAATCAGGAGTAGATTGCTGAAGAAATTGAACTGAAGCCCTTGCTGTGTGAGCCCTGGCACCATTCTGCTGCCATGCCCATGTTTGGTCGCCCATTACATTCCGTATATCACTGAACTTCTGTGGGCACATCTCCTCACAATAAACTTGTTGTTTACTGTTTTTTCATCCTGCCTTCAGAACTCTGATAATATTCTTCAACAAATCTTAGCTCCGTTTTACCTTACCATGAAACTGCAGCATAACAAAGAACAGATGACTGCAAATGGTGCAAATTTTCTGCTTTTTAGCGACCACCCTGTATTACCAAATAATAATTAATTCTTTTTTCAATGCAGCATAGAAATGAATAGTGTTTAACTGCACTAATTGAAAAAATAGTGTATTTTGCCAAGGTCGCAAAAATGGAATTTAATTTGTAACGTCAAAAATAATCACATTTTCATACACCTTTGTATGCATCTTATGTAGATGGCATTAATTTAATTACATAAAAAAAATGTAAACTTGGAAAAAGTTCTGGTAAGTATTCAGTTTAGCCAATAATATTTTTTAATGGAGCTTGACCCCACAGTGTGCCTCACAAGTAGTGCATAAACGTCAATATTTTATCCAGTTGCTTATGTTTAAATGTAATTATATGTATGTACTGCAGACAATCCTTTAAAACAGAAAAGCAGATTTGTGTAAATTCATGCAGAAAATTGAATTGCTGAATCATGAAATACAAAAACTTATATAAAAAATAGAACTGCTGCATTACTAATACAGTGGACACTACTTAATGTGATCACTTTGGGAACATCTTTTACAGCCTGTGACAAAAGTTTATAGACATTTTGCTTTTTTCATCAATTCTGTATGTAAACTGCCATAACTTGTTTTACCCACTACTTTCACACAATTTTTTTGATAATTTATTAGTTGCTTAGCATAATAAAAACATAGCAAGCTTACACAGAAAGGACAAAAATATGTATGCAATTGATTTTTTATGTGACAGCCCTTGCTTTTGATGACTTCTCGCAGGCGACATGGCATGCTGTTATTCAGTTTGTAGCAATAATCTGCAGAGATTTCTCTTACTCAAACTTCTTTAATTGCTGTTTGAAATGCATCAAGGCTTCAGAAATGCTTTTCTGAAACTTTATTCGTCATAAGGTTCCACAAGTTTTCTATTGGATTCAAATCTGGACTGTTTCCTGGCCACTTCAACATTTGGAATACGTTTTTGCTCAAGATTTTCTTCACCACTTTGCTTCGATGACATGGAGCACTATCATGCATAAAAATATCACAGTTGTGGACTCTAGTGTGGAGCTCAAGCTTGCTCTTTAACAAATTAACGTATTTTTCACCATTTATTGTGGCTTCCGGCAGCAGAACACCTGATTTTTGTGGGATCGACTTATTAGCCGATCATCAGCTTTAGACCAGAAAATACTGAAGGCCAGAATCAGTCCCAAAATCATACCTTTGATCTCACAGTTACGGCATAGTTATTTCAGTTGAATAAACTTTATTAATTAATAGAAAAATAACAAATAAAGTTTAGTGCTAACTGTTAAGATTACTTGTATTTTACTGGTGGCTGTTAACTAGATCATCCAACAATGTTAATTGGCAGGATTAAATGTAATATCTGACATTATTATCTTTTTTAAGATTGTTCCATGAAGGTTTTAGACAAGAGCTCATTACATGATGGTGCCAGTTGTTCAAGGTATGGCTTTATCTATTTTACTAAAAAAAAATACTTGTGTAACAACTATCATGTGCTTATCTGTGGCCATGTGACTGCAGTTACCTATAATTTGAACTCGTGAATTGCCATACAAGGACCTTGGAAAAAAATTTGATGAGTGCTTATGTTTCACACTTGGTTTTCAATATACTCACAAGCAGATGTGAAAATAAATTGGTGACCTACTTCAAGTTTGCAAAGGCAAGGTTTAACCCTTTGAGGATCATAAGATTCTAATTCATGAAATTTGAGACAATTTCTTCATTGTTTGGGAACAACAAAATTACAATGAATTTCAGTAAAATGATTGTTACGTCATAATGATACAACAATTAACAATCATGTAACATACAGTATGTGTTACATTATCCCTCAAAGGGTTAAGGAAAAAGTTCGGCGTTTGAAGAAAACTTGAAAGGTAAACAAAAGGCCTGTGTAGGATACAGCTGTTAACTCTTGTCTATTGGTGTTCAAGATATTCACTCACAAAACTTGAAGTTACTTGCCACTTCCTATGCGATTTTAACTAAATCTGGCAAATAGAAATTTGAAAATTTTTAAAAATCGTTTTCATTAATAAGAGTAATGTGACAATCAGAATGTGATCAATTTTGAAATAAAACTGCATTTGCCAAACAATAGAATTTTGCCTACTTTGTTATTTACCAACAAATTTGCTGTTTGGTAAGTGACAAAATAGCAAAAATTCAAACAAATTTCACGGCAAAATTCGTACGGTTTATATTTGCACTTTAACGTAAGATTATTAAATAATCTTATTCCCACTCAGAAACAAGAAAGAAGTTTTGAAAAGTTTCAAGACAAGCAAGGAGTCATTTCATGAGAGAGTTAAAAAAAGGCATTAACTCATGCATGATGTTTGCCTAGGGTCCCAAGGTGGTCCAAGACAGCAGGCGTGAAGGCCAACTTTAAGATTTAGATAAAAGTTATGGGTTGCAAAAGGGGAAACTCGATAATGATAAAAGGAACTGATTTTGCAGTTTTAATCGATTTAATGTTTGCTGCTCTCTCAAGGCACTTATTGGTGTTTTATGCTAGTTTGCCAATCAAAAAGTGATTTTGTGCTATAAAAGAAAACACATGACTCGTCGACAATGTGCTGTGCAATCGCTCGATAATTGAGAATTTCTTTTGGAGCAGAATGTGTTACTGAACACGGAGCACATCTTCCCTGCGATTTTCTTTAAGAGTTAAAATTGCTCATTGTTTACAAGCTTGGTTCCACCGTGCTCCATGGGGTAGTTAAAAGGGCCATGCACTTTTCTACATTCCTTAAACCTCATCAAGGATGAAATGTTTTTTGTGATTTTACAACTTCAGAATGGTGGTCTCCGAAAAAAGCGACCAAACAAATTTGACAAAGTTAGAAGCTACAAAAGCGATCTTTCAAAAAATGGTCATCAAACAAAATTTTAAAAAATGTGACCTAAAGCCCTTCCAAAAATAAAAATTTGCTTCTGGTTATCTTAATGCATTGCACATCCACTAACTTGCACTTGAAGTAGCGAGTCTGTGCTTGCAACAAAAAGTAAAATTATCTCACAAAATTCTATTGCCACCAAGCAGAAAAACCCATTGTTATATCATGATAGCTACATATTGGCCTGTACTATGGCGATGTGCGACTTAGCTAGGGCTGTTTTTTATGCAATGCAAAGCATCTAGATAAAAGTTGTTTCGCAACTGAGCATGTTACACTGGAATAAGCTGCATAATAAAGTGTTCATGAGCCGCAGAAGGGCTGTTAGTGTGCCGCGTGTTGCCCGGTTAGCCTGTTTACTGAATAATTACTCCTATTTACAGCTTTAAAATAGTGCCGTACTTTAATTGGTGTAATGTTTGGTTCAGAAATATCTGAAAAATTCTATTCAGGAGTTTTCATAGAATTTTGACTGGGTTTATTCATACGATTGTTTGCGATTTCTTTGTACCAGCAGTCACTCACTTACTAAGCATCTTGAGGAAACTCTGCAGTCAGATTTGTAGTGGTGGCCGATGGGCAATGAAAATAGTGGTCGAAAACTGCTGCAGGATTTCTTGCATTGAATAGAGAATACACTAATATTATACATGGATTCAATCGTTTTTTGCACCTACGCTCATCATTAATAAAGCACTTGCTTCTTGCAACTACACTAGCATTATGATTTGTTGGAGCTTGAGTGCAATTGCTAACTTTTTAATGTACCGATAGGTGCTTCTGCACAAACAGGTGACTGCTCAGAAGAGTTGAAAAATCCTTTTTTTGGTTGATTTGTGAATTTTTTAATATCAGCTGCACAGCGCAGTAGTACACTTTAGACCTGACCAAAAAAATTAACAACCGAATTTTTATTGAGAATTTTGATCACTTGACCAATCTAAAATTTTAGTTATGGTAAAACTTTATCATAAATCAACAACTTTAATTCAGAACTATTTCGAATTTTCCAGTTAGATCAGTTCATTTCTAGCACTAGCAACTCAATTCAGCAGAGGAAATTTGCGTTAAAACGTCACCCCCACAGACACAACTACGCTGTCAGGTTGAAGCATAGAATCCAAAGTTTAAAATTGTGGGGATGACTGAAAAGCTATTCCTAAAATTTGCAATAACAGCTAGTACACTCATGTTGCTTTAAATTTGGAATTTAACTCCTGATGCATTGCAATGGTAGCTTAATAGTAAAGTATGCTTCTATGACTTACCTGTAGTTGTGAAAGCATACATGTTGAAGAAAGTAAATTTGTGATTCAAATTTTGGGCACACCAAGTAATGAAAATGCAGATTTGTGGGAAAAAGCTGTTTAATGAGCTATGGAAATTGATTTAGAAAGTATTACTTCGATTTATAATTTTTTTAAAGTGATTCAACATGAATTTCCATACTACAGTATATCTCAAGTTAATCTATACTGAATTTTTATAACTCTTTACTGCGCAATGAGAAATGGGCCATACGTACCTTTTCATTATTTAGTCTTATAGGGATCAAACACAAATAACAATAATATAAAAAAAGACTTAACATAAATTTTCGTAATTTAATATGTAGTTTCAGAGTTTTAAACTGATTTAAAAGAGATTTTCTAAGTTGGCCTTCCTTAAAGTAGTGCAAATTTCTTTGTTTTGTAATTTAGTGATGCCCGAACCACTGCTGGGCCATACCAAAAACCTACAGTATTTCACCATCCGTTATTGGCATTAAGGATGAAGATAATAATGTGGAGAGAAGCCACTAAATTTGCTTGTTGTGTCCATTGGAACAGTCATCTTGATGACCCAGTGTGGCTAAATGGGAGGAAACAGAGCATAAGCTTGTGTGGATAAATAAATTATGTACAGGATGGTAAAACAGCCAGGTTGGCCTGCCTGCCTGCCTGCCTTGGGTTGTGCCTAGGTATTGCTAAGTTTAAATGCACAGCTATGTTTATTTGCTACTATAAAACAATTTTTTTCAGAACAAATGAAAACGCTTCTGATCTTGGTAACTTTCCCTTGGCATCACTTTATGTCGGTGATCTTCACTCAGACGTTACTGAAGCAATGTTGTATGAAAAATTTTCTGAAGCTGGACCAGTGTTATCAATTCGTGTTTGCCGTGATGCGATTACAAGAAGATCTATGGGATATGCTTATGTCAACTTTGAACAACCAGCTGATGGTAAGTTACACAGCACTGTGTTGATAAGCCTAGCTGTGCGTCAGTCCATTTACTGTTTTATCAGTTTTCAATCTGTGATGTAGCAACAGAAGGAAAGAAATTCAGCTCGTGGCATATTTTTGTTTCGAAGTGTATGACAGTTTTTTTTGTAGTAATTAAGAAGTTCACATGGCATTTATTTGCGTGCATGCATCCATCAACATTTGACGCGCTTTGAATTTTCAAACAAATCTGGTAATAACAAGGCTAAAATTTGTGCTGTTTTAAAAGTAACGATTTTCTTTGTAAATTAAATAGAGTAAATCCTTTGCTGTAAAACCGATGAGTCACACCTACCGTTGAAATATTATTCTAAACGAAAATGATGTTTATTAGTCTTTTTTTTAACAGAAACCAACATCATTTTCATAAATGACATGTTTACTGTGTGTGTGTATGTGCCTCTGTATCCCCCTCCACTCTATATGATAGAAAGAGTTGATATTTGTCAACTGTATGTATTTCTGTTAGCCTATCAAGCAAATTCTTTCTTGAAAATGTCGTGTAATAGTGGAATTTTTAATACAATAAAATGAGTGGTGAAAATACACCCTTGTCAAAGTCCAACACTCGCAGAGGACAGTTTTGATTTAACTCTCTATATCAGTGTTTCTTATACTTTTTGGCGCTCGTACCCCTTAAAATTTTATGAAATGCTTTCTTACCCCTAGACCTATCGAACAAACACCTACAAAATTACTGGTAAATATACTATCTAACAATGAAATAAAATACAATGTAACATGTTACCAGTGTAAATTTATTAACCGTAATATTGTTCACAACGAAAAATGAAATTACACATTGAAATATTTATTGCTAATGGCTTTTTTGTTGTTGCCTTCTTTCCATGATCAACTTGAAACGTAGTTCTTTTTTTTGTGATAGCCACATGCATATCATCTCCTGGGCCCAAATGATTTCTTGGCTTAGTTTTTATGCTTACAAGAATCGAGAATCCAGTATCACAGAGATAGGTTGTTACAAAGGGGACAAGAATTTTCAAAGCACTTTTTGCAAATTGTGGAAACATTTCGACTTGTGCACACCAGAAGGTGTGTGTGTGTGTGTGTGTGTTTACCCCTCCCCTTCCTTGGGAAGGTAGATAAATGCATCAGATGAAATTCCATTTTGATTTTCTTACTGGTTCTCATTTCAACAAGGTCATCTTTCGTTTGGTCATTTTTATTCATCAAATCTAGATTGAAAAGGAAGGAGCCCTGTATTCATCCCTGTGAATCAGACACACCTCCATAATGGAAACATCCTTCAAAAGACTGACTAAGCACCTGCAAATGTTCTTTTATTTGAATCACAATATGCTCCAGCAATGATGTGGTAGCAGTAAAAACTTCATTAAGTTTAGGAAAATTTGCATAGTTTTCACAATCGATACGATTTTTCCAGATTGAAAGTTTGCTAGTAAAGGCGGATATCTTTTCTCTCCCAGTAATCATGTTTATTCCTTTGCCCTGGATGAAAATGTTCAAGTCGTTTAAGTGGGTGAATATATCTGACAAGTAGGCCAGGGAAAAAATAAAATCCTCACTTTCGAAATGCACTACTACACTGCTATCAATTTCTTTGCGCAGTTCGAAAACACGAATGAGAACTCGGCCTTGGGAAAGCCATCTCACCTCGGTATAGCAAAGAAGTACGCTGTGCTTAGCTCCAATTTCCTTACAAAAAGCTTTAAACAGACGGTGATTCAACGCATTTACACTGATGTAGTTGACTGCACTCACAGCAATTGGTAACGCATTTTTCAGTTTTTCTGGCAGTGACTTGGCTGCAAGACCGTAACGATGTAACTTACAATGTGTGACTGTAATGTGAGAAATCTCTTTTTTTACAAGGGAAGCAAAGCCGGATTTATTTCTGAGCATGGCGGGCGCTCCATCGGTGCAAAGCGAGCCAACCATATCAAGAGACATTTCGTGGTTCAAAAAGAACTCCTTTACAATATTGAATACATCCACTGCTTTTGTGGTTTACAAAATAAAAATTCTTCCACCACTTTTTTTTCTTTCACATATTGCACAAATACCAATAACTGACTACACAAACTGACGTCTGTTGACTCATCCAACTGAAGACTAACTTTAATAGGACTGGCTTTGACATCTGCAATGACCTGTTGCAAGATGTCTTCACTCATATCACGAATCCTGGAGGTGATGATGTCATTTGATAACGGCACAAACTTAGCTTTTTTCCGCTTCTAGCCCGAGTAATGGTTTTGCCATTTCCATTGGGCAAGGTTTCACTAACTATTCTGCTACTGTGTGTGACTTGTTTTTTTTGGTACACAGAAAAGCAACTTTATAAGATGCGTGCAACAATGGCTTATCTATTGGCAAAAATCCATGCTTTTCTAAGGTACCACTCAGATGAAAGCGTGCCATTTTGATTTTCAAAGAATTTGAATCATTTCCCGACTTTGCACCCCCATGATGATTATCGAAATGTTTCTTAAGTCTTGAAGGTTTGAGATTGGCATTCAAAAATAAGTTGCTGCACAATATGCACTGCGGTCTTTCAGTTCCACCTTTTTCTGAAACCATGCTTGACATAGTCTTCGCTCCACTTACGTTTTTTAGACATAACTGTTTTTGATTAAATTTATTCGACAATTATACAATAACTCAATTCAACTGCAAATCTAAATATTAACTGAGCTTGAACTCTCAACAGAACAACACAAATAGTATTACCTTTTCCGAAATCGAAATCACAGTGCAAAACCAATTCTGTCGGGACAAACAAGAAGCTATTCATTACGTCACAGTAACTCTTCCTTATGACAAAAAATCATTCAGAAATAAAGATGTGAAAAAAGACTTCGGAAAATGTTTTATTTCAAACAACATTGAAAATTAATTTTTAGCAAATAGTTCTAAATAACTATTATTCTGATGCCCCATATCATACCCCCTGCTTTGGTGCTTCGTACCCCCGGTTAAGAACCTTGGCTCTATATTAAAAAGCTCACATTAACAGAACTGTACAGCGAGTTGATGGCCAAGAGCAACTGGCCTTCTTGTAAAGCATTCCGCAACTTTTAAATGTTTGGAGCAACATATCTGTTTG
Organism: Trididemnum clinides; assembly: GCA_963675345.1. Lineage (NCBI taxonomy): Eukaryota > Metazoa > Chordata > Ascidiacea > Aplousobranchia > Didemnidae > Trididemnum > Trididemnum clinides. Next base: position 31,512,370 of record OY776291.1, read on the forward strand.
TGGACAGCTTTGCAGCATTTGCGCTGTGAACAGATCGCGAGTTAGCATTGGGGAATACCGTTTTTTTAAACCAATTAGTGTAGAATAGGAGCGTTACTCACTTTATTCCTTAATAAATAGAAAAAAAGGAAGAGTGTCGCCACACTTTTGGAGCAGTCGCCCACCTTCAGTGCAAAGTCCAAGTAAAGACTAAAAAAGGTTTTAACCTGATTAGGTGGTAAAACAATTTCGCTATTATCTAGCGAAGTACATGTGTAGTTGATATTAAATAATGAGCGAAGGTAGGCACGTTAAAGGCCTGCGCAATCTGTTGAAAAATAACACTTCCATGACCGGTTTCGTTTCTAGTAGAACTCGTCAGATAACCTATCCATGAGATCGTTGGTTTGTTCCTGAGTCAATCTGGCGAGTTTTAATAGAAACGAAACTTAACCACTGAAATATATATTTGATAGATAAAACTTAAACTGAATTTCGTAAAAGCTTAGTGAGCTGCAGCTTCCATGTTGATTGTATTTGTAGCACTGCCTGGCATACTTCATCTTGATTTTAGTGGTCAATAAATTGTTATCCCATAGTCTTTGAGTGGTGGTCACTGCTATTGCCACTTTGCAGTCGGTGATGTGTACGTAATTCAGTCAATCACGCAAGACTTAACCTACAAGATCCAAAATACCACATTAGTCTGCATAATCGAATCGCAGCTTGTCAACCTACGACTATAATATTTTGTGATATCTTTGCTAATGTAAACTAGCCAAAACATACGGAAATTTTTTATCTCTTGAAATCTAATCTTATTCCGCTATAGCAGTGTGATGTGCTGATGTTGTGTATTGCTCGCCTGTGTGGAGAGACCTTGCCATGCACAAATTCAGAGCTTAACAAGTTATGGCCGACATGTCAGTGATTAATTGTGCGATTAAAAACGCACAACAGTGCTTCGAAAATAAAAAGCGTTATTGATAAGTCATTGAGAAAAGAAGCAGTGAATACCGAAAGAAATCCTGTAGTAATTTTACTGACATGCAAAACCCATTTTTTTAAACATAAAATGGGTTTTCCTCACTTATCTCAGTTACTAAAAGAATAACAAATGAATATCTTTTTATTGGTTGATTGACTACGTTACCAATAGCCTAAACTTATTTTTAGCTGAGCGAGCACTTGATACAATGAATTACGATCCCATTAAAGGAAGGCCAATTAGGATCATGTGGAGCCAACGTGATCCTTCGTTAAGGAAATCTGGAGTCGGTAACATTTTCATCAAGAACCTTGATAAATCGATTGACAACAAAGCGCTCTTTGATACATTTTCTGCATTTGGCAACATTTTGTCGTGCAAGGTGTGCATGTTAAGCAATGGTGCTAGCAGAGTGATATTGATAATTGCTATAATTTTTACCCACTGAAGTATGCCTAAATGTTATACCTAATGTGCTTACTGCATAGGCTTCATTAATTAGGTATTTTAGAAAGACAGTGTGGAAAATAGTGTAAGCAGATATTCCAAAAGCGTATGTGATTAAATGCTTTTATTCATATTTGTGCATTCATTTCCACAAACGCTAGTCCATACTCGTGCTGTTTTTTTTTGGGTTTTTAAACAAATTTTGTTTCACAGGTAGCTTCAAATGATAGTGGCTCGACAGGCAATGGGTTTATTCAGTTTGAAGACAAAGAAGCTGCTGAAAAAGTGATCGAGAAGGTAATGATGAAGTTGCAAAGCTTGAATCTATCAGAACTGCCAAATAACATTTAAAAGTTGCTTGGATTTTACACAGCAATACAAAAACCAGCTTTACGTGAACAATTTGGTTGTTTTTAGGAGCTTTTCGAAAACATAAATAGACTGCCAATTTTGATAAGAATTGCGATTGATAGCTAAATTCCTATTTTTTTATTCCAGTTTTTTTTGTTGTTGTAAGAAGCCCGCAAAGTTTCAAAATACCTATTTTAGTCACTAGCATTATTTTAAAAGTAGCTCGATGTGATAAAAGTAGTCAATCTGAGAAAGCTGACTTCGGTTGGGTTGAATGACAATGAAACGTTGAAGTGTAAAGAATATCTTTGATGACAAAGAAGACATAACTTGACCAAAGAATATCTTTGATGCTGGCTGTTATATTTAGTATTTAAATGGTACCATGTTAGTTTAGCTTTTTATATAGAGTAGCGTAATTTATGTATTTTAGCTTCATATTTTATGGTTATTGTAATATTTGCCACATAGTCGCTAGCAATTATCTGTTTCATGTTTGACTCTTAACCTTCTTTCGTTTGATTCAGTATTCAGACTCAGCTGTTTTACCTACTTTGATTGATTTAGGTCAATGGAATGGTGATGTGTGGTAAGAAGATTTTGGTCAGTCACTATTTGACCCGTGCTGAGCGAATGAAGGAGATGGAAAAGCGTGTGCGACTTTTCACCAACGTTTATATTAAAAATTTTGGTGACAAGCTGGACGAGGAAAAACTTAAAGAAATGTTTGAAGTAAGTGTTCTCAACCTGTTGCAAGGCTCAAATTTTAAACGTAAAATAATATTTTTAGCTTTGACCATTCTTCTTATCAATGATAAACGATTAATGATAAGAACTCGTCGAACACTGAGATAAACGGATAATTTTTGAGACTGCGAAATGATCTCGTGTTCTTCGAGCCAGCAGTCACTGTCCTTGCGTTTCACGCAAGCCGCAGTTTGAATCCAAATCGTCAGGTTGATAGCAAACGCTGATTCCACTTGGCCACGCACCGTAACGGTCTTTAACTCCTCGTCCTGAATTACAAGTCTCATTCTCAGTCGGTTGCGCCACGCTGCCCACAAACTCAGACCAAACCATTTTTGACACGATCGCTTTCAATAAAATAAACACCCTATAACTGATTTCGTAGATTGGGTAGCAGTCTGATCAAAGAGCTGAAAAAATCACAATCGCTGGCGAGCACAGCGCAGACTGAGATCAGCACATCTTTCCGTTGTGATATGGCAGTGGCATTACACGTAATTATAGTTACAAGAACGATGATTTTGAAGTTGATCTCTACAAAATTTCTCGTGTCGGAAACAAAGTTACGCAGTCTCCAGGCTAGCAAAAGTCAATAAAATCAAAAATTTAAAAAATCAATCTTCAAAATTAAAGTAGTACCCTCACCTCAAAGATCACTACAGAATTTTATTTTCTACCAATTTTTTTAGAAATGGTCGCAAGATGATGCTAAGGAAGTAAGCTTTCACGGTACATCACTCAAAACTTACCTAAACGCCTAGGTTTTCTACAATTTGCAATTTTCTGAGGCACATGACCTTTTTTTTGACCGGTACCGATCGGTACCAAATTTTGGTAGTTAAATTCAGTACCTAAAATATGATCAGTCATTATCTGCTAGAGGTTAGCCTAAACCATGTAACATTATGTATTTTTGAACAGGGAATTTCTTCGATTCAGAAAATATTAAGTTTAAATAGAATATGTTGTCACTGACAATGAAACAGCAGCTTGTTTACACCCTTCTCATTTCTTGAGAAACAAGGGGGATACAGCAAACTTTGATTTAGAGAAGCCAAACTTCTGCTAACTTTTAAACTTGTATTTCGCTTCTTGTCTCCTTGGAAACTTGATACAAAATGACAACTGTAGTTGTGAAATAGTTGCAATTTATTTTATCTTTTTATAGGGTGTAGTTTTTCTAAAAATTATAATTTAGTGAAGGTAAGTCAAAAAATTTTGGGGGTTTTGAACTGACATGATGTACGAGTACAGTACTCATTTTTGATCAGTAAATATCATATACCACTTAGTCTAAACTGTTTAAAGTTATATATTGCTGGAAAGCAAATTTCCTAAGCTTTCAAATGTAACCAGTATTTAGCAACATATCATATTTTTTACGCACTAAATTTACTTTTATCTACTTACCATTCGAATTTGTTTGGGGGGGTTTTGAGACCCCTAAAAAATTGGAAAATTCAAAAAAGTAAATTTTATTATTATCGCTTGAAATTTTGTCAAATGATGCCCCAAAAGAGTAGTTTTCAGACTGTGTTAATGATAAAGGTTTTGGTGTTGTGGTAAAGATGTAATCTCAATTTGATTTTAGCGTAGTTGGCACGTGCTGAGAATTTGGCCGATTTTGTCGTCTGCAACTGGGTTGTTGGTCTTTTTAACCTTTTTTGGGTATAAAAATTCAAGAATTAAGGCACAAATTATACATGTTCCAATGCGTGAGGAAATAAGCGTGATCTTTTGAAAATTTTATGAAAATCTGATGAGAAATAAAGTCACAAATCGTTTTTTTAGTAAACTAATTTTGTAACTCAATTTAAAAAAATTTGAGGTAAACACTGAAAACACGAGATCATCAATCGATGATCGCGGGAGCGAAAGAGTTAAAGTTGATCTCCAAAAAATGTCATCGCTTAGATACAGCATTCATTTAAGCAAAACTTTTGCTCAAAATCAAGAAAATTTACTTGTACAAAAATGATATACAAGCAAAAAAGTCTATAACTAGCATACTGTCCTTGAAGTTTCAAACTCAAACGTTTGTCTCGATCGGATTGCTTTAATGCTGGATGGGTTTCCATCAACAATTAACTGGTGAATTTGGACCGTCCTAGCAAAACTTTGCAGACCACCGACCAAGACCATTGTTACGATCGGAGTGCTGCTGCACCAATCAACAACCGCCTCAACGTGGTGGTGAGGTCCCCCACCCCGTTTGGGTTGGAATGGCAATTGGACTTCCTGAGGGTCCCAGTTACCCCGGGCACTCCCCTTCATTTTTTTGCTATGCTGCCCCCTGAACGACCGCAGAAGGGCAGCACACAGCTTTCTTAAAATCGGTCACCTGTGTTCTCTTTTCTCCTGCCCTTCTCTTGCTCATCTTCTCCTGATGAGTGGTAACGTTCATCCCAACCCTGGCCCCATCTTTCCCTGCTCTGTGTGCGCTGGAAATGTGACCTGGCGGGGCAAGTCAGTGCAATGCTGCACTTGCTCCAAATGGGTCCATCTAAGATGCTCACAACTTTCCCTCCAGATTTAGAACTCTTGGCAGCTCTCACTCTTGGAGCTGCCCCTCTGCTGTGTCCCCACTTGTAACACTGTGACTCTCTCCTCGGACTCCTCCAATATGTATACCTCCTCTGTGCAATCTAGCCCTTCGTCTGCTAATGCTGCACTCTTGCCCCACCCTCATCTTCATACTTCTTATCCCCTGTCAGCCCACTCTGTATTTTCTTCCTCTACTCCCTCACCACCATCCCTTGCTTCTGGCTGTCCTTCTACACCTGCTTCCTCTCCCCCCTGCTCGAGGTCTTCGAGCCAGAAGCACTGAACTACTTCACTTTCTTTCATCCCATCCAGTTGACTTTATCTGTATCCTGGAATCCAATCTTAACTCATCTTCCTCTTTCCGGATTCCTGGATTCTCTGCTCTGCATTCTGATTGCACCCACTCCATGGTCTGGCATTCATTCTCCTGATGCCACCCACACTAGCGGCGGCGTTGTCACTTTTGTCAGGCAGGGTCTATCTTTCTCTGAACTTTCTACCTCTCTTTGCTCAATCCCTACTCTTATTATGTAGGGGTCAACATCTCTCTTAACAACTCCTCCTCGGTGTCATTTCTTAATGTGTACGCCCCCCTATTTGCTCCTCTCTGACAGATGACAGAACCAACTCCTTCTCTTCTTCCATTCTTCCCTCCTCCAGAAATCTCTTCATTCTGGAGGACTTCAATTACCATCACCCCCTCTTGGATTCAAGAGATACTTCTGACCCCCACAGGGAGGAAGTATTTGACTGGGTCCTCTCCTCCGACCTCCTCCCCCTCAATGACCCTGACACACCCACTCTTTTACATCACTCCACTGGCAGTCACTCCTCTCCTGACATCTCCTTTCCTCCCTCCTCTCTTGCCCTTTCTTGCTCCTGGGAGGTGCTTCAGGACCTGGGTTCTGACCGCCTACCAATTCTTCTATCCGTCCCTCTCTTCCTAGTCGTTTGCCCCAACAAGCGTCCTCCTTCAATTTTCAGAAAGCTTGCTGGGATGACTTCGCCTTGTACTTTGACTCCCACTGTACCTCTGCAGAGAAATACTCGTCTCTTTCTCTTTCCTCTGCTGCTGCTCTCTTTACCTCTCTGGCACTGAATGCAGCCAAATCTTCCATTCCTTTCGGCCGCATCAAACACCCTGCTAAAGCCTGGTGATCTGCTGACGTGGAAAGTGCGGTTAGTGAAAGACGCTAGGCTTTTGCTGCTGCTCACAGAAGTTATGAAGATTGCCAGGCTTACATCTCTTCTTCTCGACGTGCCTCGTCAGTCATTGCCAAGGCCAAGGCTGAGACATGGCAGCCGACTTGCTCTTTTTCACCCAAATCAAACCCGAAAACTGTACACTCTCTTCTCTTCCCTATCGCTGGCTCTCCTTCCTCGTCTTCCTTCTCTCCTAATTTCCCCATCTGCAATCAAACCCGAAAACTGTACACTCTCTTCTCTTCCCTATCGCTGGCTCTCCTTCCTCGTCTTCCTTCTCTCCTAATTTCCCCATCTGCTCTACTCCCAGGGAATTGGCTTCGGTCCACACCACTTACCTGAAATCTCACTTTTCCATTTCTCAGATAAAGACCCTGCGTAGCAGAGCCAGAGGCTACCTCTCTGAGCTCTGCCGTGCCACGAGCCCAGAGAAGTCTCACTTGTCCGTGTGCTCTCCTTTGTCCTCCACTGAACTTCTTGTGGCTACCTTCAACCTTACCTCATCCACTGTCACTGGCCCAGAAAAAGTTGCCTATCCCATGCTAAAGCATCTTCCTCGCTCTGACATGGATTTACTGCTTTACATCTTCAATCTCTCCTGATCTTCACATTCCTTTCCTTCCATCTGGAAGACATCTTCCATTATTCCCATACACAAGATGGGAAAACCTCTCGACTCTCCTGCTTCCTTCCGGCCTATCCCTCTCACTTCCTGTATCTCAAAGCTTTTTGAACGCATCATTCCATCCCGTCTACTCTTCTTTTTGGAATCTAATTCCATTCTCTCTCCTTGCCAGGCCAGTTCTGGCCCTGGTCGGTCTGCACTTGATCAAATTCTGTACCTTTCTCAGTCCATTTCGAATGGGTTTAACAAACCCAGGCTGGGCTCTTGAACGATCCTGTCTACTATTGATTCTTGATAGCTTTCGACTTTGTTTGGTATCCTGCCCTTTTCCACAAACTCATTTCGGCTGGCCTCCCTCCTTGCTTTACTCGTTGGACTCAATCTTTTCTTTCTGATAGGCGTGCTTGCATGGTTCATCAAAATCACAAAAGCCGTTCCTTTTGAGTCCATCGAGGTATTCCGCAAGGATCAGTTCTTGGCCCTGTACGTTTGTCTCTCTTCATTAATGATCTTCCGGCTTTTCTGCCTTCTTCCGTCAGCTGCTCTCTTTACGCTGACGATCTGGCCATTTGGTCCTCCTTCCCCCTCGGTTCCCTTCTGAATATGATCAGTCATTATCTGCTAGAGGTTAGCCTAAACCATGTAACATTATGTATTTTTGAACAGGGAATTTCTTCGATTCAGAAAATATTAAGTTTAAATAGAATATGTTGTCACTGACAATGAAACAGCAGCTTGTTTACACCCTTCTCATTTCTTGAGAAACAAGGGGGGTACAGCAAACTTTGATTTAGAGAAGCCAAACTTCTGCTAACTTTTAAACTTGTATTTCGCTTCTTGTCTCCTTGGAAACTTGATACAAAATGACAACTGTAGTTGTGAAATAGTTGCAATTTATTTTATCTTTTTATAGGGTGTAGTTTTTCTAAAAATTATAATTTAGTGAAGGTAAGTCAAAAAATTTTGGGGGTTTTGAACTGACATGATGTACGAGTACAGTACTCATTTTTGATCAGTAAATATCATATACCACTTAGTCTAAACTGTTTAAAGTTATATATTGCTGGAAAGCAAATTTCCTAAGCTTTCAAATGTAACCAGTATTTAGCAACATATCATATTTTTTACGCACTAAATTTACTTTTATCTACTTACCATTCGAATTTGTTTGGGGGGGTTTTGAGACCCCTAAAAAATTGGAAAATTCAAAAAAGTAAATTTTATTATTATCGCTTGAAATTTTGTCAAATGATGCCCCAAAAGAGTAGTTTTCAGACTGTGTTAATGATAAAGGTTTTGGTGTTGTGGTAAAGATGTAATCTCAATTTGATTTTAGCGTAGTTGGCACGTGCTGAGAATTTGGCCGATTTTGTCGTCTGCAACTGGGTTGTTGGTCTTTTTAACCTTTTTTGGGTATAAAAATTCAAGAATTAAGGCACAAATTATACATGTTCCAATGCGTGAGGAAATAAGCGTGATCTTTTGAAAATTTTATGAAAATCTGATGAGAAATAAAGTCACAAATCGTTTTTTTAGTAAACTAATTTTGTAACTCAATTTAAAAAAATTTGAGGTAAACACTGAAAACACGAGATCATCAATCGATGATCGCGGGAGCGAAAGAGTTAAAGTTGATCTCCAAAAAATGTCATCGCTTAGATACAGCATTCATTTAAGCAAAACTTTTGCTCAAAATCAAGAAAATTTACTTGTACAAAAATGATATACAAGCAAAAAAGTCTATAACTAGCATACTGTCCTTGAAGTTTCAAACTCAAACGTTTGTCTCGATCGGATTGCTTTAATGCTGGATGGGTTTCCATCAACAATTAACTGGTGAATTTGGACCGTCCTAGCAAAACTTTGCAGACCACCGACCAAGACCATTGTTACGATCGGAGTGCTGCTGCACCAATCAACAACCGCCTCAACGTGGTGGTGAGGTCCCCCACCCCGTTTGGGTTGGAATGGCAATTGGACTTCCTGAGGGTCCCAGTTACCCCGGGCACTCCCCTTCATTTTTTTGCTATGCTGCCCCCTGAACGACCACAGAAGGGCAGCACACAGCTTTCTTAAAATCGGTCACCTGTGTTCTCTTTTCTCCTGCCCTTCTCTTGCTCATCTTCTTCTCCTGATGAGCGGTAACGTTCATCCCAACCCTGGCCCCATCTTTCCCTGCTCTGTGTGCGCTGGAAATGTGACCTGGCGGGGCAAGTCAGTGCAATGCTGCACTTGCTCCAAATGGGTCCATCTAAGATGCTCACAACTTTCCCTCCAGATTTAGAACTCTTGGCAGCTCTCACTCTTGGAGCTGCCCCTCTGCTGTGTCCCCACTTGTAACACTGTGACTCTCTCCTCGGACTCCTCCAATATGTATACCTCCTCTGTGCAATCTAGCCCTTCGTCTGCTAATGCTGCACTCTTGCCCCACCCTCATCTTCATACTTCTTATCCCCTGTCAGCCCACTCTGTATTTTCTTCCTCTACTCCCTCACCACCATCCCTTGCTTCTGGCTGTCCTTCTACACCTGCTTCCTCTCCCCCCTGCTCGAGGTCTTCGAGCCAGAAGCACTGAACTACTTCACTTTCTTTCATCCCATCCAGTTGACTTTATCTGTATCCTGGAATCCAATCTTAACTCATCTTCCTCTTTCCGGATTCCTGGATTCTCTGCTCTGCATTCTGATTGCACCCACTCCATGGTCTGGCATTCATTCTCCTGATGCCACCCACACTAGCGGCGGCGTTGTCACTTTTGTCAGGCAGGGTCTATCTTTCTCTGAACTTTCTACCTCTCTTTGCTCAATCCCTACTCTTATTATGTAGGGGTCAACATCTCTCTTAACAACTCCTCCTCGGTGTCATTTCTTAATGTGTACGCCCCCCTATTTGCTCCTCTCTGACAGATGACAGAACCAACTCCTTCTCTTCTTCCATTCTTCCCTCCTCCAGAAATCTCTTCATTCTGGAGGACTTCAATTACCATCACCCCCTCTTGGATTCAAGAGATACTTCTGACCCCCACAGGGAGGAAGTATTTGACTGGGTCCTCTCCTCCGACCTCCTCCCCCTCAATGACCCTGACACACCCACTCTTTTACATCACTCCACTGGCAGTCACTCCTCTCCTGACATCTCCTTTCCTCCCTCCTCTCTTGCCCTTTCTTGCTCCTGGGAGGTGCTTCAGGACCTGGGTTCTGACCGCCTACCAATTCTTCTATCCGTCCCTCTCTTCCTAGTCGTTTGCCCCAACAAGCGTCCTCCTTCAATTTTCAGAAAGCTTGCTGGGATGACTTCGCCTTGTACTTTGACTCCCACTGTACCTCTGCAGAGAAATACTCGTCTCTTTCTCTTTCCTCTGCTGCTGCTCTCTTTACCTCTCTGGCACTAAATGCAGCCAAATCTTCCATTCCTTTCGGCCGCATCAAACACCCTGCTAAAGCCTGGTGATCTGCTGACGTGGAAAGTGCGGTTAGTGAAAGACGCTAGGCTTTTGCTGCTGCTCACAGAAGTTATGAAGATTGCCAAGCTTACATCTCTTCTTCTCGACGTGCCTCGTCAGTCATTGCCAAGGCCAAGGCTGAGACATGGCAGCCGACTTGCTCTTTTTCACCCAAATCAAACCCGAAAACTGTACACTCTCTTCTCTTCCCTATCGCTGGCTCTCCTTCCTCGTCTTCCTTCTCTCCTAATTTCCCCATCTGCAATCAAACCCGAAAACTGTACACTCTCTTCTCTTCCCTATCGCTGGCTCTCCTTCCTCGTCTTCCTTCTCTCCTAATTTCCCCATCTGCTCTACTCCCAGGGAATTGGCTTCGGTCCACACCACTTACCTGAAATCTCACTTTTCCATTTCTCAGATAAAGACCCTGCGTAGCAGAGCCAGAGGCTACTTCTCTGAGCTCTGCCGTGCCACGAGCCCAGAGAAGTCTCACTTGTCCGTGTGCTCTCCTTTGTCCTCCACTGAACTTCTTGTGGCTACCTTCAACCTTACCTCATCCACTGTCACTGGCCCAGAAAAAGTTGCCTATCCCATGCTAAAGCATCTTCCTCGCTCTGACATGGATTTACTGCTTTACATCTTCAATCTCTCCTGATCTTCACATTCCTTTCCTTCCATCTGGAAGACATCTTCCATTATTCCCATACACAAGATGGGAAAACCTCTCGACTCTCCTGCTTCCTTCCGGCCTATCCCTCTCACTTCCTGTGTCTCAAAGCTTTTTGAACGCATCATTCCATCCCGTCTACTCTTCTTTTTGGAATCTAATTCCATTCTCTCTCCTTGCCAGGCCAGTTCTGGCCCTGGTCGGTCTGCACTTGATCAAATTCTGTACCTTTCTCAGTCCATTTCGAATGGGTTTAACAAACCCAGGCTGGGCTCTTGAACGATCCTGTCTACTATTGATTCTTGATAGCTTTCGACTTTGTTTGGTATCCTGCCCTTTTCCACAAACTCATTTCGGCTGGCCTCCCTCCTTGCTTTACTCGTTGGACTCAATCTTTTCTTTCTGATAGGCGTGCTTGCATGGTTCATCAAAATCACAAAAGCCGTTCCTTTTGAGTCCATCGAGGTATTCCGCAAGGATCAGTTCTTGGCCCTGTACGTTTGTCTCTCTTCATTAATGATCTTCCGGCTTTTCTGCCTTCTTCCGTCAGCTGCTCTCTTTACGCTGACGATCTGGCCATTTGGTCCTCCTTCCCCCTCGGTCCCCATCGCTGTGGAGGCCACACAAGGAGCTCTGTTTCAATTGGAGCGCTGGTCTGAGTACTGGTGTCTTCCTCTCCATCCAAGCAAATGTGAGGCCTTCTTCTTCTCAGTGGATCCCCACCAAGCTAACCTTCGTCCCAACCTCCTCTTACTCGGCTGTCGCCTCCGTTTCAATCCAACTTCAACCTTTCTTGGGGTCACCTTCAACTGCACTCTTTCCTTTACTAAGCATATATCTTTGCTAAAGGCCAAGTTTTTCCCACGTCTCAAGGCCTTATGCTGTATCTCTGCTTCCTCATGGGGCCACTCTAAGGAGTCCCTCTCTCCTGTATAAAGCTTTTCTTGGGCCCCTTTTTACTTACGCTTCACCTGGATGGTTTCCTTTTCTAAGCATCACCACTATCACCAAATTGGAATGCCTTCATTGAACGGCCAGTTGCGCCATCACTGGCTGCCTTTCGCCTTCCTTTATCCCGCTTCTTCTCTCTGAGGCTTCTTTACCTCCCCTTCGAGTCACCCTGACTCATTTCACACTTTCATCTTATGAGCGGGCTCTTTGTCTGCCAACCTCCTTTCCTATTTCAGGTTTGACCAGACTTGAAGTGAAACCAAGACTCTGCAGATCATCCTGAAGAGCTTTTGCATCCACTCACCGGCTCATGCTTCCTTCTACCTCTTCTAGGGAGGCTCTTCTTGCTTGCCCTCCCTGTCCTCCTTGGAATCTACCTTCCTTCACTGTGAAGTCCACCCTTACCTCTTTATGCTCTTACTCTGATCCCCCTCTCTCTCGCCAAGGTGCAGCTCTCGCCCACCTTGACTCTCTCCCCCCTCATGATCTTGTACTCTTGAACTGAGGGCTCTGTTCCTTGTCCTTTTTGGCAAGAGCGGCTCCGGCGTTCTTGCCAACTGCTCTCTCTGTGGCACTGAGGCCACTCTTTCCTTTTCAGCAGGCCCAGTTTGTTCAAGTTTTTCCACTAAAGCCTGCGCCATTCTGCATGCTCTTTGCTGGTCTCGGCAGCACCATAAAGTCTGCCATTTCCCTTCTCTTCTCCTCCATCTTTCCTCTTATCTCAAACTCTGTAGCAGATCTGGCAGGAACTGTCTTCTCCCTCCTGTTCTATCAGGCTACAATGGGCCCCCGGACACTCGTTTCTCCTGGGAAACATAGCGGCTGATGAGCTGGCCAGACGGGGAGCGCTTCTTGCACCCTCCAAAATCCCTTGTAGTCTCTCTCCTCTTATTTCTCATATCCACTCTCGTCTTTTCTCGAACTGGAGGCGTACTGTCTCATCTAAATTTTTTAACACACAGGTTCCCTCGATTTCCACCGACGAACTTGTGCTCCCTCGTCATGCTCGCTGTGTCCTCTCGTATATGCTGCGACGGACACAGCCTTCTGTTAAGTTTTTATCTCTTTAGGATTGGCAGAATCGAAAATCTTTTCTGCAGCACCTGCGGACACCCGTCTCAGGACACCTTTTATCTCCTTCTGCACTGTCCAGCTAGGGACTCTTTGGCGACTCTCTGTCTCTGCACAACCTCTGGTCCAAACCCTGGGGAGTTTCCCGGCTTCTGGGGCACCATGGTCTTCCGCCATGCCCCCATTCCTTGAAAGGGGTCAGGTAATCAACAACAACATCGGAGTGCTGCGCCACCCAGATTTCCTCTTTTCATTTTGGGCTTCTACATATATGGGAGAGGGAGACAACAAAGCAAAAAATTCGACTTGATTTTGTTTTTTCAAAAAAAATTGCTAATTTGCTTTTATGCTTTTTTTTCTTAAATTCTTCGTACGCTAATGCTTCTTAAGCTCTTTATTTAAGACGTGTATCATGAGTTGGCTACTCACGTTTTACAGCAATTATTTGATTCTGCTTGTCAACTTATAGGGATAGCATAAGTTACGACTCTATGCAAAATTTCTGCTTTTTATAACAAGAAATTGTAAATGGCTATAACTTGAAAGTTAAGAGCAAGTTATGTTTGACGTTGTGTGCGATAGTTTTGGCTTAAGCAGAAGTGTGCAACCTGCCAGTAAGCTAAAATGTTGAGACTTACAATGCAGTGGTTTTTAAGCAAAATGAGGCTGGTGACACTGATTCATAGATCAATAGTAAAAGCCAGTGTTAATCTTTCCCTTAATTTCAGTTGTTGACTGTAAAACCATTTTTGTTAATTACTAACATATGCAGTAAAACCAGTTTGTTTATTTTGTGGCAATCGGTTGTAGAGATTTAATGAAAAATGCTTATCAGACTCAGAGGCGTAGCAACATTGAAGAGATGGCGAAGTGAAATAAGTTGCCTTTTCCCTCTCCCCAAATTTGTTAGACCCGATTGCGGTATTTAGCTATTTACAAAGTCGTGACAATCTTGGATACAATTACATATAATTTTAACTTAGCGCTTAAACGTAATATTTGGTATTAGCACATTGTTTGAGGCGTAAAATTCGGCTATAGCAGTCGGTTTATCACTAACAGTAGTACTTAATGATACAAAATGGTTGCTGGGTATTATACGAATACACGGCTGGATAGCACTTATTATCCGGCCGTTGGATGGTTGAAAAAGCGCTAAATACCCGGTAGTTATCAGATGGTCGTGATTTTTAGCACCAGAAAAACGTTTCTTTCTTTCACTTTTCTGAACATCATATCCTAAACAATACTGCCATGATTTCTGTTTTTACTGCAGTTCATCCACAAAAATAATTTTTTTTTACTGCTTTACGAGTTTTGGTTTTTACTGTTTGAAGACAACCAAACGTTGAATACGTAACGCAAACAGAAGCAAGCATTCGCTGCTTATTGAAATCATTACAATCTTGGATATGACTAATTAAATCTAGACCTATGCTTGTAGGCCTACATAACATCGGATATTAGCAGTCTGGCATTCTGCTTGAGACATAAAATGTACCTATGTTCATTGGTTTGTCGCTCACCGCACTTAGTACAAAAACATAAAATACAAAGAAAATTTGAACACTGGCTGGCTATGGTCTTAATATCTGGCGTGATAATTACAAGAAATCCGACACAGCCCTAATAATTTCTATAAAATACTTGTTTCTTTATTAACATCTATTCCAACATCAACAGTAGGGAAAATGGCCTACCATGCGAGTAAAATCAAGGCCAGGTGCTTTATCCCATGAATTAAATAGAACAACTTAACTTAATCTATCTTGTAAAACATTTCACAAGTTTGTGCGACGTATTTTTGAAAAAATGCTCAAGTCAATTCAAACTTTGCTGGTGTTTTTGGACTTTTTCTTAATAAGGATGAAATGTTTAAGTGCAAAATTGTTTGAAGCAGAGTTAAATAAGAGCAACTCTGATACAGAAGTAACAACCAGCCGCTTTCGGTTGTAACACAATAAACTACGATTTGCACTTTGATTAATTAGTTAATTTAGTTTAATCTCCTTATTATTTTACTACAAGCAATTACAGTACTTAAACACTATTAACATATAATTTTTTGAAGTTGAGTTGAACAATATTGCATAATTTTTTTCAGAAATATGGTGTTGTCAAAAGTGTTGCTGTCATGAAGGACAGGGATGGAAATTCGAGAGGATTTGGTTTCGTTACTTTTGAAAAGCATGAAGATGCACAAAAGGCAGTGGAAGAACTCAACGGCACTAAAGTAGAAGGTGTGCGACGTCTTGTAAAAAAAGTTCAGTTACAGTGGTTTAATGTGCTATACGTTGCGATACGTCGAGTTATTGTCAGTGTAGAAGTAAAAGAGCATTTGCACTTTGTGAAGGAAAAGCTTCGGACTTTATGGAAGTGATATCCAAGTATTTACTCAAATTACCGCTTGCAAACTTACAATTCGCATTTTATCGCTTTCTGTGACATCATTTGTCTCATTTTAAATAGAATTGGAAAAGAAGTTTTGTCTGTAATGTAAAAATTGAGGTCTTGAAATCTATTCAACCCAATTTTAATAAGTTGGTATCGTTGTTATAAAGTTCCATCACAATAGGTTGCGTTAAATTACTGGGTTGCTTTCCATTCTTTTTGATTTTAAAGCTTTTAGCGCCAAAAGTAAATTCAAGAAACTGAGTTTGGATATCATGCATTTGTTATGTCTTCCCCTGCTTTCCTTCATGCTAATTCTAGTACCAATCACTCGAGTATTTTTTTAGTTTAGACAATTTTATATTTCAAAATAGCGCTCATATAAATAGATATCTAACGGCTGTACCAGAAAAAGTGAACCGCTTTTTGTTAAGGATTTTCTCGGCGATAATAAAACCAAATTTATTGAAATTTTACACACAGTCACCTTAGGATATTATCAACACTTTTACATAGTATCTAAAGATCAGTTGCAAATTATATGAGTATTGTCAAATTTCAAACAACGCTCAAAAATGCAGCATCAGAGCAAAATTCATTTGTTTCGGTCTATGCTCAATGTGACCTCCGTCCTCCTCCACGACTAAACGAAGCCGTTTCTTCCATGAAGAAATGCTTTTGCGTATTTCTTCTATCAATATCTCCTCCCGTAATATTATTATCCTGTTTATTAACGCCTGCTTGGTTAATTTGACTTGCACTCCTCGCTAAACTTTCTCCTTCAAAGAGTGCCATGTGGCATAGTCCATCGGGTTGCAGTCAGGAATTTGCGGAGGCTATTCATCCTTGATGAATTCTGGTGTAGCCTCTTCCAGATGAGCCTGGGTTACAGTACATGTGTGGTAAGGAGCCCCCATCTTATTATAAGATCAAAAATTATGAAACACAATTATGACGTCACAAAGCGCTTAATTAAGAATTATTCGCATAATTTTACTCTGCTATTGCATTTTTTGAGACGTTGTTTTGAATTTGATAATACTCACATAATTTGCAACTGATTTTTAGATACTATGTAAAAGTGTTGATAATATCCCAAGGTGACTATGTGTAAAATTTCAATAAATTAGATTTTATTATCGCCGAGAAAATCCTTAACAAAAAGCGGTTCACTTTTTCTGGTACACCCGACATGTATATTCCACTGAGGTAGATACGGCAGCCGTTCGGAGGTTGAGCATAAATATATTCTTAAATTTGCAACAACTTTTCACCGTTAAATGCAAATAGAAACATTTTTTTTTAAATAAAAAGCATCAAATTTGATGTTTCACTCGTGAAACTATTTTCTCACCACTTGTTAACAGCGTTAACTCTCTGCGCAAATACGCGGTGGCAATCGTCTGCGCGATGCTCGCCTTCTGATCTCTTTGGTAGCTGGTAGTTGTAGTGTTAGTGTTAGAAACCCAAAAATACTGACAGCATCAAGGGTTGTTTTTACGCAAGTTTCTTGTAGATGGAGAATTATTTGTAAGTACGAAGAAGACGATATATTTTGCAGGTACTAAAGGTGATATTTTGTACGTCGGTCGAGCTAAAAAGAAGCCAGAGCGTCGGGCAGAATTAGAGGCGAAGAAACAAGAGCGCCTGCTGCGTTTTCAGAACGTTAACCTCTACGTAAAGAACTTGGACCAGAATGTAACCGTTGATGATTTGCGTGAAGCTTTCTCACAACACGGAACAATTACTAGCGTAAAGGTAAAGGAAGGGGTTGAGTAACATATTTTGCTTTCAATTGGGCTTAATCTTGATCTTAGGAGCAATGGGCATCGTTTTGGACATAAGAACAGAAGGTCAGGAGTTTAATACTCCGTAGAAGCACCGTTGTTATTCCCCACGATGGGCATTCAGAAGCTAAAGTGCTGCGTTGCTTTACCCTGGTTTAATTGGTAGTTTGTAGTGGTAGACATACACTGGATTAGGACAACTAATTCGAAAGCATTGTAACTGCACCAAGGAACAGCCTCCTCAACATGGTGGTGTAATCTTCGACCCCGTGGTGTTTTGCTGAATTGGCTGTTGGCTTCCCCGAGGGTTTGAGATACCCTGGTATTCCCCACACCAAACTGTGAACGACCGCAGAAAGGCAGCTCGCTTTCTTCAAATTAGATCGACTGTTTTTTCCTCTGTTACTCTCTTTCTTAGCCTACTCATTTTTTTCTTCTGATGAGCGACAACGTTCATCCCAACCCTGGCTCAATCTTTTCTGTGTTCGCCGGCAATATGACCTGGGGGGAGGGAAGGTCGGTACAGTGCTCTACATTTCTCAAATAGGTACACTTAAGCTGTACCCTCCTCCTACTCGGAGCTTAGCTCTTTCCATCTTTCACTTTTGGAGTGGCCCTTGCTGCATCTTTGTCTTTTTGTGGAGATCCGCAGTCCCCCAACACTGTTTTTTTTTTGGGGGCCCTCCAGCACAAATGCTTCCACTATGGGTTGTAACCCAGCCAACCTTTCCTCTATCAAAGCAGCTCTCCCCCTCGCCTCCTGACATCCTACTCACCCACTGCCTTGTCCATAACTCTGATATCAAAATCTTTTGCACTTTCGGTGCTTCTTTATCTCCTGCTTCCTCTTCTCTTGCTCAGAGTTTTCCATTGAGGTCTCCAAAACAGAAATTCAGAACTTCTTTACTATGTCTCATCTCTTTCTGTCAATCTTATTTGTATCCAGGAATCTAACCCCAACTCCTCTTCAACTTTTAGGATCCTTGAACTCTTGGGTCTGCCATCTGATCACACTGGACAGTCTAACTCTTTTTCTCCTGATAATTCACACATTGGCGGGGGTGTCATTATTTCCGACAGAGTGTATTTTATTTTTTTTGAACTTTCCCCTTCCACTTTGTCCTTGCTTGATCTTTGCTCAAACTACGTGGTGGTCAACATTTATTTGAAAAACTCTTTCCTACCTCTTCTAAACGTCTACGCCTGCTGAGGATTTTGATTCGAAACCTTTTCTCTATTTTTCAGAAATTTGTTCATCCTGTGGAACTTTAAATAATATCAACCCTCTACGGGACTCTATAGGTACTCCAGACTCTTTTGGGGTTTGAAGTATTTGATTGGGTCACCTCCTCAGACCTTCCTCACTATAACTTTTGACCTTCTCTCCATATTTTCTCCTCTGGCGGTTGCTCTTCTTCACACATCTTTTTTGCTCCCTCTTCTCTAGCTCTTTCCTGGTTCTTAAAGTTGCTTCAGCATACGGGTTATGATCTCTCCGTATTGTTCTCGTTGTTGCTCTTTTTTTGGGATGGATGACTGCTGTCTGTGTTAACTTACACTGTTCTTGGCCAGAGAAAAACATTTCTTTCTCTCCTCTGTAGTTGCACTCTTTACCTTTTGGGCATTAGATACTGCCAAATTTTTGTTTCTTTCAATCGCATCAAACGCTAACCTCGAGCCTGACGTTTCTTAAGAAGCGGTAAGGCAAAGACTCCGAGCATTTTTTTCCGCTCACAGAAGTGATGAAGAGCGCCAGAGTTACATCTCAGCCTTTCAACACGCTTCATCCGTTATCGCCGTGGCCATGACATGACACATACTTGTCTCTCCTAACACTAGTCTCTTCTATCCTTTGATCTGCTAGTTTCACTTTTTCTTCCGCCTGTTTGCAACTCCTACTCTTCCGAAGAGTCAGCATCGGTGTATGTCAACTACTTTAGGTCTTACATTTCTGTGTCTCAGCCAAAGGCTCTGCATAGCTGAGCCAAAGGCTACTCGTATACGCTCGGCCGAGCTTCCCGCCCTGAGAAGTCTTGCTCTTCTTTCTGCTTTCCTTTCACTTGCAGTAAATTTCTTTGCTTGCGGCAGCAATTTCTCCTCTGCCCCTGGCCCAGACAGAGCGGCCTACTCCATGCTAAAGAACCTCTTTCGTTCCTTCGCAGGTCTTCTCATCTTTAATCTTGGTTGATCTTTGCATTCTTTTCCTTTCATCTAAAAGTCTTCACCATGCTTCCGTCGATACTCGCTGCTGCTGCGAAGGCTATACAAAGATCCCTGTATGGACTAGAGCGCTGGTCTAAGCCTTATTGTCCTTCCAATCTGGGCAAATGTAAGATTTCCTTTTTTTTGCGGTGGACCTCCACCTAGCTAGTCTCACACTCACTTCTCAAGGTTATTTTTGACCGCTTTCATTCCTTTGCTGAAGGTCAAGTTCTTCTCTCGTCTCTAGGCCGTATTCTGGATCTCTGCTTCCTCATGGGGCCTCTTCAAGAAGTCCTTTTTTTCTTCTGTTTAAAGTTTTTTTTCAGCCCGTTCTCACATATGTTTCACCTAGTGGTTTCCATTTTTCAATGTTACCAAGTTTGAATGCCTTTAAGAAGTAGCCAGTTGCACCATCACTGGCTGACTCTCGTCTCTCTGAGGCGTCCCTGTTTTTCCTTCGAATCACCTTGACCCATTTTGCTCTGTTTTTTTAAAATCAGCCCCTTCGCCTTCTAATCTTTTTTCCGTTTCAAAATTGGCCAGACATGAAGTAGAACGAACGCTTTTAGGGTTTTTTTTGGAGAGACTACGACTACTCATACTTTTTTCCTTTAAGGAGTCTCACTCACATCATTTTGGACCCCATCTTTTGTAGCGTGGGGCTCACTCTTTCTACTCCATGCTCACACTCTGACCTCCTCTTTCAAACCAAGGTGCTGCTCTTGCCTGCCTCGACTCTCCCATCTAACGATTTCGTGATTTGGGCCGATGGGTCTATATCTTTTTCTTTTTCCGAAGAAGGCCCTGGCGTCCTTGCCAACTACTCACTTTATTGCACTGAGAACACACTTTTTTATTCAGCAGGTATGGTGCGTTCAAAGTTCTCCGCTGAAGCCTGCGCCATTCTGCAAGTTTTTCGTTGGTTTCGACAGCACCTACAAGTCTTCCACTTTTTTTCCCGTATCCTGCTAGACTCTCATTCTGTATTTGCTACACTTTTCTCTACTCCGTCTTTCTTTTATCTCACATTTTCTGGCACATCGGACGGAACACTTCGGTCTATCCTTTTTCATTTAGCTTCAATAGATCTACGTTCACTCATTTCTCCCAGGTAACAACATGGCCAATGAGTTGGCCAGACGAAATGCGCTGCTTCAGTTATTTGCAATTCCGTGTAGTCTCTCGTCTCTGGTATCCACTCATCTCCTCTTTTGAACTGGAGGCCTACTACCTCCTCAAAATCCTGCGGATACACAGGTCCCCTCAGTATCCACTGAAGAACTCTGCTTCCTTGTCACGCTCTTAGTGTTTTCTCTCGTCTTGTTGTTGTTGTTACCCGACCCCTTCCGAAGGCTGGGGGCATGGCCGAAGACCATGGAGCCCCAGAAGCCGGGAAACCAGGAGAGAGCCTCGGGTAATTGGGACCCTCGGGAAGGCCAACAGCCATTTCGACCCAACCCAAACGGGGTCGGGGACCGCGCCACTACGTTGAGGCCGCTGTTGATTGGTGCAGCTTTCTCTCGTCTTCGCTGCAACGGACAGTCTTCTGTTAAGTTCTTATCTCTTTAAAACTGTCAAAATTGAGAATCCTTCATGCAGCGCCAGCGATTATCCAAGTCGGGCAGTTCTCATATTACATTGAGTTTTGCGCAGCTGCGCACCGATTGCGCCGCCCGCTCTTTGGCTACATTTTTTGTATACGATCTCAGATTCAGCCAGGGTTTATACGATCTCAGATTCAGCCAGGGTTTATACGATCTCAGATCCAGCCAGGGTTTATACGATCTCAGGTCCAGCCAGGGTTTATACGATCTCAGATTCAGCCAGGGTTTATACGATCTCAGATTTAGCCAGGGTTTATACGATCTCAGATTCAGCCAGGGTTTATACGATCTCAGATTCAGCCAGGGTTTATACGATCTCAGATCCAGCCAGGGTTTATACGATCTCAGATTCAGCCAGGGTTTATACGATCTCAGGTCCAGCCAGGGTTTATACGATCTCAGGTCCAGCCAGGGTTTATGCGATCTCAGGTCCAGCCAGGGTTTATACGATCTCAGGTCCAGCCAGGGTTTATACGATCTCAGATTCAGCCAGGGTTTATACGATCTCAGATTTAGCCAGGGTTTATACGATCTCAGGTCCAGCCAGGGTTTATACGATCTCAGGTCCAGCCAGGGTTTATACGATCTCAGATCCAGCCAGGGTTTATACGATCTCAGGTCCAGCCAGGGTTTATACGATCTCCGGTCCAGCCAGGGTTTATACGATCTCAGGTCCAGCCAGGGTTTATACGATCTCAGATCCAGCCAGGGTTTATACGATCTCAGATCCAGCCAGGGTTTATACGATCTCAGGTCCAGCCAGGGTTTATACGATCTCAGGTCCAGCCAGGGTTTATGCGATTTCAGGTCCAGCCAGGGTTTATACGATCTCAGATCCAGCCAGGGTTTATACGATCTCAGATTTAGCCAGGGTTTATACGATCTCAGGTCCAGCCAGGGTTTATACGATCTTAGGTCCAGCCAGGGTTTATACGATCTCAGGTCCAGCCAGGGTTTATACGATCTCAGATCCAGCCAGGGTTTATACGATCTCAGGTCCAGCCAGGGTTTATACGATCTCAGATTCAGCCAGGGTTTATACGATCTCAGATCCAGCCAGGGTTTATACGATCTCAGGTCCAGCCAGGGTTTATACGATCTCAGGTCCAGCCAGGGTTTATACGATTTCAGGTCCAGCCAGGGTTTATACGATCTCAGATCCAGCCAGGGTTTATACGATCTCAGATCCAGCCAGGGTTTATACGATCTCAGGTCCAGCCAGGGTTTATACGATCTCAGGTCCAGCCAGGGTTTATACGATCTCAGGTCCAGCCAGGGTTTATACGATTTCAGGTCCAGCCAGGGTTTATACGATCTCAGATCCAGCCAGGGTTTATACGATCTCAGATCCAGCCAGGGTTTATACGATCTCAGGTCCAGGCTTTGCGGAGTCATCTGGCTTTTGGAGCTTTATTGCCTTCTGTCATGTCCCCGCCTCGAATGAGAGGTTATATATTTATTTCCTACTTCACTGACGTATTTTTCTTGCTAATATTTTCATGTTGCGAAAACCTATTTTCAGACCAGCTTTTATATTGAAGTTCTTCGGGGAATCAT
The DNA here is from genome assembly GCA_963675345.1 of Trididemnum clinides. Taxonomy (NCBI): domain Eukaryota; kingdom Metazoa; phylum Chordata; class Ascidiacea; order Aplousobranchia; family Didemnidae; genus Trididemnum; species Trididemnum clinides. The sequence continues at coordinate 31,534,926 of OY776291.1, forward strand.
CATGCTACTTAAATTAATGACAATTACGTGTGCGCCATATACCTGAATTGAGACTTCAGACATCGCCTTTTGGGAATATGACTTCAAACTATTATCTGTGGTATTCCTATGGCGTCACTACCAAGAGTGTTAGATTGTGGTCGCCAAGCTTTGCTGTATTATGATTTAATAATGATTACTAATCTCAAAAAGTCAGTTTTCCTAAAAAAATGTGTAGATTGTAAGCCATGGAAAGGGGTCATGCCATTTTGGTTTTATTTTTGTTATATTATTTTCTAATCAAAGTTTTTTTCTACAGATCATGAGCGATGGCGAAAGGTCACGTGGTTTCGGTTTTGTATGCTTCAGCTCGCCTGAAGAAGCAACCAAAGCTGTGACCGAGATGAACTGTCGGATTTTAGGTTCGAAACCGCTATATGTCGCACTGGCACAGCGCCGCGAAGATCGTCTTATCGCTAAATACATGCAACGCATGAGCTCGAACATCGGAATGAGGATTGCAGCTGTGAGTGATACTATTATGCGATAGATGGCTTTTGATTTTGTAATTTTAGTTAAAAATAAATTTTGCCTGCGAAGGTACAAAGGTTTTGGCCTTTTGATTTAGTTTTTTATAAATTGTTATCACTGTTTGGTGTAAAGGTTGGAAAAAGAGTTCTTTCCTGGCTGAAAGTTACATGACATACGCAGGTCTTTATGCTTTGTCACGTCCTAAAAAATAAAGGTTCTGTATTTTGTCTGATTTTAGGCAAAGTGCAGCAATTTGTAGTGGAAACAGTAATCACATTTTAGATTAAGAATTACGATTTATTCGCCAGTTTGCTCTTCTGTAATTTTGCACTGTATTTTCAGACTTAAAAAAGCTTTTAACTTGATGTACTGCAAGCACCCATAGACACTCATATTTAGCGAAATTGTGAATGGCCTCGAAAAGCGGTAGGCTAGAAAAACATTTTCCCGATGTTGCATTGCTCCAAATCGATGATAGCCCTGAATATAAACGATACATTTTTTTTGTGTAAAAGGTTGTAGGTTGTAGCCCTGGATATAAACGATACATTCTTTCTTATGTAAAAGAACATGGTTCTTAGCAAGATTTTGGCATAATGTTGTATGTGCATTAGTGCCACACTTGCGTCAGCGTTTCAGAAATCTATCTGAAAACCTTTCTAATCAAATTGTTTGTTTCAGCCAAGCCAGATGATCGGTCAGTCGTTTCAAGCAGCAGGTGCACCCGGTGGCTATTTCATGACACCTTTTCAGGGTGCCCAGCGCACTTACATGCCCGGGCAGATCTTCCGAACAACTCCAAGATGGCAACATAACCCAACTCAGCCACAGTTCCAGGTTCATGCTATTTGATGTATATTTTTGACAACACTAAAAAATTCACCAATAGTTGTACGCTATGGTTGAATGCTCAATTTTTATCTACTGCTAAGGGTAATATCTATTGCAGATGGGAGTCAAGCGCAGTGTAGGACCTCGTGGTCCTGGTGGACCTGCTATCCGCCCAATGTCGACTCCAGTTGGATCCAGAAACATTCATCCAGCTCAACATCCGATGATGCAGCACCAAGCTGCTTCAATGCAGGTGAATGTGTGTTGCATTACTATCGAGGTTGCGTTAACTTTGCAAGAGTTATATTTGTTTTAGTTATTGAGGCATTTGGGAAGTATTAGATGTTGTCGTTCATGACACCGAAAGCACCGGACCTCGATTCTGGGGCTCTCTCTGTCATGAACGTCAGTATCTAATAACATCATTTGAAATCATTCTCTAAATTAGCAATATGCCTTTAGTAAATATAGTTGCTCACTGAAATTGAAAATTCCACTAAGCAAGGATTTTGCTAAAACAACCACTAAAAAGCTGTTTTAGATATTACGTTTACGATTGCGTTCAGATGATTAGTTCTTAACAATTGCTTTGTATAAAACAGCAAGCATTTAAATACACGCCGAGCGTTCGCTATCCGGCAATAGCTAGATATCCGCAACCAGGTCACTCTCAACCACAGCAACGAAATGAACAGCAAGCTATTCAACAAGCAGTGCATGGACAGGGGCAGGAACCTCTTACTGCTACCATGTTGGCTGCTGCTCAACCTCAAGAACAGAAACAAATGTTGGGTAAGTACTCAATCCTTATTGATAGGAATGATATAATCTCAGAAAAAGCTGTGATAGTACTTGATCAATTTTCTCGCTTCAATGACTTTTTTGCTGCTGAAGGGATACTGAAAAGCTTGCAACTGTACATTTATAAGCTGCTAGCGACATATTGTTGTGATTCAGAAACTTTTAGCATTGTGTAAACATAAAGGATAAATAGAACTTGCAACAGGCTTTTTTAGAATTCTGGCAACGCTATATCATGACATTTTTGTGAAATACAGCACCACATCAATACCACACGCGTCAATGATTTATTACTTCTAAAAAACTCCAATTTCGAAATTAATAAGTGAGGGAAGAAAGATGGCGCTGAAGGTTGATGATTATGATTACTTGTCGTCATTCTTGGGATGATAGGACGATGTGAAACGAAACCTAAGAAAGACGACGAGTAATTATCACCATCAAGGAAAAAACATTCTGTTTGAGTTAGGAAAAAGTAGCAGTCATTTTAAACCAGCCAAAAGTATAGGCTGGTTGCTTCACCATCAAGGCGGAATACCATAGTCGCCCCTTACGACATGCTAGGCGAGCGGCTTTACGATAATTTATCCCTGTAAAGCACGGGTAAAACAAAAAGTAAGCTGTTTGCAACGGTCAAACGTAGGTATAGTTATTATCACATTGCGTAAACACACAAACTCGACCTAGGATTTGTTTTGCAATGCTTATTTGTTTCAGGTGAACGTTTGTATCCTCTCATTGAATCGTCGCATTCTGATCTTGCTTCAAAGATCACTGGAATGCTGCTCGAGATTGATAACTCTGAACTTTTGCACATGTTGGAGTCGCGCGAGTCGCTTAAAGCCAAGGTGGAAGAAGCAGTTGCTGTGCTTCAAGCTCACCAGGCTAAAGTTGTTGCTCTACGGCGACAACCCGCTGCTCAAGCTTCTGGTGTTGGTGGAGTCCAGATGCCAGTTGCCGTTGACGGAAACAGAGTAGAAGAAGCTAGTGACAAAACGCATGCGGGGTAAGTGCTGAATGATATGATGAGCAATTCACTGAAAACTCTTAATTGAGCCAATTTTTTAATCCGGCTTTGACTCTGTCAACGGAGGTAGCCGGATTCTCCTTATGTGCTTCAAAAGTTCGCGAACAGCATTGCACCATTTAATTTTGTCAGTGGCATTCTGCAGTTTTAATCTAATCCGTTCTTCCATCTGTCTTACGCATATCATCTTCGGTCTCTGTCATTTACGCCCTCTTCTTCCATCTACTTTAAAATATAACGCAATCCATAAAATCTCAACACATTGTTATGATCCATTCTCAAAGCATGTGTATTGTTGTAACACATCATCATTACCCTTCTCAAAGCATGTCTATTGTTCTTTTAATTTTACCATTGCACTCCATTCGCTTTGGCTAGTCTATTCAAAGTTTCTTCGAAACCCAGCAAGTCCTAAAGTTCTTGACCACTCTTTTTTTTTAAATAATTTTGCTCCACTTTAATTACTTACACATTTGCAGGGACTATGCAAATCACACGTTAAAGTAAAGTTTGTAATTAAGTAACTGGTGTTTTATCACCTTAAGCTCAAAACCATTGCGATGATTTTGGAACAGAAAAATGATTTTTCTCTTCACGATTTGCATTTTTGCTAATCCACATTAGAAAAGTCTCGGAGTAATTAATATGTTAGCCAGTTTCCCACATCTATCATCGTATGCAGTCAGATTTCTTTTGCCATTTGCTTCACTATTTGTGTGGGAGTAAATTTTTGTCCCAGTTGAACATTAAATTAACACAAGAATAGTCTCGAAGCAACAGTAAGCGATCTTAAGACCACTCCTAAAGTTGAAAAGTTTGCCAACGGTAAGCGCATCCATGGCCCAAAGTCTGGAAGCAGGCTTACAGTAAACTAAGTACGAAGCTATGATAATTTTTGTAAATGCTGATTGCTGACTCGTTATGCTTGTCAAGTTGGTTTGATCTTCAAGGGGCCTAATAAACATGGTGGTCTGCAAGCTCAAACGAGTTGAGAAGCACAGTTCTATGTGTTGTATCACTTAAAAGATGAATTTTGTTAATTTCTTCAGCAGCTTTTTCGCCTAATATGACTATTAATATGTTATTTTATGCAGTTTGGATTGTTGTCTCAGCAAAAGTGTGAAATTTAGATATCAATGTTATTATTTCTGCCACTTCCATTGATGCGTGTTTAGCTTGTTTAGATATGATGATTGTTTATTTAAAAACATTTTGTGTTGACTGCTGTTTTACAAGCCTTTGAAAATCAGCAAGGTCTTTCTTTGTCTTGAAGAAACAATGTTTGATAGTAAAATGTCTTTTTTTACTTGCCTGGAATGCAGAAATTGGCAGAAATTAGAAATTGCAGAAGGAATGGGGTAAATCCGGCCATCTCTGCTAAAGGGAAAACACCGGATAAAAACTGAATAACTACTACTACCTGGGACCATAGTTTCATTTGATAACAGCGTGTAACAAAATAACATTTTTTTATGTTTTTTGAACAAAAGCACTAGTCCTAGCAGCATCAGATTTGCTAAGCTCAAAAGTGGTATCAGTTTTTTTTGCTATCATTGGTACTTTCTGGCTTATTTGCGTTTTTGATGTTGCTACTTTTTAGTCATTATTTTGCTGCAAGCGCATTTGTGTATGCACAGTACAACGATTTCTTTCCTAACAGTTAAACTGCTGTAACATCATAACGCTCTTTATCAGTTGACAATTGCATCAGGGAGTAAATGTTTTAGCGCAAGTTTTATGGATGTGATTAGTTTTCATCCCCTGTGTAATATCAAACATAAACTATTAAGCATGAGTAAACTATGTGTGTGTGTGTGTGTGTGTGTGTGTGTGTGTGTGTGTTTACCCCTCTTCCTTGGGATGGAGGTACTGCATGAACGGTAATTCAGGTTCATGCCGTCAACCTAATTGATATTAGGCTAGGGGAAGATGGCAACCCATTTCGAACCAGTCTTGAGTGACTGGTAGCCCCACCACCAACAAGGCGGACTGCCACTGGTGGGTACCCAAGAGTCGTCTGACATGCTGGGTTAGCAACTTCACAATTATAATCCGGTGAAGTACGGGTGGGGCCACCTGTCTGCCACATAAAGGTGGAGGCGTCCCGTTAAGTGCCTTGCCCAAGGACACAACAAGCAAGCTTGCCGGCTTGTTCTCCACACTATATCTTTTTTTATGCTGAGCGCCAAGCAGGGAAGCTGTGAATACCATTTTTTAAAGTCTTTTGGTATGACTCGACTTAGGGAATGAACCCCAGGTTTACCGACTACAATGTGGACGCTCCAACCACTGCACCATCGCGCAGTAAACTATGTCGCTTTTGTGGTTGTACTTGCATAGCTGTTAAACCTGGTTGTAAAAGGCTTAACCGTGCCACTTTTGTATTTCGTCAGGTGTATGTCCAGAGCGATACGGTTTACTCGAAAAATTAATATGTGCTTAATAGTTTTTGTTTGTAGCTAAGTATTTCACATGACACTGGAGATGAAAAACAAATCATATCCATAAAACTTGCGATAAAACATTGGCTCCTTGTTGCGATTGTTAACTAATAAAGAGGGTTATTACGTCACAGCCGTTTAATTGTTACAAGGGGAATCGTTGTGTTGTGCATAAATAAATCTGCTTGTAGCGTGATTACCACTACACGAGCAATATCAAAACCAAAAATAAGTCAAAAAGTCTCCATGATTAAAAAACTGATGATATTTTTGAAATCAGCGACCAGAAATGCATTAGAATGAGTAAAAGTCATTTAAGAAACAAGTTTGCTCGTCGTCGTCGAATGGCAGGGCATCTATAACCCAGGTCAAACACAACAAACCGATGGGGACGGAGGGTTCACTCCTTTATCAATTATTTATTTATTTTAACAAGTTTGCTGTTGCGTTGCGTGTTACTTTGCCGCAAACTACACAAAACGGATTTGACCGAGCCAAGAAGCCAAGAAGGCTAATCGAAAAAGATACCAAGAAACTCTCAACTTTTAACAACTATTGGAATATTTTCTTCTATTAACTTTTTCTTTTTGACGCTTGGGTTGTTGATTTTAAGGTTACACTTCTTAACTCGCATGTATCATTAACCTTCTTTCATTCTAAATTAAAAAAGTTGACCATTTCTGAAAGGGAGTGCAAAAACATGTCAACAGCCTATCTACACCAATAATATATTTTTCCATTCAACTATAATTTTTTGAAAATACATGCCATAGTAGTTACATTTAATTGAAAAACCTTAGCCACTGCAGTAGAATGTTTAAAACCATATAATTAACGCTGTAAGCGGGTATTGGCATTGCGGATTTTCATATTTTTCTGGCCTCCAGTTAGAACTAAAATATACTGGTTCTTGTTTCGCACGTCTTTGCAAGTATTTTAGCCTCTGATTAGGAAGTAAAATATATTGATATCCTACCGCATGTGTGAACTTACTTTTTACTGCTACTTCACATGTTTTCTTGCTTCTCCAACTAAATTGTACCGCACATTTGTTGATGATTTAGTCTGTAGCATATTGTTTGAAGCCTGTACAAGTGTACCCAACTATCATGACGTAACAATTAAGCTGCAAAGTGAATTGTTTTCTCAAGATGGCCTTGCTTTAGCAGACGCATGACAGCTGTAAACTAACAACGTGCTAATTTATTAAAGCATTTTTCGACACACCGATGTGCCGCGACTCTGTGTTTGAAAATCACTGCGTTGCACACTCGCTTTCATACCAGACTTTTTTCTGGAGTAATGTAGAGCATTAGATTCTGGATGCCCTTCCTGACGATTGCCGATGACGCTTTAATGAAGTTTCGAACTTCAGACCTTTCGTTTCGAAGTCAACTACGATCAACTTTGCACCACGCCAAAGCAAGAAGGTTAAATTTTTTTGGAGCAGTGGTCTGTAATTTCCACTGTTGATTTGCATGCGAGTGATTCATCTTACGGCAGTGGCCCTTGCTTATAACTGGGTGAGTAAATGCAAAAAAATACGATTGTGGTCCGCCGTGTCCTGTTTTTAGGCTCCAGCAATTTTTCACACACCGAATGCCGATCTTAATTAGTCAAACTTTTTTAAGCTAAAGGAGAACACTAGTCGTTACTGCAATATCCTTATTTCTAAATCGTAAAACATTTATGCAAAATATTTAGAAAGCTCAAAGTCTATCGTGATAGGATTTCAACTAAGCATGGCCGGAGGAAAAACCATAAAATTTTCTGGCTTCTGAAGCGTTTGCAAACGAGGCATTGAAATTATCCAATTCAATAACAAAACTTTATTTAGTTATAGTAAATCAATTATAAATAACCGTCAAAATTTTTCCATGAAACTTGGTTGTAAAGTTTACTAAAATGCGCGTGCATGTCTGTTGAAACATTGTGATTGCAACCTTTTGAATCGTTTTAATCGAAACTTTAAGTGTGAATTAGCCAAAAATTTTGTTAATTGATCTTTACTCAAGTTTATATTCTGGGTTTTCTTTTACACTTTGTCATCTGAAGCTGCTTTAAATTAGATTTTTTAGGTTATTAACGTAAAAATCAGTAATAATCGGATTTTATTTGTCATAGTCTGGAAGTGATTCTTGAACAAGGAATCAAAGCATAACTATGTGTTTTAGGAAACTATAAATTTAACAGGTAGGTATAGCTTAGTGGTCCACTACATTGTGCCGCTCCTAGTTGGTTTTACTTCAGTGGAATTAGGACCAAATGCAGCTCTTAAATATTATAGGTTATCGATCCCTGGACTTGATATCGAGCTGTAGCTATGCCAGTGGCGTGCAGCCCTTTTTGCAGGCGGATCAAATTTACTTCATTTTATTCAACCGAGTGAGACCTGGGGCTTGGCGCGGAGGCTCTAAGATAAAAACTTTTGAGATCAACCACGAGTGGGCAGAATTTTCGCTCTGAAAGCCTTTTTTTTTATTCTTGTGTGATAAGTCTGTGGGCGTAGCTCAAAACCTCATTGTTTCGCGGGACGGAGATTGTGCGTTCTTGTTTTGTGCTTGTTTTTGCCTTGCTCAGTGAAGATCGGTGTGTATTGCAAGTTATGATACGAAAAATTGAAGTAAACTTGCTAACATCATTACTTTTTTTTAGATAAACGTTTGTATCCTCTCTTTAAATCGTTATATTCATTTCTTCAAAGATCACTGGAATGCTACTCGATATCAACAATCCTGAACTTTGGCACATGTTGGAGTCGCGCGAGTCGCTTAAAGCCAAGGTGGAAGAAGCATTTGCTGTGCTTCAAGCTCACCATGCCAAAGTTGTTGCTTAAGAGCGACAACCTGCTGCGTTCACAAATAGCGGTTTTCGCAACTAGGAATAAAACTTCTTGCCGAAATTTTGAGGTTTTAAGACAAGTTTTTGCTGTTAATAGTGACTGAGAAGAGAGCGCCGCTCTATTTGCACTTAGTATTATCAGTGAAACCTCGTCTCAAAATCTCTAAATATCGGCAAGAAGTTTTATTCCTAGTTGCAAAAACCGCCATAAGCAAACGCAGCCTTATGACACGGCCATGTTCAGTTCCTTCTATTGTTAGCATCTTTTGTTTTGTGCTGTATGATTTGGTCAAATTATTGTGTATTGCTGCAATGTGTAATCTTACGCCGTGCTGTTTTTATCGCTTGTGATCAACGTCAATGCAATGCACTTATTTGCCTAATTATCGCGTGATCGCACTTAAAGCAATGTGGTGACACCACCCTGTCTAGAGGTGCTCTTTGCCATACTTTCTTAGTTAATGCAATTGATGTTTATAAAAATAAGCCGTACGGTCCGACGAATGATTGAGGCGTGTTGCCTGCTTTATTGACTTAATGTCAACGATTGCACATGGTAAAGTAAATCGTAATTTATGCACGTGGTTGTGAGTGAATAGTGACTCATAAAGTCTTGATTTTGATTATGGTTGTTATGCGTGTTTAACCGTACAAATAGCTGCAACCTTATTTACTTATTCTTGATTTTTGTGTTGAGACTAGAAGCAACAAGGCGGTGCTTAATTGCTTAGTGCTTACATTTTGGGTTCGAGTTTGGTCCTGTTTGAAATACATGTAGGTTCTATTTATGGTAGTTAAGTTCATTATTCCATCTTTTCAAACAACTGATAGTCATACAGTTTTAGTGCACTTCAGACTTAACTCATGCGCACAGGTATTTTGAGCCAGCAGAGTGTTTATCTGGTGGCTTTGGTGCTGAAAACTTGATGTTTTATAGGCTTAGTAAAACGCTGTTCTACAACTACAACTTTTTAAACCACGTGTTTGAATGTCAACCCATTAACACCCAAATTATTTTTCTCAATTTTTTATGCTTGGTGCGTTGGATTAAATGTGAAAACACATAATTTAAGCAAGCTTTCTAAAAATAACTTTTTTCTTTAAGTTATACGCTTTTTTAAAAAAAGTCCCAAATAGGCATCATGGGCATTGCTGAGTAGAATTGTATGAAAAATTATATATTTGCACAATTGCAATAAAAGAGCACACAACAATTGACGTTTTCGTAATTCAAAACTCAATTTCTTTTAATTGCTTTAAGTGAAGTTTGTCGGCAATGCACTTTAACTTTCACTCATGTCATGTTGCCATACATTCAACGTGCAAACCAACGTTGCTTTTTCCGCATTGCGTTTATTTTGGGATGGCATATTTTTTGTGCTTTCCACTGTCAATTCTTTGTAAATAGTTACCACTACCATCTATTCATATTTCGCTCGGTACGCGCTTGTTTGCACTCTTGTTTAGTAATGGTCCACAAGCCTTTTTTGGATCAGAGAAAGAAGACTTTCTCATATAATTTTTCACTATTTATCTTCTGGAATCCAAAAGTAAAATGGAATCATTTACTAAACAAAGAGTTGTGCAAAGGAATGTTAGGTAGCTGGTTTAATCATGTCACATAAATCACATTGCGAAACACCTATTTGGATAATATTTACAGTGGGGTAATACCCCGCCCCCCCCCCTAAAAAGAACGATGCGTCCTAATTGTTGAGTGGGTATCGTAGGAAGTCATTCCTATGATAGGCGTCGCATTTTATCCCATTGTAACTAAAGCATCCCATGAACATCCTCTTTGGAGTACTTAATTGTATCACATATGTGACATGATTGAACCAACTACCTAACACTCCTTTGCACCAATTAACGTGTTAACCAAGTAAGGAAAAAATAGCTTTTATTAGAAGAAACGACGCGATGGCGTAGTGGTTAGAGCGTCCGCTTCGCAGTCGGTAGACCTGGGGTTCATTCCCCTTGTCGAGTCATACCAAAAGACTTCAAAAAATGGTGTCCATAGCTTTCCTGCTTGGCGCTCGGCATTTATGGGAGGTTGTGGAGAACAAGCCGACAAGTTCGTTTGTTGTGTCCTTGGGCAAGGCACTTAACGGGACGCCCCACCTTTATGTGGAAGACAGGTGACCTGGAAATGGCTACTCCCAAGCGAGTGCGGACTTCCCGTCCAAAACATAACGATACATCGATTTCTCGTGAATGGAGGATAAATAGGGCAAGTAAAAAAAAAAAAAGATCGCCACTTTTCCGGGCAACGATCTCCGGAAATTGTGTGATGTAGCTTATTAAACATCATGTTTCCACACCCATAGTCACCAGATAAACACTCTGCAGGGCAAATCAATTACTATGACTTGAAAGATCTATGCACATGAGTAAAGTCAGAAATGCACTAAAACTGTACGACACTTTATTGAAGTGTAGGCCAAATTTTTGTGACACACGGAAACATTTCGACCCTCTAAAGCAGTCTTTGTCAGTTAAGCTAGAACTGATGGACGAAATTATACCGGAAAACATACTCAGCCTAACCTGTTGCTACTGAATGTTGAGGGCCTTACCGCCAGCAGGATCGACTTAGCGGAAAGTCTGTTTCAACAACCAAAAGTCTCCATCATCCATCATCATATAGGAGGCCCGCGGCGACAAACCAGAAAAGCTGGTTTTTGCCAAATTTTTCTTGTAAGGTTCCCTAGCAGGATCCACGGCTTAGCTGCTTATGTTCTTGAAAAGCAGAGCTGGAGTCGAAATGAACAATCACCACCGAATTTTGTAAACATCGCTGGCTACAAGGTCATTAATGTCTACGAGCCACTACAAGTATACCGGATATTCCATTGTATATCCGTCCTTGTCGCTATGCTGGTGAGTGCAGTAACCGCCATGTTAAATGGGGCTACTCTGGGTACGCCTATCCTTGCAACAGGGCACATAAGCCTAGCCAGTAGGCACTTAAGGTTTGATGGAAATCGAAAGAAAACTTCATTGTGTAAAGTCATATCGCACGCAAGACATTTCTGCTATTTCGCGTGAAAACAACTTACTAGCAGAAGTATTATTTATACTTTCAAACTAAAGGAAACGCATAGCCGGCTGGTTTGACTTAAACATGTTTTCAAAATAATGTGTTGCGCGGCAATCCGTTGGTAGACAGTTATTTTTCACAGGTGGAATGCTTATCTTAGCACAAATCCTTGTTAAACTTAGACTTGACATTACTAAAGCATTCTTATCACTTCTAAACCCCAAAACTTAATTCAAAATGTGTGAAGAAGTTCCAAGATTGTTGCTGTGGAATTTCTAAGTAGGCATAGCCAGAGTGGAGAAGCACAAAATTTTCTTCTTTTGAAAAAAATAGGGTGCGCGCTTATACAGGGTGAGTCACGGGAAACTGATGTTTTTAGAAAGCCCCTTGCTCTTCTAGGGTAGGTGGTTAGGGAGTGAGGAAGGTAGTCTTTAAATCTGCTTGAGATGCCGTTTAGTTTGTTGGTATTTGTTTATCTTTTATGTTAATTTTTGTATTTGTTGTTCATTGAACAAAATCCTCGTGAATTACATCAGCGACCATTATACAGCCCAAAAGTGACTGTTTGGTGTGGTTTGGGAAAGTGCGGGATATTTGGTCCATTCTTTTTCAAAGAAGGAGAAGAGACAGCAACGGTTACTTCAGACCCCTATATTTGAATGTTTGAAAACTGTTTCCTACCTGAGCTTCGCAGACGAGGAATCAATAGGGCATCAATGTCGTTTCAACAAGATGAGGCCACTGCTCATACAGAGAGATCGTCCATGACTGCTGTTTGAGCTGCATTCCCTGGTCATGTCATTTCACGCTTTGGAGATCTCCCGTGGCCTCCGCGCTGACCCGATCTTTCCATGTGCGATTTTTATCTCTGGGGATTTTTGAAATCACGCGTTTTGCTGGGAAACCCAGTACACTTGGAGAAATGACGACTGCAATACGTGAAAATATCCGAGAAATAGGTGGAAAAACTTTAGTGAAAATGGAAGCTAACTTTAGAAAGCGACTTCAAATTTGTGCTCGTGAAAATAAACATCATTTGTCAGTCATAATTTTTTGCTCCTAAATATTCCATAATGGCATAGTTTAGTGAATGTTTTTATGTACATTATAAAATTTTTGTTAAAATATTCGCAGAGTTTTGTCTTCCTTAAAAACATCCGTTTCCCGTGACTCACCCTGTAGAGTGCTTACAAACGTAATATTTTTTCAATTTTAGATTTCAATGACTTCACTCAATTTGTACAAAATTACCTACAATCAAAGTCATTTCATGCAACTTAAGATGTAAAATTTATTGAAAAACCAAGCATTGTGTGAAGAAATCTTTTAATTTGAGTTACACTTTTTTAAAGAGAATCAAGCAAACTTAAAACTTACCTTTCCTCCTCAAATTCATTTAGTTTCACTCCTAAATTTTATTCATTTAAAACCGCTTTTAATTAGGTTTTCTTAGATTATAAACGTAAAAATCAGAAATAATCGGATTTTTTGCCACAGTCTGGAAGTGATTCTTGAACACGGATGCCAAGCGTAACGATGCGTTTTAGGAAACAAATGCAATAGCTGTTGGTTTAGCTTAGTGATTCACTAAGGCAGGGGTGTCAAACTCGGAGCCCTTTAATGCAGCCCCCGAAGCGATTCTTACATTCCTAATCAAGTTCGGCAGGATTGCAACGTTAGATGTTTACAGCTGCGAACAAATGATCAGCAAACGCAACATAGCAGGGATGTAGTGTGACACGCTGCCATTGTTCTAACAGCTGCTACGGGAGAGGTGATGACCTTTTTTTTTGAAGATCAGCACCATTTTGGGCTATCACTCGATCTCCTGAGATCGTTGCTATTTTTCGAGAAAACATGGAATCCAGGTATGTAAATGTGGCCCGCAGCACTAAATGAGTTTGACACTCTTACACTAAGGAACTTGCTGCTAATATGACCCGCTTAATTTAAAAAGCTTCTAATGCAGTTATTCATGGGTAATTTTGTTTGAAATTTACCATTATTTTAATACTGTTTTGATAGGAATGAGATGAACAAATTTTAGCTTGGCAAGTTAAATGGTTCTTTTTTTGTTTGAAAAAGAAAAAAAAGGAGCGGGTGAGCTTTACTACGTGCAGATGTAGGTTGCAAGACCCGCAAAACATTCAACAGAGAGCAAGAAAAACACGTGATCCAAAGCAAGTAAAAACTCAGAAACAAGGAAAGACAATCAGCAAAGTCTACACAAACATGATATCTGCTACTTGGGAATTATATCCAACGTAGTCATGTCAAAAAGCACAGAAAAGCAAATATGGTTCAAAGAAAAGAAAAAAATCTTATGGTTAATTGCATTCTGTGCAAATGAAGTCATCTTCATCATCAGATTCTACTCCCATGCGACGTGCACGATACGAAATCTTGCACTTGGCGCACTGTCACAGGAATTTTTTGAATCGGCGCATCCTGGCCTTGCTTCAAAGATTGAGAAAGCTGCTCATGAGATATAATACTGAACTTTTGCATTTGTTGGAGTCACGTGAGTCGCTTAAAGCTAAGATGGAAGAAGCAGTTGCTGTGCTTTAAGCTCACCAGGCTGAAGTTGTTGCTCAACGACGACTTAGATGTGACGATCGTGTTCAGCTTTCTCCACTGCTGACATCTTTCGTTTTGTGCTGAATAGCCGGGTCAAATTATTGTATATTGTCACTATACGCAGTTTTTCGTCGTGCTGTTAATATTGGTTTGCTTCCAAATTTGTGCCATCCAATGTATCTTTGCATTGAATTGAACAATTCAGTCGCCACGTGATATAAATTTAATTATGACGAAATCGCTTTATAAGGAAAGCAGCGACAACAACCTGTCATGGAAGTTGATCTTCGCTGTTTTTTAGAGTAGAGTTTCCCAAACTGGGTTCCGTGGCTTCGACTCGGTCAGTCAATCAAAAGTGCCGGTTTGGCATTCATTCAGCCAGCGCACCTAGACCTATCATACGACCCGATTTAAACGTCTGTCCCGGTTAGCCAAAAGCCCCGGAAATTCACTTCAGCAAAATTATGACAAGTAACTCTAATCTGACGATGAATTGAACCGCAACTGAAACAATCGCGACAGCAGAACAGGTGTTGACTTTTTTTTAGAAGACACCTCCATTTCTTTTTGTATTTGTATTTTAATTACCATTATTGTAAGTAAGTCGGGAGACAAAAGAACTGTCGCGTATAAATGAGGTCCTCAAAAAAGCAGATTCGCAAACAAGTTTGGGAAACCCTGTTTTAGAGAATTTCAAGTTTTTTTAGATCTTTGTAAATAGAGCTATAGGCCATGGCTTAGCGAACGGTTTGTGTTGTTCGCAATAGTTTGCTATTGCATATGAAAATGTGGAGCGTAAGTAATGCACTTAGTCGCGAATAACGAGTTGCTTATCAAGTATTGGCCTTCATCGTTGTTGTACAATACGTGCTTAACTGTTCGAGCAACTGCACGTACAAACTGAGATTTATTAACTTATCTTTTGCTTTTTGTCGTAAGACTAGTAACTTCAACGCGATGATTAGGGCATGCAATATTTTCAAAAAGGTTTGTTAGCTGTGATCAGCAGGGCAACCAAAAGTTAAAAACTTCAAAATCATTCTGCCTTGTCGGAACTTATGAAACGTACACCAACAAAATTTCAGGTAGATGTAATGAGAAGTTTCAAACTTTTTAAGTCAAAATTTATTGTTTAGCCAAATTTTTTTTCAGCTCTGTTTCCATAATTTACTCAGATTAAACTGATATTGATTACCTGAATGTCACGCATAATCTAGTTATGTTTGCTACGCTAGATTTAGTCTTTAATGGTTTGCTTCATCACCATGGTTGCTTTTAAAGAAACTCGGCTTACGTTTGGTTCATTTGTTGCCATTTGCGGCATAATTATTATGATAGCGTTTTATTGTAATATTTGCAGGGTTTTCATTTTGTGCTTGTTAGATATTTTCCCCGAAGTTTTGTTGTAATAATCGTATAGTTTTTTGAAAACTCTTTATAGCTCTTTTGGAAACATGAGAAATAATGTCGCATGTTGCTTTGTTGGTGAATTGAGGATAGCCTATAACTTAGCAATAATTAAATGTGTTATGCTTTGATTTACAAATCGGCTATCTGTTAGGTAAACTAATTTGTTAATCACTGCATGACACTGCTTATCAGTAATGTGAAATCTGCGCTGCTTGCTGTAGTCAAAGTCACTTTTCTGCTCTGGGCTGTATTTATACGCTCTTAGTAATACAACAACGTGTTCGTTTGCTGGCTCGTGTAATTGTGTAATGTAATGAGTTACGAATCTGAGTCTCAGCAGAGTTCTAGGGCGCCAATCCCCACTACCGTACTCTGTAGTGCTTATTTCCAAAATTTGTGCTTGTTTTTAAAAGCTTAGAAAATAAAACATGCTTATTTCTAAAAAACATGTTTATTTTTGAGTTGTTTGCTCATTTTTTAGAAATTGCTTTTTTCTTAAAATTTTGTTGCTGAAAACATGGACCTCTAAAAAAAGATCGGTCCTTACGTATTATCGGGAGGACCTTAATTTTTGAGTCGTTTTTTTAAAGGTCGGGTTCGAATCTCAGCTGGCCAGGGCTTTAAAAGAAAGGCAGTGTACACTGAAGGGGTAGGCCCGGTATGTAAATGTACGGGGCAGTGTACACTGCAAATTTTTGAGTCGTTTTTTTAAAGGTCCTCCCGATAATACGTAAGTACCAAAAGATCTTACCTAAAACTTGTCATAAAAATATTTATTAATTTATTCTTTTAATATGTGGACCTCCAAAAAAAAGGTTCTCGCCGTAAATTGTGGGAAAAAGTTTTAAATCTGTAACGGCGGAAAATAGGGTTTTCTCACAGTGAGGATATATTTTGGTATAGACAGATGGTAACCGTGAATATTTGTAAGTTGGCAGAATTTCTGGTGGTTTGGCGGAATGGACCAACTTCTATCTAGCAACACTGAGTAAAGCTAAGCGAGGAAAAGCAAGTATTGGATGGTTTTTGACTTCGTTGGATAAAAGTTCAAGATTTACTGAGCATAGGGTTAACTTTTAGATTTCAAATGCTTTAAAATTCGAACATTGCAAGAATTTGGACATTACATTTAAAATTTGAACATTACGTTGTATTTAAAATTTGAACATCCGTGAACATGCTTTCGAGTTTACTTCATCACCCAAAGGTGAGCCATTTTGAAAGTTCGGTAATTGCATAGTGAACATGATGACAGGTTCATAGTGGACTTGCATCGGTGCGGCGCAAACATCAAAGAGGCTTTTGTAAATCAGACAGTTATGCATACATTATTAAACAACCCCCTACTAGATGTTGGGGAATAGTTGCTAAGACGTTTCTTTGAGCTGGTCTACTTTAGCACAAGTCGAGAAACAGCCACCAGAAGTATTTGTTTCAGGAGTTCACTCGTCCGATGCTTTTTGAGAGTAGATGTCGTTGAAAAAATCGCTGAAGAAGATTTTTAATGCAACGCTACTTGAAAAACCAAGTGATGTAGATATTTATGGATGAGAGTGATATAGAAGGCAAACAGTTATTAAATAGTTTAGTTGGTAAATTGGCAACCGCCGGAACAAGCGTTTGTTTTCAAAGGTAAGATTATTCACAGAAGGCAGTGACATTATAACTGGAGAAATTATTGATGTTATTCACTGTCTTGGTGTTGCACGAGAAAAATTTTGCTTGTTATTTATTAACTCAGCAAAATATATCACTCTTGCTGGAAGTCTTTTAAAAAAACTTGTATCCCATGCTTTTCCATGTTACATGGATGGCTTGTCTTTTACATGACTGTGCTGAGAAAGTGATAGCTAACTACCCTGCTGTTGACCACTTGGATACAAGAATAAAAGCAGTAATTAATGAAAACAACTCAAAGAGTACTTTTTTTCACTTTTATTGGACAACCTCCTGAGCTTGTTGTAACTACGTGGCGCAGACGGTCGAAAGGTGTTTTCCACCACTCAAGAAATTTATCGGGAGTCAGAACTATTGTTGAAGGTTTGGTGTAGTGGTCAGAGCGGACGCGATGATGTAGTGGTTAAAGCGTCTGCTTCGCAGTCGGTGATTCCCCTTATCGAGTCATACCAAAAAACTTTAAAAAAATGGTATCCACAGCTTTCCTGCTTGGTGATCGGCATTTAGGGGAGGTTGTGGAAAACAAGCCGGCAACTTCGCTTGTTGTGTTATTGGTCAAGCAATTAACGGGATGCGTCTGCTGAACCGAAAATAGTCACGTAGCCAAAAAGCAATTTCAGACTAACTTGGGCCCCCAAAGTTGGCCTGGGTCCCCCCCAATTGGGGGGTTTGGGGGGCGGCTGCTACGTCTCTGACCCTGGTCTATGTTGTCAAATGATTCACGTTTTTCATTTCTGTTTCATTTTGTCAGAAAATTGATTCTTTCTTACGAAACGGTTTAACTTCTATAAAGCTTCGTAGTTTGCTGCCGAGTTGCAAAGGGCAGGGAATTATTGCTCAAAATAGTGACAAACATCGCAAAATATGAAGCGAAAATTTCAAGTTTTAGGTCAAAAGCTTGGTTGCCCCAGTGATCAGCATTTTATCTTTTCATGGTTTTTCGTCTTGCATCATGTTCTATGCTCAACACCAAACAAGATATGACGTGAAAGAGACCAGTGAACGTGTTTCGCTAATGATTAATTGGTCGCTATAAACAATGAGAATGTGTTATCAAATAAACTTGACACGCTTTTTTCAGATAAGTTCGTAGTGTAGTGGTTCAGTCAAAAATAATCAAACTGAATCACCAGCAGCTAGCGATTATGCTGCTGATTGCTGATGGAGTCTAAATGCCAGTCTCTGTTTGCGGGTACCAAGAGTAAAAGACACTACACTCTGCCACTCATCAAGGTCTAGTTTAAGATATCTTGATACTCACGGACTTTTTCAGAAAGCAGTATAATTTTCAAAAAAAAACAAGTTCAAAACTATAAAGTTGATATTTTCATTAACAGATGTTTTAAAACACGGTGGTCACGACAAAATTGTTTACATGTACAGGCCACAGTTAATTTTATGTTAGAACAAAGTAGTCCTACAAGGCGTCGCAAAATAACAAGAATTTCAGTATCTTTTTATGTTTTTAACGACAAAAAATTCTGGCTTTGCTATCGTGTAGCTTTAGAAATATTAACAAAATGGATTGTTTTATTTCTATGCATCGGTTTCTGAAGGTGTTTGAAGCGGTGCCGAGATTCTCTGAACTGGTGGTGCTCTTGCTGCTGTGAATTGTGTGTTGTGCTGAACTCGAAATCCTACAAAAGATAATTAATCTTTTAACTTGTGTTCTGACACCTGCTGAAAGTGCAATTATTGCAGGTGCTGCAGTCAAACTGAAAATTGCCTTGAAGACTATGCGGTTGTGAGACGTCACCAAGCGTTATGTCGATCAGGTGCCAGTATTAATCATAAAATACGTGTGGCATAAAAATTCTGCTACGATGTGTTTAATTCAAGCATCACTTTATATCGTTGGCGAAAAGAAAAAAATGCATTATTGCTTTTTAAAAACAACAGCAGCTGACACTCCATAAATTGAATGTGAGGATATTTATCGGGACAGTGATTTTTCACGCCAGGATAGGTTTTAATTATGACCGAATACGGTTTTCATTTTTGATTACCGGTATCCACATTGTCCCTACTGCTAAGACACAATTAAGCTTAATATCAAAAGAAATGCAGTGTGTAAGAGACAGTAGAAGCAAATGGAACCTTGTCATGCATTAATCGAGGTTAAGTTAAATTTAAACCTTGGAAGATGAGGTTGGGAGGGAGAGTGCAAGGCTGCCGATTCGTTGCGCTTCCAATGCATGGTAACCGCAGCTGACAACGTCGATTTCGAACTTGAAAAGCGCTTCCTCCAATTCGCGAAGGTCTGCATTGACCCCAATTACTCCACGCGCTCCATATGCCAGTTTCTGCAATCAAAAACAGAAATTTCAGTCCAGTTCCATCTTGCACACTTCAGGCGAGCACTGGAGTGTTTTTTGTTGTTTTTTTTCCGAAAAGCTTTTTTAACGAACATGTTCAACGAAAAAGTAACAATAGAGCCTGGTCCCAGTGTAGTCTGATACGCTTGTACAACGTTTAAGATTAAGCCAGACTAGTCCAGTTTAACGGAAGGGGCTGATCCTGTAAGAAAGGGTGTTTGCATGATTGTCAGCGTCATGTAGCCTACAATAAATTGACTGTCAGTGTCATGTAGACACGCTTGATGAAGATGATCAATAAATTGATGAAGACACAATAATTTTCGTTGCACGGTTGTAGAAAAGACAGTATACGGAAAGTAGTAATTGTGGGCCACTGGCTTAGGAAACTTTTCCACATCGTTTCTACGGCGTCAGGTTCTCCACTGCCAGCGGTAGCTATCATCACAAAGGCGAAACTCGGCAAAGATGAGCATTGTAAGACATTTTTGTGAACAGCTTTTTTTCGACACAAGTTATTTTGTTGATACTTGCAACGAATAAATTAAAGGCTTAAAGTGTTTTTTATGCAACAATTTTGAGTCTGTTAAATGCAGTTAATATTTTTGCAAAAGGTTTTTTGTTCAACTTACCTATTGCGTGAGCAAACCAAGTAGGCGAGATGAAACATAAACTTTGAACATATAACGCCAGCTTATTTGCAATCTCATTAAATTTTTCAAAGTTTATTGAGGGCAGTGCTTTTTAAGGCTTTAAGCCTAAGTAGCCCTAATTCTAGTTCGCGTGAATACTACCCACTTTATCATTACTGTGTATTCTATTCCGGAAGTGAGCAATCTATTATGCAGGAGGGTAAATTTCAGACTTCTTGTAAATTTGGCGGGTCAGTCAGGGTTCGTTATCCACGTTCTACGCACAATTAAGCTTCAAAGCAGCGGCTAGTGTCTCTGTTATTTACGCCAAATTTTCCTAATTTTACGAGTGAGAGTTTTTTGTTTTTTTTTTGAGATTGGTTATTCCGAGATGAAATTTATGATTTTGCCATCCACGGCCACAAAACTTCGCCTCGCGGACCGTATTTGGGCCGCAGGCGGCAGGTAGCACACTTTTGTTTTATTCTAAAGTGATGCTATTACTTAACCTGCATTCCCGAGATATCTCGTTTTATGTGTTTATTTGTTTTCTTTAGTCCGTATTGACTCGTTTGTCACCGTTTTTGGTTGGTTTGATTACTAGCGATATCTGGATAGAATTTATTTTATTTTTGTGGTTGATTGATTCGAGATGATGCGCTGAAATTTAGGAAAAGCAGCGGAGAGCAGGGGGAATTAGAAGTGTGTAGTTTTGTTTCAAAAAAAACAGAAGGAATGAACAGATAGTTTAGGCAGGCTTTGCATTGTTTGTTACATTGTACTTTGTTTTGCAGCTTAAAAAGGAAAATGTAAATAACGTAAGTCGCTCTCAAAACACCTTTGCGCCCGACAACAGGCATTTTTCTTTACATGTCCCGGAAACAAAAAAGAAGAGTTGTCCGACGAAAGTTTGCGCAATATGCAGCCAAAAAAGGGACAGTCAGGGAAAAAAGCTTGTCGCAAAAGCCGCTAACAATGCATTGATTGTGAGGTGGGGCTATGAGTGACACCTTGCTTTTCAGATATACCACACCAGGGCTACATACTGATGAAATTGCACACTGATTGACTTTCTAGATTGACCGACGCCATGGTGTAGTGGTTAGAGCGTCTGTTTCGCAGTCGGTAGACCTGGGGTTTAATCCCCTTGTCGAGTCATACCAAAAGACTTTAAAAAATGGCATCCACAGCTTCCCTGCTTGGCGCTCGGCATTTAGGGGAGGTTGTGGAGAACAAGCTGGAAAGTTTGCTTGTTGTGTCCTTGGGCAAAGCACTTAATGGGACGCCCCCGCCTTTATGTGAAAGACCGGTGGCCCAGACACCTCAAAAATGGCAACTCCCAAGTGAGTGCGGACGTCCCGTCCAAAATATAGCAATACAATTCGCTTTAATATGGCAAAAAAAATGAACTGATTGAATTTTGTGTTGTGTTAATGTGTTGTTTCCACTGCTTTTTGCTTATTGTTTTTTTCGGAATTGGCAAATTTTCAAATATAAATATCAGAGCGACAAAAAATGAAATTTATTCAAGTTAAAAACACCACCACAGTCTGTTTCGCTTCCTGACGAGCCGTCTTAAGCGAAACAGAGTGTTCGGATGTTTTTAACTTGAATAAATTTTATAAATTAGTACATTAAGTGGTTAATGTGAATGCGGCAGTTTTATAACGACAACTGATTTTGAAAAGGAGGCTTAGCGATAAATAAAAACAAATTTTTCCAACAGATCATCTCTGTCTTTTCGCTTCAAAAGCTGTCCCACGTTATTGGAGCGTTCGTTTGAAGTAGGCTACTTTCAAATCCAATAAAAACATGCAGCAATTGCCAAAGTCATATCTCTAAGATATCATCATGGTCAGCACTTAAATCGTTGAACTGCACAAAAGTGCCATTGCTTTCTTCGATAAACTGCACATTATTTTACTTTTCGATTTTCTGCGAGTAACTTTGCTATTTGGTTTTTATTAAAAGCTTTTCACTTTTTTCCTTACCATTTTTCTAGGGCTTCTCTTTGTACTTTGGGTCAAATTTGTATTTCAGGGAGTAGTTTTCTCCATTAGATTTGGTGCCCACCATTTTCTTTTGTTGTTTTTTTCGGAGCTGAGATTTTGGTTGATACAACATATTCTTCGCTGCATAATGTAGATCAGGCAAAGCTACAACTGAAGTTGGCGTTTTTTCTTCTGTTTTAATAGCTGTGGTTTGAGTAGTCTCGTCATGTTCTGTAACAGCACTCCTATTGCCAGGGTTATAATTTTGCGTTTTTTTCTAAGTTTTTTGTTTATTTTCGAAGACTCCGTCTTAGAAAATAAAAAAATGTACTATTTCTGAGAAATGTACGCTTATTTTTGAGTTGCGTGTTTATTTTGCCTTAAAAATTGTTTTTGTTTTGCAAATTATTGGTTAAATCAGGGGCTTGAAACTGCAGCTCGCAAAAAAAATTCAAAATAGGACCCGTGAAGTGAAACTTTTAGCTTTAAAAGGCAAGCCTATTATTTATACCTTGGAAAGACCAAACACCAAACCGAAATAAAAGATCTTTACAGGAAGTTGCGTTACAAAATCACAAATTTACGGCAAAACACCAATTTATCCCGACGCCAACGTGAACCCTGGCTGTTTCTATCACACGTCAACTAAGTATTTTTGAAGTCTATTCGCAACAATCGCTTTATGAAAGCAGAGCCACTGCAGGCATTTCTTTCATGAGCTGAAATTTACTTTGCCAACAGCCGATGCGACATGCAGCCGAGTAAACTTCAAATTAAATGCGCTGTTGACATTTTTGAGAACGTCATCAACTAATAATGTTTAGCCGGAATTGGATGGCAAGTACCCACAAACGCTTGAAAAACGCTAACATCAACAGTGTGTAGTACGTGGGAAGTAGGGTGTGACAATGTTAACATGACTACAACAAAAATACAAAGCTGTTTCGCGAAAAGGTGGAAATTAGAGTCAAGTGAGCTTGCGGCTCAACATGTCACATGAGCGGTGTGGATTATCTTACACCGATAAGTGATTTTGTGATTAAACTTAAGTTATCTTATACCCATCTAGTTCTCAGTTTCCTAATCTTTCGAGTTAACAACAAATTTTGGAAGTAATAACAACTGATGCCTGCTTGGGCATTCAATGCTTAATATCCTTTTCTACAGTATTTTCAATGAAGCTATTAGTAAACTGCGCTATATAGGGTGTCGACTAAGAGCAAGAATATTTAAATTCTCATTCTTTAGCTTCTATGAACCTTACTGCCAACATTTTACGGTTAGATTAAGAAAAGATGTGTTCAAACACGAGTTTCACACTACAGCAAGAAAACTCGCTTTGTGAGTTCGCAATCACATGAAATATGAATGGTGGTTCGTCTTGGACAGTGGCTCATTTTACCCGCATTTTCCTCTTGCTGGAAGCTCCTCACGTTCTGACTGCAACAGTCCAATAGACTACAATTTGGGCAATATAAACAGAATTAGCGCAACTGAGTTTCTTCGAAAGAATTTGAGTTGGCAAATTCAACTAAGAAATGACCGCTAGTTTCTGCTTTACTACATCAATGTTGGCTGTATAGCATCTGTGTCCCTTTTGTAAAGACAGAGAATAATTGTTGACCAAAAAAGGATAATAAAAAGAATGAGAAATATCAAGATTAACTTTCATTATAAACGATTGACTATTTACCCTAACAACCCACCAGCATTAAATATCTCATAACAGTCAAAATCGTCTTGGTTAAATTGATGCAAGCTTTGAGTAGTTCTGATGCATCCTTGAACCTCATAATCCACTCCAGAGCATTCTCGTCCACCAACACAAGTTCTAGTCCTTTTTTGAATATTGACGTTGCATGCAAATGAGCATTCACCCCATTCAGACCATCCGCTCCAATCTAAATTATTTGACAAAAAGAAATGAAAATCAAGACCGAAGTAACTAACCTCGCGGCTAAGGCTTGGGGGGAACTAAAGCAAAGCCCGAAAAATTGAATTGATTTCGCACAAAGAAAAAAAATTGTGTTTACAAAATTACAAGCGATGAGCCTGCTGGTTTGTTACTTCGGCGTTCAGTCCAGGATGACTTCTAAATAGGACAACCATCATAGGTGGTAAACGTGGCATAAAAATCTTCTGGAGTAAAATTGTTGTTTCTCACTGATATTTTACTCCAGCAAAAATACTTAGTAACAACAAACACAATTATCTAAATAGGTAAAACAAAAAAGTAGTGCCAAAATTAAACTACTTCAGCAGGAAAAGTAGAAAGTAGTTTCATTTAGCAGTTTCGTCCTGCATTAATCCAAAAGGATGCAATGATACAAACATTTATAGTGGCGTAATTAAAGCTTTTTACCTTGATCGGGTTAAAAAAATTGGGTTGCGTAACCTCCTTGCTCCCCTTGCTACGCCTATACAAAGAGGTGATTGTTCCATCAATCCCCTAATTTTTGGTACTGTGTTGGACCTCTTCCGGGTTGGACGAGATAATTAATTTCAAAAATGTTCCGAAAAAGCTTTTGCCGAAAGTTTATAAAAAATGCACAAAAAGTCATTTACCAACCGTAAAAAAATGCAACGCTATCTCCCCCACTATTCACAAAACCTCGGTTCACAATTGGACACGTAATTGTTTTGATAATGAAATATTTGTTTGAACATCTATTTTTTGATTTATTTTAAAGGAATATTTATCGATATTAAAAGTCGTTGATACGTGCAGTCCAATGTTCCTCCTAAGCTGAGCGCTTACCCGGCCACGCAGGTAAAAAGATAACGCCGCGCAGTAAGTAAGAATATTTTTTGCTGGACAGCGGAAAGCGATGGAACTGTCGCAATGTTTGCGAGTGCAAGAAAGTGAGCATTGCTGCTTTGTACTACGGTACGCACCTAGCAGTAGCCTAGCCAAAAAACTCATTGAGTCAGGGACAAGTGCTGTGCAGTTTATGATTGGTAACCTATTATATCTGATAGCTTACAGGTAAAATGTGAAAAATTATATGTAGGAGTTGTAATTTGTTGTACGGCGTATGAAAAAATAGAATTCCAAACCAGATAAATTGATATCTTCAGGAAGATGATTTAAAAACCTTAAATTAAAACTTAAAACGTTTACATTGCAGTGCTCCTTTGGTATATTACCCATTTTATTTGTAAGCCATGGCGAAACGTAAAGCAAACGACAATCCAGCTTTTTATGCTGGTTGGAAGAAATGTAGTTTAAAGTTTAAGCCCGAATGGCTCAGAATAACAGTAGAGAAAAAACTACCTACTTCATCTAGGAAACAAGCTACAAAGCTAGGCGATATTTTTAGCTATCGTGAACGCAAAGACGCTGTTGTTGTTGTTGTTCTTGTTACCCGACCCCGTCCGAGGGATGGGGGCATAGCGGAAGACCATGGAGCCCCAGAAGCCGGTCAACTCCCCAGGGCCTGGACCAGAGGTCGTAGAGAGACAGAGAGTCGCCAAAGAGCGAGTTCAAAGAGTCCGTAGCTGGACAGTGCAGAATGAGATAAGAGATGTCCTGGGACAAGTGTCCGCAGGCGCTGCAGGAAGGATTCTCGATGCTGACTATCCTAAAAAAAGAACTTTACAGAAGGCTGTGTCCGTTGCAGCGTAGACGACAGAGAACACAGCGAGCGTGACGAGGGAGAACAAGTTCCTCGATAGAAATCGAGGGAACCTGTGTGTCGAAGAATTTAGATCAGACAGTACGCCTCCAGTCCGAGAAAAGACAAGAGTGGATAAGATGAGAGAGACTACATGGGATTGTAGAGGGTGCAAGTAGCGCTCCCCGTGTGGCCAGCTCATCAGTGGCGTTGTTCCCCGGGAGAAACGAATGTCAAGGAACCCATTGTAGCATGATAGAACAGAAGAGAGAAGACAGTTCCTACCAGATCTGCCAGAAAGTTTGAGGTAGAAGGAAAGATGGAGGAGAGGACAGGATGGCGATGACAGAATGAGAGTCAGATAGAAGGAGAAGAAAAGAGAAATGGCAGACTTGTTGGTGCTGCCGAGACCAGCAAATAGCGTGCAGAATGGCGAAGGGTTCAGCAGAAAAACTTGAGCATACTGGGCCTGCTGAAAAGGAAAGAGTGGCCTCAGTGCCACAGAGAAGAGCAGTTGGCAAATACGCCAGAGCCGCCCTTGTTAAAAGGACAAGGAACAGAGCCGTCAGTCCAGAGTTCCAGATCGTGATGGGGAGATAGCCAAAGTGAGCGAGAGCCGCACCTTGGTGAGAGAGAGGGAGATGAGAGCAAGAGCATGGAGAGAAAAGAGTAGACTCTACAGTGAAGAAAGGCAGGTTCCAGGAAGGAGAGGGAGGGCAGGCAAGCAGAGCCTCCCTAAGAAATGTAGAAGGAAGCATGAGCTGGTGAGTGGACGCCAAAGCTCTCCAGGAAGATCCGGAAAGTCTTGGTTTCACTCCAAGTCTGGCCAAACCTGAAATGGGAAGACGATGTTAGTTTCCAGATTTGCCAAGAAGTTTGCGCAGCAAGCGAATTTGCGAACGGGAAACGATGGGATGTGAGGAAAATTGATTACCTGAAAGGACACATCAGTCATAAGGTCCATCTGGATTCCGTATTCAAGTTACGAAATCAGAAATCTGGATGCAATCGACTCCGCTTTATCCGGACACTTTGGTCACGGCTGGTTTTGTCCCAATCAAGCGGACAAATAAGCTTGTCCGAATTAACTAGAGATACGCGCCAAGAGGCTGGCACGCCTATCTTTACTATTATATAGCGAAAGTGTAGTAGAAGCCAATGAAGTCGTCCAGAAAAGCAACTTTTTGGCTAGACAAAGGATTATTTATGTGTAATGAAAACATTTAAAATACAGTTTCCCCTCGTTTACACGGACCCTGTTAAGCCGGATATCGGTTAACTCGGACCACGATTTTATTTTCACGAAAATAAAAACAAAACAAATAAATCTCATTTACAGTGTACAAGTGTACTGTACATTAATTATTTTGATGTTATGAAGGTAAGGTAAAAGAAAATAACGTTGGTAATAGCCGATAATAACAGTCGATATCGGTACAGGTTTGTTTGCTAGGCTAGGCCGGCCCAACGTAGCCTTCGTCAGGTGATTTACTTGAATAAACAAAAGTAAATGAATATATAAATAAATAAATCTACTTTGTTACATGTTATAAAGATAAATGTAGTAAAACAAAATTGCCTATATAATAACGGCATTTTTAACTAAACTTCGTTACTCTAGGCATGTTTATAAGCTATTGCGGGGGTTCCCAATCAGGGGTGCTCGCACACCTTGGGGGTGCGAGGCAGCATCTTCAAGGGTGCGAGATGGTGATTTAGATTTTTGTGTTACATTTTTTGTGTAGCATGTTGCATGTTGCATCATTCAGGCCAATGGTTCTCAAAGTGTTTTGTTCGCTGGAAAGGAAAGTGCTTGATCACACGTGTCGCGGCACACCGCCCTGTCAAATGTTGCTCAAGAGACGTCGAGTGGTATCACAGGCGTTTGCGAGATTGGTGATGACCTTTTTTTTTTTTGGAGATCACCCCTGCAATAATGGTGAGGAAACTGCGGAATTTGGCTGCTTCAGCCTGAAATAACACCGATCTCCAAAAGCGACGGCGTATATTCACGACGCGCAGTTTGGGAAACACTGGTGTAGGTTAAAATTATACTTATGACGTTATTAAAAATGTTTGGCTTTTTTTCTATCTCATTTGGCTTTTTTGATCACTGGGATCTGGCAACCCTGATCTTGACCCGGGACGTGTTAAAATATTTTAGGGGTGCAATAACATATTAAGACATTTTAGGGGTGTGGGCCATTACAAAAGTTGGGAACCATTGAGCTATTGCCTATAGGCCGTCGGTTAAGTCGGACAATCGGCTAACACGGACACCCTTCCCCCCCGAGCTGTCCGAGTTAACGAGGTGAAACTGTACAGTAAAAATAAACATATATGAAACAATAATGCTGTAACTCAACTTTAATGTACGAAACACCGCCTCATCATGTTGCTCACGCAGCCTTGCGTCATTTTTTTGGCAGTTATGTAAGGTGCAATACGACACACCAACAAGTGCAGCCACCTGCCTGGTTGTCAGTGACTGGTATTCGTCCTTTTTCTTTCTCAACCTTGTTTATTCACTTTACTTCATCAGCCAAAGCTTTCTGTGCCATCGCTGACTGAACCGAAAAAACGTAGCCTAATACGGTACACAGAATGAGCGGTTAAGTTGGCTGTCTTGTTTCTGTTAACATAATGGTAAAAGGATAAACCCTCGCCCCCCCATCCTTTTCGTTTGTCTCTCCTGGATCATGGATACCCTGCCATAGGACGAAGAAGAGGAAAAACATTATAGCATTGTCATTTCATAGTTACATCACAATCAGTCAAAACTGCGAGCGTAATAAATCGTAATGCGATAATACTGTGACATTCATTGTCGGAATTAAGCGGAGGTTTGTCCGAATAGTCTGTATCTGCGACAACTACTGACTCAAAGTAACGACGAAAAATCGAATAGAATAAAAATTGCACAGAGAAAGAATGCCTGCGTTGATGAGGAAAAGATTTTGATAGACAGTGTGTTACTAGCAATAAAAATAAATGGATCAATGTTATCGGTACAACACATACATGACCACATAGAAAGTATGTGTATATTCCGCAAAGCTGGCACAGTAAAACTATGCCTGTGAACTTGTGGACAGTATCAACGCTGTAATTCAGAAAGAAGTCATGTGTGATTTACGATACGCCTGCTGTCATACTCTTGTTGTCGATCAAAGTACAGATGTTTTCACGACAAAAATCTTGATTTTGTGTGCGAAGTTTCGCTCCCGGAATGATACAAAATATCAGACAGTCTTTGCAGAGATTTTACGATTGACAGCGTGTAACAGTGCAGCAACCACAGCGGCCATTAAAGATATCTACATTTTGAGCCACATTGACATGCAAAAAATGGTCATGTTTACGTGAGATGGTGTGTCTGTTGTGCCGGTTAAGAACAATGGTGCGGCTGCTCTACTCCGTCATGAATTACCTCATTTTGTTGAACAGCACTGCTTCGTACACCGAGAGAACCTTGGAACTAATGATGCTTGTAAACACGTCTCGTTAATGCAGGATATTGACACGTTACTCAGAACGGCATACACTTTGTTGTGCAAATCTTTTGTTAAAAAATAGCATTTAATGAGATGGCGGAAGTTCTAGAGTGTGAAATGATTGGCTTCAAACCAATAAATAAAGTACGGTGGCTTTCCAGACAGATCGCATTGCAAGCGTTTGTGAGAAATATTACAATTTTGATTGAATACTGTAGAGAACAATTAAAAAAACACAATGATCCAGTCTGCAAATAATGCTACAGAAAATTGACTGATTCACAGGTTCGGGTCGCACTGATCACTTTTAGTGACGTCATTCGCGAATTAGGCGAGCTGAACAAACTCTTGCAAAGAAGCGACCTGCGAATTAGGCGAGCTGAACAAACTCTTGCAAAGAAGCGACCTGACAACAATTGAAGCTCTTCAGTTTGCCAAGGTTGGAATATCTTAGCTTCACCAACAATACTTTGGTGGGGAGGCTTTCTGGAGTGATGGAGGTTGTGAATTTATGGACCGCAATCCTGATATTGACATCGCTCCCACAATGAAATTTGACGAGCATCTGTGCTTGCATCTTGATACTCGTTTTCTAGAAAAACGAGCTAGCAGACTGGATTATATTTAGATTTGCCGCTCTGCCTAATGCAACTTCTTTTAACTTTTGGGGAAGTCAGATACAAATTTTGATTTTTAAATACCATCATTTTTTTTAGGCTTCCAAGAAAGCCGGCAGAAGCATCACTACACAGTATTGCGATTTTAGATTTCTAGTTTCTGAGAAAATCAAGTGTGAATTAACACAAACAAACGATGATGTTTTTCAGTTTGGACTTAAAGATGAACAGTTTACAATGCTGGCACGTCTGTTGGTCATTTGCGTTACGTTCCAAGCGTCAAGTGCGGATTGCAAAAGAGGTTTCAGCTTAATGAACTCCATAAAAACCAAAACGTGCAACCGATTAGAGACTGATCATTTGCAGGTGCTAATGAGAATAAAATGTTTTCAATCTTTGGGAGCGCAAATTGATCAAGATAGAGTGTATCAGCAGTGGTCATCGCAGAAGGATAGACGTGAAAAAACTTTAAAAGAAAGATTTATTGTGGAAATATTGTAGGCTATTCCTAGTCCTAGATGTATGGCTTAAAACAACAACCGGCGACAGGGTTTATGTACCTTGAGACGTAAAGGAGCTGTCTGTTGGCTGTCCTTGCTTCCAGGTCACCCTTGGGCAAGGTGTAGCACCTGATAGCTTCCCCTGTTAGGGTTGCAACATGATAGTTTTTATTTTTAACGTATTTTGCGGCACTTTATACATACTGTATATGCTTTTCTTCGAATGTGTTTTTATTTATCTGCTATTTTACAGATGCGATGGCCATGCCACTATCTTCAAATTTAAACTAAATTCTTTTCACGTGCATGTATTAACGTATATCGTTCTGCGATCGTCTCATTTTTTTGTCCACTGCTGTCAAATTTATTTTCTGTGCATGCTGATTTGGGCAAAAATAAAATGATTGATTGATAAAGGGTTTCAAAATGCTGGTATAACAAGTATAACTGAATATGGCTTCAAAAATGTTGTTAAATTGATTTTAATTAAGTGTTGGTTTAAAAAAATTAGTTGAGCCATCTGACTTCTAAAATAAATATGTTGTAAATTTTCAGGCACCAAAATTTGCCACTCACACATTGTTCCATTCCGCGCACACTATAAAAAACTTTGAGGAAACGTTGGAGTAGTCTCTTGGTGACGCAATGGTTTAAAAACAAAAACTTAACCCATTTAAGATTTATATAAGCCAAAGCTAGAATGGTAGCTATCTAAAAGTTTCAGAGAGGGCACAGAAGAGGGTACAAAATTTTTAGGCTAAATCTTTACTCAGCGGCATATTTTATAGGCTCCATAAAAAATTTTGGGTTTGTTGATTACCCCGAAACTTCCCCGTGAATACTGCTTCAGCTGCCGAATTTTTTCAGAAGACGCTTAAAATTCACCTAAAAACAGATAGTTTATAAACCTTTTCGGGTAAGGGATTAGCTGCCACTCTTTGCCATGGCTTTTGTAAGCTCACCAGAATGTATTTGAAAAAGACGTCACTCACTGACAAAGGCTGTATGACAAAGCGGCCAACTGGCAATAACTGGCTGCTTCTAATCTAGGTAATACTGAATAGTAGCACGAGTTGGTTTCCCGAAATTCGAATAAAAAATAAACGATTTTACCGAGGATTTTCAGAAAAATACTAACTTGAATTTAAACTTGTTTTTTTATGTAAACGTACCACATTCCCATTTTACTAATACCAAATTTTTAGTTTCAACTGAAGTAACGCGAATAACTTCTCAAGCAGCGTTACATCCTACTCAACCTACTTGAAAAAAGATA
Organism: Trididemnum clinides; assembly: GCA_963675345.1. Lineage (NCBI taxonomy): Eukaryota > Metazoa > Chordata > Ascidiacea > Aplousobranchia > Didemnidae > Trididemnum > Trididemnum clinides. The sequence continues at coordinate 31,566,520 of OY776291.1, forward strand.
AAAGAAAAAAAATAAAACTATTCTCGATAGCAGCTCGTTAGTGATAAATGTACTCAAGTAGTCTACGTAGGTACAACGGCTTCGTTGCTGGCCACGTCTAGCGACCATACGTCCTCCTTGTTGGAGAACCTGTTCTCCGTTTGCCAAAAAAACAATTCTCCGCAAGCACCAAAAATGTCCAACTTTTTGCGAATAATCCCATGTTTTAAAGACAAAGGTCTGCAAAATGGTTACGAAATCACAAATCAGAATCGTTGAAGAAAATCGGCGAAAACTTGCTTTTAGTATTTGATCTCAAGAAAAGGACTTCAAGCTGAGGAAACTGTAAAAAGAGAAGTCCAAATGACCTGAACTGGAAGAAAATTGCTTTCGACTATTGATTTCCACAAAAAGGGCTTCCAGTAAAGAAAAAAATAAAAAAGGGCTTGAGCAAGAATTCCCAAGTATTGTCTTACATACACATGTCGAATATATGGTAACCGAGCTATTGAGAAGTTGAGAGTTTGATGTCTGGCAGGATTAAAGTTTCATCGCTTCTTGCATGTTTTTAATAACTTTAAACGACAAAGCAATGGAGATCATTTTATACTTCGCTTTTTTTGCGAAAGCACGCGGCGGAAATACATCATAGCGCTCCAGTGGGCATGTGACTATTGTCCGGTGACAAAATATATTCTCGATACAGCAAATTATCATTTCCATTGTGATGGCTTCACTCAGTGATTGCACACACCACATAAACGAAGCTGTTGGTGATATTATGCAGCCTGTAATTAGTAGGTTATTTTCCTTCGTGCTCGTTGGTCACTTAGAAGCTATATCACGCCGCTGTGATAGCTGCCCATGATTGCATTAAAGTTGTTGAAGTTGAACAATAAACCAGAAAACTTAATTGGTTGCCTTATAAACATCGCACCTTCAGTTTTTCTCACCCATCACAGTAGCAATGGTGTAGACTGTTCTTTTCTTCTTAGAGTAATCGACCATTTTTGTAGGCTCAGTAAGACAATGCCTGGCACGCAATCAAGATGTTGTGCCATTGGGAGAAGTTTTGCTTAATTGCAACCAGCTCTAGTTGAGTCTTGAGAAAAATTAAGTATCTATGAAAAAATTCTATGTATAGCTGGTACAGTTTTTCTGGAACCACAAAGGTAAAACATAGAAAACAATTTACTCACTAAAAACAGCTGTTGAGCGTTTTGTCTTCACCTAAGCACACTATTTAAATTACCTTTTAACTTGCTAATCTGCTGGTAGCCAACTTCAACCTAATCTAGGGGAAAAAATTCAACTTTCTTCGTGATATTCTTTTTGTTTGTTACTTATACGTTAATTTATGAAACCACCAGAACTTTGACTGCAAGCTACTTCCTGACTCCATTAGATTGCACCATGCCCTAACTGTTTTTTGGCTAAATGAAACGCCAAGCACCGAGAACAAAGTTCAACATCTTCTACTTTGTCCTTGACGCTCAAAAGCGGAAAAACTTGTTAATTTTAAACATTTTTTAACGCTTCACGATTTCTCTGTAAAAAAGTGACTGTTGGCCTTCCTTTTAACGCTCAATATTTCTTTTCAACTTTGCTTGCGAGAACCGGCCATAACTGCTGCTTTCACAAAGCTTACCGGTCTGTTTAACGGTCAAGCCAATTATTGATAACAACAATAACAAGAGTAACCGCCAATTCTACGAATGGAAATGTCGATCGTTACGACAAGCAGTTTGACAATACACCTGGTCAAAATCATGAGTGAAACATCACAAAAAATGATGTTAGACTATGGTCGAAAGCATTACATCAAGAGCGTATAATACAACTACTAACCAGGACAACTTTGTGCGTTGCAGTCAATACGTCTGCTGTTTGCTCCTTTGCATCCCAAACCATTTCTGCACGTTCTCCTTTGCATCAATTGACCAGCGCCTCCGCAAGAGACTGGGCACGGTCCTTCCGACACCCAAGATGACCATTCTATAAACAATGAAAATCTAGAAATACAGGGTAGGCCTAACTAAACAGAGTAAGAAAATTTATAAAATGCAAGGATTACACCAATATTTGCAAAGGTTTGGTTTAATGCTAGAAAAATTGTTTAAAAAATATGGATAAACATAAACATTAGGCTAGGGGAAAGATGGCAGCCCATTTCGAACCAGTCATGAGTGACTGGTAGCCCCATCAGCAAGAAAGCGGACTGCCAATACGACCACTCGTGGACGTTGTCAGCGTTGTGCATATTCACATCTTCCTTTTACAAAAAAAGCTTCCATAAAACAACTCGCGTTCAGGCCAGCTTCCGAGTTGTGTTGGGCGGCTGCTAGCCACTAAACTTTTACCACAAGCCATGAAAACGAGCAGGAAGTATAATATCTCCAATGGCAACGTCAAAATCATTGAAAACACAAAAAAGAAAAACGATTAACAATGCAGACAGCAAAGACTCGAGACAATAAATTTATTGCTTACCAACGCACGGTCCTGTGGCGCACGGTCTGTTCTCTGCTGCATGTCCACTACAACTTTCACCCAAACATGTGCGTGTGCGACTTTGTACGCCCCCACCGCACGTTTTAGTGCACGGTCTCCAAGATGACCATGAATTCCATTCGCCTTAAGAGCAAGACAACGTAGAACAAACGCATTAGAAAAGTCTTGTCATGACATAGCAGATTTCATCTCGCCCACTGACGCAAATTTTTGTTTTGTACGGAGGTAAATAAATGCATTTCGTCTAAGACCTTTTTACTCATTTTTTAAATTCCGTAAATGGAGGGCTAAAAAAAGCCTGGGGTCTTTAACTTCCTCACTTATACGCCTATAATAAAAGCAAATTACGCCAACCGGAATGGCACTTGTTGTTACTGCAGGCGGGGTATATCTGACGACTACAGCCTGCAATGTTCATGATGCGCACGATGATAATGCGGATATGACGAACTATGGGCTAATTATAAATGCTGATGTAGACATATCAGTGCTTAACGAAAGTTCGAGGGTTCAAGCCTCTTAATCAAGTAAAATTTTTGATTTAAACATTGCATCTTCGCGGTGTCTATTGATTACCTTTTTTTGAAAAAAATTTTTCTGTTATTAAACAACCTTTGTTTTCCAATACGGCTATAATTGCAGTAGCAATTTGTACTTATTTAAGTTAAAAAAATAACATCCGGTCTACATTGAACTTATGCCACCTTTGGCTTAGTACAGACAAATGAGAAGAATCCTTATGAGAGTTTAATTTATTGAGATTATATGGATCGTTATTTTGATTTCAACTAACAGGCAAGTTTAAAATAACAAAAAAGATAATAATGTAAGAGGCTAGCGATGCATTTAGCAAACTGCAGACAGTGAAACTGTTTTGACCTATCAAGTCTCTTCAGTGCACGTGGTAACCAATAAGAAGTTAGAGGCTTTTAACAAAGCACAGCTTGTACCGTTACACTAGTGGGACCTAATACTGGGTCCACAGTAGTGGGTGGTCTGTCAACCTTTGCAAAGCCGTATCACTCGTGAATGAGTAGCGGTTGTCACGAGTGATACGGCTTCGCAGAGGAAGACAGACCACCCACTACGGTGGACCCAGTGTTAGGTCCCACAAGTGTGACGGTCTAAGCTATGCATTATTAAAAGCCTCTAGCTTCTTATTGGTCACCTACTGCACCACAAAAAATGATGATAATATAAACTGTTTCATTAATCAAAAATGAGATTAAATCAAGGTGTGAAATGCATAAATCTCAAAATCAGCAATAAGCAATGTGATTGAGAGTATTGTTCATCCTTTTTTACTTTTAATAAGGCAATAATTATTCTGAAATGCGGTCAGATGCTACTCAAAGCTCAACGTGTTAGGATGCAAGCTCACCTGGGCACTGTACTAGCTGGCAGTTGCGTTGTTCAATTTTGGCTCCGCTGCATTCTGTTCCGTTCAAGCAAACTCGGTTACGATATTGCTGGCCAGTGCCACATGTCTTTGAACACTTTGTCCATGACATCCACGCGCTCCATACCGATTCTGAAGGCAGTCTTGAAGGCTCATTGCTTGCCAACAAGACTAATCACAAGCAAACATTACGCCAACTCAAGTATCGTAGCTTTGCTTTCAGTAAGCAAAAATGATGCTTTTGGCTCAAGGCATAAAAATAAGAGGGCTTAGAGATTATCCTCTTCATCTTTTTCCTTATGATTTCAGCAACCACGCCTTTGACACGTCAAGGCCTAATGGACCCCTACCAGCTCTCCAAGTAAGTACAAAATTTTGAATTTTTGCTTTTTCTTCTCATTAAATGGTGGGTATTGTCTTCGGCATAGTAGGTATTTCTGCGATATTTGATTTTGAGTTTTAAAAGGGTTTTTATTTTTATCCTAATGAAATTGTCACAGCTTGTTTTTTCGAAACCAATTTGTTGTCCAAGCAAACTCTAATTCTTGTGTTAGAGCCAGTGATAGTTGTTGTGTGAAGTACTTGAAGTGATTGCTCCAATTTTGCCATCAAAATAAAATTGTTGCAAGGGTTTTTTGAAGGTGTCACACTTGATACTACATACTTAAACAGCCTCCTTGAAGGTTTTATTTTGGCGTTTTAACTTTTCGTGTTGCTCGACGCTCCGTGGTGATTGAACTATTACTAAATTATACCAACTAACATAATCATATGAGTAACTTTCTCGTTTATTGTTAAGTTACTAACCCGGGCAGTCTTCTTCATTGCACGTTACTTCTTTCTTGCTAATTCCCAAGCATCCAGGACCATTCCGACATGATCTCCTCTCTAGTAATATCCCTCTCCCACAAGAAACTGGGCAAGTGCCTTCTCGTCGCCACTCCGTCCATTCTAAAAAATGCATTGTAGGCCAAATGGGCTGCAGCAAAGCGATGGACATCTAGATTGCGAGCCAATTTCAGTGGGTTGAGAAAATTTTTCTGGAAAATTTTGCATTTCCTCCTCCATTCGGTAGCAATTACTCGAAATCTAACAAATCTAACAATGAATGCCGGGTGATGCCTTTTCGCGTTACAATAATTTCGTCAGATTAATACAAATCTACTAATTAGATAAAACGTGAAAAGCCAAAAAACCTCAAAACAGATTTAGATGAAAAGAATAAAGCCAAAATGTTGGTTAACATTTTATTAAAACGTTTCGCTTTTACACTAAACGCATCATCAGTTAAATAAATGGTCACCTAAGGCTAGGCTAAATAGATACTGCATTGATGGCTTACCGCTGTACAACTAAATTTAGTAAGGTATCAAAATTATGACATCACAAACTGATAAAACAAACAACTGCCATAAATTAGCAAGGCAAGACTAACTTAAAAAAAAAGCACACTGCAGATATACTTTCTATAACTATTACGTATTAAACAAATAAATTGGTTGCGATGCTCCATCCAGGTTAATTTGCGGTTGAATTTTTTGAATAAGTAATGTTTCTTTGATTCGTAGCTTTCTGCGGTTGTTGCTATGACCAAGTATTTCGGGAGAATCGAAATTAATCTTGTGGTTAGGATTGCGCACAAAGTGCTTTGCAACATCTGATTCTTGATTTTGTTTTCCGTTTGGTACATGTTCTTGAATTCGTGTGACTAGATTACGGTGAGTTTGGCCAATGTATGATTGTCCACACGAGCAATTTAGTTTATATACAACTCCTGCATTGTGTAATAGGGTTTGACAATCTTTAAATTTAAAGCATTTGCGAATATTGTGAGTGTCGTGTACCAATCTGAATCGAAATTTTGTAGAAAGATTTTTAATTAAATACTGCCGAATTTCTTTTTCAATTTGCAACGATATATTGCCAAGGTAAGGTAATCGCAAAAAAAGAGGAATTTCTTTGCTTTCTGACGTTTTCAGACTTTCACAGTTGTTACTTGTATCATATTTCTGCATGATTGGTGATACTACCTTCCAGTTCAACAAGCAATACTACAAACAGACAAACGGTGTAGCTATGGGGTCTCCCTTAGCCCCGCTTTTGGCTGATTTGTGCATGAATTGGATCATTGACCAAATGAAACAGATTCGACCCCAACCTACTCTATTTTATAGATACGTAGACGACTGCTTTGCATTGTTTTCAAGTCAAAAAGAGATTTTAAAGTTCTACCAACAACTCAATATGATTCATCCCAATATACAATTTACCTACGAAGCTGCAGAAAACCATCAAATGCCTTTTTTGGATGTTTGGATAGACAATACCGAAGGAATATTGAAGCTAAGCACTTACCGAAAACCTACAAACACTGGTCTTTACATTAATTAGCAAAGTTTTGTTCCCTCCCGTTATAAATCAAATCTAGTTAAAACCCTGCTATACAGAGCATATAGCATATGTAATTCGTATAGTTTAATCCATGAAGACTTTCAAGACATATCTTCTATATTCAAACGAAATGGCTATCCTCTCCGGTACATTGACAAACAAATACGTTTATTCCTGAACAAGCGACATAAATCACCAATCATGCAGAAATATGATACAAGTAACAACTGTGAAAGTCTGAAAACGTCAGAAAGCAAAGAAATTCCTCTTTTTTTGCGATTACCTTACCTTGGCAATATATCGTTGCAAATTGAAAAAGAAATTCGGCAGTATTTAATTAAAAATCTTTCTACAAAATTTCGATTCAGATTGGTACACGACACTCACAATATTCGCAAATGCTTTAAATTTAAAGATCGTCAAACCCTATTACACAATGCAGGAGTTGTATATAAACTAAATTGCTCGTGTGGACAATCATACATTGGCCAAACTCACCGTAATCTAGTCACACGAATTCAAGAACATGTACCAAACGGAAAACAAAATCAAGAATCAGATGTTGCAAAGCACTTTGTGCGCAATCCTAACCACAAGATTAATTTCGATTCTCCCGAAATACTTGGTCATAGCAACAACCGCAGAAAGCTACGAATCAAAGAAACATTACTTATTCAAAAAATTCAACCGCAAATTAACCTGGATGGAGCATCGCAACCAATTTATTTGTTTAATACGTAATAGTTATAGAAAGTATATCTGCAGTGTGCTTTTTTTTTAAGTTAGTCTTGCCTTGCTAATTTATGGCAGTTGTTTGTTTTATCAGTTTGTGATGTCATAATTTTGATACCTTACTAAATTTAGTTGTACAGCGGTAAGCTATCAATGCAGTATCTATTTAGCCTAGCCTTAGGTGACCATTTATTTAACTGATGATGCGTTTAGTGTAAAAGCGAAACGTTTTAATAAAATGTTAACCAACATTTTGACTTTATTCTTTTTACTAAGAATTGCGAATAAATCCCATTTTTATGCTCCTAGATTTAGATGACTTATCCTATTTTTGGCGCCACTATCACTGTGCCTGTTAGAGAATTCAAAACAAAACTTGTAGCTCATAACGACTGGATTTATGAACATATTACCTGGGCACACATTGCTGTTGCACATTCTTGTTCGTTCCTTCTTTCCTTTACATCCAGGTCCATGTAAGCACCTACGTCGCTCTCGAAATCTTCCTCCGCCGCAAGAAGCAGTGCAGCCACTGATTGGAACCCAAGAATTCCATTCTGATTATGTTTAATTTATGTAAACTGGTCGATAGATCTTTGAAAAGATTGAGCAAGCTGAGTCGAAATTGCTGCATATTTCTGGTCGTATGACTTTTCGGACAGTTTTCCTAAGAGTGGGTTTTTTTTTATAAATTGCTGGATCAACCTCTACCGGTTTTGATATATATGTTCACTATGAAAATATAAACTTCTGCTTGTGCTCTTTATTTTGCCAGGCCCGCTGTTTCGCAAGTTTTTATTATCAACAAACGCAGCTCATTCAGCATGTCGCAAAGGGTGACTATTGGGCAGCCACCAGTAACGGTTCGCCTTGTTGATGGACGGGCTTTATGCAGTAAGCCTTTTATTCTTCTTTATGCAGTAAACCACGACAACTTGCGAACAAAAGAAAAACAACTACGTAAATTTAGTATAACAGGAGCTAAGTTCAGGTTTACCTGGACAGGGTTTGGTGTTGCAAGCCAGCAGTCTTATGTTGAGTCCCAAACAGCCTGGACCGTTCAAGCACTCACGTGACTCCAATTTAGACCCTCTCCCACAAGAAACAGTGCACGACGCATTTTTTTGCCATTCACCCCAAACTGAAATGAAAAATTTGTGTAAAGACAACTATCGATTTTGGCAATTGCGCAGCTGTATTTCAACACCGGCTTCATGATGTTGTATTTCAACACCTGTTCATCATCATAAACTTGTGGTCTTGCAGTCCAAAGGTTTCCAGTTCAGCAACCTCACCGGTTTTAATCTATTACGAAATCGAAAATGCCACTTTACGCAAATTTTTAGCTACCGTACATAATCGTAGATTGGTCGCTCATTTTTTACCAAAATATTCTTTAAAAAATAGGCGTACGACCAATTTACTCGACACACCTTTAATATTGTCACATCATAGCTAACATTAGTGATGATAAGCTCAATGACTATTATGACATGGCCACTGACGACAATAAAATATCTGATGAACAACTGGGAAAAATGTTTGACAGTAATGATGATGTTATAATTGTCTAGTTCAGGGGTGGGCAAACTACGGCCCGCGGACCGCATGCGGTCCTCGAGAGCATTCTGTGCGGCCCGCGAACACTTTTTGAAACTTTGCCGTTCTGAAATAAATACGACAAGGGGATTGACAAGGCGCAAAAGCGACGGTGTCCTTAAAAAAAAGGTAATCGCCTCTCCCTTAGACGGAAAATGCGTCAGAGCCTACAATTGTCCCCAATCACGCATTTACCGTCTACGAAAAGGTGAGGACCTTTTTTTTTTAGAGACACCACCGTTTTTGCGCGCTGAGATACCACATTGCCAGAACATTTCGCAAAATTGTGAGCTAATGCAATTTCTCCTATAGCATGCAGCTGTACGAGACAACAAGCCCTGGCCCTCGACCACCCTCGAAATGGTCAATGCGGCCCTCCGGCTAAAAAGTTTGCCCACCCCTGGTCTAGTTTATAGCTACAGTAAAAATGTTTCAATATTTGTGAGCAAAATTTGGAAATGAAGGTAAATATTTTATTGATGCCAGTTTGATTTCCCAGATTTTAGTGCAACTATCTGCGATTCAAACCCAAATACCCACTTTATTTGCCTCAAACTATGGGTGCCAGCTATCTATTGGTGCGACCAATCTACGAATATGTACGATAGGCTGCAGAGCTTTCCATAAAAATGCAATATACCCGCAGTGCTAACCATACCAAAGAGACTTAAAGCACAACAGTTGTTTTTTTACCGCAAAAGATTTTCGTTACTATCCATGAAATGAAAATTGTTATATGAAAGCATAAAAAATGTCATTGTTGCAAATATATCCTATTTTCAACCTGGACAAGGTTTGACGTTGCACGATATTACTCGGAAACTTTCTCCCTGGCAATCATCTCCATTAAGACATTCTCTTTGTTGTTTAAGTTGTCCTCCACCACATGATTTAGAGCAAACTCCATCGGCAGTCCATTCTGACCAACCTATTAAAAAGCTATTGGATATTATAGGCTATTTGATAAGCTGCTGACTTTAAAATTTACACAAGCACTTCACAAACTAATCAGTCTTACCAACTGCAATTCGGTAATGACTTTAAGAAATGTTATAAAAAGAAATATGACTTTCTAATGGCCCAGAAGAGAGAGTGGATACATTTCTAAATTTTGAGTTTAAACTATTCACGTATAAGTATCTTATTTGTCTTTTCCGTATGCCGTACATTAAACGATTTTCATTATTGTGCACCACCGAGATAAAAGAAAAAGTTAACGCATAAACTACGTGGCTTGGTGGTTTTGTTTATTCAATCAAACTAGATTAGCGTTGAAAAAAGCTCGTCCAAACAAGGATAGGACATCAATACTTGGCAGTTTATTGATATTATGTTAATCTAAAAATTTAATATCAGGTTGTCACTTAAGTCTTGCTTTGGAGCTCCGATTCTAATAGGAAAAACGATTGTCATAGCAAGATCAACGTGACGCTCACTTGGGCATTGTTGCTGACCGCAAGGTAACACTCTCATGTTAGGTCCCGTGCATCCAGGTCCGTTTAAGCAGCTCCTAATTTGCAATCTGTTTCCCCCTCCGCATGTCATTGTGCATTCTCCGCTTGCAGTCCATTCCGCCCAAACTAAAAATATGGAGGTATAGTTAAAAAAAAATTAACATTTATTTGTTGTACAACTTAAAATAATATTGGTAACTGTTCATTCGAAAGCAGTAAGATCATTTTTTTGGCTTCCAATCACCAGGCACAAACATTGTCTTCCAATCTTGTGTTTGATAAAGTGAAGAGTGTTTCTTAAAATTCCTTCTGAATGGCGCAAATTTCAAAGTGATGTGTACCGGTATCACTTCCCAAAGTAGTTTAATGTTTTAAGGTTGCCAACAATTGTAAACTTTTATCACAAATCGAAAATTTTCATTTCGCGATATAATGTCACGTCGAATATCTTTTCACTTGGCGTTTCGTCGTCCGATATTAATTTATCTATTCACGCTTCCCAGGATTTCATACTTCACTTCAAAATCAACACTTACTATCTTGTTTATCTCATTACTGTAAAAGCAAGCCAAACGCCCGCAACAGCGCTTTATCCACCAAAGTAATTACGCATTTTTTGTTTTCTGAGTTTTATCACGTTTAGTCACGAGTGCAACATCTGAAGAGGCAAAGTCTGTGACATGTTTTTGCCGATCACATTCTCACTTTCAAAGACTGACGGGTGATGCACCAATTTTAGTATCGAAGCAGATATGACGATTGAGGAGAGCGGGAGTGTAGTGATGTGGAAACAATTTATGGGTGGAACAAAACTTAAACAATGCTTTTATAAACGACCATTTTGTCACAAATAAGTAAATTTGCGTTAGAAGAATAGTTTTATATCTGTATAGTTATTGTGATCTGTTGTTTTATTTTGCAGTGATCATTTTATTTGTAGATCTGAATTGTCTGAAGCCCAAAACTTGCTAAACTGTTTTCGAAAAAACACCTTTTTTCCTTCGCATATATTAAAAGGTTTGTAACTCACACGTCACAATGGTTTACCACGTGATCAAGTTCCAGTGTATTCTTGTGATTCTTGTTTCTTGTCAAAGATTTTCCTTTTTTTTATTATTACCGATTACGTAATTTATTAACGACATTTTTCCTGCGTCACTTGATGTTCTAGCCATTTCTAGATTATTTTCCAGTTGTATATATAAGGGGGCGGGATTTTTTTACTCATTCAGAGAGTAGAGTTCAGTAGAGATAGTAGAGTGTTGTAAAAAGGCGTTGTTGTGTGGTAATTTTTGTTACAGGAATCAAGCGATTATTTTGGTGATTTTAGTTTTGGTTAGTTTGATATTTTTATAGTAAGTGCTTTAGTTTCTGTGTTTTGGAAAACGAAGGAATTTGAAGTTTTTAAGTGATTTGTGAATATACAGTATTTGTTCTGTTCTTGATTGAGAAGTGCGTGGGTTAAAGTATATCAGTGGAAGCCAATCTTTTCCTAGCTATTAAGTTGCAACTAAACTTAATTATTCAATCGATACTGCAAGTCGCTTCAATTTTAAGAAATAAAATAAAATTGAAATGGAATCAAAAAATTTCTATTGAATTGCGACACATTTCATCATACTCTTTTGCAAATACAAACTCGAACGTTTTCGTCTAGCTCTTTTCAAGAGTGAACAGCAACTCTTGAAGAGACTCTTGAATATTAACTCAAAAAAGAGCTAGATGAAAAGGTCGATTTTAAGAGCACTATCAACGTGGGAACGCATAGGAACGACGTTAATTGTAAGATGCATATTTCTACTCTGTGCATTATCACACTTCGTTTTTACCACCACATCGCTGGAGGGATAAAATGTTTTAGCACTTTTTTTTAGCACCTCATTTCCGCGATTGTTTGCTTTAAAAAAATCCGCATGGCAACCCAATGTTAGCGAGGCCTGAATGTTGCCCTACATGTCAGTTTGTATTGCGAAGCTCTTAAGTTCTGCACCAATCAACAGACGCCTCAACGTGGTGGTGCGGTCTCCGATCCCGTTTGGGTCGAAATGGCTGTTGGCCTTCCCTAGGGTCCCAGTTACCAGGGCATTCCCCTTCATTTTTTCGCTGTGCTGCTCCCTGAACAATCGCAGAAGAGCAGCACTCATCTTCCTTAAAATCGGTCGCCTGTCTTCGGTCTTCTCCTACTCTTCTCTTGCTTGTCTTCGTCTCCTCATTCTTTTCCTTCTCTTAATGAGTGGCAACGTTCATCTCAACCCTGGCTTCATTTTTCCTTGCTCTGTGTGCGCTGGAAATGTGACCGGGCGGGGCAAGTCAGTGCAATGCTGCACCTGCCCCAAATGGGTCCATCTAAGGTGCTCACAACTCTCCCTCTCCAAATTTAGAGCACTTGACAGCTCTCACTCTTGGAGTTGCCCCCCATGCTGTGCCCCCACTCGTAACACTGTGACTTTTTCCTCGGACTCCTTTAGTCTGTATACCTCCACTGTACAATCTATTCCTACCCTCATCTTCAAACCCATTATCTCCGCTCTTCTCATTTTGTATCTTCTCCCTCTGCCCCCTCACCACCGTCCCTTGATCCTGGCTGTCCTTTTACGTCCTTGCCTCCTCTTCTCCCCGACTCCCTCATGGTTCTTTAATGGAATGCTGGCGGTCTTCGAGCCAGAAGCACTGAACTACTTCACTTTGTTTCGTCCCATCCTGTTGACTTTATCTGTATCCAGGAATCCAATCTCAACTCATCTTTCTCTTTCCGGATTCTTGGATTCTCTGCTCTGCATTCTGATTGCACCCACTTCCGTTCTGGCATTTTCTCTCCTGATGCCACGCACGCTAGCGGCGGTGCTGTCATTTTTGTCAGGCAAGGCCTATCTATTTCTGAACTTTCTATCTCCTCTCTTTCTTCGCTCAGTCCCTACTCTTATTATGTAGGGATCAACATCTTTCTTAACAACTCCTCCTTGCTGTCATTTCCTAATGTGTATGCCCCCCCTATTTGCTCCTCTCCAACGGATGGCAGAATCGACTCTTTTTCTCCTTCCATTCTTCCCTCTTCCAGAAATCTCTTCATTATGGACGACTTCAATTACCATCACCCCCTCTGGGACTCAAAAGGTACTTTCGATCCTCGTGGGGAGGAATTATTAGACTGGGTCATCTCTTCTGATCTCCTCTCCCTTAATGACTTTGACATATCTACCCTTCTACATCGCTCCTCTGGCAGTTGCTTTTTCTCTGTCATTTCCTTTGCTCCCTCCTTTCTCGCTCTTTCTTGCTCCTGGGAGGTGTTTCAGGACCTGGGTTCTGATAACCTACCAATTCTTTTATCTGTTCCTCTCTTTCTGGTCTTTTGCACTAGCAAACGTCTCCCTTCCTTCAATTTTCCGAAAGCTTGTTGGGATGACTTTGCCTTGTACTTTGACTCTCACTGTCCTTCTACAGAGAAATACTCGTTTCTTTCTTTTTCCTCTGCTGCTGCTCCCTTTACCTTTTTGGCACCAAATGCGGCCAAATTTTCCATTCCTTTTGGCCACATCAAACGCCCTCCCAAAGCCTGGTGGTCTGCTAAAGTGGAAGAAGCGGTTAGTGAAAGACGCAAGGCCTTCGCTGTCGCTCACAGAAGCGATGAAGATCGCCAGGCTTACATCTCCGCTTCTCGACGCTCCTCGTCAGTCATCGCCAAGGCCAAGACTGGGACATGGCAGACGACTTGCTCTTCTCTCTCACCTAGATCTAACCCTAAATCTGTGCACTCTCTTTTTCGCTCTATCGCTGGCTCTCCTTCCTTGTCTTTTTCTTCTCCTAACTTCCCCTACTGTTCTTCTCCCAGGGAATCGGCTTCGGTCTATGTCGCTCACCTAAGATTTCACTTTTCTGTTTCTCAGCCAAAGGCCTGCAGAGCAGAGCCAGAGGCTATCTTTCCGAGCTCCGTCGAGCCACGTGCTCGGAGGAGTCTCACTCGTCCTTCTACTTTCCCTTCTCTCCCACTGAATTTCTTGCGGCTGCCTCTAACCTTTCCTCCTCCACTGCCACTGGCCCAGACAAAGTTGCCTATCCCATGCTGAAGCATCTTCCTCACTCTGGCATGGATTTTCTTCTTCAAATATTTAGTATCACCTGGACTTAGCATTCCTTTTCTTCAATCTGGATGACAATTTCCATTATTCTCATCCACAAGATGGCTCTCCACTCTCCTGCTTCCTTCCGGCCTATCTCTCTCACCTACTGCGAATCAAAGCGTTTTGAACGCATCATTTTATCCCGTCTACTCTTCTTTCTGGAATCTAATTTCATTCTCTCTCCCGCCAGGCCGGTTTCCACCCTAGACGGTATACACTACATCAAATTCTGTTTCTTTCTCAGTCCATTTCGGATGGATTTAACAAACCCAGCCCGAGTTCTCGGACGATCTTCTCTACTATTGATTTTTCCAAAGCTTTTGACAGTGTCTGGCATCCCACCCTTTTCTATAAATTCATTTCGGCTGGCCTCTCTCCTTGCTTTGCTCGTTAGACTCAATCTTTCCTTCCTGATAGGCGCGCTTGCGTGGTTTATCAAAATCAGAAAAGTCGTTCTTTTCCAATCCGTCGAGGTGTTCCGCAAGGATCCGTTCTCGGCCCTGTACTTTTCTCTCTCCTCATCAACGATTTTCCTACCTTTCTGCCTTCTTCCGTCAGCTGCTTTCTTTACACTGACAATCGGGCCATTTAATCATCTTCTCCTTTGGTCCCCATTGCGGTGGAGGACACGCAATGAGCTCTGTTTCGATTGGAGCGCTGGTTTGAATACTGGTGTCTTTCTCTCAATCCAAGCAAATGTTAGGTCTCCTTTATTTCAGTCGATCCTCACCAAGCTCACCTCCGTTTACTCAACTCCCACCTTTGTTTCAATCCTTTATCCAACTTTCTTGGGGTCACTTTCGACCGCACTTTTTTCTTTTTTAAGCATGTTTCTTCGCTGAAGGCCAAATTTTTCCCACGTCTCACGGCCTTACGCTGTATCAAAAGAGAGAAGGACCCCCAAAGGAGTCCTTCTCCCTTTTGTATAAAGCTTTTCTTCGGCCCCTTCTCACATATGCCTCACCCGGATGGTTTCCTTTCTTAAGCGTTGTCTATATCACCAAATTGTAACGCCTCCACCTAGCAGCCAGTCGCGCCATCACCGGCTGCCTCTCGTCCTCCTCTATCCCACGTCTTCTCTCCAAGGCTTCTCTATTTCACCTACGAGTCACCCTGACTCATTTCACTCTTTCATCTTATAAACGGACTCTTCGTCTCCCAACCTCCTTTCCCATTTCAGGTTTGGCCAGACTTGGAGTGAAACCAAGATTCTCCGGATCTTCCTGGAGAGCTTTTGCATCCACTCACCAGCTTGTGCTTCCTTCTACATTTCTTAGGGAGGCTCTCCTTGCCTGCCCTCCCTCCCCTCCTTGGAATCTGTCTTCCTTCACTGTGGAGCCCACCCTTTCTATTTGATGCTACTGCTCTGATCTTCATCTCTGTCGTCAAGGTGCAGCTCTCGGTCATTTTGACTCTCCCTTCCCTCACGATCTGGAACTCTGGACTGACGGCTCTGTTACTTGTCCTTTTGGCAAAGACGGTTCTGACGTACTTGCCAACTGTTCTTCTCTGTGGCACTAAGGCCACTCTTTCCTTTTCAGCAGGCCCAGTTTGTTCCAGTTTTTCTGCTGAAGCCTGCGCCATTCTGCACGCTATTTGCTGGTCTCGGCAGCACCAACAAGTCTGTCATTTCTCTTCTCTTCTCCTTCTATCTGACCCTCGCTTTGTCCTTACCACCCTGTCCTCTCCTCCATCTTTCCTTCTACCTCAAACTCTGTGGCAGATCTGGTAGGAACTGTCTTCTCTCTTCTTCTGTTCTATCATGCTACTATGGGTCCCCGGACATTTGTTTCTCTCGGGGAACAATGCTGCTGATGAGCTGGCCAGACGGGGATGCTACTTGCGCCCTCTACAATCCCATGTAATCTTTCCCTTCTTATCCATCGTATCCACTCTTGTCTTTTCTCGGACTGGAGGCGTACTGTCTGATCTAAATTCTTTAACTCGCAGGTTCTCTCAATTTCCACCGAGGAACTTGTGCTCCCTCGTCACGCTTACTGTGTTCTTTGTCGTCTACACTGCAACGGACACGGCCTTCTGTTAGGTTCTTACCTCTCTAGAATTGTCAGAATCGAGAATCCTTCCTGCAGCGCCTGCGGACACTCGCCCAAGGACATCTCTCATCTCGTTCTGCACTGTCCAGCTACGGACTTTTTGCACCGCTCGGTCTTTGGCGACTTTCTGTCTCTGTACGACCTCTGGTCCAGACCCTGGGGAGTTGCCCGGCTTCTGGGTCTCCATGGTTTCCCGCCATGCCCCCATCCCTCGGAAGGGGTCGGATAACAACAACAATAACAACAAGTTCTAAAGATAACCTGGAACAAGCTTTCAGTTTTCACAAAGCAGCTTAAATCCGGAGCAAACCATTGGAATCTTCTGACAATTCGCAGCAAAAAAACTAGACCCAGTATACTGTTGTACGTATTTTGATTAGGAAGTTTCGTCAACTAAAAAAATGCAACTCATTGTCGCGTTTCAATAGAAATTTTTTGATTCCATTTCAATTTTATTTTATTTCTTAAAATTAAACCGACTTGCAGTATCGATCGAATAATTAAGCTTGGTTGCAACTTAATAGCTAGGAAAAGATTGGCTTCCACTGAGATACTTTAACCCGCGCACTTCTCAATCAAGAACAGAACAATATATTCACAAACCGCTTAAAAACTTCAAATTCCTTCGTTTTCCAAAACACAGAACTAAAGCACTTTAATAATTAAATATCAGAGACTAAATAAAACTAAAATCACCAAAATAATCGCTTGATTCTCATCACAACAATCGGATCAAGTGCAAAAATTTCCACATGTGGGGAAATTTTTGCACTTGATCCCAGCGGGCTTATATTGCACCCCCAGGTCTCTATCCCCTACCCTGTACACTCCCTTCCAGTGTACACTGCCCCGTACATTTACATACCAGGCCTGCCCCTCCAGTGTACACTGCCTTTCTTTTAATGCCCTGCCAGCTGAAATTCGAACCTGCAACCATGGTCTTCTGGGGAAAATTTTGCACTTGTTGTTGTCTTGGGGAAAATTTTGCACTTGTTCCCAACAATCATCACAGAACAACGTATTTTACAACACTTTCATTTCTACTCTACTTTATTCTACTACTCAATGAAGTTCTGAATGAATAAAAAAGTCTCACTGCGTTATATATACGACCGGAAAATAATCTAGAAATTGCTAGAACATCACGTGACACAGGAAAAACACCGTTAATAAATTAGGTAATCGGTAATAATAATAAAAAAAGGAAAATCTTTGACAAGAGACAACAATCACTAAAAAACGCTGGAAGATCACGTAGACAGCTATTGTGACGTCAGAAAGGCGTGTGAGTTACAAATCTATTTATAAATCCGAAAGAAAAAAGTTTTTTTTTCTTGAAAACAGTTTAGCAAGTTAGTGCTACAAACACTTCAGATTTACAAATAAAAATAATCACGGCAAACAAACAGATTACAACTTTATACATATGTAAAACTATTCTTCTAGCGCAAATTTACTTATTCGTGACACTCGTTATATTATATTTAATAAACTAAGGCCAATTGTAACATTTATGACGTGACAATTCAATTATTAAACAAGAAAACAATAGCTATTACATACTTCCAGATCAATTTTAGTTCGTGATAAATTGGCGAGGCAATTGCTGAGAACAAAAGCAGAACAGTTTTATACATTAAAAAAGTGAAATGAATACAAAGCTTCACCTGTGTTCAATCGTGGTTGCAGCTTTTGAATATATAACGTTTCCTTAATCCATAGTTTTCGCTAATTATTTTCTTGAGCCAGTATTGAAGAATTGCAAAAGTGAACTGTGTGGTCTGGATTTTATATATATATCTGTTTTAATTAGGACGTTTCGCTAAACGCTGCTAGCATTTTCAACCAAAATAATGCAACTACTTTTTTTAGTTGACAATGCTAGCAGCGCGTAGCGAAACGTCCTAATTAAAATATGTACAGCAGTATACTGGCTCCGGTTTTTTTGTTGTGAAAAATAGTTAGTTCTTCTAAATCGCATTGAGACTGCGTATAAACTTCAATGCTCGTGTGGAAAAACCTATATTGGACAAAGTAAACGAAATTTGAAAACAAGATTGGAAGAACTTGACTCTCTTACGTTTGAAAGGAGCGATGTTACAGATCGTTTAAGAGAAAATCCAGACCACACAGTTCACTTTTGCAATTCTCCAATACTGGCTCAAGAAAATAATTAGCGAAAACTACGGATTAAGGAAACGTTATTACAGGGTGGCCCAAAAGTAGGTATACAGTTATTAAAAGTAGGGTTTGGATCCAAAAGTAGATTTGTAGTTCTTATGTAGGCACTTTTAAACCTCTAGAATGATAGTTATATCTTAAATGGAAACTGTTTAATCTTTTTAGTGCTCAAAATGTCCTTCTTTACATGTGTTCAAAACACTCTGACATACCGTGCAGCACAAATTTCAATTTGCATCAATTTCTCTGAATGCGTCATAAATGCAATCTTTTAATTCATTTACTGTTTTGGGATTCTTCTCCTTGTTCTTTACATACTCTTTGTTCTTTACAACACCCCAAAAAAAGAAATCCATTGGTGTCAGGTCAGGTGAGCATGGTGGCCATTCAATGCTACCTGTTCTTCCGAACCAACGCTGTGTAAAGACTTTGTTAAGGTAATCTCTTACTCTTAACGCATAATGTGGAGAAATTCCATCTTGCTGAAAGAAGAGTTCATCAAAGTTAAGTTTAGTTTGAAGTTGTGGCACTACCACTTCACAAAGAATTTCCAAATAGTTCTCTCCATTAACTGTATGCCTACTTTTGGGCCACATAAAGTGCACTGCTGGTAACTTCAAAGCACATAAAAAATAGTTTAATAACTGTATACCTACTTTTGGGCCACCCTGTATATTCAAAAGCTGCAACCACAATTGAACACAGGTGAAGCTCTGCATTCACTTTAATTTTTCAATATACGAAATTGTTCTGCTTTTGTTCTTAGTAATTGTCTCACCAATTTATCACAAACGAAATTAAATTATAATATAATGAGTCGTATTATTTTGGTTGACAATGCTAACAGCGTGTAGCGAAACGTTCTAATAAAAATATGTAGAACTTAATCTAGTTTTCGCTGTTTTTTCAGTTGTTATGCAAAAGAAGCAAATTTAACGAGGATTTTTTACACTATTTCATGGGTTGGATTTGTTTATTCTCCCAGACAGAGAAACAGGAATAGTCTGGGTGCTCCGCCCAGTCACTTGTCGGTAAATTTGTATCAGTTGGTGGTATATCATCACTGCTGCAGCGTTGCATATACCACACATGGTAATGTAAAAAAACGAGACGCAGTTTTCAAAAATGAAAAATAACGTTGCTTTATCCCTACCTGGGCACGGTTTCTTGTTGCATTCAACAACTTGTTTAGCCGGTCCAGAGCATCCACGTTTATTTAAACAACTTCTTTCCAGAACCTTTGTACCACCACCACAAGTGACATTACATGGTCCAGCGTCAACCCATTCGCTCCAATCTATAAATGGTACTTGAGACTAAGAAGCAATTTTTAGAAAAGACGTTATTTTGCAAAGATGGAGGACCAAAGGAAATTAAAAACCTTTATTGCACATATTGTAGAAGCTCTTACCGGTTAGATACAAGCTAATGCAGCTTCACGGAAAGTAAACATCTATTTTTATTAAACCTCGGCTATAATGAACAATTTTCTTACGTAACTTACTGGCATGATCAAGCACGCAATGTCGCTAGTAAAAAATTTTATGCATGAGCTGCTAATTTGGCAACTTATACATATTTTGCACAAAATACCCTAGTAATTGCTGCAAACATAGTATTTGATATTTTTTTAATTGGAAATTCTTTTGTTGTGCATTAGGATGCAAATGAAAAAAACGTTGAATGTCAACCGAGAACTAAGAGCTAGGTTAATACGAACCTGGGCACACAGCAGTGTTGCATTGCTGCATTCGAGTCGCAGGACCAACGCACGCGCTGCCGTTGAGACAAGCACGGATCTGAATTGTTGTTCCGCCGCCGCAAGAACCGCTGCAGTCTCCCAACGCCATCCATTTGCTCCACTCTGAAATAAATGAGGAAGTCAGCTGACATGTTTTAAGGTTTAACCATCGCCTTATTTTTTGAAATTTAGTGTTGGTAAACGCATAAATGACAATTGATACAGAAGGCTAAACACTTTCGAAGGAAGTCCTTGTAGCGATTTTGATTAACCTTAGTATTTTAATACGCCATGCTGAAATTACAACAATACAAGCTATCTTTATTGTATGCAATAAGCAAAAAAGCACAGATATAGAATGAAGACGAGAGCCAAAATTGTGGTAAACGTCAAAAATTCAATAATGTTTTCCTAGCATAGTTCTTGGTCTCTGCTTCATTTTTAAATTGTTTCCGGAAACTGGTGCCAAGTACTACTTATCAAAGATGGCATTTTAATAAGAGTTTGCGAGTGCCATCTTCTCGGGGAAATTTTACAAAAATTTCCAAAATGATTAATTTGTTGACAAGCAGATCTAAGTGCAAGTGATGTCTACTTTTAACACTCCCTTCGCAAAGCAATCGCATGGAAAAGGGAGTGGTTAGAAAAGATGTTTATCCCTACCGCGCTTCGGGGTTTCATAGTTGTTCACGAGTTAAAACAGAAGTGCCGGTAACATGAAATTTTTAAGTCTTTTGCGGAGAATGCGCTTGAAATCGGGAAAATTTTCTCACATTTTGAATTGTGATCATCCTGGCTTGGCTCTGCTTGCCGGAAAAATCTTGCAGGAAATCCTGGCCGGGCTCGAATTTGCTGACATGAATGAAGCTAAATTTCTTCCCACTACGGCTTAGTTAAAAGAATAAATAGAGAATAAATCCTATCACTTACCTGGACAAGGATTTGAATTGCATGGAAGAAGTCGTGCACTTTCTCCCACACACCCAGGACCATTGACACAAGTTCGAATTTCTTGAATAAATCCTTTACCACAAGATTTATCACAGACGCCCTTCCGCTGCCAGGCATTCCAATCTAAACATTGCTTATAAAGCGAGTTGTTCTGAATAAAGCCATAGTCACACAAAAGTATTAGAAATTAACTCTAGTCATAGAGCAATAATGCAAGGCCAGCGAGCAAGGCAGTAGTTTCAGATCTTTCTTCAATTATTAATTGCATCTTTCATCCTAAAGTTGATACGTTGTACTTAAAACGGTTTTGGCAATTTTCTTGAAAATTGGTCCAACCGCTCCCTCTAAGATAAAACCATCGCCAACAAAGCATCTTCTCCCTACTTATATTACGGATCAACCAATTAAAAAATTAAAATTGTGTGATATCTCCCAAGTTGACAATTAATTTAACGCATCAAGTGTTAACGCATTAACGTTAATTTAACGCATCAAATTGCTGTTACCATTAGGCCTACAACGTTGGCGTTCAAACTAATTAATTACGTGATTTGATTCTTTTATACTGTAGGATTTTATTACACGGCCTAATCAAAACCTCTTTGATATACTACTGCATCTGCTCTCAGTCGTCGTTTGCGTGATGATGGTTGGGCGCAGACGAGATAAGTCGCTTTATTAATCGTAAAATATGAGGTCATTTGGGAAAACAAAAAATACGTCATGATAAAACAAACATAGCAATCGAATTTCAACTCTCATTACGCAAAAGGACTCCAAATTGTTATAACCCGTACAACATGAATAAAATTACCTACATGGGCATTTGTCGCTGTTGCATGAAACAATTCGAGTGTCCTCCCCAATGCAGTTTCCGCCATGTAAACACGTTCGGGTAAGACGTAATTGTCCACCACCACAACTCACACTACAAGAGCCATTGTTTGACCAGCTTGACCACTCTGAGACAAACATAGGATGGTGTTTTAATGCCTCAATTATCGACATAAATGCCAATGATGTCTCAACCACCTATACATAAATAGTAATAACAGATATCAAAGAAAAATTCAGAGCCCAAAATTGTAAAAAAGACCAACAAAACATGAATTTTACGCTTTCTTTCTTGGCTTTTTAACTTTTTTTCCGGGTTTTTGTTGGCCGAGAGGCGCTGATTCGGTGTTTGTGTATTACTAAACACTAACTTTCGAAGGAGGTTTTGTTTTGGTGAAGCATGAATTTTACGCAAGAGGCTGAAAAAGTAAACTTTAAACAAATTTAACTCATTAAGTTTCACTTTTACTAAATACAGCACTTGATTTGCTTTAGATTGGCAGCTTAACAGTTGAATTGCATACCGGGGCACGGAGTAGTGTTGCATGTCACATTTCTGGTGCTGGATCCAACACAACCTTCTCCCCTGAGACACGCCCTCACTTGAGTCGTGATCCCGTTTCCGCAACTGGCGCTACACAAATCGTAGTCAAGCCATGGTGACCAATCTGAAATATGAAGTAATTTAATTTATTAACAAATTAGTCGGTAAAACAAACACAGAATGGGAGGCAGTAGCAATGACATAATGGAATGAAATGATAAAAACTTATCTAATTTTAAAACGCAAAACAAAGACTTTGATTGGCTGCAAAACGGCTTTAAACCTTGTTGTTGCTGTTACGTGACTTCTTTCCTGACTGTTACGTGAGTTTTTCTAGCATAGAGACGTACCCGACCGGTAGTGGGAGATCATGGGATGGAGACACAACAGCCCCGTAACTGGTAGCAGCCTGGAACAGAGCTCTTACACAGAAAAAATGTGCCTAAGAAAGTGCGCATAAAGACTGTGTGCAGCATGACAGGACAGAACGAAATCACGGATGTTCTGAGCAGAGGCGGTCAAAACAGCTTAAAAATCTACTTTGGCTAAAGTACTGCTACTTACTCAAAAAATACTCAAGTAAAGGTAGAAAGAAATGAAAAGAATTTTTACTTAAGCAAAAGTGTAAAGTAGTTCATACTAAAATACTTAAAAGTAGAAAGTAATTTCATTTTTTATCAGTTTTGTCCTGTATTTCTTTAGACCAGCGGTTCTTAACAAGGGATGCCAACACCACATTGCGTGCGAAAAGAGATTTCTAAAAGTGCAAATGTCTCTTCAATTTTTTGCTTTATTTACATTGTTGAGCCAGTAGGTTTACCGCCATGGAGCATGCAGTAGCGACATTACAAAAAAGTAGGATCTGACCAGGTAGACACAATTTTTGGTGGTGACTCTATTCTTGAAAAACTTTCAAAAGGGGATTGCCTCTTCAATTTAAGTTGGTGACTTTTTCTTTTCAAATTTTTTTTGCGTATGAAATTACGTTTTGGTGATGCCTTTTTTTCATTTATTTTAGTGAACCCACATATTTTTAGTAAGAATTTGCACAGTATTAAGCAAAGTTCAAAGATATTTGCAAAAATCAAGCTTTCATGATAATCTTACACAACACTTTTATAAATCTTTTTGAAAAGTGTAAATATCCCCTTGGTCTCCCCCAGGCTACTACCTTGACAAGAGCAGCAACTAGCTTGTGAACAAACTACCATATGTTTGAAAAGATAAAACAAGCAGCAAAAAATTAAACACAGGAAAATATTCAACTTTACTTTTGATACCAAAACTTTAAAATGAAAAAGCTTTATGACATCACGGCTCATTGACAATAACTCATCGCAACTTGCCCATTTGTAAAAAAGCAGCATTATTTGGTTTATGAAATCTGAGCCAAATTACCCCATTTTAATCAAGAATTTGTAGGAAATACAAATTTAAATTCAAAGAATTTTTTTTGGCCAACATACCCCATTCCAATTCAGCAAACATTAAATTTACTTAAGTGATAGTTATGACTACTTAAATAGCGCTACTTCCTACCTGTCCTACTCATGTAAAAGCAAAAAAAATTAGACTACTCAAGTAAGTAGCTCATTACTAAACAAGGTATTTAAGTAGTTTACTTTAGTAGAATTACTTTGTCAGTGACCACCTCTATTCCTGAGCTGAGCGACTGTAAGTGCCATTGTTTAGTTGACCCATAGAATGAAGAGAAAGCAGAATCAGGGACAGAGTGTTAAAAAGAGTAAATAAGTTCATGGTTGGCTTTAATTGAAGAAAGTAAATATTTCTTGACGAGTTTTAGCTTTGGCAATGACGGTAAAAGCATGACGAGGTGCTAAGATCTAAGCTTAGCGTTCTTCCTTACTTCTTTTTAACAAAAGCAAAACTCTTGATGTCTTTAACTTACAGCCGGTTCCACTTTATGAGGCCAGTTAGCATAATCGTGGCGTTCGAACGTCCAATAGGAACAAAACGTTTGGTTGCATTTAATGCCGAAGAAGTAAAGAGAGCAACTACAGAAAATTAAGAACAACTACAGAAATCTACAAAAAATGGAAAAAAATCGCAGCAGGCAGCGAAATCTTGTCAGCAAGTTTTTCAAAAATTGAAAACGGAAAGCAGCTATTGAAATGAAAAACATGAAAATAAGAAATTGTTTAGGAAAATAGGAAAGGCGATTAAAACCCAAGGGTATGAAAAACCTCTCAAGTGCAGAAAAGGGCTAGAAACGAAGAGCAAAGGAGGTATCTTCGAAAGAGCGGATACCGGAAGAACGTTAAAAGTGTGTAATGTAGTCAGGAGACCAAAAGATAGCAGATTGATGTTTCCTTTTGAATCCATTTTTTCAAATGGGCACTTCTGCTCTCCGGTTCGGCATTGCAACAAACACACACAAAAATAGTTGCAACAAACACACGAAAAAATAGTTGCAACCAACTCACACAAAAACGGTTGAATGGAATGCAGAAGCACCCTTTTAAAAAATCGATTTTGAAGCTACTTTCTGGAAACTTGAGTTGTAGAAAAGTCTGCAAACGTTTGAGGTAGAATTGAGTTGGGCCCCATTTATTATTAATACTTCTATTATAATGGAGACTTGCTTTTTTGATACTTTCTTTCAGCAAAAAAGTGTTTGCCCCTTTTTATGAAAGATGCACTTGTGACGTGGCCTCTTAAATAGTTTCTGAAGAATTTGCTGCTATCTCAAGTAAATATGCCCTTTCAAAACAAGAGCTGCGCATTTTTCAAAGCTACCCCTTCCTGCCTTTGGGATCTTTCGACTTTCCTGTGCGTATGTGAAGATATTTGTGGAATCACATTGCTAGAAAACTAAGCTAAGCGAACGCACGGAGTAATCCTAAAACACAAATAATTCTATTAGATGCAATAAAATCAAACATTGTGGAATTTTTAACGTGCAAACCCTAAAATAAGGCAATTCCTTGAAGTAAAAAATTTCTCTTAAGGAAAAAATTCTTCCCAGCTGAAAACCATTGATTTTGACATTTTATTCGGCCGAAAAAAATTAATGCAGCTAAATTATTTTGTTGAACGCCATTTATTACTTTTACTATACTAATTCAATGATTTTTTTAAAGGCTTGAGATATTTTCGCTTCACTGTCATCCTTCAAAAGGAACTTCTAGTCTCAGCCTACCAACTAACCATCGGGGCAAGACTCAATGTTGCAGCTGATTGCGACCTGACTGGGTCCTCTGCATCCAAACTGATTGACACATTTCCGGCTGACTAGAAGGCTTCCAATACCACACGAGCGTGAACACGAACCATTTATCTTCCATGCATGCCAATCTGCAGTAAAAATAATTTACTTTCAATTACATCAGCTTTGTTTTATTTAACATCAAAAACAAAGCATACTCCGTAAACCCGACAAATGCCTATGTGCAACTACAGTAAAAGCAATGACTTAGCAAGCAAGTTTAATTGCAGGTTGCAATCAATCAAAAAGCAGCAAAGTGCTGCGGTGTCAACTAGAGTAACAAACTTCACAGCAAGTATTTGCGAAGTCTTTTAAAGACAAAAAGGTAAATGAAATACGATTAAGTTTTTGGTGCCAGGACTAAATTATGACTGAGTAAATAAAGCTCCGTGTTTCGTTCGCAACATTTTCAAGCAGCAGCTCTGGGTCTACCATTTATGAAGGTTTAACATGGTTCGACTCGAGAATTGAGCACTCATCTACTGACTGCACCCAAACGGTGTTATCAGTAACTACTATTCCATGTCACCAAAATTAGCAAATACTCAAAAAGTGCACAATTGTTTTAAAGTTTTTTGCGCCAATATTACCTTGGCTTTCACTAATATTGAAACAACGCCCATACGGTACCAAATACAACACCAAGAGAATATTAGCTAATTGTAAAAACTCAATATAGCATTTAAATAACTTAACGAGTTGAAACTCAATAAGTCGATTAGTGCAAACTAAATGCAAAGACTCGGTAAGCAACCTTGCTGTGTGTCGTCACCTAAAACAAGGTAGCAAAGCGCTGCAGACTCAAACAGCTTGAAGATAAATTGAGCAACTACACAAGCAAGTACAACGACCTGTCCCGCAACCATTTACAATGATTTCTACCGAGTTATTGATCACAACACTTTACTCCGTATATAATAGCATTTTGCGGTAGGGCCTACAATATTACGCACAGCAGTATTTTGTCTAAACCTGACTTAAGAGTGACGTGGAGACCAGGCTTAAGCGGCCGTGCATTATATAAGCCGCGGTGCAGTCATTTGGGACCCACCGAAATCAGTTAGGCGCCGTTTCAACGTAATGCGTACATTCTATTCTTAACGTCAGCGTTGAGGCGACGCGTCTGTGGGATTCGAACCTGCGCCTTTGGAACTGGCCTCCTCGCGCGCCGAGTTTTGCTGCCATGCACCACTTGCTGCCAGCAATGCCTTAAAGCACCGCATTTAGTCTGTAACTTTTGGAAGACCTTTTTGTACCTAATCACTGCTTGTGTGATCAACTTTACACAAGGATATCAGTTTTAATCCATAGTCGAGCGGCTAGAAGTACGTCAAAACAAACCTCATTCAAAAGTAAACAGCACGTAAGTTTTGTGCTTTGTGTTAGGTTGTTTTATAAAAGTCAACGTTAATGCTATTGGGGGACCTCTTGGCCCTAGGCAAGCCCTGCTGATGAGTCCAAAAGGACGAAACACGTCCAGGGATGGCTTTGTAACTTTGAATATATCTCTCAATAGCATTGCTTTCTTCGGAAGTCTTGCGCCTTCAGGACTCGCTTTGTTGTTTTGTTTCTCGCTTATAAGACGTTTTCTGTCGATCGTAACCACTTGGAGCTAGCAATATAAAAGTTGTTTAGGTGATAAAAAAAGATCATGAGTACAGAAAACAAAAGTTCGATGATTATTACATTTATAGGAAGTGCTAAATACCAAAACTAGCCAAAAAAAATTTTGCTACCTTAATCTATCAAGACGATAGATTTAAAATACCTTGACTGACGCAGGTTCGGCCACAGGGTCCGTTACAACGACATGTCGATAGTTCATCACATTCAGTGTCTTGAGTGCACGTTGCTCCACAGAATAACGATCTTCTCTGTCCTTCATTTATCTCAGATTGCTTGCAATCCACTTAAAAAACATTGATTTAGTATTTCTTTGAGGTTTGAATTCTCTCGCACCAATAGCACGTCATTTATAATGTCACAACGTAAACGGAAATATTTGGCCGGTAAAGGTGATAGATAAAGGTAGACTTCTTTTTGAAACCGGTGACAAACTCTTATTTGCGGCTATTTTCTAAATAGCTGTAGTGAGATCATTTTTACCAATTTTTAAGCCAAAAAGTCATCTCTGCCAGGGTCGTGCGAACTTATTTGCAAGTGGACTAACCACGTCATTCAGCGGGCTTGGCGGGAACACTTTTTAGGCCTTTAATTTTTTCTGGAGATCAACTTCAAATGGCCAGAGTTTTTCACACTAAAGACCTTATTTTTATTTTGGAAGATCATGGCTGTTGGTCACAAGTCATAGCCTTAAGCTGGCTCCGCAATTCCATATCACTGGCTGCAGTTTGCATACCTACCATCTATACGCTAACTCTATTGTTTTCCCGCTATTTTTTTCATTTAAATTTAAAAGATTCATTATAAGAAAACAGTTGTTTTTCAAACTTGAGTGAAATACAGTACCGGTACCGAAATAAACAGATTGTTTTGCAAAGATTCGATGATATCAACACAAAAAGGTTACTCGTATTCGCATAACTCTTAGCTATTGTACGATAAGAAATAAATAACACAAACAGAAATGGGTAGCTTTAGTAAATCTATTTCAAACTGCATGCTTACTGGAACACATGGTGTCTCCAGCCCACTGTCCATTCTCACGACAATAATGAACAGAAGATTGTTTGTTGTGATAATATTTGTTGTCACATGTGTATTCAGCAAAATCATTACGTGTAAAAACGGTGCATCTACCAGTCGTATCACTGTAACGTTTTTTAGCACCCTCCTCACCACTACTCTACTGGCATGAGGAATGGCAGGAGGATCTCCACAAGTAGTAACTGCAAAATAACTTTCTTCACTTTACAATTACGGAAAGAGATCAAAGAGAACAACCATTAATTTTCCTGAAAACACTTTAAGCGTTCCATAGTGTTTAGAGAAGCAGCTAGAGGCAGGAAAAGTATGCAGAGCATCCATTTATCTCTTCGTAACAATGCTAGTTTTGAGAAAAGCTCAAGTCAATTTGAAAAACCGCAAAGCAGCAACAGCTGAGAGCAGCGATAGTCGAATCCGGGGCCAGTGGCTTCACCAAATTATTTTGAGGTTAGAAGAATGATAACTTTTTAAAGGGTTTCCAGATTTGTGCCGATGGGGGTTCTTGGGCATGGACGTAATTACAAGGCGCTTGATAGAGCAATTTCCTTCCAGAATGATCTCGTTGAGGGTGCATCGTCATGTATAACGTGCTGAAGTCTTTGTGACGCAATAAAACAGTTTCGTGAACTATTTGATGACAGTATGTTTGCGAAATTCTCACACCGCGTAAATAAGTGATGGAGAAAACCTGTGTTTGTCAATTCAGTGTATAATTGGCTTCACTGTATGGGATATTTAAATTTCGCCTAAGTGAGCAAAAGTAATGAAACTTACAGAAGTTTACCAGTTTTTACGAAGAAGATCTTTCCTTGAATTTAACCATAAACGAACGGAGTTTGTAAAGTGAAAAGCTTTTTCGGGAAGTCTAATGTACCTTGCAGAGAATGGAGTTTTAAAAAGAGAATAGAGAAAGGAGTTTTTCAGTAGAAGAACTTTTTTTGGAATCAGTTTCAAAATGAACAGCAGTTAATATACAAAATGGCATTCAAACTTTATTTTAAGTGCTCGTTTGTTTTAAACAAAAATTTACAGATATTTTGGTAACTAAAATAAGGTGTATTACTACAATGAATGTTAACGAGCAGGTAGTAAACTAGAAAACTGCTGAAAATTTTCAGGGGCTCAATCCTCTTTTGAAATATTTGAAGTCATCACGCATACTGGTATCACTAGGACAGCATAGCTGAATACCGTGGCATATCGTTTTCATGGAAACTATGATTAGCACGATGTAACAAGCAGCAAATTATATTATTTGAGAATACTACAGCACCTTACAAAGCAAACCAAAAAGACTGAACATCTCTCGAGTGGATCAGGATTGGTTTTCCTATGCATGACACCTCAATCGCCCTGCCGTAAATGAAGAATAAAGATAGAGCAACAAATTAGCGAATGCATCACAGATAGCCTGTAGTCGAATTAAGGTAGATATTAAAATGTATGCTATATTGCTTTTGACATCTGCAGTACTCAAACAAAAAAGATTTTAATTCTTCGTGTTTGTTTATTTGCTTCTACTGTTTGGAAAGTTTGCTGTCATAGCTATACAAAGTAAAGCCAAAGATATTTCATCTTGGATATAGTCAATACAACAACAGAAAAAAATACAACCAACTGATAAAAATTACCATCAAGCACCAATTTTGATTACAATGGAATGCTAAAGCAAGACATTGAAATTGTAGAAAAGTAATGCAAACAACACTTTTGACATTTGCAGTTTGATATAGCACCACGTTTCTGTCAAATTATATTGGCTATCCTTCCTTTGTTTGTAAGGCACAACAATCTGACTATGAAAGAAAGCAGGATGTTCTTGGTGAGGCAAATTGGAGCTCAGTCAGGTTTTGGCAGAGCTGCTCCGCAGATTTCTTGATAATATTTTTTTAAAATAAAACTGACAAAAGTTTGCGTTCCTTTCAAGAACAAATTTATGTTTGAAAATTTGCTCAAGTATACTGCGTACTACTATTTTTCATTTTTTATGCAGAACGTAATTTCTTCAAAAACTTCTTTCTGCGGAATGATCAGGTTGCGAAGTTGAGCACGGCCAATGTGCTAGACCTTACATAGAAGGACATGTTTTTAAACATGCTTCAACTTTCATATGCTTTGCTCACTGTTTCAAAAACCTCAGTCACAGTTGAACGTCGTTTTCCACCAGTAAAACCCAATCAAAACCTGGTTACGTTCCTCCATGGGGACTGTTAGATTGTCAGCATTAACCTTGCTTTCTATTTATTAAAAGCAAACTCAACAGAAACCTAAGGCAAAGAAGTTACTTTGCAACATTTTTATGAATTGAAAAACAGCATTTCGCTGCTGCGTAGCCAAGGGCTGTCTGATAGCACTTAGACAGTACAAAGAGGTATTCGGTGTCGCGTAATAGCCAATTTCGGTGAAATTGAGTATTTGCTTGTTGTTGCTCTATCTCCACCTTCCATATACGGAAAAACAACAAAGGCGTTCTGCATAGCCATGGGACAATTGGTCCAAACCGACTTGCGAGGCGTTCAAACACTACTTTTTGTTTGCTTTGTCAGTTTTTGTCTTCTTGAATAATTTGCTTCATGTTAGAATTAGGTCTGCTATAAAGCTTTTTAGGCAGTGACAAATGAAATGCAAATAGGCATCAGTGTCTTTCTAGATCACTACAAGAAAACGTATGTTGTGTCTTGTTTATAACTTTTTAAACTCGCAGTTTACAACTGTCAAATGAAATCAGCCTAAAATTCTTCTTAATTATTTTACTGCCCCTCCGAAAATGTTACTCTGACTAGGTCACTGGTTTTGGAAAAATCATGGTGAAGACCAAATATTTTTTGAATATGCAACCGGTAGGTGGTATTTCTAAAAATTCAATCCGTCTAAAAACTTTGGATTCGTATGAATCCCTGGATCTCCTCACACCGCTACTGGCAGCAGCATAGACCAGCACTGATCGATCCTGCCTTAGGATGATTACAAACTGATCGGGTGATTAAATGTTTAAAAAATGCAGATTTTGTCAAGAATTTTCGAAAAGCACAAACTTGTATAAAAGGCTCATACTATTAACTAAGAAAACAAGTGCCTATATTATTTGAAACTTTTGTTCTTAGTCAAGATTAGTTATTTTACAATTTTTAGTGCTTTGACATGTAGAATAGTTTCATTGGTTGTTTTCTTAAGTTTTTCCTTGAATAAGTTTTAGGCTGTCTGCAGTCCACTTAGAACACACCCTTTTTGAACTGGTAATAAAGTTTTACATTTGTATAATTTTGTAGCTAGCTACTAGCTTTGCTGTTTTTGTTGATTAATTGCCATGCCGCTAAACTTATTTTCAAATCGGTAGCCGAGACTGGAAATATAACTTGGTGTGTAAGCATCTTCATGCAATGGATCGAGCGCTGGCTCGCAATTATCTGATTGAGTGTTCAACACCATAGTGTATGTGCGTTCTTTTGCTCTTGAAAAAAGATACTTTGCAATATTTTTCCTGTTTGGTCGTTTGAGTGCATGCTGTAGTCTTCCCCCAGATGAATTAAAACATTGTTGATATTTTATTTGAATAGCTATTACCGCATTTAATCCAACTCTGACTTAATTTGCCTCGTAACTATGTACATATTGTTTTTGCATTGCAATGCCAAACTACGTGTTTTTCGTCATAGTAAGAATCTTCGCAGTGTGTCCTTTTGTGTAACAATTTGCTTTTTTTCAGGGCTATCAAAGCTGGTTTTGTCCCCAGATCCCCTGTCCTACCTCAAACAGCAAACGAACTACATGGAATATGTTTCACACAAAAATTAACGATTAGAAATCTTGATAAAGCCAAACATTTTTCATCTCCGGGACCAGATGGTATACCGTACGTAGCTTTAAAAGCAACTGCGCCGACTATGCTAAAACTCTTGAGAAGATTTTTCAATATTTTCTTGATTCTTTACTACTCCTTACATTTTGGAAACTTGCCCGATTTCGCTAACGCAACATCAGTTTCTACAAAAAATAAATTTTCAGAAAAAGTATCAAATATTCTTTCAAACAAATAAAGATAACTTGCTGATAGTATAAACACATACAGTACATTAAAACAGCATAGACTTTCAAAAAACTCAAAAGTTTATGCGGTTGTCATGTATGTGTTTATACCATTAGTAAGTTATTTTTATTTGTTTGAAAGAATATTTGATACTTTTTCTTTACTTTTTTTGTAGAAACTGAGGATGCGTTAACGAAATCGATTTTTCCTATAACAAAAAATCTCTAAGATAATTTTATTGCTATTTATTGATAGCAGACTCTTCAACTTTTTTGCTTAGATAAAATATCCTACTAGGGTCTGATTACTGTTTTCCACTTTAATTTTTTAACTATGATTGCAAACAGATGGTATCTTGTATCTACGAAATAGTGTGGAATTTTGTGCAAGAGACCAATTATTTGAATTCCCCTCGATTTGAGTTCACGCCAAATTTTTCTTCTTTTAACTACTTATCAATTGCTTTAATACATCGAGGATGTCACTGCTTCAGTTTACCATGGTCTTTTTGTTGACGCTGTTTACATTGACTTTTCAAAAGCATTCAACTCAGATCCACATGAAAGATTATTGTGCGAACTCTCTGCGTCGGGAATTAATGGGAAACTGCTAAAATGAACTCTATCTTTTGAAACAGATCGGAAGGAAGTTGCAGTGGTTAGAGGCTCAAAAAGTGAGTCTAAACTTATGCTTTTGTGGGTTCCACAAGGCAGTTGTCCTGAGCCATTGCCATTTATTGCTTATGTTAATGATGCTGATGCTTGCCTCAAGCATTGAACCATGCCGAAGTACTGTATGCAGACGACGTCGCGACGTTCTCTTCACACTCAGTATTAACAGCGAAATCTCGTCTCAAAGCCTGCTCTAAATATCGCTGAGAAGTTTTATTCGCAATTATGAAAACCGCTTCGTACAAATGCAACCTTAGTCTTTAGGCCAATATATATTACGTGATTTTTGTTTAGTTAACGTTTTTTCTTTGTCGTGTTTAGATAAATGTTTGCAATTTAATTTTTTAGTACTTCTTGCATTGAATCCAGAAATACACTATTATTATTGTTATTGTCTAAAGCTGTTAAGACCTTTCTGGGGTTCTAGGTATTTTGGTGCGGAATGATCTGCGTAGCGTTGATTTAAGATGGAAAAATATCATTGATCAAGGATAAAGATGGATTTTTTCTTTACGGCAAGCGTGCATTTTCAACGTCACCGATTTGTTTTTTTTTAATTTGTGTTTAAAGGGATCTCTCATTTATGAGTAAAACTTTATGCCTAAGTTGAACCACAGCAATGAAGTGAGACTTGGAATCATCTAAATATGTTCACAAGTTCAACTCCCTGACTACAACAATAAGCAATTCACCGCCGGCTATATCGACAATTGCAACGCGGACAGAAATATCGGGAATATAATTAATGTTCGTTGAGCTTAACATATGTAGAGCTACTTACTACGTCGTACCTTGCTGAGCTCCAACCCACAAACAGGTTGATAAAAACCACAAAAATATAGCTATCAACATCATTCCTTTCTTTTCTACGAGTTGCTCTTTCTTCCTTCCAAGTTACTTGAAGTTACTAAAGTTGAGATCAGGCAGTTCGACTTGTTTTGGGCTAAACACTAGCTGATTACGTCAACACGTGCAAGATAATGACGGTTTGTGATTGATTGATACAAATTGAAAGACGTTTCGAAGAAATATTGGCAAGAATGTAAATGAAAAGGTCACCTTATGAGTATTCAGTTTGATTCTACTATTGTAGGCTGTGTTGCATAATTGAAAAGATTTGATATTTGAATTACCAATTTTTAGGTCATTTTCTTCATTCTTACATGAGAATACCATGAGGTGCATAATGTTTTTAATTATAAGCAATTAGGTCTGGCGTGTACTACCTACGGCGTGCACATAATTCTCAGCTTTGCTTTGACGTTGATCCCCCCACCAAAAAAAAAAACAGAAGGTGAACTCTTTTTTTTATCAGCAGCAAAGCCGGGTAAACCATATGCGAATTGCCACAGACCGACAATTCGTTTAGGCCTTCGACCAGCCCATTACAACTAGCACTGCTGAAAACGAATAACGAATCGAACATTAACATAAAACACGCTAACAGTGGCACAAGAAGAGCAGCTTGGAAAAAAGCTGACAGACTATTGAACCAAAGCCGGAACATTGTCAGCAGAAATCAAACACATGGATCCTCAGAATCAGAGGACATCAGCCGCGCCAACCGATTCTACGAATCCTAAGCGTTCTCCTCAAGGACTAAACTTTCAAATCCAAAGTCTTGCACCTTCAGTTGATATTCGAATCTAATCCTATGAAAATCATACGTTCTCGTCAGGGTCTAAACTCACTAATTCTCAGTTTTTCACCATCAAACAATATCAGATACAAAACGTACAAACTCCAAGCATTCCGATCAGGGACTAAACTTGTAAATTCCGGGTTCTGCACTTCAGAGCATGCAAATCCTGAGTCCTACAGCATCAGTTGACATCAAGTGTGGAATACGCCAATCTTTAGTGTTCCGGAGATAACCAACTAAATCTTCGAATTCACAGCTTCACGCCATTAGTCAACATCAAATATCGAAAACACGAACTGCGAACCTCACGTCGCTGACTTAACCTGCGTGTGAATTCAGCGTTACAAACTGTCAATCGCATCAATACTAAATATACCAATTCCGAGCACTCCCGTCAAACAAAACCGCCGGTCTGCAGCATTACTTCCAAACAGACCATCTTCACGCGCATGTTTAGCCATAAGTTGTTTTTTACAACTCGCTTGGTAAACGGCTTCTAGCATTCTAAAGCGGTTTGAACTCTTATCATTACATTGAAAATAATCAAAATCTAATTTATACACCAGATGAGAAATTATTGCAATTTGTATTCAAGATGGGGTGAGTTAATCCCAAAACAACAAAAAAAATCTTCGTCTTGAAACAAAAGATGTTCAATTTCTTTCACTAAGGCCGTGAGTGAAATTAAAGTCTGTAATTCGACTTTCAATTGCAAAAAGTTGTGCACCCTTAAATTACATCATCAGTCATCGATTTAAAAATAAAATCCAAAGAAATGTATTTTAAAGAAGTAATCAGAATGAGCGATCAGATGTTTTGAAGTTCAGTAACCCCAAAGTGTTTTCTTCTACATTGTTTGCTTCCACCGAATCCCTTTAGGGACTTCGCTCTTATCCCATTTTCTTAAATACATCACTGAGAACAAGATCTGAGAACAAAAAGCAACAATGAAAATAACAAAGAAAATCAATAAGTAACATTTGTAATGCCAATATTAGTTAAAATTAAATTACCGGTGGCTCACGGTTGATGGATCGGTGGAAAATATTTGAGATCTGACTGCTTAGCAGTTGACCGAACATAGGTGTGCGAAATCTCTGAAGTATTGCGTGATTGTACAGAACCAAAGTTGGCCAAGCTGCGGCCTGCCAAAGAGTTTTATGCGACCCGCGAAAAGTGTCGTATTAAGCTAGTAGCATCTTGCCTGACTGTGTTAGTATACAAAATGCTGAAAAAATAAAAATAGATTATGTGTTTACTTGTTACTTAGATTATGTGTTTACTTGTTATTTATATTATGCGTTAACTTAAAAAGTGAAGTAGCCTGATAAAACTTATTTTTTTGCGTGTGCAAAATCGTTTTAAAATTGACTCAGAAAAAAGCTGAAATAAGAAGTTTTCGTTTTTTACACTTAATTCCTCTAATTCTTTTGTTTTTTTCTTTCTTGCACGATGTGTTCTGTATTTAAAATACCCTCTTCAAATTTTGATAAATAAAATTAATTGCTGTTTTTTTTGCTTAAGAATTTTGTGATTGAATTTTTTACGTCCTGTAGATATACAAAAAACAAACATTATAAATAGTTCCGTTCTACCTTGTAACATTGAGGCAAAAGTAAGTATAAAGACAAAAAATTAAGACAATATGTAGCAGTATTTCCCCTCGTGAATTCCAAATAGTAAAGTTTTTACATTAAGTTATAAATAATATTATTTATGTACTTTTCCTCAAATCGCGTTTGTTTTTCTTGGTGCGAGGGGAAGAAAATATAACGATTAACCCATTTTGTTCTGGGGTCTTAAATTTTTCTGTTTTTCACGTAAGATTTGATATTGCAGAAAACAAAATAGGATTTGCTTTGTAAATTTAATCGTTTTTATCGGATTTATGGTCGAATTATGTAACGTTTCTCATGTAGAATGCTAGCAACGAATGGCTACATAAACGTTTTTGTTAATACCGCATTCAATGTTGGCAGAATAGCTACCGTAATAGACAACAAGTTCTACCGTAAGTATTTTTCGTATCAATCTTGTACTGCCGGTGAAAATCATAAATATATTTATAGGTATATACAATATTTATGGCTGCGTTTAAATCTTCTAAAATATGTATTTAAAACATGCAACGTCTACTCGTTCAATGTTATCATAGCTGGCGCTCATTATATTACCACATTTTAAATGTAAATCACATATGCAAAGACAACTGTGTTCATTTTTTAACCGATTGTTTCCTAATTTAATCAAAAAACAAAAACTTTAAACAAATAAAGACATTTTTGATTTTCTAGAAAAGACTGAAAAATGGACATGAGCACAGCACATACAAAATTATTAGCCTGATTGACACGTCAAAAAGCTCTAAAAGGTGCATGAAATACTGCTAAGCATTCGACTTGACAGGGCACTCGGAATTTAATGGAAAGAAATTTTGATTTTCTTCCGCACTGGGCACAGCGAAGTCTGGTTGGGCCATTTTCTATATGGCGGTTTTTCCCGTTTTTTTCTGACATCTTCAGGCACACGTATCTACATAGATTGTAGACGTCTTACTGAAACCCTTAATACACTCTTGTCTGAAGCAAAATCTTTTTGTAGTCAAGGGCTGCTTGTCTTTTGAATGCCAGGAAGTCTAATGATATTGTGATGTTACTGGGATGCAGCCGGTAGATAATTCACGTATTCTGTAAAGAGCAGTTTGCAGCGAAGGCAAAGAATGGCCACCACTATCGTTTAGTACGCATTGAAATTCGGTAAGCACCAAAGTTTTGGACCGTGTGATCCACATCTCTCATGCTATGGTTGTAGGATTTAATTATTCTTGGTTGATCAATATTCACTCTTGTTTTTTTTCTTTCGTCGACTACTTAAAAACTTTTTGCAATGGAAACACTGAGTGAACATTAGAAGCCATTGCTACAACTGAGTTGTCGCGCCAGGAGCTAATACAGTACATGCAGTACCATCATGTCAACTGCGTCCGTCAAAAGCAACTATTTTACTTTTAACTGGCTCTTGGTACTTGATGGGGTCCTTCTCGATGCTGTTTGTTTTGACTGTGCCTGTTCCTTCAGGTCCCCTTGACGTCAAATGTAAATGCAGGCTCATTCTAGCAAAAAAGTTATCAGAATACCCTTGGAATAGAATAATGGAGGATATTTTGGAGACAGGATCTATATCCGCAGTGCGGCCCAGCCCCGGTGTCTTATGATATCCGCCTGCTGCTCCTTGACAAGAACTCTGGTAAATTGGTTACCCAAGTGATGTTGCAAGTACCCATTATTTGTGTGTGAAACGGATAGGCTTCCCTCTGATGCACTGCTTCATAAAATGTTTCCCGTAATACGGAATCATTGACTCGTCAATTGAATCTTCTTCCTTCCATCACCAAAAAAACTTTCCAAACCGCTGATTGGTCGAATAATGTTCTCACTTTCTCAAACTTGTCCCCTTCTCTCAATTACCAGTTGTTACCCAACTGAAGAAACTTCATGATTTGACCGAATCTGTTCCTTGTCATAGCCAAAGCAATAGAGGCGTTGTGAACATCTTTATGTTTCCAGTACATTGGGCGTCTGGAAAGAGCTGCGTAACTAGAGACAAAAACCGAGGTGAGCTTGAATTTCTATTCGATTTGTCGCGAATCTGTGATTTTCACATTGTTGTGCGTACAATTGGTCTGGGTTGCAATGTGATTCACTACTTTACCATCAAAAAATCGTAATAAATTGTTTCACTGGTGCAAAATATTCATCCAAAAATCTAGGTTTGGGGGTATTCCAATGCCAGTGCTGTTTGCTAAGGTCCGCTTTTTTTCCAACACATAGGCTATTTTGCTGCTTTCTGCTTTTTAGCTGGAACTCTTCCAAGATCAGAAACAATTTCAAAATGGTCATCAACCTAAAAAAAGAATTGGAAGCAGAAAAATAGCAATTTGCAGTCGCAAGTTTTTAATTTTTTGCTATTAACGTCTTTGCGTAAATATCTTTGCATAATTGCTATTAAAGTCTTTGCATATACTTAACTAAAAATAATTTCAATGAGATATTTTGACAACGTTTTAAAAACATGCAATTAAGCTAAGCAGTGGATATGTTACCACCGAAGGCATTTCACCCTTGAGAGCATACTTGTCGCTAATCACTATTTATTGTTGGACTGGTCAGAATTGGTGTCTTGGTATTTTTCCCCACTTGAAAAGATAAAAATGGCAGATCTAGCCTTAACCTTAGCACATTCAAAATGAAGCCAGATAAATAGCGTACCCACTACCACAAGTGACGTTTAGTAATTTTCTAAAATATAAAAAATAACCCACCACTCCTCCATAAAAAAGCTATTTAAAAACAATTCAGCCTGAGCAATATCATCAGTCCTCTCTCCAATTCTTCCAAATAACGTCTATGAACAGTCGTGTCTTGTAATAACAGCCGCTGTAAGCTTGATGAGCTGAAATGAAGTCAAATTGTTTATGGACACATCAACATAGTTCTCCTTACCACTGTCTTCATCTGGATTCTGATCATCTCCCGGGGGTAGTAAGTAAACATCAGCGCTTCTTTTCAACCAAGTCACCTTCAATAATTGACAAAATTTCATGCGCCGTCAACAATCTATGAAAAACAGGAAATAAAACGACTACTTTCTAAAACTGGTAAAAGAACTATGACAATCAATCAGAAAAATTTACTACCAATTAGGCAAAATTACAAATACATGCATATATTTTATAAAAAAAAACTTAGAAAATACCACAAAAGATATTTGCTGCTTCTAGTAAAACAAACAAAGTGTGCTTAATTGTTACAAAACTTTTTACGGCTATTTTGCAACAGTGGAACATTTCAGGCTTATTCTACATGTGGTCATCCACAGCTAGCCGGTCTAGGCATAAAACAACGTTGCTGATTACTCTCACGGAAAATATTTAGACACCATCTTATCCTAAATAACGTAAACAGGTTATAAAGAACCTAAAATAATATTATAAATCTATGATGGAGTATAAAAAGATTTATAAGTCAGTTTTTTTGGCTTACCTTTTTTCTGATGCTGTAAATTCAGTTATTTTGAAGGTTGACTCACAAAAGAGACAGGTTACCTAGAACGTTAAAAAGCCGGATCGGCTTATACTGCTAAAATAATGAAAAATATACAAATTGACATATTTCTGTGGTGGCACTGAATAAATCAACATATTTCGTCGTAACACACATCAATTAAGATAGCGTTCCATATGTGCAACGCTGGCAGAAAATAGGTTAAACAATACATTTTACAAATTATCCTTGTTTATGCTCTTTGAGCCAGAAATCAAAAACCACACAATTAATATTTTTTTTTCTACACCGTATTTGCAATATTAGTTATTATATTTGGTGCAAGTGGCCCGTTAAAATTGCAAATTTTCTAAATACTTACACTGAAAAGTTTGTCCACGTCTGTATTTAAACTTGGCCTGCGTGCTCTAAAGCCGGAAATGTCCTAACCTAACTACATACACACTGGCTGAGAAAAGGGCTATCATGTAGGCATTAAATTCGCTTTCTTTGAATAAGTGCTAATTCAGGATGGTCCAAACTAAGCGGACAGCTTTAATGTACGCTTGGCTTGGACCATCATGGATTTATGTCCACGGCCCGCGGACAGCTTTAGTGTGGCCCACGTACACTTAGTGTATATCTTATTCTTAGTGCAAAAAAGCTCAGGAATAAAAATACACCTACATTTTATATAGATGCATCGCAATAACAACGACCCTGGGCAAACTGCAGAACATTAAAGTGCAGGTTGATGTGTAACCAATGTTGGGTAGCAATGCTTTTTTACGCTTTGTTGCGACACAGAGACGCGTTAACTTTCTCCTTTAGCAGCCAGCACCGACTCTTTCATCCTGTGGTTCCCGGTCTTTTTGATGCCATGGACCTTTTTGAAAACTTTGGTGACACGCTGTGGATCCCCAACTAAATCGCAGACTTAACGCTGTGTTTTCTATGGAGACGGTATTGTGGTCTTGAAACAAAATTGAAGACAATTTTGGAAAATTTTAGAAAAATCTTTTGTTGGCTCCCAAAAAGTCTTTTGTTGGCTCCCAAAAAGTCTTTTGTTGATCCCCGGTGGGAAACCAGTGCTCTAGTCGAATTCAACTGCGTGTTAGCAATGGTGTTTGATATCAGCGTTGCCAGAAGCAAATGGGGAGAAGGGGAGGAAAAATACAATTTTTGGTCTTTGTGTTTGTTAATTTCGTAAAATGGATTTTTCAAAGATTGTTTTTTTAATTCCCAATTTTGTCAAATTTCTGCCTGAAATTTTGCTTGTTGCCTTGTGTGGAAAGTATTGGCATTTTGAAGCAATTAAATCTCAAAATACTTTTCATCCTTAGTCGGGATTAAAAAAATTAGGGGCGTATTTCCTGGGGATCCTTCTTATTAAGCCTAATGGGCACTGTGAAAAAATCTTCTAGGCAACAGACAGTTTTAACCTCTAAGCCAGGGGTTCTTGAAGTTTTCCAAAATACCACGTGAATCCGGATTAGGGGTGTTGGTGCTTAAAAACTTTTAAGAACCGTTGCTCTGAGTGATTTTTCATC
The DNA here is from genome assembly GCA_963675345.1 of Trididemnum clinides. Lineage (NCBI taxonomy): Eukaryota > Metazoa > Chordata > Ascidiacea > Aplousobranchia > Didemnidae > Trididemnum > Trididemnum clinides. Next base: position 31,607,833 of record OY776291.1, read on the forward strand.
GAAAGTGTGCGTCGTGTTCAGCAAAGCATACGGTTGCGAAAAAACTTTTCGATTATTACAGCGATTTGAAATCGATGCACAGATCAGAATGGGCAGTCAAACGTTAAATGCTGCTTACTGCAGACAGCGGACCTCCAAAATTAATGCAAACCCTATCATGATAACGAAAACAATAGCTAATGAAATGTTTTGCTAATTAGTTGATGTGTCATGCATCTTCTTAGTTATCTTAGCTAAAAAACATTTTTTGAGCGGCAAACAACTAGAAAGCATCAAAAGGTATGTTAGTGGTTCAGGAAAACATTAAATCGACTGCAATAGCAACTTTTGCTTTTTCATCACTCTAACGTTTCTCCGTCTGCGGCCCGAAAAGTTTATCTCAAACCTAAATGTGGCCATTTATACTTGCAATTGTGAATAATTCTGTGCTGACCAACCGTGTGTAAAGTGAACCCCAGGAAGAAATAAAATTTTGCAAGAACCTACCAAGGTGTTGGGGTGTACTAGTTTTTAAAGAGAAGATTTTCTCAGATCAACCTTAAAAAAGCTGAGTTTTTGAAATAAAGACCCTTCCTAATGCTGGATATCAAACTCAAAATCAGCAGCAGCTATTGCATTCCATCTTCCTCAAACTTTATTTTACGTATTACATGATTGATGTGTACAAAATTTTTGGATGGTAATATCGGGATTACCACATCAAATAAGGTTGGCAAGCAGTGTTTTACAATCGTGATTCCAAAGCTGTAAGTCACGACTCCAAGTGGAACCAACTGCAATATTTTGAGTTCGCCTGGGATTTAAAAAACTTGATCTCAAAAGAAAGTCCTAAACTTTGTTTTTACACAAAAATGCTTTCAGTTCTCTCTTCCTTGTACAAAACAAAGTATTAGGTCTATGATCAAGGTCGCGAATACTAACAGACTTGAATGTGAACTGGAATCATTGTTATTGCTTACCGGTATGTCTTTTCTTCGAGCTTGCTTGTCGTGTCTTTGGGCAAGGCACTTAACGGAATACCTCCATTTTCATGTGGCAGACAGATGGTGGAGCCAAGCAGTCTACCAGTCGTGGTGGCCCAGTCAAACTGAAGACTCGCAAACTGAGCCTGAGCGCACACGCAGTGTATATATATCTTCCTGCATAATACTCAGCACAAATAGCTTAAACGACAAAGACCTCTTTTCTTCGAGTCTTCTTAGGTTGCGTCTGCAGGTTGCAGTTGGTGCAGAGGCAGAAAAGCTTTTTCTATGATGGTTTTCACTGGTAGCTGTAAGGACATGACGCAACATTACTATAATCTTTTTTTTGTCTTTTTAATTCAAGCTTAGGTCCTCTTTATAAATGAACTCAAAACAGTTGGTCGCTATCTTATGTGGGGCTCAATCAACATTTTACGAAGATTGTATGTTGTTTTCCAAAAGAGAAATATGCTATTTATTTTGATGTTTATTGATTTTGTAGTTTATGGCGAGGGCTGATTCTAGTTTCTACGACAGGCAACGGTTTCACAGATGGTTGCAAGGCGCCTGTATGTTTAGCGAACACAAAAGTTGATTTCATTAAGTTGATCTTAAATAAAAGGTCTTCAAGTTGAGAAATCGCAAAACATCTGCATAAAAAAGATTTACATCACGAAAATGAGCGAACAACATTTCTTTGGGGCTTTGAACACTATAAACCTGGACAGAATAAAGAATGCTCGAAGACTGGTGATTATTGCTTAATTACGGGTTGCCTAAAATAAAGTAAGATATTACAGCTTTAGGTTATAAACTTTTGCTCTTTACAATGCTGTCGTTTTCCTGAGATAAAATCTTATCGCTATCACACGGAGTTGATATTTCAAACTTCTAGGTTAATTGAAATCATTTATTTGTCACAGCTTAAATGCTGGACGTGATTCAAAATGTGACGAAAAATATAGTGCCACGGCTGCCAGGAAAGGTGACTTACGTGGATTTTGCAGTACACCACTCGAAGAGTTTATAGTGAAGAGATCTATCCAAAACGTTTTCCTCTACGAACATAGCACGTGATCAACATACCCGTATCGTACAATGATTTATTGAGTTATAAAGGTAATCTACGCGCTTTGTATGTATGTTCACACGAATGATATGGTTATTTCACAGAGTAATAGTATTGCAAATAATAAAAAACCCCTCTCCCAAAATTTGACGAAACCATTCCTGGATGCGTTTCGTCCCCTTGGACTCATCAGCAGAGCCTGTCCCATCATCACCAAAAACCAAAACCCCATATTTGCAATAATATGAAAATATTAGTATCTTTCTATTACAAATTCCTTCGCACACATCATGCGCGTGGCGCATGCTATAACTTTGGTACGGGGATCCCATACGTATGCAGTATACCAGTAAACGATACGGATGGGATCCCCGTACCAAAGTTATAGCATTCGCCACGCGCATGATGTATGCGAAGGAATTTGTAATAGAAAGATACTAATATTTTTATATTATTGCAAATATGGGGTTTTGGTTTTTAGTGATGATGGGACAGGCTCTGCTGATGAGTCCAAGGGGACGAAACGCATCCAGGAATGGTTTCGTCAAATTTTGGGGAAGGGGTTTTTTATTATTTGCAATACTATTACTCTGTGAAATAACCATGTCATTCGTGTGATCATACATACAAAGCGCGTAGATTACCTTTATAACTCAATAGATCACATGGCTTTTGTTACATCCTTAAAGCAAGAATAAATGAACCTACGAATGACATTTTCTTTAATCAATGGCGTTAGGCAGAGCAATCATCTACGCAAGTGTAAAAGTGGTGTGTTTAGTTTAAACGTTCAAGCATGTATCGATTGCAAATGCACTGCTGACGAACGGTTCAAACGAAGCTAAATCTAGATTTCAAGGTTTTCACTAATTGTTTTCTTGAAAGAAGAAGCTAGTAATACCAAAAATCAAATTGATAAGAAAAAGTTTTCATTTTTTGGCTTTTATCTTTCCTATCAGTTTAGAATATGTCGAAAATGATTATGCAGTAGGCTTTCGGACAACATGGCGCAATTGCAGTTTTCACTCGTGAACAGAATTAAAATTGTAGAAGCATGGATCACAGATAATCAGTTCGAGACAAGTTTGCCTAAGTAGTGAGTTGTTGACTAGACGAGGCCTTCTTTTTCAATCATCTACGGAGTTGAAAAGTTATTTATCGTCACTACGTTTTCTGCCACCTCCAAAAAGCATAAACATGAAAATTGCTGAAATTATTAAGAGACGATTTTATTACCTTTCAGCATTTATTATCCACCGTTTGCTACACCTTTAAACGGATTTGTAAAATAAAGCCGTAACTGTTCACACTAAAAGCAGACGAACCAGATGAAATAAATGATATAATATGTCGTACTTATCAACAACAAAATATACATGACAAAGAATACTCTTTATTTCCGGAAGAAAATACCAATCAATCAGTTTGATCATTAATCAAAATCAAAATCAGACTGAAGATTGTCATTTATTTCCCAAAAACGAAAAAAAAAGTAAAAAAATGATCGGTCAGACGAGTGTTTTACTTCTCAGAATGTTAAAATTTAAGTATACTCTTCTCAGAAAAATTTTTGGGAAAGGACAAAATAAAGAAAAGACAGAAAGCTATTATGCTTTTGCGTGATCTTGATTAAAAAATGATAACTGCTGGCATTACCTCTGCGATACTCAATCGTACAATATCTGTAAAACCTGGCTTATTTATATATTTCAAAAATCTAAATGCATGAAGCAATGCCGGGGCCAACAAAACGTTTATTTAGGGGTATGGTATTTAATAAATAAATTTTTTACCAACATCATAATTGTTCTGTAAGCAGGTTACCTAAACGTACAAAAATAAGCCCTCGTGTTAAATTTAAACATTTTTAGATGAAATCGAGCAAGAGAATTTGTTTTTTTCTTAAACGGAAAATTTTTGTCTTCCTTTGTACAATCTTTGGCGTACTTTCTTTTGATGGTACCTTACCGCTTTTACAGCTTGAAATTGCATCTTTGTTCTCATATCGTTGTAACGTGACCAGCTTTTTCTGTTGCCAAGTTAGTTTTAAAAATTAGGATTCAATTCCAAACTCGAAGAGAAGCATCCCATGATCCTGTAGCGATAGCCTTCCCATCGTCCGTTATTCCAAGGCAGCTTACTTTGTTGTCGTGTCCTGCTAGGGCTCCTGCTCTTTCTCCAGTTAAAACATCCCATACATTCGAATTAAAATCGTCATATCCTGCGATCAAGAGCCTTCCACTTTTACTGATGGCAACACTACTGCATGGGAAAGCAGAGCTTTCGTGAAAGTACATCATTACTTCTTGATCTGAGCGAATATCAAAAAGTCGACAGCTTGTATCATCTGAAGCTGTTCCAAAAGCTTGTCCGCTAGGAAAGAAAGCCACATCATTTACATCTGATAAATGACCTTCAAAAGTTTGTTTGCAATCTCCGGACCTCATGTCCCACAACTTGACAGTTTTGTCTCCAGAACAGGACAAAAATTTGTTGTCACTTTCAACGAGAGCAAACGACATAACACTGTCGATATGACCCCTAAATGGAATGGTCTTAATTCCAGTCTGTAGGTCCCAGAGTCCACATGATGTATCACCTGAACCCGTTAGTATTTTATCGTCACTTAAAAAGCGACAAGACGACAGAAATCCTTCATGATCGTTCAAAGTTTTGGAAATTTTTGAAGTTGCGTCGTTCATTTCAAGTCTGTGAACTGTGCACATGTTATCCAATCCCCCAGATGCTACAAAGTTTCCAGAAGGAGCAAATGCACACGTCATCACCCAGCTTGACTTCAACACAACCGCATTCATTTTGAGGTTAGAATAAGCGTCCCATATAAGCAGTTTTCCATCCTGCGAAGCGCTGACCATATGCTTTGAATCCGCTCTCCAATGCATTGCGTAAATTTTACCTGTGTGGCCTTTCAACGTTTTCCGAGCTTTCATTTGCACTCGTTTGATCGCACTGGCTTTACTTCCCACATCTTGCAACAAGCCATCGTTTACCGCCTGTCTCTTCTCTAAAATTTCATCTTTTAAGCTTGTAATTTCTTCGCGCAAACTTTCAGTCTGCATCACTACTGCTACTTGCTAATTTCCAAGTAACCGATGGCGTTTAGTGCAGAAGCTTCTGCGTTGTGCATTTCAAATCTGGCTTTGAAATGACCTTCACTGTACCCAATCGATTTTATTTTGTTATACGTCTAATTTCTCCAAGCATATGAAAATTTAGCTGAAGCATTACAAAGAAGCTTAACATCAGAGCTCGCTCAACATTAAATTTATTGCTATGTCAATGCTTTGACGTTTAAATATTTCGATTTTCTTCCTGCCGTAGGTTGTTGAAATACAACGTTTAACTTGCCACAAATAGAAGAATGTAACAAATCGATGAATAAATGAGTAAAAGGAACTCTTCTTTTCATATTTTTTGGTGTCTTTCCCATAAACGCAATAACGTAAGTGATCACGGACTAGGCGAGTAACAAGAAGTTGGGTGATAGACTAAGGGGTTTAAAAGTGAAGCTCAACCTTTAGCTTGCAAACGTAGCCAAATATCTTAAATTCAGTTGAACTATTTTGAAATATAGCAAAAGAGTTTTGGCGTGTAATCTATTACTATTTCTTCTTGAACCAAGAATTTCTTTTGCTTTTTCGTAATTAATTGCAATTAACAAACGGAATTACTAGTTCATTCTTCTCCTTTTTCTTCGTATGGGTAAGATCTTTTATTTTTAGAGAAGGATTTCAGATTATGAGCTTCTCATCAGCCCTTTTTGCTAGCGTTCGGTCATACTGGGCCACCGCAACAGTAAAAATGGAGGTACCCCATTAGGTGTCTTGCCCAAAGATTGAGGCATCCCGCTAACTGTCTTGCTCAAAGCACAGCAAGCCATCTTGTCAGCTTGTTCTCTATAATTATCCCTTTTGTGCTGAGCGTCAAGCAGGGACCAGAGAAATAAAACCCAGGACTACCGACAGCGAAGCGGACGCTCTAACCTTTAGGCCATCGCCCTGGTACAAGTCATTTATATTACATTAATCATGAGTTTCGAAGACAACCATCTTTTCACGCGACTTAGGAAATAAAAGTTGCGGAAAAATACAAAAAAACGAATATAAAAATATCATGCAATATTTTAAATAAACTTTCTGTTTTGGAATTCCAAACTTCGCAAAAAAATTTGACTCTTTAAATATTTTTCCTGACTGCGTTATTGCTACAGCTATGTCATGTCAAAAAATGGTGAACATCTCTTTGAAGACACACAAAAATAATGTTTACATAAAGCACACCGTATTTTTGATTTGTCTCTTCTCGGTGAATATTGTGGAGGCGTTGATTCCTCACAGCCGATCTATAAAAAACAAATAGTTTTTTTAAATTGTCAAAAAACTTACATGAGCCACAGAAATAAAAGGTTAAGAAAGGATTATTGTTATTGCGGGGAGTCAAGATTTCAAAATATCAAAATGTTTATGATCTAATTCACGTTTGTTTGAATTTTTAGTTTAATTTTGCATTCTAAGCTTCAAAAATGGCTTTGACCGCTCCTTAGAATAATCGATTGGTTTTGCAATTATTCAGATAAATCTACTCTGGTAGTTAAATCCCATTCTGTAATGACTTCAAGTTATGAAATATAAATCACAGTTTAAGAAGAAACCGAAACATAACGAAGCCGTTGCTGAACAATTTTGCTATTTCACATAAATACTAGGTTCTGGTTGAAGAAATTTGTAGAAAGCCCTTTTTACCCAACTTCCTCACACCCATGCCTACGCGCAAGAGTTTCATACATTTGAATAACAAAAAATTATAAAGTACTACCAAAAATGTAACAACTTTGTGCTATTCTGACAAAAACAAGCAACCAGAAAGAATTAGCGGGCGATCCAACTTTGGGGCGCAACCCATATGTTAGAAACGACTGGCATGGATAAACGAAAAGTTTTTGGGGTTGAGAAATTAAACCTGATCCAAAAAAAGCCTTTAAGTTTAACATGTTTCGAGTGATTTTTGGAAACTTGAGTTTTAAAACTTTTGAGATACCTAAGCAAAGTTACAATTACATTATGGCAGATTGTTTCTTTTAAAGGAGTTGGTCATGTTAAAATGCTGTGCAGTTATAACTTGTTCAATAACAAAAAATGATGATTGGACAATTTTTGCGATCTAGTTTCAGCAAAAATTTTGCTTTAGGCTACGTGCTAAGAAAATAATGATTCTAACATCAGAAGAGAAAGTTGGTACCAAATAAAGAAACGTTGGTTTCAATTAACTTTTATACTAAGCACTAACATATGATGATGTCATCAATAACCAGCAAAAAGCTAAATTCCTCCTACCAAAAATTTTTTGTAGCTGCTCGCCTGATCCAACAACTTTAAAATCGCATCTCTAAAAATTGGACGTAAACGTCAAAAACTTGATTTAAAACGACAAGGCAAGGAGTGCTGCCTTTGCAGGTTTTTTAACAACTTCAGCGATCAAATGTCATGATACTCACAAGAAAAGCCACATTTAGGATCGTATTTACTACCACGTAGCTCATACGGCAATCAAACAGTAATGTGGTATTCACCAAACAAAATGCCCGCTCAAACAAGGCTCAAATAGCGCAATTTGAGGGGTGATTGAAACGGCCGAGTTATCTGGTTTAAGCAGCAGTGAAATCTTTGAAGATGCGTGATGGTTACCTACGCTAGTCGCTGTTGTACGGGTTACGAAACAATATAGTCTGTAAGTTGAAAGAATTGTAATGGTCCAGTTAAGCAGAATAAAAAAAGACAAAAAATTGATCCTAGAAAATTTATGCAAAGATAGTTTCTTCACGGGTTTGGCCTAAGCTATTGTGTATGTATGTTTCGATGGCGTGGATGTGCTTTAAATATGGAAGTAATGGAAGCGAGTGAAATTTTTGAAACTCCCATTCGACGAGTTGTTCGCGATCGAAGTACAGTGAGTCCTCGACTTACGACGTTGATCCGTTCTTCAGGCGCGGTGTAACCCGAATTTCAATGTAAGTCGGAACATCATAAATAAATTACTCTATACGTACTGTACTGTAAAGTATTGTACTATAATAAAATGTAACAATTAATGTAAAAACTATTTTATTTGAAAAAGAGAAAACAATTCCATACCACATGGATTACATGAAATATTAATAAGATGGTAAAGAAGCTGGAGTAGTAGAGGCAGCTGAGGTGGACGGTAGAGGCTCTGTAGTAGTAGAAGCAGCTGATGTAAAGGGTGCAGGTCTCTCCACTTTCTTAAAATACTGCTCTAGCTTAGACTGGACAGACAGCATCCTCTTCCCATCCAAAATCTCTTTTTAACACTGCAGTAAATCTATGATGCCTCTGGAAACCTTAGTGAACCTTTCCATGTTAAGATCCTGAGCCTCAAAGGTTGCCAACGCTTGCTGTATCTCAGAAAAACCTTTTGTCAAGCCTTGCCTTGTGAAAGCCTTAGGGTCTGGGGTGGGGGTTTCTTCTTCCTCCACTATAATCTGCTTCTCCAGTTGTATCAAGTCCCCAGCAGATAACTCCTCTCCATGAGATTCCAGCAGCTCTATTCCACATCATTTTTTACATTTTTATGGGGCGCGTTCGTAACCTCGAAACAGTGTAAGTCGAGACCGTCGTAACCCGAGGACTCCCTGTAATCTGTTTGCAGTCTTTTTTGATGAGGAATTTAAGCATTGCTTTCGTTTTAGAAAACAAAAAGTGCACTAACTTGTACAGCTTCTTTCTGCAGACTTGAAACACGGGATACTAAGAGACAATTTTGGGTGCTATTATGACGTGAGGTCTATCACATCATAATGTGAGGTCTACCTCCGGCCCACACTATAGTGTGAGATCTAGGGTTAGGGTTTGGGTTAGGGTATATCCAAACGCCATAGTAGCACATAACGCCCTAGTGATTGGATACGTTGACTGCACGCACATACCGCACGCACATTTTGAGGACATCAAAGTATCTTTGCCTGGTGGGAATAATGAGGGATTTTCCGCAAAAGAAAGGTTTTTTCTATTAATGTGCAAGCAATCTGCGACCCTGATATGCTTATCACAAACATTGAATGCCGTTGGCCAGGTTCCACGCACGATAGCCGCATGTTTGATAATAGTGTGCAGCCAGTTTGAAAATAACTTAATTGATGGGCTACTTCTAGGAGATGGTGGTCATCCTTGTCGTCATTACCTGATGACACCAGTGACCAATCTTGATACTGATAAAGAAAGAAATTATAACAAAGCGCATATTGCAAAAAGAGGAAAAGTAGAAAGAATGTTTGGCGTGTGGAAACAAAGATTTTGTTGCTTACGCATTCCTCTTCGCACGCATTTTCGAACTTCTCTAACAGTTATTGTGTGAACGGCATGCTTATTTGATTTTGCAATTTACAATTGAAATTTTATTAAAGAAGAACCTGAAGTTGCAGAGGAATCCAACATCATAAGCAGCTGTTGTGGAGCCTTATCAGGAAATAGTGCAAGAAAAAGAATTATTGACAATTTTTTTGATTTATGCAATTGCATTTTGACTACATTTTCTCATTATGGCAAAGCAGGAAGTGTTAATCACCAAGTTGTAATATTGGTAATTGGACAAGCACAAAACAACAATTAATTGCATAAATTACAAATAGATCTATAAATTATTTCTGCATGCGTTCTCTCTTTGTTTTTTTATATTCCCAATTTAATTTCCAAGATCACCATTTTTTGTCATGCTCTTTTTTCTTGAGTTTTTATTGTTGTTTCATTACTTTTATTTTCATTTCGTTTGCCATATCATGTGTAATGCTTCGCCGTTTAAGTGTGTTTGATGAGGGTTTTCGCTTCTATGGTGAGGTAAAATGTTGTTGATGATCATTTGGTGCTGCACCGACCTTCTCATCTAAATCAGCATTCGTCTCTGAAAAATTAGCAAAAGTAAATGTATCAAAACTAACTACGTCGACACACACAATGTGTTTTATGATTAAAGCAAAAATGTATCATTTGCTTCAAGCGCAAGATCACTGTCATACCCAACAGTACGACAATCGACTTGACCAAATTGCCAATAAAATAAACAAAAACAAAGATATAATAGCTTTTACGTTCAAAATATTTTTAAAGAGATCAAGTAATGCATACCATTGGTGGATTTAAAGTGAGGCAGTTGCATAGTACTCATGGTGCAGGCATAGCAGGCTTGGTGGTTATAGTAGGCATAATACAGCCAGAGTAAATATCATTGATTTAAAAAAATTTAAAAGAAATCAATTATCGGACCAGAGCTCCAGTCAAATATGAGCTCCTTGAGCAGCCTTCACAACAGTACCTACACCAAAAGAAGAAGGTGAACATGCAGGAGGAGTGGTTTGAGACAGGCCAACCAAAGGGAGGGAGGAAAGTGAACTGCCCTGAGAGTTAAAAAGGTTAGCTGAGTTACAGTGAAAGTATGGGTGCCTGGGGATAGGAAAGTGAAAGCCTAAATTTTTAGTGAAACATCATTTCTAAACTTAACTTCAGTAGGCCAAGTACAATAGTAAACTGGCTGAAATTGCAACTGAAGTTGATTGTTTTACCGTTTTTGGTATTTGTAATATTCACCATGCAAAATTATGTTCAAATTTACCAACATTTAGCAAAACAGTAAATTCAATTTCATTGCAAAACGCAATGCAAGTTTTAATGTAAATTCTCATTGTACGAACCCAATGCTTAATCTAAACTCATGAAATCAAAAATAAATTAATCTTTTTTAAAGGAAAAGTAAAGCTTTGTTTTATTATTCTCATTGTTTTTTGGTCTTACACCATCTCTACTACGCATATTTTCAACCATCTTTTTTCAGAGGCATGCCTTCCAGACAAGTCCAAAATTTTGGTGTTAAAATCTTCGATCTCCAAAGAAAAAGGTCTACATCCTGATCTGGAGTAAAGATAGATTATTTCAGCCAGGCGATTGATTAAAAAATTATTCGCTAAGCTTAAATACACGGTTTTGTTGCTAAAATTGCCACCTCTGTACGTTTATCATTGGCCCTTACCAGTTAAGTGGATGCGGTTGAGAGCGATGATAGGACGTAGTGAAAACAGAGGCTGCACAACCCGGATTTAAATTTTTCGCTTTTGAGGACATCAAAGTAGTATCTCCAAAAATTGGAATGTAAGTCAGAAAGTACCAGCAAGCAAAAACATCTGATGTGAAACACAAAACTTAATTTTTGATGTAGATAAACTAAAAAATTGAGAAAAATATATCGTCCATTAAAACTATATAGCTCGCGGCTAAAGCAACTATATGGTATAAATCAGTGATCTTCAATCTTTTTGTCGTCACGGAACCCCTAAGGTACTTTCGTGTTTGTCACGGAACCCCTACTAAGAAAAATTTAGAAATCACAAATTGCTTACAAGAAAATCAAATATTTCTTTATAACACTTGAAAAAATAATTAAACACTTCAACAAATAACAGTTATTACCAGTTCCTTTACTACTTACAACTACTTTTACAAAAGTTAACCTAATGTTTCGCAGACCTAAACCGTATGACTATGGGGCGCCATTTGTTCACCGCTGATTACACATGTTTTAGGACAACATTTATGACTAAATCAAATGCATTTGTTTAAATGCACAAATACATTTAACATTTGTTTAAATGTTTATAACATTTGTTTAAATGTTAACATTTGTTTAAATGTTTTTAACATTTGTTTAAATGTTAACATTTGTTTAAATGTTTTTAACATTTGTTTAAATGTACAAATACATATGTCACTCAACCGTATCATTCACATATGTCACTCAACCGTATCGTATCCTTCTTTAAAGGGAATGTACTGCGAATAACGCTTTTCCGATAGATTTGGTCATTGGACCATCACGTGATAGGTTTGCGACAGACTCGTTTGAAATGGGCGACAGGCGCGACATAGTTAAAATTCTTGAAATGGGCGAGGAAAAGCAGAGGAAAAGTTTGGCGAATGATAAATCGCTCAAAGATGTTGTAACTTATGTTCATAAAAAGACTGCGAGTTTAGCACTTATAGTTACATTGCATGTAGCATGGCCGAAACGAGTCGGCATTTACAGTAAATTGATTAAACAAGATAATAAAGAAAATATACATCATAGGATATAAAATTAAAAAGGTTTTTAATGTTTTATCCTATGATTAGGGTGGCCATACGTCCCGTTTTAGGCGGGACAGTCCCGCTTTTTCAGGCCTGTCCCAGTTAAATTATGGAATGTCTGGTGTTTTCGCTCAGTCATGCAGCACAGCTTGACCTAGGGTATGCCAAAGTTAGCCGTGATAAACTAGGGCATGTTGGCAGCAAACCCTACCTGAATGATGATTCCGGCCGAAAATGACAACAAACGGGCAGCGAAATAGGTGGTGACCTTTTTTTTTTGGAGATCCACCCCACCGTAGGCGCGACCGCGGTCTTGAGCGTCCCGATTTTGATCTAGAGTCTATAGTAAGTCCAACTATTTCGCTTCGTGAAAGGCGGCCATCCACTGTCCCGTTATTTGCTCATGCAAAAACGGGACGCTCAATTGGAGGTCTGTCCCGCCTAAATCGGAACGTATGGCCACCCTACCTAGTCATAATAGCAGTCTGCAATAAGCGTCCCGGTTTTGCATTTCGAAAAATGGCCAGCCTACCTATGATGTATATATATACATACATAGTCTTTCATAAGTATCATTATTTTCTGCAAGAAACTGGCAGACTGAGTTCATTGACTAACAGCATAAATCTATACAGCCTATGTTGCACTTTTGCTTCCAGCAGTCATCCTATATCCTATCCAGCAGACATCTTGTAGTAAGAGACTCGGACTTTTGCGGTTGGTGGTTTAATTTGCTGCAGACTACATGTTTCGAGAATTTTAACTATGTCGCGCCTGTCGCCCATTTCAAACGAGTCTGTCGCAAACCTATCACGTGATGGTCCAATGACCAAATCTATCGGAAAAGCGTTATTCGCAGTACATTCCCTTTAAAGAAGGATACGATACGGTTGAGTGACATATGTGAATGATACGGTTGAGTGACATATGTATTTGTACATTTAAACAAATGTTAAAAACATTTAAACAAATGTTAACATTTAAACAAATGTTAAAAACATTTAAACAAATGTTAACATTTAAACAAATGTTATAAACATTTAAACAAATGTTAAATGTATTTGTGCATTTAAACAAATGCATTTGATTTAGTCATAAATGTTGTCCTAAAACATGTGTAATCAGCGGTGAACAAATGGCGCCCCATATATGACCACATATTACAATTCTCGGCAACAACAAATTACAACGATATAGCGCGGATTTTCCTTCTCTATCCTCAACTAACTCTGACTTCGAGTTAACTCTAATCATCAATACAGACCTTTTGTCCGTCTCCACAACACTTATTGACGCTAATCTTTTTGTATAGTGAAGCGCAAAATTTTGGGCGTTTATACAGTATACAAAGCGAGCAAAATTGAAGTTACTGACGCGCTATTACAAAAGGGAGTTAGCAAATAATATAAACAAGGGAATTAGGAAATTCAGACGTTCCTATAGTTTTAAACAGAGTTACGTTACAATCTGCAACTTGCTATCACAAGATTCCGTTGCTTACTATTTATATACACCGAACACTACTACATATAAGAAATCACTATGCTGAAATAAGAAATAAATTCTAGAAATAAACGAAGAATCTTCGCGGTCCCCTCACGGAACCCTTAAATCTCACCGAACAACAATACATGTTTTGCGGAGCTTAGGGTTTCGCGGAAATCTGTTGAAGTGCACTGATATAAATACCTTTCTGTCTCTTTAGTTTAGCACATTTTAATCAATGTGAAACACTTAACCTCAGCTTTTCTTGATCCGGTCTTTTCATATTGTGTTAGCAGGCTTTCCCGTCGTTGTCCGCAGGCTCCCCATCGATGACGTCGAGGTTACGGATATCGGTTGAGCCGGCTGGACCGACCTTAACCAACGGGCAGTTATGAAGATAGTAATAAAACGTAAATATTTTTTGACATAGTTAATCTTGTTTTAAAACTAAAAGTGCCGTTTTCCAAAAGGGAATCGAATCAAAAACACATTTCTTAGTCTAGCCGGTATATTTCCCTCATTGTAATCACTCGTTTGCTCCATTTCATGAGTACGGGCACATAGTAAAATTAGTGGGCAATGATAAAAGTAGTTTTCGTTTACACACATGCAAAAATAGGATATTAAGAAGAAATTTGTTTTGTTAGTTGCTACGCTACCTTTATGTATTTATACTAATGATCTCAATTTCCTGGTCTCGCTTTAGTGCTTTGTTTTCCGCATAAGCGTAGCCAAGAGCGCTAATAGGAACCATTCCTCGTCTCATGTGGTTATCCCTGATTTCGATGGGCTTGCCAGGATATTTTCTGGCAAAATAGGAAAAATCTTTTTCCACATACAGTGCAATTTAAAACAGGAGTGTTGTTTGTTTTTTTTTCCCCCGAAAGTATCCAAAGTTCCAAGCTAGCTCTTATTTACCCTGTTGCGAACTTAGGCGCACTTAGAAACTGGGTTTAATTTCACAAACTTTTATCGGTTCATTTTATAGAGTGTATGGGAGCATAATTTCAAATTGAGGAGGTCAAATTGATTGATATGTACGAGGAATAAGCTCTTTAATAGTTGAACTACTACTTACGATTTTTTGTAGTTATAGATCTACTTGTACCATGTGTAGCAGGGGTGTCAAACTCGCGGCCTTCAGAGCCTTTCAATGCGGCCCGCGAGACGATTCTGAAATTCCTAATGAATTTCGGCAGTATTACAACGGTTCATCGTTGAACAAACGTTTGAACCCCTCACCACAGGCCGCACTAGTGAAGTACAGATTTTTTTTTCATTCGGAGATAACTTTGAAGTAGTAATCAACGTGCAACTTGACGTGGCTTGTCATAGGGCGTAGCCGCGTTGATTGCATGTGCCTTGTTTGTTCGCGTATTAATTGTTGCCGGGCGGGCTGTGTTTGGATTGTTTGGTTGACGTACTTTATTAGTTATAGTTATAGTTGTTAGTCATTCTTTATTTGATTTAGACCATTTGTAATTTTAAGTTTGTTTAAACTAATAAAAAGTGATGCTAAATTAGTTTTCAAACTTTACTTGGTGCAACCGCAAAACTTGATTTGTTGCCCTAATGACGACGGTATGGAGATAGGCCTACTGGAGATATGATGACCTTTTTTTTGGAGATCGATCTTACTTCGGGCAGCATTACCGAGATCGTTACCCAGAGAAGTGGTGATCTCCAAGTCGAAAACTTCATGAGGCCCTCGGCACGATTGCTCATATGTGCAATGTTGCCCCCAGAAACCCACGCGTTTGACACCCCTGATGTAAAGCATCTGGCTGGGTGTATATTGCTTTGTGCAGACAAAAAACAAAAGCAGGAAAAGTGCAAACTAACCAGAAATGAAGCACTTAGGCAACAGTTAAGTTGCTAACACAGGCTAGGTTTTGGTTTAAGCACGCAATTCATTAATTAGGTTTCAGTGGTAAAGAAGTAAGTGATTTTTTAGAATTCTTGTAATACTTCATTTCAAAAAGCGGTGTTTCTTTTTCCTTTCCTTCGGGCTTTATTTATACCATCTCACGGACTTCTAGAGATGACGATTATTCGCAAAAGCGACTTGACTATATAAAAGGTATTCTAAATAGATTTTTTAACCCACCGATATGTTAGAATTGTAATGCAGTAGTCCTCGCTTATTAAGCCCAGGGTTTATAAGCTCACCCGCTTAACAAACCCCAAATTGTCCGCTCCGTAATGACTCCATTTTTTCCTGTAATAAAATAACCCATTTTTTAAACCCAAAACCCAACTCCATGAGCCCAATTTTTGAACGCATTTGCTTAAAATTGGGTGAAAAAGCGTTGCAACTCACTTCTTCGTCGTGCTTTCGACGGTTTCACTCTTCGTTACGCTGCTCACCCATTTCTTAATTCAACTGTTTCGTCACAGATTGCTGATTTGCGCCGTAATTGATTGGCAAGACCAGAGGTGGGCAAACTTTTAAGCCGAAGGGCCGCATTGGCTACTCAAGAGTTAGCCGAGGGCCAGCGTTTAAAATCTTGCGATAATTTCGGACTTTAAAAATTTTGAACTTTAAAAATTCCAAACGAAAAAGGTCTTCATCTTCTATGAGGACGGAAATGCGTCAATTCAAACTAAGAATTGATTGCGTAGCTGCTCTTTCAATGATGGCTTCTATTGTTTTGGGGTCTTCAGTACGGCAAGTATGGCCGCCCCTGTCATATGAAATTAGATTTACAAGTCATATGAAATTAGTTTCTACAAGTGTTGGCGGGGCGCACTAAATGCTCTGGCGGACTGCATGCGGCCCACGGGTCGTGGTTTGCACACTCTTGGGCAAGACCAATGGCGCGCTGTAGATTTTATTTTTAACCACACTACAGTGGGCCAAACTTTGTTCCCCGGTTAACAAACCCAAAATCGTGCGGTCCCGATGTGCCCTAAATAAGTGGTTTAATGCTCTTATGTTTGCTTTTAAAATGAATCTAAATAATAATTGCATTTACCTGATGGTGTTTCCACTGAAGTGGTACGAAACAGCATTATGACGAAACAGAGTTTGTTTAAAGCGTTAAAAAAGAAGGCATCTTTAAAACACTTCAAATCAGAAATTGTCAGTCTACGTCCTGGACCCGACCCGCGAGGCAAAATCATTGGGTCCACAAACTGACTAACATTCTGTCGCTTGAGTTGTTTCTCATGTGGCGTTGAATAGTGCTTAATTTGAATAATCTGCTTACTTACAAGATACGTCCGTGCATACGTTCAGTGAGGTTGTATTATAAAGAAAAGGTCTTCATCGTGCACAAACTTCTTTCTACTTTAAAAATGTACATACTCCTCATGCTTTTCCCCCCAAAAAGGTCTATATCGTTCTTTCACCATGAATTTTCAATATGAAAACTTAAATCTCCTAAAAAAGAAAGTTCTTTACTGAGCTTTCGGTGTGATTTTCACTTTAAAAATTTACATTAAAAAAAGAAAAAGGTTTTTGCCTTAATTGTGACAGAAAATAAAAATGTGAGCGATGCATTCATCTTATCGAGGTGATAGTCTGGCAGGTCAAGTCCTTGCAATGTGGATGTTGGTACGAGGGTAATAAACGGCTACCGGCCACTGCTATGCTCAAAAAAGATTCTCTTGCTTTATTGTTAATTCAATTCAAGTCGTATTTGGTATGCAGGTCATACATTTGTTACTAAATCAGGCATGCAAAAAAGAATAGTTAAGGAGGTTCATTTTCCTCTAGTTGCCCTGATTTTACTTCTAAAAAGTAATGTTTTCCGGAACATATTTCTAGCTCCTTTTTTTAGAAAAATTCTCAATGCAACCCCAAAAATTAGCAGTTACCTTGAAGATTTGTTGTTTTTGAAAATCAAGAATTGGTTTAAGTTTGCAAGAAAAATTTGGAACATAATCAATGACTATTTGCTCTACTTCAGAAAATGCGCCCCCAAACGTGACACTCTTGCCCAGCCCTGAATGGGTTGCACCACAACGCGCCCAGTGAAGCAGGCAATTCGTGCTCAGTGAACAAATGTTACAATTCAGCAATCAAGCAAAAAACACACAATGATACAAACTCAGGAGCAAACAGACAGAATTTTTATAGATTTTTAATACAAAAAAAAGTAAAGCTAAATAAAAATTACGAAACGTAGTTAAATTTCGATGATTGTAGCAACTTTAGTTATACTTCTTAGACGTATTGAAAACAAAAATTAGTTTTGGTAGCAAATGACATTGTTTTCTTGGGATTGTTTCGGTTGTTCTTTAAACAAAATGCGTCGTTGAGAACGTGCCTACAGCTAGGCTACATCTGGAGTTTGATTACTCACGCCTGTAGGCTGTACTTGCAAAATAACGTCTTCATTGGGATCTTGATAGATTCTACTTGTCACAACCAAAACATTTCTTGAACTTTCTCGTAAAAAAATCGAATAAGCTCCACCATTGTTTTAGTAGTCACGACAAGACGGGTATTCGCAAACTCAAAAACTTCTTTTCTTCTTCTCACCTCGAGTTCCAGTGATGCTAGTTTCCGTTTGCAATGTTGATTAAAAATTTATTTTTAAGCCAACACAAATAAATGAATGACCCCTTCAACTTATTAGCTCTACAGGCTTCACACCTAAACTAAATTCCTTAGATACTTATACTCTTAAAAAATCCAAAATAAATTTGCCACTTTTTGGCCTTAAATATAATTCAAAGTCTGTTGGAAACCGGTCGACATTGGTAGAAGGTTCTCCAACTTGAAAGCATCTCGGATAGAGTCTTGTTCTTGGCGACCATAATTACTGGTACGTAAGTTTATCGTTAAGTATTACCACAGCAGTAGCCTAGCTATGTTTTTGACATTGCTCAAAGCAGTTTTCAAATGTTCGCTTCGGATTCCTAACCACAATCTGCTGCAATGTCTTCCTTTCCAGTGTTGACCAGGGTTGCTAATTTCCCTATTGTTTATGAAAACCGAGCAACCGGGAAAAATCTAACGCAATCCCAGGATCCAGGAAAAAACAAAAATTTTGATCATAACGTACAAGAAGCAAAATATCTAAAATCAACGAGGTAGAAATGCATTAACGCTTGAAAGATTCAATTTTTTAATAACAACCGCGAAGAAAACTCGAAGCATCGACAAATAGGCCGCTTATCCGTGAGCGAATTTCGGAGGTTAACAATTCCGAAGCAGAAGAAGCAGTGGAAAGTCCGGACCTGTGGGCCACTTTTTATTTTTTCGAAATATTTTGGCATGCACAAATGATTGGAAGTTGAAAACTCAACACTAAGTAGTTTATAAAGTAACCTAAAATTTTATGGATTTGTTTTTTTAATTGTGTGAAAGGACAGAGAATATTGAACAAAAAATTTCAAAAAAATGGCTCATAGGACCCCAAGGTAAAAACGCTTGAACCGCTAAAATCAATCAAAATTTGAATTGCATTATTGGTGGAAGTAATACGCAAATACTCATTTTTTTTCTTTTTTTCACTGTACATGTGCAAACAACAAACGAACGCTCTCAACAACTTGTTACAGTATTATCGTGACAAGGTAAGGGGGACACTATGATTCCTCAAAAATTATAACGTCATAGTTTGAAATAGATTGCCACAATATGTGTGTGTTTTGTATTTTTCAACTTTATATGCTTCAAAGTTATCACTACTAAATTCCTCATTAAAAGTTGATAGCTACAGCAAAAATTTGTCATACACTGGAATTTTCGCATAAGCGCATAACAATACACAAATCACATTTTATAGGAGGAAAAATCGGTAGCAAATTCTTTTATTGCGGTTGCTCTTTTGGTGGAACCTGATGTGGAAGACTGTGTGAGAACCAATACTACAGATCCAACAAGAACTTAATGTATATCTTCTGCATCTGGTTCAACAAAGCCATTTGAAACCTTAGCATGCTTTCTTTAAAACTTGACTTCTATGTCTCCTTCTTCCTCTTTTACAACTTCTCCTACAAAATGCACTTATCTTTTTCTTTTATAAACAACCAGCACAAAATTCCTTTGCTTGGGCTCATAAAGCGTGCTCTGATTATTTATAGGTAAACCACTCAAATTTGAAAATGATTTAACATCCGATGATGAAGTACAATATAATTCAGTTTCTGACTGAAGAACTGGTTCTAATTAGCTTCTTCTTTGCATTTTTCGCTTTTCCTCAAATTGGTCGATATAAACTTTTTTCTTTAGAAATTACAGGTAAATCTGTGATAATTTCTGACTTCATTTTCTTCCTGCTTATATTTTCTGCTTGTAGCTCAACTTTAGGGTACGGGCGTACAGTTTCTCGTGACATCTATGCCATTTGTTTCAGCTACATCATCCATATTTTTATTTTTTTATTTGCCATATTTATCCTCCATACACGAAAAAGCGATGTATCGCTATGTTTTGGACGGTAAGTCCGCACTCGCTTGGGAGTTGCTATTTCCGGGTCACCTGTCTTCCACATAAACGTAGAGGCGTCCCGTTAAGTGCCTTGCCCAAGGACACAACAAGCGAGCTTGCCGACTTGTTCTCCACAACCTCTCATAAATGCCGAGCGCCAAGCAAGGAAGTTATAGATGCCATTTGTTAGTCTTTCGGTATGGCTTGACAAGGAGAATGATCCCCGAGTCTGCAGACTGCGAAGCGGACGCTCTAACCACTACGCCACCGCGTCGGTGCCTGAGTTATTGGTGCAGGTAAGTTTGCATTAGTGAGTTCATCAACTTCTTGCAGTGGAACAGCTTGATCTGAGACCAAACTTGGCAAAAACAAATCATCTGAAATGATGTGGTCAGCAAATGGATAATATCCATGTTTTTTTTAATCCAGCTGCTATATTTGAAGGAGCGAAGGCACGTTAGAAAGCTGACGCACTTTAATGAGGCAATATTGTAGATTGTAAATGGACAACCAGGATTGAAAAGCATTCTCGATTGACAAGCGGAATTGTACTGACTCTTGAAGGGGCCATAAATAGAAACGTCTAATGTCTGCAGGCGGTGGCTGCTGTGGGAAGGAAACGTTGCGATTGTCACACCATGGTCACAAGCTGCATTAACTAGAGCAACCGACATGCAACTTTTATGATTGTCCATTAACAGCAGAGCAAGGTTTGATTTAGAAGCATTCATAAACTTCAATAAATGATAAAAAAAACCTCGGCAAATAGCTATATTGTCATTCAACAAGACTTGCAAGCGAGCCCCAAGCTCCCATTCGGTGCATCATGAAACATGTGTGGTTTAAAATGCACACAAAAAAAATGGATGCAGGTGACCATGCTTGCCCAACAGCACTGGTACAGCGGCACATTGTTACCAATACACTTTTTTCATGTGAAGTTATTTAACCAATTTACTAAGCTCCTTTCTCTGCAAAAATTTGTGGGGATTTTCGCACTTTGGTGATGCCGATTTCGTTAAGATTCCAAATGCTATGAGGTTGGTAAGCATGTCTATCTAAAGCTACTTGAAGGTTATCAAAAAAATGTCAGCGTTTGACTTGTTAAAAGCAAGTGATCAAGCTAAGCTTGTAGCTTCTAGCAATCTTAGTGCTAATACTTGTTGCCGTTTTGTAGAGTCATAAAACTAGTTTTTTCCGTTTTGGATCTTTTTGGCTCTCTCTCCAGTTAGAAGGGAATTTCTTGCCTGTGGTTTTGGCATAATCAAATGCTAATTGTCTGCATGCAACTCTGGCGAGTCCATGGAGCATCCTTGAGCACTTTAGAATGTAATCTGTTAGCTGCTTTTCTTCGTGTTGCGTAAAGACCGAAAAATAGAAATTGCTTTGCAAATATTGGGCGTATAATTTCTGCAGAAGCAACAAAACCTTTATTTAGAGAAATATAATAGTCCTAAACTTACCTGTGTTGTAACACCTGATTTTTTTAAAGTCGTCATCGTGTGAGAGTCATCTTCATCTATAACGTCTATTAAATACTTTGTTAGAGTCATTCTATCTAAACCATTTAATTTGGCAGATGATCGAACTGACTTAGGTTTTTGCTGCACATCTTCAATTGCTTTTTTCATCATGTCAGCACTGAAATTTCCTCGATTTGTTTTGCGGGATTTAATTAGGGGCATTTTTGAAAACAGCCTTTCTATCAATAGCTTACAATCCCACCAAAAAAACCAAAGGAGCGACATTATTACCAAACAATTCAAATCTTAGGTCAATTGTACTATTGCCAGGAGCAAAAAATGAATAAAACTGACTGAATTAAGTATTAATGGGTTCTCATTTGCACGCTCCTAAACTGAATTTTAGTTAGAAAATCAAAAATAGAAGCTGGTTGAAAAAAATTAGATATATAAAAAGATAAAGAGTTGGAAAAGTTATGAAAAATGGTTACATCTGTGGGGATTCATAAGCCATGGCTCGTGGAATTTCACAAGCGGACATTTAGATTGCAGAAAATTTTATTCTCTACTAACTAGCTTTAATAGAATATAAAAATTCACAAATGACACTTGTAGTCGACTAAAATCTTTATTATTGCAAGCTTTCGTGAGCGAATGCTCACTTCTTCAGGCAAAATAAATTAAGACTAATGAATGAATTGAAATTAATACAAATAACTATGGCAATAAATTGAACATAAAATATCTACACTGTGACATCACAAACCAGTTAGGAAAGGACCGGAGTTAATAAGAAAATAGGAGAATGAAAAAGAAAAAGCGGAAAAAGGAGAAACATAGGTTAAGAACATGAGCAAGAAAGTAGATAAATAGGGAATAGAGGAGAAAGTAAGTGAAGAAAAGGTTACGTAAGGTAGAAATAGTAAGAGGCCAATTATAGTTTTTTTAAGTAATGTGATAGAAAACCTGAGTCCTTGTTTAGTCCTTCTTGGATACAGTTGAATTTGGATATGAGCTTTTGTTCTTCGATTTGTCGTTGTCTCCGGTTCGTGTTGGTTCGTTTAAGTATTGATACTTGAAGATGACTGACTGAATGTTCAGGAAGATTAAAATGCTTGGCAACGGGTTTGTTTTTATTGTTTCGGATATCACTTTTGTGTCCGTTTATTCGCTTTCTAATGGTATTTCCAGTTTCTCCGATATATATAGCTTTGGGACAGAGTAAACAAGAGAGTAGGTAGACGACATTGGACGAAGTGCACGTAAATCTTTCCCGAATGGTGAATTTGTAATTATTGGGTCCAGTAACAATGTTATCAGTCCTGATATGTACGCAAAGTTGGCATCTGGGAGTATTACAAGGAAAAGTGCCCGGGTGAGGTTGAGGGTTTTTGTTGGAGGTGAGTATCCGTTTGAAGTTGGGTGGTTGTCGGTAAGCGATTAAGGGAGGAACAGGAAAAAGATGTTGTAATAGGGGGTCGCTCTTGAGAATAGGTTGTAGTTTTTTGGCAATATAAGCTACAAATCTAATCTGTGGGTGATAGGTTAAGACTAGAGGGGTTCGTTTTTTTGGGGACTTAGGTTTGTATTGAAGTAGCGAATCTCTGGGAATGGATCGGGCTCTGTTGATCTGTTTATTTATGGATTCAGTATCGTAACCTAATTTCTGAAAATTATATTTAAGTTGAATGTAATTAGAATCGCGATCTTTATTGTCCGAACAAATGCGGTTGTATCGCAATGCTTGACTGAAAATTATCGATTTGAAGATGTGAGGTGGGTGGGAGCTTTTGGGGTGTACGTAGTTGTATTTGTGGGTGGGTTTTTGGTAGAGTGTGGTGACCAGCTTGTTGTCTTTGATCTTGATGATGGTATCTAGAAAATTGATTTCATCCAAAGCAAAATTTATAGTAAGTTGGATATTGGGGTCAGTTAAATTGAATTGTGAACAGAAAATATTAAGTGCTTTTTCGCCATGGGTCCAAAGCATAAAAATATCATCAATATATCGTAGATACAGAATTGGTTTTTGAGTTGATTTTTTCAGAATCCTTTCTTCCAGGTAAGCCATGAAAATATTTGCATATTGAGGAGCCATAGGGGTGCCCATTGCTGTGCCTTTTGTCTGTAGATAATGTTCGTCTTGGAATTTGAAGTGGTTGTGTTCTAGAATGAATTGGGTGAGTTGTAGAATTATTGAGGTTGTTTGGTTATTGGGTAATTTGTTCTTTAATGCCGATAGGCCATTAGAATGTGAGATGTTGGTGTATAGAGAGCAGACATCTAAAGTGACCAGCATAGTGTTGTTGGGAAGGTTTGAGACATTTTTAAGTTTGTTCAAAAAATCGGTGGTGTCTTGAATAAAGCTATTGGCCTTTTGGGCATATGGTTTTAAATGGAATTCGACGTAATGTGAAATTTTTTCAGTGAGAGTCAGTTTGTTAGAAACAATTGGGCGTCCTGGATTGTTGGGTTTGTGTATTTTAGGTAGGAGATAAAATTTTCCTGGTTGTGGGTCTTCTGGAATCAACTTTAATATCTGATCTTGATCAACTTCAATAAATGACTGAACAAGCATTTTGAGGTCTCTTTTAAAGGCATTTGCTGGGTCTTGCGTGAGTTTTGCGTAATATTGTTCATCGTGAAGTTGCCTTTCTGCCTCTTTGATGTAATCCTTCTTATTCATTACTACAATAGCTCCGCCCTTATCTGCAGGTTTGATAATGATATTTTCGTTACATCGCAGTGTTTTAATGGCTAATTTTTCATTATGGGATAGATTTGTGGTGCTTTTTTTCTTCGATAAATTAATAAG